>CM042836.1:86369563-88769563 GCA_023653725.1 Bungarus multicinctus
GAGGCAAGAGTGATGCGACGTGACGACAAAGCCACGCACACTTTGAAGGAAAGCAGGACAGGTAAAGGAGGAGGTGGCGGCATTGGGCTGAAGACGCGGACACGGAAAAATATCCACCATCCTATAAACCCTAAGACAAAGAAACGATGGTGAGTATAAGAAAACCAAGGAGTATACGAAATCTCCGTTCACCTCCTGCCCCACCACATACACTGACAACTAACGAAAGGATAGTGCACTCATTGCAAGAACATAAAACTTCAATCAAAAAAGAAGAACCTCCCTCTTCCCGTCCAACACCTCCAAAGCCACAGGACACAAGATAAGGAAACTTTACTTATAAATGCCCAAAAAACTTAGAGGGTGGAAGTAAATCAAAACAAAAGAAACTGAAAACAACACTTTCAACAAAAAACCGAATAATCATATAATCCATGATAAAGAAAAGAGAAGCATCCCAACACATCAGAGAGCTAACGAGATGACACCTCCCGCCTACCAGCCATTTGGAAACCCGCCCTCATTAACAAAAGAGTACCTAACATAAAGGACACCAGACCCACACCCACGAAGGCCACACAAGAAACTACCACCACACTTCCACGCAGAAAGCAGACTCACACCCACACAGAAGATGAAACACGACCACGGACCAGAAGCCGTACCACAGCTGCATCACTACCTGCTTCAAACCCCCCCAACCCATACATGAAAGGAACTGATGCCCACCATGAAGATGTGACACGACCACGAACGCGAAGCCAAACAATAGGATCACAGCTCACCAGCTCAAATCCCCCAGCAACTGAGACTAACCGGAGTACAACCAAACCCCCACCAGAACAGAACACACCCCCAGCCAATCAGAACACAGCCAACCCCCCAACCAATCAGAACACAGCCAAACCCCCAACCAATGAGAACACACCCCCACCCAATCAGAACACAGCCAAGCCCCCACCCAATCAAGTCACACCCCCACTAGTAGTTAAAAGGAAGAAGCAGCTGCAAGCTCACATCACTCTGAGAAGCACAAGGCCGAAGACAGAAGCCTGAAGATGATGAATGAGACTTCATCGAAACGTCGCCTAAATATTTCCAACTCTACGCGGGAGAAAACCCGAAGAACAAAGATCCACATACAAATACCCGCGAAAATCTCCGAAAACATATATATATATATATATATATATATATATATATATATATATATATATGTATGTATATGTATGTATATATGTATATATATATATATATATGTATATATGTATATATGTATATATGTATGTATGTATGTATGTATGTATGTATGTATGTATGTATGTATATACACAACAGCCTTTTAACTTTTTAAAAGTCCAGGCCTTTTACAAGTCTGTCATCTAGTCTTTTGTAACTACTAGATTGTATATATATTTGTGTGTGTATATATGGTAGGAGACAGGTCAGGAGGGGAGAAGAGAAGAAGGAGAGAGAAATAATTAGATATTTTCTCATATTTGTTGGTGGCTTCAAACATTATCACCACTCCTGTTTCCCTCATATATGGGACAAGTGATTTAAGGTTAGAACAATGAGAAGAGAACTTTCCCCCATCTTTTTGGTTGTCTTCTCTTTCTTTCCATCTTTCCCATCATTACAGCCTTCTTTGGAGAAGTCTTTGTATAATGTATCAAAAATATGATAACTTGAGCCTGGCCATTTCTGACCCAAATGAGAACTTTCAGTTTTTGCTGAATGACCCATGTGTATATTTTTGGGGGATATCCATGGTGTTCTCTGGAGTCTTCTCCATCATCAAAGTTCAATAGCATTGATTTTTTTCTATCCTATTTCTTCAAAATCCAGATTTCATTTCCAAACAGTGTTACAAGGAAAACCATTGCCTGCACAATTCTGGTCTTTATAGGTAAAGAAGATAATACTTCCCTCCAGAAACCATGTTCTACATTTTCTCTGTTGGTAATTTTACAGCAGGTGATACGTGATGGACAGTATCTTAATCTAAATCTGTCAGATAAATAAACTAACATTTATCATCTCACCTTTGAATATTTTTAATATATGGCAAATTCTTTCTCTGTTAATAAAATAGCTTTGCCATCTCTTTGCTCACACAGAACAGCTATTCTATAATCACCTTTGTCAATCAGTCTCATTATTAAATGGCTTTTTTCATTTCTACTTGATGTCCCTTCTTCCTGCTAGTGGATGAAGGACTTCAGGATGACTGTTATTGAGAGACCTGTCATATCAAGACATACACATTTCTTTTGCATTTTAAACTACAAGTCCTATTAATACCACAGTTGTAATCCTAGCCTGGTGGGAGGGTAACCAGCTCTCAGACAAAGACTTTGTATTCATTTTTCCTCCATTTATCAGCCCTTTGAAATGAATGCAAACTATAAGATTAACTCTTTTATTATAAGTGGCTTTTCATCTTCTTAATTGCTAATTTATCCTATGTGGTTTGACAATATTTATAAAACAATGAAAAATGAATTTGATGTTTGCTTTTTTTTTTGCTTGCACTATTATTATGTTAATATTTTCATTTGCTTCTTTATAAATGTAACCAAAAAGTAATGAGAAAGAAATTGCAAAATAATATATTATTCTGTTGTATTCTATTAGAAAATTAAAATAGTGAAACATTAACCATTTCAGCATATTCCACAAGGCCTGTATAATGTCTGCAGAGATGTACAGGAATAAGTTTCCATAAAAAAAAACAACAACCACCTTGAATATAAACTACAGCAAGAGATAGGAAATGCCACCTCTGCTAAGAAGCTGGAGGAACAGTGGACCAATTATTTAGCCGCTGTAAGAAAATCACACAGATTGACTACAAATAATGCCATTACAAAATAGCAACAAGGAGGTATTACAATATTTGCAAGAAATGCCATTTGCCTGCAAGCAAGAACTGGTGGGACTATAATATAGACAAAGTAATAGAAAATAATGATATTAAAATGCTTTTAGAATTTGAGATAGACAAGCATCTGCCACATAGTACCCCAAACTTAAGGACTGTCAATAAGGAAGACAAAAAAAGTCAGATATTGGATGTTGCAGTACATAGAGGCAGCAGAATGGAAGAAAAAGAACTGGAGAAAAATCACAAAATGCAAAGACTTGAAAACAGAAGTAAAACAACTGTGTAAAAGAAAGCAAAAATAGTACCAACAGTAGTAAGCACTTTCAATACAATCTGAAAACAACTGGAACATTGCTTTAACATCATCAGCATTGACAAAATCTCCCTTAGTCAATTGCAAAAGGCAGGTTTATTTGGAATATCTTATATTCTGTGACAATACTTTCAATACCATCAAACAATATTTGCTTACCCCAGTTCCTTAGAAAGGACATGATAGGTGGATAAAAATGCCAAATCTAGCCTAAACCTCTTCCTGACTATGTGACTAATCATAATATGAAGTTAAGAAATACACCCCTGCTGCTATTTTTAAAGTGGGATTATCTCAACATATAATTTTTTTAAAAAATTTGCTATTGTTCCAACATTTTCTAAATTAGCGTGGCAGTATTTAACACTGAATACACTGAAGAATTACAAGTAAAAGAGGAATTAAATCCTCACAATGATACAAAAAAGGTCACATAAAATGTGTCTATAATGATTCTTTGGACTTTTTCATTAGGATTCTATAGAGATATAGAAGCCACAATGTGTGATGAAGCAGAAAGTAAGGGAAATTAAAACTGCCATCTTCAAAAGAGAACAGTAATTTACAGTACATATAGAAAACTGAGCATTTGCTCTTTCCATAAAGTAGTCTCTTAATAATTTAGCAATCCTAATATTTATTTAAAACATTTATATAGCTGCCCGTCTTGTACAAAATTCTGAATGGCTCACAATTACGAGATAAATCCACATCAACGTGCAATAACAATGTTAAAAATAAAGTGGCACCATAACTAGTAACTGATAAAGGTATTAAGATCAAAATACCTGTTTTATATCAATCCTGAAATCATTCACATTTGTAATATATTTATCTTTCCCTCATTGGAATTATTAACTATCTGTTATATCAATATTTATCTCAGATAAACAATTTGCAATGCTTAAATATACAAATATTTGGGGCAGGGGAATAATCACTTGAATTCTGTATGGAAGAATCTATCAACAATGCCAGAGATGACATTAATGGCTTCCAATTCTTTTTAACTCTCAGAAATGGGAGGTTGCTACAGATTCTCCTGAAAACTTTGCAGTTGGAAAGCTGGAACTAAGTGGAGGAAGTAAGGTAGGAGATACCTTTGTTCCAAGTCATATGTGGCTTTAATGTCAGAACTGGCATTTTAAATTGTACAGAAGCAAATAAATAGCCAATGTACAGGCCAGAATGCTGTGGCTGTATACTCATGTTGATGTACATGTATATCAGCTAATGATCAGGCTAGCATTGGGGAAGGGGGTTAATATGGGAAGTAATCTGACTCTGATTTGGAGAGAAACAACTCACATTTAAGTCCTACCAATCTGGTGTTTCCTTCCCAATTATAACCATCTAAAAACAGGTGCATGGGAGGAGAGTTGAGAGTCATGTGTTTAGGCAGATTTCTTTACAAGTTCAACAAACATGCCAACCTAATTTTGTGATATGGATCATATATCAAGTAATCATCTCAAGATGGCAAACTCTATCCCAGGGCTGTCAAACTCCAACCTGCAGGTGGAATGCGTCATGGACTGACCACGCCCATGCCTGGTTTAACAAAGGGGGAAAAAGTCCTGATCCGTCACATGATGCAGCTGTGATGCCCCTGCTCTATTCCATCCAGTGTGAAAATGATACATTACTGGGAGTCTGTCTTGTTATAAGCAGGAGAGCAAGGACTACATTTGACAGGTTCATGTGTTGTTTGGTCGGCCAGCTTTGTTGGTCTGTAATGCATCCATAGCACCAGGAGGCAGAAAAGGAAAAGAGACAGGAATGTACAAAAGGAATGGAGTTCAAAAGTGAAGATTGTCAGTTGTAATTGCTTGATCTTCCCTAATTCACAATGATAAGAGAATAACTGGGGAAGAAATTGGAGCCTTAGGAGAAGAAATTGGAACTCTTGCATTCCTCCATGTCCTCTGCATGCTGAAATGTAGAGACAAAGACATTCAAAAGGTGATCAGCCTCTTAGTCCAGGAAATATGAATGTTGCTGGAAGATCAGGCAATTTTTTTTCACATTCTTTGGAAAGTTTTGCTATCAGAGAACAGCTTAATCATGACACTGATGCTGAATGAGTGACATACTAAATGAAGGTGGGGCAGCAGCCTCTTCTGGTAGTGCAGATATACTATAGATCCATAATGGCAAACTTATGCCACAACTGCTGGAAGTGGTGCGCAGACCCATCTCTATAGGCACGCCAACCATTGCCTGTTGCTCCAGTTAGCTGGTCTTCATGCATGCAGGAGTGCCGGAAACAGAAGAGCAGCCCCCCAGAGCACATGCACGTGCCAGCCAGCTGGTCTTCACGTGCACATGCTCATTAGAAACCAGAAAACCAAATGGCTGGCATGCATGCATGCACTGGGAAGCTAAACTTCCGATTTCCGGTGGTCCCGTGGATGCATGTCAGGGAGCTGCTCTTCCAGTTTTTGGCAAGCGTGCACACACTCCCATTTCGGTACTCGGTCCCAAAAAGGTTAGCCATCTGCTATAGATCATAGGGAATCATACAAATACTCATTCTTTGCAGAGGGAAATAATTCATATATTTGACTGCTTGATTTACCATTTTAACTTTAGGGCTGAGGTGACAGGCAGCCTGCATTCTGCCTCCAGCATTATTTCTTATGACATCCACCATTAGTCCAAGCCAGATTCTAAGTTGTCTGTGCATCTCATAAACTGATTCTAAATAGATAGAAATAGATATAGAACCAAATTGAAAAAAGCAAGAATCACCACTAAATGGGATAAATGATCAAGATGCTTTAGCTCATTTTTGAATTACTTCTTTGGGGGAGTCTAACTGTATGGGACAAGTGATCTCATAATCTGGGTTTTTTTTGTCTTGCTAGTTAAAATATCTGGCAAATAACTCTGCATCTAATGTCAGTTAACAACATCATAAACATCATAAATACATAATACACAATCAGCTACCAAGGTGAAACCTAAAAACCACCAAATCATTATCAACATAATGATTTCATAAACTCTGCCAAACATTCTGAGCCCCATAGTGACATAGTCATGTCTTCTTATGAACAATTTCACAACTATATCAAGCCTCTAAATTATGTGAACATAGTTTTGGGCTAAGTGCCAATGCTCTGAAGATGTTTAGCACTACATAACTTCTAAATCAGAAGAAACATGCATGTTCTGAACACATGCCCAGATATAGTGATGAAAGCCAATACAATAGGGACAATATTTTCCATCTTTCAATTGCCTAGCGTCTATTCTCAACATTTCTCAAAGATAATGGATATTGGTTGAGAGCACATTTCTTCTTAACAATGGGATTCAATCTATCTGGTGCTACAAAATTGAATTCATTTAAGATCAGTAGGTATTCTTCATGTTTCTATCAAGGTTGAGCTGAAATCCTGTTTCTTCCACCTGTTCCCAGTGGACTGATAAAATACACATCCACTTGTCAGAAGACACAGCCAAAATAGGACTTTAATAGTGCTGCTGTTACTTTGTTACCTTAACCTTTTTTGCCATTTTCACTGACAGCAGTTAGTATATTGTTTCTTTACTTATTTTAATTTAAGACATATCTAAAGAAGTCTATTTTGTTGCTCTCTGCATCTTACACTAAATTTATTTTGAACTTCAGCTTTCATGACACTGTTTCTATGAATCTAGGTTTTCTGTATTCATTTGTCATCTTTTATCCCTCCTTATTTGTCCTTTTTTGATTTTTAGATCTTTACTGAACTTTTTGGAGACTTGGCTTCTTCTGCTGTCTTCCACACACACACATACACACACATATAAAACTGTCTATATGGTGCCTGTAACATTGTTTTTTCTGAAACTTCCACCCATCTTGAGTTCTTTTTCCCATTATTTTCTCTAGCCCTGGAATCACCAATATTTGGAATTTATTAATGCCTTGAAGGGCAGAACATTTGCTTTATTACACTTAGCTTTAGTTTCCCTTAATATTGCAATCACTTTTCCTCAAAGTTCCAGTGACTTTTTGTCTATTAAGTCTTGCCTACTGGCTATGATCAAGTAAAAAAATAGCAGATCATTTTGTATTTTCAGGGCAGTATCTTTATACAATAATGGCTTCTTTATGACTATAAAGATATATGTACATAGTCTGATCATTGCCATAGTTATGCTTTGCTCAGTATTGCATTTATCATCAAAATACATAAAATGAAGAATCCTAATTGGAATTTAATGAATGTTACCTTGATATTTTTTGCATACACTGTGGAAGTCAATAAATAATAACCAGTAGGGCTTCTATATGAAATCCTGCTTCTTGTTTCTTAAATAGATATGAGTGCTGTAAGGGACAAATGAAAGAGAAGATAATGTGAAGCAGGAATGATTATTGTAAAGTTAACATACTGATCCTGCAAAAAATCCGCTGCATCAGCAAGAAAATTTTTATTAGAACAGTATCATTAGAACAGAAAAGGAAAATAAAGGAGAGAAAATCTTGCATTCTTTTAAATATGAGTTATTGAAGTAGGACAATTCCTTGGACAAAATCCAGCAGAGAACACCTGAAAAATTCATTTTTGTTTGAACATTCTTTTTTAAAAAATAATATTTCTTAAAAATACAAAGTTTATATTCAGTGAAAAATTAAAGTGCTGCTCTTTCAAATATTGCCACCTCAACCACCACTATCTCATTGAGGTTCAACTATCCTGGACACATTACCTGCCAAATTTTTACTTCAGAGGTTCACAGGTGAAAAAGAACCAAACTAAATGATGAATCCTATCTGTCTGAGGGAAAGCTGGTAAGGTGCAGTGGGGGAACAGGGCTGTATAGTTCAGATAAAATAGGTTAGCTAAGAATAGCATTATTTTTAGTATTAGGAACATCCTGTGCCAATCTAAATCAGTGGTGGTATGCTACCGGTTCAGAATGGTTCGGCCAACCTGGTAGTAAAAAAAATCTTCTATGATCAGCTGAGGGGAGGAAAAAAATCCTAACCATCAGTTGAGATGAGAAAGAAGCAAAAAGCACAGGATTGGCCCTCCCACCCACCCATGCTCTTTTCTCTTCTTTATCATCTCAGTGATTGGCACTACAGGTCTCAGCTGGTGTGAGGAAAGTTGCATGCAGGTGTTAGGCAAAGCACGCCCACCAAGTCACACCCACCAAACCAGCAGTAAAACAATTTGAATCCCACCACTGATCTAAATGCTGAACAATCAACACAGCATTCAGATGGGCACAGAATGCTGAAGCAGGTCATGAACTCATAAGAAAACAGTCCTTAGCAAATAGTCCAATGTATTTTTCTTCTATGAAGCTAGTGTGGTGGGTCAGGATCACAAAAGCTCTTTCTGTTAAAATTTGTCATTTCAAATGTTATTCCTTCCAGCCCTGATGCCATTTTGATTGCATTTGGTCAACTTGTCTTCCTAGGATCCTGCTTATTCCTCCATTTCTGTTCTGTTTATCTTGCCAATGATGAGCTCTTCGCCTTCGCCTTTACTTCTATTAACTTCCATCAGTCAGTTAAGCAGCCAGTCAGCCTATAACAAACATAATCTAAAGGAAACACTATATCAGTCAAGTAAGCATTAGCATAGGCATTCAGTGAGTTGAACCAATATGACACTACCTTTGGGAATAAGAGACCACTGAAATAATGATGGTAAAGATCCATGAAATAGATCCATGAAATAGTCTCATTGGCTGTAAATTTCCACAGGCTGTATCTCATTGGTTCAGTTAATGAAAGCAGAAGAAAGAAGAAGAAGAAGAAGAAGAAGAAGAAGAAGAAGAAGAAGAAGAAGAAGAAGAAGAAGAAGAAGAAGAAGAAGAAGAAGAAGAAGAAGAAGAAGAAGAAGAAGAAGAAGAAGAAGAAGAAGAAGAAGAAGAAGAAGAAGAAGAAGAAGAAGAAAAGTGCTGGATGTAGCTTCTATTCCTCTATTGTAATGTAATGTTACTACTGTTGTTGTCTGGGAGGTAGCTTGCAGGTTGTGTAATCTGGTCCTAGTAATGAAGTTATCTTACAACACTAAGGAAAAATACCTATATAATTTAGCTTATTCAAGTACTTTAACATATGTATGTTATGCATGCAATATAAGAACAAAGTATAGACAAGCTTTTTTGTGGCAGAATTTGCACTACTAAGATAATTATGAAATTACTGAATATGATATGTACCATTAGTGATTACATATTTGTAAAATTGTTAAGTCCAGGGAAGAAATTGTGATCTATAAAAGAAGGGCATAGAACATAAACCTTGAAGTGAAAGCCAGTGGAATCAGGCCACCAATACTTCTATACTAATGAAAGCCATTTAATCCAAATCAGTTGAAATTGCATTATGTAGCATTTCTGCACAGTGCAACAGCCTATCAAACAATGAGACAGACCATTAGTACCAGACTATAGATCTGCTGATTACCTCTATCAATAGTTTAAGGATGCCAATATCTCACAGTAATTTGCTTGGATCCTTCCTCCGCCTGCTTAAAATAACACAACAGTAGAATAAAACAAGCTTCAACATTGCAGGATTTTAAGAAGAGATTGGGCAACCATTTTACCTGAAATGTTCTATGGTTTCCTGCTTGAGCAAGGGATTTAAATAGAACACCCCCAAGATCCCTTCTAACTCTGCTATTCTGTTAAACTAATAGCAATATCAATAGCACTTAGACTTATATACTGCTTTACAGCCTTCTCTAAGTGATTCAGTGATTAAGATATTGGTCCCAAAATCTGGGTTTTCATTTTACTGACCTCAGAAGGATGGAAGATTGAATCAACTTTGAGCTGGTAAGAATTGAACTCTTTGCAGTGGGCAGAGCCTGCAATACTGCATTCAAACCACTATATCACCAGGGCTCTTGAAATGTTAATGCATTTCTTGAATGAAGATGGGATGGGGGTAGGGAACAAACTCTTTTATCAGTTCAGCTTGTATGTAGCAGTTGGAGCCTTTCTAAATTCCTTTCTTAACAAAGGAAGTGTGTCAAAGAGGCTGATCTTCCTTTTCTCTGCATAATCTCTAGGATGTTAACATTTTAAAAGAGTGCTCTGGTGAAAAAAACTGAATTCCATTGGGACAATGCTCCTTCAAAGCATCAGGAATAGCAACAAGAGCGGTTTGCAAGATCTTACTCCAGCTTAACCTGCCCAAGTGACTCACCATAGCACTTATTCACATATAAAATCAGACAATTTTCAGAATATGTGTGTTGGTGATAAAGCTCCAATCAGATAGGATGTTATCAGAGGTGGTATTCAGCAGGCTATGACCATTCTGGAGAACTGGTAGCTGAAATTTTGTGTAGTCCGGAGAACCAGCAAATGCCATCTCTGACTGGAGATTTTACAGTATCCTTCCTCTGCCACGCCCACATAACCTATAGTAAAAAAGAATTTGAATACTACCACTTGATGTTATGTATATGTTTGTAATATTTCTATTTTGTTATATCAGACCCAAAAGTTTGGTTATATTTGATTTATCATTAGATCTTGATGTGGTACTTCGAGATATTCTTGCAAATCTCATGGACAGGATTAAAACTGAAGGCCTTATTGTTCTCTCCTTTCCCTCAGACATCTTTTGAATAAAGGAAATAAATGACATAACCCCTGTCTATGTGAATTTTGTCTGAAATAGCAGAGAAAGGTCTTTGATTTTTTTTCTATTCTGACTCTCGCAACACTGATGGCCAAGTTCTTACTTGTCTAAGCATATATTTTACATATGTGACTAATTTTACTGAAATTAATATTTACATCTATGAATGAAATTGCCACTTCTCCTCTGATGTACTGTTTTGCTATCCAATTGCCTCTGAGAATGGGTCATTCTTTCTCTTGATAGGAATCTTCAGTTTCACACAAAATCTTGGCCTTTTATTTGCTCCTTGTGCAGTACATGTAGTCCTCGACTTACAACAGTTTTGTTTAGTGACTGTTCAAAGATACAACTGACTGAAAAAAGTGACTTATGACCATTTCTTGCACTTATGACCATTGTGGCATCCCCATGATCACATGATTAAAATTCAGATACCTGGCAATTGACTAACATTTATGATGGTTGCAGTGTCCTGGAGTCATGCGATCACCTGTTCTGACCTAGGCTTCCCAAGACAGTAACAATCACATGTTGTTCCCAAAAACCTTGTTTTTATTTCAACGGCTGTGAATTATATGCATTCACAGCCCGTAATGAGTCCCAAACAGTTTATGAATAGTCCAATAGAAGTCTGACACAGTCCTTCGGGATAAGGCTGATAAGCCAAATGGAGCACAAAGTCAGCACAGAGCTTCATATTTTAAACCAACCAGAACGAACAATGTTGCTTCCTGCAAAGGCTCATGTCCCTTTGCTCCTCCTTTATGTCTTATGGGAGGAGTCAATCATTTCCAAGCCTTACTTCCGAGTCGCCCCTTTTGTCTTAACTGTTCTTGCCTTCTGGCAGCTCTGTGCACTGGGAACAGTCTCCCCCCCTGTTCCTCTGCCTCGCTGATGTCAGATTCTGGAGGCTCCGGAGTCAGCACATAACTCTCAGATGGCGCTGGCCCCATCTCTGTGTCAGATGCAGATCCATCGTCTGAGTCCTCCCCAGACTCCAGGGTTGGCCCATGTCTGACTCTGTTGCCAGCTCCGCAGCTGCTGGCAGACCACAACATCACCTTTTGTGACCTTCTGACATATAAAGTTTATCAGGTTGTACATTGCAAAAGATTGTAAAGATTGTAAAATGGGGTAAGTCTCGCTTAGCAAAGAAATCTTGGGCTCTATTGTGGTCATATGCTGAGGACTAACTGCACTGCAGTTTGCTATTAAGGGGAAAAATACATTGAGTATTATAAAGTTCTGCCCTAATAACTTCTTCTTGGATGGATTTTGCTAAAGACAGAGGGGTTCTCAACTGTTTCATCAGTAGCTGAAAAGACATTCCTAGATGGAATTTCATGTTTGCAGATGGCTTTCATGTTTGGCATGTATTGTATTTGCTTACTTGGATTGATTTTTCTTCTGACACCTTATTTCACTGCAACTGTCTTGGAATTGGGAATATGAGTTTCATGAACACATATTGATTTTTCCATGTTACATTTTCCCCAGGATATCTATAAATAATATATATTCATTGAAAACCTTTCAGCATTGTCTGTCCCAACTCCTCCCACTTCCCGCATGCTCTTTTAAAAAAGAGCTCCCTACTTCTTTTCAAATGCTTTAAAGCATCATCTGTACTTTTAGAGCTGACAAATTGATTTTCAATATTTTTACGCATACTAAAGAAGAACATAAAAAATGGTGGATTGGACTAATAAGTAGGGCCTTGGTGGTGCAGGCTGTTAATCATCTAGCACTTAGTGCAAGCTGCCTGCAATTAGTGCAGGTTCGAATCCCACCAGGCTCAAGGTTGACTCAGCCTTCCATCCTCTCGGGGTAGGTAAATTGAGGACCCAAGATTGTTGGGGGCAATAAGCTGACTTTGTAAAAATGCCGCTTGGGGGGGCCAAAAAGCCCTACTAATAAGCAGGCATATACAATGGAATGAAGGCTATTGCTGAGCACTTAGCATGGTGCTCCATAGACCGTAAGCCGCCCTGAGTCTCCGGAGAAGGGCGGCATATAAATGTAATAATAATAATAATAATAATAATAATAATAATAATAATAATAATAATAAGGGCCCATATACCATGTGGAGAAGAGGCCATCCAAATACAAGCATTTGTTTGATTTAATATTTGCAAATCATTCAGAACCCATAAGTTCAATTCTTTACTATAGTTTAGTTTACTTTATTGTCATTGTACCTCATACAACGAAATCAAACACCATCTTCAGTGCACATGACCAGGAAAATAAACACAAACACATATCCTTCTCACTCCACACATTGAATTGAAAACCCCGACACCACACCAACACTGCACTATACAGTAGAATTCAACAGAGCTACTGCCCTGGGATAGAAGCTGGTTTTCAGCCTATTTGTCTTTGTTTTTATTATTCTGTACCGTCTGCCAAATGGTAATAGTTCAAAAAAAGGGTGCCCAGAATGAGATGGATCTTTAAGAATGCTTTGAATTTTCTTAAGGCAGCAGGAGATATAAAGCTCTTCCAAAGAGGGGAGAGGGCAACCAATGATATTCTGGGCAATGACAGTGCTGTCCTATCTACTACTGTGCAATTGGCAAATCATACAGAGGTGCAGTAAGTTAAGATACTCTCTATCTTAAGTAGTAGAAAGTCACCAGCAGTTTTTCATTCAGTTGTTGTTTTCTGAGAAATCTCATATAGTATAATCAATAGCAATAGCACTTAGACTTATATACCACTTCAAAGGGCTTTACAGCCCTTTCTAAGTGGTGTACAGAGTCAGCCTATTGCTCCAATAATCTGGTCCTCCTTTTACTGATCTCAGAAGAATGGAAGGCTGAGCCAGTGAGATTCGAACTGCCGAACTGCTGGCAATCAGCGGTCAGCAGAATTAGCCTGCAGTACTGCATTCTAACCATTCTGCCACCCCAGCTACTATCATGGTCAATAGCCATTGACTGATCTGTGTTCCAGGATTTTTTTCTCATCTGTGCTTGTAACACTGAAGACTACTGATTGTAAAACACATAAATATTTTATTTTATGTACTCTCATGTTACTGCCAATCAATCTTACTCAGTGCATGAAGAGTCCATGCATAGACATAGTCATAATTGAATTTGATGGCGGAATAATAGTTATTTAAGATGCAAGCACCAAGAGAGTAACTGCATGGAATTTGTGTATTAATAAAAGAAATGATTTTCTACAGATTAACTCTTATTACAAACCAAAAGGAAAGGCCTTCTATTTTAAAACTGCAAAGTAAAAAAAAACTCATTCGGCAAAGTTGGATCATTTAATTATGCCCCTACACAAGGAGGCAGAACATGGTGCTTGTTATCCCTGACAGCATCACTGTATTCATATGTTTTATCTTCCAAACTGTAGACAAATGAGGCTTTTTATTATTTTTCTAAATAAAAAGTGTCACTCTAGCACATTATTCATTACTGATGACAGATCCCTGCATCAGGCATGAGAACTGCTAACAGAAAATTATACATTTAAAAGCAAAAGCCAGAAGAACACGGCTTTTCATTTGTGAATAACAGTAATATTTCCATATGGTAGACCAACACCCAACTTGTTATTAAGCCTCTTTGACAAGCTATCTTCACTTAGAATTACTGAATTACAGTGCAATCTTTTATTAATATACTTAAAAGGGAGTCCCATTGATTCCATGTATATAGAGAGTTGCAGCCACTTCCATATATTTTTGTAATAGGTTGTCAGCTGACATCACTTTAAGAAACCAACTTGCCAATGTATCCTACAGTCCAAACAAAATCATTCAACGTATTGCAAAAAGTGTTCCCTCTTTTATTTTTTCCCCATAAACACCCAGAGGAATTTTGTTTCCAAAGCTCATAAACACGAATCAATTTTTCTTCTAAATTTCAAATGAAACACCAGTTTCCAGATATATCAACTTAATTGTGCATATTTAGCTAATTGCTAGTAAAAGGATTGTAGAAATAGTCTTGCTGTCATGCAAAAATGATTTTGGAATGTTATTAAGCAAAGAGGATATGAATAGAAGTTGTAGCAATGGAAGAAAAAGTGGAAATGAATTGATTAAAGTCTAGCTAAATCAAGGTAAGCAGCCAATGCCACCGATTTATATCCCACTGAAAGAAACTTTTTGAAATATGAATTGGGCTGACACCTTCAGTACCTTTACTGGGTTGTTTTGTTTTGCTGGAGGAATTATTTGTCCATTGATGAAGAGGTATGAGGATGTTATATATTATACAACCTCTAACTCATGACCAACTGAGTACATGGCTCTTTGTAGGCAGCTCCTATAACAGTAGTAACTCATACAGTGTCAGGATTGTTACACAATCTGTTCTTTAAATACAGTGGTATGTATCTTGTTTCTTTCTTTGGTTGCACATTTTTACATTAGATATGTATATAAATATACATATAATTTTATTTGGTTTATTAAATTTGTTATGGCTGCCTATTCCAGTAGACAATATATGATCATCAAAAGATTTTTATAGAACAGTTATCCAAGGCTGCATTAGCAAGTGAAAATAAATTAGCTAGTCTGAATGGATTCCCCCAAAAACCTAAGCTCTTGGAAGAGGAAGCTCTCAGATCTTAGAAGAGGAAATTCTATGTTGGAAAATTGAAAAAAATCCCAGAAAACAATGGACAACCAATACCATATGTTGCCCAGAAAACCATATGGATTTGTCCATACAGTAATCAAGAACTGAGTATGAGAGAATATAATTTTTAAGACAAAACTAAAATAAAAATTGTGCACAGATTGATAAATATTTTAGCAAATTCTTAATATATAATCTGAGACTTAATATTGTAAAATAGTCCTGTTTCATTTGTATATAGTGAGTCAGATGGCTAATCCTCAAGATTGATGAAATGTATTTGTTTATGTGGCTACCAATCTAACAAGAAGTTCACCACAAAGAAAAAAAAACAGAAGTATAAAAATAAACATGTCAAACACAGTCATATTAAACACACACATACACACATTCAAGAAATTGAATCGCAATGGAAGTACAAATAGATAAATAGTTGTCTATTTGTTAGAAATTCAGTACTATCAAATATTTCTCATGATGCAGTCACATTGTAGTTTAGTTATAAAATAAGACATTTCTTTGACTGTTGATGAGTACTTTTAAGAGAACAGGGAAAAATATGTTGTTTCACCCACAATCCGAAAGTGAGATGCACTTCTACTCCATTGTATACCAGTGGAGAAATGTGAAACTTTAATTGATTCCCATTTGTCTCTCTATTTGCACTTGAAGTGTCATTTGACAGTAGATAATTCAAGCTGTAAGGCTACTTACAGTCAGCTGTGCTTGCCAAACATTTTATTCAGCCTTAAGCAGTTGCCAGGGGAAACAGATGTACGTCCTGAGGCTTGCAGCCTATTGTACTCTGAGTACAGGGATGTAGGATGTCACTTGGTGAATGAGCTTGGATAGTGGAAATAATATTCATGGAGACACTTCACTGTAGGGAAGACAGATTCTTTGGAGAAACCAGAACAATACCCCAGTTGCAGAGCGTAACTTAGCATGGTAGCCTTGTATTTGTTGGCATGTTCTTTGGTGAATTACAATCTGTGATGTTTAGGGAACTTGAAAAGGATATCAGAAGAACAAACACTGATTCCTTTTTGAACTGCAAGATACACACATCTTAAAATGTGGCATGTGGTTGCCATCAGAAATATCATTTTTATTTTTATATTTCCCCCCCTCCCGAATCAAATCTAGTAGGCTGAGCAGGGTTTTGAAATAAGTGCTTTGGAACATCCTGAATTATGAAAGCAACATCTACTGTACTTCTGGCTTGTCAAAACATCTAATTATTCTTTTCAGGTCTACTGTAGTTGCATAATGCTAGAAACAGATGCAGCTGCCTTAATGAGTCATATTATTATGCTACTAAATCAAACTTGCACCAGTCAAGCACTCCTATGTACTCCAAACTATATTCTCTACAGGGAAATAGAAATGTGAAGTGTGATTTTAGACACATTTGATTTAGTAGCAAAATAGTGGAATGGGAGGAAGAATCTGGATTCAATGACACAGAACGTTTACATTTTATGCTTTCAACAGTCTTTTCTTAAATATGAGCTCAGAAACTTAAAACATTTCGCTCCTTGAAATGAGTCTAGTTACTTTTCTACCTAGATACCCACTAGGAGCAAGGTTTGAAAAAATATCTTACCATTCAGGCATCTCTCTAGCCTCTCTCTAAGCCCTGTACTAGAATTACAAGGAATGAGATGAAAAACTCCAGACAGAAAGGAACTGAGGTATAGAAACCTTTTTACTGCTATCTAGTGATGATCTGGATACTGAACCCAGATCTTTGACTGGATATATGTTAAGGTAGCTATCTGTGACCCAAACATTAACATCTGAGTACATGACACACAATAAAAAATACTATCTTATAATGTCCTGAATCTTTTGACTATAAAATTATAGTTCTATCAAAATAATTCCTTCTAAAACTAGTCCATTTAAGAGATGATCAGGGTGAGCCTGAGGGAGGGGTCAAATACATCATAAGTCATGAGTCCCTGTGTGCCTACAAGGGAGCTAAGTCCAGCCCACTTTGAATGCCTTTCTTATCTCCTGCTCCAGTGGTGGGATTCAAATTGTTTTACCTCCAGTACTGTGGGCATGGCTTGGTGGGGTGGCATGGCTTGGCTTGGTGGGTGTGGCTTGGTGGGCATGGCAGGGGAAGGATATTGTAAAATCTCATTCCCTCCCCAACTAACCTGCTTTCCAGCTCTGTTCTCCTGTGAACGGCAACAAAAGAAGACCCAGCTGATCAGCTAGGACTCGGGAGGCAGAGAATAGATGGGGATATTTGCTATCTATTATACATCAGAGGTGGTATTTGCCGGTTCTCCGAACTACTGAAAATTTCTGCTACTGGTTCTCCAGAACTGGTCAGAACCTGCTGAATACCACCTCTGTCCTGTTCCTTTCCTTTGACCATTAGTTGGTCAGATTCTTGTAAAGAGATTAAGCTTGCAATAAATTGTTATATTCATTTGAACTGCATGAATCTATTTATTTTCCTGGTGCTTCCTTTTCCTGGAACAGTCCATAGTTTTGTTCCTTAATAATTTATATAGGATTCATCTGGTCATAGTGAAAATGAATCCTATTTAGTTAGGAAGATGCTTTAATATTATTCCCTGGCTTGGATACCTTTATACAATAACTATTTTCATAAAGAAACCGATCATAAATTTCAAATGGCAATTTATCTGCTCTAAGGGAATTTAGTTAATGAAATGTGATCGTTCTCTTGGTTAAATATATCATAACATGAATTTCTCACCTAAGAAACAGATATTAAAGAAGAGCATACTTCACTTCTCACAGATGATTTGATAATCAAGGAAACTGTGTGTGTGTATGTGTGTGTGTGAAGGGGGGAAATAATCTAGAATTAATCTGGATTCATTTTCTAGAACAGAACAAATATCAGTAAATTTCTTCATTAGGTTTTAGTATGGGTGAAATCTTGCACCAAATACTAATAAAAGAGCACCATAGTTTATAATGTTAAAAGATGTTATGATGTTAGGATAAAGAATAAAATGAAAAAGGCAAGAAGAGGAGAAAATTTTCATATTTTTTATACTATGTGTTGCACTTACTCCCAATTAGATTAGATTAACGTATATCCCAGGCATGGAATCTCAATTTCAAATAACTTATTACTTTTATTTTAGCATTTTTGAGACTTTGGCAGATACATGAATTGAACTTTGTCCTGTTGTGTTCGTGGCACATTCTTTGTTACCACTGCAATGAGATTTTAAAGAAACTCCCACACTTTACATAAAGGAAAAGAACATACTTTTTATGTTTGAGAAATGGAAAAAAAATGTGCACAATTTTCTGAACAGCAAGAGGATTTTGCTAGAGCTGCACTTTTCAGTACTGGAAGTCTCCTTCCAGTTAGTACTACTTGTAAGGTTAAAAGAAAAAAGAAAACCAGAGGTTTGCTTACAGGATGAATAGATGTTATCCAGCTGTTCAAATGAATACATTATTTGCTTTCAAAAAGAAAAGAAAAAGAAATGAATCTAAAAGTGTATGCGAAATATTCCTTTGACTTTATTTTAAATCCAGTTAACCAAATCAGTGATTAAATCCCTTACTGACTTCAGATGGCTTAATTTTTGTCTTCAAAGACCTACTACTATAATAAAATCACCATCAATTGCAAAGGCAGCTTTATTTGGGAAGCTTACATTCTGAGATACCTTTAACACTGTCAGACAACATCTCCCTAGAGAATAGGACAACTTGCCATAGCCAACTCATTGCAACCAACTCACTGTGATCACGGTCAACTCGCTGCAAGACAACTCATTGTGAAACAATTTAACAATTCTATGTTATTATTTAAAATAAATAAAATTATTTTATTTTTTGTTATTCACATTTCACTCTGTCTCTTCTTTTGCATCCTTTCTTTAATTATTCTATTCTACCATTTATTTGATATTAGTGCAACTCTTGTCCCGCAGCAAGTTGTCTCGCAGCGAGTTGGCCATGGCAGGTTGGTCATGGCAAGTTGACTGCGGAGAATTCTTATAGACCCATCTCCTTATCCCAGACCCTTGGGAAAGAGTGGTTGGGTGGATAAAAAAGTAATGGATTTTTAAAAGACAAGTCTGATATGTGATAAACCTAGCAAATAAATATGGCAACTCTACAAATTTGATAAACCATGCAAAGTGGAGATCTGATGTTGATAAAGATGCCCAGCCTGGAAAGCTCAGTAGGAAATTCTTAATCCACTGCTAATTTTTATTTATTTGGACATTCTAATTCAAGTACCAGTGAGAGTTGTAATCCTATTGTTATTACTCCAAGAGAGACAGTAAATTTCTGATTTATCAATGCCATAAAGGTTTTTGTCTTATTCTGGATCAGATGCCCAGTGCTGACATTTAATATGCTAATAAGATGGACAATATCATCCTTAGTTACTACTCTGATTCATTAAAAAGGATGGATGTTGAAGTCTGCATTTAAGTGAAGGCAATGTATTTATACTTTTTTGGGTTAGGGTTAGGGTGAGGTTAAGGTTAGGTTACTGAGATGCTTAAGATTTCCTTTAAGAATATGTGCACTCAGAAAAGAAACAACATATTTGTCATATAGCCTAAAATCACTTTAAATATTTTATTATTGCACTCATGGTAAAATGGTTCCACTTTCAAAGCTCATGAGATATCCTTATTAACATTGCTAGTATGTTTAGTTTTCAACCCACACTATAAAATTAATACAAGTCATGCTTCAATGTCTTTTATTCACAGTGTTGTGATATTTAGAGGTTTAGAACATTCAATTATGATGAATATTTTCCACTTTATCTTGTACCAAAGAGCTACATTCAAGTGTAATGACTCAATAATGTTTATTTTCTTTCATTTCTTTAAGCATATAGGTTCAGTTCATGAGTGAGGCATGGTAAGAAGTAGTCACAACATCTTATTCTTTAATTCTCTCATTCTTTGGCAGCCTCTCATTCTATAACCATTCTTTATATTGGGTTCCTCCTCATATCCTGCTTATCATGGATGCTACATTACTTTTAAGGGACATGTCCTCATGATCCTCCTTCTAATTCCCAAACCACTGGGGAGGAAGCCTGAATTCTTCCTTAGCTGTTTTGCTCCACTTTAGTGAAGTTTTCCCTGTTCTCCTGACACAAATCTTGCCCTACAAACAATTAAGACTCCTTGGTGATGATTCTGATAAACTTTTAAGTCTGCTATGAGAGTACAGTTGGTTATATAGTAGTGGTTAGACTGCAAGGAGGAAGGGATATGTGGTTAGGGCAAATACATTTGTCCATGTAGGTCAGTCCACCCAGGTAGATCAAACCTCTGCCCATGTAAGTCAGCCATACCTAGGTAGACCAGATCAGAAAACCAATGGTACATTCAGTCTAGAATGGTAGTTTATTGATATAGGCCCATGATGGAGACCCTATGGCACACGTGCCGGAAGTGGCATGCAGAGCCATCTCTGCCAACATATGAGCTGTTGCCCAAGCTCAGCTCCACTGCACATATGCACGCGCCTTCCAACCAGCCAGCTGATTGTCGGGTATCTGCTGTGCATGCATGGAGGTGGGGCACATGTGGGAGACATGCGTGCATGCGCAGGAAGGCAGGAGAGTGCAGGGGGCAGGGGAAGCGCACACATGCATTGCATTATGCACTTTCGGCACATGATGACGAAAAGGTTAGTCATCACTGATATAGGCTGATGTAGATATCTTACGAAATAGATAGAATCTTGCAAATCTGACTTACTATCTGTCCCCTCCTTCTTTCAACTCAGTGCATCAGATGTTTACTGAAATCACTTCTTCTGTATATTATCATGATTCCCAGAACTTAAAAAATGTTTCAGCTCTCCTTCCACAGGTGACAGATTCTTATATATTTATGTTAAGCTCATCTCCCATATCCTTTGCAATGTAATACTATATGACACAAAATGCTATTTAGGCATTTCACATTACACATAGATTCACTGGTCTTGTAGAAAACAGCTAGAGCTGCTTTTAAACACATATTTTTCAAAATATTACTAGACCTGTCTCTATGGGGAGAAAATAATTTCCGGTCAATATTAAAAAGGAAAGTGATGTGTTGTGGATTATTACCCAAATAACTGTGTTACAGGTTTTTCACTGAACTGACCAGAGTTGATCTCACTTGGCTTTGCACTATCATTTATCTGTGCTTTAATACTACCATTGGGACAACTCCATCATGAATGTTCATACACTGTGGGATCCTTCTGGATATTATTGGGCATGCCCACTTGTTCACAGAATAGAAATTCTCTTGATTTAGATTATATAAAAAAGAAGCAATAAATGTAAACCTATGTATCCTAGCTAGTTGATCAATGGAGTATTGGAAGTACGGAGTGGAGTGCGAGAAAACTCCCAGGCAGATTTCTTCTCACCTGCACCCAACCTGTATTCCACAGGACTACTTAGGAAAACCAGCATTATAATGTCAAAATAATTTCATCGGGTATAGGAGAATGTAAAATGAAGTGGAAGAAAGTTCTGTTGATGTGCTTATAAGGCCCATCCGGCACATTCCTTCATCATACTGACTTGTCAACTAGAATGCAAGAATAATTGGAGATCTCTCTGTCTCTTCTGAAAAATTGATAGAGCTGGATTTACTTGGACAAGTTGGTACAGATAAACCTTCAGCTTCTGGCAAAGACCCTGATTTCCTCAAAGTTGTCTTACATATTATAGAATATGGTTGTTGGTTGTTTTTTTCCATTGAGAGATGATGCTGGGTGTGAGGGTAAAGAAAGCTAAGAAATCTACCAATTGATTCCCTGAAACAGACTTACATTAGATCTGTAAAGACAGAATCACTTCTGGCCTTATTACTGAGCATCATAAAACTTCAAGGAAAGGACAGCACACTTTATGTTGACATACTTTTCTGCTGATTCAAGAAAGAAAGGAATGCACTATAATGAAGCCATGACATACTGTATTATAGCAAATCTTGGTTGCTGCTAATGATGCAATAATTCCTTTAAAGGAACTCTAAAGTTCCTTTAGTTAGTCTTGATCTTGTGGGTAGGTAGAAATCACCTAGTTATTTCATATCATCTAGAACTAACACAGACAATCAGAAATGTACAGCCAAGGGGAAATAAAATAATAGGGTCATTAAGTTGGAAAGTACCTTTGAGGTCACTTAAAAGATCTTTGATACATGGTGAACCAGCCTTTGTTTTAAACCCTCCAATGGATTGACTTGTTTGGTTATGGAGGGAACAACAATTGCTTTTCTAAGATATTGGAGACCCTTTTTGAACTCTTTGCTGAAAATGAATAAAAACGAACTGGTGATTTCTGGATTTATTCATTAAAAAGTTTGTTTATGGGGAAAAAGGGAATCACAATATGTAAAGTAATTTCGAGATAATAATTAGTGCAAAAAGCTGCAAAAAAAAAAGATTGAAAGTTTTTTTAGGTATCTTTCTCTCTCTTTTGATCTCTTTCTTTTATCCTTCCACATTTCCTTCTTCTTTCTACTTTTCCTTTTACACTTCTGTAATTTTTTTAACCTTGTGTAAAATTTTCTTTTAATAAAAGAAAAAAATTATTAAAGAAAAAGACAAGAAATCCTCCCAGTGAATTATCACTGATCACTTCATCTGGCTTGCCGTTCCACTGGGTGGCAATTTGTTGTCAGGAAGTTCCTTCTGACATGTAGCTTAAATATGCTTCTTTGTAATGTTAATCCATTGGTTCAATTTGTCTAATCCATTTTCTGTGTGATAACCTTTCAGACATTCAAAGATTGCTGTAATATCACTCTTCAGTCATCTCTCTGTAGACTAAACATATTTAGATCCTTTAACTGTTTATCATAAAGCATGATGCAGATCATAATTAACCAGGGCAAAGTAAAAATAATACAAAAAATTAGGTATATACACTATTTATTTATGAATATCATTTACATTAGTCTTTTCATACATCATTTTAAACTGTGAATTAAATATGCAATATCATTCAGAAAGTAAAATAAAGGAAGGTTATAGAAAAAAGGTCACTGGGTAAATGGTAGCAAACTATTGTATCAGTTTTACTAAATGGTCATATTTGACAAGATATTTCTGTTTTACACACACATTCATACTTCAGATGGTTTGCAGTCACTATAAGTTCTCATCGCAGGACAATAGCAGCTATGATAGGGAACAGTTTTTATTAAAGATGTATTCTGAGGACACTATTTCTTTTCTGTGTGGATGCTGCTATTGAAATGATTAAAATTAAACTTAAGAATCACAGGATCTTTATTCATGCCTCATCTAATTTGGCCCTGACTGCCCCTTGTTATCTGTCTGGAAAATTAATTCTAATTCTAAGCCCTCTTAAACGGATGTGATTTTAAGCCAGGAACGAATTTAATGAAGTATACTGCACCCAGGGAATTATTATGACAAATGGGAGATCAGTTGCATAAATGAAACTGGATTGATTGCCAGGAGCTAGCGTTAGATTTTTCCCAATTACGTATTCTTGAACAATCTAATCTCCTTCTTGGCTTAGTGGATAAAGGGAATTCAGCATACGTAAGTCTATTTACTTTAGCAAAGGATTTTATATAGTTGCCTGTGAAAGTTTCACAAATATAAAAAAAAACCTAGCCTTAACATTTTTGACACATTCGATTATGTAGACATGAGGTATATGAGGCACAAAAAGTTATTGGTATGTAGTGAACATGCAAGGAAAACTTAATTTATTTCAATCGCTCTGTTTGCCTGCATTCAAGTAGCATATAACTTTAAAAGACTTGGCACATACAGCCCATCTACATCCATGCAAATAAGACAAACCCATGTGGGGAGCATATACATACTGTATATTATAACATTTCTAAGGATTCTTCAGCAGCATATTTTTCATTAGTTTCCACATTGCTTGCATAATATCTATGCCCAATTAGAGGCTGGCTCATGTTTTCTCAACCTGAGCCTTAAACACTTATTCATCTTGGGCTAATTTCATGCTGTTGTGAAATTGTGTGTGCACTAACAAATGAAAAAGCAGAAATGTAAGAAAACCATATGAGATGTGAATTAAAGTACAGATCTGTTAAAGCCAATAGAAACATCACTATTGAATTAAATGCAGCCAGAATCACACTCTTATGTTTTAGTCCTGATCATTACAAAAAATTAGGATGATTGTACACACAGTTTGTTTTGGTGCATATGATCTCAAAATACACACATCAATAGTCATAGGTATAACACTTAGAAGTAGTCATAGGGTACTATAAATCATACTAGGAAACATATATGTAGGAAATATATAAAACATATAAATCATAATAGGAAACATAATAATAAACTTGTAAATAGTCAATAAAATAATAATAAATTGTAAGGATACAAGCAACAAAGTTACATTTATACAGTCATAAGTGGGAGGGGATGGGTGAAAGGAAGGATAAGAAGATTAATACTAATAGTAATTGTAATTCAGATGTATAATAATAATAATAATAATAATAATAATAATAATAATATAACATTATAATAGATACCTGTTGGGAATTATGTTCATCCAAGGAGAAGAAAGCTGGACGTGCTTGCTTGTCTTAGCTTTATCTTTCATACTTGTCTTATGTTTTTTCTCCATACTTTTCACCCACTATAATCATAGGCAGGGGCAAAAATTAAGTCCCACTGCTTCTCCACTCCTGCCACTACTCCAATCAGCCTTAACCCCATCAGAATCTCTCAGAAAGACTTTCTTAGACTTTTAGATAGGAGTTGCATGAACTCAGAGAAATGATGATGATGATGGCAAAGAAAACTTCTGAGATCTTTTTGTTGCCATCTGATGATCAAGTCATGACCAGATTTTTGCAGTATAGAAATGTCAACCCTACATTCTCTTCATTTGTTTCTTTGTAAGCCCAAAGGAGGAGTCTGAAAAGAGAAAGAGAAGAACCTTTAACAATTATCAGGGAATCTACCAGGTCTTTCAAGGACTATTACTTTCCACGCATGGTGCTGCTCTTAAGATGGTAGTAGATCCAGGAATCAACAGTGGCTGCATTGGCTCTTGCCTCACTAACTCACTCCTTTTTTCTCTCTTGCCCATCTGCTGGAATTCTATTAAATATCTGGGCTGCACAATAATCCCAGCAATCACTAGAAAGAGCAACAAAGAGATACAGAAAGCTTTACTTCTTTTTACTATTTAGTGACTGGATATTTTTTGCACATGCATATAGTAGCCTTTCTTTGAACAATTAGAGCAAAAAATTAGTAGTAGGGGAGAACATGATGGACCTTCTGGGTTCCCCCCAGGACACCTCCCCATCTTCACTACATTTATGTCACTGCCAGAGTAGCTGAAGCAAGGGTCTTCAAACTTGGCAAGTTTAAGACTTGTGGACTTCAACTCCCAAAATTTCTGAGCTAACATGACAGGAGGAGGAATTCTGGGAGTTGAAATCCATAAGTCTTAAAGCTGTCAAGTTTGAAGACATCTAGGCTAAAGTGCTTGTGTTCTCCAATCTGATCTTTGCAAGCATTCCCCTTCAGTTCAGCATGTGAAACCAAACATGAAAATGTGATCAAGGCAGCCTCAAGCAATCTCTCTTCTACTGGAACTATGGGAAAAAAAGAAAAACAAGTATCTGAGGATTGTTTGTATAGTCTAAAAATGAGTGACTTCACAATGTTGAAGTACCCACCTTGGGTTGAATAACTCTGAATAATGATTAAGGGCACCCAATTACTTCTTTTTTAATCTAAATATCTGTATTGCCATATTTATACATATGTGCAGTTATTCTATAGTTTATTTTAAAAAGCCTCTAAATTCATCTCTCAGCACTGCCTCATTCCTTTTCATGAGCTGAAGCTTTTTTTTTTTTTTAAGGACATGAAATGTATATTGTATGACCTGCTTTATTAAAATGTCTGCCAAACTAAACTTCTGTTCCTTTTTTATTCCTCCTGGATCAGTTATGGAAAGCTAAGCAGTGGAGTTGGCACCTTGAAGCAAAATTTATATCCGGTTCATGTCATTGCTTTTCCTTCAGCCTATACAGTTTCACATGTCCTTTGCAATATATATATATATATATATATATATATATATATATATATATATATATATATATATATATATTGCAAATATATATATACCTCCTGCTCTGCTCAGGTGACTAGTAAGCACTGCGCTGCAGTGCACTAATTGTGGAGGTCATCATTTCTATAGGCTGACTTTAATTTCAGAGCTCTATTTCACAGCGTGTAGGCTGGGGAATTTGGGGAGTTAGAAGTCCACACATCTTAACTTTGGTAAGATTGAGAAACTGCTCTAGTGGTGATAATCTTTCTGCTGAACACTTGAGGGCAGAAACCAAAATCGATAAAAATCTGTAATCTTTCCCCACCACAGAACTGAAGGATGCTCCAGCCATTCTTGGCATTTGCATCAGTGATGGCATTCAAAATTTTTTACTACCGGTTCTGTGGGCATGGCTTGGTGCATGTGGTGTGGTTTGGTAGGCGTGGCAGGGGAAGGATACTGCAAAATCCCCATTCCCTCCCCATCCCACTAACCTGCTTTCCAGCTCCATTCTCCTGTGCAGGGCAACAAAAGAAGACCCAGCCAATCAGCTGGGACTCGGGAGGCAGAGAAGAAATGGGAGTGGGGCCAGTCAGAGGTAGCATTCCAAGCTATTCAAAATTTCCGCTACCAGTTCTCCGAACTATTCAAAATTTCCGCTACCGGTTTTCCAGAACTGGTCAGAACCTGCTGAATGCCACCTCTGATTTGCATCTGGTCAAGTACAAATCGTTTCCTGGATCTGTTGACTTCATTTCCAGCCACTGCTACTGCCCTGACTTCTATCTGAGGAAAAGGGTGACAGCATAATAGATTCAGCATCCCTTAAGGCTGCCCCAGGGTACAGTCAGGTAGGATAAAGAGGAATAGAAAGTTTTCATGCCAATGAACTAAGCCTGATTTAAACCTGTGTCACTTAGAGTATGAGAACAAGATGAAGGGAGTGGGAATATGTTCATGTGATCTGGAAGCTGAATCATGGCAACTGAACTTCTTTGCTTGCTGGTTCAAAATCTTTCGCAGCTTATCCAAACAGAATGCAGCTGGGTAGTTCTTAAGATCCTTAGAATGTCCCATGTTACACCACTGCTCCACTGCTTGCCAGTTTGCTTCTGGGCACCATTCAGGGTGTTGATCATCTCCTTGAAAGCCCTGCATGGCATGGGTCCAGGCTACATGAGGAACCATCTTACTCCAATGGGAACAGCCTGCCCCATCTGCACCAGCAAAGGGGGCATACTGCGGATCTGGTTAGCCAAGGAATTTTGGCTGGTGGGATCCAGCAGAATAGTCTTCTCTGCTGTGATTCCTGCCCTTTGGAACATATGAATCCCTGAGGTGAGATTGGCTCCCAACTTTCTGACTTTTCCTAAGAGCCTTAAGATCTGGCTCTGCCAAATGGCTTGGAGACCCAATGAGGCAGCTTCACATTGGAGATAGTTGACTAATGAAAACCTAATCCTACCACTCTTGCCTTTGGTGTATCTAGCTCCCTCCTTTGCCATCTTGTGTTAATGGTTTTTATCTGATGTGTTATTTATAATTGATGGTTTTAATGTTTTTAACATTTTTATGTTGTAAGCTGCCTAGAGTCGTTGGATATGAGAAAAGCAACAAATGAATGAATTAATGAATGAATAAGTAACTAAATAAGTAAGTAAGTAAGTAAATATCATTCCTAAATGACAAGAATCTGCACTGACGTCCATGTGAAGTGGCCTAATTCTAGTATGAGTCAATACTGACTTATTTCTTCCATAACAACTGATGATAGTTCTCCATTTCCATGAGATGCACACAGTGGAGGCTTTTCGGTTTTGCTTTGCATTGGCAACAGCTATCCTTTAGACCAGGGGCATCAAACTCAAGGCCCAGAGGCTGAATCAGGCCCACAATCTGGCTCATGGGGCCATCTTGGTCTATTGAAGAGGAAAGATCAGGCCAGCCTGGCTTCGGCCCAGTTTACCCAGTAGTTTGGGGAGTGGTGTCAAACTAGCCATGCCCACCATATTGGTCACACAAACCCAGTTGGTCACACACACCCAGTTGCCCACGCCTAACCACCCCTAAGTTCAACCACAGCCCTGATGTGGCCCTCAATGAAATTGAGTTTGACACCCCTGCTGTAGACAATCTTTTACTTGAAGGGGGTTGGCCCCTTCATTTGTGATCTTCCAGCATCTACTAAAAATAAAGCATTGGAGAATTTACATTGATGCATGATCACTAGGAACAAATGAATATATCATGGCTGGGGATTTTATGACTTTGTACTTGTGTAATTTAATTTTTTGTTACCATGAATGCTTATTTCCTATGTTTTATTACTGTAAACACCCAAGGATTGTGGTGGGTTATAAATAAAGTAAATGAATACCTATCATACGCATTCAGACAATTGTATTCCATAACATTTTCTGTAATTTAAAAAAAGAGAGAAGGAGAAGGACATCTTTGTTTGCTACCACATTCATTTTTTCCCCTGATGCTGTTTTTAATTCTACTTCCTCTGACATTCTTTTGTTCACAGCTTTCAAAATATACACTTGTGTGCATGCAGACATTGTGGGAGGACTGCCATTGTCAGTCTATGATGACAAAAATTTAGAAGGAGTCTGTCTCTCTGCATCCAATGAAGTGGGCTGCAGCTCACTAAAATGTATGCCTTTTCATAAAACTTGTTAGTTGGAAAAGGTGCTACTAGACTCCTGGTTTTTTTTTTTTTTGTGTATGTGTATTTCAGATGTTCATTTCATCCCTCATTTTCGAGCTGTCAACAATGGACTATTATAGTACTGATTTTTGTGGGGGGACATCCCACTTTTGTTCTAAAATGAATCCGTGGCAGATTTCCTTTCACACAATATAGAGAAGCTTAGAAGTAAAAGACAGGCCAACTACAGGTAATCCTTTACTTATGACCACAATTTCACCTAAAAGTGAAACAGCGAAGTGAATTTTGCTCCATTTTTCTTGTCACAGATGTTAAACGAATCCCTGCAGTGGTTAAGTTAGCAATATGGTTGTTAAATGAATCTGGCTTCCCCATTGACTTGGCTTGTCAAAAAGTTGCCAATAGTGATCACATAACCCCAGGGCACTGCAATTGTCATCATATCAGCCAGTGGCCAAGCATCTGAATTTTGATGATGTGACACGTGGATGCTGCAATAGTCATCAGTGTGAAAGATGGTTGTAAGTTACTTTTTTCAATGCTGTTGTCACTTTGAATAGTCACTAAACGAACTATTGTAAGTTTAGGACTACCCATATAAATGACAGAAGCTAATATTTTGTACATGGAAGATTGTGAATACTACAGTACAGTTATTTAGCAGCTCTGTAGTGTTCACATTAACTTAGGTAGCATTGCAGAGAAATAATCATCCCATCACTTTTTGTCATTGCTGAAACCTATTAAGATATAAACAGCCTCCCTACCTCATTCCTGCCCCCCTTCTCTCTCCTCCTCAATATGTGCATTTAATTATTATATTCACAATACAGTAATCTTATAGCTGGTGAGTACATATTCTAAATAATAATAATTTACAGGTAGTTTGGTTATTGGTCACGTTAATGCACTGTGGTCTGTCTGAGCTCTTTTATCCACCATCTGATAAAACAGCTTGAACATAATAAAGACCAAACTCCTTATGATCACATCTGGCAACTTTTCAATTAATTTAGCTATTATCACCTGTATTTTTATAAACCTGAAACACAAGCTATAAAACACCTGCAGCTTTACTTCAAATATCTATTGAATCCCTCTTGGATCTAAAGGGTGCCAGTAATTCTGTCACTCCCTCCCTTTCCCTCTCCCCTGATACAATAACTGGTCTTAGAGATTTGATGTTTTTTATTTATGAATATGAATTGATATGCTTTTGATTACATGGATTCATTAATATATCTATTAACAGGTGTATTCAAATAATTCATACGTGAACTGGAATTGTTTTTGCTAGCAATAAATAATACCTTTTGAAAATGATTGATATAATTTTTTTCAAAATGTATTTCTTAAAACTTCTTATAAATAACAATAGCACTTAGACTTATTTACCACTGCATAGTGCTTTACAGCTTTCTCTAAGCAGTTCACAGAGTCAGTGCCCCCAACAATTTGGATCCTCATTTTACCGATATGGAAGGATGGAAGGCGAGTCAACCTTGAGCCAGTGAGAATCGAACTGCCCAATTATTAGCAGCCAGCAGTCAACAGAAGTAGCCTACAGTATTGCATTCTACTGTCCTAACCTGGAATCCAAGATTGTTTCCCTAATATATGCAAGATATAGTTGTTGATTCAATTTATGGGGGTTTGATGTTGATTCAATTTATGGGGCTATGGAGATCCATACCTTATTGCTTTTTGGTTGAGTATTTTTGTTGTCAATGCTCTCAACCTCACCTTTACTCATTGACAATCATATACACAAACTCCTTTAGGTGATAGAAAGACACATGAAACAAATAAACAAACCAACACGCCAACAGTTTTATAATTTCATTGATTGATTTTTAATATAATTTCCATTACATAGTTCTAATTTATTCATTATAATATAATAATTTGTTTTCATTTACCAAACCAATTTTGATTACAATGTTTGTACACTACCTATTTCTAGGAATGCCACACAACTTTAACCCAAATGGTTATAGAAAAAAGTAAATAAATTCTACCAGAGACAAAATAAGTGACTTCTTATATTTAGAGGTTTTGAAAATGAAGTGGATTTTCATCAGCTTGTTTGAAGATAAAACCATGTGCTTTTTTTTATCAAAAGAAGAAAAAACAAAAGCAAAACAGCCTTTGGAAATGGAGTGTTATTAATTATTTTTAAAATAATATAACTGGAGTTGTTTCCATTAAGAACATTTGTTGCAAATGTTTAAAATATTCTATCTATTTCTCATAATCACTAAGAAAAGAAAATGCCTCTATTAACCTTGGATCTATTTTCCCATTCTTCTTAATCTTAGGGATTTAACTATGACCCTTTGTGTTATGACTTTATGAGATTTTTTTGGGGGAGAAATATTATGGTAAGAATATCCACAGAAAAAACAGTCTGAGCTAAGTAACTGTCAGCAAGTAAATTTTGAAATTGTAATTTGATATTTATGTGTAGAAATACCAAGAGTTAGGCTGTTTCTACTATTTTAAGTGAACATAAAATTCCTTTTTCTTGGATGGAAAATTTACTGTTTTACAGCTTCAGCACAACTATTTCCCAAATAATCCATAACTTTTGACCTTTTCGTCTATTTCTCTAATCTTGGCTCTGCAGTGTGATGATAAACTACTAACTACTCAGTGAAAGCTTTGCTTAAACGATCAATAGCAATAGCAATAACACTTAGACTTATATACTGCTTTACAGTGCTTTACTGCCCTCTCTAAGTGATTTACACAGTCAGCATATTGCCCCTAACAATTTGAGTTCCCATTTTACGCACCTTGGAAGAATGAAGGCTGAGTCAACCTTGAGCCTGGTGAGATTTGAATTGCCAAATTTCAGGCAGGCAGCAGGCAACAGAAGTAGCCTGCACTCTAACCACTGTGCCACCACAGCTCAATAGTGACCGTATGTAAAGATTTGGAGAAAACGTGCATTGATTCTGAATATGTATTCACTCTGGTTTCAGTAAAGCTAAACAAGGGAGGATATATGTATGTATGTATGTACACTTGTATTTTCTTATTTGGTTTCTATAGCTGCCCATCTCACATAAATGACTCTAAGCAGCTTATTAAACAAACAAACCAACATATGAAACAGACTTTTATAGCTGTTCAATTACCAAAAGAAACTTTTGGCAACAAACAGAATAAAATCTGTAATACATGTTCAGTTAATTAAAACAGTGTCCTTTCATATTGGATTCTACTAGCCTCTATTCAATTCTTTGTTAGACTTTTTGAGTCACACAACTCACAGTATATGAGTACAAGTACATATACTTATTGAGGATGTACATTGAAAAGATTAAAAAAAAACTTTTGCTAGATTAGATTAAAGTCTACCATCTTCTTTTCATAGTGGTCAACCAGAAGCCTACAACTAAGGCACATTTACATTCTCAACAATGAGAAAAACAATGTCTTCATTCCTGGAACACTATATATAAAAAAGATTTTCTAGTATATTTATTTAAATGGTAAAATGGTGAAGAATTGAAATGTACTAATGATCTGTATATTACTTCATCTATCTCCTGGCACCATTTCCTGCTTCCATGGACATCTAATATGCAGGTAATTGAAGATCAGTGATTCCCAAATATAGAGTTTTCTGGTGCTCAAGGACAAGATAACTGTCAGCTTTACATCAAAGTGACAGTATAGATGTAAAAGAAAGCTTCTTTGACTCAAACTCATCTCCTATCTTCATCCCAGCTCCTGTTCCCAATTCCTTGCCTTTTTTCTGTCACTCCCTGACATTTTCTGAGAGCTTTCTGGACTTTTGCTATTCCCCATTGTCTTATGTTTAATATATTATGAAATCCTATTATTCAAGTCATACCAGGTGATTTAAAATCAGATTTTTATTCTATGTAACACATTAAATACTTATATTTGAAGCCTTACAGATGAACATATTTCCTTTGTCATTTTGAGAATACATTTGTTTAAGTCTGTTGATTCTTGTAGAATTTTGAGTGACTTAGATGCAAATATCCATCTCTAGTCTGAGGTTATTACTGGATTTATCTTGGATTACATGGAAAAATGTTCTATGCTTTTAAATAAATGCTTCTGAACTGGACATGAGAATCCCCTGGGGCTTGATAGGAAAATTAATTGAAGATTCACTGTCCTTGGAATTTGCTCTACTAGAATGTAATAGCTCAAATTAATTTCTCACACTTGTTAATATATTACAATGACACTTAGGCATTTTGGACTTGGCATTTCTTCAATTATTATTCTGCTATCATCGCTGTTTGCCACTGCAAAGCTTTAGTCATATAATGTTCAATCCAATCATTCAATTTCTGTTCTGTTGTTTTCCTGGTGAGATGTCATATATTATATTTTTTTGTAATATGTTTGTCTATATAGCATAAATTTGTTTTCTACTCTCAGTTGTGGGAGAATTTAAAATAGAACTCCTGAGAATATTTATATAGTTACATATAGTCATGCAAAATGATACCTGCCTAAGCTTTGAAACTCTCCAGAGACATTTTTAAATTTAAAAAGATTATATATTTTAAGAGAGAAAAAAGCCAAAAGACACCCAACCATCTTAAGATTATTGATTCTTAACATTGTTTTCTTTTTACTAATGTATCTGCAGGGGTGGGATTCAAATTTTTTAACAACAGGTTCTGTGGGCGTGGCTTAGGTGGTGGGCATGATTTGGTAGTCATGTGACTGGGTGGTCATGTTATTGGCTGGGCAACTCAATATTACTAACATCGAGGCACGCATCTCCTCACCTGACCTCTCATGATTGTGGGATTGCTGCAACAGTCGTAAGTGTGAAAAATGGTCATAAGTCACTTTTTTCAGTGCCACTGTAACTTTGAATGGTCACTCCACACAAGCAAAGTACCAGCAAAGGAGGGAAAAAAAACTCCAGAGACGTTCCTGAGAGAGGAAGTCCTGCCAAGAATGTAATAAGGGTTAACAGAGAGGTAGTTTCTGTAAGCAACACCAGAATGTTTTCTTCCTGCCTTCCTTACAGGATTAGGCCAGTAATTTCTTCTAACACCTCGTTCTCCGAACTGCTTAGAATATTAACAACCACTTCTAGCAAATAGGTGCGAACTGGTAGAATTCTACCCTTGAGTATTTGTTTATCTAAACCAGGAGTGTCAAACTCAGATGTTAGATCTGGCCCACAGGGAAACAGTGAAGGACTGGCCTGTGTGCCTCTGCCAGTGAAAATGGAGCTCAGGGAGGCTGTGCAAGGCCCACACGGTCTTCATTTTTAGCCATAATGGCCTCCTGCAGCCTTCTGCCAGAGAAAACATAGGCCTGGGGAGGTTGCATCCTCTTTTTTCACCAGCAGAGAGCTGCAGGAGGCCATCGTAGTCAAAAATGGAGCCTTGATGAGTGACATCCCACCTGATCATCCTGGCCATGCAGGATGCTCAGCCTGTGAGATCAAACACAACCCTGAAGCGATCCTCATTGAAATCAAGGTTGACACCCCTGATCTAAATGCTTATTGTAAGCATCTCTAAAATCTGTTGAAATCCCAAGACTTCATATGCTTATTACCTTTTTTTTCTTCATGATTTCATTTTTTTTCCTTTGCTTATTATAGTTGTTATATTTTGTTTTTGTTTTGTTTTTCTTCCTGATACGACATTTGTGAATTCTATATATCCTTCTGGGGATTCTTCCACAGAGATTTTTTAATCAAAAGGCATGACTGAACTGTTCCCTAATAGAATATGGTGAGAAAAATGATAACAGTAATGTAGAAAGCCAAAGGAACACTACAAAAAAAAAAAAAGAAATAACTTCTGAACTTTCATGAATTCAATGAATGAGCTAGAGTAAATTGCAGATCAAAACACTCAGCAAAATGAGTGGTCTCATTATTATTTACAATATCTTCAATGGAACATTACACAATTATGATTATGATTATGACATCAAACATGTAAATAAGCTAAATTCACTACTAACATTGGCAACATCCTGCCCACATGCTTTCATCTTTCTTGGTGACTTCAATCTACCTCATATTAACTGGACCCTAAACGAATATACAACTGAACTCATACATGCAACCTTCTACAATGCTGTTACAAATCTGGGACTGGAACAACTAGTAACCAACAATACTAGACTTAACAACTGCGTCGATCTCATCTTCTGCAAGAGTTTGAATTTAATTTACAGAATACAAACTAAAGAACCCTTTTCTAACAGTGACCACAATATGATTGACTTTTGTCTCAACGTACGCCCACACAAAAATCATCACAATGACATAATCCCCAATTATAACTTCAAAAAAGGCAACTATGATCTTATAGACAACGATCTCTCATCCCTTGATTGGCAATCTCTATTCACTGGATGCAATACTGTTGAAGACCATTACAACATATTTTTACTTGAACTCAAAAGAGTCATCAAACTATATGTACCAATAACAACTCCCCCCCCCCCACCAAAAAAAAACAGATTACCCATAACAATAAGGAAACTTCAATCCAAAAAGAGATCACTCTGGCGGAAAACCAAATCTGGTCATGTTGCCAACTTCAAAAGCCGATACAAAAATTTATGCCACCAGATAAAGACTGAATGCACCAATTATCACATTAAACAAGAGGAAAACCTTCTACGCACCAATTCCACCCGCACTTTTTACAATTTTGTAAACAACAAACTAAAAGACTCAAGGTCCATCCCACCCCTGATAGGACCTAATGGTAAAGACTGCAATGACGACACCATTAAAGCCAACATCTTTAATAAATTCTTTGGCTCAGTATTTGTAAACAGCAATGGATCGTGCCCAGTATTTCCTAGCTGAACCACAGAAAACTACAATGATCTAATACATATCTATTTTACAAAAGACAATGTTGAAAAAGCACTACGCAATCTAAAACCATCTCTATCTATTGGACTGGACAGTATATGTGCCTACTTCTTAAAAAACCTATCTACTGCCATAGCAGAACCTCTAAGCATAATCTTTGATAAATCTTTCAGGACCAGCTCCTTGCCTAACCTATGGTCACAAGCCATGGTAATCCCCATCTTCAGAAAGGCAGAACCCAGCCTAGTTGAAAATTACAGACCAATCTCTTTATGCTGCGTCACCTGTAAAGTCATGGAATCAATTATTAACCAATCCATTATCCTCCACTTAGAGACAAACAACCTACTCTCTAAGAAACAATTTGGTTTCAGAAAAAAACTATCCTGTAATCTGCAATTCTTACACTGTAAAAACATATGGACTACACAACTCGATCAGGGCAAAACAATAGACGCAATCTACATAGACTTCTGTAAAATTTTGATTCAGTGGTACACGACAAACTACTCCTAAAACTAAAATCTTATGGTATCTCTAGATAACTGCATAACTGGATAAAAGCATTCCTGTCATACAGGCAACAAATGGTCAAAATTGGGAGTGTCCTATCAAATTCTGTACCTGTCAATAGTGGTGTCCCCCAAGTCAGTGTTCTAGGACCAACTCTCTTCAAACTCTACATAAATGACTTCTGTGATCATATTAAGAGCAACCGCATTCACTTTGCTGATGATGTAAAGCTGTTCAATACCACAGACAATACTGCTACCCTTCAAAAAGACCTTGACTATGTATCAGAATGGTCAAACAAATGGTAACTTCAAATCTCAACAAATAAATGCTCTGTCTTACATATTGGCAAAAAAAAAACAATCAGAAAATAAAATACAAGCTGAATAGTCAAGACCTTGTTGATGATCTAAGCTCTGTAAAGGACCTTGGAATACTCATCTCTAATGATCTAAGTGCTAGAGCCCACTGTAACTACATAGCCAAAAAGGCATTAAGAGTTGTTAACCTATTATTCTTATATGTTCCCATTTTATGTATTCATAACTATGTATATATTTATACCTATTATCTTGTAAGCGATTGATAAATCAAATAAATAAAAATAAAATAAATAAATTCTGCATAAGTATTTATATATATTGATACTGTGATGTCTCTCACCAGGAAGCACCAAATAATAATTTGACATGTAAAATACCTCTTAAGGGTACATGGGGATCTCTATTTTGCTGAAGCTAACCTTAACAGAGTTTGGTTTGGTTGGTTTATGAATGGGATCACTGCATTCCATATAGGAAGGAAGACAGCATAATGATCTCCTCATTATTGACATTAGCACAAATAAATGGGTATTTGATTAACAATATTTCCCCACACATATTATAGAATGGATTATGAAAATGCTTTGAAAGCATTTTCAAATGGTTATCATCATATATTTCCGCCCCACCCATCCTGAAAAAAATATGAGCGTTATTCTTTAGTTCTGCTTCTTTTAATTACCAGACAGCACCAAGCCTTAGGGTTTTTAAGGCCATAATTTATTATCACTTCCCAGGCAATAGTGAAGTTCAATTTTCCATGATTTCCATAAACCATAAAGTCACTATGGACACGAGAGATAATGGTGCTATTGCATCACCCATTATATCAAATGGAATCAACTCCATGAAGCTTCTTCCATAGTAAATAGTTTACCCTTTAAAATGCCACAATGTTTTTTGTCCCAAGAATACATGTACTATAACCAGATCTGCCCTAGAACAGTTATTAATAACCATGAGACACAATATATATATTCCCAATAGGAAGATATTCATAATAAATTGCATTAAATATGCTACTGAAAGTAGTTCCAACTGATTTTCTACCATGATCATTTCCATGTGATGTCCTTCTGTTGCCTACTGGTTTTTCTTCTTCATTTTTTTAAAGTCTGAATTAATTCCATTGGAACAACTCATGCTAGTAATTAAGATGTAAATCTGGAATTGTGTGACTTGGGGCAGGGCAGTTAAAATAAGCTTTACAGCAATGCACTTAAAGTATTAAATAGATTCTGCAAAAGATTAACTACCAATTTCCCTTTTGTCAGAATGAAACACGAAGCATTTCTGTTATGATAACAAGCATGGGGGAATTTCACAGAGGGAGAGGTGCTGACATTCAAATTTACAGTACTTATACTTGTAAAATTTTGTCAGCCTGCCTAAAACATTTCTCATTACCAACAACACTTCCATGCCCTTTTGCCTTCACAGGAATACCAACTTATATTTAATGCTTTATTTTACAATTCCTCTCTTTGCTTCCCCCTGTGCAGTTAATTCTGGTCATATCTTGTAATTGTTCAATAAGTATGTAAAAGCCAGTGTGTTTCCTATGAAGAAGAGAAAATGAAATTTTTTTAAAAATATAGACACTTTCTGGAGACTTGTACATCCTAACTTTAAGGTACATGAATGTAAATGCTCTATAACAGTGAGATGCTCACTTATTCATTAGGTTTGCAATGAAGCTTAGCTACCAATAAGAAGGAAAAAGAGTCATTTACAGAGAAATATATGTGACCAGACTTTGGATATTAAAGGGCTACTATGTTCTAGATATGTTGTACAAGTTCTCACCAGAACAATTCCCACTGAACTTACCAATAGAATAGAATAGAATAGAATTCTTTATTGGCCAAGTGTGATTGGACACACAAGGAATTTATCTTGGTGTAAATATTCTCAGTATACATAAAAGAAAAGATACATTCATCAAGAATCGAGAATCATAAGGTATGATACTTAATGATAGTCATAGGATACAATAAGCAATCAAATCATAATAGGAAACAGTCAATATAAATTGAAAATACACAAGCAACAAAATTACAGTCATACAGTCACAAGTGGGAGGGGATTTGTGATAAGGAGTGATGAGAAGATTAACAGTAATAGTAGTGCAGATTTTGTAATAGTTGAACAGAGTTGAGGGAATCATTTGTTTAGCAGAGTGATGGCTTTCAGGAAAAAACTGTCCTTATGTCTAGTTGTTCTGGTGTGTGCAGTGCTCTATAACGTCATTTTGAGGGAAGGAATTGAAACAGTTTATGTCCAGGATGTGAGGGGTTTGTAAATATTTTCACAGCCCTCTTTTTGATTCGTGCAGTATACAGGTCCTTTATTGAAGGCAGGTTGGTAGTAATTGTTTTTTCTGTAGTCCTAATTATCCTCTGAAGTCTGTGTCTGTCCTGTTGGGTTGCAGAACCAAACCAGACAGTTATAGAAGTGCAGATGACAGACTCAATGATTCCTCTGTCAGCAGCTCCTTGGGCAGTTTGAGTGTTCTGAGTTGGCACAGAAAGAACATTTTTTGTTTTTTTGATGACGTTTTTGATGTTGGGTGTCCATTTTAGGTCATGTGATATAGTAGAACCTAGAAATTTGAAGGTCTCTACTGTTGATACTGTATTGTCTAGTACTGTAAGAGGTGGTAGTATGGGAGGGTTTATTCTAAAGTCTACCACCATAATACAAACATGCCCTTTTAGCATAATTTCTTTCTGTCATGTTCACTTGATATTGCCTTCATCTCATTCCCAGCTCATGGATGAAACAAACCTAATTTTTCCTTAGATGTATCGCAGCAAAAATCCATTTGTTCCAAAAATATCCAAGGGAGGCTCCAAGATTTAAAAAAAAATCTGCAAGGCTTTTCAGCCATTACATCAAAAGAAAGGATAGATTGACAACGAGGACAGCAAATTTCATCTTGTTTTCTTCTGATGACTTAAGGGTGGGTGGATAGAATTTCAAGTCCCTCATGGGTGGGGAAAGATTCTCTGTATGGCTGAAAAAGATGGTCAAAATGATTAGGGAGCCAGAAACGATTACAACATTGGGGGCTTTTGATCATAGAGTAAGATAGATAAGGGAATTCATAGCAGAGAATTTCAAAATCATATTCAAAAAGGAACAGATAGATACATCCCAGTGTAGGATGCTGGGATCATCCACTAATTCTAAATGGAAGAAATTGAGGATTGATAAAAGACAGTACTTCTTCTCACAACACACAGTTCAATTTAAAAAGGTAGTGTAGTGGTTAAATGGTTTGCATACATGCGGGTGCCTGAGTCAGTATTGCCTAGATTAGTCCCTGTTGCTTAACCAGTGCTCAATCGGAATACAGCTTGAAAGGACAGTGGAGGACTTCTAGTCCAATCCCCTGCTCAAGCAGGAGACCCTACACCATTTCAGACAAGTGAGTGTCCAAAACCTCCAGTGATGAAGTGCCCACAACTTCTGACAGCAAGCTGTTCCACTGGTTAATTGTTCTCACTGTTAGGAAGTTTCTCTTTAGAAGAAAGAGAAATCTTGACAAGATTTTGGAAGTGGTTTCTTCCTGGAGCTGAGAGAGAAGGTGACTGGCCTAAGGTCAAGCTAGAACCGGTTGTTAACATTCTAAGCAGTTCAGAGAACCGGTTGTTAGAAGAAATTACTGGCCTAATCCTGTAAGGAAGGCAGGAAGGAAACATTCTGGTATTGCTTACAGAAACTGCCTCTCCATTAACCCTTATTACATTTTTGGCAGGACTTCCTGTCTCAGGAATGTCTCTGGAGTTTTTTCCCCCTCTTTTGCTGGTACTTTGCTTGTGTGGAGTGACCATTCAAAGTTACAATGGCACTGAAAAAAGTGACTTATGAGCATTTTTCACAGTTACAACTGTTGCAGCATCCCCACAGTCATGAGAGGCCAAACAAGGAGATGTGTGACTCAATGTAGTGATATTGAGTTGGCCACACCCAGCCAATAACATGACCACCAAGCCACACCCACCAACTTAGCCATGCCCACAGAACCGGTTGTTAAAAATTTTGAATCCCACCCCTGCCTAAGGTCATCCATCTGGTTTTGTACCTAAGGCAAGGGACTTCAAATCTGGCAAGTTTAAGAGTAGTGGACTTCAACTCCCAGAATTCCTGAGCTAACATGACTGGAGGAGGAATTCTGTGAGTTGAAGTCCACCAGTCTTAAAACTATCAAGTTTGAAGACTCCTGGCCTAAGGCATGACTAGAGGTCATAGTTTTCCAGTTTCTAGCCCAGTTCCTTAACCATAGCTCTTTTGGTTAAGGTGACATGTGAAAAAGGTCAGTTTTCAGATATGATGGTCCAAGTTGTTTTTCTCATGTTTTATCAGGAAAGGCTACAGGAGGAAAGGATTTACATGCAAAGGTTCTCTGCATCAAGTCTATTAGGCGGGTTGGAAATCCTGGCAACTGCAGCTACAAATACTTGATAACACATTTGATAATAGCATAGGTAGTACCAATAGTAATAGGCACCTTGGATGCAATCCAGTGGTGAAATTCAATTTTTTTTTACTACCGGTTCTGCAGGCATGGCTTGGTGGGCATGGCGTGGCTTGGTGGGCATGACTTGGTGGACATGGCAGGGGAAGGTTACTGCAAAATCCCATTCTCTCCTCACCCCACTCACCTGTTTTCCAGCTCCGTTCTCTTCAGGGCAACAAAAGAAGACCCAGCTGATCAGCTGGGATTCGGGAGGCAAAGAATAGATGGGGACAGAACCAGTCAGAGGTGGTATTTGCCAGTTCTCCGAACTACTCAAAATTTCCACTACTGGTTCAGAACTGGTCAGAACCTGCTGAATACCACCTCTTGTGCAACACCATCAGCACTGACAAATTCGCCATCAATCAATTGCAAAATTTACTAGGAATAGCTTGCATCTTATGACAATACTTCTAAATCATTAAACAGCATCTGCATATCGGAAGGATTCAATAGGTGGATAGAAATGCAAATACAGTCAAGATGGTTGATTATGTGACAAACTATAATAATAATACTGGGGATGTATTGACAATAGTGCTGAAGTGGCTGGGTAAGTCAGCATACAACACTTTGCTACATTCCTTAAATATCTATATATATTGACCCAAGGCATCACTCCCTACTTTATATTTCTTCATATTCAACTATATATCCTTGGAAAGTAAACAATTTCAAGCTTTCTAATTTCTTGCTGTGGTGGAGAAATTGAATTTCTAACTTTTCATAAAGTGAAGGCTTCTGCTTCATTCATCACAAGGAAACCGTCACTCACATCAGAAGCTTCAGCTGGGCAAACTCTAATGCCTGCCCTGAAAACATAAATCACATCTTTTCATATTTAACAGACATATTTTTACTCTTAGATGGTTATTTTTAAAAGATAGGGCACAAGGAGCAACTACATTTTCTCCCTTTGTCTAGAAAATTCCCTGTGTATGCTGTGGAGTAAGAGACTGATCGCTTATATGCCTGATTTTGGAAAATTCAGTTAGCTAAATCAAACCAATTTTTCAAATTGATCAATTTAGTTGAAATCATCTTTGTCTAGTTGATTGCCTGTGAATTGATGCAGTGTTTTGATAGCATTTTGTAAATGAACAGAAAGTATTTTTTCCAAGCTGCTTTTCCAAATTGGATTGACTTACTCTGACCAAATGAATTAACTACCTTTCTCTATGTCTTTATTTTAAAGTTATAGTTATGAAACTATTCTAAGGTTTGAATCCCCTATTATGCTATAATACTGAAGGAATCTTCATTTAATTTTGAAATTCAAGCAGTCAACTTAATTTTCATAGAAATGCTTTCTCTTCTTGTGCAAAAAGCCATTGAATTACTAAATGGGTTTAGAGGCAACTGATTTGATTCAGTAATTCATTTGATCCAATGACTCAATTCTAGTTTGACAGTCTAATTCACAAAGTTGATTGCATCCAAAATTGGATTAAACCACCTTCTAATTGGATTTCCAAATCAAACTTAGATACAAGTCTATCAGATATACTCAATTAAATTTTTAATTTTTCCCTTTAGAAATTGTTATGAGAGTATAAACGTATTATTCATGCACAGCTGTGTGTTGGCCTTTTGTCTCAAGACAATAAAAATATCCATGGGGTATTAGAAGAAGTAGGGATGTAATTCTATCATTTTCCAATATTTTGTTCTTTCTTTTATTACATACAGTTCCTTTGAAAGAAAGAAGATAATTAATGATAAAGATGATAGATAGATAGATAGATAGATAGATAGATAGATAGATAGATAGATAGATAGATAGATAGATAGATAGATAGAAGCAAAAAGATCCATGTAATATTAATGTGGCAGTAACACAGTCCTTTCACATATTACATTTAATATTAAAACATTTCGAAATTGATAGAGAATATGTTGCTTGAATCCATTCTTGAACGTCAGTAATGCTGGTTTCTTTCCACCTTGTTAAGGTAATCCTCTTTTCCATACCTGTAACCTATGGCAATCTACAAAAGAGTAAAACTGCCAAGGTTTTTCCTGGATGAAAAGATCAAAAAATTCACATTGGATCAAGAGTTTTAAAAGGTCAATAAGGCCATCAATGTCATATTTAGGTTTAGGTTCAAGAATTCTTATTAGTAGAAAAACAATGGGGATGAAAATATAGTGGACAGATGTTTGGATATGAGATATACATTTACTTACAGTTTTAGATATAATATGGGAATAAGCTATAGAAATATAGATTCATCCTATCAAATGGACAAATTATACCTAGGACTCCCCCAATTGCTGTTAATTTTTAAAACCTAGCTGTGCAAACTCAGCTGAACAAAGAATAAACATTTAATTGTTGCTCTTGTTATATCGTATTATTAATACACAGGAGAATATAAAAGGAAATATTTAAAATATACTGCTGAATCAAGAAAGGAGAGAAACTTCTATGAATGTTGTACTGTAACCAAGCAAGAAAATATAGAAGTTGTAATTCATTATATTGCATAGAGCACAATAAATCTTAAACAAGTCTATTTATCTTAATACGACGAGCTTTTTAAAACTTGGCTGTTTTATAGTGTTGCAGTTTAGACAACAAATCTAAAAAATTGCAAGCAAATTGGGAAGAGTTCAGAGAATAAGAATGATTAAACATTTAGAAAACAGGGCACAGGAGAAATAATCTAAGAAAAAAATAATGCCACAGGGAGAAAGAATTCATAACTAAATATGCCATGGGGTGTTAAAAAAGGACAGGGACCAATTATTCTTACTCTGTTCCAACTGAAGAAAATTAATAGGCTTATGGTAAGTTACAGCCCAGTATATTATTATATTTATATGAAAAGAAAAAGAAAAACTTTAAAAGAATGACAATCCTTAATTGCAGAGGCTGCCAGAATGATGTGAAATTGTCTTAAATAGAGACTGTCAAGGTTAAATTATTATTGCCAATCAGTGAAACAGCATCAGTTTTGAAGGGAAGGGCAGCTTACATGCAAAGCATTATTCAATTTGCACCCTTTGTCAGTTGCCATAACATAGCCTTTCCTAATGTGATATCTGGTAACTATTTTGGACAATGTGTTCTATGTCTCCAGCCATCTACGATGGAATTTTTTTTCCAAAAGAAAAAAAAAGAATAAAAGGATTATTCAGGGAAAAATGACTGAGTAGATTTTTGACAGATATTCTTCCTGATCCTTCAGCATTTTCTTTCTGTTTGTAATGGAAGAGAAAGGGAACTAAAAATTCAGTAGCAAGCTAGATTGGCTTGGATAATTAAACCATTGAATGTTTAATGTTTATGTGATGTAACTATATTTCATACATAAGGTAACCCTTTCTATACTGGGTAAATCTGGTGAATTCAGCTAGTGGTTTAGAATTTGTCTTGGTTCATTTTTACCAGCCACTGGTAAATTTAGTTCTCTTTTCAGGCATCACCTGCAGTAAGGACTCCACAGTTTGCCACTTATTGCTCTGATATTATTATTTCAGAGTTTACATCTGGCACAGCAATAGATCTCAAGAGGCGGAGTAACTTAGCACATTAATAAAAAGAATTAAGAATGTTCAGACAGCTCTAGATTCATAATCGACAAACTTCCTGCCAGAAAAAAATAGTAAGAAATTGATGTAAAATGGCTGCTTTCTTTGGAAGTAAATTATTCACTTTCTTAATAGCATTTATTAAAGAACCATTTTGATGCAGTGGTTAAGGCACCAGGATAGAAACTAGGAGAGTGTGAGTTCTAGCCCTACTTTAACAACAAAGCCATCTGGGTGACTTTGGGCCAGTCACTCTCTCTCAATTCTGTGCAGCAGGCAAGGGCAAAATCTTGAACAACAACAACAACAACAACAGCAACAACAACAACAACTGTGGGGACTCAACCAGGAAGTCACCAAAAGACAAGACTGATTTGAAGGCACTCAAACACACCCACATTTAAGCAAAAGGTTTGTTCATTTATTATTATTTATTAAAAGGTTATAATCAGAATTATTTAATAAATACTATTAATCAGAATTCTTAGTTCCTTATTTGTTTATTTATCTATTTAGAATATTTATATGGCCACCCAATTAAGTAACCTGTTCTGGGCAGTGTACAAAATGAAACAAAAATGCACACCATTTCAAACAATTAAATGGCCATTGAGAATAAAATGCATTTCATCAGTTGGGAAATCTATTTCGCTACTTATCCAAAGGACTGCAGGATTGGAGCTAACCATATATTGGGAGATAGATGGAGATTATCCAAAGGCAGGGGTGGCCACCAAGAATGTAAGCCTTTTGGGTTTTGCAACATTTTAGAGAAGAAACCTGGAGTGTGTCTTCCCTGCAGGAGATATGGGATGGCCAGATACTTATCCACATCCATAATTTATTTATTTAATTAAACTTTTATACTGCTCCCTCTCCCAAAAAGGGACTCGGGGCGGTGTACAGCCTACTAAAAACATACAATAAATACCCAATAAATACAATTAAAATAAATTAAACCAAATTGATCCGGCTGTCTATCCCAAGAATTCAGTTAAAAGTTAAAAGCTAATAAAACCCCAATTAAAATTAAGTTAAAACCAAAATACAGTTACTGGGCCAGGCCAGCCTGTTTAAAAAATAGGGTTTTCACTGCGCGCCGGAAGGTCAGAATATCCGTCATAGCCCGTATCTCCGGGGGGAGATCATTCCATAGGGAGGGGGCTCCCACAGAGAAAGCCCGAACCCTCGGGGCCGTCAACCGACAACGGCCAGGCGGCGGTACCCCAAGGAGGGCAACCCTGTGGGAGCGTACTGGGCGGCGGGAGGTTGATGATGGCAGCAGGCGGTCCCGTAAGTACCCAGGTCCCGAGCCATGGAGCACTTTAAATACTGTCAGTACCACCTTGAATCGAATCCGGAAGGCCACAGGAAGCCAGTGCAGCCTGCGGAGAAGCGGTGTAACGTGGGAGCTCCGAGGAGCACCCACAATCACCCGCGCGGCTGCATTCTGGACTAACTGCAGCCTCCGGAGACTCTTCAAGGGGAGCCCCATGTAGAAAGCATTGCAATAATCCAGGTGGGAGATGACGAGGGCGGAAGTGACTGTGCGAAGTGCGAAGTGCGCCCAGATCCAGAAAGGGCCGCAACTGGTAAATCAGACGAATCTTATAAAAAGCCCCCCTGGCGACGGCTGCAATGTGTTCTTCTAAAGACAGCCGTACGTCCAGGAGGACACCCAAGTTGCGCGCCCTTTCCACAGGGGTCAAGACCTCTCCCCCCACGGCCAGCGAAGGAACCAGCTGGCTGTATTTGGGCGCAGGAAACCACAGCCACTCGGTTTTGGTCGGGTTGAGACGAAGCCTGTTACGACCCATCCAACTCCACACGGCCTCCAGGCATCGGGACATCATTTCGACGGCTTCGTTGGGATGGCCCGGGGTGGAAATGTACAGCTGAGTGTCGTCAGCGTACTGATGGAACTCCACCCCGAAGCCACGGATGACCTCACCCAGCGGCTTTACATAAATGTTGAACAGCAGGGGCGAGAGCACCGACCCCTGAGGAACCCCACATCGTAGGGGCCTCGGGGCCGATCTCTGCCCCCCCGTCAACACAAATTGCGAGCGGTCGGAGAGGAAGGAGGTGAACCACCACAACACGGTGCCCCCCACCCCCAACCCCTCCAACCGCTGCAATAGGATACTGTGGTCGACAGTATCAAAAGCCGCTGAGAGATCTAACAGGACCAGGACAGAGGAACAACCCCTGTCCCGGGCCCTCCAGAGGTCATCCACCAACGCGACCAACGCCGTCTCCGTGCTGTGCCCGGGCCTGAAGCCCGATTGGAGGGGGTCAAGATAACTCGCTTCATCCAGGTACTGCGGGAACTGACGTGCCACCACACTCTCGACAACCTTCGCAACAAAGCGAAGGTTGGAGACAGGACGATAGTTAGATAACAATGCTGGGTCCAGGGACGGTTTCTTGAGGAGGGGCCGCACCACCACCTCTTTCAAGGCGGCAGGTAACAGCCCCTCTCTCAAGGAAGCGTTTATAATACCCTGGAACCAGCCTCGTGTCACCTCCCGAGTGGCCAAGACCAGCCAGGAGGGGCACGGGTCCAGCAAACAGGTGGTGGCATTCAGTCCCCCCAGTATCCTGTCCACGTCCTCCACAGTAACAGGATCGAACTCAACCCAATTGACCGCACCGATATCCACCCCTGTCCCCCCGCCCGGAGATGCCCAGTTGGAGTCCAGCTCGTCCCGGATCTGAGCGATTTTGTCCTGCAGAAACCTAGAAAACTCCTCAGCCCGTCCCTGCAAGGGGTCCTCCCGCGCTCCCACCTCCAGTAGGGAGCGGGTCACCCTAAACAGGGCGGCTGGGCGGTTTTCCGCGGACGCAATAAGGGTGGAGAGGTAAGATCTCCTCGCCATCCTTATCGCCACTAAATACGTCTTAATATAAGATCGTAATAGTGTTCGGTCGGACCCAGAACGGCTGGCCCTCCAACTGCTCTCTAGGCGTCTTTTCCGGCGCTTCATCTCCCTTAGCTCCTCAGAGAACCAGGGAGCCACTTGGGATCGGCACCGGGTCAGAGGCTGCAAGGGCACGACTCGGTCGAGGGCCCCAGCAGCCACCCTATCCCAGGTGGCGACCAAGCCCTCAACCGAGTCGTGTGTGTGAGCTTCGGGAAATGGCCCAAGCTCCGTCAGGAACCTATCAGGATCCATCAGGCGCCAGGGGCGGTACCATTTTAATGGTCCCGCCTCCCTGCGGTCAGGGGGTGCGGAACGGAAGTCGAGCTTCAGGAGCGAGTGATCCGACCATGACAGGGGTTCTACGACTATATCCCCCATACCCAGATCACTCTGCCACTGATCAGAGACGAAAACCAGATCCAAGGTATGACCTCCCACGTGAGTAGAGTCCCGAATTAACTGGGTCAGGCCCATGGCCGTCATGGAAGCCATGAACTCTTGAGCAATCCCCGAGGTACCGCCAGCAGATGGCAGGTTGAAATCCCCCATGACCATAAGCCTGGGGGTCCCAACCGCCACGCCAGCTATGACCTCAAGGAGCTCAAGCAGGGCTGCTGCCGCATAGCAGGGAGCCAGGTATGTGACCAGCAAGCCCACCTGAACCTTGGGACCGAACTTCATGAAAAGGAGCTCACACCCGGTTGTCTGAGATACAGTGGCCTCCCTCGGACACAGATCCTCCTTAATAACTACCGCAACCCCCCCTCCCCTCCCCTGGGCCCTCAGCCGATGAAAGACCCGAAACCCGGCTGGGCACATCTCCACCAGAGGGACTCCCCCCTCCTGGCCCAGCCAGGTTTCGGTAACTCCCACCAGGTCCGCACCCCCCTCACAAATCAAATCATGGATGAGAGGGGCTTTATTAACAACGGACCTGGCGTTGTTAATAACCTAGCCCTATGCCATGGGAGGCTTTATAGATAAAGGCCAGCATCTTGAATTGCATCTAGAAACCTATATGGGGCCACTGCACCTTGTAGAATAGGTATGTTGCCTAGGCATATTAAGAAACATCTGTGTAACTGCATTCTGGATTAATTTAAACTTCTGGATGGTCTTCAAAGGCAGTCTAAAAAAGGAAATATTGCAGTAATCCAGTTGGAAAGTTATGAGTGATTGTTATTCCTTTGTGTTCTAACTGCTTTCCAGTCTAAGAGAAGACTGACAGAAGAAGAAGAAAGAAGATTTTCTCCAGATTCTCAGTCCCATATCTAGGAATTTGATTATGGTAAAAAATCGCAAACATGATATAGCTAAATAAGTTTCTTTATTGCATATGAAAATGGAGTAATGAATACATCAATCTATCTATTGCAAAACAAGTCTGATATATTTGACTATTCTGGGTTTTAAATTGTAATCCTTTCCTTTTTCAGTCAATAGACATTTTTTCTTCCTGGCCTTGAAAGTTAGAGACCTTTAGTTAATGTTTATATAATGGTAACATCTGGATGATCATCAGTGCTTCTCACATGACCAGTTTCCAACCTTATAAGTGGAGGAATGTATAGCCTATCCAGCGTTTATCCTTTCCATTATGTATTAGTGATATACTTATATTTAACTCCATTTAGGATTAGCTATTGTATAATCACAGTATCACACATAAGAATTAAAAGATGATCCCTCAGCTCCCAAATTCCTAGTGCTGGTACATTTATTCATGAGTGGTACTAATGCTAAGTTTAGTCTTAAATATCAAATTAACTGAGATTCCAGCACACTGGGTTGGTTCATGCTGCTAGTATGCCATCCTATTTGTAAAATAAGCTCTGCTGAATTTATGAGACTTACTCCCAAGAAGGAAAGGATATATCCTAGAGCAGGGGTGTCAAATTCAAGGCCCGTGGACTGGATCCGGCCCATGGGGTGCTTAGATCTGGCCTGCAGGGCCAACCTGGAAACAGTGAAGGATGGCCCCTCCCCTGCTCCATTTGCAGAGAGTTGCAGGAGGCGGTTGCAGCCAAAAATGAAGCTCAGGCAGCAGAGCACTCGAACAACAACATCACATGTGCCCCAACATGAATGACCCACCCTGGCCATGCCCACTCTGGCCACTGAGATCAAACACAACCCTGATGTGGCTCTCAATGAAAAAAATTTTGACATCCCTGTCCTAGACCAGGGGTGTCAAACTCATGTTTTCACAGCAGTGTCATGTGAAGTAATGGGACGTTTTTCCCCTTCGCTAAACCGGGTGTGGGTGTGGCCAGCATGTGACGCATCTGGCCCATGAGCCAGGAGTTTGACAGCCCTGTCCTAGACAATAGATTGCAGTGTTAAATTGTTTAAAGGATGAAGGAATTTATAGACAACATTTGTTTGTGAATCACTTATAGGCCATTTCTATGAAGAAAAGGTGCCTAGAACTGCAGCATTAAAATTGTCCGTATCTTTTACAAAACAGTACATGGAAACTGATATTTGATACAGCTATAAATGTCATTGCTTGAAAGTCAAAACCCTTGCTCTGCATTACACAAAGTAGGCTACTTTTTTTTTCTTGTTCTGTTCTTCAGTTCTGAATCTATTTTATTTTCTGCGACAGGGAATTATCATATTTAATGATGCAAATACCCGAATGTTGACAAACTGGTAATATACTTCAAAATGATACCTGGAGCAATATAAATATGTAGAGATACAAACCATCTGATCCCATATTTAGATCACCAGAAATAATACAAATGCATAACAGACAAACTGAAGCACACACCTGTGGAATTTTATAGACTCCGTTCACTGTATTTGTGGACTTCAGATAAAATGAATACAGTTTGAACTTGGATTTTACCCCTAAATAACTTATCTTGTTACTCTGTTGTTTTACAAATCAGTAATCAAATAATTATGTGAATTATATCTATAATCTACATAATTTTAAAATATGTGTTTGATTTATATTATGTAACTTTTGCACATAGTATATATTATCTAAATTAAATAATGTATATAATGCAAATTATATACTTCACATTTACAAATGGACATTTGTCCTTTAATGGACACATTTTCCCCAAACTGGTCCATTAAATCAAAGTTTCTCATGCATATTTGCACATATGCACAATATAAAAACATACATATGAGATATAATATGAATACAGAAAGCAAAACCCAGTCTTGATTTCCACCCTCCACACAACTTTTGCAATGATTTTAAACAGTGAACAGTCCAAAATTAAATAAAATACTTCCATTTGCTCTCCAAAAAATGATGTCAGTTACAACAGCATTCAGTTAAATCTAGAGAGTAGAGGTCTATGCAAAGAACCTCTGGCCAATGGAAGTGAGAGAATGTGAATTCTTCCTTCATGGTCATCCTACATTTTTAGATCAGAATTGAAAAGCTGGGCCTTCCAGCTGCAACTGTCAGGAGCAAATAACTAGGAGCATTTGTTGAATTCAAAGCACAGAAGAATTTATTATTGCTACTTATAAACAAGAATTTAGTCAACTAACAGTCAAAGCTAAATTGGTGCTAGATAAGGTCAATGGAATTCATGTGGGCTGGACTTGGATTTCTTGTGACAATGCAATGATTCCAAACTAATAACACATTTAATTCCACCTTCCACTCAGTCTGTTCTTCTCCTATAGAAACTGTACTTGAACTCTCCATATCTTTCACCTTCAATTATATAGGCTAAGCTTCCTTTTTTTCTGGTTTCTATAACATTATTTGTAAATGCTCAAAGCAGTTCTAGATTTCATTTTAAGAAAGTGAATCAGGTCTGATTTATTTCAGTGTAACTTCAAAATCCAGTATTTCTCCCCTACAGATTAAAATTGGGAGATTAAGTTGGCTAATTGCATGATGCTTGCAAGATACAGAGGTTCTCCCAGGCAAATGGTTCTATGCTATGTGACATAGAACCATTTTGAACTTAAATCTTGGGAATTTTAATGAAAAAGACAGTCAAAGTCCATCCTTTTCAAGGAGGAAGCCTACTAAATTTTAGACAACTTGGTAGAGAGAGATTTGTGCAAGGGGAATATTTTAAAAGGGCCTTTTTATTATAGAAATGGATTACTTATTTTTAATAGCTCTGGAAGAATTTGCAAAGGTGCCTCTGGGTAAGTAATCCAAACATTTCCAGAAGATTAGATACAGAGTATCTTGTACAAGGGAATCTTTAAAATTTGAGCAAAAGAAACTGACCTTTCCCCTTGCATTTGGGGGGAATTTACTTAAAACCTGTGTAGAAAGTAAGATGGTCTCTGGGTAACCCTAGTTCTCAAAAGCTGGTATAGAGCTCATTTGTTAATAAGGAAAGAAAAACAGTTTGAGGCTTCTTTTTTACTGCTCAGTTAAAAACTTTTACAAATTGCTTTTGTGCTTCCCACTACAGTTTTTTTAGAGCTGTAAAACATAATACTTTCCTCTCTTTTTTTGCTTCCTTCTACACGACTACTTGCCATTTTCAATCTTAGAGTGGAAATATACTGATTTTAAATCAATATTGTCTGACCCTAAAATCTCCCAGTCTCCTTGGCTGTCCCAAGGCAGCATATCTTAGACAGTGTTGGGAATGACAGTGTAAGATTGTTACTGAGCAACACACCTTTAAAAAGGTAGGGCTTCTATCTTGAAGTCAACATCTTGATTTTTTTAAAAAAATCTCTCTTGCAGATGCCTTTGATTGTGACCCCCTTCTCTGTTTAGAACTTATCAAGAATGCCTGGTTGGCCACTGAATGACACAGAATTCTGGACCAGGTAGTCCTTGGACTGATCCACAAGGAGTCTTCTTCTATTATGGATTTTCAGTCAGCCTTGAAAGTGAATGTCTATTTCTTCTCTTCAGAGAAACTCCAAGCTTCGCAAGCTACCTGACTTTGGTTTGGATTTTGTCCTAAATTTGTGCTAAATGTTAGTAACTATTGTAGAATCACAGCTTTCAATGCAACCAGGTCCAATAATAATTTGGAATAAACTGGCCACTTAATGGAAACCGTCTTTTCACATTTCCGTGTAACAGTGTTTGCAGAATCGCAATAGCAAATGGCCTATATCTGTCCAATAGAATACTGAAACATTAAATAAGTCGTATCCATTGCATGTGATCATCAGAGAATGCCTGCCTTAAAGGATGCCCTGGGGATGTGCAGCCTTTGGATATGAAGCAAAAATGTCCTTTGAAAGGTGTACGGCCATACAGTCTGCATGTATTAGCAGTGCTTTCAAGAATCTTTTCTAAGGTTCACATGGTAATTGTGCAATCCCAAGAAAATATACATTGAGGGTAAGATGTCAGAAGTTCAGCCACACCTGCCCTGAATTTCTTCTTCATCCTATACATCCATATTAAGTTGGTCTCAGGTAACCCAGGCCCACAGCACAGAGAGACTATGAGCCATAACTATGTAATCCATAAGCAATAGAAGAAAAAGCAGTACCTGAATGACAGATGGCTTGCCATGTTCTTTTTAGAAAACTTCACACAAGCTCTTCAACCCAAGTCTCCCCTTGTCTTCTTATCATTCAATTTTATTTATTTATTTATTTATTTATTTATTTATTTATTTATTTATTTATTTATTTATTTGATTTGTCAATCGCTTACAAGATAATAGATGTAAGTATATACATAGTTATGAATACATGAAATTTATTTATTTATTTTTTATTTAATCGCACTTTTATACCGCTCCCTCTCCCAAAAAGGGACTCGGGGCGGTGTACAGCCTACTAAAAGTATACAATAAATACACAATAAATACGATTAAAAATAAATTAAATAATTAAATCCGGCTGTCAATTCAAAATTTAAGTTAAAAATTAAAACTAATAAAACCCCAATTTAGAATTAATTAAAACCAGAAAACATAGTTACTGGGCCAGGCCGGCCTGTTCGAAAAGCAGGGTTTTCACTGCGCGCCGGAAGGTCAGAATATCCGTCATAGCCCGTATCTCCGGGGGGAGATCATTCCATAGGGAGGGAGCTCCCACAGAGAAAGCCCGAACTCTCGGGGCCGCCAGCCGACAACAGTCAGGCGGCGGCACCCCAAGTAGGGCCACCCTGTGGGAGCGTACTGGGTGGCGGGAGGTTGTTGATGGCAGCAGGCGGTCCCGTAAGTACCCAGGTCCCGAGCCATGGAGCACTTTAAATACCATCAGTACCATCTTGAATCGAATCCGGTAGGCCACAGGAAGCCAGTGCAGCCTGCGGAGAAGTGGTGTTACGTGTGCGCCTCGAGGGGCGCCCACGATCACCCGCGCGGCTGCATTCTGAACTAACTGCAACCTCCGGAGACTCTTCAAGGGGAGCCCCATGTAGAGAGCGTTGCAATAATCCAAGCAGGAGATAACGAGTGCGGAAGTGACTGTGCGAAGTGCGCCCAGATCCAGAAAGGGCCGCAACTGGTAAATCAGACGAATCTGATAAAAAGCCCCCCTGGCGACGGCTGCAATATGTTCTTCCAAAGACAGCCGTACATCCAGGAGGACACCCAAGTTGCGCGCCCTTTCCACGGGGGTCAAAACCTCTCCCCCCATGGCCAGCGAAGGAATAAGCTGGCTGTATTTGGGCGCAGGAAACCACAGCCACTCAGTTTTGGCCGGGTTGAGACGAAGCCTGTTACGATGGGTACATATAAGAAAAATAAAAGAAACAATAGGACAGGGACAGTAGGCACGTTGCTGCGCTTATGCACGCCCCCTACAGACCTCTTAGGAAAGGGGCAAGGTCAATAGTAGACAGTCTAAGGTTAAAGTTTTTGGGGTTTGGGGAAGAAACCACAGAGTCAGGTAGAGTATTCCAGACATTGACCACTCTGCTGCTGAAGTCATATTTCCTGCAATCAAGTTTGGTGCGGTTAACCTTCAGTTTGTATCTATTGTATGCTCTTGTGTTGTTATGGTTGAAGCTGAAGTATTCATTGATAGATAAGTCATTGCTATGTATGATTTTATATACCATACTTAGATCAGACTGAAGAAGGTGTAATTCAAGGTTTTCTAGGTCTAGAATTTCAAGTCTGGTGGCATAAGGTATTCTACAATGAGTAGAGGAGTGGAGAACCCTTCTTGTGAAATATTTTTGGACTTTCTCAACTGTGCTAATATCAGATACATAATGTGGGTTCCAGACTGATGAGTTGTATTCGAGTATTGGTCTAGCAAATGTTTTGTATACTCTAGTTAGCAGTGTGATATTACCAGATAAAAAGCTACGTAGGATTAGGTTAACAACTCTTAATGCCTTTTTGGCTATGTAGTTACAGTGAGCTCTAGCACATAGATCATTAGAGATGAGTATTCCAAGGTCCATTACAGAGATTGGATCATCAACAAGGTCTTGACTATTCAGCTTGTATTTTATTTTCTGATTTTTTTTGCCAATATGTAAGACAGAGCATTTATTTGTTGAGATTTGAAATTGCCATTTGTTTGACCATTCTGATACATAGTCAAGATCTTTTTGAAGGGTAGCAGTGTTGTCTGTGGTATTGAACAGCTTTACATCATCAGCAAAGAGAACGTAGTTGCTCTTAATATGATCACAGAGGTCATTTATGTAGAGTTTGAAGAGAGTTGGTCCTAGAACACTGCCTTGGGGGACACCACTGTTGAGAGGTATAGAATTTGATAGGACACTCCCAAGTTTGACCATCTGTTTGACAGGAATGCTTCTATCCAGTTATGCAGTTGTCCAGAGATACATAAGATTTTAGTTTTAGGAGTAGTTTGCTGTGTACCACTGAATCAAAGGCTTTACAGAAGTCTATGTGGATTGTGTCTATTGTTTTGCCCTGATCGAATTGTGTAGTCCATATGTTTTTGCAGTGTAAGAGTTGCAGATTACAGGATAGTTTTTTTCTGAAACCAAATTTATCACACATTTTTAGCCTGCAGCTCTGGTCTCTTCCATTTGTGCTAGAGCTGGGCTTAGCAGTGTGCTCTGAGAAGAGTCTTACTCCCTAGATATCAAGGGCAGGCCTTTGCCAAAGTTCTCACTTACCAGAAATATCTTGCTTCCTAGCCCTGTCATCAACCACCCTCCTGTTGTCTCACCTCCAACCTGGTTGTCCCTTTGGAAAGGTCACCAGTCCTGTCAGCTGAATGATAGGACCTTTTGCTCAACAAGGCAATCAGCTTCCACCCTCTCTTCTTCACTTGGATTTAAAATGTTACACCTTTCGTGGCTTATGTGGACCCATTTTCAGCACTTCTCGGTGCCCCCAATATGTTGCCAGAAATCACTTTCTCACAGGAGATGAAAGCATGCGTGTCATCAGTAGTTACCAAAGTGATCTTTTTTTTGGGGGGTGGGGGTGGGGGGAGTGATTGAGGAGGTTAACCACTATTTAAAATAGGAAACAATTTATGAAGTTTAAAGTTAAGGCATGTTAGCTGGAGTGAATACACTTCAAATAAAAAAAACGGAGCGCTTAGAGAAAAGAAATAGCAATTTTGCTAAAAGGTCATTTGGAGAAACTTAATCCTTGTCACAATTCTCTAAGGAGGCTGAAGGATTTTCCTCCCTTTGCCTCTCAAATTTCTTTCCAGATTAGAATTCTGGCAGTATAATGAAATATTAGAAATACATCAAATGGGTCTCATTCCTCAGGAATAGAAAATATGATTCTAACCAGTTTTCCTAATCTGTATTTAACATGGATTCATTGCATTAGGAATAATGCATCATTGTTTAATTTGCAATCAGAGTAATAGACTGTTCAGTTCCCAGTACAACTTGATATTTTTTTAATATTTGAAATCATTTAATGTGATGACAAAATAGTTCCTTTTATGCAGTGTATTAGTGACATATTTTGGGTACTGAAAACAATCCTTGTATGACTGTACAGTCAAATATATTTTTATCTATTTATTCATTTACAATTGCTTTGGTCTGAGGGATTTTTAATCAAACTTCACCTCATTTGTTCATATATTCATTTACTAAGGCTCAGAAAATGAGATTAAGTGCCATTAGTTTGATGCCAACTTTTAATGGCTATATATATATATATGTGTGTGTGTGTGTGTGTGTGTGTGTGTGTGTTCAAACAATAATAGAAATATAATTTAGACTTATATACCACTTCACAGTGTTTTACAGCACTCTCTAAGCAGTTTACAGAGTCAGCATATTTCCCCCAATAACCTGGATCTTCATTTTACCGACCTCAGAAAGATGAAAGGCTGAGTCAACCTTGAGCTGGTGAGACTCAAACTGCCAAACTACAGGCAGCTGGCAATTAGAAGAAGTAGCCTGCAGTAGTGCATTCTAACCACTGCACCACCATGGCGGTACAGTGGTTGGAATGCAGTATTGCAGACTGACTCTGCCCACTGACAGGAATTTGATCCTGACCGGCTCAAGATTGGCTCAGCCTTCCATCTTTACGAGGTTGGTAGAATGAGGACCCACATTGTTGGGCAATATGCTAATTCTGTAAACTTCTTAGAGAGGGCTGAAAAGTAATGTGAAGTGGTATATAAGTCTAAGTGCTATTGTTATAATCTATCCACAGTCTGTCTCTTTGGGTCTTCCAACAGTGCATTCATCATCATTGTAATTGAGTCCATCCACCTTATTGTTGGCCATTTTCTTTTGTTTCCTTTCACCTTTCCCAGCATTAGTGCTTCTCCTGAGAGCTAGGACTTCACATAAAGTGTTCAAAGTGGAATGATTTGAGCCTGATCATTTATGTCTTGAGTGAGAACTCTAGGTTAATTTGTTTGATAATCCATCTGTTTATATCCTTAGCTATCCATGGTAATCTCATGGAGTCTTCTCCAATACCAAGTTCAAAACTTCACTTTATCCCACCGGGCAAACATATACCAATTGTTTGAATTGAAATTGGATCATTCTTTTGAAGATTGTTTACACATATACACACATACACGCATAGCAGGTCCTGGCTGCTGTTCAATGATGCCATTCATGATTCAATCCAAGTAGATCAATTAGCCTAAAACAGCAAGGTTTTAAATTCAGTTGTAATCTTAAATAATGGCTAGCCTGGCCTTGTGTAGGTCATGGAATTCCCTGACCTTCCTGTTTTTCTCATTTACAGCCCACACTGGATAATTCTCTCTAAGCATATTTTTATTCCTTTGCCTTCCCTTCCCTTGTTTTGATCAATCAATTTTAGCAAGTCTAGTAATAACGAGATAGGATTCTTGGAATAAATGCTTTCAGGAGCTTTTCTGTTCGAAGGAATAATATTCAGAAAAGAAAGAACATATTCTGAAAACAGGTGGCTGGGATTTCCCCACTTTCTTGGGAAATCAAGATATCACAGACATTTGACATCATTCCTTCTGTCCTTCCTGATCAATGCAAGCAATGGATCTGCAGAGTGACATTTTCCCCCACAAGTCAGCTTGACCAGCATAATTGGGTTCACCGGATGAGGGACTAGTCCTTCTTGGCCCCCTATCCAAGAAGGACTAGTGGTGACATGATAGCAGTATTCCAATATCCAAGGGGATGCCATAAGGAAGAAAGGGTCAATCTACTCTTCAAAGCACTTGAAGGCAGGACAAGAAGCAATGAATGGAAACTGAACAAGGAGAGAAGAAGCCTAGAACTAAGAAGAAATTTCCTGGCAGAACAATGAATCATTGGAACAACTTGCCTCTAGAAGTGAATGCTCTAACATTAGAAGTTTTTAAGAAGACAACTGTCATGCTTCTGGTGGAGACTGACTCTGAGGGAGAGGAGGAACAGCCGACAGGGAGTGGAAGTGTGGTTCCGGAGTTTGTGGGGGAGGCTGGGAAAGGGCAGAGGCCAGCTGAGCAATCAGAGGACCCAGGCCCATCCCCTATCCATCCTAGGACACGCATGGAGGAGAGGATAAGGAAGAGACGTGGTCTCCTCGGGAGGAGAGGGCCTTGATACTCTTCATGGGCTGCAGGTGTGACAACTGAATAAGAGTTTGGACCCGCGTACTGGCAAACGCTGGAAACAAATCATGTAAATATCTCAGTTTATAGTTCCTCTCTGAGTTTGGCATCCTTCCCAGTATATGTTATCTGTGGACATCCTCCAGCCCTTACGTTGTCTGGCTTGTGTTGCTTTTTTCCTTCTTCCTGTAACTGTGTGGGAATTTTTTGTCTTCCGTCAAAGATATTCAGAACTTGGAAGCAAACTGAAGGAATAAAAGAGGCTTCACCTGTTTTCTGTGACTGTGTTTGTTTTGTATACCACCCTGGGTCATCACAACAACCATTTGTTTGAAATGGTATAGGGTGAGCAGCAGGTTGGATGAGAAGACCTTCAAGGTCCCTTCCAACTCTGTTATTCTGTTAAGGGATGAAATTCTGATTTCTATGTTTCTTCACTGGCCAACTAAAAAAAAGTGCTAGTCAATTTGAGAAGATTCTCCACAGAAGAAAGCTGTGGACACAGTTGGACGTCAAAGAATTGCAGTGTCAAAGAATTGCAGTGGAAAAACAGTGGCTCTCAGGAGCCCATGTAGAAATGATTAAAAAAAATCTCACAAATTTATTCATCTCTTGTACAGTACAATATTTCAGAGATGTCTGTTTGTTTCCTTGCAATTTGATTTTATTATACTATAAACTGAGAATTTTACTCGTAAAGATGTTTTTGAAATGAAATATAATTAACCACAGTTCTGTGAGGTCTCACTGAATCTTAGAGGCCAAAGTTTCTCTCATGACAGAATTATAAAGTAGAACATAAAACAGATAAAGGAGTTGTGATACATATAGAAAAAAATATTTTCCCAAGTAGTTTCTGGATGTACTGCTCTGTGTGCTTAAGGAAGCTCTTGGGTACTAATTAATTTTTTTTTCTTACCATAAACCTAAAAAAGACCAGTTTGGAAGAAATTTCATCTTTCCATTTGCAGAAGAGTGGTGATTATAACTGCTACCTTTACCGAAAAGCTATAAAACTCTAAGAAAAACTGAAACACAATATTTGGTGGTAGTTATAACCACAGTAGTCGATAGAAAAATTGCTATTATGTACTCCCAGGATCATTTCCCAAGCAATAAGCACTGCAAGGGTAAGAAGTATTTTACCAAGAATTTGATTTTCCCCGAATTAGGTCACATATGTGAGATATAATTTATTATTTACGGATATGCATAGGTTAAGATAAGTGGAGGCATACAGCATTAATGTTGCCACTAATTTCTGCTTTTTTGTTTTCAACTACCAATATAATCAGGGGACTCTTGTAGACAGCAATTCAGCTGTCAGTTTTTCTCTTAGTTTCTCCCCAAGCATACTTCAATAATTCTTACTTTATTCTCTAATATACCTTCATGTCTTTTTGGGTTTCTACTGGTTTTGTCCATCTCTGTAGAATGGTAGCTCTGAAGAACAGCAGACATAGAACCGCTTCTATGTCTGCTGATGTTTTTGCTCACCTGGGCTGTTACCTGATCTTTATTTCCTGCGTTTTCAACTTCAACTGCCGTGCGAGGCACAGCTGCAGTTAAAAAAGCAGGAAAAAAGTACTTTTTCTTGGCATGCAGAGCTGCTCAGCTGTCCAGGCACCAGGCTGATGACGATTTACAGGAACATGCGCAGCGTGCAGGGAAGCACATAATAAATCACCGAACCTCGTAAGTCATCGAACCAGCAGTTAACCCTGTCAGATCCCACCCCTGCATACAGGTAGTCCTCGACTATAATGGAGCCCAAAATTTCTGTTGCTGAGACATTTGTTAAGTGAGTCTTGCTCCATTTTACAACCTTTCTTGCCATAGTTGCTAGGTGAATCACTGAAGTTGTTAAGCTAGTAACATGGTTGTTAAGTGAATCTGGCTTCCCCATTGACTTTGCTTCTCAGAAAGTTGCAAAAGGAAATCACATGACCATTGAACACTGCAACCATCATAAATATGAGTTAGTCACCAAGCATCTGAATTTGATCAATTGACCATGGGGATGCTGCAAAGGTTGTAAGCATGAAAAACAGTAAAAGTGACTTTTTTCAGTGCCATTGTGACAGTGAATGGTCATTAAATGAACTGTTGTAAGTCAAGGACTACCTGCATTAGCACCAGCAGTGTATGGGAAGTGGTAGGATGTTACCCATTATGAGTAACACTGCTTACAAGTGAAAAGAGGTGGGATTTCCAGGACATTGCCAAAAACACCATCTTGATGGGGTTTTTTTGACTTCCTTCCCAATAGGAGCTAGTCTTTAGCTGCCACTGAAGTTCATGCTAGTAGATATCAACAATTGTTCATCAAATCTTCATCAATCTTGTCACAGTATAAGCTACACTAAGAGTCTATTTTAAAAAGAATGAAAGGATCATAAAAAATCATGACTCTAGAAAGAGTGCAGAGAAGAACAACAAAGATGATTAGGGTATTGGAGGCTAAAACATACGAAGAACGGTTACAGGAACTGGGCATGGGTAGTCTAATGAAGAGAAAGACCAGGAGAGACATGATAGCAGTCTTCCAATATTTGAGGGGCTGTCACAGAAAGGAGGGAATCAACCTGTTTCCCAAAGCGTCTGAATGCCAAACAAGGAATAATTGATGGAAAATGATCAAGGAAAGATTCAACCTAGAAATAAGAAGAATTTTTTTGACATTGAGAACAATCAACCAATGGAACTGCTTGCCTTCAGAAGTTGTGGGGCTTCATCACTGGAGGCTTTCAAGAAGAGGCTGGGCTGCTATCTGTCAGAAATGGTACAGGGCTGTGATGGCGAACCTATGCATGCATACCAGAGGTGGCACACTGATCTGAGCCCTCTTTCTGTGCACACAGGCTGTTGCCCCAGTTCAGCTCTGCCGTGTATGCGTGTGCGCACTTCCTGCTGGCCAGGTGGTCTTCAGGTCTCTGTTGCACATATGTGGGGGGCAGAGCGCATGTGTAGGGGTCACATACATGCATGGGGTATGGGGGCACATGTGCATGCATGAGGTGTGTGCGTGTTGCATTGTGGGGATGCATGTGTGCACTTTGGGCATTTGGTGTAGGGTCTCCTGCTTGGGTTGGGGGGGTGGACTAAATGACCTACAAGGTCCTTTCCAACTCTGCTGGAACACTTATAATAGTATATTTTCAATGCTAGCCACTAGGCAATTGTTATTAGGGAGCAGAACACTCACAGTTATGCTCTGTTTGTCAGCTTCTAGGATACTTGTCATTACTCATTGTGAGGTAGAAAATGCTTGACTAATGACCATATTCAGAATTGTTCTAGTGGTAGTAGTAGGGTGGTGGGAAAGAGGAAGAGGAAGTAGAATGTGAGCTTGGTTTACTTGACCTTAATAAAGTGATCTACAGGTTTCTGAGCATGAATAAGTTCCATTTATACCAAGGTCACATTTTTCCTTTTTTAAAAATTCCAGATAGAACTTTGCTCACAGCAAAATGGCCTTTTGAATGATTCATCATGAACACAGGCAATAATTCATGATCATAATATCTGCCATTCATATTAGGATAGTCTAAGAGAGACTATATAGATCAGTATCCTGACATAAGGCATGGCTTGACAGTTTTACATAAATAGGCTTAAAATAAATAACAACAATGGGCTAAAGTTTTTAGCAAATCAACTAATTAACCAAGTTTCAATTGCATGTACACAAATAGTTAAGAATGATATTAGAGCTTTTGGTACATTGATGTTGGAAATGTATAATGGCAGCTATAGATGAAAAGCCAATTATGATCGAATTCATTTTAATCTCCCATGTTGCATTTCATGAAGAAATGTAAGTGAGTTCAACAATAAATCATGATTAATTGAGCTTTTCTATAAAACTGGCACTATCTGACAGTAGAACAATATATATTGTGTCTGTCCTATTTTTTTCTGTAATAATAAAAACATCTAAATTCTATTTTATTAGTATTTAAATGGCCATTGTTTACAAACATATGGCAAAATTATTACTACAAAGGGGGAAAAATCACTCACAGTTTTGTTGCACATTATTTTATGATATTAATATTGTTTCCCTGCAAACAAAAGACTCATTTCCATATCAGAGGAAGAGGAATAAATATTAGTTGACAATCTGTACCTTAGAATTAATGGAAATATAATAAAGAGATGAAATACCCTTCGAGTACAATAACTATCATCAGCTTCATAACATAATAAATTACCAATGGAAGTTACATAAAATATGTTGCCACAGCTATCAGAGAAATCATTACAATAATAAACTACAAGTCAAGCAAATAAGAGCAACCAAAAAGACATGTTGCCATGGAGTGTTTTTGTTCCAGGTTCCAGATCTCAATGCCGTTTTTCAAATATATTCCATTTCATTCCATCTCTCTCCTCTCAATAGGGAGCCTTTTGTCTGGCTGCTGAACAAAGCCGACAGAATATGTTCCCATTTCTACTGTTAGCAATGCTGGATTTCCAATACGGCTTGCGGCTTCTCCTGAACCATGAACAGGTTGAAGACATTTGATTAATATATCAAGTACTTGTACTTAAGGTCACATAAAACTCAGCATCTTTTTGTACCAATTATACAGAGGAAAATATTACATAGGGTGAAAGAAAAATTCAGGGTTTTTAATATGAACTTTCCAAAACCAGAGGAAAGTGGGGGTTCCCACCCCCGAACAACTTGAAACAACTTGAGATTGGTGACAGCTGGTAGGACTGGTTAGGTGAAAGACAGCACAGGAATAGGAGTTATAGAAAGAGGTGCTAAGAGGGAATAGTATGTGGAGCCAATTAAATCTAATTACTGATCTTTCTTCCTGGAAACAACAAAAAAAATGCTTAAACACAATTCAACTGCATCATATTTAATTAAGCAGATGGATAATTTCTTCCAAGCAGAGGTTCAAAAGAACTAGATTCTGTTACTTCATTTCCTGCACTGGAAGTGGAATTTATGTGGGTTTCACCCCCTTCCCCAAATCTGAGATCAGGGTAGTGTTGCTATTGTTTTTGCAAGCTGTATCAGGCACTTTCTGAAAGTTAAAAAAAAGAGCAAAATTAAAAAAAAAACTAAACATAAATAAAGTAAATAAAGCTTGAGCTTGGAAAGGTATTTGGAATAAATTTAGCACAAGCCAATATTTAATCTATTGAATTGTTTTTATACAGCAATTGAGCAAGGTAATTGCCAGAAAAATAAAGTCTAAGCATCTATAAGTTCAGGAGTGGGCTGCTACCAGTTCACCTGGGTTCAGGTGATCCCATAGCTAGTTTTATGGCCAGTTCAGTGAACCAGAAAATCCCACCCCTGCCTGGCCCCTCCCATCCTGTCCCTCCCCTGCCAGGAGTGCCCACGTGGCCCATTTGGATGCCAGGTAAGTGCAGAGGCTCTGGGACCCTGAAAAATGGGCCGCCTGGAAATTCCAGAAGGTTGGAAACTGTCTTGTTTCCCACCTCCAGAAGATCTCCAGAGCCCAGGAGAGGTCATTTTCACCCTTCTGGAGGCTCAAAGAAACCCTCTGGAGCCCAGGGAAGGGCAATAACACCCCCACACAGACCGTGGTGCAGGAAGCCGACTAGGCCATGCCAACCATGGCCATGCCCGCCGATCAACCAGGCAGAGAACCGGTTGCTGCTGTATAAGTGCATGTAATGAAATAAGGCTGTGCCTCGACTGCTTCAATCCCTGACCAAAAGAGAGAATTAAGGCAATTTGGGGTAATTTGTAATTCAGTCAAGGCAGAAAGGATTGCTTTACTTTGTCCTGGCTTTAACGGAAAACAATGTTATGATCCTTCTTTGCTACATAATTTAAGAATTTTCCCAGTGGACTTTTGGTGGTTACTTTTGCAAAATGATTTGGTGAAAAAAAGAATAAATCGAAACTTTAGAGTCTCCGACTTGTCAAAATCTATCCTTGGATCAGAACAATCCTTGTGACTATGCTACCATCATTTCCCAATATCCTGGACATAGAACAATTAAGACAGAACCATTTATTTGATCATATACTTTCATCATATTTCCCATTTCTCATTCAAGGAAGAAAGACATATATGAATGGATGGATAGAATGAATGTCAGGCATATCATTTAAGGTGCCTTCGTTTAACCTTGAATTTTTTAAAAAATAGTGATTAGCAAACAGAAGATTAGTTACAGATTAGGCAGCAGTACAGGAAAATCAGCTGCTTAGCTGTAAGCCTCCAATCAGCAGTACCAATCCTTTTAAATGAAAAGAGAGTAAGCAGTTGAACTACAGGAAAATGGAGGGTGTGGGGTGATGGCTAGATTGTAAATACACATCATAAAATCAAATCATTTTGAATCTTCTCCAAATCTTGGTGACTTATGCAGACACATCTGTTCAGTTTTCTTGGCTTTCTGTAGAAACATTGCATCAAATTCGCCTAGAGCGGTTCAAGTAAATGATAGAATTCTGACTGCAGTTGAATATTTTTCAGTAAGGCTCTTCCACGTTTTAAAAACTGAATAGTCACCACCTCTTAAAGTGGCAAGGTAGCTCGCCACAAAGAAGCCTGTTGTCAGCTTTGGAAGTCCTTTTGAGAGTCAATGCTCCCACACTGCCACAAGCCTGAGAAAGTGGGAGAAGGGGGGTTTCAACTGAGTAGCTCTAAGTAGACAAATAAAATTCTTTTGTTAGTTCAAGGTCATTGAGTGTGATGCAGGATGAAATAATAATCTGACTTTAGGATGGATTGTGATTGGGCCATGTGATGTGATGAGGGCCAAGGAGGGATGGATTTGTAGTTTGAATATTGAAGGAAGCCCAAAAACTTTCAGATTCAGGATTCCACAGATGTGCCAGTTTACTATCCAAATAAAGGTACCTTTGAGATGTCTGTCTCAGAGTGATTGATTGGAATGGAGGTTTGCTGGAATGCTGACACCTATACTGTGGCTTGGATGAAGAAGCCTGTACTGATGAACTATGGATGAACTATGAGTCTGACTGAGATCTAAATTTCTCCACAGATTTATCATTTCAGCCTTACACATGAGAGTGGGGAGCAAATGTCAAAAGATGCATCGTAATGACCCCTTCTTTTGCACTTCCGTTAAGTTAATGCACACAAATAGATCACTATTCTTGTTTTATCATTTTGATGAAATTCTGGCTTTGCTACAGATACCTTTGGCCTTGCAGCCAATTTTACCCTAAAGATCAGTTTTCTCAATATGGTGCTTTCAGATGGGTTGAACCAAAACTCTTAGTATCAGCAACCGGCATATCCAATGATCATGGTGTTTAAGAATTAAGGCAACACCTTTAAAGGGTATCAATTTTAGAGGATTGCTGTATTCTAATAGAAAATAGTTTTCATAAGTAAAATAGCCTTACAAAAAAGGGGGTATAAGTTGACTGATGGACCCCATCCCAGGAACTAAAGAGGTAAGACAATTCAGCAAGGATTCAATTTGTTTAGTTGCCATATGGAATACTGAATAATTGCCAAGGACAATATTCCCCACTAAAACATTTTGATTTGCCTTGCTTGTAGAAATGCTCTCAAATCAAAGATTTAAATGTCTCTCATGTCAAGGCTTTTGTCTTTATTTTCCTCTAGCAGAGGAAAAGCAATTATCTGTTTCTCAAATAGATCTGTCACCCTTAAAGTTTTCTTTACATAATAGGACTGTGAACTGCGTTTTACAAATATTCTCTAAAAATCAATACATAGAGATCCTTTTTCAGGAAAGATTCTTTTACTCATATAAACTTAAATTGGCAGCTTCTTCTTAGCCAGTCCATAATCTGGATTTAGGAGGGAGTTCAAGGGATTTGATGGAACTACCTAACAGCAGGTTTTTAAGTAGCCATCTATCATCATATTAAATTTATTCACTTTTGCTCTGGACAAAAAATGCCCAATGTAGGCTGAATTTTTACTGATCTAGGCATACTTGGAAATTCATTGAATTATCCTCTATCTCCAATAATTGTTTTAAATAAGCTAATGTGTATTTATTTATTTATTTATTTATTTATTTATTTAACATACCGCCCCTTCTCCTGACGGGACTTGGGGCGGTGTACAGCCAAGTAAAAAAGCACAGTTATAAATACAATTTTTAAAATAGAATTAAAAAGGATTAAATTGATGGCTGAATAAAGATAAAAACTAATCAGGAGAATTTAAAATGCTAATACCATTAAAATCAATTAAAAGCCCTACAAGTTACTCTAGGCCAAACTGGCTAGATGGAAAAGGTGAGTCTTCAGTGCATGCCGGAAAGTTTGTAGGTCAGGGATAGTCCTCATCTCCGGGAGTAGTTCATTCCAGAGGGAGGGTGCTCCCACAGACAAGGCCTGCACCCTCGGGGCCACCAGCCGGCATCACCCAGCTGCCAGCACCCCGAGGAGGCCCGCCCTGTGGGAGTGCACTGGCCGACAGGAGGCCGATGGTGGCACTAGTGGTCCTGTAAATACCCAGGTCCCAAGCCATGGAGCACTTTAAAGATGACCACTAATACCTTGAATCGCACCTGGAAGGCCACTGGAAGTCAATGCAGCTCGCGCAAAAGCGGTGTAACATGGGAACTCCGAGAAGCCCTCAAAACCACCCGCGTGGCCGCATGTATATAATTGGCAGCCATATATACTTTCAACACACATACACTCACATCAGGGGTGGGATTCTATCAGTTCGCACCTATTCTCTAGAACCGGTTGTTAACATTCTAAGCAGTTCAGAGAACCAGTTGTTAGAAGAAATTACTGGCCTAATCCTGTAAGGAAGGCAGGAAGGAAACATTCTGGTGTTGCTTACAGAAACTGCCTCTCTGTTAACTCTTATTACATTCTTGGCAGGACTTCCTGTCTCAGGAACGTCTCTGGAATTTTTTTTCCCTCCTTTGCTGGTACTTTGCTTGTGTGGAGTGACCATTCAAAGTTACAGTGGCACTGAAAAAAGTGACATGACCATTTTTCACACTTATGACTGTTGCAGCAATCCCACAATCATGAGAGGTCAGGTGAGGAGATGCGTGCCTCGATGTGAATAATATTGAGTTGGCCACACCCAGCCAATAACATGACCACCAAGCCATGTGCACCCAGTCACATGACTTCCAAGCCACACCCACCACCTAAGCCACGCTCACAGAACTGGCTGTTAAAAATTTTGAATCCCACCCCTGACTCACATGTACAGACATTTCTATTATTTCTTTGAAATAATAGTACATGGTACACAGTACATGGAAACACATGGTGACTATGTGCAACTTTATGCATTGAAGAATATAAACTTTTTGAAGTGGACTTGAAAACAAAGAATTATATGTGCATAATCATAGGACAGATTAACCTGATAGATTTGAAGATACTTGAGTACTTTTCATTTTTTATTAGTTCCTCTCTCTGAAATGTTAATTGATCTCCATATTCATCAGCACTATGTATTTGATCAAGAAACTTTTTAATTTAGTATCTTCTTTTGATATGGGTGAGTTCTCTCAGTTGTGTCTTACAAATCCTTAATATGGTTGCTGTTATCTTTGTTCATTAAGAAGCTAGACTGCCTGCAGGGCCATCTTAAAAACATTATGGGCCCCAGGCAAAGCAGTGTATTTGGGCCCCTCCAACAACTACTCACAGGAATAAAAATGTAAATGGTCGATAAAATATATTTGCATATTAGTATTAATAAAAATGCAGTAAAATGTAATAAATATATAGCTGTATTTATATGATACAAGGTACATTGAAGCATTAACATATACAGAATAGTATGGGGCCCCTATGCTCGTGGGGCTCACAGGCAAGTGCCCATCAGGCCCATGCATTAAGACAGCCCAGACTGCTTTCAGCTTTCAGCAATCACTAATGTTGGTCTTACCTAATAGGCCACTGCAAATCAGGCACAATCTAATTTGAATCATCAATCTGACCAGAAAACCTGATTTGAATTGGAAAAATCTATCCAGTTTGATTTGAACATTCAGGCAGAATTGTCAGGTTGAATTGCTTCCCTTTGGATTTCTAAATCAATATTTTTAAAAAGCCATTTCTGTGGAGGTAAGCATCTAATTTGTCCAAATTGATTTGGAGGTATCCCATTCATTTTGACTTTCAAGTTTGATTAGTTGATTTGATTTGGAAGCTTGATTGAATTGTCTTTGTAGTAGAAGCTCCAGCTTTTTTTCTTTTACAACATGAGGAACACATTTTCTCAAGAAATAAGAATTTGACTGCTCGGTTGTATCTGACTTTTTGACTTCATTCATATTCCCACCCAATGCTCCTATTCTAACTAGTTCTGGAACATGCATTTACAATAAGATGTGTTACATGACAACACTTGACTATATACCAGTCATGTTCACACAGCCATTAAGCATTCATTTGGACATGACTGGCAACAACAAACCTACAGAAGGGACAAAGTTAAGTGTAATCACACAACCATTTCATATGATTATTGCAGAAGATTATTGCAGAAGACTGTTTGAATTACCCATGTCCAGTGAGTTCGTGTAACATTTTGCAACCTAATTAATTTTGAAATATTTGAGAAATTGCATTCCTAATCTGGATCAATTAATCTTAGACTTTTTTTTCAAATTTAAATGTTTCAATCACCAGCAGTGAAATTGTGAGATTTTTCTTTCCTCCTCATATATGCTTTTAGCCAGGGGTGGGATCCGACCGGTGTAACTACCAGTTTGGTGATTTGCGATTTGCATGCACATGTGAATCAGCAATAGCTTGCTGGCTGGACAGCTGAGCAGCGCTGCGTGTGGGTGCACAGCAGTTGTAAAAGCACTTTTTCCTGCTTTTTCAACCGCAGCTGTGTCGCACAAAGCAGCTGAGGTTTAAAAATCAGGAAATAAAGGACAGGTAAGAGCCCAGGCGGACAGGCAAGCCAAAACTGCAGCAGACATAGAACTGGTTCTATGTCTGCTGCTCTTCAGAGCTACTGGTTCTACAGAGCTGGACAGAACCAGTAGAATCCCACCCCTGCTTTTAACTCAAGGGAACATATAGCATCAGATGAAGTATTTGTTTGTTCATTTATATCCTGCCTTTATTATTTTTTTTATAAATAACTCAAGGCATTGAATATACCTAAAACTCCTTCCTTACCTACTTTTAACAGAACAATCCTGTGGGGTGAATTGGGCTGAAAGAATATATGACTGGCCCAAAATCATCCAGCCAGGTTTCATGCCTAAGCAGAACTGAAACCAGAGGTGGTATTCAGCAAGTTCTGACCAGTTCTAGAGAGGCAGTAGCGGAAATTTTGAGTAATTCAGAGAACTGGTGTAACCTTCTCCCAGGAGTGGGGTGGGAATGGAAGTTTTACAGTATTTCCCCTGCCATGCCCACCAAGCCACACCCACAGAATTGATAGTAAAAAATTTTGAATTCCATCACTCATGATTTCCTTGTTTCTATCTGGTGCTTTAATCACTAGACTGAACTGGCTCTCTTTACTCTGCTAAAGTTTATGCCTTAATAATTATCTATATCTTTAAAAGGCCACATCAAATTATGCTTTATTCCCTTGTTATTATTCCATCAGTGTTCATTTACCTTACTCAGAGAGCTACATTTGGATCACCTCTTTATATTTTGACAAGATAGAAACAATTTGAATTGGAGGCAGAGATTTACTGTATATTCTTGTATCTCTAAGGAAACAATTGAATTTGTGTATCTTTTCATAAGCCAAATTTCCAAATGGAATGACCGCATTTCAGAAGTAATCATGGATCCAGTCCTATATTTTTATAATTTTACATGGTGTAGAAATTGGACCTGCTGTAGTTGGAAGATGAACGAAGCATTTTTAAATCAATGCATCTTGCCTCTGACCACTTCATGTTTAATCAAATCTGGTAAATTTTATGCAAACACAAACATGCATGCTGTTTGGCTAAGACAGGCCACTCCCTGAAGACAGAGTCAAATAAATATGCTTATTTGATTTCAACCTAGTCAGTGGAGAAAACCATGGTAATAATAATTGAAAGAAAAAGTAATGGAGTTATTTTTCAAATACCATTGTTAGAAACAGTACATGGAAACACATGGTGACTATATGCAACTTGGCAAGCCATCAGTAGACTTAGTTTACTTAGGCAGACATGAGGAACGTTTATTCATGACCTAAGCCAAAGAAACTTTCCATGACTACAGAACTTTGAATTACTCTTCAAAATACTTTCGAAATTTGAGAAAGTAATGCTGAAAATCTTCTGACCAGGGCTGTTTCAATCTACAGCAGGGGTCTTCAAACTTGACAGCTTTAAGACTTGTGGACTTCAATTCCCAGAATTCCTCCTCCAGTCATGTTAGCTCAGGAATTCTAGGAATTGAAGTCCACAAGTCTTAAAGCTGTCAAGTTTGAAGACTCTTGATCTACAGGTAATCTTGAACTTATAATCACAATTGGGATCAGAATTTCCACTGCAAAGCAAAGTGATTATTAAAGTGTGTCATCTAATTTTATAATGTTTTTGCTATGGGTGTTAAGTGAATCACTGCAATTGTTAAATGAATCACATAGTCATTAAGTGAATCAGGCTTCCCAGATTGACGTTGCTTGTCAGAAGCCAGCTGAAAAGGCCCCAAATGGTAATCACATGATCCTAGGATGCTGCCACTGTCATAGATAAATGTGGTTGGCCAAGGACTAAAAATTTGATCATGTCACTGTGAGGATGCTGCAATGGTCATAAGTGCAACTGGTCTTAAGTCACTGTGTTCAGTGCTGTTGTAACTTCAAAAGGTTGCTAAATGAATGGTTAAGTCAAGGATTACTGTATTTGAAGTTCACACATGTCTATTTGTCTATATATTTTATAAAGGCCTATACCTCTACATTTGTACTTGAACAATGGAGAAAGTCATGGATTCTGGAGGTCAAACCTCATGATAAGTGAGATACAGAGTAAAATTAGTTGGAAGAACATGGAGAGCACTTAATTGCCAAGAATGTGTCCTCTTATCAAAAATAAATACGGATAGGTGAAACAAAATATTGCTGAAGATCTTGGACTGGAAGCTTGTTCCCTTATAATCCTGAGTAGAAAACAAAGCAAGAAAACCTGAGAAAAGGAATTATGGTTTGACCACTGAAAAGTGTTAGGGTAATAATAGATATTTATGCTATTCATACTCAGGAAAATAAGAGTTTCAATAGTTTATCAGGCTTTATCAAAGAATAATGCAATAGCACTCAAGCAATATCAGAGAGAGAGGGAAAGACATGGTTCCAGAACCTGGGAAAACCCTTTCTGCTTCTTTAAAATTATTGACATTTCTACAACCTTCTGGTTATGAATTCACAATGGATAGTGACCTGCATGTATTATGTGAATAAATGCATTTATTTGTATAGATTTTCTTATTTTTGCATTCATACTTTAGGGGTTCTGGTCACAAGGAAGTGAATTCTCTTCCTCTTGAGCTTTAGAAATCTTGTTTAGCAATATTTTATTTTATTTATTTGTCAATAGCTTACAAGATAATAAACACGAGCATAAATACAGGAAATGGGTATGAATAATTGGGGAGAATAGGACAGGGACAGTAGGCACAATTGTGCACGTATGCACGCCTCTTATATACTTACACGGGGAGGTCAATAGTGGTTAGTTCTGGTTTGAGCTTCTTCGGCAACAGACCGAAATCCACGATCATGCGTGGTTTCAATCTGTGCTTGCTGCTGGAGCGCCCCGAGCCAGCTGGTTTCGGAGCTAAGCCACCCCATAGAGGTGGTGAAGAGGGGGGAGACTGCCAGCAGGGTCGAGGAGAGCTGCATCTCTCCTCCTCAGCTGACCATTACTCCCTTTCCCGAAGGTGGTTGCAATGGTGGTCAGAAATGTCCACCTCAAAGAAGAACTCGACCGGAAAAGAATGCGCAGGAGGAAGACAAGAAGAGAAAGTTTTGGTTGACCGGGTTGAACTGAAAAAGCAACAATGTAAGGTACCCTGGAATTTGAATTATAAAAAATAACATTGTTCCCAAAGAAGATTTTGAAGCAGCGAAGGAGACAAGGAAGGGAAAGGATTTGGCTTTTTTTCCCCTTCCCTTCCTTATACTGACAGCTAAGAGATTTAAGTAAGAAATTGACAAAAATCCATTTTGACATCAATAGGCATTTAAGCTGAAAATAAAATGTCAAAGGGATAATAAAGACTTTTGGATACTCACAAATCTTTAAAAGAAGGAAAGGAGAGAAAAGGAAAGAATAAGAATAAAGAATAAAAGGGTGGGGTCTGAGAAAATGGAGGAGACTGCCTGGAACTAAAAGGAACTTAGAGTGAAACTTTAACAAGATTCCTAAAGATACATTCTAACTGAAACTTTGTAACAAAATAATAGAACCCCAAGAAGAGAAAGTGGAAAAAAGAAGCAAGAAGAAACAGTTTTGGATTATTTGGATTACTTGGTGATTTTTGGATTTTTGGCTATTGGATTTAAATGACTAAAATCAATTGGGTGGTTGTTTAAAAGTGTTTAAAATGGCATCACTTTTGGAAGAACTGAAAATGGAACTTAAAAAACAGAAAGAAGATGCACAAGAAGGAAGAGATTCTTTTGCCTTTGTATTTCAATTTTTAGAAATGGAGATCTGGAACTATGAGAAACAACAAGAAACACTTGTAAAGCAAGGTCAGGACAAAGAAGAAGCCATCTTTAAAGATCAAGTGATTTTATGTGGGGAAAAGAAAGGAAAAGGGGGGAAAGAGAGTGGAAAGTTTAAGATTTGAAAAGACAAAAAAAAAGAATAGTTTGAAAAATAATTACAATATTAGGAAGCAACAGAAGAGAGGATTACAGAAGAGAGAAATAGAAGTAGAGAGACAAGGGGGCAAAAAGGGGAGGGAGAAGAAGAGGGGGGAGAAGGAAAGGAAAAGAAGTTATAAAAGACAGAAACAAGACAGAGAAACAGAAAATGTATAAGGATTGAAAGTATAAGCCTATTTAGAGATAATGGGTGAAAATTTAATTGAAAAAGGGATTCTGCAAAGGTACATAAGATAGTATTGTTATATTAGAAATAGAAATAATTTTAGAAAATATGAAATAATGTATGATTAAAATGATGGATAAAACACTTACTGTAATGCAATTGAATGTTTGTTAATAAATAAAAGAAATAAAGAGAATGAGAGAATGAAATTAGGAAAGGATGGGAACATGTTAATTATTATAAATGATTTATAAAAATATAAATGAAGAGAAATATGGAAAAAAAAGAATTAATTATGGAGAGTTTATAAGTTTTCCCAAGGAAGTATGATACTCAATTGAAAAGAAATGTTAAAGAAATTAAGATTGTAACTAATATTAATGATAGTATTGAATTGGAATGGAATGAGTGTTTTATTTACAAGTATATAGAATAATAATATAGAATTCTAAAGAACACAGTGTGTATTTTAAGAATGTACCAAGTAGCATTCGATTGGAAGTTGTGTACTATATTGAATGTTATAATTCTAAAGCCATAAATTGAAGCTTAAATAAGAGTTGAATAGATAACATTAAAAAATATAAAGGTGTCATACTCCAACTAGTAACTACAGGGAAAAAGTTGTTTAATGAGAAAAGATAATATGAAATTGAAACAGGATAGACAAAAGTATAAATATAATGATTAGAAAGACATTGAAACTTAGAAAAAGATATATAATTGAATTTAGATATGAGATAATTAAAAATAAAGTTGAGAAAACCATGGGAGGGGAAAAATTATGGAGAAAATGTTAAAATAGTAATAAGATATGGAATCGAACACAAAGATGAATATGAAATTGAGTTTATGTCTGTATGAAGAAGTGATAACTTGGGATCATGCTATTCTCAAAAAAAGATGTTTTATTTGTATTATGTTTTTGTGAAAACCCAAATAAAATTTATATTGAAAAAATAATAGTGGTTAATTTGAGGAAAAAGGAGTGTGGGTTTGGGGATGTGACAACAGAGTCAGGTAGTGGGTTCCAGGCATTGACCACTCTGTTGCTGAAGTTGTAGTATCTGCAATCAAGTTTAGAATGGTGTACATTAAGTTTATATCAATATGTGTTGCAATAAGATATTGCAATATCTCTCAAGTACCGAGATTTCAGCAAACACTCTCCATTTTCTTCACATTATTTTTAGGAACTTGTTGTTTGGAGAAAAAAGAATGGTAGCAAATTATAATTCTCAGGATGCTTAGTTCAGCTTCAGGGACTTTTCTGCATTTCTTTTTAACCCCAGCATACCTGCAGCCTAGATAATGCTTCTTTGAAGATGTAAGCATCGTCCTAAATGAAGAAAAATAAACACCTTAAAGGAAGAATAGAGTCTTTTTCATCGAAATTGAGTTGTCTTCTCAATAGCTTTTTGTGTTTTGAGCAGCAATGGTTAACTCTACTCCTGCAAACTTAATTTAAAAAGAAGAAGAAAAAGAAAAAAAAACAAGTTTGCATCTATTAACAAGCAGACTGAGGGTGGAAAAATAAATAAATATAATCAAAGCAATGATTAGGAATCTGAAGCAGGGAAAAACAATGCCTTGCACTCCTCACCAGTACTGAAGAATCATTAGCCATGGACTCCTGCCATTTGCCCATCAGTGCCTAATTGTATTCACTGCAGCAACAAAGTGAAGGAAGTGACATCACACAATGCTGGGAAAGATGAGCCTGAAAAATCATATGCTTGGGATAAGCAGCCTGGCTGTACGCTTTAAAAATACTAATTGAAATGCTTTGGGCTCATCCAAGGGAGATGATGCCACCAGTTTGACCAGGTTGACTAGAAATGTTTTGCCTGCCCAAATTCTCTGAGGTGGAAAAGGAGGAGCAGCAACCCGAGAGCATGCTGAAACAAGGATGCATTTGAGAGAATTATATTTCAGCCGATTGGAAACATACCTTGTCATTTGCGTGTCCCACGCATCGGGTGCTTAGCAGCTGCAGTAATATCAATGGGCAATTGAAACCGACCCTCATTAGATTAGTGCTGAGCTTATTGCTTGTGCCAGTCTCATTATTATTGGTAAGTAAACTGGCAGATTGTCAGGATGCCTCATGGCAAGATGAGCTTTTGCAGCTTTTTGTTTGCGCTTATAATAAACAATGAAGTTAATGCAATCCCTTGGGCCCAGCCACGTCTCAGATGTTTTTTTGCGAGCAGCAATCAGCTTGCTGGAGTAAACAACTTCTTATTTTAAGAAGCAATATTAATTAATTAAAGCAGGAGGCATGAGGCTGGGAAAGAGAGAGTAAGCGAGCACGAGCACCTGTTAATTATTTCCTGTCACCTGCCCCAGTGAAGCCCGCCTGTCAGAGAATGTGTTGGTGGTGCCTTCAGCCAGCTCTGCTTGTCAGCCTGAGCCGATTGTCAATTGGAGCTTGCAAGAGCTGACAACTTTTGACAGGGCGCAACTAGATGTCACATCTCATTCTGAGTGGGGTGGGTGGGTGTGCTTGTGTCTATTGCTTTGATTGTCAGGAGAACACCTGGTGATAACCCAAACTGTTTTTGTTTCTCAACTTCATGTCCAGTTCACATTGAGTTAAGGATGAAACCATGGGCTCTATTAAACGACTAGCTGTTCTGCCACCCAAGTCTTCTGTTTTCACAACTGAAAGGAAGCAGAGGCTGTTCTGGTTATTTTAAGTGGCCGGAATGATATAGGAATTCATGCAGGAGTGGGCTTCAAAATTTTTAGCAAGGGGTTCTCTGCCTGGTTGCTAGTGGCTGTGGCCTAGTCAGCCTCCTGCACCATTGGGCGGTGGGTGGTGTTTTTGCCTTCCCTGGACTCTGGAGGTTTTCCTTGAGGCTCTGGAAGGGCGAAAATGGCCTCCCTGGGCTCTAAAGGCTCTCTGGAAGCTGGAAACAAGCCCATTTCTGGCCTTCCCAAACTTCTGGGAGGCCCATTTTTCACCCTCCCCTGAGCCGCCGTGCACGCCCTGCACTTACCTGCATCCAAAATGGCTACGTGGGAACTCCTAGGTGGGGAGGGGTGGGGTGGGGAAGTTCATCCAGGAGTGGGATTTGGGGGTTCTCTGAATAGCACAGAATCTTAGCTAGAGGATCTCCCAAACCAGTGGTGGGATTCAAATATTTTTCCTACCGGTTCTGTGGGTGTGGCTTGGTGGGCCTGGCAGGGGAAGGATACTGTAAAACCTCCAGTCAGAGATAGTATATGCTGGTTCTTTGAACTACTCAAAATTTCTGCTACCGGTTCTCTAGAACTGTTCAGAACCTGCTGAATCCCACCTCTGTCCCAAACCCCTTGCACAGATATAGTAGGATTTGGTCTTCTTAGCCATCAGTCTACTTTCAGATATGGACTAATAACTGAGTATGTATTTCTACTCACTTCTACTTGTACTTGTACTACTACCAAACATCAAATTACTTAACATCAAATTAAGACCCATGGTGGCACAGTGGTTAGAATGCAGTATGGCAGGCTAACTCTGCCGACTGCCAGCAGTTCAATCCCGGCTGCTTGAGGTTGATTCAGCCTTCTATCCTTCTGAGATTGGTAAAATGAAGGCTCCGATTGTAGGGGGCAATATGCTGTAAACTACTTAGAAAGGGCTGGAAAGCACTGTAAAGCAGCATAGAAGCCTAAGTGGTATTGCTATTGTGCTACTTCTACTTGAAAATAGAGCTGCAGTAGATGTAAATGAATTGTAGGCATTTTGTTGGCCTAGTGTATATGGAATATTTCTTAGAATAATAGTTCTGTATCTGGGATCTTTTAACCAGACTGTGGTCTAACCACAATGCTGGGAAGTCAGGAAGAGAGTGAGAGTGAGAGTGAGAGTGAGAGTGAGAGAGAGAGAGAGAATCAAGTATCCCTCCAGTAACTGCATCAACTAGTCTATGTCACAAGAGAACAAAATGCAGTAATCACTTGTATGGTGTGAATCACTCCTGGCAGATGAACGTTCTCAATTTGCCTAAAACTTGTAACTGCAGCAGCATAATAATCAGCTTCCAGAGAGGGCAGAGATGATCTGTGGATGGTCTCAGTTCACTTTGCAAGCAGGTCTGAAATTTATTAAAGAACAATTTAGTACTGAGCCAAATGGGAGCTCCCTTCGTGGGAATTTTCTGCTGAAAATTCAGATAAAAAAACCTGAAGTATTCTCACTCAGTAATAGATCTGTTATGGATCATGGCAAAAGGAGTCTAAAGTACAGGTAGTCCTTGACTTACAACAGTTCATTTAGTGACCATTCAAAGTTACAACAGCTCTAAAAAAAGTCAGTTATGACCATTTTTCATACTTACAACCTTTGCAGCATCCCCGTGGTCAACTGATCAAAAATCCAATGCTTGGTAACTGACTCATATTTATGATGGTTGCAGTGTCCCAGGAAGTGGTGGGATTCTAATTTTTTTTACTACCAGTTCTGTGGGTATGACTTGGTGGGTGTGATGTGGCTTGGTGGGCGTGGCCTGGAGGCCATGGCCGGGGAAGGATACTGAAAAAATCTCCATTCCCTCCCCGCTCCTGGGGGAAGATTAAATCCTATTCCCTCCCCACCCCACTAACCTGCTTTCCAGCTCTGTTCTCCTGTGCAGGGGAACAAAAGAACAGCCAACTGATCAGCTGGGACTCAGGAGGCAGAGAATAAATGGGCCAGTCAGAGGTGGTATTTGCTGGTTCTCCAAACTACTCAAAATTTCTGCTACTAGTTCTCCAGAACTGGTCAGAACCTGCTGAGTTCTACCTCTGGTCTCAGGGTCACATGATCATCTTTTGTGACCTTCTTAAAAATTAAGTCAATGGGGAGATTGCTAGATTAACTTAACTACTGTGTTATTAACTTAATAAGTGCAGTGATTCACTTAATAATTTTAGCAAGAAAGGTAATAAAATGAGGCAAAATCCACTTAACAAATGTTTTACTTAGCAACAGAAATGCTAGGCTCAATTGTAGTTGTAAGTCAAGAACTTCTTGTATTTATCCACTGAGGACACGTATGAATAAAACAAACTGGCACTCAGATAATTCATGATCCTCCATATGAATCTCACCAGACATAATTTTATTTGAATCTTTTCTTGAGTAATTGGTGTTATCTGGTCTTAGTGGTTTTTAGGCAGTGATATTTCTATCCTTCATTTTCCTCTTTCTGCTACGCCTGAGCTGAGGGTAGATGATGGAACTGTGCACTACCAAGGGCCTTGAACAGCTCCTGCCAAATTTCTATATGTGGTTTTCAAGAACTCTCTCTACAGATAGTCAAAACAACCTCCACTGGTGAAGGCTTTAGTCCTCTACAAAGGGTTTCTAGAGATTACAAGAGGCTTTTGATGGATCAGAAAAAGGTCAGTGAAACTAGTGTTGTTAAAGAAACACACGACTCTCCCTTGCTTTGTATTTTAAGAAAAATCTCAAGGGTCCCCAAAACAGATTTACACACTATTATATGCAGAGATTAGATAAGTGGGAGAAAGTCTTTGACTGCCTATTAAGTTTTTTTTCTTTACTTAAATTCTCATGTACAAGTTAACTGTTTTATCCCCATAAAGTTTTCATGTGGCCCCACATATTTATTGCAGAGTTACAATAGAAAGGAAGGAACGCATATTTAAAGTAACAAGCTATTTTAACCTCATTTTTCCAATTCTAATTCCTTCCTTCCCATTTATACACCTGTTTGTACACTTTTACAAAAATATAGCAGGGCTGGCTTAAAGTATATCAAATGAACCACAGAAAGCAAGAAGATAAATATAGCTAGGTCCTGCTTCAAATCCTGTTTTTGGTGTTAAAATGAAGATAGATAGATAGATAGATAGATAGATAGATAGATAGATAGATAGATAGATAGATAGATAGATAGATGCAATCTGTGTTTATATACGAGTCTGATTTTGCTCCAGAGGGATGTGAAATTTTTGTGGGGGCTCTCTCTGTGTATGTTATCTGTCTTTAATAATGAGAAATTTCACCATAAACATTAAACTGAAATTGGTTAGTTTTGAATTTTGTTTTAATTTTGTCCTAAGTTGTCTCCCTTTGATTGAATATGTGACATCAAGCTGGTGTCAATTCTTAGTGACAATATGTATAGATTGTCTCCAAGATGTAGCCCTTGAAAGCACTACAAGCTTATTTCATGCTACCTGTACACTTGTCCATATATTAATTTGCTAAAGCTCAAAAAATGTGAATAAATGCTATCAAGTTGATGTCAACTCTTAGTGGCCATATATATGGCATTTGTCCAGGAAAATCTGCCTCACCCTGGTCCTTCAGTTTTTCCAACATTGCACCTCTTGCCTTGGAAGTGAGTCCCTCTAACTTGCTGCTGATCTGCCTCTCTTTTTTTTCACGTTTCCCAGCCTTGTCCAGAGAGCTGTACCCAAAATAGGACAATCTGAATCTGGTTATTTGTGCCCCAAGTCGGAAGTCTGGGTTTGATTATGTGTTTGCTTGCTTTGGTTGATTGGTTCACATACAGAAGAGTTCAATTATATAGTTTTTTTTTCTGGGAATTATTCTCTAGATTTGCCTATCCTGTATCAATCCTACATAATTAAGCCATGGCAGGGATATCTGAAAAATCTGAAAAAAATTCTTTCTCTCACTCCCCATTTAATATACTTCAAAAGAATGGAATAAAAAGAACTGGTCTTAGTGGAGAAGATAGGTATGATCTGAAATCAAGTATGAATGTTCTCGTTGAAGTTTCAATCTAGTCGTCTTCCTTTTCAAGGCACACTATCCTGTTCTATCCTTCCTTTGATAGTTTGATCTTCTGCCCTTAATAGTTAGCACTGTGATTACCCCATATTTAATACTCTTGGGGTTTTGCAATACTTTTGCTTCTTAAAATATTATTTCAAAAAGAACCATGGAATTAGCTGATGGGGACTAATACTGTCTGTGATAAGTACTCTTTTAGCATTAAAAATGTTTGTGACACAATATTTACCAAAGAAAGATTGTGAATTCAGCATCATGGCCATTCAGCTTACAGCAATCAATCCACTGATCCACCAGATGTCAGGTGCAAGAAGTCAGGAATAGGATAGAGTTCAAAAGGAGTACAAGTTTATTTCCTGCTACTTATACACAAGAATATAAACCAGTGGTGAGATTCAAATTTTTTTACTACCAGTTTTGTGGGTGTGGCTTGGTGGGTGTGGCAGGGGAAGGATATTGTAAAATCTCCAGTCAGAGGTAATTTGCTGGTTCTCTTCGAACTACTCAAAATTTCCACTACCGGTTCTCCAGAATTGGTTAGAACCTGCTGAATACCACCTCTGATTATGAACTACTAATGGTCAGGGTGAATTGGCACCAGATAAGAATCACTATATTTCAAGGGGCGCTGGACTTAGGTGTCTTATGGAGGAATAGATACTCCAGACTGATGATGTGTTTGAACTCACCTGGTCGTCTCCTACACTAAACAGGCCCAGAACCTTGGATATTTTTCCGAGAGGAAGACCATGCATATACCCCCACACACCTTCCACCCCACAAACTATATGCATGCACACACAACACACACACACATTGATTGTTGTACATCAGAGGATTATATACATATAGTATTTAATTTTCAAGATATATTCCCAATGGTCAGAATGGGATAGATTATTCTGATAGATATCTGGAAAATGATGACTGTGTCTTATAAGGAAGGATTGGATAGGATAGTCAAAATTTTATTTATTTCATAGATTTGTATGGTCACCCATCTCAAATAAATTACTCTGGGCAGTTTGTAACATTAAAATATAAAAACATTTGGAAACATAAAAATTCATAGCAGTCAAGGATCATAAACAAGCAACAATCAACGCAATATAAAATATCATAAACTCAATCTACTGAAACATTCTCTTGTGCAAATCTTGATCAAATGAATGGAAGGTGGCAAAGAACATTTCTCAGTATATAGTGCATTTTGATTCAAAGCAGGGCAAGAAACAATACTTTAAACCTAAACATAAAAATTCAAGGTCAGTTGAGAATGGGTTGGTAGTCCTTCCAGTCATGGATAATTTTTAAAAACCATCTTTCTACATTTTCTTATGTTATGGATTATAAATATTATTATGTATTTGCCTAAATATAGTTCTGATGCTCTCTTTCCTCTACTTAAAATCAATCTCTTTCTTGGTGTATGCAGAACATCTCAACAGTCGCTAAGGAGTAAGCATACCATCGTGTGCGCTAATAACATTATTCCTAATCAACTCATTGCTTCCTTGTACAGCCTTCATCTACTTGTCCTGCCAGAGTCTCATTTCCAGATTATTAAGTGGACAGCCAGGAAACCACAAGTGTAATTAGAATAGGGTGATTTATTAAACGAGCTGACAGGAGGTTTTTTTTTTTTTTTGACAAATTCATTTCTTCATAGTCTCGAGTCTTGCAATTGTTACTTATACAAATATCAAATCTTTAGTTATTCTTCAGCCACTTCAGAAGTACTTAGGGGAAAAATATAAAGAGACATGGATAAAAATACTTCGTTTAAAATGTCTCGGAAGCTGCTTGAAATATTTTAGCCCAAAGTGAAGATTTGTATGTACTGTAATCTGAACAATTCATAGATCCAGTCATCTGCTAGGTTTTCTTACTGGATAATATTGATGTCAGCCCTGAAGCCATTTTGGGAGCATCTTCAGGGCTGCCACAGCAAGTCCAGTTGGAACTGTGGGAATGTGAGGGGGGAGATAGAGGTATCTAGGGGGGATGTGTAGCCAAAATATCCTTCTTTCCCATGGAAGCCAAGGACGCTCTACCAGTGTTGGAAATGGGTGGGCTTCAAAAATGTTAGCAAGGGGCTCTCTGCCCGGTTGTTGGATGGGCTTGACCATGGTGGGCATGGCCTAGTTGGCCTCCTGCACCATGGACCCCGGACTCTGGAGGCTTTTCTTAAGCCTCCAGGAGGGTGAAAATGGCATCTCTGGGCTTCGGAGACTCTCTGGAAGTCAGAAACAGGCCTTCCCAAACTTCTGTGTTTTTTACCCTGCCCGAGCCTCCATGCACACCCTGCACAAAACAAGCCATGTGGGGACTCTTGGGAGGGGTGAGATGGGGTGGGCAGGGCCATCCAAGAGTAGGATTTGGAAGTTCTCTGAACTGTGCAGAATCTTAGCTTAAAAAAAACCCTGAACCCCCAGCAGCCCATCCCTGGTTGGAAAGGGGTAGATTGAAGCCAGCCAGAGTTGGGACCTGATTGGACCATGTGATGTACATGTCACCTAGGGGCAAGAACTTTGTGTTTTGATTTGGGTGGGGAAAACCTCAATTCCTTCTGAGTTGGGTTCTCTCCAGCTGTGCCAATATGACATTACTAATAAATTCATGTTTTGGGGAAACTCCAGGCCTCAGAGTTTTGATTGCCTTGGGTCTGTTACTTGGAACCCTGACAATTCAATCCACTGAAAATATCAAAAATATTACTAATGTTTTTTTCCTAAACCTAGTTCCTGAAACAATATATACAATAACAGAGTCAATAGCAAATAAGCCTTTCTATTCTAGTCCACAATTAAGAAATCAATTAAAACTTGTGTCCTTTCAGCAAAGTAAATGTACTCACTGATTTTTGTGTGTATGCACCTTCCAGTTGTCTTAATTCCTGGGAACTACCTGGACTAGTTCCCACAGATTTCTTGGCAACAATTTTCAAAGTGTTTTGCCATTGCCTCATTCTTAGGGATGAGAGTGATCAGGCAAATTTCACCTAGCTGACTTCATGCCTAAAGTAGAAGCAGAATTCAGAATCTCCCAATTTCTAACTTGGTGTTTTAACCACTACATCAAACTGGGTGTCATGATCACTGATACTACACTTATCAATTAATGGTTTCTGGAAACTATGGTATATCCTTCAGTTAAAATGTTGGTAAGCTGCCTTACATCTGGTGAAGGAGCATTATTGCACAAAGCTCTGGGTACTCTTAAAGTACTATGGCACAAGACTCTGCGGATAATAGCAATAGTACTTAGACTTATATACTGCTTTATAGTGCTTTACAGCCCTCACAAAGCAGTTTACAGAGTCAGCATAATGCCCCCAACAATTTGGATCCTCATTTTACCCACCTCGGAAGGATAGAAGGCTGAATCAACCTTGAGCCTGGTGAGATTCGATCTGCCAAATTGCAGTAGGAGTAGCTTGTAGTACTGCACTCTAACCACTGCTCCACCAAGGCTCCTTAATGATGAGTATTCCATCTATGGAGTAGGATAATTACTAAAAATGGCACACCAGCTGATTTATTTGAAAACTAAAATGTGTTGGGTTATATTTCTTAACCACGCGGCTTAATTACTGCCTAGAATTTCGGGGAAGTGAAGTACTAACAAATCCAAAGTGCATCAGAATGTAAAATGCTGTTACACACCATTTTGTCTCTCCTTTAAAAATTCAGGCCACCAAGTCAGCTTTGCTAGTGTCAGTAGGAAATTGAATATCATTTTAGCAACCCATCTTTTTCTTTAAACAATCTAAATTAGACCATATTGAAACCTTGAAAAATGTGGTTAACTGGTTCTGTAATAGTAAACCTTCTGGAAACCACATCGATACATCCAGGGGTGGGATTCTACCAGTTCACACCTATTCGCTAGAACCGGTTCTTAACATTCTAAGCAGTTCGGAGAACCAGTTGTTAGAAGAAATTACTGGCCTAATCCTGTAAGGAAGGCAGGAAGGAAACATTCTGATGTTGCTTACAGAAACTGCCTCTCTGTTAACCCTTATTACATTCTTGGCAGGACTAGACTTTCTGTCTATGGAACGTCTCTGGAGTTTTTTTCCTCTCCTTTGCTGATACTTTGTTTGTGTGGAGTGATCATTCAAAGTTACAATGGCACTGAAAAAAGTGACTTATGATCATTTTTCACACTTACGACTGTTGCAGCATCCCCACAGTCATGAAAGGCCACACAAGGAGATGCATGTCTCGATGTGAATGATATTGAGTTGGCCACACCCAGCCAATAACATGACCACCAAGCCATGTCCACCCAGTCACATGACCACCAAGCCATGCCCACCACTAAGCCACGCCCACAGAACCAATTGTTAAAAATTTGAATCCTACCACTGGATACATCTATGTAATTTTCTTAATGAGCAGTACAAAATGACAACCAATATGGAAATGGAGCCCTAGTATTTCCTATTAACCTCCCAACCAAACACAATCCTGCCTAGTTTCTGAGCCCAAACAAGGCTAGTCAGGTCCTCTACCTCCTGTGACTCTACTGACTTGAAATTCTACTACACAATGAGATTCATTAATTTGTGAAAGAAATACAAAGATGACTTGAAAGGTTAATTAATTAGCTGATGAGTATAGATAGAAAAACAGAAGATCATTATTCCAAGTCTATCTGTACCTGAAGTTTGACATAACTTATCAGGAAAGATGTTAGCCTCAAGCACACATTTAGACTAAGGAGGACAAGCACCCAACTTTGTTATGGGAACTGGCAGCTTGCCAGTGACAGGCATATATTTAACATGAAGCATCAAGGAATTCAAGTGTAATATTTTTTTCTATTCATGCAAGTATAATTAGGTTTTATTTTCAAAGCTGCTCTTTAAAGAACTTTATATTTGTCAGGACAAAGGGCTGCTGTGTTTTTCACACTGTGCCACTATTATCCCAAAGAGCTTTTGGCAAAAGATCCTACTGCTATGGAAGATGAAGCTCAGTGATTACTCCAGATATCACAAATGCTGCCATGGTCTTTAGTTGTATGGCTTCAACCCCAGAAAACTCAATGGATCCTAACCAGATGTGCATGCTTTGTGATCTATGCTAACAAGGCAGCAGAATGCTTAAACACAAGCTAATTTAACTCCCTTAACTGCTGTCATCTACAATTAACTTAAAAAATAATAAAAGGGATTATGGGATGTCGTGGTTCAGATTTTCAGTATTTGGGGGGATCTATTATGCATAGAAGCAACTTAAATTTTTTAAAAAGTACATATCACCGATGGCAATGTGAGTCCTAGTAAGTGTAGGAGATAATAAGGTTGTTTCATTTGACAGGCTTTTAGCTCTTATTTAGAACATATTCAGTAAAAAAAAGTAATGTAAAATTGCATGAATGTACTATCTTTGTATATAATTGATATTAGTGGAAATCAGCCAATAATTGTTCAATATCCACTTAAAAATACTGAATAAGTAGAAAAAATGCTTAGTTTCAACTTTGAAAGATGCTGCTTTTACTTATGCCCGCATTCTATCGAATTTAGTTATTTATGCAAAAAGGGATCTGCTCTTCAAGACCAATTAATTATTCTAACAGCTTCAACTTCTTCAGCTAAAACAAGCTGATTGACCCTCCAAAAAAGAATTTTCAGCCAATAATAAAGATCAGCTGTGCTATCAACAATAAACATTGGTGATCAGCATGGAGCTACAGATAAGTGCAGTGGTGCCCTATCTCACAATTGTCTATATTCTATCCTCAGCTAACTAAAACATCAAACTGAAGTGATTTATAATTTACTATACTTTTATACTACCCTACTATGAAAAGTTGACTCCTTTCAGAAATAAATTTACACTGGATGGAATGAAGTTGAAAGGAAGAGAGTGCTACTTATTCCAAAGCTTTGAACAGAAAACCTTTAAAGGCAGAAATGTATAATTCCTTTTTAAGCGTAGCTTAGAAAAATGAGTCAAATGGGCAGTGTTTCTACTTTTACATAGCTTACTCTCTGTGTACCACCTCATCTTTTGTATTTTACTTTCACTTCCATTCAAGCAAAGATGAAGAAGTGATTCCCAAATGGAAGAGGTATTTAAATTACAAGAATGGACCTACAATATCTGGAAAACATGATGATGATGAAGGCTATATGTAATTAGACAGAAAGCAATATATAATTTTCAGATTCTCAATTGTAACATTATAAGACAGATATGTAGACACAATGTGGATACTGTTGTTCTTCCTATGGAAAACTGTTACCATTTTCCTTTAACATCACGGAATTGTGTGTGGATTGATGAGGATATAGACCTTATTCCCACTGAGAAGGTGGCTCAACATACCTAATCCAGTAAATGATTTTGATGACCTCAGCAATTTGAACTGAATTATGGTTGGCAATTAGCTGCTCTGTACACTTACAACTCTTTTTTCTAATTCAGCAGCAATTTCTGTACTAACTAACATTTAGACATATTTTTCAATGCTTGGATCATTACTTAGTTATACCAAAAGCTAATCTTCTAGTTGAGTGATTCTGCAGTACATAACTAATTGTTTCTTTTATAATTGTTTGCATTTTTGTTTACCTTGTCCACTTTAGGACATCTAGAGTATTATTAGATTGCAAACTCAACCAAATTCATTGTCAGAAAATTAATGATGCCAAAAACACATATTCACTCTCCATTAAAGAAAGAAGCTGGAAAAATTCAGAAAACAGGTGCCAGGAGAGGAAGGAGTAAATGTAAAAAGAGGTTGCAGAATAAGAAGAGACCTCTTCCAACCAAAACTCAAACCAGTGGCCTGAAATTAATGAAACATGATTTATATTGAATATTAGGAGGAATTTCCTAACAGATGTGAAGCAGTGAAGACTCTGCCTAGAACAGTAGTGGACTCTCCCACTCTAGAGGTTTCCAAATATGGGTTTCATAGCCACCTGTTGGGAATAATTTAGGGAACACCTGCACTGAGTAGCAGTTTGAAGTGGATATTTAGAGGTCCCTTCCAACTCAGACAATCTATAGCAGGGGTGTCAAACTCAATTTCATTGAGGGCTGCATCAGGGTTGTGTTTGACCTTGTGGGGGACTGGGCTTGGCCTGATGGGAGTGGCTGGGGTGGACATGGCAGCTTGACATCACTTGTGTCAGGGGCATCTGTGGTGACCTGGGGTTTTGGCTGTGACAGCCTCCTCCAGCTCCCTGCAAGTGAACATGGACCTCAAGAGGGCTGCATGTGGCCCTCCCGAGCTCTGTTTTCACTGCGGGCCAGTCCTTCACTGTTTCCAGGGAGGCCCTGCAGACCAGATCTAAGTACCTTGGAGGCCAGATCTGGCCCACGGTCCTTGAGTTTGACACCCCTAATCTATAGTATGAGTGTGTAGTCTTATGCTCGGCATCATTACATGATTAAATGAGCATTTAACACAGGAAATTAGCCTGTTTCATGTTTGTAAGTAGATTTTGTTCAATGTTATTATAAATATGACTCTTACTATTCAAGAATTCATTTCAGACATGCATTATTGTATTTTTTTGGATTCTGAATGAACAGAATAACAGATTGCAACTAATATTTATATATGAGCTTCTCAGACAGAAAAGACCACAAACCATCTCACTGATACAGCAACTCTGGCTAGCGTACAATATAATAAAAAGTTAAAAAGTGCTAAAAACAATTAAAATTTAAACATGTTGAATAGAGAAGTTAAAAATTAAAAACCAAGATGATGGTTGGTCTGGGGAAGAGAAGCTTCTCTATTTTTCTATGGGAAACAAATTCTACGAAGTGGACATGATATTCAATTTGCTGCATTCTATTTCTTGGAAGAAACTGTGGTATTTCAAATGTCAGATTTGAAGTGATAAACGAGATTACTGTAAAAAAAAAAGCATTAGCACAATGTAAATATGTTTAATTGTCACTATTACTTGGAAAGTAGGCTTTTGATTCCCACTAAATCATAGCATTTCAAGAAAATCTGACAAGACTAAAGTAAGAATGTTTTAATCATAGCCTTCCTCCATTTATGATGCAGACGAGGGGAAGACGCCCTTAGTTACAAACAAAGCATTTTTCTTGAAATGATTTTCGAGGAAAATAACATTTTGACCAGCTCTGGTAGTTACTCTTCAGTCTTGAAACTTCAAATTAACTTCAAGGAATAGCAGCTTGCTATATCATTATAGAGAGAGTACACCACTATATTGCATGTGTCACTTTTCTTAAGAGAATACAAAAGAGGGGGAAAAAGAGCACATCAATGTGAATTTGGAGAAATTCCACATGTTTGTTGGAGATTAAATACATCCCCAGATACATGCTTACTTCCTGCTTTGTTATATGCTAGCTAAACCTTAAATTACTGCATGCTCTCTCAGAAAGTCAGAAAGTTTTAATCTTCACAAATGGACAATAATTATAGGAAGTATTTAAAGCCATTGATTTTAAAAAAAGGGGGGGGATAAATAGCAAGTGTTTGATTGCAAGCAGCACATTTTCACAGGGTCTTTGCATTATTCTATAGTTAAGAAGATGTAGGCAGCATCTACTTTAGTAAGAAAAATGACCTTGATGTTCCTCATGAAAACATCTTGGCAACCAATATACCCATTAGTCTGCACCTATGACAAGCCTGCAAATGAAGCAAAACTGGAAGAAATGTGCAACCACAGAGATCACATTTTCACTTGGTAATGCTGATGCTTTCAAATCTCCATGACCTTTTCTCCTTCTGAATGCAATCTGTTTCATCTGCAATAAATAAAGTTGGATTAATACTATAATTAGCACAAAAAAAAAGGTAACCTGAGATTTAGGCAGCCTATCCTTCTTTCAGAGTACCATTAAGTAAAAAAAAAAACCTTTGATATGACTGGGGATCCCATCTGCTCCACTGGTATTGAAGGTCTTGATTTGTTTGTGACTCTGTAAGTATGGAATTTCTCCAACAGACAGTTGTTTGATTTTTTTTTATTTGATTTCTCAATCGCTTACAAGATAATAGGTATAAGAATAAACATGAGTAGGAATACAGGAAACAGTTATGAATAAATGGGGACAATAGGACAGGGATGGCAGTATGATTGTGCACTTATGCACGCCTCTTACAGATCTTTAGGAATGGGATGAGGTCAATAGTAGATTGTTTAAGGTTAAAAGAGTGGGGGTTTGAGGATGTAATAACAGAGTCGGGTAGTGCATTCCATGCATTGACCACTCTGTTGCTGAAGTTGTACTTTCTGCAATCAAGTTTGGAGCAGTTCACATCAAGTTTGTATCTGTTGTGTGCTCTTGTATTGATGTGATTGAAACTGAAGTAGTCATTGACTGGTAGGACATTGTAGCAGATAATTTTATGTACTATGCTTAAGTCCAACCTTAGACGGCATACTTCTAGGTTATCCAAGCCCAAAATGTCAAGCCTGGTGGTGTTGGGTATTCTGTTGCGAGCAGAGGAGTGTAATACTCTCCTGTGGGCAACTAAGAGTGATTTTGACATTTCACACTTACAAGGAATATTTAGGGTAAAATTTCTGATTGTAAAATTAAATCTCTCTCTGATGCTAATTTTTTTTCCACATAAGGTATCACAGGTGGACCTAAAGGAAGTTTAAGTTGGAACAAAGATGGAGAAAATGTGTTTTTCAGGGTATGCGAGAATTATATGCAGTTACTGCTGATGGGAATATGAAAATTGGTGTTTTGTGGAGGGTTGCAATGAAAATGAATAAAAAAAATTGCATGCAAAGCAATGATTGGTGCAAAACATGATGAGAAAAGTATATTGAATTGGTTCTTACTGTTATTCTGGTTGGTTGCATAGTCAGCCAGATGTTAGACTGGGTTTGGCATTATTATCCACCCATTGAATAGATGTCTATTATATTGATGCTAGCTTTACTTTCTTTTGCCATGGCCATTCTACTTCTATTTTCAGGTCTTTCCGTTTTGTGATTTCCTCCAGTTCTTTCTCTTATTCTGCTGTCTTCAGATACTGCAACATCCATGATTCTGTATCCATATTCCACTATCCTGCAACATCCACTATCCTGTATCTATCCTATTTATTGAAAGTTATTAAGTCCGGGGTGTTATGTGACTGGTGCTTATCTACTTGAATTCTAAAGGCCCAGAGAACTTTAGCTTCTTTATTTTCTGGTACTCTGTAGAGTTTGTCAATGTTGATGTCTGGATAAAGGACATAATTCATTGTCATTATTTTCTTTTTTTGGTTTTCCCATCCATGCTTTTAGTTCTCTTGAGTACAACTGAATATTTCAGCTGTGTATCTAATAACTGGAATTGTCTAGATGTTAATTGGCTTGATGGTGTGTCTTCAATGAGTTTAGACTTTGACATCTTCACTTTCACTTCTAACCTTCCTCTTGATTTCAGTGTGCTTAAAATATTGTCAGCTTAAAGAATGCCCATAATATTTGTAGTGATCACAATTGTATCACAATAGATAAAAACTCAAGGTAAACGGCACCAAACCTGATTGCAGAAAATACGACTTCAGCAACAGAGTGGTCAATGTCTGGAATACTCTACCCGACTCTGTGGTTTCTTCCCCTAACCCCAAAAATTTTAACCTCAGACTGTCTACGATTGACCTCTCCCCTTTCCTTAGAGGTCTGTAGGGGGTGTGCATAAGTGCACCAATGTGCCTACCGTCCCTGTCCTATTGTTTTTTTCCTTATATGTATCCATTTCATGTATCCATAACTATGTTATACTTATACCTGTTATCTTATAATCGCTTGACAAAATAAAATAAATAAATAAATAAAAATCTTCTTCACCCAGACTCTTGATTTCCGTAAGATGTCTTAATTCAGTCAGTTTTCACTATTTTTTTTTCTGTTGATCATGAGGGTGGTACATTTGTCTAGTCAAAATTCTGTTATAATATCCTACATACATGGACAATGTTGATCAAATGACTCTATTTCATATGGTATTTTTTAAAATACAGCTTCAGCAGGTGGGATAGTCTGCCAGATGTTTTTGATGTTTGGTAACCCCAGCCAAATTTGTTCAGTATTGTTGACAGAGGAATCAATGCAATGATAAACAGTAGTGATGCTAGTGAGCCTGCTTGAAAGATTCCTCTCTTAAAGTTAACCTCTCCCAGTCTATCAACACTGACCAGCAACAGTGTCTTTTATTGTGTCATTGATCTTTGTACAAAGCTTTTGAAGTTTCCACTGACTGCTGTTATTTCTAGGCATCTCCATTCGTTTCCAATCTCTTCTTCTTTTTCTATTTTATGGTATTTTTAGTAACAGATCATTACTTCTTTTTTTCAATCTTAGTATATTTGTGGTGGATAAACAACTTTTCTTCCAGTAGCCCTGTAGCTGCTGGCCATAGTTGCACAGACAACAGTCCTAGGTCCTTTAGCCCATTTTTCACCAGATGTTTAGGAATGACATCATCTAGCATGATCTGGCTAATGACTGATCTGATATATATTTTTGTAAATTATGTCTACCATATTGTTTATGGGACAGGCGCTCTTTGTCTAGCTTCTCTGATGAGACTTGTCCATTGTAGTTGAAACTTTGGTATATCTCTCCTCCTAAGAGCATGCAAACTGCACAATGATGTTAAGATAATGCTTCACTGAATGATGATGATGAAGATATTTTTAAATGTATTGGCCACTCCACTGGACTCTAGATAACTGTAAAGTGAGCCAATGTCTGCTAATTGACACAACATTGCAATCAAACCAGCATCCCTTTTGTATATGTATAAACACCAAACACATGCAGAAAAGGGGCAAGGTTTTGGATGTAATGCATTTCTAATTACTTGAAAATTCTTGTGCAGCTCCCCTTCTCCAATATACTCCCATGTTTTGTACAATGCATAGAGAGAAAAACAAAGTTGCAAAGTAAATAAATAATGGTTAAGATTAAAAAATATACTCAATTTAATGGAAATAAAATATTATTTTGGAAAGACATTGAAAGGGGTCTTCTAGGGAGAAGCCCTAGAAGCGTAAATTCAATTAAGAACAAAAGTAATAAAATTATTTGGAAAGAAACTCAAATGAAAAATAACTGGAAGTAACATTTTAGATATTGATAATGGTATTTGATTTCACATCAAAGCAATGATGTTAGTATTCAAGAAAATATATGATGAAAATATAGTAATAAATGCTGCATGCATGAATATAGTAATAAATGCTGCATGAATGGAAAATGCATCAAGTATTGTTAATATACAGGGATGTGGTAGCTCAGTGGCTAAGACGCTGAGCTTGTCAATCAGAAAGATCAGAAGTTCGGTTGTTCAAATCCCTAGCACTGCATAACGGAGTGAGCTCCCATTACTTGTCCCAACTTCTGTCAACCTAGCAGTTCAAAAGCATATAAAAATACAAGTAGAAAAATAGAGAACACTTTGGTGGGAAGGTAACAGCGTTCTGTGTGTTTTCAGCATTTAGTCATGCCAATCACATGACCACAGAGACATCTTAGGACAGTGCTGGCTCTTCAGCTTTGTAATGGAGATGAGCACCGCCCCCTAGAGCCGGAAATGACTAGCACGTATTTGTAAGGGGAACCTTTATCTTTACCTACTGTTAATATAATTAGAGAAATTTTAAAATTTGGATGCAGTTTGCTTTTGGAATAATACATGAATTGGTTAACATGTATGTGGAACTTGTACATGAAACCTGAACCTATGCTTGGAAGAATAAAATTATGGATCTCATACAAGAAAGAAAAGAAGAATAAAAGCTACAGACTATTAAATGTGCCTAGGAAAATGTTTGGCAAACATTTTGATTGAAATAATATCAAAACAAATAATGTATAAAAAGTGCAATGTGGTTTTATGCATGACAGGAGATATGCAGATCAAATTTCTGTTCTTCAGCAGAGCATTGAGAACTATGTGAATGTGAATTAAGGGTTGGTGGCTGAATGTGATAACAGCAGGATGTGATAGAGATAAAAAAAAATGCCTAAGACTAAATTGAATGTTTAATGAATGATTCAACACTGAGCAGGAAATAAGATAATGTTGTGTGATGTTCTCTGCATTGTTTAATGTATTTTTGGCTAAGCAGGGATGCTTATGGTGCTACTATATGTGTACAGGTCAAGGAACTGTATGTGTTTTTATATGCAGATGATATCCAGTTTCTGGCTGAAAAATGATTAACATCTCATATTTCAAAGACTGGCTGATGCTACAATAATATGGGTCAGTATATTGCTGTATCAAAGACCAAGATAGTTTTGCCTGATAAGGAAAATGAAGGGAACTATTGATATAGTTCCACACAACTGGTGAAAATTTAGTGAAGGTAGATAAATACCTTAGTAGAAGATTTACTAACATAGGAACATTTATTTGTTTTTTTATTTGACTTACTTATTAAATTTCTATACCACCCATCTCACCTAAGTGAGTCCAATGAATGGAAAAATATGAAGGTGTACAAATATTGATAGAAGTTGAAGGGTAATACTGTATGTGGTCCATGGTGAAGAATGAATGTTTGTTGGAAGAAATGAAAATGATTGTGTACCTGAATAATAGCATGTTTTTGCCCAGTTTGTTATATTGAGGTGAAAGTGGGATATGTGAGGAGAAATATTAAAGTAAATTAAACGCACTAGGAATGACTTAAAATGTGTGTCTGGTAAAACAGGAAAATATAGGGTCAAGAATGAAAGGATGATTAATACATGTGAACTGAATATAAAAGCAAGTGATCGGTACCAAACAAAGTAGACTGAGCATACAGAGAGAATACAATAAGGAAGTAACTAGAATAGAAATGTAGCAGGTAAGAATGAGAAAACTGCAAGGAAAGGAAATAAAATCTAGAAAGCCATGGCTGGGTGAAGTTCATTAGATCCTCAAAAAGGCAAAGTAGAAAGATACATTTGGCAAGGTGGAAAACAGGCAGATTTGCTAGGGTAGAAAAATATGTGTTGTGAATGAAACTGGTGCAAATTAGAATGAATTAGATATTTTTTAAAATAATAATAATTTCTTTGGCTGTTTGTCATCCTTTAATGAACTTTGCATGTTGTTGCTGATTCTGAAAGGGTAGGGCATTATTATTGTGCTTGCATGTGTTCAGTTCCACCATATTCTAGCATCATCATAACTTACAAGGTTTCCTGTGACTCACAGAGGCCCCATAGGCAGTAATAATGCTTAGTCCAGTGCTTTGTTTGAAAAGTTGCCCAACTGCCCAGAAAGAATGGCAAAAGTAGGTGAAGTAGAAATACAGATGACGTCAGGGGATAACCCTATCAGGTTGCTATCTGATAAATGAAGGTTTTATATGCTTATCCCAGAAGCTATTTTATGAATAGGCAAGATCTCATGAAAGCTGTGGTAGACTTTCTCAATATTCCTACAGGTCCAAAAATGTATGCATTTCTGTCCTGGGCAACTGGCCACAATCTGATGAATTCATATTGCTTTGGGAGCTTATAGTAGGAGTCTGAGTTTCTTTAGCAGACCACTGGAATATTCATGTGAAGTTCCCACTCAGAAGCAGAGTTTTATTCAAGAATTGTCCCAAGAGAGACTTTGTTGCATCTGTTACATGGGTAAGACACGGAGCAAAGCCTACAATTTTTCCATGTTTTTTTTTTTTAACTGGAGAGTGGCTCTGATTTCTTTTGTGTTGAAAAAGAAGCTCTCCGCATCCTAGAGACCCATCCAAATATATATCTTCTTGAGAATTAGAAGTCTTCTGATCCAAAATCAATCGTTTCTAACAGCACCTCATTTCTTGCAATTTGGTTCTTCTTTTGAGTAGTAGTTTTTCAAGATAGAAGGGCACGATAGAAGGGACTCCAGAAAGCATTGTCCAAACCCTACATAAATATTATGAACATTGCTATAAGAACTTGTGGCAGCCAACAGTAACAATTATATGGCCATGATCAATTTTGGAGAATGTGTTTTTACTACTTGCTACATTCATGTTAGTTCAATCATGTGCATTTTAAAAATGCATTCATTTTTAATTTGTTCTCCACAAAAACTCATTAACAAAATTATTTACTTCATGTCTATGGATTTCTAGGTACTACCAAACAGCATTTTGAACTCTGCTGAACTCTGCTGAAAAAAATTAAAGAAATGCAAACTCTGACATTTAATTAGTTCCAATCCACATATGTGATAGCACAGTGAATATGCATAATCAGTGGTGATATATAAGGTCACAATAAATGTAATATGTAACTGGTAAGCAAAAACTGCAAAGATGCTATTAATAACTGAGATTTGGTAATATGCAATTACATATTCATTCTTGTGATTAGTTGTACCCAAAAAGTTTGTTACCTATTATCACTTGAAACATCAAAGAAATGCTACCTGATTTTAATCTAATGATTAGATGTTTCCAGTTCATATGATCTATTCAAGGTGGATGACCATATTTGGTCATTCTGCCAAGCATTGCTAAGTGAGGGCAATTGTGCAGATGACATGGAAGTTATTTGCACCTGAATAATTTCATACTACTGAAAAAGGTTCCAGATGGCAATCATAATGCACAGAAATGGATAATAACATACTTTTATGGATAAGTGACCTGACTATGTATTATTGATACAGCAGAAAATGAAGGAATGATTAAATACTAGAAGTTTGCACATCCCTGAATGAGAATAAATAATAGGCATAATATAAAGAAACATGATGCTTTGGATCTCTGTATTCATGCTCAATTGCAGTTCGTACTGAATAGGTAGTTATTAACTCATGACCACAATTGAGCCCAGCATTTTCACTGCTAAGCAAAACAGTTGCTACATGAATTTTGTCCCATTTTACAACCTTTCTTGATACCGTTGTTAAGGAAATCTTTGCAGTTGTTATGTTAATAATATGGTTGTTAGGTGAATCTGGATTCCCCATTGACTTTGCTTGTCAGAAGGTTGAGAAAAGTGATCACATGACCTGGGCCATTGCAATTGTCATAAATATGAACCAGTTGCCAAGCATCTGCATTTTGATTATGTGACCATCGTGATGCTGCAATGGTTATAAGTGTAAAAAACAGTCATAAGTCACTTTTTTTTCAGCGTTGTTGTAAAAGTCTGTAGAGATTCTTAGTCATCCAGGTCATGGTTGTTCCAAAGGTGCTTTTCCAGGAAGCAACTGGTAACAACCATTGGGACAACCAGGACCTAGATAACTGAGAATCTCTATAGACTTTTAGCTATACAATTTGGAAAAAACACCCTTTGAATGGTGTGGGAGTAGGAATGGATTTCCAGAGACAAATTGCAGATTACAGGAACCAGGAGCACTACTTAGGCGACTCTGAGGACACAGATAAACCTCCAAGAGCTTCAACAACCCTCTAAAAGGATGCAAATGATCAGCTGTCTGCAAGGAATATAAATCCTTCCATTCCCCACTGTCCTGTCAGAGCTGAAGAAGCTTCTTGGATGAGAAGTGAAATGTCTTCAAAAGAATAAACAAGGAAGTCCAGTCGCCTCCTGAAAAAGCACCTTTGGGACAGTGCTGTTGTAACTTTGAACAATCACTGAATGAATGGTTGTAAGTCGAGAATTACCTGCATCCCCCAAATCATCAGAAAAGTTTGTTAGTATATGTAACCCATACCTGTTACATTGACCTCAACAGGTCCAGAATCTGGATCCAATTTCAAATATCCATTGATCATAGTATTTGACCTTTTGTTTCCTTTTTACCACTAATGGGTTAGACAGGGATTTCTTATATCCTTTAATCTCACTGAAATCAAGGAAAACATTTTTATTGTGAAATTGTACTCAAGTGCTGGTCGTTGACATTTTAACCGGAAACAAATGAAAAACTGCAAAATTTCTTGTTCTGCACTCAGCTAGTAAAAACTGCAAATGGAAAGGAAACGTCAGCATAACAGCAGGGTGTTGGATAATGAGGCAGAGCTGTAGCTACTCTATCTCCCCAGACAGATCCATTTGGTGGATTGATAATTCCTGTAAATAACAAATATTTGTAACTATGGAGATATATCCAATAACATTATTGAAAGCTTCTAATGTACCAGGGTATTTTAAGTTTTTTTTTTTTTTAAATAACTCAAGCTATAGTTTGGGATGCTTGAGGAATTTCATGTTTGTGAATTCACATGCCAACTGTTAAGGCTGGCACTAGTTGCATTGATTTTTGCTTTTGAGTCATTGTCTTTTGGCAAAGGACCCAGACTGAAATTGCTATACTTTTTAGCTATATGGTAGTAGCTTAATAGATTTCTTTCAACTGAAATCAGGGATTTTAAAAATATAAATCCTGATTTGAATTCTGTGAAAACAATGCTTTTTAACATTACTATGTGATTAATAGATATTAATAGCAATATCATAGACTTCTATACCACTTCATAGTGCTTTACAGCACTCTCTAAGGGGTTTACAGGCAACATATTGCCCGCAACAATCTAGATCCTCATTTTACTGACCTTAGAAAGATGGAAGGCTGACTCAACTTTAAGCTGGTCCAAATCAAATACCTGGCTGTGGGCAGAGTCAGTCTGCAATACTGCATTCTAAGCACTGCACCAATATTAACTATATTATATATTTTATATGCAGCTCAAGATAATTTGTCTTTACTCAATGGGGCTTAGGCAAGCCAAAAGCTTGAACATCTATATTCTAGATTATTGATATGTTGGTTGGCTGAGTTGGGAGTTGTAGTTTGGAAAAAGGATAGCAAGTTTCTCCAATTCATATTCAAGCATCTGCTTCCTTAGGATCAGTATTTAATGTACTGGTAGTTCAAGCATATCTATTTCTCTCCATTGAACAATATACAGTACTTTATCAGAGACAGTCTGTCCCCACTTATTCATCAGAACCTTGATTTGAAAAATATTTCCTCCTTTGTTGAAGATGGAGAAATGAATAAATTGGATCTCCAAACGTATCTGCTTATGCATGAAGCTTCCACCATGCATGATGCTTTTTCCATGGACTTCTGTGTAGATGGATGGATTTGTTCTATGTCTCCTTTCAAAAACTGGCAAGTTAATATAAAAAGATGAAATGTAATATTTTTTTCTGGAGAAATAAATACTTTTCTTCTTGGAATAACAATTCCAAGTCATGTTTTGTCTATCAAGGTGAAATAGATCAGTGGTTGCCAACCGGGGGCCATGGCCCACTGGTGGGCTGTGAGAAAATTTTGGTGGGCCGCAGAGAAATCTCACCCCCAGAGCACCCCCACAAAGCAATTAATCCAGGCTGCGCAGAAACACAAGGCTGCACCGCCCACGTGGCCTGCGGGAACCCTCCCTGCTCATTCACTCCTTACCTGGTAAACTTGCCTGCTAAATTGCTATTTTTCTTTTCCGCCCATCAGCTGTTCTGCTCTGTTGGGAGATTTAGATTAGCTAGGAAGCAGGAAATGGTTGGATTTCTTGCTTTCTAGCTAGTCTTTAGGCTCAGCACAGCCGAACCTCTCTTAGGACTGAAGGTTTGCTTGCAAGCAAATTCAGTGCAGACTCACGGCAAGCAAATTTGAGAGACTGAGCTAGCCAATGGCAGATAGATCACTGAATGATTCTGTGAGCAACTCAATCTGCCTGCTTTGCCTGATTTTGGCAAAAGTTGCTCTTTTTTTATAAAAAATTCAATATTTACATGCATGGTGTGTTGTGAGTTAATTTTGTGAGTTTGCTTGCTAGCAAATTTTATGTGTTTGCTTGCAAGCAAATTTTATGTGACAGACTAAGCTAGCCAATGCAGATAGATAGATCTCTGAATGAATCTGTGATTCTGTGAGCAACTCAATCTGCCTGCTTTGCCTGATTTTGGGTAAAAGTTGCTCTTTTTTAACAAAAAAATTCAATATTTATACAAGCCATACCCAGCCAGTCATATGACCACCAAGCCACACCCACAAATTAGGCCACGCCCACAGAACCAGTTAGTGGTCCCTGGGATCTAAAATTATGAGTTTGGTCCAAACTCATAAGGTCCAAAAGCTTGGCGACCCCTGAAATAGATGACATTACAGTTTCAAAGATACTACTTTTCTGTGTTCCCACCTGCCTACTTGACAGAATCAAGCAGAGATGGGGAAAAGATGGGAGAAGAGTGAATTTATTTCAACAAGAAAATAGAGTAGCCATCAATCAAAGGATATCTGCAGTTCCCTCCTTAGGGTAAACTTGGTGTGGTTCTGTTATATCTCATTTCAATAAGGGCCTAGCACAAAGCAGGGCTAAAAGGAGCCCTAGAGAAATGTGAGAAAGAGAGATTTAATCAGATTTACTGACAAAGTTAATCTATATTCTCTATGAAGGAGACGTCTTCAGGGTTATGGTTTTCAGTGTTGAACAAGAACTCTAGAAAGTTTAGAGAGCTGGACTAAGTCAAAATTGATTTTTCTCTGTTTACTGCATTCCCCGGGTGAAAAGTTAATGAACCAAAGCTAAGGCATAAAAAAGGCAAGTTACTTAGAGAGCTATGATAAAAATATCATACAGGTAGATCTCACTCAATACTTTCATCTATCACACTAGGTGCTTTGGTAACTTTATACAGGTACAGAAGATGAAAGGATGGGAAAAATCATATGGCTGCTATTATAGTCTGTTTCTAAGAATGGGTAAAATCCAAAGGAAGTCTGCCATTGGCAGTTTTATTCCCCTACACATAATCTGTAGACATCTATATAATAATTCCAGTGTTGATTAGTAATTTCCTCAGCTACATGCAAACTCCTATCTTTCATTTGTTTAAGCTTAAAGGTATTGTGGCAATCATTTTTTTGTTCGGGGTTGTACTACATTAAAGATATATAAATTCTTATATATTCTGTTTTTCAGTTTCAAATTAAAATTGAATAAGGAAGAAAATACGATATGCTAAGCATGCCTTCCAATACTCTACATGGAGCCTTTGCCATTTGATCATTATTCTATGGCAAGCAAATTGGGACAGGAGGAAATAGTCTTCTACAGGCCAAATAAAGAACTGTACATAGGTGATCTTGATGGAAAAGGCAAAGCAGAGAAGGATCCAGCACTCAGAACTGTAGACTCCCAAAATACCTCCAGGCTGGAATAAGACAATGGCAAACTACTTCCATATTGCTGCCATGGGCATTACATGAAAGAGCAAGGGTATCAACAAGTCAAAAGGCAGTCACAATGGTGGGGTTGAAGCTCTACTCGTTTTTTTATGTGTGTTCCACATGAGATGCACATCAAAACCAGGTAGAGTTTTCATCACACCAGTATGCCCTCCATCTAGGTGGTGGCTGCTATTGTTGTTTATTACACCCTGCAGGCACAACTGTGAATTAATTTATTTTTATTATTTATTTGAATGTATTAGCAGCCCAATTCCAAAGGACTCCAGATAACATACAAACCTAGAAAAAACATAAATCAGTTCAGATAAGCAGCTGAGACTAAATTTTATAAACAGCAAAGTCAAACAAATCATAAACAACAATTTCAGGCCTGGGACCAAAACCACATTTTCAAAGCCTTCTAGAACCCCCCCCCCCCCCCGGACAAATGCACCCTTTCTATGGGGAAGGGGGGCAGTGTTGTTATTTCAATGGATGGGGATTGCCACAGAGGAGGTGACAATATTTAATAGAGGAGATCCAGAAACTTCCACTCTGGGTAGAAACAATTGGAGGCAAGGAGTCCTTCAGATATCCAGGCTCTCTGCCAGGTGGAGCTTTATAGGAATAACCAGCATCTTGAATTGTACTCAGAAGTCAACTGTCAGTCAATGAAGCTCACATAGCAGTGATGGCACATGGGCATATTGAGAAGCACCCATTAGTGTTTACACCATCACATTTTGAACCAGCTGTAGCTTCAGGGTAGTCTCCAAGGGCAGCCCTTTGTAGAGCTGTTCTTAATAATTCAAATGTAAGGTGACCAAAGCATAAGTAACTGTCTGAAAGGCTTTCCAGTTGAGAAAAGGGTACAATTTGCCCCCCTCATATATGATTTGATTTGTGAGGGGGGAGCAGACCTGGCGGGTATTACCGAAACCTGGTTGGGCCACCAGTTCCCCTGGTGGAGATGTGCCCACCCGGGTTTCGGGTCTTTCATTAGCTGAGGGCTCAGGGGAGGGGTGGGGGTGTTGCGGTGGTTATTAAAGATCTGTGTCCTAGGGAATCCACTGTTTCTCAGACGACCGGATGTGAGTCCCTTTTCATGAAGTTTGGTTCCAGGGTTCAGGTGGGCCTGTTGATTGCATACCTGGCTCCCTGCTATGTGACATTGGCCCTGCCTGAGCTCCTTGAGGTTATAGTCGGCTTGGCGGTTGGGACCCCCAGGCTTATGGTCATGAGGGATTTCAACCTGCCCTCTGACTGGCAGAGCCTCGGGGATTGCTCAGGAGTTCATGGCTTCCATGACAGCCATGAGCCTGACCCAATTAATTCGGGACCCCACTCACTTGGGGGGTCACATCCTGGATTTGGTTTTTGTCTCTGATCAGTGGCAGAATGATCTCGGTATAGGGGATGTTGTTGAAGAACCCCTGTCATGGGCTGATCATTCGCTCCTTAGACTTGACTTCCATTCCACACACCCCCACCGCAGGGAGGCGGGGCCGATAAAATGGTACTGCCCAGGCACCTGATGGATCCAGATAGGTTCCTGATGGAGCTTGGGCCGTTTCCCGAAACTTACACACACGACTCGGTCGAGGGCTTAATGGCTACCTGGGATAGGGTGGTGGCTGAGGCCCTTGACCAGATCGTGCCCTTGCGGCCTCTGACCCGGTGCCGATCCCGAGCGACTCCTTGGTTTTCCGAGGAGCTGAGGGAGATGAAGCGCTGGAAAAGATCCTAGAGAGTGGTTGGAGGGCCAGCCGCTCCGGATCTGACTGAACACTATTACGATCCCATATTAGGGCGTATTTAGTGGTGATAAGGACGGCGAGGCGATCTTACCTCTCTGCCCATATTGCATCTGTGGAAAATTGCCCGGCCGCCCTGTTTAGGGTGACCCGCTCCCTTTTGGAAGTGGAGGCGTGGGAGGATCCCTTGCAGGAACGGGCCGAGGATTATTCTAGGTTTCTGCAGGACAAAATCACTCAGATCCGGGATGAGCTGGACTCCGACTGGGCATCTCTGGGCGGGGGGGCGGGGGCAGATTTTGGTGAGGTCATTTGGGATGAGTTCGATCCTGTGACCCTGGAGGACGTGGACAGGATACTGGGGGGACTTAATGCCACCACCTGTTTATTGGACCCGTGCCCCTCCTGGCTGGTCTTGGCCACTCGGGAGGTGACACGAGGCTGGTTCCAAGGAATCATTAACGCTTCCTTGAGAGAGGGGCTTTTACCTGCCGCCTTGAAAGAGGCAGTGGTGCGGCCCCTCCTCAAGAAACCGTCCCTGGATCCAGCATTATTGTCGAATTATTGTCCAGTCTCCAACCTTCGCTTTGTGGCGAAGGTTGTTGAGAGTGTGGTGGCACGTCAGCTCCCTCAGTACCTGGATGAAGTGGTATATCTAGACCCCCTCCAATCGGGTTTCAGGCCCGGGCACAGCAGGGAGACAGTGTTGGTCGCGTTGGTGGATGATCTCTGGGAGGCCCAAGACAGGGGTTGTTCCTCTGTCTTGGTCCTGTTAGATCTCTCAGCGGCTTTTGATACTGTCCGACCACAATATCTTATTGCGGCGGTTGGGGGGGTTGGAAGTGGAGGCACCGTTTTACGGTAGTTCTCCTCCTTCCTCTCCGACCGCTCGCAATTTGTGTTGCCAGGGGGCCAGAGGTTCGACTCCGAGGCCCCTATTATGTGGGGTGCCCCAAGGGTCTGTGCTCTCACCCGTGCTGTTCAACATTTATGTGAAGCTGCTAGGTGAGATCATCCGTGGTTTCGGGGTGGAGTTCCATCAGTACACTGATGATACTCAGTTGTACATCTCTACCCCGGGCCACCCCAACGAAGCTGTTGAAGTGATGACCTGGTGCCTGGAGGCTGTGCGGAGTTGGATGGGTCTTAACAGGCTTCATCTCAACCCGACCAAAACCAAGTGGCTGTGGTTTCCTGCGCCCAGATACAGACAGCTTATTCCGTTGCTGGCTGTGGGGGGAGATTCCATGCCCTACATGGAAGAGGCTCGCAATCTGGGTGTCCTCCTGGACGTACGGCTGTCTTTAGAAGATCACATTAAGGCCGTCGCCAGGGGGGCCTTTTGTCAGATTTGTCTGATTTACCAGTCGCGGCCCTTTCTGGATCTGGACGCACTTCGCACGGTCACTTCTGCCCTCGTCATCTCCCGCTTGGACTACTGCAATGCTCTCTACATGGGGCTCCCCTTGAAGAGTGTCCGGAGGCTGCAGTTGGTCCAGAATACGGCCATGCGGGTGATCTTGGGAGCTCCTCGGAGCTCCCATGTTATACCGCTCCTGCACATGCTGCATTGGCTTCCTGTGGCCTTCCAGATCCGATTCAAAGTGGTAGTGCTCATCTTTAAAGCGCTCCATGACTCGGGACCTGGGTACTTACGGGACCGCCTGCTGCCACCAACAGCCTCCTGCTGCCCAGTGTGCTCCCACAGGGTCAGCCTCCTCGGGGTTCCGCTGGCTGGCCGTTGCCGGTTGGTGGCCCCGAGGGTGCGGGCCTTCTCTGCGGGGGCTCCCTCCCTTTGGAACGATTTGCCCCTGGAGATACGGGCCATTACCAACATTCAGACCTTCCGGCGTGCAGTAAAGAGCCTGTTTTTTTCAACAGGCCGGCCTGGCCCAGTAACGATTTGTGGGGTTTTAAATTTGGTGTTTTTAAATGTTTTATCAGTTTTATATCTGTTAATTTTATATTCGGCCCCCAATTTAATCATTTTAAATTGTTTTTAATTGTATAACTTTATACTGTTTCTGTTTTAGCTAGCTGTACACCGCCGCGAGTCCCTTTTTTGGGAAAGGGGGCGGTATAGAAATCTAATAAACATAAACATAAGTTGTACCTGTGCAAAGGCTCTCTTGATCATAGCTGCTACCTGCTCTTCAAGCAATAACTGAAAATCCAGAATGATCCCCAAATTGCATATCAGTCTCAGACTGAATAAGATCCAAGATCAAGGATAGTGCCCCAAGGGATCCAAATAGCTACAGCCGCTCAGTCTTGTTAACATTGAAATGAAAACTGTTCTTTATTTTATATTATTTATTTATTTATAACACATTTATATACCCCCCTTCTCCCGAAGGACTCAGGGCAGTGCACAGCCAACTATAACACACTACACTGTACAAAAGTTAAAAGAAAATTAAATACATTCAGGCTGCTACTAAAATTTATACCCAACCCCAATAAATTATAATATAAAACTCCAAATTTTAAAACCCCAAATTTTAAAACCCCAATATCTAAAATTACACTTTAAAACTCCCATTTAAAATCAGTCTAGGCCGCCCTGCTCCAAGAGCCAAGTTTTCAGTGCACGTCTAAATGCTCTCAGGTCGGCGGTCTTACGTAGCTCAGTAGGCAACCCATTCCAGAGGGTGGGTGCCCCCACAGAGAAGGCCCTGTTCTTCGGGGTCACCAGGCGGCAAAGAGACCCAAGCAGCAAAGAGACCCAAGCAAGCAAGAGACCCAAGCAGCCTCCAGACATTGGGCCAATATACTGGCAGCATCATGCTCAGGTTTGAGATGTAGAGCTGGGTATCATCACCATGCTGATGATACCAAACCTAGACTTGGAGCATGACTTCACCAGTGGTTTTGTGTAGAACTTGAACAGGAGAGGAAACAGTACCAAGCCCTGAAGAAACCCACATGCGAGGCACCACAGCCACAATCTCTCTCCTCATCCCTGTCAACACTGACTGGAACCAACTACTCAGGAAAGAGGTGAACCACTGCAGCACAGAGTCTCCCATTCCTAAGCTTCTGATCTAGCCAGTACCTTTACTATAGCAAATTGACTTTCTATACAGGCCTATTCACGAGAAAGTGATATTTAATGGAACTCCTTTTTGATAAATGGGTAAAGAAGTATAAACTTAATTTTGAAATGAGGCACTTGATACATTCAAATGACTTGGACTTCAATATTCATCAGTCCTAAAGGAACCTGACCTAGAGCAAGAGATCCCAGACTCTGTCAACCAAAGCATCTGGAGATCATGATTTGATCATCGCCACAGCTAAACATATGATCTCAGTACACAAAAATGTACTTTCTAGGAAGTAAACTACTATTGCATTTACTTCTGAGTAAAAAAATGCAGTTTTGAAACTTCAGGTGCCTATATCTGCTGTTTTTTTCACATGTGAATAATGAGATTTTGTTTGGTTTCAATAGGTTTTATTTTCCAAGACCATTTTCCAGTAATGGCTTATGTTTCAACCAACCAGCACCCAAAAGCTTTCTAATGCTGTTTCCTATAATACTGGTGTTATTGGGATGTAGGAATTCTTTTATCATCTCAAACTGAATGACTGCCAATCGTGTACTTTATTGACTGTTAAACAGCTTCTGTTTAGATGAAATGTTACACACATCAATATTTTCAAAGGGAGGGTTATAGGTACTGGTTCTTTCTGTAGCACACATTGTGCAGCCAAAATGATTAGTCAAATAAAAATTCTATAAATTGTCCAATTACTGTTCACAGAAATAATGGACTTGACATAACAGCCATGAAATCAACAAGAAGATTCCCACTGATGTAGGGGAAGATAAATCAGAAGAAATGATACAGACATGTGTCTGCTACCATGTTGAAATAGCAGAGTGTATCTTCAATACACTTTTAAGCAAATAGATTAGGGCCATACCATGCAATTCCTTTAAATAACATCCTAGTTCCTGTAAATAACAGATTTGCTTTTTAGGAGTCTTTTAGTGTTATTTTCATAGACCTATGAAATAACTGAGATTCAATATCAAAGCTATTTATACAGGTCCGGGGATAATGTCCCCAACTTGGGGAAAAAATTGACAAATTGCACATTGCACCATAGTAAGCCCTTCCTGTTTCCTTCAGATCATGTCACTCAAAAGTAAACATAGTCTCCCATGCACAAAACCACAACAATACATAAATACTACACAAGAGACAAATGCACAAGACACAAATGCAAACATACACATACAGACTTATAAATAGAAGTGTTTTTTCATTACTCAGAACTGAAATAGAGGTCTCCTCTGGGACACTTCTGGAAAAGGTGGTGCAACAACTACAAGCAGCTGATGATTTCTCTACCTTAGTTAGCCATCTGTTTGGAAGACAAATCACTCCATCTCTTTAGCTGGAGAAGGAGCCAAAATTCCAGCATTTTTCTGTTCTGCATCCCCATCCCAACTCCCAGCAACTGCCTGATAGATGTGTTGTAGGATGAACAATTTCCTTTCTTTTCCTTTTGTGAGGAGTGGAGAAAAAGTTTGTTGCTCCAATACAGCCTTTCTCTCTTCTCCCAGAGGCAGCAATCTGTTTATACTTTCATTCTGTAGTTTGAAATGTATCTATACTACACCTACTACAGCAGCCATGTGCAGCCATGGGGGAGCCCTTGGTTCTAAAATTGCTGGCATGCTCTCCTTTCACCATCTCAGCTTACAAGAGACTTAAATATAAGACGAATGGTTCAAATTTCCTTATTTCTTTCTATCTCCTTCCTTTGCAAAGTATCAGATAATTACTCATAATACGTTGTGGAGATAGAGAGAGGGATAAAGTTGCTTGCTACTGGTGGCAACCTATCTTATTTCATTTTTGCATGTAATGATCAACAGAGGGATAATTTTTGCTGTTTGTGGAATTGCAAGTTGTTTGGGGCTGAATTTTTCCCCTTCCATCTTTTTTATTGATCAGTTGTGGAAAAATTTAAGGGTTCCCTGAATTTTGATGTCAAGTGAAATGACAAAGACTGCAAACTGTAGAGCTGAGAAGTGGAAATAATGATGTAATTTTCTTCCTAAAACTGGGGATGAGATTAAATTGTGCTGTCAGCATTTATGCTTTGAGCTGGAGGTGATTTGCTCTCTTGGTGAACTGAGAAAAATAGGCTGCAATATTCAATGCAGATTTTGCATCTTTGTAGTATCTTTAGGTGCTTTTCAGAAGATGGTCTCTGGAAAAAAAATCAATGTCTAGTGGGTTCATATAAAGAAAGAGTTGACTTTTGATAATTAAACCCCAAGCTGGGATGGATGTTAATTAAATAAATACAAGAAAAAAAGATAACCCAATAGTTGAATTACAGATAGATGTAGCACATATATGTCCTCTCACACACACTCCCATATACATTATTTGCTGCTGGTTTTTATATTGAATATAATTCAAAAATAAACTCACCCAATTTGCATCATTCAGTCATCTTTTAATTCTGCTGTTTTCACCCTCATATGCTATATATATCCTAGATAATTCTTGACAGATGCTAATTGCTCCATGGCTGAAATCTGAGTATGCTTTTTTAGAAAAAGCTTTAACTTGACACCAATGAAATATTTGAATGCGAAAATATTAATGTTACTGTTCTTGTTTGACTGACTTACAGCACTTATTACTTTATAGTCCTCTTCAACACATACTTTACTAGTACATGGGATTAACCTTCTAGATATAGTCCACTGACTTTAATGGAACTGGGACTGAGAACAGATCCACAAAACACTGGAGGTTATATTGCTGTGGGTTAAGGGTATAGCTTCAGTACAAGGCTTATGAATTTAATTATTTTTAATAAGCAAAATCTCATTGTAGAAAATGAGACCTTTGTTCAACTTCACCCCAAGCAATTCTGTATTATAAAATTAATTCCCCCAAGAACACATTGTAGGAAATAAAAAAAAAAGTTGATACATTTTTCTTTATCATAAATGAGTGCAGCCTAAAAAGCTTCTACTTCTTTACAACCCTTGAATTAAAAAAGCAGCTCAGTATTACTTCTTCATAAAGAAGGCTGGTATTATGTTCTTTCTGCTAAACATTCAGACTTGAAACTAAGAAAACAATGGCTTCCAAAGACTTCCTTATTTAAGACACTAGAGATTGTGGCAGGGACCTCACTGCAGAAAGCTACATTCCCTTAACTCCTGCTCTGCTTTAACTTCAAGGGCCATCTAGGATGTAACACTTCAGACAATCACTCCTGTATCACAAAGAGTTAAATGGCTACTTTTTAGTAGGTCATGAAATTGTACAGTCCAAATCTAGGGGCACCAGTGGAATATTGGTTTTCAAAGATGTTCCACTGTACTGTTTTGGACTTTTCTCAACACCTAGTTTCATTGTCTCTTCCCAAAACTGCCTGGTTGAGCACTTTTCCCTTGTCCTAGATTTTTTAAAGACCAGTTGAATTGTACGCCTGTCCTGGGTTTTACTGACCCCTTTAGTTTTATTTTATTTTATTTTATTTTATTTTATTTTATTTTATTATTTATTTTATTTTATTTTATTTTATTTTATTTTATTTTATTTTATTTTATTTTATTTTATTTTATTTATTTTATTTTATTTTATTTATTTTATTTTATTTTATTTATTTATTTATTTGTAAATTGCTTACAAGATAATAGGTATAAGTAAAACATAGTTATGAATACATGGATACATATAAGTATGTTAGTTATGAATACATGGATACATATAAGAAAAATAAAATATAAAAGAAATAATAGGACAAGGACGGTAGGCACGTTGGTGTGTTTATGCACGCCCCCTACAGGCCTCTTAGGAAAGGGGTGAGGTCAATAGTAGACAGTCTAAGGTTAAAGCGGTTTGGGGAAGAAACCACAGAGTCAGGTAGAGTATTCCAGACATTGACCATTCTGTTGCTGAAGTTGTATTTCCTGCAATCAAGTTTGGTGTGATTAACCTTGAGTTTGCATCTATTGTTTGCTCTTATGTTGTTATGGTTGAAGCTGAAGTATTCATTGACAGGTAGGACATTGCAATGTATGATTTTATATACTGTACTTAGATCAGACCAAAAGTGGCCTAGTTCTAGGTTTTCAAGGTCTAGAATTTTGAGTCTGGTGGCATAAGGTATTCTGCAACGAGTAGAGGAATGAAGAACTCTTCTTGTAAAATATTTCTGGACTTTCTCAACTGTGTTAATATCAGATACATAATGTGGATTCCAGACTGATGAGCTGTATTCGAGTATTGGTCTAGCAAATGTTTTGTATTCTCTAGTTAGTAGTGTGATATTACCAGAGAAAAAGCTGCGTAGGATTAGGTTAACACCTCTTAGCACTTTTTTGGCTCGAGCACTTAGGTCATTTGAGATGAGTACTCCAAGATCCTTGACAGAGTTTGGGTCATCAACAAGGTCTTGATTATTCAGCCTGTATTTTATTTTCTGATTTTTTTTTTGCCAATATGTAGGACGGAGCATTTATTTGTTGAGATTTGAAGTTGCCATTTGTTTGACCATTCTGATACATAGTCAAGGTCTTTTTGAAGGGTAGCAGTATTGTCTGTGGTGTTGAACAGCTTTACATCATCAGCGAAGAGAACGCAGTTGCTCTTGATACGATCACAGAGGTCATTTATGTAGAGTATGAAAAGAGTTGGTCCTAGAACAGTGCCTTGGGGGACACCACTGTTGACAGATATAGAATTTGATAGGACGCTCCCAATTTTGACCATTTGTTGTCTGTTTGACAGGAATGCTTCTATCCAGTTATGCAGGTGTCTAGAGATACCATAAGATTTTAGTTTTAGGAGTAGTTTGTCATGTACCACTGAATCAAAGGCTTTATAGAAGTCTATGTAGATTGCATCTATTGCTTTGCCCTGATCGAGTTGTGTAGTCCATATGTTTTTGCAATGTAAGAGTTGCAGATTACAGGATAGTTTTTTCCTAAAACCAAATTGTTTATTAGAGAGTAGGTTGTTTGTTTCTAAGTGGAGGATGATGGATTGGTTAATAATTGATTCCATGACTTTACAGGTGATGCAGCATAAACAGAGTGGTCTGTAATTTTCAACTAGGCTGGGGTCTCCCTTTTTGAAGATGGGGATGACTGTGGCTTGTGACCATAGTTTTGGCAAGGAGCTGGTCCTGAAAGATTCTTCAAAGATTATGCTTAGAGGTTCTGCTATGGCAGTGGATAGCTTTTTTAAGAAGTAGGCACATATTCCATCCAGTCCAGTAGATAGAGATGGTTTTAGATTGTGTAGTGCTTTTTCAACATTGTCTTCTGTAAAATTGATATGTATTAGATCATTGTAGTTGTCTGTGGTTTGACTAGGAAATACTGGGCATGATCCATTGCTGTTTACAAATATTGAGCCAAAGAATGTGTTAAAGAGATTGGCTTTAATAGTGTCGTCATTGCAGTCTTTACCATTACGTTCTTTCAGGGGTGGGATGGATCTTGAGTCTTTTAGTTTGTTGTTTATAAAATTGTAGAAAGCACGGGTGGAATTGGTGCATAGAAGGTTTTCTTCTTGTTTAATGTGATAATTGGTGCATTCAGTTTTTATCTGGTGGCATAAATTTTTGTATCGGCTTTTGAAGTTGGCAACATGACCAGTTCTGTTTTGCCAACAAAGTGATTTCTTTTTGGATTGATGCTTCCTTATTGTTTTGGGTAATTTGTTTTTTCTGGTTTTGGGAGTTGTTAATGGCACATATAGTTTGATGACTCTTTTGACTTCAAGTAAAAATATGTTGTAATGGTCTTCTACAGTATTGCATCCAGAGAATAGAAATTGCCAATCAAGGGATGAGAGATCATTGTTATAAGATCATAGTTGCCTTTTTTGAAGTTATAATTGGAGATTCTGTTGTTGTGATGATTTTTGTGTGGACTATGTTGAGACAAAAGTCAATCATGTTGTGGTCACTGTTGGAAAAGGGTTCTTTAATTTGTATTCTGTAAATTGAATTCAAACTATTGCAGAAGATGAGATCGAGGCAGTTGTTAAGTCTAGTGTTGTTGGTTACTAGTTGTTCTAGTCCCAGATTTGTTACTGCATTGTAGAAGATTGAATGTGTGGGTTCAGTTGTACATTGGTTAAGGGTCCAGTTAATATGAGGTAGATTGAAGTCACCAAGAAAGATAAAAGCATGTGGGCAGGATGCTGCCCATGTTAGCTTGTTTGCATGTTTGATGTCATAATCAGGGGCTCTGTAACATAGTAAGAACCAAAATTGTGATATTTAAGGACAGTTCACAGACGATGGTCTCAGGAATAGCAAGCTCTTGGGTAACTTCGATGCTTTTTAGATGTAGGGACTTTTTATAGAAGATAGCAACACCACCTCCTCTACGGATTTCACGATCTGATCGGTAAACATGATAATCTCTTACTGTGGTAATGGAGTCAGGGAGAGATGCATTGAGCCATGTTTCACGGACAAATATGATGTCGAATTTAGCTGTATTTAGTAAGAAGAGAAATTCAGGTATTTTTTTTACAAGGCTTCTTGCATTGTGTAGCTTGCATTTAAGGCCAGTTGTAGTTGGAATAGAGGTAGTTAGGGGCGTGCATGCCTAGTTTTGAGTGGTGTTGGATTGGATAGTTGATGATTCAGGTTATGTATGAATCCTAAGAAAAACTGTTCAGAATGGTTCTTCTCATATAACAAAGTAAACTGAAAGAAGATTAGAATACAGATCCCTATCATCTCATTGAGTCTGGACTTCACAACCAAAATCTGAAAAAATACAAACATGCTATTTAAAATGTTCTTTAGTTATGAGTTATGAAATCCCAGAATGTACAGATTTTGAATGAGTTAAAAAAATATTCTGACCAATCTTTTCTGATCACTGCTAGAATCCACTACTACAGGATACAGATTCAGTCTCTCTTTAAACACCTACAACCCACCACCTGATGGTCTGATTCACTGTCAAACAAATCTTTCACTTAGGTTGTTTTTTTTCCCTGATTCCCAGCCATAATGTACTTGCTTGTAATTTAAGCCTATTGTTTCTTGTCCTGTGGTCTACAGTTATTTGAACAGTCCTATACCATTTTCTACATGACCCTTCAGATACTTGTAGATAGCTTCTATATCAAATCTGTTCAATAAGAACAAGGAAATCTCATGCATTCAGATAAACGCACTCTGTCTAACAAAAACATCAAGTGGACTTCCTAACCACTCTATCCCAAAGCTTGGGAGAAGACCCAAGTTTTCAAAATCACTGAAATTGAGAAACACTGGAATACATGACTTGTGGTGATATTACCAAATTATTTGATGCTAATCAACAAAGCTGGAACTTGAATTATTATTTTAGTTCCCACATTTTTAAAAAGATACAAACCTGAAACTTTTGCCTGATGGGTCAATGTGTGCTTGCCTTATATATAGTTATTAAAACATTTGTCAATTAAAAAAAAGATGACACAATTCACTGCATAATATGGTGTGCAGAGGAATTTTTGCTTAGGGAGTAACCTGACTAAAGGAATAAAAGGAAGTTTTCCTGGGCCTGTAGAAAAGATACATTTATGAGTTTAGTTTGCAATAAAATATAATTTACATGGGATATAATATTTCAGAAGTGTTCCAAACTTCAAAACAATTTTCCCTGGCCTGAAATTCCTTGGGAAATGAACACATATTATGATTTGTTGGTCTCTAGAAAAATGTTATAGTCCTGAAAATGAAACTAAAGATTTCCTCCAGTAATAATCAATTAGGGAAAGAATGTTTGTATAGTTTTTTTGTAAAGTCTGTGTGACATTGGACAGAAAATTTTGATTTATAAAGGTGCACCTATCATTTAAAGACTCCAAAGTGAAAATTCATGTATAAATGAGTTTCAGAGTTACGTGTAAAAAAAATATTCAATTGAAAGAATTTGTTATGAGAGATTATGGAGAAAGACTGATTTATTCATTAGGTGCAATTTGGGTGAAAATCAGTGGTGGGATTCAAAAATTTTACTACCAGTTCTGCGGGCATGGCTTGGTGGGCATGGCAGGGGAAAGGTACTGTAAAATCTCCAGTCAGAGGTTGTATTTACTGGTTCTCCGAACTACCCAAATTTTTCACTACCGGTTCTCCAGAACTGGTCAGAACCTGCTGAATACCACCTCTGATGAAAATGTCAGCCTAGTCTCTAGTGCAATATTTCAATTGCAAAAGTGGTCTGTGAACATGTGGTATGAGCTAGATAATTTCATATCACATACATGAGAGATGTACAATGACATTTTCTAATCTCAGTACAAGGCACTTGACAATAAGATACTCTTCTAAAAATATTCTCTGGACATTGTTCAAAGGAATATTATTTGCCAAGCTCCATTCAAATTTCATATTCCTAATCAGAATAGTTTCTGGACATGTGTTGGTTCTGTGATCTGTCCTACAGCCTGTTATGATCCATTCAAATATGTATCATTCAATATTCCCATCATAAGGCAATCAATATACTTGGCAGATAAATAGTGAGATCAGATTTGTGTGTTTGTTTTTGGTATCACTGTTTTAAAATATGTGCAAAGGAAAGGAAAATGTGACGCTGCTTTTTGTTCAGTTTCCTCATTAATTCATTACAATTCTTTCACATTTTAGATACACAGTACCTAAAATTGTAGAGCCTATGAATGTACATTTTGCAGTCTTACTCAACAGTAAGCCTTACTGAGCCTGTCAGCTTTTATTTTCTAGAATAGATGAATGGACAAATATTTTCTTCTCATTTTATTGTATTTATCTGTACACCTTGTCATTAAACTAAAATTTTCAACAGTAACATTTCCTTCGACCTAATTTGGTGGCCATAGTCAACAGAAAACAGTTCTTGGTGTTGTGATTAAAGGTACCAGGCTAGAAATCAGAAGATTACGAGTTCTAGCTCTAAAACGAATACATGGAGCTAGTAAAGTGGCTTTGGACCAATTACACTCTCAGCAAATTATTTCCATAAACCTTGCCAAGAAAACCTCCCTTAGATCCATATTGCATCATTCCACAAACAATTGAGAAAAAATGACTTGTTTTAATGCAGGATTGTTGTTGTCTTTTAATGGCAAAATTATGATAAAATAATCATTCCCTCCAAATTCTTTTTTTTTGGGGGGGGGGAGTTGGGGGGGAGGCAGTTCATCTATCCAAACTTTTAAACACTAGGAAAAACTCAGGCTGGGGGAAAAAAAGCTGATAAGATCCAATCCAGAAGGAGAGGCATACCATTGGCTAAGGAGTGTCAGCTGGTGAGATCCAAAAAAGCAGCTTTTTCTGCCATGGCATCTGTTCTCTGTTCTCATCATCCTTTGAATATCCAATTAACCCCAAGCCTGCTAGCTTTCTGTAAGGCCTTGAAAACCTTGTTCTGTGAGCATGGTGTTCAGGATGCATGATAGAACCTGCCTCCTCTTTGGGTTAAGGGTTGTTGTTAGAGCTTTTCCAACTGCTGTACGCATCCTTTTGTTTTATTTTTGGTGTATGTGTAAGGTTGTTTAGCATTTATTTTAATGTTGTTGGGATAGGTGGCCATCTCAATCAATTAAATAAAGAAATAAATCAATAACAAACATCGCAGCATCATGCCTACAGAGATACATGCACACTCATGCCCATACACCCACGCAGCTTAAAGTTATCCGTTGAAATGAAACTCCCTGGAGAAAAAGAAGTTTCTGGCCTCACTGGGAAATGCAGGTGCTTCCACATCTCCAACTAAGCCCCCAATGTATCCCCTAAAAAATGCCAGAGATTTTGTTCTCCAGATGTAAAGAAGTATCCTTTACCTTGAACATCTGGCATGCTACAGATGGGGAGCCAAAACATGGTAGAGATCTCCTGATACAAATCTTGACACTAATTCTGGATACTAGTGAGACCTTTAATTCCCACAACCATGTCAAATTATTTACTAAGACTCTATTACTTATCTTCTTTTCATCCTTCCTATTACCTATTTCTTTTTCTATTTATGACTATAATTTTGTTGCTTGTATCTTTACAATTTATATTGTTTTATTTAGTTTCCTGGTATGATTTGTGTTGATTGCTTATTTAGTATCCTATGACTATCACTAAGTGTTGTATCTAATGATTCATGATGAATGTATTTATAATGACTATGATCATGTTTTATCATTTATATCTTTTATGTACACTGAAAGCTTATACACCGAAGACAAATTCCTTGTGTGTCCAATCACACTTGGCCAATAAAGAATTCTATTCTGTTCTGTTGTGTTCTGTGCTATGCTATTCTATTCTACTCCTATTCTATTCCTATTCTACTTCTATTCTATTCTATTGTATTCTATGTACACTCCTGTGGAAAAGGCAGTCATAAGAGTCAGTCTGAGACAGATCCAGTTACACTAATAGTTGCTCCTGTTTCAGAATATAACTTTTTTTTATTCCTTTGTCAGTACAGAATTATTAATAAGTTTGTACAAAAAGCAAAGAGTTTATGAGGCAGGCCTATTCTAGCTTTGCTGTTCACTATAAATGGCTACACAGAAAACTTTATAGCTATTATAGCACTGTATTATAACAAGTCCCTTTTCTAGTTAAAGGGGCTGGTGGGTAATACACCAGAAATTTCTTCAAATGCATGGCCCTCTATTTGCCAAGGCAGTTAATAGAAACCCTAATTTCAGTAAATTTCTATTCATGAAAAATGAAAAAAAAGCTAAATACACAGACTGAACTGAAATTATTCATAAAGGCCCCGAATGTGTGCTTCTTTGCTAATAAAAATCTTAATTTTCACAAATTTTCATTACCCGTGTGAATAAATTCCTAATACTCTGGTTTCCCTCCATGCTCCTTACTGTGAAAATAACAACAATTTCTCAGTTGAAAAATACAAATAAGGAGAGCTCAGAAACATTTTGGCAATAATCATGTTTGGATGCATATTACTTTTTATAAAGGTAAACTGAAAAAGGTTGGATTAAAAGGAACATTAAAAAAAGACATCAGAAGAAAATATTAAAAGAACAACCCTGCGTTTCAGAAGCAATAATAGTTACAGAGATGCATATCGGAAATGGCATAATGCAAATCAAATTACTAATTCAGCTTTCCTAGGCAGAATTATCTCACATAAAAGAGCAACATCTAATACTGTGAAATGTACATTCCAGCAGATTTCTAATGAATCTATAGAGGAATATATTGACAGCATAGTCTAGTTATTTCTCACCTGGTGATCTCATTTATTCCCAACAATTTAAGTGATTTTGGGTTTTTTAGTCGCGTGGACTGACGATTCTAAGAATCAAAGTACTTAAAGCTGGTTGCCCATTTTCATAGGTTTATATTTCTCTTAAATTAAATATTAAATTGTCACAGGACAGGATTACTTGTAATGGCAAATTAGAAGAATAGTCCCTTTTAATGGCAAGTTTGCTACTTGGAAGCAAGGGCAAAAATCTGAGGAAAGATTATGTAACATATGCCAACTCAAAATACTAACAATATGAAGAAGGGTAGAGATCGTCCTCAATGTATGACCACAATTGAACCCAAAATTTCAGTCGCTAAGTGAGACAGTTGTTAAGTGAGTTTTCCCTTTACAACCTTTCTTGCCACAGTGGTTGAATTAAACTTCATAACTATGAGTCAGTTGTTAAGCATCTGCATTTTGTTCATGTGACCATGGGAAGCTGCAATGATCGTAAGTCATTTTTTTCAGTGTGGTTATAATTTTGAGCAGTCATGAAACAAACAGTTGTAAGTCAAAGATTATCTGTATTAGCAGAGGCATTCTGCTCAGGAAAGGGCAGTTTCTATATCTTTGGTCTGGTCATATAAAGTGTGATGACCTGGGGCATGGCATAAAGGCAATACAGTCAGATAATCAGCAGTTATTAGCCCCAATTTGTCCCCAATGTCCTGGTTACCTTCTGGGCTGGAGAAAAACTCTCCCAGGAACAGCCTTTGGCTGCAGAGAATCAAGTCCAAAATGTGGTCAACAAAAACTGTAACTATAAGTTACAGTTAAATCAAAGCAAGATGAGATAATCCAGCAGGGCAAGAGAAGGAATTCCAGACATGAAGGAATGGCAGTAATTCAACCTGGTTGGGAGGATGCCAGGAACACAGATTACCAAAGTCAAAACAAGATAAACTCATGTTTGTTCCCAGCAGATGCTGCACTCAGCTTACATCTCTTTTAAACTCTTTTCCCATGTGTGGCTAATGAATGGAATCAGGGCCCTTTCCTTCCCTTAAGCCACGCAACCCACATTGCTCTCTTCTACATTCCTCCCTGCATGCCCTAGGATGAAGAGGGGGTGGCCCTGGTTCTCCTTCTGAACTCCCTCTCCCTTGTTCTACCTTTTTCCTGCTCTGCCCATCTGGACTTTGGCCTTCCCCAGTTTCCTCCACAGTCAACGGAGCCACAATCTCACTCCCTGTCAGCTGTTCATCTTCCTCCTTGGATTCAGACTCTGACAGGGGCATGACATAAAGTCATATGATTGGGTGGTGTGGTTGCCTAGAGGTGGAGCTCTCGCCTCACAATCAGCAGGCTTTGAGTTCGATCCTAGGTAGAGGCATATATTTCTCTCTCTCTGGGCACACTGAGAATGTACCTGCTGAATAAAACCCCACATTGGCAATAGGAAGGGCATCCGGCCAATAAACACTCAGCTCCATTCAGTTGCCCACCCCACAAGCAATTTTTGGGGTTGTTAAAGAGGATGATAATATAAAGTCATATGACAAGTAAGTCATATAAAGCTCTGGTCATTGGACCATGGCATAGGGGAAGGTGCTGTAGGAGATAAACAGGTAAATTCAAAGGAGGGGTCAAACGCGTCATGAGTGTCTTTGCACTCACAAGAGATCTAAGTTCAGCCCACCTTGAATTCTTCCTATTCTTATCTTCTGCTAATTTCCCTTGGCTGTTAAAAGTCCTGATTCTTGTAGACAGCTTAAGCTTACAATAAATATTTATTCCTATTTGAACTGTCTGGATCTCCTGATTTTCCTGGAGCTTGACAGGTGGGCTGCAAATATCATTCTGAGAGTTTCATTAGCTTAGTAATGGAGACAAAGAAAGAAGCCAAAAAAATGGTCCACTTGATTGTAAGGCCAGCAATGTCCTGTATGAGAGCATTCCAATTGCATGCATAGGGTAGCCTCTGGAGTCAGTCTTCCAATGACATGTGAAATACATGTGATCATCATCTTCTTTTAGAAAAGGCCAAAAAGGAACAGTTATATGAATTTCAGTCTGGAGGAATGTTTTACAATATGAATTCTCAAAACAACATTGAACCACATATCTACTCTTGGGAGAGAGTTTTCCTTGGAGTGAATATGTGATCTGACCATAGGATGATTAAAATCAACAAAGGCCACACTTGTTTGTTAGTTCTACTGTGGAAATATGATTATAGTTGTTTCATGATGCACTATTCTACTCTGCTGAGTCACCTCCAAGCCGAGAGCTTCAAGGAAAACTTAATCAGCTTATTTGATAGCAACAAAATATTTATGGTGACAGAAAAAAAAGGAAATAATTTTAAGCCTTCACATTGCACATCTCGAAACATATGTTGTGGACTATTTCTTCATCGTGAGATATTGTATGAAAGTGTCAAAAACATGTATTGAGGAACTGAGATTTTCATTAAAAAGCTGTCAGTTCCATATGTGCTTAAAATTAGAATACAAAATAAAATTGTCACCATTCAGCAGACCTGTAACACAATCTGATTGCCTTGGAGTTTGTCCCATTTCTTTTTTCATGAGCTATAGTAAAAAGCTACCTCAAAAAGAGCATTTTATACAAGGCCCACCTTTTGATTATGTAATACCCATTTATGTATTTTGTTTTTTAAAAAAGGGATTGAAGTTGTAGTCTTCCAACAGTGAAACCAGTATTTACAATCACAAAATATCTGGTACATGTAAACACATAATACAATTATGTGTTTATAACACATAATACAATTATGTGTTTATACCTCAATCTTTCTCAGGCCTTTGGATAAATCCCACAATTCCTGAGCTTCAATGACCATTGCTGAAAATTCTGGGAATTGAAGTCCCCATATAGCGGAAGTTAAATACCACTATTTTTCATGGCACATCCTTACAAGGTAATCTTGGGACTGTCAGTTAGTTAAAAGACCATTCTAGAGATCACTTATAGAAAAGTGTCATATTTATGGAGATTGCAGGTTTTATGACAAATAGTAGTCACTTTGGTACCAGTAAAACAGGAAGAACCAAGTTCTCCCATTAAAAAGGAAACAAACTAGCACAAAAGTAATTATATTTTACTAATAACAGATATAATTTATTGATCTGAGATCTAAACTAACATGAGATTCCCTAAATGAGTATAAATGCTAACTGCCTCTCTACATCCCTACTGTTCTTCAAAGCCCTTAAAAAGAATGATACTATTAATCTATTGTGTAAGAGAGGGAGGAAACAGATATAAAGTTGTTTTTATATTTTAATATAAATTGATCCTTTTACACTTTAAAACCAATTGCATGTAATAATGTAAGCCACTAAGGGTCTCTGGAAATGGAGCAGCATATAAACTGTAATAGAAAACAAACAATCAATCAAACAAACAAACAAACATAAACAAATAACTAACTAACTAACTAACTAACTAATCAAACAAGCAAGCAAGCAAGCAATTATCCTTGGCTGTTTTCACTTTTCCAAAATGCATGCTACAATTAAAAGATGCACACTTAAATGTATATAATGGGGGAATGTGCACATAAAGATATCCATAATGTACAAATATACATGGTGGGTAAAGTTATGGGCATGCATAACAAAATATAAACTTTTTCATAAACTTTCTGAAAAAAGTAAAAATGAATGGCTGTTTCTAAAAATGGAAAGTTTATTTCTGAATATTTCTTAATATATATATATTAATTTTATGAAGTAAAGAACAAGGTTAATTCCTCTAATTTGCTGAACGGGTTGATTCCTCTAATGCAGGGGTCTTCAAACTTGGCAAGTTTTAGACTTGTGGACTTCAACTCCCAGAATTCCTCCTCCAGTCAGGTTAGCTCAGGAATTCTGGGAGTTAAAGTCCACAAGTCTTAAACTTGCCAAGTTTGAAGACCCTTGCTCTAATGTGTACTTTGGGACAGATTTAACTGAATAACAGAATAACAGAGAGGTGGAAGGGATTTTAAAGGTCTTCTAGTGCCTGCTCAGGAAGGAAACCCTATATCATTTCAGACAAATAGTTGTCCAATCTCTTCTTAAAAATTTCCAGTGTTGGAGCATTTAAATAGAAGTGATTTAAATTTTGTTTTAAAGTATTAACATTTTTGTAGTTTTGAGTCAATGTTGGCTCCTTGTGACTGCCAAGGCAAGTCCCTGCAGTTTTCTTAGCAATGTTTTAGAAGTGGATTGCCACTGCTTCTTCTTAGGGTTGATGGAGATTGATTGCCCAAAGGTAATATTATTTATTTATTTTGTTAAGCATGTATTAGATAACATGTATATGTATAAACATGATCATGAATACATGAAATAGATACAAATAAAAAAGGAACATTAGGACAGGGACAGTAGGAACATTGGTGCGTGTATGGACGCCCCTTACAGACCTCTTAGGAATGGGATGAGGTCAACAGTAGACAGTCTAAGGTGAAAGTTTTTGGGGTTTGGGGAAGAAACTACAGAGTCAGGTAGTGTATTCCAGACATTGACTACTCTGTTGCTGAAGTTGTGTTTCCTGCAATCGAGTTTGGTGCGGTTTACCTTGAGTTTGTATCTATTGTTTGCTCTTGTGTTGTTATGGTTGAAACTGTATTGTTGTGATTGAAGCTGAAGTAGTCATTGACAGGTAGGACATTGCAATAGATAATTTTATGTACTATGCTTAGGTTGGACTGAAGGTGGCTAGCTTGGTGTCAGAAGTGGGACTAGAACTGTTGATCTTCTGGTTTCTAGCCCTAACTGCACCAGACTAGCTCCCTTTTTGAATTATAGTACATATTTCCACCATTTTACACCTAATGTAAGTTACACAACTGTGTTGTAATGTAACATTATTTTGACCTCACTGTGGTTTCTGTCGATACCTAGAAGTGGTTTGCTGAGTTTTTCAGAATCCAGGACCTTTAACAAGCCATCTCAGTCAGCTCTCAGGACTGAAGTCAACACGCTTCCTCTAACTTGCAGCTTACAATCCTTCAGACAGGTTGAAATTAATTTATTTGATCTTGAAACAGATGTTCAAAATGAAGACTGGCTGTTTCACTCTCTGAACAGAATGAAAACTCTGTCTCAGATGAATGCGGGTTAGAATGCATGACCTCTGAGGTCTCTTCCAACTTTACGGTTCTATTACTTTTTTGTTTCCGTGTTATTTATTTCAGCAATAGAAGTGCTTAAATAACTATTGGATTTTCCATCAGTAGGAAAAGAGTTCTTTGTCTCCCCTTGTGCTGGATCAAAATTTATTATATGCTACCACAACAGGCAATTGGAGCTTGTGAAATGTAACTCCAACATTTATTAGGTGAAGCTGTAGATGTGTGAATTTATTCAAGAGTGTGAATCAGTGTAGTCTAAGGTACAATCATCCAAATTACCAAGCAAACTACTTTGAATGTTCTGTTTTCATAATTTCTTCAAAAATGCACATATTTCCATTTCACATTTTCTCCATAAAATTTCTGGCCTTCACACTGGTGTTATTTGTATGTGTAGCAAATTGTAATTGGATAATAAATGCAAATTAAAATCCCCCAGCAGTCTTTGCTGCTATTAACATATCTCTTATTTTCATAATCTTTTTTTTCCAATGGTGTGGTATCTATTATCTTGTATGCTTTGAAATCCAAGTGCACTAAAAATAATGTAATGCTTTTATAGTAATTGAGCTGCAATACTCAACAGAGACATTTTGGGTCACACATACAGCAACTCCTTTCCTAAGAGAGCGAAAAGAGAATACAAATACGAGCACAGCATACTTCCTTGTATTCTTGCTTGCTGCAGCTTTCTTTTTTTAGATTTTGCTGCAGTTCCTGGAAGAAGCTGTATGACTTTCCCACTTTGTATCCATGTAGATGAATTGATAAAGACTGGTAATGTACAAAAAGCAAGGTCAGTTGCTAGAGGGAAAAGCATCAATTAAATATCCAAATTGTTAACCCTAAAACCAAGAAATAAGATCTATCTATCTATCTATCTATCTATCTATCTATCTATCTATCTATCTATCTATCTATCTATCTAATTATTACTATTATTTTGAATGAACAATAGATATTTTTCTCTTTTGGAATATTCAGAACTTTTATTAACTGCTGGGAGGTTAGGAAATCACTAGATAAATTAGAGATGAGCAACCCAATCCAGAGTTTTGGAATTTTGGAACGGTACAATCCTTCCCAGGCTTGGGTTGATGGGTGCCTGATTACCTTATGCTATCCAAACTGTTATGATAGACAGACTCAAAAGAGTGATTGCACATAACTGTTAAGTACCTGAAACCTGCTTCCATATAAATGGAGATAAAATGGTTGACTAAGTTGAAGACCAGACAAGGAAGCTAAACTCCTGATCTGAAAAAGATACACATTCTGTTTCTTTAAAACAGGCTCCTTGTGGGTATGCTGAGCAGAACAGGTTCGAAATGAATAGGAAGATGTCAATCAGTGGTGGCATTCAATTTTTTTTTGTTCAGAGTTTTGCAGCGTAAATTCAGCACCAGAAAAGTAAACACAGATGGCTGACGCTTCATTTAACATCTTTATAAACATATTAAGTAAATTTTACAATACCAGTTGTAGATTTCTGCAACATGGAGCAAACTCAAACAGAAATATACATGTTACAAGTGCAGAGCAGCAACTAAACTTCAGCAGACAAGCAAGAAGAAAACAGAGAGAGAAGTTCTAGTTTCACTTTCCAGGTCAGCTCCCATTGGCTGGTCTCTTACCATGCCTACTCACTGAATCTGTTCACTATGTCTCTGCCATTAAAGAATACTCTGACTTTTTTTACTACCAGTTCTGTGGATGTGGCTGGGTGGGCATGGCTTGGCCTGGCAGAGAAAGGATACTGCAAAATCACCATTCCCACCCCGCTCCAGGGGAAATCTCCATTTCCTCCCCATTCCTGGGGGAAGGTTACTGCAAAATCCCCATTCCCTCCCCACCCCACTAACCTGCTTTCCAGCTCGGTTCTCCTGTGCAGGGCAACAAAAGAAGACCCAGCCAATCAGCTGGGACTTGGGAGGCAGAGAATAGATGGGGGCAGGCCTAGTCGGAGGTGGTATTTGCCAGTTCTCTGAACTATTCAAAAATTTCCACTACTGGTTCTCCAGAACTGGTCAGAACCTGCTGAATACCATTTCTGATGTCAATGCAATGCAATTCGGAGTATGTCCTTCTAAAAACATCTAAAAGATTTCCCTGTTGCCTGTGCTGGCTAGAGAATAATGAGAGTTTCATATCCAGGCATCTCAATACACCAAACTGAGAAATGCTGAACATTAGGAACCAAAGCTGGACCCTGTAAGCTTAGCCTGAAAATCCACCGTAAACTTCAGTATTTCTTTTATTGGAAAATTGTGTGGACATATCTTACAGAAATAGGTGTAACTGAGTTTATAATATAGTAGCTATCTGGAAAGTCCACAACCAGAGTCTCCTGATACGATCACTTTCCTGCATACATCTTTTATATCATATGTCACAGCTATGCTGATCACAGAGTGGTATCATCCCTTCCATATGGATTATCCATGACTGGCATCTCTCCAGTTTTGCCAAGCAATAAATCTGCCTTTGCGAAGTAGAATGGAGAACTTTCATTCATGGAAGGTTATCTCCAACTATATGCCTTCAAACTTATTCAGGATTACAGAGTTCTTTGTTTTTAATATCAGCGATGAGATTTTCTTATTTGCAAAAATAATGTTCCTGCTGAATTTCCCCCTGGAAATAGTGTCTGAAATTCAGCTTATTTTTCTCTGTTAAATCTGTTTTGTTTTGTTTTAAGTTGAAGCATAGGTCAAATGCAAATGTGAATATAAATTTATCCAGCATGCATAATTTGTAGTCAGTGTGGAACTAACTCATCTGTCTTCTGTATCTGTGCCCACGTGATGAGCTCTCCTGCTAAGAATGACCTATTCATCCTTCAAATAAACAGCCAAAAGAAGAAGCAAAATTGCAAGTCTATTACAAAGAAAGAGCAACATATTGTTCCCAATGTGATGTATTTGCCTCTTTTCTGTCAACAGTCTTAAGAAACATCTATTACAAAGCAAACAAACTATACAATAATATTTACAGATGCTATGGAAATTTTCCTGCATTTGATCCCAAACATCTCAGACATCTGAATTTAGAATTGGCTGGCTGTGTGTAAATCAAGGATATTTAAAGGAGATATACATCGAAGAACTGTGGTATAAGTCACATACCAAAGAAGAGTTTATTGAAGACCTCCCTATAAGAACAAAAGAAATGTGCTGCAAAGGAAAAAACCAGCCTTCAGCTCTTTCTCATTTTCATTTCTCCACTACTGGGTTAAAAAGCACTTTAAGTTGCCCAGGAAATGTAAGTGGACAAGAATTACTTGATCAGGAACTAATTGTGATAAGATATTTGAAGTCAATGAACCCAGTGAGACTCTCCCTCCAAAAATTTCCATAAGTGAAAAAAAAAACTGCTTTGCACATAAGATGATATGGAACACATAATGTGTGATTCCATTAGATGTAGCACTGATTGAATCAGATCTTTTGAAATAGATTTTTTGAATAAAACTCAGAACCTTCTTTTGAAGCAAGAAGTTTAATTAGAAGGTTCCCAAGTGCTTTAGAAACACAGTTTTCTGGTATTTCTGGAATTCTTTGCTTTGTAAGCAGTATCACTTGTTGCACCTCAGAAGCTCTCTAAGATTGCCATGAGCAGTTGACCAATCAGCTGTCTAACCTCATTAGCTTCTTTGCCTATCAGAGATGGTGGTAGCCTTGAGGTGCAATACTAGGGTTCCTATGAACTCGGTTCATTTTCTCAGCAATTAATTTCAGAAATGTGACCAATCACAAGTCCTACTGTATCTCCATATATGTTTGTGTATATACAATTACATATGGAGATACGTATATTTACATTTCTTGTAAGTAAAATGGTGTGGAGGAGCCAATTGATTTCAGTGTACATAAAAAGAAAAAAAATACATTCATCAAGAATCATAAGATACAACACTTAATGATAGTCATAGGTTGCTAAATAAGCAATCAAATCATACTAGGAAACAAATAAAACAATATAAATCATAGAGATACAAGCAACAAGGTTATAGTCATAAGTGGGAGGAGATAGGTAATAGGAAGGATGAGAAGAATAATAGTAATACAATCTTAGTAAACAGTGTTGTGAGAATTAGTTGTTTAGCAGAGTTATGGCATTCAGTGTAACACTGTCCTTGTGTCTAGTTATTCTGGTGTGCAGTGCCCTATAGCGTCATTTCGAGACTAGAAGTTGAAACAATTTATGTCCAGGAGGTGAGGGGTTTGTAGATATTTTTACAGCCCTCTTTTTGACTCATGCAGCATATAGGTCCTCAATGGAAGAATTGATTTGAGAGATATTAGAAATGGAACACGATACTTTTCTTTTCCTCCTATATTTCTGACCAGCAAATATTGATTGCAAGTTGAGAACAAATAGTTGTTTTGTGAGAACAAATAGTCATTTTGTCTTTTTATAGATCACTGTATAGTATTCAGCATTATAGCCGCTACTAAGCACATTATTTCATTATAGATATATTCATCGGTAATAATCTGGCTCTTGAAATGAATTAATCTTAATTAGGGAAGTAATTAGAGATATAAAATAAATCAGTTACCAAAACAGATTGTTCTATTACACCGGTTAACCATACTGAATGGAGTCTGTTGGCATCAGTGTTTCTCTGTTCAAATTTCCATTAAAATATTTAGGAAAAGTATATCTAAAAAAGCAGTGGCTATTTTTTCTTTGTAAAAAAAACTTATATTGGGGACATTTACAGAACAAAACACCTCATCAAAGAAATCTGTATAAAGTAGAAAAATTCCTTCAATACATTCTTTTAAAACTCTATTTATACTATCTTTCATACAAGGAAAATTGGAAATGAAAATGAATGCTGCTTTATTGGACAGATTTTTTTTTAAAAGGAATGTGAATAAAAAGACAAAATAAAAATAAAACCATGCACAAACACAACCAAACAAAGTCCATGATGGACTTTGTAATTCAGCTAATAAAATATATTGGAATTATATCTCTAATCACAATTAGGCACATTGATAAACAAAGGGAGAATTAAAGGGAAATGCTTGGCTTTCCTCATAAAACATTTTAGATAACTTTACTTAAAGCAAACCAGGGCTCAAAACTGTTTGATTCATTAGAATTTAAAATATTCAACCATGTTGGGATTGCAGATTATATTTAAGATCATATATGTCGGTATTTGTGCACCCGTTTCCCAAAATTAATTTTGCCTTCATTTTTTTTTAGAAGCCACAAGAAAGTCTGAGCCCATCACCAGTTGCATGCCATCAAGGACTGGAGAAAGTTTAGATTTGAACAAATCTTGCCCATTCAATAGAGATTTGGATCTGCTAAAGAAGTATTAATTAACATCTTGGGAAGGGGCAACAGATTTATCAAATTAATATAGGGAATAATTTTAATTCAACAACTATTTTATTACGATAGTGTCCTAATTCTGAAGACTCTGTGGCCTCATGTATGCTTTAATTGGTCATTGGTATTTAAAAATAGATGTGGGGTTGGTACTTTTTCTTTCTTGAGTGAAATTTTTTTTTCCAAAATGCTCCCCTGCCTAGTTCACTTCCAACTTTATTCCCTAACACATACATGCATATACACTGATTACTTTATTTAGGGTTTCTTTAAGGCAAGTGTTACCTCCTAGGTAACATGGAAGTTCACAGCATTTGAAGTACAATATTCAAGAGAAAGATGTTGAGATAAGAAAATTTCAGGTGAAAATAATGTGCTGTTTATTCATAAATGTGTGCTAGAGAATCAGGGCACTCTGTAATATGTGTTAAATGGAAAGAGAAAGTTTATTCGCAAGCTATGGGAATAAAAATCGGGCATTCTCCTTGTTTTGAGAAAAAATGCAAGTAACAAATTCAAATAGAAGCATTACCGTTCAAGGTTCATCGTGTGCTTTATAACTAAGATGTCATGTTCAATAGTTGGGAGGCTCCTATGTTTAAAGACAGCCTAGAGATATTAGGAAGACAAACAAAATTTAATCAGTTATGACTTCTTTTATACATGTGCTAATTAAGACTTATTAAACCATTTTTACCACTTACAATATCTGCCCTGCATCACATGAAATTCTCTTCAGCCGTCCCTTCATGTTTCCAATCAATCTAGAAAAATTTGCATACGTATTATGCCCAAAGGATTATTTTAAGGATGCACTGCAATTTTCATGCAAAAGAAAAAAGAATATAAATGGTTGTGTAGAAAAATGTACCCAACCAACTATATAGGCTTTTCTCATGCAAAAAAGAAAAGAAAAGAAAAAAGAAAGAAAAAAGCATGCCAGACAGCAGGGGATGGAAAGAGCAACCAATTTTTTAAAGAAAATAAGCAGTACTTCTTCAAAAAAACTTTAAGGCAGGATTCCGCCATTTTTTACTATTTCCATTACTTGTGAAAGTTGGACCACGTTTGTGATTACATAAAGGCATATTGAAAAGAGATGGAATTAGGACACATTTGAAAGGCAGATTTAATGGGGAGAATGTGTATTTAGCCCTTGCAAGGATTAAAGAATGATTTTATAATCAAATCCCCCAAAGGCTGAAAATGTTTTAGCTACTTGCCCATTCATTCACCAAAGGAATGCTGGTGGCAATGCAGCTATCAGACTACACCACTTAATATTTCTTCTTTTATTTGGAGCAAAGACAGATAAGAGAAGATGTATATACTGTATACAATCATAGATCATATTTTAAAAATTGGTTAGAACTAAGGTTTTCTTTTTTTTCTTATATTGCTGAAATGTGGGCATCTATTAAAGTGAAATGTGAAGCGGTTCAGATCAATAAAAAGAAATACGTCTTCATATTAGGCAGAAATATGCTATGCTACATATTGCCATTGGAGGTTATTCTGGAGAACTTTTTTTTTTTTAAAAGATGATTGAGCAAATTCATAGGGAATTGGGCTTCTAGTGATCAATGGTGTTTGATGACTCCTTGCTAATCCTAGAATAATGGGTTACATTCTTATATACGGCTAAATAAAACAGATCTCATCAAGTGATAGGGTTAGATACAGAACTATCATTTATGTGGTATTAAGACCCTGGGCAGAAGGATTATCTGTGGTTTTGCTGGACAACTGTAATTGATCCTGTTGCCACTGTGGACTGCAACTTAAATCGTCATTGATGGAACAGGACACCAATAAGTAGATTTCCTGCCTTGTTCAATATAAAATATCTTTGAAGGAGATAAGTCTGGCCTAGAAACAGAAGAAATGGAATTGTAAAAATCCCTCTATTGTTTCCTGAAGAATCTTTATGCAACACACCTTAAATTCTTGCAGCTGGATCCTGTTCTGCATTCTATTCCAGTAGAAATATATTCTGTTGGTGCATTTAGATATCAGTGCTCCCCAGAATTTGACACAACAGCAAATCAGAGGACCTAAGTTTCAAATTCACCCACAGAAGACTGGGGAAGGAAGTATTGGGTATTAGTGAATATATATAAAGATGAATATTGTATTTTAAGAATGTTAAATAAATAGTATTGTTGCCTACATATTAGAGTGCTGCTAAAAATGAGTTAAATTGCTAGCCACAAACCCACTGATTCCAGTTAAATGTTACTTACTAGAGAGTAACAATGCTAGAAGAACATTATCCTTTTATTCGTGTTTCTGAACTTTCTAAATCCATCTTGGACCAACACACTAGACAAGATGGGCTGCTGATAGGAACTCTCCTTAGATTTGTCTCATAATATACTTTATTTTTCTTTTGAGGTCTTTGGATTCCATTTATGTTGGTTTCAGGTACTAACAGTGTGCTCACCTTGTTCAAGTTTCAAAATATAGAATAAATATCCCGATAAGGTCATTTAGAGAAAGATCAAGCCAAAATAGATCTTCTGTTGTATTAGACTGCTTCTTTTGAGATATGATCCTCAACCATGCCATAACAAGAACCTTGTTTCTCAAACTTGGCAAAGTTTAAGATGTCTGAACTTCAATTCCAAAAATTCTGGAAGTCCCCACATCTAAAACACTGAGTCCAATATTGAAAACATTGTTCTGATTATATGACCTTTACATCTTTATTTCAATAGTTTCTCACTCATTTCTTGTGCTACAGTTTCAAGTATTTGTTGTCCTCTTTTCTGATAAATACAACATTTCTTCCCCTCTCTTTCCATGCCCTTCCATTATCACTTTGCCTTTCCTAGTTCACAAACTCTCATTTTAAATATACACCAGACTTTCTTATTTAATTTTCTTCCAGACACAGAGAGGAATTATTTGAAAAATCTTGATTAGACACGATCAGAATCAATTGAGACAGCATAGAGTACACATGACACTAATAATGTTTAACATGCAGGCAGCCCTTCCTGTCAGGAAAGCATTTTGCATATATTAAATCATTGGTACCTAGAAACTTTAAACATCCATAGGTGCTTTTGCCTTTGATTGCACATACCTAAGCCATATTTAGGCCCTAGGCTGCTCTAATAAGTAACAAGGGGAATAAGGGGAACTACTAGAGGACTGGAAAAGAGCTGATGTGGTTCCCATCTTCAAAAAAGGAAAAAAAAAACAGACCCAGGAAACTATAGACCAATCAGCCTAACATCAATATCTGGGAAGATACTGGAAAAGATAATAAAAAACAGATCTGCCAACATCTAGAAACAAGTAAAGTAATAACTAGCAGTCAGAACAGGTTTGTTAAAAACAGATCATGCCAAACCAATCTTATTTCATTCTTCAACATAGTGGCTAAATTAGTAGACTAGCGAAATACTGTGGACATAATATATTTTGATTTCAGCAAGGCATTCGACAAAGTAGACCACAACCTACTTCTTGGTAAGCTAGAAAAATGTGGAATAGATAGCACCATCACTAGATGGATTCACAACTGGCTGACAAACCATACTCAACAATGGGTCTAAGTCTACATGGAGGAAAGTAAGCAGGGGTGCCCTTGTGGGGTGTCACAAGGTTCTGACTTAGGTCCAGTACTCTTCAATATCTTCATTAACGACTTAGATGAGGGAATAGAAGGGGAACTTACCAAATTTGCAGATGATACTAAGCTGGCAGGAATAGCTAATACCTAAGAAAATAGGCTCAAGATCCAAATGGATCTTGACAGACTAGAACATTGGGCCATATCTAATAAAATGAAATTCAATGTAGAGAAAAATAAAGTCCTTCACTTAGGCAAGAAAAATCAAAAGTACACATATAGATTGGGTGAAACCAGGCTCAATAGCAGTAACTGTGAGAGGGATCTTGGAGTCTTAGTAGACAACCAGCTAAATATGAGCCAGCAGTGTGCAGCAGCTGCCAAAAAAACTAATACAATTCTAAATTGCATTAATAGATGGATATAATTGAGATCAAGTGTGGTACTAATACCACTCTATAAAGCCTTAGTAAGACCACACCTAGAGTACTGCATCCAGTTTTGGTCACCACATTATAAAAAGTACAGAGAAGAGCAACCAGGATGATTAGGAGAGTGGAGACTAAAACATATGAAGAACAGTTACAGGAACAGGGCATGGCTAGTCTAGTGAAGAGAAGGAACAGGGGAGATATGATAGCAGCATTCCAATATTTGAGGGGCTGCCACAGAGAGGAAGGGGTCAAGTTATTTTCTAAAGCACCTGTAGGCCAGACAAGGAATAATGGATAGAAACTGAACAAGAAGAGATTTAACCTGGAAATAAGGAGAAACTTTCTGACAGTGAGAACAATCAACCAATGGAACAGCTTGCCGTCGGAAGTTGTGGGAGCATCATCACTTGAGACTTTCAAGAAGAGATTGGACTGCCATTTGTCAGAAATGGTGTAGGGTCTCCCACTTGGATGGGGAGTTGGACTAGATGACCTACAAGGTCCCTTCCAACTCTGACTATCTGATATATGTAATAAGTATGCTTGATAGTATCTCAGTGATCAAATTCCCTAATGTTCCTATCTAATTAAACTAACGTTAAAAATCTATTGGCTTTACAATGGAAATTAGAGGGCTAACGTTCTCAAAGATAAACAGCTGTACAAAATCTTCCATTTTCTTTTCGTATTAACGTCAAGCTGTATGAGTCTGCTCTCTTTGACCTATAGAATATAGGTTACTAATACAATCTAGAGAATTCAGGTTATATAATGATATTGCTGGAATAACTCTTCAAAAACCTTTCCCTCCCTTTCTATCTTCAGTGTTCTTTAAACACTGATCTTTCTTCCTCTTCACTAAGAGGATTGTTGTCTTGTTCTAGCTGTTCTTCTGGGGTAAAAACATCAGCCTCCTTCTGAGTAAACCACAGCAGCAGAATATAAATGAATGTTTCTAGACTCCATGCCTTCTGACATAAAGGCTGCTGTGATAAAGAAGCAAATGTCAAGGTTGGAGAAGGTGGTTTAGGGAGACTGCAAATGCCACAGGACAACAAAGAAAAACTTATGGAGAAAGCAACTGCTGCATTATGCCTCCACCTTTCTACAATGCGTGGGCTACACTGAATTCATAATCCAGGCTATAGAGGGCTATCTGAGAGCCCTGTGAGAGATGGAAGAGGTGTTGAAATTAAAGGCCGCTGGGAGACTTGGCACCAAAAAGAGAAGTTTTCTCAAGCTGAGAAGTATTCCTCAGGATGAAAGGGAGCCAAAGACTTCATAAGATGGACACGGCTTATATGCTTACAACTGAGGATGGAAAACTTAGAATGATTATTGCTGAGAGCCCAGGAGAACAAGCTCTTAACTGCTACTACAGAATCATCTCCTTGATAATCTTGCCTTTTAGTTTGAACATTCTTGATTTGGGCTGCTTTTGTGTTCAAGCTGTTTTTGTGTTCAACCCTCATCCCTGAATACTAAAGAGACTGTGAAGCACACACTTCAGCAGGTTCTCTCTATCTTTAGAGACTCTAGTGTTTGTTTTCTGGTACTTGCTAATCACTTTGTCTGCAAGGGCCATGGATCCATCTTCTAGAAATATAAGTGAATACATGTCCATGCCACAGAAATAACTTTGATTTGTTGAAGTTGTCCAAAACAAAAGAGACAGAAATATGTAAAGGCCACTTGAAGTAGCATGTAATTAGGATTTTAGCACGATACAGGAAACTGGATATATTCATAGATTTTTTTATAGATTTATAGATGCATTTACAACTAACTTGAATCAATCAGTTGGATCTACTCTCATAAGAGATAAGTTAGATGACATTGCGCTGAAAGATGGAAATCTGTGATAAATACATGAATTCCACTAAATGTAGAACACTCTGGGTGAAGGAAAGAGTTGGTGACTGATCCTCCCTCTTCTACCTTCATCTCCCTAGCTCTGGAAATGCTGACCATAGACCGTAATTTTAAACAATTTACATAAATTCTTTCATCTGATCATACTTTTGCCTTTTGACAGTGTATCTTGGATCAATGCTAAGGAGATGCTGATTGGTCTAAGGCTGTGATGGCAAACCTATGGCACGAATGCTGGAAGTGGCATGCAGATCCATTTCTGACAGCATGTGAGAGGTTGCCCGAAACACACCCACTGCGCATGCATGCATGCCCCCTGCCAGCCAGCCATGCATGCTTGGAGGGAGTCATGCGTGCATGCGCAGAGGAACAGGACATGTGGGTGTGGGTCATGCACATATGGGCAGAAGCATACAGCACAGGGGAGTCATGCATGCATGTGCAGAGGTTCACAGCGCACATGCAGGGGATCGTGCACACATGCGCAGGGACTGGGGCACATGCAGGGGGTCACATGCGCATGCACAGAGGGTTGTAGTGCCTGCAGGGGGGTCATGTATGCATGTGCAGAGTTGCACAGTGCATGTGCAGGGGTTCACGGACAGGGGGCCAGGGGGTCGCACGCACCTTCCATTTTGGTTGCAGGCATGTGTGCACAAGCACTTTCAGCGCACAATGAGCTACTTTTTCCATTAGAATCAGGGGTGGGATTCTACAAGTTTGCAGCTATTCATTACAACTGATTGTTAACATTCTAAGCAGTTCAGAGAACTGGTTGTTAGAAGAAATTACTGGTCTAATCCTGTAAGGAAGGCAGGGAGGAAACATTCTGGTGTTGCTTACAGAAATTGCCTCTCCCTTAACCCTATTACATTCTTGGCAGGACTAGACTTCCTGTCTCAGGAACGTCTCTGGAGTTTTTTTCCCCTCCTTTGCTGGTACTTTGCTTGTGTCAAGTGACCATTCAAACTTACAATGGCACTGAAAAAAGTGACTTATGACCATTTTTCACACTTACGACTGTTGCAGAATCCCCACAGTCATGAGAGGCTAGGCGAGGAGATGTGTGCCTCAATGTGAGTGATGTTAAGTTGTCCACACCAGCCAATCACATGACCACCAAGCCATGCCCACCACCTAAGCCACACCCACAGAACTGGTTGGTAAAAAATTAGAATCCCAGCCCTTATTAGAATAGAATAGAATAGAATAGAATAGAATAGAATAGAATAGAATAGAATAGAATAGAATAGAATAGAATAGAATAGAAGGGACCTTGCAGGTTTTCTAGTCCAACTGCCTGCTCAGGCAGGAAACCCTATATCATTTCAGACAAATGGTTGTCCAATCTCTTCTTAAGTACTTCTAGTATTGGAGCATTCTTCTCTCTAAATATCAGAAGTTTGAATGCAACTTTCTTTAAAGTACAAGGTTAATGATGTTTTTGGATCCATCCTTTCTGGGTGTATCTTTAGACACAAATACTTTTTTGTTTGTTATTACATTTTATTTAGTTTTCAAAATTTAAAAACATGAAATAAAATTTTATACATCATTATATCAACGTCAAGACATCTGTTATATTTCCTTATCATCTTTCTATATCTGTTTTTTTTTTTTTACTATTTGAGTGGTTTCCTGAAACAAAAAGATAAATAAAACCCTAGCACCAAAAATTTTTTGAGAATACCAAATCCTGAGTTTCATGAGATAGATAATTAATCTAAAAGAAGACCATCCGGCCAATTTATACAGCAGTTCACAAAGATTAAATACTGGCTCAGAATTTTAGTCCCAACCATCTGGAGAGCACCAGCTTTGGGAAATTTTGGTTTAAGTAATTAGCACTGTGGAACAGACATTCAGATAGATATAAAGGATCATGATAAACTTAACACTCATTATGTGAAGTACTTTTTAAAAAATATCATAAGCATTAGAAAAGAGAACAGATCTGAAAGTACATAGGTTTAAGGAACACACAATTTACTTGGTTTTATGAATTAGTTGTAATTTTGATTTGATGTTTTTTTCCCTATAGTTGTCCATTTGTAGATCAGATGCAAGAATTATGTTGGTATGGTTGAATCAGATGAATTTAAGGGAAAAATGAAAAGAAATAAAAATGTACCAGTTGATGTAAGAAAAGTATGCAGAGCATATAAAGGTCTATGGAGATTTTCAATCATCCAGGTCGTGGTTGTCCTAAAGGTGCATTTTCCAATAGGTAACTAGTCTTTCTTAGCTTTTTCTTTAAAAATGTTTCACTTCTCATCCAAGAACTGGAGAAGCTTCTTGGATATGAAGTGAAACATTTTCAAAGGAAAAAAAAAACCCAAGAAAGTCAAGTTGTCTTTTGGAAAATGCACTTTTGGGAAAAGCACATAAGTGTAAGGGACAATTCAAGCACTAGCTAAGAACAGTAACCTACATAAATGGAAAATCATTTGTCAGATAGGATTGTGATACCAAAAATCTCCTGCAATAGAAGATTTTTTGTAGAGACATCCTTCCTTTCACTTATGACTGTGTGACTGTAACCTAGTTGCTTGTATCCTAACAATTTTTATTGACTGTTTCCTAGTATGATTTGATTGCTTAATTATATTCTATGCAGGGGTGGGATTCAACTTTTTTAACAACCAGTTCTGTGGGTGTCGTGTGACTGGGTGGACATGGCTTGGTAGTCTTGTTATTGGCTGGGCATGGCCAACTCAATATCACTCACATCGAGGCATGCATCTCTTCGCCTGGCCTCTCATGACTGTGGGGATGGTGCAACAGTCATAAGTGTGAAAAACGGTCATAAGTCACTTTTTTCAGTGCCATTGTAACTTTGAATGGTCACTCCACACAAGCAAAGTACCAGCAAAGGGGGGGGGGACTCCAGAGAAGTTTCTGAGACAGGAAGTCTAGTAATAAGCAGGCATATACAATGGAATGAAGGCTATTGCCGAGCACCTAGCATGGTGCTCCATAGACTGTACGCTGCCCTGAGTCTCCAGAGAAGGGCGGCATATAAATGTAATTAAAAATAAATAAAAAATAAATAAAAATCAGTTCTAGCGAATAGGTGCAAACTGGTAGAATCCCACCCCTGAACTTATGGCTATATTCTATATACTATATACCCTATGACTACATAGCCCTATGACTATTATTAAGTGTTGTACCTTATGATTCTTGACTCTTGATGAATATATCTTTTTTTATGTACACTGAGAGCATATGCACTAAGACAAATTCCTTGTGTGTCCAATCACCCTTGGCCAATAAAAAATTATATTCTATTCTATTTGTTGGGACATGTAGGAAAGAGTTATAGAGTCATGAAAGTAAATAGTGATCTATTCTGAGCTACTTTCAACAAGCTCTCATCTCATGAAAACATCCCAACATATTTAAAATAGAATGCTTCTCTCATATGGAATATATTTATCCTGTGTGTATGTTTGTGTGTCTGTGTGTCCATACATAAGGAGGACAGTGGCTCACATGGTTAGGACACATGGCTGATGAATGGCAAGCTCATGTTCAAGACCTGGATACTGTTGTCCCAGCAGTTTGAAAGTGATTTGAAAGTGAGTCACCTCAAGTAGATAGATGAGTACCATTTTGGTGGGCAACTTAATGGGGACATGAAAGGAGCCCCCCCCTGGGCATTGCTGGGGCAACTGTGATGTCAATGGTTAATTCTTTCAACCTAGATGTACTTTGGCACTCCCAACCCAAATGTAATAATATCCATATGACATACATATGCACAGTGGTGGGATTCAAACATTTTGTACTACCGGTTCTGTGAGTGTGGCTTGGTGGGTGTGGCAGAGAAAGGACACTGCAAAATCCCCATTCCGTCCCCACTCCTGGGGGAAGGATACTGCAAAATCCCCATTCCCTCCCCATCCCACTAGCCTGCTTTCCAGTTCCAGTCTCCTGCGCAGGGCAACAAAAGAAGACCCAGATGATCAGCTGGGACTCGGGGGGTAGAAAATAGATGGGGGCAGGGCCAGTCAGAAGTGGTATTTGCCGGTTCTCCAAACTATTCAAAATTTCCTCCAGAACTGGTCAGAACCTGCTGAATACCACCTCTGTGTATACATATATACACACCACGTATAAACACACACAAAGACACACACAGTCCAGACATTATATATAACTTCATACGTTAATGTCTCTCCTCCAGGTTGTGAAATACAGTATATGGATAGTGAGTTTTGTATTTGTGTAATAGAAGATGAATTACAAGAAGGATAAAATTAATCTTCCTCTTTTTAACATTTCATCTTTTAATATGGAAGTCACTTCTTTTGATAGTTAAGAAAACAGACTTCTATTTCAATGCAACATCCCACTGATGATCAAACACTGGGGACCACCAATCTAATGGAAATTCTGATTATATTATTTTAATCCTTTCAATTAGCTGTGCCTGATTCCTGCTAGGCTGCATACAAAAAGAACACTTTGTTCTGCTCAACTATCATACTCTACAGTGTGTTCTAACAGCAGTACGGCAAGTGCCCCAGTTCTAAAACCAATAGCATGGCAAAAGATGAAAGAAAGATTGTATGATGAAAGAAAATCAATATTACAATTTGCTGACTAACTAGCATGGTAAAAACTAAAAGAGATGATCAGGTATGGTGACGGCATTATTTCTCTGAGATGACTTAATGATATTGATATTTGCAACTTTGGGTGGAATTGTTTTATTATCACATAAATGACTAATGTTTATGCAGAGATTTACTACTGTCCATGCTATTTCTTGCTACAGATTTGAAAGATGTATATAGGGGAGGGGGGCTCTGCCTAGAGCTATTTATTTAACACACCATATTCTTTAGTGTTTTCAGCAGAACATCAATTGTCTTTTTCCCAAGAACAACTGATGTTTTCAGTCAAGTTGTCTGATATAATCATTTTCTTAAAAAAACAAATAAACCATTAGCTTTAGCATATCACAGCTCTCCCCTTCTGCAAATCTCTTTAAATCTCTGACTGCCCCAATTCACAAGCAGCTTGCTCGAACCTTAACTGCTCTCAGCTTTGCCTTGGGCCATTAGCTAACAAACCAAGCATTACTGCAAGTAATGGCCATTTTTGCCAAATGATTATTACTTAATTGAAGTGCATTTTCTGTGTTTCTTTGTGTCATGTTGCAATGACTGTGCAAGATTGAATTTCATCCCTATGAAAGTAACATCCTGAAATAAAAATTGAGCTTAGTGGATTAAACTAGAAGCCCTACTTAAAATTTAGTGCATAAATGAATAGTGTTTGATGATAGATTCATTGTGCTCTTTTTTTTTCTTTCCAATTTTGCTTTTCTTTAGAATAGATCTACCAAGTAATTTAGAGGTGGAATTAATGAGAATGACTTTTCAGTAATACATAAAATCAAGATACTGTATTAGCAAGCTGTGTTATAGATTCATTTGGATCAGATGCATTTGATTATTAGCATTCTGTTCTTCAGCAACAAGCTACATGTTCTGTCTGTTGCCATGACAATAAATTGGGAAGGATTACCTGCCTACTTATCAATTTTTATTAGCACAATCAACCTACCTGCTTAACAGTAGCCTGTTTAAATACCATTGATAAATATATAGCATGACATTAGGCATGCAAATTAATGGTACAGAGAAAGGGGCAATAAAATAAAATAAAATAAAAATACCAAGTTTCATACATACAAAATGTGCTGATGTGGCTCATTAGTATGACAAGAGAAAAAAGTCTGAATGCAAATTTTAAAAATAGATGAAAAGTTTTTAGCATAATATGAATATAAAATAGAATTTGGGGTACTCCAAACCCCCTCCCCCTTAACATAGAAAATGTTAAACCAGAATGGCACTCTCTCCATTGGCACCTGGCTATATTGCATATCCTGTTAAATGCAGCACTGTAGAAGTGTTGAGCCCTTTTAAAATGATTTAGGAATTCAGTGAAATATTTAATATTCCTATGCTTTGGAAAACATGTAGATTTATACCAGTTCTGGATACAAACCATTCAGGTTGGTAATACAAGGCCAATGTCAGTGAGAATGGTGAAACTCATAATGGTTTAACTCTGATCGAAGGAGTATTGCCAATAATAATTTGTAACATTTTTTTAATCATTCAACCCTTCTTATGCCAATAATAACTATTTTCACATTAGCTGAATGATGACTACTTGATGTAAGAAGATATTTTAAGTCACCAGTGGTGGGGGGAAGGAATGGCCTAATATTAGGGCATATATGAATACCTGCTGGTGGGCAATGCCAGTGTCCATCAGAAAGATATAATATATAGATTGGCTAGGAGACAGCTTGAACAAATAATAGAATCCTTGTTATTTTAAAGGATGATGTATAATTCCAAAAGCCTCAATTTAGCAAGGATTTATTTAAGGTATTGGAGAGATAATAATAAACAAGGCATGAAAGTGTGTAGTATAATATAAAACTAAGATCAATCCAATTTAGCCTGCTATTCAAGAAAAAATGAAACAAGACAACCAACCAAACTGCACCCAGAGCTTCCTTTAAATTAAATTACTTTTGACCTATCTACAAGAGATGGAATTAAAATATGATTTAGGAACATGGAAGGAATTGTAATACGATATTTTGCAAGACAAAAATGTCAACTAGCAGTTTACCTGCCAATCTATCAGTTCATAAATATTACTCCATCTTTGCATTAAACCAATTCTACATAACTGTAGAAGTCTCTCTTTGAAATATATCCACAGCACAGTATACTGAAGGGTGTGTGTATGTGGAACTCTACAATGTCCTGCTTGTATGCCTACATCCAGATTTGCCAATTTTTAAAGTTTATTTCATTCTGTTGTTTTGTTGACATCTCGATTAGCAGTTATAGATAAGATAATTCAGTGTCTGGTTCTACTCAAGAAGAACTGTGTGATCCCATTGGCTCTTGTAAGCTCATGTCAAGATAACATACCAAGCATCTGTTATGATTGTGAGCCATCAAGAAGACAAGAGAATGTTTTCTTCCCCTATCTATGTTCTATAAAAATGTCTAAAAACAATTTTAATAAAATGTGACTGTTTTGATAAACCATATTTTATTTATTTTTTAATTGAAATTTGTAATGGACTTTTATAAGATATAGACAATTGTATTGTGTTTTAGTATGTAGGCACATTTTCTAGACAAAGTATTTACTTTCAAAAGATGTTAGTACACACTTACATTAGAAGGTTGGCTCAAAGAAAGGGGAAAGTTACTAATAAAATAAATTTTATTTTACTGGATTTCTTGGCTTTTTCTCTCTTCAAGATTCAAATCTCTTTTCTCCAGAAAACACTGATGTCAGAAGGGGGCACTGTGAAATTTGTCTTGGGATAGGATTGATGAATTTCTCAATCAACCTGCCTAATTCTTTTGCACAGCCCTGATTTAAAAATCAATTATTTGGATAAAATAAATACATTTGAAAAATAAATAAAATATTATTAATTTTGTGATATTAAACATTTATCTCACTTTTCGTTCAAGGTGCTGTGCATAACCTTATCTTCTTTGCTTTTCCACAATAGCCGTTTCTTTTGACTGAAAAAGACCAACTAGCCCAAAGCCATCCAAAAATCTTTCATGGCTGAGAATGGACTAGAAGCAGTGTCTTCTTGTTCATAATTTAACTTCTTTAACAATTACATCACACTGGATTCTGTGCACATTACTTATGTTCATTTCTGAATCTCTCAATATCAAACCTGCCAAATTATAACTTGGCATTAACTAAATAAGGGTTGGTGTCTCATAGCCTTCTCTGAAGGAAGCATTGTCTTCAGAGGTGGTATTCAGCAAGTTCTGACCAGTTCTGGAGAACTGATAGCGGAAATTTGGGTAGTTCAGAGAACCAGCAAATACCACCTCTGACTGGAGATTTTACAGTATCCTTCCCCTGCCACGCCCACCAAACCAAACCTACAGAACCGGTAGAAAATCTTTTGAATCTCATCACTGGTTGTCTTGCTAAGGCACTTTGTGATGCAAAGACAATTCTGATTCTTATCAAGACAAAAGGCAAAAGTGCTTTGACAAGGACTTTTACATCATCTGGAAGTTTTAGCCAAAAGTGTGCATACAACAGTATATGGCGTATGACCTCTTCCAGCTATAGGAAGTTCCAGATGAGATAGACAGAACTGGCCAAGGAAATAATTTGACCACCAGGATTAGAAGTAATGAGGCCCATAAGAAGACTGCTTTGTTTCATTGAAGGAATATCGCCTACCTCCTTAAAGAACTGGATAGCCCTATTTCCAGCATTTAAGGTGAAATCTATCCACCAATACAATACTGATATATTCATATTCTATTTTGGAGGGGGTGAGATTGGTCTAATTTACCATATTTGTTTCAAATAGGAAACAGTGAAATTCACATTACATTGCCTTACAAATTAATACATTTCTGGAACATTTTGTACAAGACACAATGATAGGGAAAATTGATAGAGATGTAAAAATGACAGTGTGCCAGCTATCTAATGCCAAAGAACATTAGTTCAAATCTTGAAATGTTTCCATACTCTTGGTCTTCACAATTACCAGATATGAGACTCCCTAAGAAACAGAAAGCTGTTTCAAGTTTTGTGTTCAGTCAGCCTCATTTTTCAGGCTTTTTAAAAAAAAAATCTGAAGGTATTTCATTTTTCTGTAGATGGCCTACAAATTGAAGATTTTTTTCTCCATTCTGTGGTGAGAAACTTGACAAGGCTGATCCTTTCAGCATATTAAAGGATCTGAAAATTCCCTGCCATTTAAATAGGATTTTAAAAACAGAGGATGGCTTCTCACTGGGGAACCTGTGAAGATGTTTTCCCCAACATCCTCTGCTCACAACAAAATACCCTATATCACCTGGCTTGAGATTCTGGGCTTGAACAACTTTGAACTATGCTGCCTACGGTTAGACTTAAGCATAGCACACAAATTATCTGCTACAATGTCCTACCAGTCAATGACTACTTCAGTTTCAATACAACAGCACACAAAAGATACAAACTCAATGTAAACCACTTCAAACTTGATTGCAGAAAGTACGACTTCAGCAACAGAGTGGTCAAAGCCTGGAATGCACTACCTGACTTTGTTGTTACATCCTCTAACCCCCACTTCTTTAATTTCAAACTAACCACTATTGACTTCACCCCATTTCTAAGAGGTCTATAAGGGGCGTGCATAAGTGCACCATCATGCCTACCGTCCCTGTCCTATTGTTCCCATTTATTCATACCTATTTCCTGTATTCTTACTTATGTTTATACTTATATCTATTAACTTGTAAGTGATTGACAAATCAAACCAAATAACAAACAAACAAACAAGCAAACTTAATTGTGCTTAAAATGATTTAATTGTGCTTAAAATGATTAAAATTGCTAGATTTGCTATCCTCAGGCATCATAGTAGACTGGTCCCAAAGGAAAATAACACCTCTGCTTGCCTGATAGATTCAGCAGTCTTGTCTTCTAGGCAATTTGTTCATATCCATATGCAAAAAGTACATTGTCTAGGATAATGAAATTGATCAGGGAAACCTCATCTTTTCAGAGCTGAAAAAGAAAGGAGAGGAAAAAAGGAAAAAAATCATCCCCCCCCCACTCTCAAGAGAAACTAAGAAAAACTTAGTTTCTCCAACAAAAAACTCTTTAGATTTTTTTTTTTTTTGGCAGAAAAGAATTGCAAACTATATTCCAGCCATTTATGACTACCAGCAGGTATAGAGAGGGAAACAAAAACCCAGATGACCACAGAGAATGCCTAGAAAAGCTTCTTAAGTTTCTTAAGAATAAATATTAGATGATGAATAAATAAATAAATAAATAATCCTGGGATAAATGTGGACTCTGGAATAGTGGTTTGGGCATAGTTTGTTGAACATTCCAAAAAACTCTTTGGGTCTAAATCTAACCATTCTGAGCTAATAAACTGGACCAATCTGATTGTTTTGGGTGTTTTCATGATATGCTGAACCCATTCCAAAATCTTGATGAGAATTTTAGTGTCTTAAATTTCCTCCTAGGGTAGCAGCATTGGGCATGATAGCAAAGATCCAGGACCCTTTAGATCCAGAAATAAAGTTTTAGGATTTTCCCTGTGGAATTTTACTATGAGATGCTAATTGAAGGTGTTCATTTTTGATCCTCATTGCACTTTTAACCAAATGGAATGAACAGGCATGCATCAGTTTAGTTCCACATTAGTTTCTGAAAGTAATACATACCCTGTGTTTGGATCTCTTCCCTTTCTTCCTTATTATGGGTTTGTTTGTTTTTTTTGGTTCCTTTTTGATCTTTTTTTTTTTCTGTTATACTACTGGTGCCACCTGAAGGCTATAAATACATATTGGCGAAAAGCATCTATTCAGTGAATATCCTTTTTTTTGCAACATGGAAAAATTGCCCTTGTAAACTTATTGCTGCCCTCTGTGAATGGTGGTAGGCAAGGGGACATAGAAGCTACAAGGGTTGGTCCTGGTGAGTGTAATGTAGCTGCCATGTGAATGGGAATTAATGGGGAGAGTGTGGTTTCAGCCTAACTCCATGCCAGAGAAATGGAGAATAGCTGCATTATGAACACTGTCACATCCCTTCAAGTCCCACAATCAATGAAAGCAAAGAAAACGTTCCACATGAGATAAAATTGTTCTTTTGTATCATCTGTTCTTCTCCCATTTCAGCTTATGGAAATAATAAATGTTACTTCCAGAAAACTAACACCATGTTCAATTATGTTAATCTAATTAACTGCAAAATCCTTTTCTATACTCCTGAGGTTGATCTAATTTACTTTGTGATATAGTGCTGAAAACTATTCTTAGTTCTACACTATCCTACACTGCATCAGTATGACCGGATTAGGTTCTCTACCCTCAACCCCAGGAGAGCTATGAGAAAAAAAACCAACAAAATCCATAACCATAACCAATTACAGCATTCAGATTTTATTCAGTTGTGCAATTAGCCTTTTCTTCCTATCTCATATAAATGACTCATATCCTAATAGAAAATAAAAAAAACACTGTGTGATGATGTATTCTTAGTGCAGAAAATATGTTCATACTTCCCCAACCAATAGGGGCCATGTGCATACACTACAATGCTACTGGCTTTCATTAAATATCAGATTTGCTTTAGTCAGTGAAAATTTCTAATTCCAGTTAATAAATGGATATGCACTTTTTGCATCCCCTTATTAACTGCTTGTTTTAAAACAGCTGTGTTATCTGTACCTTTTTCTATCCATTTTGGAGATGATGCAATAAAATGAAGACAGTACTGGAATCATTTTCCTATATTATTTTGAGGAAGTCAATTTGAAACCTCATCTAATTAAAATCCATTGACCAACTAATTAATATAAATAATACAGTTTTCTTTAGAATGAGCAAAAGCAAGAAGACAAAAGGTATGTGTGATTTCAAAAGAAACAAAAGGGGACACTCACATACTGTAATCCAGATTATTTTGCCACAGTGGAAAGACAATGCACATTAATTAAAAATAGTGTTCATAGCATAACATAGTAGCTTTTATTGTACAACTGTCCAGATGTATTAATACATTATTAGAGGAGGCTCCAGAATTTATTCCATAGCCCTAGCCTTTAAATTAATGAGGGTATTTCAGAAAATTTGCTGAGGATATACCAAGAACATCCCCTCAGTGAAAAGTCATTCATTCTCATTCAGATGTTGCCCACCCCACCCCACTCCACTCCACCCCATATCCAAGAGGCACAATAATGACATTGTCCCTTTTCTTATTGTTAAAAAAATCCATTAAGGAGAAAAAGATATACCGGTTGTATCAGGGATGTCAAACTTGCGGCCCGCAGGCTGGATGCATCACGTGCTGGCCCTGCCTCCATCCAGTTTAGCGAAAGGGGAAAAAGTCCCGATATATCATGTGACAATGCCATGATGACGCGAGTTTGACACCCTTGAGCTATATCATATTTTTATATTTTACTGAACACACTCAAAACTGTAGAAATGGTGGTAGACTTTAGAAGACACCCTCCCATACTACCACCTATTACAATACTAGACAATATAGTATCAACAGTAGAGACCTTCAAATTTCTAGGTTCTATTATATCACATGACCTAAAATGAACACCTAACATCAAAAACGTCATCAAAAAAGCACAATAAAGAATGTTCTTTCTGCACCAACTCAGAAAGCTCAAACTGCCCAAGGAGCTGCCGATACAGTTCTACAGAGGAATTATTGAGTCTGTCATCTGCACCTCTATAACTGTCTGGTTGGTTCTGCAACCCAACAAGATGAACACAGACTTCAAAGAGTAATTAGGACTGCAGAAAAAGCTACTACTACCAACATCCCTTCCATCGAGGATCTGTACACTGCATGAGTCAAAAAGAGGGCTGTGAAAATATTTATAGACCCCCTCACATTCCAGAAATAAACTGTTTCAATTCCTTTGCTCAAAACAATGCTATAGAGCACAGCACACCAAAACAATTAGACACAAGAACACCATCACTCTATTACACAAATAATTCCCTCAAAACTGTCCAACTATTTACAAAGTTTGCACTACTATTAATATTCTCATCACTCTTTATCACCCATCCCTTCCCACTTGTGACTGTATGACTGTAACTTTGTTGCTTACAATCTATATTGACTGTTTCCTAGTATGATTTGATTGTACCCTATGACTATTATTAAGTGTTGTACCTTATGATTCTTAACTCTTGACGAATGTATCTTTTTTTTAATGTATACTGAGAGTATTTACACCAAGACAAATTCCTTGAGTGTCTAATCACACTTGGCCAATAAAGAATTCTATTCTATTCTGTTCTGTTCTGTTCTGTTCTGTTCTGTTCTGTTCTGTTCTGTTCTATTCTATTCTATTCTATTCTATTCTATTCTATTCTATTCTATTCTATCATATATTGCTGGAGCTCAGTTTGGAGACACACCATGGTGACTCTATATTGAATCTTGTCCCTCAAATGAAGTAATTAATCTCCCAGTATTAGATGTGAACTATGAGCATGTAAATCATCAGCATAAAACTAATTACATCTGGACTGCAAAAATCTAGATTGTGAGATGGCAGCAAACAGTTAAAATATGATTTTATTTAAGGATCTTTTTACTGTCACCCAGCACAGAATATTATATCCTCTGAAATTTATTTATTCTGACCCTGCTAGGATTCCTAAATCTTTGAAGATCTGGATATTCCTCCAAGTATGTGACCTTTAGGTTGGGTTACCCCATCATGGTGTTTTCTCTTTCATATCTATGGTTGTGTGCTTTGAATTTGATTGTCCTCAGGCACCAAAGTACTATTATTGTGTAACTATCCTCTATTCTTTTTGTCTGTTGCTTTCAATACTCTGTTCATCAATCTTCATCCCAACTGTGATTGAATACATTGATAAAATGAGCAAATACATAAATAGGGTCAACTGGAATTTCAACAGCTAGATACAGCAATCCTATCCCACTGTTTCTTTTACTGCTCACCCAGAGTAAAAAAGGCTGACCCTTTTTTATTCCAAGGCGTTGGGGTTTTTTTAGTCCTGAAAGGTCAGCAGTATTATTTAATAACTTTGGCATTTCATACTACTAAGTCCACATATAATCAGTGAAGACCAACCAGTGAAGAAATGTTTACTTCTATAGGAATGGAGCAATGGCTTTCAGCAGGAGTAATGAGTGATTTCTTGTTTTGTATCCTTCTTTACTTGATGATGAAATGATGAAATAAACTGCATTTATTTTTATTTACTACCCCCTATATGTCTACCAAAATTCAGAAGAAGCTTTTTCCTCTTCTCCTACTTTAGTTTTTAGTAACTCTGTACTTCAATAGCACATATTTTTCAATCATAACTCTAAATTACATAATATTCTTCCTCAAAAAGCCTAACTAATATATTTTATTTTCTCTTGGGCCTTTTTAGCCCTCTTGTATTTTCACCACCACCAATGTGTTTAAGTAATGTTTTCTCTGATGTATTTGTAATGTTTATTTCAGCCTCAATTGCATTGAACTGATTATCATTTTTAATTATTTTAATCAATTAGTTTATTCTAATGTGCTTGATTTCCTTTAAATGGATTTTGGTGTCTTTATGGTGCAACACTGGAAGACAACTAATTAATCTCAGAAGTAAAATAGATGATTCTAGCATTATTTTTATTTGATTCATAAAGACATAGATTCAGTAAAGTCATCACCAGGTCAAACTTGACTTCCGGTAACTTCTGAGATACATACATATTTATTTCTTGCCAACAGTATAAGAAAATGGATTGATTCTGTCCTCTTCTAGGATTTTTTTTCTTCATGCTTTAATCTGCCATCCTGGAATTTTATTTTGATTCCTCTTCCACATATCGATCTCTCTTAGGTTTCTGAGCTTACCTGCTGTAGAACACACACTTATTACAGTCCATTTAAACAATAAATATACCCACTTCTGTACCTTCCTTTAGAATCCATATATAATTTGGCCTCTTGGATATTACCACTAATAAATCAGCAAAAATGGTGATTATGTGTGTTTCTTTTGTTTTATATTTTTCTAGTTCTTTTGTTCCTTCAACTTTAAAACAATTAAGAATGCTCTGTGAGAATATTAATACATAAATCCTGTTAACAATAATGAGATTTACTCATACAATTCCCTGCACACCTCTTTAGAAATTTAGCCCTTAAGCTTAGAAAGTATTTGGGGGATAATTACATTTTTCCTATTCATTGCCTGTTTACAGATTAAACATACCATGCTGTAACTATACAAAGAGATTTCTTCAGGTAATGTCCGTCCCCCTCACTTCATTGAATACAATTATTACAGCTAGAGCAATCTTATGATGAGGATATGCTTTTCCCCTCAGGAATAGAAGGAACTGAACCAAACATGATGAAACAGGTATACTTACATAGATAGAAATGAATAAAACAATCTGGTTAGAAATTACTTTATTCAATGCCTTAATTCTCAGTCTTGCTAAGAATCAATGCAGTTTGTATGACAAATCCCGACTAAACCTATCTGTACTGTATTTTGCTAGGGTTGTATTTTTGTACAAATAACACATTCTTCTATCTCTTTGTCTTTTGTTAGACTACTTTATAGAGCTATCAAAAGATCAGTCATTATGACAGGATCCATGTTGCTTTTCTTTGTTTTGTTAATAGGTTAGGGCAACGCACAATAGTATTATTAAAGAGGGGTGGGTGGGTTACAGTCTCTCTTTTTTTGCTATTTGTCTTCCAATAATGATTTTTAGATTTTAATCTATGTTTTTTTTATCTTTTTACTTAAATTTTGTTTTGAATGAAAAATAGTAAAAAAAAACACCCAGCAAAGCAAAAATCAAATGCTTCAAGCACCTTTCTTAAAAACAAGAATAGAAAAGAAAAGAATACTTTATTGACACTTTAAATGTACACAAATCTATATATATGAATCCTGTGAGTTTACAAGATGGGTGGCATAAGGAACAAAGCTGTTCCTTATCTACAATCTAGTAGTCCTATTGTAGGACTACTTGGAAACCTCCTCCCAGAGGGGAGCAACAGAAACATATTGTGAAGTGGGTGTTTGGGGGACTCTAACAATGCTTGGAGCCCCTAAGCACTTAGTGCTTATAAGCAGTATTCTGAATAATGGAAGCAAGCTTCCTATCATCTTCTCAGATGTCCTACCACTCTCTATATGGGCCTTTTATCTGAGGCACCAAAGAAATAAGTGCATAATTTGCTTTATATGTTTTGAAAATGGTTTAGGAGATAAGTTTCAGAAAGTGTGAGAACGTATCTCACACTTTCTCTTTCATAAAATCTCTTTCATAAAAGCTTGAAAGCTTTTATGTAGAACTGGTTACTTTAAGAAGTTGAGTCTTCAAAGTAGCCATACCTTTAACATAGATGTCTTGATTTTCAGTAAATAAACACTATGGTCATTTTAAAGAGAGTCTGGAATTGTATTCCTATGCATCCCAAAATGTGCATCCCAAAATTTCCATATCATTTTGAAATATGTGCACTTACATATGAACCTTGAAACTTCCATATTAAGTCCTTTCATCCAAAAACGTTGTACAGACTGAATCTTGGTTTATAGAATGGAAATAATAATTCTTAATTATTCTTCTGAAAAATTTATTTGAGTTGCAAATGCCAACTACACTCCCTTTATGAGCTACCTAATTATAGTGAGATTAATTTACAAAACTTCAATTTCTAGAAACAACTTGTGTTTAAGGCAGTTCATACAATAAGTATTTTGAACATAGTTAACAAAACGATATTAAAATAATCCAATTTTAGTCCATTTCATCAATTCAAGCCCAAAATTAAGCATATAACAACCTAGTTCATCAACTAAAAACAAACCATTTATATCACTTCATTAGTCCAGCACTTGAAGAAACATTGACCTCAGGGCCACCCAGTACTATCTCTGACTGCCAAGTGGACAAGTAGTTCTCAGGTGAGGCTGGTTTGGAAAAGGAAAATAGCAGATTCTCAGAATATTTGCCAAATCCTCTGATCTGATGCCAGCAGCATTTGTCGGCTCTGTTTATAAAAACAACCACCACCAAAATAGTGGTCAACCAGTGCTATCAACCAAGATGGCAGTCATACCAGTGTTATACGCTAAAAATGAAGTTGGTTGCAATCATGTGACAGTGCCCATCATCTTGGCTTTTTTTTAGTTTCACCAAGAATGTCTCTACTGATGATGCTCATTAACTGCTCAACAATCACTGCCTTTGGTTCTAATTAATATGTGTAAAACACAATTCAAAGGTTTGAAATAACATTCAAAGGATACCTTAGATCTGATATTATCAGAACACAAATAATAGGGAAACATTATTGTGATTTGTGTCTTTCAAATAGGGCAACTGTCAACTCAGAACTCTAAGCAGATTATCACTGAAATGAATTCTTATGATTTATTCAGCCTATCCATATTTTAGGAATTATGAATATAGTGTCTCTGAATATGTTATAAAGGTAGCCTATCTCAACTGAAAATATTTCAATCCTATATGTTCACCTTGTCAAACAGTAGTGCAATATTGCTCATAAATAAATATATTGTTTAAGGGAGATAAATATACCATTTGATTTATTAGATAATTGAACTTTTATGAATGTAAGCCTCTGTGAATATCACTTCTCATCCACAATAAAAAAAATCTCATGAGCTTAACTAGCTGTGAGAACTCCATGTTTTGTGTGGAATAGATAGACAGTGTTGTGCAGCAATGTATCACAGGGGTTCACCAGTGTCATTCTAAGCTGGAATTCTTATATGAAACCTGTGTGACAGCAAGACAGAATTGTTCTGAAAGTAGTCCTCAGGGAGCCCCCTCAAGAAAGGAAAATAGTGAATATGAGGTTCAAATCAGTATCATGTAACAAGTGTCTTTAAGAGTTACTTTGCCAATATTGTGTCTCACAGCTGTTTTCTGTTTTCTGCTACAAACAAATGTTTCATTGCTCTCAAAGTATGTATTTGTCTATAGGAATGAGGTATGAACTGGATGCTTCTTCCGTATGGAAAACCAGAGTTAAATTCCATTTTATCCAAACATCATGAGTTCAGGAATAAGTATATGTCAACTTGCAAAATGACTTCAGCTGAAGCTATGCTTACTATTGCTTTGTTTCTTGGTTGCCATTCAAGGAGAAAGTGGGAGAGCGTGGTGAGGGGAACACATGAATGTGGTATCTCAGCTGGCTAGCCATAACATGTACAGCCAGTGTGAGAATCAAGGTTATGTCAATGGATGCCTGTTGAAGTTGAGTGGGAACTTATGACTGGACTGATTGGCCCATGTGACCTGAGAGACATAGGGGGCTGGTGGGGTCTTATTCTTTTATGAGCACAGGAATAGTTTAGACCTAACTTTACCTTCCTAAGGGCCAATATGATGTACTCAATAAAGGATCTCTTGAACCCGAATAAACTATCAGAGTTCTGACTTCCCGGAGTTAATTACTCAGAATGATGGCAGTGTAAGTTCCTGCCTCCTGCATCTCCTACTTCACCTTGGACTTCATAATTATTATGTATTTTTTGTAGAAGTAACCGAAGATTTTTGAAATTTCACATTCAAGGAAAGGAAAGGGTTACACAATAAACAGCAATAAATGGAGCAATTCTCCATCTAGAAATTATTTTTCTCAGTTTGGTATACAATATGTATCACTGTAGCAGTCCATAGCAAAGAGTGGGTAAGGACAAAATGTTATTCATTTTAATAAGAATTTTTAGAGCAATGATTTTTCTAGGGGTGGGAAATAATTTTTTAGGAGGCTATAGTAATCGAATTAAAACTTCAGTTGCAAGCTTGAACTAAATCATGCCATTTTCTAAACGTGAATCTCTAATTCAAATTGAATCAGATCTAGTTAACATATTTTATCCGAGCCTATCCTATTCTTTTTTCCTTATCATCTCTGGAAGTACCAACAGTACTTATGAGCTTATGGACTTTCTTAGAGGCCATCATTTATTCATATAGTATGTCCCAAATATTGTTGGTGCTCTGCATTATTGGAATGCATAGAAAACTTTCAGGGGTTCTGAAAAAAAAGAGAAGAAGATGGCCATGAGAAACAGCCCTCAAAATCAGTTTTGCTGCTGCTGTCAAAAAAGCCTCTTCAATCCTTGAATAGCATACATGAATAATAAAAGAAAAGTAATGAATAACAAATGAGACTCCAAATGTAGCAGAATAAGACAGCTTCACAAATGCAGGTTCTTAAAGAATAAAGTACATCCCCACTAAAGGTGACCAATGCTTCATAACATTTCTTTCTTATATATTGTGAAAATCTAATGCTCCATATTTGAAAAGGGTCCATATATCTAAAAAATCTATTCTCTGGTGCATTTTACCAATAGGACAAGAGGGCAGTGCCTTTAAAAAAAACTGAAAAGGAATAAAAGTGAATAAGCCTCCTTTCCATATATCTATCTATTCATCACAGGAAGATTTTCCACAAGAGGGAAAAAGGAACTCTGCCACTATTTGAGCAGTCAGTCCTTATTTAAAATTAATTGTTATTAAAGCATTCTCTTTCCTCAAATTTCAAGTACTAGCGTTGATAAGTGTACTATTCGACTGCATATTTTTGTTTGCTTGTTTTAACAGAAAAAGAATTTTCATTTATTTGTGAATAGACCATGGCCCCATCAGCCCCATTCTTCTAACAGAAAAGGAGGTCATCAAAATATTTTTGTAAAGCCAGCAAAATGTAATTTAATTCCCTGATTAGGTTCATAAAATCAAGCCAAATTTATTCAACAGTGCAAAGCTATTCAGACAAACAATGTGATACAGTTCAGACCTTCAAATCAAACGATCTAGTTTAGTCAAACCAGTTCAGGTTTCCAGATTACTAATTTGTAGGGTTGCTTTAGTAGTTGCCTTTGTTCTGGATCTTATCGGCAAAAGTGCTTATGTAGACAATTGAATGATTAATGCCCAGATTTGTACATTTTATTTTAATAATTAATAATATTATTTTAGTATGCTGCCTCTTAAAATGAAGAAGGGGATTACAAATGTGCAAATTTCAACAACTCATAGTAAATAATTTCAACATAATAAATCTATCTTTGAGTGACAGTAACCTAGACCAAGACTGAATTGAGTTATTTCTCTTCTTTCATTTAAAAGTGTAATTACAGCTTGGAAATGGGATTTATCACTGGTGGGGTGATGGGTCTTGCTTATTTGTTATTGTTGCTTAGATCCAAATTCTTTATTTTAGATGTTTTATCTTTATTTATTCATTAATTATTACTATATGAGATGTCTGTAATACAGGGAAATTGACTTTAGAATTGCTTTTCCGCCTGAAGGCATGAAACTTAAAGTAATCAGCTGGAATATAAACTGAACTAAGATTTTTGTTATTTACTTTTTAGAAAGGGTAAATGAGTAACAACCTGGAAAAATTATAACCAGGTATAATTAAGTTGCAAGAGCCACATATTCTCCTCAGTGATTTTCCTAAGATACAGTAGATGCTGAATTGGACAAATCTATATTAGTAGGTATTCAAATGTGGGGTAGCTATTAAGGTTATTGATAATTCTATGTTTGAAATGGAATATGAGAATTGTGACACTGAGAGACATTTTATTTTCTTGGGGATAAAAATAGTTGATAACACTATTGATATAAGGCTGAGCCTGAGGAAGGGGTCAAATATGTCATGAGTATAGAAGCCTTCATGCCCAGAAGAGATCTAAGACTAGCCCACTTTGACTATCATTGAACTTTATCTACCACCAACTCACTTTGACTGTTAGTGGTTCAGATTCTTATAGACAATGTTAGCATGTAATAAATCTGTATTCATTTGAATTGCCTTGATTCCTGATTTCTTGCACCTGACAATTGTTCTGTCTTTCTTTTTTACACCACCAAGAACACTCCTGAAATATACTACTGACCATTTTTCAAAATTACATTTTGCAAACCTTTGATCAGTAATTGTTGATAATGATTTCAAACTATGCCAAGATTCTTAGCTTAGAAAATATCTTCTCCATACTGGAAAGTATTGCAAGAGTATGCTATATATGGGGTATATTTTCAATACTTAGAGAATATGTTTTCTTTTCTCATTTTAGGCTAGATTATGTTTTTTACTTTTCCTGCTTTGATGGATCAAGTTGTGGATAGCTCAGGTAGTACAGTGACAATCTCAGACCATGCTTTGGTGATGCTCATTTTGAACTTTAAAGCACTACAAATTAGTTAATTTCAGATGGTATCCAAATGCTTCTCTTTAAAGAATGTTTTTGCAGACTATATTAAGAAGAATTAAAAGAAAACATTAAACAGTAGTTCTATTAGTATGTTAGCCTTTTGGGATGGATTTCAGGCATTTTTCATGGATACACTATTGTTATCGCTTCAGCAAAAAATGGTTTAGAGATCTTTTATCTTGTACAATTGCAAATGATAGCTCAAGGGTCACTTTTATCTTAATGCTTGAAATCACAAAGATTAATTACATCCAGAATTTTTAGTAGCCCAGGTTAAATTGCAGCTGCTACATTGAAAAATGATTTGAATATTCTTTGAATTGCATTTATCAGAGCAAACAGGGATCAGAAAGCTGGAAAGTTATTGGTTCAATAGTTAAAACAAAAGAAACATATGCCTGGAATTCAGCCTAATGATAGCCAGTTATATACTGAAGCAGAATATATTTTGTTTCTTTTAAATTCAGTTATATAACTTGGAGACATCTGTAACTAAAAGTGAGTTTTTAATAGGAGGGACATTAAAATGGAACATAAAATCTCAGGAAGATTTTTTTAAAAATGATATATCCACTGTCATTAGAAGAAATCACAGTTAAATGCATGAAATAAAGGAAAGTCTTTGGACATGTACTAGAATTTTCTTACGGGAATTATATGAGGATTCCTTCCTTCTTCCTCCCTTTCTTCCTCCCTTCTACTCTTTATAAATTCATGCTAGTTTTTGTATGTTTTATAAAACTTGAATTAAATAAATTATTTTAAAAAAAGAAATAAGAGAATCTGTTGGATTTCCAATTTAATGTTCTAAATTTATTAGCATCTATATTATCTATAATATAATGAATAATTTAATCTTTGTACTTTACTTTCATAGTTCTAAAAGGGAGAAAGTTCTTAGTAGATTTTCAAGCTATAGACCAATATCTTTGTTTAATGAGGATGTTAAAATGTTAACTGCAACAGAAGATTACAGACTGTAATGATATCTCAAAATCATTCATCACAGTCTGAATTCATAAAAAAAAGAAGCATGGTTTCTTTGTATATAAATACAAATCAGTTGTTTTAGTTTCATTAGATGCTGTGAAGGCTTTAATTCAGATTCAATTAATGAAATGCCCTGTTAGAATCTCCACCATATTTTGTCCATTGGATTAAAAGTTGATGAGTGGCCAGACTCATTACAATTCCTTTCTTTCTTGATCAGTTGAGTTATACCATGATACCAGGGGTGGGATTCTACAGGTTTGCACCTATTTGCTAGAACCAGTTGTTAACATTTTAAGTAGTTTGGAGAACTGGTTCCTGTAAGGAAGGCAGGAGGGAAACATTCTAGTGTTGCTTACAGAAACTGCCTCTCCATTAACTCTTATTACATTCTTGGCAGGACTAGACTTCCTGTCTCTGGAACTTCTCTGGAGTTTTTTTCCCTCCTTTGCTGGTACTTTGCTTGTGTGGACCATTCAAAGTTACAATGGCACTGAAAAAAGTGACTTATGACCATTTTTCATACTTATGACTGTTGCAGCATTCCCACAGTCATGAGAGGCCAGGTGAGGAGATGTGTGCCTTGATGTGAGTGAGTTGAGTTGGCCACGCCCAGCCAGTCACATGACCACCAAGCCATGCCCACCAACTAAACCATGCCCAAAGAACCGGTTATTAAAAAATTTGAATCCCACCCCTGCCATGATACCCATTAAAATGCCTGTTATCTCCTTTTATTTCTAACCTTAGAAAGAACCCTTAACTTTTCTCATTAAGATGGTATCAAGATATTATGTTGATGGTACATGACATAATAGCTAGCATGGTAGCACTTCATAATGAATACAAATTACATTTATATGATGACAATATTATGCTATTTTGAATAATCTTTTAGTGTCATTAGTATAGCTCATTGAAACTGTAAAGTCATATAGTTTATACTCTGGTTATACTCCCATTTGGGGAAAAAATTATTTGCCTTTGGGATTTATAATATCTATAGATTGCTTCAAAAAGAAAAGTTGGATTTACAATTTGTATAGACTGCATAAATTATAGAGGTTAATATTTATCTTGAAATATATTATAACATGTTGAATTAAATATATCTAAATATTGTATATAGGTATTTGTATATGAATGTACATGGAGCATGTTTAGTGTATGTAGTTAAGACATTAGACTAGAAAACAGGATTTGAGTTCTAGTCTCAGCTAGCTGGAAAACCTTTGGCCAGTTGCTTTTTTTTTTTTTCAGTCTAGAAAACAGGCAAAGGCAAACTACTTCTGAAAACCTTGCCAGTAAAACTGCAGAGGCTAGTCCAGGATGTTGCCAGGAGTCAACATTGACTTGAAGACACGAATAAAGGAGAAAAATGTATAGACATGATTTCAGTAGACATAACCCAATAGGAAAAACTTGAATTGATTATCTAGTCTAAGATCAATGCACTTAATTGAATACCAAGACTCACAAGTATTTTAAAAGGGATTTCACTGTTTCATCTTTATTATTTACTTTATACAGATTAATAAATTAACAGGAAAATAAATTATGGCAAACCCATAAATCTTGGCTTTTTGTGAAACTGGTTTTAACCGAACAGATTTTCAGGTTTACTACTAGGGTTTAGTTAGCATCTACATACTTGTGAAATGGAACTTTTCTGAACTTGGACAGCACTGACCACATTTCCATCCTGTTAGTTGTAAAAAGCCACACTGCTTGGATCTTACAAATATGATACTGATACATTACCTAAGTTCTTGGGAAGAATTTGATGGAAATGAAAGCCAACGCCACGAAATTACAGGCACAGTGATTTCACCTTGTTGTATAAATAATAACAATAATAATAATATCTTTAGAATTCAAACTGACAGACACGTGCCACATAATATCCCATAGTTAACAACTGTTGATAAACAAGATCCCCCATTGCAGGGAGGCGGAACCAAAGAGATGGTTCCGCCCCCGGCGCCTGATGGATCCTGAATGGTTCCAGATGGAGCTTGGGCCATTCCCTGAAACTCTGGCTCATAACTCGGCCACAGACTTGGTGGCCACCTGGGATAGGTTGGCTGCTGAGACTCTGGACCGAGTTGTGCCTTTGCGACCTCTGACTCAGCACAGATCCCATTTGGCTCTTGGTGTCCTCCTGAATGTATGGCTGTCTTTGGAAAATCACATCACGGCCGTCTCCAGGGCGGCTTTTTATCAGTTCGCCTGATATGCCAGATGCGGCCCTTTCTTGATTGGGATGCCTTACGCACGGTCACCCATGCCCTGGTCACCTCCCGCCTGGACTATTGTAATGCCCTCTACATGGGGTTCCCTGCGGGGAGCATCCGGAGGCTCCAACTGGTACAAAATGCAGCCGCACCGGTGGTTATGGGGGCGTCGAGATACTCCCATGTGACGCCTCTCCTGCGCAAGCTGCATTGGTTGCTGGTAGCCTTCCGGGTTCGCTTTAAACTATTGGTTTGGGCCTTTAAAGTGCTCCATGGCATCGGATCAGGATACTTACAAGACCGCATTCTGCCAGTAGTTTCCCACTGACCGGTCGCTCCCACAGAGAGGGTCTCCTTTGGGTCCCAACGGCATCTATGTGCCGCCTGGTGACTCCGAGGAATAGGGCCTTCTTTGTGGGGGCACCCACCCTTTGGAACGGGCTGCCCTCGGGGCTATGAACAACCACTGACCTGAGGGCGTTCAGACGTGACCTGAAAACCTGGCTCTTTGAGCAGGCCGGCCTGAGCTGATTTCAAATGGGATTTTAAATAAGGGGTTTTAGATTTGATTGGTTGGGGTATGAAAGTTTTAGCTTATTTTAATCGGGGTTTTTAAATCTTTAATTGGCAGCCTATAATTTAATTCTTTTTTAATTGTATTTATATTTGTAATTTATATATATTTTAGTTGGCTGTTCACCGCTCTGAGTCCTTTGGGAGAAGGGCGGTATATAAAATTATTTAATAAATAAATAAACAAATAAATAAATAAATAAGATAAGCAAGAAAGAAAGAAAACAGACAGACACTTGCCACATAATATCCCATAGTTAACAACTGTTGATAAGGAAGATAAGAAAGAAAGCAAAATGGACAGTGGATATGGCAGAAGAGAATAGTGAAGACAGTAGAACACAAGAGAAAGAACTGGAGATGATAACAAAATACAAATAACTAGAAATAGAGTGACTGTAGCAAAAAAAGCAAAGGTAGCAATAGTAATAGATGCCTTGGGTGCAATCTCAAAACTTCTGGAGGCCACTTGAATAGTGACAAAATCACCATCAGTTGACTGCAAAAAACATCTTTACTTGGAACAGCTTACTCCCTTTGACAATATCTTTAACGCCATCAAAGAAGAACATCTGCTATCTCAGGTCCTTGGGAAGGACTCAGTAGGAGGACAAAGATGACAAATCCATTGCAAATATCTGTTTGACTGTGCAATGAACCATAATAATAGTGTTGGTCTGATTTCCAGATCAATTAACAAAAGCACTTTTATTTTCCCAAAGATACATCTTCAACACTCTAGCTGATTGGAGACATTTCACTCCCTTCAACTCGACCTTCCAATTCAGTTTTTAAAATTTGAGTAAGAGATTTGATTGAAACAACTCTGAATCAAGTTTCTATAGCACTCTAGACAATTATAAACAAATACACAAGATAATCACTTAAGAAAGAAGGTTGCCATTAATAAAAAGGGAGGGGAAATTGGAGGAAACATCCTGGAGACATTTCTCTTTAGAAGTATAGAGTTCTGAAAAAAAATATATCTTGCAGCAGATGGTGCTTTGATGTAAGATGCCAAGGCTAGTGATATGTAGATGACACCATATGATAGGTTTCTATCCAAGGATTTACAGACTTTGGTTATCATGACCTCTTGTGTCCATATGGAATTTATGATAATTACAATGTGTACAAGTTAAACATCTCTAGATATTATCATCTCCTTGACATGCCAAGCTATTCAATTGACATTTTACAAACTAAAATTTGCAAGAAGAAAATCATTTAAATTCAGCAGTTTTTTTTAAAAAAAATGATATTTCTGTTCTCTTCTTAGATTATATAAATTGAAGAAATTTGTATTAAAATAAGAAGTAAAAATAAACATCATCTGAAATCTTGAAATTAGTGGAATAGCTGATTAACAGTAATTATCAATTAAGACTATCCTAGTTAATACAAGTAATAATTAACAAAATTAAACTGCTTATTCCGTTTCATTTTTTCTCTATAAATATCTTATTCTTTCTTTCTTATTGTTATGCAGCCTCATTGTTATTAGTCTTTTATTTTCATTTCTTACCTATCGTAAATGCAATCCCTGAGTAAATCTGATTTATACTTGATTGTTTCTTAGCTCAACTTTGTTGAGTTCCTGCTCAGGAGATCAAGCCATCACACTGTAGCCAATCTGTTCAAGAATCTTTGGCTTGATGTAAATAGTTTGTTATGGGGGCTACTGATTTGTTCTAGCAGAATGGTCTTTGTGCTTTTAAGTGGTAGGAACAAGAATGAACCTATGTCATTCTTTTTCCTTTTTTTTAATCCCCAGCATATCTTGAACATTTATGATATGTAGAGTAATCTATGAGCCAGCCTAAAGCAAATCTACATGTATAGATTTTAATCATGCTTATTATTTAATGTTCATTTTCATGCTTATTCACCAAACATGATGAGCATGCAGAGAAGTTATTGTACGCACAAGGTGTCTCTTCTAATATCTCTATGTTGAAGGTCAGAAGAGAAAATGTAGCAAGTATCAGCTGAAGATGATAAGCTAACTTATTAAGAGTTCTGGCAATGACCATGTCTGGAATGTGAATGAATGACAGAATAACAGAATTGGAAAGGATTTTGAAGTCTTCTAGTCCAATCCCCTGCTCAAACAGGAGACCCTATACCAGGGGTGTCCACGGGCCAGATGTGTCACATGCAGGCCATACCCACCTCACGGCTTAACACCCATGCCCTATACCCTTCCAGACAAATGGTTGTCCAGTCTCCTCTTAAAAGCCTCCAGTGATGAAACACCACAAAGGTAAGCCATTCCACTGGTTTATTGTTCTCACTGTTAGGAAACATTTTCTTAGTTCTAGGTTGCTTCTCTCCTTGATTAATTTCCATCCATTGTGATCCATTTTGATCTACTGAATGCACATTTCAATTATGAGATGCATCTTGTAGTACTATACAGTGATATAGACACAATTCCAGTTAGTATTTTAGAACACCTTGCATTTTTATTATCATTTTCATTAATTTCCGATGCTAGTCTTAGAAAACCAAAGAATGCCTGCCTGCATCTACCTATCTACCTATCTACCTATCTATTCATCCACCCATTATTTATCTATCATCTATCTATCTATCTATCTATCTATCTATCTATCTATCTATCTATCTATCTATCTATCTATCTATCTATCTATCTATCTATCTATCTATCTATCTATCTATCTATCTATCTATCTATCTATCTATCATCATTTATCTAAAGTTTTCATATCCAAGCATCAACTTAGGGGAATGATTTGCATAGGACAGGTATAAAGGCATACTCATCCTAATGAATGACAACTGCAATTGTTTGCTAAGGGCTATATTTTGTAAGGCTTGCACCCACAGTGCTATGTCTATCTGCCATAAAGAAATGACTATAAAGAGCTCATCATATAAAATGAGTCCAAGACAAGTTTGCAATCACTTTCTTCTTTTCTTGCCTCCAAAAGCCATATTGCATTTGTTATTCTATTATACTTTCGACAAAGTTAAACATGGGAGACTTCCAAATGTGTCATGAATCTATATTGGAATGAATGTGATGAGAAGAGGTGGAGAGATGGCAGTTTTTCTGTGGAGTTGTCATTACATTTCTTCTGACAGCATCTTAAGCGTTCTCATGAGCTGAATAAATCTTATAAATCCTATAAATAGAAAATGAGCAAAATCTGAGCTTTTCCTATTAATGTTAAATAGCTGAAAATTCATTAGGGCTGAAACAAAACTGAGACAGAATTTCATGCAGCTGTTGATGCTGTTAGGTGGGCAATTTAATTTATCTTGCCTTTGTTATTTTTATAAATAACTCAAGGAGACAAACATACCTAATACTCCTTTCTTCTATTTTTCCCCATAACAATCCTGTGAAGTGAGTTGGGCTGAGAGAAAGTGACTGGCCTAAAGTTACCCAGCTGACTTAAAGTAGGACTATTGTGGATCTAGTTATAGGCTAGAGGATTCTTTCTATTCTACCTTTTGAAATAAAGAAGAGAGCTCTGGATTCAGAATGGGAAATATAGTATCAGAATCAGTACCACTCTCCAGTTTTCCTCATCAGGTGTAAAGTTCAACTGGCTCTCCCTCCCCTGATGTTAGTAATAGCCATCAGAAATGGGAGTGTGGAGGAATTAGACAAGGGGGTCAAACTGGATTTCTTCAAGGGCCTGATCTGCATTGTACTTCTCCTCCATTGGCCAGCCAGTGGGGGAGATGGGATGGAGGCCTCTTGCAGCACCCTGCCAGCCAAAACGGGGTACGTGCCCCTTCCACTTCTACCCCCTCCACACCCCATATTGGCTATCAGGGTGCTGCAGGAGGCCGTTCAGGATGAAAAAAGGGTGCGGAGGCCTCATGAGGTCCCTCCGTGCCCCGTTTAGAATGCCAGAGGCACTGCGAGCTGGTCCTTTGCTATTTTCAGGCTGGCCCCATGGGCCAGATTTAAGCACCCCAAGGCCCTTGAGTTTGATACCCCAGGATTAGACTAAAGTCATATCAGTAATGCCTATGGACCTGAAGGTCTTTAAGCCCTGATGATACTTCCAGATTACCAGCCAATTTATATAAGCCATTGTGCTGGACCATATTACTCACTGTTACAAACAATTGGAGCTTTTTAATAAGAAAGCAAAAAGCAATGAATGCTTCTTATCCTTTACTTCAGATCTCATAGTCTGCTTGCAGCAGAATATTGAATTCAATGGCACATACCATTGTCAAAAAGCTGTAATAACATGGAATGAGATGGCAAAAGCGCCATCTGATTTTGTTAATTCCATGTCCATTTTTATTATTATTATTTTTAATTTTTTTATTTTAATTATAAAAATACAACACGGTGTAGCCAATCTGGCATTATAATTGTTATACATATGTAGATTTTACATCATTATTTACAATCTCCTTGTTTGATATATTGATTACTAATTATTCTAACTTATGTTCCGACCTTGCCTTCTTCTATGCAACCATTTATAGAATTTATTCCATGTTTCATAGTATTTAGCTTCTTTCTTGTTTTTTTAATTCTAGAATTAACCTTATTCTGCACATGCCATAATTTTCCTTATTTTTATTGAAGACATAATTAACCAATCTCACTGAGTTCCGGTTTTATCCAGGCTAGAGGAGTTGCATGGTGACACAGCTTTATTATCTGTCCCATGTGAGTTCCCTGATTAGACCCAATCTATCAAAAATAAACCTTTAATGTGCATCTGTGCTCTTGATATGGGTCAGGAAAAGGACCCACAGTAAACAAGATTGCAATTATTTTGTAAAAAAGTTAATCATAGCTCCCAATCAGACCCTTGGGAGCAGGGGACAGGTATGGGTATGTTAGTCTCTTTCAAATATTTTATGCTTGAACTCTCTTTCAACATAGCATTTTTATTTTTATTTTTAGGTAACAGTATAACATACAGTAGCTCCATATTACAGTAGCCTTGGATTTTGATCTTTCACAAACCCTGTTGAGGATCCTTAGTGCACCCCAAGCTTGGATGTTTTCTTTCAGTCGTTTCATTATGCATACTAGATAATGTTGTTGGTGCTAGTAAGGAAGTTTGCTAACATTGATGATGCTACCCAGTGGTGAGATTCAACATTTTTTACTACCGGTTCTGTGGGCGTGGTTTGGTGGCAGGGGAAGGATATTATAAAATCTCCAGTCAGAGATGGTATTTGCTGGTTCTCTGAACTACTCAAAATTTCTGCTACCAGTTCTCCAGAACTGGTCAGAACCTGCTGAATACCACCTCTGATGCTACCTAGTTTGGGTAATATAGAATCTGCAAGAAACCACCAAGCTCAGAACCAAGGATCCCTCATTTCAACTCTGAGCTACAAATATTCTCCTTTATCAGAAACCCTATTCTGACTTGATTTTAGATAACAGGAAAATATGTGACAAGTTCCCAGTTCCCATTCTGCACATATACCACCCTAACTTTTTATTCATGGAAGTCCTTTAGAAAGTACATGTGCTAAAAGAACAATGCATATTGACAACTCACATATCAATTTGCTTATGTTAATAATCCTAAATAAGGTCTCAGCATTTAACTTGAATGGAAATGAGATCCACTCCAGATGCTGACAATTTTAGTTTTTCAATTTTTCGTGATTGAGAGTTGTTGGAGGTTGGTCTTTAATCAGAAAATAATTCTGGAAGTTAAAAACATGGATTTTATCTCAAAGTCATATGAAACATATTCATGTAATAATAAATGTTTATACGACAGCCATTATTGCTAAAAGTATTCCATGCCATTTATCTTTTGTACAGCACAGCTAAATTACAATGACCACACGATTACAGTCACTTATAATTAATGATGGTTTAACATAGTATCTGACAGTAAAGTGTGAAGGGGAAAATTACATAACATAACCTTTTCAGATATATATCACTTAAAAAAAGTTTAAGCATTCTTTATATTAATTTCCTTCAAAATAGAAATGCATCAATGTAGTACATAGGGGCACCAGGAATTAAAAGTATTTTGTATTCATAAAATAACTTTGTATGTCCAAATGCTTCATAATGAATTCAAGAATAGCATTTTGAATAAAATATAGCTAAAATATTAAAAGGGCTTCCCACTCATCCAGAAAGCTGAAATTTACAATAGCCACAGCATTCTGAGTAATAGAAAAACCTGGAAATCTGACATCCTATATCTGTATGTCAACATTTGATGTGTTTTCTTGCAAAAAAAAACCCTACAACAACCTGATTTTATAGGGCTTGAAATCATTAATATAATTCAAAGGAAGTTTTTGAGTAATAGAAAAAAGATATGTGTTGCTGAAATAAGTTAATCTTATTTTAGTACTGAAAATTGTTCTGCTCTTCTGTCACTCGAAGTCAAACCACAAACCTTTAAAATTATTGTTTCTTTTTGTGTGCATCTTTTAAAAATGATTTACAACAATCATTAATGGGGGCATTCAAGTTTAGGATGAGTGAAAGTATATCTTCTCAAATTGTAGTCCCAAATGAAACTATTTTCCCACAAGCTGTTTCACTTTCATGCTAAAGAAGTGTTTTGTTTTATCAGTATGAAATTTTATTGAGAATGGGAAAAAGAGGAAAATTATAATTGTTCTTAAAAGACCATTCAATAGGTGATATTTATTTACAGCTTTAAAAGGACTCATTTAATGATCAACAATGTATATAATGAGGCATATTTTTGACCCTGACTTAAAGACTGTACATGCTATGCAAATAATAATGGATGCTTAATTCTCAGGTATCAAAGGCTTTAATCCCATACATATTTATTTGAGTTAGGAATAAATTACATTCAATAGAGATATAAATTAGGGCTGCTTGACTTAATAATTACCTGAGTAGGTTTTTAAACTGCTCTGTTAAAATATGAGCTATCTTAAATGTGGCTCATGGAAAAATTTAAATATGACTAAATTATATTCAAGACAGATATAACTATGATGATGAATTTTTTTTCTGACCTGCCATCATTTCTGAAGTTTTCTGTACCAGGTGGTAAGATTATGGTTTTCTTGTCAAAAAATTTTTGGAATGAGGGTGGAGGAATAAAAAAAAAAAAAACCTTATTCCACAACTGAATTTCAGCCTTCTTTCTTACATCTGATTGATTAAGCGCCATCATACTATTATTAATTCTCAGCGACAACATAGAATTTCTCCCTGAATATTTGTCTTTAACATGATCATTCAGATCTTCCACTGGTGCACCATTACTTAGTCTATCCATTTTGCTGCTTATTGTCATCTTTTCTTTCCTTCCACCATTTACAGCTCTATAAGTTCTAGAGCTATCTGAATTAGGATAATTTGAACCTGGTCATTTGTGCCTTGAGTGACAACTCTGGGTCCAGTTGTTTTCTTGGCTGTCCCCAGTATTCTCAAAATTCTTCTTCAACACCAGGGTTAAAACCATCAACATTCTTCCTAACCTGCTTCTTCAAAGTCCAACTTCACTTCCACAGAGTGTCACACATCAAGAGGAAGTATTTCAGTTCAAGTGTCCATTCAACATTTCTATATCCAATTTGCAGAAAATAAGCCTCATAATAATTTAAACTCAGTTTAATTCTCTGATGACTTTATAGCAACTTTCAGTTTAATGAGGCAAGCAGAAGTGTTTAGATTAAATCTCTATGGATCAATTGTCTATACCATGACAGATACAGCAGTTGATGTACTGAATTTCAAACAATGTTAATTACCTGGTTCTTTCCCACAATCGCTCTCCCCCTTTGTGAAATTTAGTTCTCCAAGAAAAGCTAAAATCTATAACTCCTAAAAGCAAAAATTACATAAACTGCAGTCCAATTCTTCTGTACCTCTTGGCAGTATTAAGCTTAAATTCATATTTAGAGCCATCTTCCACAATCTTATAAACCTTCAGATATTTTAGAACTGCAGTTTCTAAGTGTCCTAAACATGATGGGAAATTTTGGGAGCTGAAGTCCCAATATTTTTGGAATATATCAGATGATACTGATCAAGTAGATCTGACATATAGAGGACTGGGTATCAAAAGATAAGACATCTGTTCCCAAGAGTGCCAGAATGGCACAGAAGGAAATTATTCAGCTTCAGTTTACAGAGCAATTACCCAGCTGATTGCATTTTGTGGCTTTGCCTCATCAATTCCACCTTTTTCTATACATTTCTTGACAATTAAGCGAATCTAGCTTGTCTCTAACATCTATTGATATGGGGAAAAACACAACCCTGGATTCTTTACTCCATATTAAGTGCTTAACTTCCAATTGCCCATATGCTACTACAATATGATGCTTTAGCCTTATTAATTGGTGATTTGGAGATGCAAGTTTTTTAAGAATCCAATGCTTTTTTTTCAACCTCCTCCTTCCCCCCCCCCAAAAAAAAACTAGAGATAAGAAGGCTTATGGTAACAAAAGTACTGTCTTACTCACTTTTCTTCATCTGGAAGTATCAATATTATTAGTGAAAGAACAACATGAATAAGTTTCTGTATATAGAGGAAGTTTTATAATAAATGTACACTTTTTGTAAAATACTGTGCAATGTTATATTGATGTTTTAAGAAACTAAATTCTCCTTTTATCCTTTCCAAATTAAAGAAAAAAAATATCTGATTTATTTTTTTCATGTAGTTGTTTTTCTTGTGGGAAAAGTTGTGCTAGCTAGCCAATGGAAAATCAATTAAAGTTGCAGTAATGATCAAAGGCAACTTGTGACACTTCAGCTATCATTGAATTTTTCCCAGAAGACAATCAATACTTGGTTATACAATGAAGCACACCTGGTAGATGATAGAAATTACCACATTGCACAGTGAACAAACAAAGAAAAAGCAGAGTCTTCACTCTTTTCTACTCTTGTACTAGTTTTAAGGCATAAGATGAGATTTCAAAATAATTTCTTGTCCCTTGATGACCTTAGGTTATATCAGATCATCTTTTATGTCACATGGCTGTGCTTTTATTTTGCTTTTCTAACTAAAACATACTTCATTTTCAAACAGTGGTCTGGCTGATAGATCAGGTTTTTGTTTGCCTTGCAGATGTCCAACTGCACACTCTAAATGGTCTGAGATTACTTCCAAACCACAAAGTACTGGTCTTGGAAGAAAAAAAACTTCAGGAACAAAAATACATCTTTCATTTGCTCTCAAACTTTCAGCAACCTTACTGCTTACATGTAGCACAAAAAGTGTGATGGCCTGGGGCAAGGCATGGAGGCAACACAGCCAGCTGATAGTTCAAACTCCATTTTATTGCTCCAACTTTTCCTCAAACGCTCCCACATTTATGGCAAGTCCCAGAACAAAGCATTCGCACACACCTTCAGCAACTTCTGGCTGAGAGTAGTCCAGCAAAACAGTATTAGCACAGTGGCTTCATGGCAAGAAGTCCAGCGAGACAAAGAAACAAAGCAGCAATAAGGTAAGAAGTCCAACGAACTCCAGATGTTGACAATGGGACACAAAACTCCATGAATTCAGTGCTTATCCCCTTCCCACAGTGTCTCCTTAAGTCTCAGTTCCCAGGTGTGCCCTGTGAAGAGGGATGGGGCGATCTCCTCCTGAGTTATCGGGTTGGCCTGCACTGGTCCTGCCATCTCTCAACTCTCTTTGCTCAGGGATCAGGAGGGGGCAACCCTTGTTCATTGCCTGAGCTCTGTCACTTTTCATCTCCACTGCCTGCCCTCTTTTCCCCCCTCTCTCATTTGTTCTGCCCTCATTCTTCCCTGCTGGCAAACTGTCCCAGGCCTGAGGGACCTGGGACAACTTTGTCCTGCTCCTCCCCACATTCCTCCGGAGCCAACAAGGCTGCCCTCTCGACCTCCATTGGCCCCAGCTCCAGCTCATCTTCCTCCATGGACTAAGGCTCTGACAGGGCCCTGATAAAGAGTTTCAAACAAACTCCCATACTGAGCAGTATTTGAACCACAAGCAAAGATAGAAGATCAGATACACATTCAAACATCAAATATCCATTGACTGTGAGGAGTTATTGTACAGCCCTTAACTGCTGTGCCAAAATATGGACGGCTATCACAATTCCATGTGAGAAATCTTACCTGACCTTTATTTCCTGATTTTTCAACTTCAGCTATCGTGCGAGGCACAGCTGCAGTTAGAAAAGCAGGAAAAGGGGGCTTTTTGAAAGGCTGCTTCTCTGCACGCAGCATGCTGATGACGATTTACAGATGCGCTGCCGCAGCGTGCAGGGAAGCACATCATAAATCACCGAACCTCATAAATGACCAAACTGGTAGTTAACCCTGTTGGATCCCACCCCTGGGAAAGGGGGGTAAAGAAGCCAAGATGACAGAAAAACAGAAATCTTTAAATTTTTTGATAATCTAATCCTTGTTTTTGAACCCCTGCCTACTGCAGGACATGTGAAAAATAAACATTGAAAACTGGGAAAAATCAACATTTTTTGATTTCTGTGTGGGAACTATCAGCAATCTTAGCTGTGATGCACTCCCTTCTGATCAGGCTGATCCTGGATCCAATAATTTTGGATAACTCTTGTACATGTTCCAACCTCACTTTTTTTAGAGAAAGTTATCAAGGCAATGGTGTTAGACCAGCTTCTCAGCACCCTAAAGGAAGCAGTGTTTTTGGACTTTTTTTCAGGCAGGACTCAGACCTGAGCATGAGATGCAGTAGATGGATGACATCAGTGGTGGGATTCCATTTTTTTTTACTACTGGTTCTGTGGGCGTGGCTTGGTGGGCATGGCAAGGGAGCGATATTGTAAAATCTTCAGTCAGAGGTGGTATTTGCCGGTTCACCGAACTATTCAAAATTTCTGCTACAGTTCTCCAGAACTGGTCAGAACCTGCTGAATACCACCTCTGGATGACATGTATTGAGACCTGGATGAAGGTACCTCTCCTAGTGTTGTTAGATTTCTTGGCAGCCTTTGATACTATTGACCATGATATCTCACCTGCATCACCTATAAAGATGGAAGGTATTGCTTTGCAGTTTCTCTCTGTGATTAGTGGAAAAGGATTACTTGATGGTTGCCTTCTTGCAAGGTTTTTCTGAGGTCATTTCACTCTCCTTGGCTCTCTGATTTTTTTTTTTAATGAATCCTCTGGGAAATATCATCTGACAGTTTGGGTATACAGTAGCATTGTCAGTATGTTAGTAAAACCTAAGTTTAAATTGCCATCCCAGGTTGCAGAGAAGTTGCTATCAAAGTCCAATCCTATGCCTGGAGGTTGTAAGATTCTGGATGGCAAACAATAGAAAATTCACAGCAGTTGCTGTTTGTACACTGGAGTTTTCTATCAAGACCAGTGTTATCTCTAGACAGACAAGTACTACTTAGTAAGTCTGTGATTTGGGGATTTTTGTAGGTTCAGGGCTCCTGCCCAAACAACAAATGGAAGCCATAATTAGAGGTAGCTTTCCCAACTTTAGCTGGTGTGCCAATTTCTGACTTACCTAGTATCCAAGGATCTAGCTATAACAACTCATACTCATTCCCTCATTATGAATATTTGACTGTTGCAGTGCACTTTACATTGAGCTGCTGTTAAACTACAACTACACCAGAAAGCAGTAACCCACATAGTCACTGACTCTTCAAACTCAAAGCAGAAAACAAATTTTGCAGATCCTGTTCTGGTTGTCAATTGGATTGTGACTACAATTTAAGATGCTGGTGTTGACTATACAGCCCCTTTATGGCTTGGTACTTGGATGCCAGTAAGACTGTTCTAACTGGAAGGACCCATTGGCTAGATCTTCTAGAGCAGGGGTGTCAAAATCACGGCATCACCTTGTCATTACATGACATATCATGACTTTTCCCCCTTTGCTAAACCGGGGTGCGGGTGGCCAGTGCATAATGCATCTGAATCACGGCCTGTGAGTTTAACACTGCTTTTTCTGGAGAAAAAAAATAGTTATAGTCCCACATTTCTATGAACTGAGGCAGACTGAAGCTAAAAGGCACTGATTGCTTTTGGTGAGCCCAATGCTTTGGAATATCTTCCCAATGGAAATCAAACAATCTTGTGAGTTTTCAGGAAAATATTAAAAATTGAGCTATTTTAGATAATATTCTCCTAAACTTAAGCACTGTGCTATCTTTTACTTCCTTAATTATTTTTTTACCTGCTGTTAATGTTCTTTTAGATTTAAATGTGTAAAGAATCTTAGAACATAATTAATTAATTAATCCAGTAGTCTTCTGGATTATGATCTATTTTATAAAGCACACTCAGTGTCAAGGAAAGTTATGATTTGAGGAAAGAGAGGAGATAGCAAGGTCAGGGGGGAAATGAAAATAAGTAGTGAAAACACTGATGATTACTACTATTATTAGCTAATTATACCAACCCTTCTCTTGCATGTAATTTCCCTCTGAATGCATTGTTTGCACCTACTCCAAAAATAACATGTCCCTTGCTCAGCATAATATTCCATCTATTATGTTGAACTACAGTCCATGAAACCATATGGTACAGTTAGTGTGTGAGTCTATAAGCCATCCCAGCTCCTTGGTTATATTTTATGTATTTATCACATATGAGAATATCCATAGATATTTATTACACATACCTCCCTCTTTGTCCAAGGAGCTCTCGGTAAAACATAACTGAATTCAGAATTCTGCTAATATTTTCAAAACTATCTTTTCTTCTTCTTCTTTATTCCCAGAATTACCATAAAACCTTCCACCAAGAGTTGATAAACTCTGTAGACTATTATAGCCAGGATCATGGGATACAACTTTTATCAGCTTCAGCTAACACAATCAATGATTAGAGATGATGGAAGCTAGATTTGAACAGCATCCCAGCATTATGAATGCTCTGAATATTAGGTTTCAACAATGAGCATTGTATATTTCGTGGCTTCTTAATGTCATAAAGTGAAGGGTCTTTCCGGAAGAAATAGAAAAGCCTTTTCAGCTGTTATTAATCAAGGAACATTAACTTCAATGGCAGCTAGATCATGTCACATTCAGATTAGAGAGCAAATGAATTAATTGACCTTGATTGAAGTGAGAAGTGACACCTAATATCTCAGTGTTATAAAAAAGTTACCGAGTTTAATATCACCATCTGTGAAGTGCCTTCTAAAGCTATTTGGGCATTTGCTTAATTGCAGGAGTATAAATAATCTCATTGATTCAATAACTATAAATGTTGTCAGAGTCATAATTAAAGTTTGACATTTTCTTATTTTCTCAACAAAACTTCAAGTTTCCAAGCAAATGTGATTGGTATATATTCAACCACTTCTTATGGACATATTCAGAGGTAAAAAAAAATTGAATGTGTTTATACTATTGATTAGAATTAAGTACCTATTTATTCCTGAGGTACATAGTAATAGCAGCACTGATAATGTACTAATAATTTACCTGATTCCAAATTTCCACAAACTACTCTAAAATGAATTGTGATTTTTTAAAAAATAAGGCAAAGTACTTTTTCTGTATTTATTATGTTTGTAGAATGTCTGATATATGCATTATTATAAGGTGGTGCATAGTATCAAGTTCTACATCAATAAAATAGAAGAAATACAACATAAAGCCAATTCAGATAAATCAATCTTACCAAGATTGTACTATGTCACCAGCTGTAATACAATACAATAGCACCAACTTATATTCTCAAATGTTGAGGCAACTAAACAATATGTAATCCATGCCTAAATCATAACAAACATATTGTTTTGTGGGATAATGACTTCCAAGACAGTAGTCCCCGCTGAACAGAAGACCACTTCTTACTGATGCTAGGAGAAAGTCTGCTGGAGACAACAAAACTGGTTGATGATGATTACAGTAGTCAAACTGATCTTTAGGGGGAAATGATTGTTTTCCCTAACAAAGCAAGAAGCAAAAGAAAGTTAAACAATAATGCAACAAAGCAGCAGGATCAAATTAAAATACCTAGCAAGGCAATAATTAAGAGTCTTTGTCCAAACAATTTCATTTTAAATAACATATTCTGGGTGAGTTAGGGTTATAGAAAAGATGAGTCCTACAAAGCCATCTGTTGAACCTCTACCAGGTAGTGGGCTAGGTAGAAGGAACTCTAAAGAGAAGGGTAGACAAACCAGTTTAACAGATTACAAGTCCTGCAACTGTGTTCTTCAATGCAATTAATATCACTTTGCCAAGCACAGTAAGGAAAGCTATGAAGGGATTGTCGAACCTACTGGAAGGAGAGACAAAGAAAGTACATCATCTCTCTAGACAAGCAGGAGTGGGAAGGAGAAATCCAAAGTAATCAGCTCCATTTTTTAAAACAGAGGACCTGTGTCTAGACCATCTCCATTGAATCCATTTATACCTTCCAGAACTTTTCTTAATGCTTGCAATTTTGCATAATTCCCTTTTTAACCATTGGGCTGGATCCATGGTAATGGTTATAAGTTTGCTGATTACTTGGAGTACTCTAGATGAGGGAAATATTGAAGCCCACAGTTTGGGAACTGAAGGGTTATTTTTCTCTCCTCACCTAATTATGGAAGGGAAGAACAGGATCTACCTCATGCTGAGGTAGATAGACTTCTTGTCATCCTGAGAGATCTTCCAGATACATGGCTGGAAAAGGCTAAACTACAAACTTTTCAGATACTTCCTTTATACAATTTCCTTATTTTATAATCAAGTTCATCTTTATTAATTTGTTTTCATATGCAAGACAGTGTTCACAAGATAAACCTTTGCATATTTATTCAGAAGTACATCCTGGTGTTCAGTAATATTTTCCCCAGATAATTGAGTTAAAGCTAAATACTTAAACATGGCTGAAATACTAAATAATGCTGGCAACATAAAACTATAACATTATTAATAAATGAAGACTGTTAAAATAATTCTGTACAACTATTACTTATGAAGGATTAAATGAAGGAAGATTTATAGGATGTTAAAATTAAAACAAAAATAAGGATCACTGGGAGATAAATTAACCATTTCTACAAAATAATCAGTGCTTTATCATCTGGAAGGTAAATCAGGGAACGTTTACTGCATTTCAAAAGAACAAAAGGAATGGCTATAATTTTGAAATTAATGTTGCTTCAAACTATTTCATTCAAATGTTCGTTCTAGCTTGTGAGAGCTCCTTTATGTGTCCAAAATAGCATGCTTCAGTTTTCTTAGTAATAAACAACTGTACTTGATCTAATCTGTGGGATTAACCATTTTCTACTTCCTATTGATATCATTATTTTTTCCATTTTTACCTTTGTCCAATAAGGCACCAGACTCAAACCCAAACCCACCCCATAGAAGAAAGGCAACCACCGTCCAGAAACCAGACCATGGCTGCATCACCAGCTGCCACACACTCCGACCCCCAAACCAAGCAAACTGACACACACCATGAACACAGAGCCAGGCCTCAAATTTGGAGCCAAACCAAAACCCAGAATGTTACATCACAGCCACCCGCTCAAGATATCACATCACAGAACTCAGGAGGCTACACCACAAAACCTCAGGAGGCTGATAGATACACAGCCAATACCTCAGCTGTACATGTTCTTAAGAAAAAGCCAGCCAATCTGCAAACATCAACTCCATCAACCAATCAAGAAATGACAACACAGCCAATCTCCCCACCAGTATATATAGGGAGACAGTAGCTCAGATCATGCTTTGCTCGCACAAGCACAAAGCCGAAAGCACCAGCCTGAAGATGGTGAGTGAGATCTTATCGAAACGTTGCCAAGATAGTCTCAATCTTACATGGGAAAAGACCTGAACACCCCAAGACCTGCATACCTGTACCTGTGAAAATCTACGAAAACAAATATCGTACCTCTACAGGGAGGAAACCTTCCATCTGACCAGGACCTACGAGAAACTCGAAGTCCAAAGAGCCACCATCTTATGTGAACTCACATTCCTATGCAATTGCTGAGACAAAGAAGTGATCCCCACATGCTTCCAACTCAAATTCCATTCCAAAATCTCAACCACTGAAAGGATCCTGAAAAGAATGGAATTAGCCCTAATCAGAAACGAACTCCACAGGAAAAGATTCCTACTAGCCCAAACCAACAGGGACCTAGTTACTCTCCACCTCAAATTCAGCAACAAAATCCACTCAGCACTCTGGGACAAATCCAAACAACTAGCCCTCTAGAGAACCGAAGCAGAAACCTCCCACAAGACAGACACACACAAACCAGCAAACTCCACAGACTAGAGAAACACCAGAAGCCCACCCCCCCCACAACAACACATGAAACAAACAGTACACAATATATCAGACAGAACCGTCACCAGAGCAAAACTAATGTCCTTTCCAAGGGATTCAACTTTGCAATCGCCCCCAAATGCATCCCCACTGAAAACATTATATGCAGAGTTGAAGCTAGCCTAACCAAAATTAATCCAGATGTAGTCAATAACAGAATTACACACCCTCACTAATGTATTAATTTCCAACAGATTCCAAAGAGACACAATTACCAACCTAATCCTAAAGGAGACACGCCCCCAGAAACCGACACAGAACAGGAAACAGTATCACCCTCCTCCCCTACATCAAAGGCACCACAGATAAAATCAGCAAAATTCTCCACAAACACAATATCAGGACAACCTTCGGCACTGACCAAAAAATAGCCAACATCCTAAGAAACCCCAAAGACAAGATCCAGCTAGAAAACCAAGGAGTTTATTAAATACCATGCAACAATTGCCCAGCCATATACATTGGACAAACTAACAGGAGAATAAATGCATGCATCGCAGAACACAAGAACGCAGTCAGAAAAGAAGAAAATTCTTCCTCCCTTTTCCAGCACCTTAAAGCCACAGGACATGAAATTAATTTTGAGGGAACCAAATTAATCTCCAATACTGAACACTTCAACAAGAGAATAATCAGGGAAGCCATCAAAATAGAGAAACACCCCCATAACATGAATAAACGGGATGATGCCTCCCACCTGGCAGACATTTGGAAACTAGCCCTTATCAACAAATGATTCCCAGCCACAAAAACCAACACTGGACCCAAAACAACACATGACACCACTACCAATCCCCCTCACCAGACTCAAACCCAAACCCATCCCATAGATGAAAGGCAACCACCATCCAGAAACCGACCATGGCTGCATCATCAGCTGCCACACACCCTGAGCCCCAAACCAAGCAAACTGACACATGCCATGAACACAGAGCCAGGCCTCAAACTCGGAGCCAAACCAAAACCTGGAATGTCACATCACAGCCACCCACTCAGGATATCACATCACAGAACTCAGGAGGCTACACCATAAAACCTCAGGATGTTGCAACACAGCCAACGACTCAGGAGATTACAATACAAGACCAGGAGGTCACAAGATTAGAACTCAGAAGGTCATCACACAGCCCATTACCCAGGTCATTACGACCCAGGAGATTACAGCACAAGACCCAGGAAGTCACAAGATTAGAACTCAGAAGGTCATCACACAGCCCATTACACAAGTCGTTACAATACAGGAGGCTGATAGACCCACAGCCAATACCTCAGCCACACATGTTCTTAAGAAAAAGCCAGCCAATCTGCAAACATCAGCTCCATCAATCAATCAACAAATGACAACACAGCCAACCTCCCCACCAGTATATATAAGGAGACAGCAGCTCAGATTACACTTTGCTCGCACAAGCACAAAGCCAAAAGCACCAGCCTGAAGATAGTGTCAATCTTACAAAGGAAAAGACCCAAACATACCAAGATCTGCATATATATATATATATATATATATATATATATATATATATATATATATATATATATATATATATATATATATATATATATATATATATACATTCAGTATAGATTATTATAGGCATCAGAATTATATGAATTCTCAGATTTATGGTGGTTTATAAGATTCATTCCTTCCCTTTATACTGGCACAAATGGCATATCAATCATTTATTTATTATTTATTAATTATATTTATATGGTCACCCATTTCATCAAGGCGATAGTTGGCAGCATACAATAATCCAATTAAACACTCACATAAATATAAACTATCATATAAATATATTTTAAATTCAGTGTTAAAAATTAAATATTATTAAAATTAATAGTAGTAATATAGTACTTAGACTTACATACCACTTCACAGTGCTTTACAGTTTTCTCTAAGTGGTTTACAAAAGTTAGTATGTTGCCCCCAATGATCTGGGTCCTCATTTTATTAATCTCGGAAGGATGGAAGGCTGAGTCAACCTTGAGCCTGGTAAGATTTGAACTGCCAAATTGCACGTAGCCAGCAGGCAGCAGAAGTAGCCTGCAGTACTGCATTCTAACCATTGTGCCACTGTGGCTCAAATACATAAAATACGTAAATCCCAGACAGGGAGAAAATAAGTATATCACCTCAGTAACAGAACCATCTGAAGATGTCTCTGGTTTTCTGGGATCTCCAGGACAGGTGACATAACCAAGTTTTGAGGGATTTATGGAACATCACAAGGGTGAAACATGGAGAAAGAAGAGAGAAGTTTTGAGGCTCTTTGGCATGGAATGCCTGGTAACTTTTTTTCAGAAAGATTTGGGAAAGTAAATACAATGTTTTCTTCAGTAAAATCTCTCAATTTCATGATAGTTCCATCTGCACTATAATAGTGATATGATATTCAGTCACCCTCAAGAAAATATATGTTTGAGAGGAGACATCTAAAAGAGGGTCCTGAAAAATAAGAGCTATTAAAAAATGACTATCTTTCTATCCTTCATTACAAGGGTTTAAACAGAGGTTCGGTAGAAGGCCTTATCAGGGACACTGCAATATAGATTTCCACACTGGCCGGAGATTGAACTACAGTAATCCCGAGTTATGATAGTTCATTTGGCAACCATTTGAAGTTGCAACATAAGTCCCCCCAAGTACTTATGACACAGTCTGGAGGTTAAAAATGTCGCAGCACCATAGCAGCCATTTCACTCTTACAAATGACTGCAAAGGCACTGCAACATTCATCCTGCCTATTCCCGCCCCCTCTGCCGAGTCTCCACAAGTAGACCTGTGGACATTCACTTATCTTTCGAAGATCTAGGAAGATGTCTCCTCTCCAGCCTCTCTGTTTCTTTGCCTATTCCCAGTGAGCGGTGAGAACAGAGGGAGAACAACCATACTCGATCTAATTTGGGGAATTAACTATTTTCTACTTCCATCACTAGGCCTGCACATTATCTGATTTTTAAAAATTTATCTCGGTAAGGAAATGTTGGAGTCCTCCCAAAATTCTTAACAACTAGGTATTTAAAGTAGATATGGGGGTAAATGCCGATTTTCCTTTCCTTTTTCATAGTCAAGCATTAGAAGTGAATCAGTTGAATTCTAGAGTATCTAAAGAAAAGAACTATAGGTGACATGATAGCAGCATTCCGATATTTAATGGGCTGCCACAAAGAGGAGGGGGTCAATTTATTTTCCAACACACCTGAAGGCAGGACATAAAGCAATAGATGGAAACTAATCAAGGAGAGAAGCAACCTAGATTAAGGAAAAGCTTCCCAACTTTTTTTTTTTAGACAGTCACTTGTCTGAAATGGTGTAGGGTCTCCTGCTTGAAAGGTGGGCTGGACTAGAAGACCTCTAAAGTTCCTTCCAGCTCTATTTTGATTCTGATTCTGACCTCCAAGGTCCCTGCTAGCTCTAATCAGATTGACTGATTAAATTGTCTAACTCAAATTATTAATTTAATTGAAATTATCTGATCAGTTTTCTTCAAATCAGCAATTTAGTATGGATTATTGATTTGATTTTAAAAATAAATCAGATGAGGTGGGTTTTTTTTTTTTTTTTGATGTTTTAGTCTGAATTACTGCCCTGTGTCAAAAAACTTTGACTTGTTCAAGTATTTATACAAATAGTATGGGGTTGCCTTTCTTTCACGGTTCCTTCCAACTCTGTTTTGAATTAAAGCAAAATTAATTTTCACACAGTCCCCAAATAATAGTGATGCAGTAATTTAAATGAATCAAAAAATGTTTGTAAATCAGGGTTTAACTGAAGGGCTTTTGATGCTCTTTGAACTTGAATATGATTCCATGATTCTGGGTATTTCAATCTTGGTGTATTTGATTTTATCTGGTGTATTGTTTAGCAATGCTGTCATGGATTCTTTTGCTAATTCTAGGTCTATGGACATGAAGAGTGCTGTGCTATCAGATGATACTTTGGTTTCATCTTTACCTATGGTCAGGTCTTTCATTCTTTGGAAGTACTGTACTTGGGAGTTGATGGAGTATTTACTTCCCTCTATGTGGTGTCCAAGCTTTTTTTGTCAGTTCTTTAGCAATGTTATAGATTGGATTTCCTAGTAACAATTGGACAAAGAGGTATGTCTGGCTTCTGTGTTTTGGGGCATTCATAGAAGCAAGGGAGAACAGATCCACTGCTTTTTATCCCCCACTGTTTTTCTTTAGTGATTTGACTTTTTGAGGGTCTTAGTTTCTGTATTGGATTGGTATTCACTAGGATGTAAGTTTCATTGTCCTCCAGTAATTCTTTGGCTTTTTGTATATATTGTGATCTTTCCACAATAACCATAGTTTTGCCTTTGTTTGCTGGTAGGATGATGATAGATTGTGTTCTGACCAAGGCTTCCTGAGACCGTAATTAAGCACATGTTTAATTCAAACAACTTTATTTTTATTTCAACGCTGGGAATTATGTTCATTCCCAGCCTGTAATGAATCCCAAACAGTCTCTTGAGATAAGCACCCACCTTCATCTCCTTTGAATTGCTTCCAACAACTAAAGTGCCAAATTAACTGTAAAAAGCCAAACAAAGTACAAAGTCCACACAGACCCTCAAGGTTTAATCCGAACAGAGTGAGCAACATTGCTTCCTGCAAAGGTTCCTCTCCCTTTGCACTTCCTTTATATCTTATGGGAGGGGCAATCACCTCCTTACTCCTGAGTTGCCCCTTTTGTCTTGGCTGCTCTTGCCTTCTGGCAGCTCTGTGCACACGTGCACTGGGAACAGGTTCCCCTTGTTCCTCTGCCTCACTGCTATCAGATTCTGGAGGTTCCAGAATCAGCACATAACTCCCAGATGACCCTGGCCCTGGCCCCATCTCTATATCAGATGCAGGACCATCATCTGAGTCCTCCCCAGACTCCCAGACTGGCCCACGTTCTTCCCCACTGTCCAATTCTGCTGCCATCTCAGCAGGTTGCTGGCGGACATTGGGTTTTCTTTAGGTTTTTGAAGGCTTTGTCCTCTGCTTTGAGTTGATTCTGTTCTTGTCTCTTTCTGGTCTGTGGTATGATTGCTTGTCTTATGGTTTGTCTGTGTTGAAGCTGAGGCCTTTTGGTAGTATATTGCAGTAGATAATGGGTGGTTAGACATGTTGATCACTCATTCAAGCTCCAGTACTTCTTTGATTCTGAGGTTAAGTTTGAGTAGTTTGGTTTGTAGTTTGGTTTAGAAATCATTTAGAAATTAGAAATCATTCATCCAATATAATTAGATGAAATTAAGCCTCTACATGAACATTTTGAAGTAACAAGATGTCTTCAAAGTTAGATATCTCCTCAACATTCTTTTAATGCAACTGAAGTCATCTTTTCCATGATATGCTGGCAAAGACAATTATAAGTTAATTATAATTATAAAATTCCAGAATTTAATAAATTTTAATAGATGGATTGGAATAGCTTTGTATCTTCCACTCCTTCACAATCTGCAGTGGAATCCCCCCTACTAATAAAGTATGCTTTCTCCATAGGCAAATCTATTCATTCTATTATTATTACTCTTACTTGTCTTTTACTTTCTTTTTTAGCTTTTCTCACCCAACAGCTATATAACCTTGTTCTAAGGTCAAAATCTGCCGTGAATACTGGAGAGTGCTCAGTAAGCATTATTATAATCATTAGTTAGGTACCACATTTTAATGGAGAACAAGGATGATGAGATGAAAAAAATGCAATGTCTTACTAGGACAATCTAAAATAATTTACAAATGTTTGCATTATAATCAGCCGTAGCAAAATAAGGGAAACCTATCTAAAACAAAGGCAAAGATCTACCTCAATCAAAGAAACTGCATATCCTACCTTTAAAAATAGTGCAGGACCTCAAATATGAAGCAGTTCACAAAAATCTGACTTTCCATGTAAAATATGATATATCCAGCTTCAGAAACCTAACTGCAATTGTTGAAATAATTAATTTATTTTTCCCACAGCTATCCCATTATTATATTATATGCTGGAGAAGTTTTTAATGACTCCTATAATTCACACAACATATATTACTGTTGATTAAAATATGCAGAAGTTTCATAAATGTTAAAAAGTTAAGAGGAGAGGTTCTTTTTTCTCATTATTATTCCAAATAGAACCCATCAAAAGCTATTTTGGTGGAATGACATACCACATGAGGCTAGCACAGTGAAAAATATCATATAACATGACCTGCATCTGGGCTAATGATGGACTAGAAGTTATGAGAATGTCCATTTCTCCACCCCCACCCAAAAAAAAAAAAATTGCCAGGGAGAGAAAGGTAGAACAAAAGATTCAGCAATCAATGAGTGGTCTGCAACGTATGGCTATCTATAGAGACAAACATTGAAATACGACCAATTATTAGGAGACAACAGTTGGAAGAATATCAACTATTTTGTACAGAAGTTATTGCATTAATAGCATGTCCATGTTGGTTTAATTTTGTCTCTATCTCTACTTCTATTTATGGTCAGCTAGATATTTAGATTAAACTTGGCATTCTGATCCCCAAGGATCTGGGATAGGCAAATGTTGTTGATGAATAGTGTTAAAGGTATTGTTGCAGGCGGTAAGCTGTTCCAAGTAAAGGTGTCCTTTGCAATTGAATGATGGTGATTTTGTCAATGCTGATTGCGTTCAAGTGATCCTTCACTTGTTTGGGAATTGTGCCCAAGGACCAGAGGTGGTATTCAGCAGGTTCTGACCAGTTCTGGAGAATTGGTATAGGAAATTTTGAGTAGTCCAGAGAACCGGCAAATACCACCTCTGACTGGAAATTTTACAGTATCCTTTCCCTGCCATGCCCACCAAGCCACATCCACAGAACTGGTAGTAAAAAAAATTGAATCCCACCACTGCCAAGGACCTATTATTATTGGTACTGTCTGCTTTCTTTTCCAACATTTGTTCTACTTTTATTTGCATGTCTTTGTATTTTTTTTACTTAGTCATTTTGATGTTTCCACCAAATTTCCATTACTGGCACATTTTTACAGATATTCCAGTGAAACATTGTGGCAATTGTGCTAATATGTTATTGTTTTTAAATGATTTGTGCAATCTTCTTGTATGAACTGAGTGTATGATCTATTGTTTCTTCTGGTCCTCAGTTGTATTAGTTTAAATAGCTTGCTCTTGAGCAGAGGAAATTAAGCCTTCGGTTTCTTTTTTTTAATGTTCCAGTTTTAAGTCATTGTCAGGTTTTATCTTTATCCACTCCTCCCTCCCCATCTTTTGTAGCCACTGACTTTGTAATCCTTCTTCCTTCAACATTCTGCTTGTTTTTATTACATTATTTCAACATTCATGTTTGTTTCCTATACATTCAGTACGTTCTGCTTTTTAACTTGTTCTTGGTTATCTTTTATATAATCAGCCAATACATGCTTTTCTTCTTTGACTGATTTTTTTATTTGAAGTAAACTTCTTCCTTTATTTCTACAAAGTATTCTATCATTATCATTACAAGGAACTAATGCATAGTAAATAAGTCATGAATTTTCTTTGCCTTCCTCCCTCCTTCCCTTTCTCTTCCTTCGTTCCTTCCTGCCTGCCTGCCTGCCTTTTTTCTTTCTCTTTCTCCAAACTCTCTCATCACATTTTTTATTTGGGGGGATTGTGCTGATTTTTAACACTACTGGAAATGCAGTAAAGCAAATATGGAATTCATTTTCCTTTTGAATTATTGACTCTCACATGGAACTCTTCTCCCATTAGTAAAAATACTTGCTTTGTTATACATCATGAAGAAATGCATAGTAACTTCCAGCTGTTTAACTCAAACCAATTACTATTTCCCCCCATTACATAGAAATTCAACATCTGGCTTTTGAACCTTTCAACTATTTGTGATGCATTATTTAGAACTTATCTTCCTTCATTTTCTCACTTGCCAACTCAATAGCTACAACAGAAAACAGCTATGATCACAATTAGTGGGCAAAGGCCTGGAGGCAAAAATTGATGATAGTTATCCTTCACAAATTCTTAGTTTTCTGTAGAAATCAAACAATTTATTCCTAGGTCACTAGAGAATTTCTTTCCAAATCTCTTTAAGATAAGTTTGTCCAATGCTATTTTTTACCATCTCCTTCATATTTAAATTTATATTTATATATATATATATATATGTATGTATGTATGTATGTATGTATGTATGTATGTATGCATGTATGTTCGTGGCATGACCACGAATGCGAAGCCAAACAACAGGATCACAGCTCATCAGCTCAAATCCCCCAGCAACTAAGACTAACCTGAGTACAACCAAACCCCCAGCCAATCAGAACACAGCCAACCCCCCAACCAATCAGAACACAGCCAAACCCTCAACCAATGAGAACACACCACCACCCAATCAAAACACAGCCAAGTCCCCACCCAATCAAGTCAGACCCCCACTAGCAGTTAAAAGGAAGAAGCAGCTGCAAGCTCACATTACTCCAAGAAGCACAAGGCTGAAGACACAAGCCTAAAGATGATGAATGAGACTTCATCGAAACATCGCCTAGATACTTCCAATTCTACGCGGGAGAAAACCCGAAGAACCAAAGATATATATATATCTCAGTTCAAACCAGCTCAAATCCCCCAGCAACTGAGACTAACCTGAGTACAACCAAACCCCCACCAGAACATAACACACCCCCGGCCAATCAGAACACAGCCAACCCCCCAACCAATCAGAACATAGCCAAACCCCCAACCAATGAGAACACACCCCCACCCAATCAGAACACAGCCAAGCCGCCACCCAATCAAGTCACACCCCCACTAGTAGTTAAAAGGAAGAAGCAGCTGCAAGCTCACATCACTCTGAGAAGCACAAGGCCGAAGACACAAGCCTGAAGATGATGAATGAGACTTCATCGAAACGTCACCTAGATATTTCCAACTCTACGTGGGAGAAAACCCAAAGAACCAAAGATCCACATATATATGTGTGTGTGTGTGTGTGTGTGTGTGTGTGTGTGTGTGTGTGTAAGGTTTTTGAGCTGATAATTTTTAAATAATAAATAAGGGAGACTAGGATAGATCTATTTCGAGCTAGTTAGCTCTCTTCAGCTAGCCATTGTAGTGGCAATTACAACTGCCTCACATGTAATACTTCCCTGGTTCGAATCCCAGTAAGGGTATGGCTAGCTGAAGAGAGCTAACTAGCTCGAAATAGGTCTATCCTAGTCTCCCTTATTTATTATTTAAAAATTATCAGCTCAAAAACATTACATACATGTAAACAAAAGACTACGAAACAAATAGCTTTCTGTCGGTATGGTCTCTGGTGATGAGCCGAAAGACAGAAAAGAAAGCAGTATGCTTTCTCCCTTAATTGGGGCTTAACAGGGTGTTGTAACACAAAGTATATACTTATTCCCCTGCCTCTGCTGATAAGGATAGAGCCAGGTGGTGTAGTGGCAATTACAACTGCTTCACATGTAATACTTCCCTGGTTCGAATCCCAGTAAGGGTATGGCTAGCTGAAGAGAGCTAACTAGCTCGAAATAGATCTATCCTAGTCTCCCTTATTTATTATTTAAAATTATCAGTTCAAAAACCTTACACACATGTAAACTAAAGACAACGAAACAAATAGCTTTCTGTCGGTATGGTCTCTGGTGATGAGCCGAAAGACAGAAAAGAAAGCAGTATGCTTTCTCCCTTAATTGGGGCTTAACAGGGTGTTGTAATACAAAGTATATATATATATATGTATGTATTGTATCGTGTATCGTATCATATTGTATCGTATCATATCTTACCATATCATATTATATATAGCCAGTTTAATTTCAGTCCATACTGGCTATTAACATGCAGTAAATCGAAACAATGCTGTAGCTGGTTACAAATCAAGCAGATTATAAAAGAGCTCTATATTTCTTCCAGGCTTGATGATGAGCCATTTTGTTCCCTTTGCTTCACTGAGTGCAGCACAGCAGCATGGTTACATGAATGAATGTTCCTTCACTCGTGGTCCAATGAAGCATAGACCAAGTTTAGGCAGTGTGAGTTGATTTTTAGTCAAATAAATTAGCTTCCTGCAATGTCAGAAAATGCTGTAGCAACCAGACAACATTGCAGAATCCTATGATCTGGAGACCCTCTTTGCACCTGTTGACCAAGTGAAGTTTGTAAAAAATATACTTGTTGCAACATAAATATTCTGCTTTTTTATGGACTATGGATCAAGGTTGTTCTGTCATAAGCTTCTGGTAACAGTTAAATTAGAAAGGTTAATTCTAAAGAATCACAATAGATTCTTGGTGAGTTGAGATTTGATTACCTTCTGAACTTTGGCCTTTGTGTGGAGCAGCTGCCACATTGTTCAGCGGCAGCGGCAGCGGCAACAGTCATGGGATTCACAACGTCTAACAACAAGACAGCAATCAGAAGTTTGTTGGGAATTTGGACTGGTATAGAAAAAAATACCTCTTTGTCGTAAATATAAGGAGCCCTACAATAAGCAAGTGAATAGATGGCATAGCTGTTTGACAATGGTTCTTTTTAAATGTTGAATGATGACTATATTCTACTCACAAGAGAATACAAGGAGCTTTTTGTTTTAGGAAAGCCAAGATATAAAATGCCAACTCATCAATGACTTCTTCCTCAGTTCTAATCTTTCTTTGTTCTTCAGGAAAAAGAGACCTTATGTAATTGCAATTTGTGTTCTGTTCAGTCTTGCTGAATCCGACTGCTTAAAATCATTCTAAAAAAACATCTAATGGATATTTTCTCCTTATTTTTCCTTAGAGAAGACCCCCTAACCACAAAACATTTATTTGAATGCATTTATTTTTGAGAAACCAAACTGCATTTAACTGCTTCTGAAAATATGCAACTTCTCAAATACTCGAATTCATCATGTAATCAAAAATACTGCTAGGCATGCATTTTGATTTCTAAATCTTGACAGGCTCAGGTTTGTCTTCTTTGCAACATCTGAACATCATGAAGAAATTGGATATCTATGACTTCTATTAAGACATTACTCCAAGAAAAACCATACACAGGGATGGGATCCGACCGCTATAACTACCAGTTCTGTTGCTCTGCGTCGTGCGCGCATGCGCGAGTCGCGTGAGTCGCGCGAATCTCGCAAGTTGTGCAAGTCATGCACCCTTTTTTCCTGCTTTTTCAACCGCAGCTGTGTCGCGCAAAGCAGCTGTGGTTGAAAAAGTAGGAAATAAAGGTCAGATAAGAGCCCAGGTGGGCGGGAGGGCCAAAACAGCAGCAGACATACAACCGGTTCTACAGAAGTGGACAGAATCAGTAGAATCCCACCCCTGCATACCTATGGTTTTACCTTTCTACATTCTCCTACTAATAATATGTTCAATTCACAAACTGAAGAAAAACTGAGGTGGTGTTTGCTTTTCATACTTCATTTTACATATTATTTATGTGCAAAGTTGCTCATTTGTGGGCTTTTAAATAGATTTGTAAGAATCAACCTTGATTCATTTCTATCCAGAAATTCAAAATCTGAAGGGAACATGATTAGATTAGCATTTGTGATTCAAGGGTAAACCAGTTGAAGCTGCTTCAAGATTCAGCTAAAAAAGAAAGATGTCCATCTGTCATATGGGAAAGCATTAAACACCTGCACCTGCTTCTCTTATTTGGCAGAATGGGATGAAAAGAGCAGGGTTGATAGACTCTTCAGAATACTCCTGCCAAGTTTCAGTTGGACATCTTCAAGGATTTCACTCTAATGAATGTTTGAAACATTTCCCATGTGCTTCTTTTAAGGCTGATAGAATGAACAAAAGACAGGATCATACTTTTCACATTTTTTTTGGAGGGGGGAGCGAGACTGAATTGTTAAGTCTCCCGAGTTAGGATAGAAAGTCTTCTATGTGACTCAAAATATAATTTTTCAAAAACTGTATTACAGTAGATTATTATTTTTCCCCTTACTTTGCCAGGCTTGGTTGACACTAACAAATGCCTTTTGTCTGTGTATGTGTGAATCATGAATGAAATGGATAAACTGTGAATGCATTTGGAGACCAAATTAGCAAGGATGTCAGGCTAAGCATCGTTTTTATTGATACATTTTCATTGAATCAGTCAATGAAATCAGGTTAAATCTGTTTGATTCAGAGATCCATTTTTATACATTTGTGGAAATCCAAAGTATTGGAGAAATATTAGCTGTCAGTACTCAGAAACTAAGTCTGGAAAGATTGACTATCATTCTTCTTGACGCCCCAATGTGCCATGCTATGGGAAATATGCAGAATAAAGTTTCTTCTCCTTTCTGTTCAATTTTATTTATTTGATACCATTAAATTGTTAATGAGAACATATTCAAGCAGAAAAGCCTGCTCAGCCCTGAAGCAGATTCTCAGGTCACTGTTAAATCAAACTTTTATTAGATATCTACTATTCAGTCCTATAACCCATCCCTAAGGTCCCTTGTTATTTGCAGAACACTAGAATTACCTATAAATTTGAAAAAAGCAAAACATAAAATAATTATGGAATTTGTTTCCTAACCTAGTGAGAAAATTATATATGTATGCGGGGTGAAGATAACAAACATATCAAAGAAAATTGTCTTAGGACATTCAAAATGTGATAATTATATATATATATATATTATATATATAACTTATATATATATATATATATATATATATATATATATATATATATATAAAATATTATATATATATATATATATTATATATATATATAATTGTATAGTTGAAGCTGTAGCAAACTAGTATTTCATTCATTCATCAATTCATTCATTGATTCTTTCACTCCACTACATCATATAAAGACTGTAGCGTTGTGGGATATACTATGGTATCATTGTCCTCGTTTATTCTGAGCATATTGTTAATTTTAATTTGTGTATTCATTTTTCATATTCTGTTTTTTTATTTTTAAGTAGAATCAAAATATTGGGGTAATAAATGAACCTGCCCTTAGCCTTAAAACTATAGTTTTCATAAGTTTTAATTATTATTAATGATGTTTGTTATGTTTCTGGTTATTGTGCTCTATTGTTTTGTGCTTTTAAATTTAAATGCTACTCAGAATCACATATGTCAAATGGGCAGTTATGTAAATTTAGCAAACAAATAAATAAATGCTTCTAGTGGAGCACTGTGGTGTACATAAGTAGTTTCAAGAAATCTGCAAATGATTTGAAAAGAAAATCAATGGAACCAACAGGAAGAATTCTTATATCCTTAGTCTGAACCAGCAATTTTTCACTCAGCAGCTATATTACATATTATATAGCACTCTACTCCAACATAACAGCATTAGTAATAGCAGTTATGCCTCTTTGTAATGCCTTTCAAATCTCTCTAAGCGATTTAGAGTTGGCATATTGCTCCCCTCCCCCAAAAAACCTGGGTCCTTATTTTACCTACCTCGAAAGGATCGAATGCTGAGTCAACCTTGAGCTGATCAGATTCGAACTGCTGGCAGTGGGCAGAATTAGCCTGCAATACTGCATTCTAACCACTGCACTACCATGCTCTAATGCTGTCCAGCATGGAGTTGAAGGAGTTGAAGCCCAATATTTTGAAGACATCACATTGGAGAAGGTTACTGTATACATAAGGAATGTGCTGCTACTAAACTTGGAATACCCTTGCTGTCTTTTATTTATTTATTTATTTATTTTTTAAATCTGGTCAGTTAGATTTTTTTGCAATTTTCATCTATTAGAGACTTGACCTGTAAACTAATATGCAACCTCAATTGCAATGTTAAAAATGCTTAAATAATCCTGTGCCTAGTTTTTATACAAGTCATGGTGACTTACTGAAATCAATATGTGGTTTACAGCATTTTAATAAATAACAAGTATAAATGGTTACTATAAATAATAACTCTGATTATCATATGCAATCAAACCTTTCACCTGCTGAGAGGCATACCACATTTATGCAGATCAGCTTTAGGCCTTTCATCCATGAAATTATAGAATGTATAATGTGATGGGCCATGATATTTTTAGTTTACTGTAATTGCTTATTTATAAAAGAGCTATCAACAGCCCACTTTAAATAAATTCCAAAATCACTGTAGGGCATTTCGAAATGAATATTTTATATGACATTTTAAAAGATTATGAGCTTCACTTTGAGCAGTCAAATTAATGGCTATTTGGCTGTTTAAAGTCATTCTGTGGAGATTTAGGGTAATCGTATATAAATCATAATTACTACATCCAGGTTTTAATAAGGAGTGGATCCCACCTAACTGATAATGCTACAGCATCAGTATGTTTATGAGTGGATGTTGATTTTGGAAAGAAAGAAAAACTGATCAAAAGGTTCTATTGTTTTTTAATGGGAGAGAGAGAGAAAAATAGTCAATGGGATTATTATTTAGAAAGAGCTACCTAGTTTTCATCCTTTTTCATTTGCTCATATCCATAAAGAATGCTATAGTCCAGAAATTTGTGATGCTAGCTCTGGATGCACTAGATCAGTGTTTCTAAACCTTGGCAACTTGAAGATACATAAGGGGAGGGGTGGGGGGTTTGCGCTAATTATTCGGGAGGATCTGGGACCTAGGGAATCCACTGTTCCTCAGACGACCGGATGTGAGTCCCTTTTTGTAAAGTGTAGTTCCGGGATTCAGATGGGCCTATTGATCACATACCTGGCTCCCTGCTATGTGACATCGGCTCTGCCTGAGCTCCTCGAAGTCATAGCCGGCCTGGCGGTTGAGACCTCCAGGCTGATGGTCATGGGGGATTTCAACCTGCCTTCGGCTGGTGGGGCCTCGGGGATTGCTCAGGAGTTCTTGGTTTCCATGACAGCCTTAGGCCTGACCCAATTAATTAGGGAACCCACACACATTGGGGGTCACATCCTGGATCTGGTTTTTGTCTCTGGACAGTGGCAGAATGATCTTGGTGTTGGGGACGTTTTTGTTGAGCCCTTGTCATGGTCAGATCATTCGCTCCTTAGGCTGGACTTCCAGGCCGCTCCTCCCCATTGCAGGGAGGTGGACCAAATACGTTGGTACCGCCCCAGGCACCTGATGGATCCAGATAGGTTCCTGATGGAGCTTGGGCCATGTCCTGACATTCAAACACACGACTCGATTGATGACCTGGTCACCACCTGGGATAGGGTGGCGGCTGGGGCCCTGGACCGGGTCGTGCCCTTGCAGCCTCTGACCTGGCGCCACTCTCACTCAGCCCCTTGATTTTCCAGGGAGCTGAGGGAGATGAAGCACCGGAAAAGACGCCTGGAGAGTATTTGGAGGACTACTCGCTCCGGACTTGACCGAACACTATTACGGTCTTATATTAAGACCTATTTAGTGGCGATAAGGTGGCAAAGCATTCTTACTTTTCCACCCTTATTGCGTCTGCAGGAAACCGCCCGGCCGCCCTGTTTAGAGTGACCCGCTCCCTCCTGGAAGGGGGACCACGGGAGGACCCCTTGCAGGGACAGACTGAGGACTTTTCAAATCTCCTGGTGGATAAAATCGCTCGGATCCGGGATGGGTTGAACTCTGAATGGGCAACTCTGGGTGGGGGGTCGGGGGCGGAATTTGAGGCAGTCATTTGGGAGGAGTTTGATCCTGTGACCCCCGAAGACATGGACAGGTTGCTGCAGGGACTACCCGGGAGGTGACACGAGGTTGGTTTCAATTAATGCTTCCTTGAGTGAAGGATATCTGCCCGCCGCCTTGAAAGAGGCGGTGGTGAGACCCCTCCTTAAGAAACCGTCCCTGGACCCAACTTTGTTATCTAATTATCGTCCCGTCTCCAACCTTCGTTTTGTGGCGAAGGTTGTTGAGAGTGTGGTGGCACGACAGCTTCCCCAGCACATGGATGAAGCTGTCTATTTGGATCCACGCCAATCGGGCTTCAGGCCCGGACACAGCATGGAGACGGCATTGGTCGCATTGGTGGATGATCTCTGGAGGGCCCGTGACAGAGGTTATTCCTCTGTCCTGGTCTTCTTAGATCTCTCAGCGGTTTTCGATACTGTCGACCACAGTATCTTATTGCGGCGGCTGGGAGGGGTGGGAGTGGGAGGCACTGTTATGCGGTGGTTCTCCTCCTTCCTCTTCTGACCATTCACAATTCATGTTGGCAGGGGGGCAGAGGTCGGCCCCGAGGACACTGGTTTGCGGGGTGCCTCAGGGGTCGGTGCTCTCGCCCCTTCTGTTCAATATTTATATGAAGCCGCTGGGTGAGATCATCCGTGGCTTTGGAGTAGAGTTCCATCAGTATGCTGATGACACTCAGCTGTACTTCTCTACCCCAGGCCACCCCGATGAAGCCATTGAAGTGATGACCCGGTGCCTGGAGGCCGTGCGGTGTTGGATGGGGCAGAACAGGCTTCAGCTCAACCCATCTAAGACTGAGTGGCTGTGCTTCCCGGCACCCCGGTACAGCCAGCTGGTTCCATCGCTGGCTGTGGGGGAGGAAACTCTTGCCCCCACAGAGAGGGCCCGCAATCCGGGTGTCCTCCTGGATATGCGGCTGTCATTGGAAGACCACGTGGCGGCTGTCGCCAGGGGGGCTTTTGGCCAGGTCCGTAGGATCTACCAGTTGCAGCCCTTTCTGGATCGGGATGCGCTTCGCACGGGCACCTCCGCCCTGGTGACCTCCTGCCTAGACTATGCCAATGCTCTCTACATGGGGCTGTCTTTGAAGAGCATCTGGAGGCTCCAGCTGGTGCAGAATGCAGCCACAAGGGTGGTGTTGGGGGCTCCTCGGGGCTCCCATGTTATGCCACTTCTGCACAAGCTGCATTGGCTCCGGGTGGCCCTCCGGGTGCACTTCAAGGTCTTAGTTATCATCTTTAAAGTACTCCATGGCTCGGGACCAGGATATCTGCGAGACCGCCTCCTGCCATTATCGGCCTCCCGCTGACCGATACGTTCCCATAGAGTCGGCTGGAAGGCTGGCGACCCCAAGCATGCGGACCTTCTCATTGGGGGCACCCCCTCTCTGGAACAAATTACCCCCAGAGATGAGGACCGTCCCTGATCTCATGACCTTCCGTCGTGCGCTGAAAACTTATTTATTTCAGTAAGCCGGTCTGGCGTAGGGGTTTTTAAATTTTAATCTGGTTTTTAATCTTTCATAATCCCCTTATTTTAATCTTTGTAAGAGCCAATTATATTTAATTCTTTTAATTTTTAAATATTGTATTTGTGTTTTATATGTGTATTTTTATTCTGGCTGTTCACCGCCCCGAGTCCCTTGGGAGAGGGGGCGGTATATAAATTTAAATAATAAATAAACTTCAACTTCCAGAATTCCCCAGCCAGCATTTTGTGGAGCGTAATATTTTAACAAGCCTTCGATTCCTTTGATGTTCCCTTTAGGGTATTATTTATTTATTTATTTATTTGATTTATATACCGCCCTCTCTCCCCGAAGGGACTGGAAATTATGCTTTAATTGTCTGTATTGGATAATACCAGAAGATCAAGGTCTTAAGTTTTGAAAAAGAGTTAATACTGTGTCCCATTAATATATTGTTCTAGTATTGTTTTTCTTCACAAACAGAAAAAAAGAAAGCAAAATATTTTATGAATTTCTTCCTTCATGTCCTCAATTGTGTTACTTTTTGCCTGTCTGCAACTCAACTTATTTTAAAGGGTAGGTAACTGCAACTTTGAATCTTGGGGAAAATAGCTTGCATTTGGATTTTCCATGCAAATGACATGAGGGCTTTTAAAGCATACTATTGTAATTTATTCTAGAAGAATTTCTAAATCATCCTCAAAATTCCATATCTGGAGTACACAGAGATGTTAGCTTCTCAAATATACAAGTTCACTATAACTATTGAAATGGGCGATATAATTATATACACCTACCAATTACAGGGTTGTGAGACTGGATGTTAGAAAATTAACAGATTTCCTGGATATAAAAAAATTCTGTGGTTGATGGGCATATAAACATTTGACCATTTCAAAAACATACATTATAATTGAAAACCAGCTCAAATAGTTCTTCATGGAGTTTCTGTAACTGTAATACTATGGGAAAATGTATTTCACATAATTTCATATGTTAATTTGTCTTTCTGGCCCAGCCAAATACTTTGACCTACACTATTGAACAAGTTAAAAAGAAACAATAAAAGTGATAGACACTTTTGTGTTCATTTTATATTCTTCCATTGTCTAAACAATTTTGTTTGATTCTGGATAATAATTTTTCATGTTCATCAGAGGAAAGAGAGGGAACTGTTTATCAAATAGGTAGGTTGAGAGGAGGGGTAATCCCCCAGTTATCCGAAGAAATTTAGATGGTCTCTGAACATTGCTGGTTGTGTTAATCTCATCACTCAATATGCTTTAAAAAAAAGAACAAATGTTTTCTCTTATTTTTAAGGCTTCTTCTGGTGTACAAATAGTCTTTGCTTATTGAACACTTGTTCAATAGTCATTTAAAGTTATAATGGCACTGAAACAGGAGATTTAGGACTAGCCCTCAGGTTGTGACTATCACAGCAATTCTACAATTCAGGAACCTGGCAATCTGCATTCAATTCTGATGGTTGCTGGGTCTTGCAGTTGTATGATTGTCATCTGTATTCTTCATAGCTGTGGTAGCGCAGTAGTTAGCATGCAATACTGCAGGCTACTTCTGCTGATTGCCAACTGCCTGTAATTTGATAGTTCGAATCTCACCAGGCTCAAAGTTGGCTCAGCCTTCTATCCTTTTGAGGTCAGTAAAATGAGGGCCCAGATTGTTGGGGGAAATATGGTGAGTCTGTAAACCACTTAGAGCTGTAAAGTACTGTGAAGCGGTATATAAGTCTAAATGCTAATGCTATAGCAGGCTTCCAACAAGCAAAGTCAATGGGCAAGTTGGAAGGAAGTCACAAGTTGTTACATGCCATCACATTTAAGTCCTGTGATGATTTGCTTAACAATCACAGCCAGAACTGATCAACTGATCTTTTAAGTTGGGCACACTCACATGGCCTTTTGCTTTTCAAGCACTTCATGTAGCAATAGAGCTTCTGGTTCCAATTGTGGTCAGTAATTGAAGACTACCTGAATGATCAGAGCTGGAGGTGGCCCTAATGAGGAAAAGTTAATGACAATCTATCTTTTCACCTCTGATACAAGCACAAAAGTGAATGGTTTGCCGGTGACACATATTTTGTCATTTACTTATTCTTGCCGCAAGTGTTTGAAAGAGTATAAAAAAAAAATGAAAAGAGGCTCAGGTTAACTTCAGAAACAGTTTGAACAGTACTTCCTCACAAGTAAATCTACAGAAGAAATCTACTGTAAGAATATTGCTAGGTTTAAGGAATATTCCATGTAATAGTTTCTAATCTTTACTGCACTTTCAATTGTTCAGGCCAGTAGTTTTTGTTAAAAAATAAAGCCAGAATGACCTACTTTTCAGTGACTGGCGAGATAAAGAAAATAGTATTTTATCATATAGCTTTTCAAAAAGTGACAGCACTCTAACAAAATAAGTTGCCCTCGTGGACATTTTACCCTTTACAAAGCCCTTAAAGATTCAGAAGCTTAATGCTGAAAGGTTGGCCATTTCTTCAGTAATGAAATATCTCATTAAATCATTTAAAAAAATTTAAAATATTTTTCAGACTGGTAATCAATGAGTCTCCAACTGAAATACTGACATACAATTTTACCAAGGAGAAATATAAATCAATCAAGAATGTGCTTCTAAGACATGTACTAATAAAGATTGAGTTTTATTTGAATCAATAATACTATATTTTTTTTAAAATGTTTTTCTCCTTAATTGAGTTAGGAATAATTGAACTGATCATATAATGAAAGGGGTGGAAGTCCACGGTTGGAAGAGATGAGTTAAACTTCTCATCCATTTCTGACATGTTCTTTGGAAATACACTTCTGGACAAAAAATCCTTAATATGGATGTTAATCCTTAATATCGTTTCATATCTTTTTGTTTACAAATGCTTCCTTTAATTAATGTTAAATTAATTGTTAAATTGTGAAACAATTATTCTCTCTTTTTCTAGAAAGAAAAAATAAACATATTCATCCCTTTTTCCATATGCACATTTTCCTTAGAATAAAATGAAAGTGTAATAGCTACTGTAGCACAAGCAGAAGAATAGCAGAGTGCACCCATGAACATCAACTAGCAGTCAGAAGATGAAAGGAAAACCTCTTAGTCCGAAAATACATGCATAAACTCAACCATAATTTCAACCAGGGAATTGTGGGCATCCTAGACTAAGCTACATCCAAAGTTATGACATTTCTGGAAGTTTGGCATTCAAACAAATCAGCCAACGATAGACATAGATCAAGAAACCATATTTTTACACCATGCAGATGAAATAGTAAAAAGCAAACTAAGAAGCAAACTAAAAGATCAGATTCTTTCCAGAAAGGAGATAAATAGGGATTAATACTAGGACCAACAAAGAACAGAAAACAATACCCTAATTAAGGAACCACTAGGAACAAAACTGCACCCTCATCAACACATATATGAACAGGGAGAAAACCCACACTCATCAGTACTGATGATGTTACCTAATTGGGTAATAAAACTGCAGGAAGCAACCAAGCTCAAAGAGCAAAAGGACTTTCCACTTTCCTTACAGTAATTAGAACACTGTAAAAGTTATTTTGAAATTTATTTTCTAAAATTTCTATGTAAGGCAAAAGTAGAACATGTATGCTATTAATTTTTTTCCAAAAAGTGACACTCACTCAAAACTCATTTGTATCTTTCACACCTTAAAGATACTCATGTAAGATTACGACCTTGATAGGAGGAAGTCACAAATCTTTGCTTCTGATGAAAGGACTTTACAAGCCTGGAAACAGAAACCTGGAATGAATTACTTTAGAAAAATCCTCAAAAGGATATTTCAGAATTAAGCAGAAAAAAAATGGAAGGATGACAACAAATGGTAGAAATGCATACATAACAAGAAGCCATTAAATTAATCCCATAAAAATTCTTGTTCATCGTATCTCTGTACATTTTCTAGATACTTAGAAGATACAAGCAGAAGTTTATTAATGGTTTGCCATGCTGCCTACAATTCTCATATGCAAATACTGCCCTTTCTTAGTTCATATTTTGCATGCACCAAATTATGTTTTTCATAACTATATTTAGAGTAATTGAAATATGACTAAGGTAGACAGAAACTAGGATATCTAACAAGCTAATGACTTGTGATTCCTCTTGCAGGTACAAACAAATCTGGAAAAAATACAGTATAATATTCAAGCTTTAAAATTATTATTATTATTACTATTATTACACAAAAACGACAGTATACACAGCAAACGAGATAACCATGCTTGGTTTCATATCACAAATCAGTAGTCGAACACTTCCCAAACATTTATGACAGCGTGATATATCGGCAGATTATACGAGCAGATCCCAGTAAGGTGGCCTTCTGCAGCTGACCAATGGTGATCTTGTCAGTGCCAACTGTTTTTAAGTGCTTGCCTAGGTCTTTAGGCACAGCACCCAGTATGCCGATTACCACTGGGACCACCTGCACTGGTTTATGCCAGAGTCTCTGCAGTTCAATTCTCAAGTCCTGAAACCTGGTGACTTTTTCAAGTTGTTTCTCGTCAATTCTGCTGTCACCAGGTATGGCAATGTCAACGATCCATACTTTTTTCTTCTCCACAATCATGATATCTGGGGTACTGTGTTCCAAAACTTTATCAGTCTGTATTCGGAAGTCCCACAGTAGTTTTGCATGCTCATTTTCGAACACTTTTTCAGGCTTATGATCCCACCAGTTCTCTGCTACAGGCAGATGGTAGTTGTGACACAAATTCCAGTGGACCATCTGAGCGACTGTGTTGTGATGTTGTTTGTAGTCAATCTGAGCTATTGTCTTGTGACAGCTCAGTATGTGATCAACGGTTTCATTCGCTTCTTTGCAGAGTCTGCATTTGGGGTCACCAGCAGATTTTTCTATTCTGGCTTTGATTACATTCATTCTGATGGCTTGTTCTTGGGCTGCAAGAATCAGGCCTTCTGTTTCTTTCTTCAGTGTTCCGTTGGTCAGCCATAATCAGGTCTTTTCCTTATCTACTTTTCCTTGGATCTTTTCAAGGAACTGTCCATGCAGTGCTTTGTTACACCAGCTGTCAGCCTGAGTTTGCATCACTGTTTTTCTATATTAATTCTTGGTTTGCTGCACTTTGAGCAGCTTCCTCTTGTTGACAGCCATCAAAACTGGTTCAACACTGTCTTTCACATAATCTGCCAGAGCATGCTTCTCTTCTTCGACTGTCTGCTTCACTTGCAAAAATCCTCTGCTGCCTGCTTTTCTGGGCAAATATAGCCTGTCGACGTCACTACGCAGGTGCAGCGCATAGTGTATGGTCATCAATTTTCTTATTTTCCTATCCCGGCTGTCCAGCTCTGCCTATGTCCAGTTTATGATCCCAGCAGCATATCTGATGACGGGTATGGCCCAGGTATTTATAGCCTTGATGGTGTTACCACCATTCAGTTTGCTTTTTAGAAGTTTTCTGACCCTTTGCGTGTATTCTTTGCTGACCACATTTTTCACTTGCTCATGCTTGATATTGTCCAGCTGCAGTATGCCCAGGTATGTGGAGGCTTTGAGTTGGTGGCACTTGATGGTTGTCCATTGGGTATTTTAATTCCATCACTTTCTATGATCTTCCCTTTCTTCAGTGCCACTGTGGTGCATTTGTTCAGGCCAAACTCCATGTTGATGTCAGTGCTGAAAATTCGAACTGTATTGGTAAGTGATTGGATTTCAATTTCTGATTTTCCGTATAACTTCAGATCATCCATGTACAGCAGGTGAGAGATTTTCTGTGAATTTTTAGCAGTTTGATAACTTAGGTTAGTTTTCTGTAAAATTGTTGACAGGGGGGTCATGGCGATGATGAACAGCAGAGGTGACAAAGAATCACCCTGGAAAATCTCTCATTTATTTATTTATTTATTTATTTATTAATTAATTAATTAATTAATTAACATATTTATATACTGCCCTTCTCCCGAAGGACTCAGGGTGGTGTACAGCCAACTAAAACATTCCACAATTATAAAAGTTAAAAGAAGATTAAACATCCTAAGGCTGTCTTTAAAATTTTACCCAACCCCAATAAATTAATAAAACCCCAAATATTAAAATCCTGAAATTTAAAACCTAAAATTATAAAATTGCTGTAAAACTCCCACTTCAGTCCAGGCCAGCCTGCTCGAAGAGCCAGGTTTTCAGTGAACGTCTGAATGCTCTCAGGTCGGTGTTGTTACATAGCTCCGGAGGCAGACCATTCCAGAGGGTGGGAGCCCCCACAGAGAAGGCCCTATTCCTTGGGGTCACGAGGCGGTACATAGATGCCATCGGTACCCGAAGGAGGCCCTCCCTGTGCACAGGTCGGTGGGAGACTACCGGCAGAACGCGGTCCTGCAGATAGCCTGGTCCAATGCCATGGATCGCTTTAAAGGTCAAAACCAGAACCTTAAAGTGAACCCGGAAGGCCACCAGCAACCAATGCAGCTCGCGCAGGAGAGGCGTCACATGGGAGTTTCTTGATGTTCCCATAACCACCCACGCAGCCGCATTTTGTACCAGTTGAAGCCTCCGGGTGCTCCCCGCAGGGAGCCCCATGTAAAGAGCATTACAGTAGTCCAGGTGGGAGGTGACAAGGGCATGAGTGACCATGCGTAAGGCGTCCCAATCCAGAAAGGGACGCAACTGGCGAATCAGGCGAACCTGATAAAAAGCCCCCCTGGAGATGGCCGTAATATGAACTTCTAAAGACAGCCGTGCATCCAGGAGGACGCCCAAATTGCGAGCCCTCTCTATGCGGGCTAAGATCTTTCCCCCAATAGTCAGCGACGGAGTCAGCTGACTATATCGGGGCGCCGGAAACCACAGCCACTCAGTCTTGGAAGGGTTAAGCTGGAGCCTGTTCCCGCCCATCCAAATCCGCACGGCCTCCAGGCACCGGGACATAGCCTTCACAGCATCATTGGTGTGGTTTGGGGTGGAGATGTAAAGCTGAGTATCATCAGCATAGAGATGACGCTGCACCCCAAGACCACAGATGATCTCCCCCAGCGGCTTCACATAAATGTTGAACAAAAGAGGGGAGAGGACCGATCCCTGAGGCACCCCACAAAAGAGGGGCCTTGAGGTAGACCTCTTCCCCCCCATCAACACAAATTGCAAGCGGTTAGAGAGGAAGGAGGAGAACCATCGTAAGACAGTTCCTCCAATTCCTAACCCCTCCAACTGCCGCAATAAGATACTATGATCGATAGTATCAAAAGCCGCCGAGAGATCTAACAGGACCAGGACAGAGGAATAACCCCTGTCACGGGCCCTCCAGAGATCATCAACCATCACGACCAATGCTGTTTTGGTACTATGCCCGGTCCTGAAGCCCGATTGGAAAGGATCGAGGTAAGTTGCTTCCTCCAGGTACTGAGGGAGCTGATGCACCACCACACTCTCAACAACCTTCACTAAAAAGGGAAGGTTGGAGACTGGACGATAGTTATTTAAAACAGCCGGATCCAGGACAGGCTTTTTGAGGAGGGGTCGCACCACCACCATTTTCAAGGCAGTAGGAAGCGACCCCTCTCTCAACAAAGTGTTGACAATCCCCTGGAGCCAGCTTCATGTCACCAACCAGGAGGGACACTGGGTCCGACAGACATGTGGTGGTATTCAGCCCCCCCCAGCAACCTGTCCACACCCTCAGTGGTCACAGGGTCAAACTCTTCCCAGATAATAGTCTCAAGTCTTACCCTGGACACCTTCCCCAGGACCATCTAATTGGAGTCCAGTCCTCCCCGAATACGAGCGATTTTGTCGTGCAGAAATCGGGAAAATTCTTCTGCCCTGCCCTGCAAGAGGTCCTCCTGTGGTCTCGGCTCAAGCAGGGAGCGGGTCACTCTAAACAGAGCGGCAGGCCAATTTTCTGCCGATGCAATAAGGGCGGAGAAATACAAACATTTCGCCGCCTCTATCGCCACAAGGTAGGTCCTAATATGAGACCTCACCTGTGTCCGGTCGGACTCGGCATGGCTAGTCCTCCAAACACTCTCCAGACAGTCTTTTCCAGCATTTCATCTTCCTCAGCTCCTCCGTAAACCATGGAGCTGGATGGGATCTGTGCCGGATCAGATGTCGCAAAGGCACAACTCGGTCCAGAGCCTTGGAGGCCAACGTATCCCAAGTCACCAGCCAAGTTATGAGCCAGAGTCTCAGGAAATGGCCCAAGCTCCCTCTGGAACTGCTCAGGGTCCATCAGGCGCCTGGGGCGGAACCTTCTGCACGGCTCCGCCTCCCTGCGGTGGGGGGTGGCGGTACAGAAGTCAAGCCTAAGAAGAGAATGATCTGACCATGACAAGGGTTTTATAGCTAAGTCCCCGAAGCTACAGTCATTCAACCACTGACCAGAGACAAAAATCAGGTCTAGCGTGTGTCCTCCCATGTGAGTGGGGCCAGAAACTAGTTGGGTCAGGTCCATGGCCACCACGGAAGCCATGAACTCCTGAACCACCCCAGAGGTTTCCCCGAGTGAAGGCAAGTTGAAATCCCCCATGACTAAAAGCCTAGGGGTCTCAACCGCCAGCCCGGCTATCACCTCAAGGAGTCCGGGCAGGGCCGATGATACGTGGCAGGGAGCCAGGTACGCTATCAAAAGGCCCATCTGAACCCCCTGCCCCCACTTCACAAAGAGAGACTCACAACCAGCCGTCTGAGGAACAGTGGCCTCCTTAGGACAGAAGACTTCTCTAATAATCATCGCCACCCCACCACCCCTTCCCTGAGACCTTGGCTGATGAAATGCTAGGAAATGGTGGACACATCGCTTTTGATGTTGACCAGTCCGTAGCTTTCACTTCCAATAAACTGTTCTGTTTTCCGGTGCTTCATCGCATTTGCAGTGAAAGTACCAATGCACTTGCATATTCCGATGACATCCAGGCACTTGATGATCCAGCTGTGTGGTAGTGAATCAAATGCTTTCTTGTAGTCAATCCAAGTTGTATGAAGATTTGTTTTTCAGCTTTTGCAGTTCTCTAAAATCATTTTGTCGATCAGGAGCTGATCTTTTGTGCCTCTGCTTTCTCGTTTGTTTCCTTTCTGCTCTACTGGCAAGATGTTATTTGCTTCTAGATAGTCCTGGATCCTGTCAGCTATGATACTTGGACATGGTACTTGGACAGCTTGAACATGGTTGGCAGACACGTTATTGGCCTGTAAGTTGCAGGTGTTGCCCCTTTTGCTGGATCCTTCTGTATCAAGTAGGTTTTTCCAGCTATTAACCATTCACTGATGTTTCCTGTCTGCAGCATCTCATTGAATTGTTCAGCCATTTTTTCGTGCAGGCTGGTCAGGTATTTGAGCCAAAACCCATGCAGCTGATCATTGCCAGGCGATGTCCAGTTCTTGATTTTTTCACTCTGTTGCTTATCATTTCAGTAGTTATTTCCAGTTGGTCCATTTTGTTCTTGGAGAATTTCATCTCAAAGTCTCTGATCCACCCAGCATTTTTGTTGTAACATTTCTTAGTCTCCCACATGTCTTTCCAAAACTGAGTAGTTGCCATTTTCTCAGATTTTTCAATTTTTCATAACCCCGTTTGATTCAGACTCTGATAGAACCGTCTTTGGTCTGATTGGAACAATTAATTTTGTTTGTACTGGATGACTCTGGCTTCGTATCTTTCTACTACTACTACTACTACTACTACTACTACTACTACTACTACTACTATATTATTATATTATATTATTATTATTATTATTATTATTATTATTATGCTGGCATTCTAGCAAAGTATACACCAAATGAAGAACCCTTGACTATTGTCCAAGATTTTTCTTTTAATTATCCTATGGTATTTTTGTTTTCCCTTAGCAACATTTTCTTTATAACGTTACCATCCTTTCTTTTAAGTCAGATTTCCATGATTTTTCAGTTGAGAGTGAGAGTGAGAGAGAAGACCACCTTTTCTCTGCAGCTTTTGGCATTAACTCCCTTTCTCCAACGGTGGTCCAATTCCTGCTACAATTATATAGAAAGATGCAAAGTAAAAGAAGAGGCAGAATCAATCAGTTCTAAACATCTGAATTCAATTCCATTCACAGAAAGAAACTTGGCATTCAGAACTGTAAAATTATAGTAATAAAACATAGATGATAGCTAGATAGCTAGATGATAGATAGATAGATAGATAGATAGATAGATAGATAGACAGATCATTAAAACTGGTAATTTATTCAGGTATGCATTACAGGGGACAAGAGAGGAGTTCTTCAAATTCTCCTTTATTTTATTCACCCCTCTTTTTTCCTTGTAAAATATTTAAATAGACTGTTGTTTATTAACGGCATTTATGCAAGTATACAGTATTTGGTTTATTAAAGAGTATCTTCTATATTTTTGTTCACTGTAACTGGCATTTTGTTATTTTTCATCTTCTAGAGGAATGGTTCTCAACTTTTTCTTCACCATGGACACTCTTTAAATATCTTTTGTGACCACAGACCCCAAAACTTAAGATTTAAATCGTAACATTTCTTCAAACCTTTGTGGGCCCCTTTGTGATGATATCACAACTCCCCAGGCACCTGCAGATCTTGGGTTGAGAACCACTGTTTTACGGTATTCCTGTTAATATGTAAAATCGATACATCTCTAATTTTAAATGACAATTAGAAAGAAAACAGAGAAAGATGCTTACCTACAGTTTTATCTGTCTTGAAATTTAGCATTCAGTTCAAGACACTAATCTAACTTCTAAAAAATATAAAATCTATTACTAACTTACATGTCAAAAATATGCAGGTGAATACCTTTATTTATTTCAAATGATTTCACTCATCTGAAGAATAGGCGGTAAAAAAAGGAAGAAGTAGTATGCATGTGTGTGTGTGTTGTATATATATGTATATGTCCTGACCTTTTCAAAGGTGAGTGGGTAAATAGTTCATAACATAATAAAGCTTTTATATTATGTTGAAACCTCTCTAAGTGCTCTACCATGCTTACATTAAGCAGATCAGTGTACTAAAGAAATAAGTAGGCATTTCCTGGTTAAATATTTGTAAAGATGCTTTCATGCCCAAGATTCCTCATAAGAGATTTTACATTCTGCTCACAGAAGCCATGTGAGAGATAAGATAATGTTCATTACTTGTACTTTATGCCTCTCATCAACAGAAAAACAAAATGATTTAATGCACAGGAAGAAATAGGAAACAGACAAGTAAATCTGAAAGTAATGTCATGTGTATCATTTAACAGTATGCTATTCAACAGTCTATAATTCACAAGAAATTATTCCACCATTTATGGATGTTTGGGGTGATTTGTTTAGAAATAGAGCAATAACAGACTTGAAGAAAATATTATATTGGGCCATGATACATATAAGCCATTTTTTCCTACGGTCCTACTAAGTTAGAATAAAAGTCTTCAGTCTGTTTCCTTGACATTCAAAACTCAGTTGAACATTTTAGTTTCTTGTTATAAAAGTGACAGGCCATATAGAAATGACCCTATCAATGAATGAAAACTTCAGTTTAGAGAAATAAAAACAGATCTACATCCCCCAAAGTTTTTCTTCAAATTTCATTTCTCATACATCCTAAATACATGTCATATCATATATTTCATATTCTATATCTCTACTTGTGCATGATCAGTCTTCCATCTATCATTCTTTTCCTCCTCCTTCTCTGTGCTGAAGAACAGAAAAATAGAGGGATGGAAAGAGTGAGAGGGTATCATCAAGCAGAAGATGAGTGATGGAGTCTGTGCTCTGTATTTGATATTTAAATTGCAATTTATTCAAAATTAATTTCTTTTCTAAATAGAAATATGTCATCAGATGTCCAGGAAGTAGAACATCTAGCAAGGGTTTCTATAAATTAAAAAAGGTAAAGTGTTTCCCTGTCCAAAACTAGAAGATAGTGCTAATCTCCATTCTTCAGTTGAGAGAGCCAATTTATTTATTTATTTATTTATTTATTTATTTAATTTTGTCAAGTGATTATAAGATAACAGGTATAAGTATAAACATTGTTATGAATACATGAAATGGATACAAATAAGAAAGAAAAACAAGAAAAGAAAAGAAAGAAACAATAGGACAGGGACGGTAGGCACGTTGGTATGCTTATGCACGCCCCCTACAGACCTCTTAGGAAAGGGGTGAGGTCAATAGTAGACAGTCTAAGGTTAAAATTTTTGGGGTTTGGGGAAGAAACCACAGAGTCAGGTAGAGTATTCCAGACATTGACCACTCTGTTGCTGAAGTCGTATTTTCTGCAATCAAGTTTGGTGCGGTTAACCTTGAGTTTGTATCTATTGTTTGTTCTTGTGTTGTTATGGTTGAAGCTGAAGTATTCATTGACAGGTAATTCATTGCAATGTATGATTTTATATACCATACTTAGATCAGACTGAAGACGGTGTAATTCAAGGTTTTCTAGGTCTAGAATTTCAAGTCTAGTGGCATAAGGTATTCTACAATGAGTAGAGGAGTGGAGAACTCTTCTTGTGAAATATTTCTGGACTTTCTCAACTGTGTTAATATCAGATACGTAATGTGGGTTCCAGACTGATGACTGTATTCGAGTATTGGTCTAGCAAATGTGTTGTATGCTCTAGTTAGTAGTGTGATATTACCAGAGAAAAAGCTATGCAGGATTAGGTTAACAACTCTTAATGCCTTTTTGGCTATGTAGTTACAGTGGGCTTTAGCATTTAGATAATTAGAGATGAGTACTCCAAGGTTCTTGACAAAGTTTGGATTATCAACAAGGTCTTGACTATTCAGCTTGTATTTTATTTTCTGATTTTTTTACCAATATGTAGGACAGAGCATTTATTTGTTGAGATTTGAAGTTGCCATTATTTTGACTATTCTGATACATACTCGAGATCTTTTTGAAGGGTAGCAGTATTGTCGGTGGTGTTGAGTAGCTTTACATCATCAGCGAAGAGAATGCAATTGCTCTTAATATGATCACAGAGGTCATTTATGTAGAGTATGAAGAGAGTTGGTCCTAAAACACTGCCTTGGGGGACGCCACTGTTGGCAAGTACAGAATTTGATAGGACGGTCCCAATTTTGACCATTTGTTGTCTGTTTGACAGGAATGCTTCTATCCAGTTATGCAGGTGTCCAGAAATACCATAAGATTTTAGTTTTAGGAGTAGTTTGTCATGTACCAATGAATCAAAGGCTTTACAGAAGTCTATGTAAATTGAGTCTATTGTTTTGCCCTGATCGAGTTGTGTAGTCCATATGTTTTTGCAGTGTAAGAGTTGCAGATTACAGGATAGTTTTTTTCTGAAACCAAATTGTTTATTAGAGAGTAGGTTGTTTGTCTCTAAGTGGAGGATGATGGATTGGTTAATAATTGATTCCATGACTTTACAGGTGATGCAGCATAAAGAGATTGGTCTGTAATTTTCAACTAGCTGGGGTCTCCCTTTTTGACAATGGGGATGACTGTGGCTAGTGACCATAGGTTTGGCAAGGAGCTGGTCCTGAAAGATTTTTCAAAGATTATGCTTAGAAGTTCAGCTATGGCAGTGGATAGGTTTTTTAAGAAGTAGGCCCATATTCTGTCCAGTCCAATAGATAGAGACGGTTTTAGATTGTGTAGTGCTTTTTCAACATTGTCTTCTGTAAAATCGATATGTATTAGATCATTGTGGTTGTCTATGGTTCGACTAGGAAATGCAGGGCATGATCCATTGCTGTTTACAAATACTGAGCCAAAGATTGTGTTAAAGAAATTGGCCTTAATAGTGTTGTCGTTGCAGTCTTTACCATTAGGTCCTTTCAGGATCTTGAGTCTTTTAGTTTGTTATTTACAAAAATGTAGAAAGCGTGGGTGGAATTGGTGCATAGAAGGTTTTCCTCTTGTTTAACGTGATAATTGGTGCATTCAGTCTTTATCTGGTGGCATAAATTTTTGTATCAGCTTTTGAAGTTGGCAATGTGACCAGATTTGTTTTTCTGCCAAAGGGATTTCTTTTTGGATTGAAGCTTCCTTATTGTTATGAGTAATTTGTTTTTTCTGGTTTTGGGAGTTGTTTTGTCAGATGATGCTTCTGTAGCCATGTGGCTGGCATGACTATATGTTGAGGGCATGGCAAAGTGGTACCTAATCATCTACTCTCATTTGAATGCTTTTGAACTGCTAGATCGGGAGGAGCTAGGGCAGGAATGGGAGTTCAACCCATAATGTGATATTTGGGGCTTGAAGTATCAACCTTTTGGACAATAAACCCAATGACTTAACCATTAAGCTACTGCACCCCTTTTCTATAAGCTTTGCCTCTGCATATAGTTTATATGAATGACTATCTTTGTTTGGTTCCTCTGATGAGGAGTCCAGTATGGTTGAAACACTAACATAGCTCTCATCTTCCTCAAAGCATGCCAGCCTCATAATCACATCAAGTTAGGACTTCATTGGGGAATTATTATTACTATTAGTCCAGCACAGTAATACTTATGTTCTTATGAGTGAGCATTGGGACATTTACTTGGATTCCCAGCATATTTGTCAACCACAAAAATGTACACTTTGTGTTAGAGAACTTCAGTGGCAACAACTGCAGTTCATCTGGCAGCTACAGTATTGGCTTGGGTTCCCAAGGGAAGAGAGCCCAGCTGTTATAGAGGTTGATGATTCTATTCAATCTGCTGGGCTAATTAGTTCATAGTCTGAACAGGTTCATTCATTTACACAGCCACCTGATTTTTATATTCAAACAAATTGATGGCTGCTTAATCAATAGAGGATAGGGGTTCTGTAGCTGTCATTGTGTTGCTCAAAGAGTAGAGAAAGAGCCATCAAACTGTCAGCCATGAAACTGCCATCAAACTTCTCATTAGGAAAACTCAGCAGAATTTCTAAGACATCTGACAATTCATGGAAAGACTAAGTTCTTGTCTCAGACTTGGCTAGTCTCTGACACATTATACTGCCCAGATGAATAGCAATCTTTATTGTATGTTAGGAAGGAGACATTGAAACAGTTGATTGTCCTGTTGCAATGTGAACATTATTTTTCTTTTTATATCCACTCTATTTCAATTTTCTTAACCCCACTCCCCTCCCATGGTTTAATTAACTTTTTGCTTTGAACTTCTAATAGCAATAGCATTTAGACTTATATGCCACCTCATAGTGGCATTCCCTGGGCAGTTACAATGTAGAAGCATTATTCACATATTGTCACATATTGGATCCTAATTTTACCATCTTAGGAAGGATAGATGGCTACCAAACTCCATTCCTCTTTTGATCAAGCAGCCAATTGTTAAATCGTTTCCACCCAGTCTCTTCTAAATAAAAATGGTGAGCTTCAGAAGGTACTTTGAACAGCAGTTTTCTGCCCAATGTGTGACTCATCTAGAGATGGAATATCCATCTTTTGTTGAAATACTTCTCCCAAAGAGTCCATCATGTCCTGAGATACTATGTTATTTTAATATACTCCTTCTAATATTGGATTGAAATTCATTTTCTTGTAATTTATGTCCATTGTTTCTTGTCTTGTATCCTGGAACAATTTTCTATAGGACAGCTCTTCAGATACTTGAAGACAGTTAGCATGGTTCTACATCATCTTTTGACAGGCTAAACCTATCAAATGCTTTCAATGTTCCTCATTTTTTTCCTTTCTAGACATCTTTTATAATTGAGCAATATTGCATACCTACATTTTTCTTAACCTGTCCATAATCTTAAAGCAAGTCCTACCTATTTTCACAGTACCAGAAAAATTATTAAAAGCCACTATCAATTTGAATAAGTTGTACAGATGAACTGTTCTGCCAATTATGCTTTTGTCCACATATTTTTTAATTAAATTCTTTCCATTCTAAACCTGATGACATTTGTGGAATTTTGATGAGTTTTTCTTCATTTAATGAATGCAACAAAATTTTCATTTGCATCTATTTATTATGCAAATCCCTTTCTAGTATTAAGAGGAACACATAATTTTTAGTAGTTGAATAAAAGTTAAAGCGGAGAAGTTACTCAAGATACAGATGGTGAGTCGGCTTTACCACCATAAAGTGTATCTGTAGAAGTTGTGGGATGAATTTATTCTTTTTTTCCAGCTTTGTTTATTTAACCAAGGTCTTTTTTTCTCTTACTCTTCCTGAAGAAATTTTTAAATTTTAGATAATTGTTATAAAAATATGAAAATTTGCATCCTTCATTGATGAAATAATTGTTATATTAAGATTTATACTGATGACTGCTAAAAAAAAAACTGGAACAAAACAAATCTACAAACCCAAGCCCCTGCTTTGAGCATGTAACACAGCTGAAAACATGTGTGAGCCTGTTTCCAAAAGGTATTGAACTAATTGCCAGTCAGTCTATGATAGCTGGAGGCTACCAAGTTGGAAAATTCTAATGTAGAATCTTAAAGCTAAGAGTAGAACCTCAGGCTAAGTGTAAAAGGGAGCATTAAACCTCAAAAGTTGTAATGGAAAAAGGCATAGAATTTCATACTTTAGTTGAAGATAACTATTAGATATAAGCAATCTTCTAGAATATTGGGAACAAGCCTTGGATATTTCCAGAGGCTTGTACCAGTTATGGAGATTAAACTTCTTATGTTCACAGACAATAACAGAAAGGTTATTGGTTATATAAAAGGTTATTTTACTGCAGAAAATTAGGAAGTCATTGATAATGTTATTGTTGTTGTCTAGTCCAGGGGTCTCCAACCTTGGCAACTCTCAGAATTCCTCAGCTAGCAAAGCTGGTTGAGGAATTCTGGGAGTTGAAGTCCACAGGTCTTAAAGTTGCCAAGGTTGGAGACCCCTGGACTCTAGTCCATATTGGTTCCTGTTGACTGCCTGGATGAGTCCCTGCAGGGTTGTTGTTTTTTTTTTTTTGGCAACAGTTTCAAAAGTGGTTTTCTTTTACCTTCTTTCTAGGGCTGAAGACTCACCAATATCACATAGATGACTTTGTACATAAGGTGGAACTAGAACTAATATTCTCCCAGTTTCAGCCTGGGAGAATATTAATAATAAATTAGTTCTTCCTCTCTATCTAACAGTACTATGGAATCTTAAATATTATATCTACCCTCAGGGTTAAATCCTGATTTCCTTCCTCCCACATTTTGAGACAATGGTCTTGTAGTTTCTACCATATGACTTATGTTTAAAAAATAAACAGAATGTTTGATGTGAAATCAAATATTCCCACCTCACCAGTTTCAAACCTTATAAGTACTGACTCGCATAGGGTAACAGAAGGTCATTAACCAGATAAGTTGCTCCTTTCAATGGATACTGTCTCCCATATCTTTGTCCTTCGATAAAATAGTTTCAAAAAAATTACAGAGCTGTAGTGCTTTAATATCTTCTGAGCATGTATATGGACCTATATTGAATCTAGAGGTTTCCCTATAAGTAAGGAAGGTGTTACAATCTGGCATTTTTATTCATAGAATCATTGTTGTCAGCTATTCAGTGTGTCCAAGTCTGACCCTTGGCCACTCTATGGATCAGCTCTCTCCATGCCCTTCTGTCTCTCACTGCCTCCTTCAGATCTGCTATGGTCATTCCCATGAATTCCTTTATAGTGTCCAGCCAACAGGTACTAGGGTGGCCCCTTCTCTTTTTTGTGCTGATCACTTCCGGCACGATTGACTTTTTGAGTGAATAAATTCATACGACATAATTTTGTCTTCAAGTGATATTTTTGGTGAGATTTGGTCTAGGATTTCTTTGTTATTTTTGCAGTCCATGGAATGTATAAGAGTCACCTCCAGCTGGTGGTATTCAATTTTTTTTACTACTGGCTCTGTGGGCGTGGCTTGGTGTGGCTTGGTGGGTGTGGCCTTGCTTGGTTGATGTGGCTTGGTGAGTGTGGCAGTGGAAGGATACTATAAAATGTTTCTGGTTTTCCGGTTTTCCAAGATGGCGGACGGGTGTTTTCGCCGGAGGCTCCTCCGGCCTGGGTGGTCTTCGATGCAGGCCCCCATGTCCCCTGGGTCCCCTCGCCAGTGGCAGAGGTGGGGGAGGACCAGGGGAGACCGGCTGTTAACAACAGGAGCTGGTCGGGGGCTTTCCGGAGCCATTGGGCCGGTAGGAGCGACGGCGTTAGCGCGGCGGCCCTGGCGGCCTTGGAGCGGCCTCGGAGCAGCCTCGGAGGCCTCGACTTGGATGCAGCGACCTCGGAGCGGCGTGGAAACGGTCTTGGTGGCCTCCGGGGCGCCGGCGCCGGTGCGGAGCGGCCCCGGTGTCTCACTGTGGGCACGGCGGTCTCGGAGTTTCGGGGGCAGCGGTGCCGATGTGGAGCAGCCCTGGGGGCCTTGGAGTGGCCTCGGCAGCCTCGGCACGGTCGCAGGGGCCTCGGAACAGCCTCCGCAGTGGCCTCGGAGTCTCGGGGGCGGAGGCGTCGACACGGAGCGGCCCTGTGGGCCTCGGAGCGGCTTCAGTGGCCTCGGCGTGGAACAGCTTTGCGGCGGCCTCGGCAGCTTCGTTGGGGCCGCGGTGGCCCTGGAACGGCCTTGGAGCGGCCTTGCCGGTCCTCGGAGGTGGCGGCGTGGGCGCGGAGTGGCCCTGGGGGCTCTGGAGCGGCTTCGGTGTTGCCACAGCGGCCTCAGAGCAGACTCGGAGTGGCCTTAGTGGCCTCAGTGGTGGCGTGGCAGCCTCGGTGGCCTCGGAGCGTGATGGAGGTTGAGCGGCGGCCTCGACGGCCTCGGAGGTTGGACGGTGGTGTGTGGCGTCGGCCGGCGGCACTCCTGGATGGCCAGCGGAGCTGTGGACATTCCCCCCTTTCCCCTGGGGCCCCCACTGGTGGCAGAGGTGGTGGGGCCGGGAGGGGAGGGGGATCGGCGGCTCTGTCTGTGACTTTCCTCCCCCCGGGGTCTCCACCGGTGGCAGAGGTGGATGGACCGGGGCGAAGGGCTGCGGACCCCGAGGCGGCCGGATTCAATCGAGTGCCGCCGGGGAACATCAAGGGGCGTGGAAAACATCATTGGACTGCCGGGACATTGCGGTCGGGGCCTCGGAGGTACTCAAGGGGAGAGCTTTGGGCCTTGAGGGATGTCCTCCTCTCCCTTAAGTGGCCTTCAAAGCTCTCCAGGACATATCTCAATGACGGATCCTGGGATCCCGAGAGATGGTGGGGCCGGAGGAACCGGAGGAAGTGCGGGAAGCCGGTTTTTTTTAGTTTTTTTAATGGGTTTTTTAAAGGGGTTGGGGAAATCCGAGATGGGTTTGGGAGACAGCCCACGAGGATCTGGGGGCAGCCAGGCCAGCACGCACATCTGGAGGGGCTCGGGGGGTTCTGTGTTGGGGTGGCGGATGGAGGGTGGGATGCCAGGGGCCAATTCTATTGGCATGGTTGTTGGGAGGGGCAGATATGGCGGGGGTAGAGGGCCATATCCGGTTAGGGGATCGTGCTACCGATATCTTCAAGCGGTAGCGCGCTCGGACCCTCTTCACCCATCCTGCAGACCTGGTTGTCCAGAGTCTCAGGCCCTGAGTACCCGACTGTTGCTATGCAATGCCAGGTCCATTGTCAACAAGGCCCCCTGATCTGTGATTTGGTGCAGGAGGAGGGCGCGGACCTGGTAGGTGTTACCAAAACCTGGTTGGGCCCAGAGGGCGGTGCCCCTCTGAGAGAGATGTGCCCACCAGGTTTCCTTGCATTTCATCAGCCTAGGTCTCAGGGAAAGGGTGGAGGGGTGGCGGTGCTTATTAAAGAGGTCTTTGTCCTAGGGAGGCCACTGTCCCTCAGACGGCTGGCTGTGAGTCTCTCTTTGTGAAGTGGGGACAAGGGGTTCAGATGGGCCTTTTGATGGCGTACCTGGCTCCCTGCCATGTGTCATCGGCCCTGCCCGGACTCCTTGAGGTGATAGCCGGGCTGGCAGTTGAGACCCCTAGGCTTTTGGTCATGGGGGATTTCAACCTGCCATCGCTCGGTGAAACCTCTGGGGTTGCCCGGGAGTTCATGGCTTCCATGACGGCCATGGACCTGACTCAATTAGTTTCTGCCCCCACTCCTATAGGAGGACACACGCTGGACCTGATTTTTGTCTCCGGTCAGTGGTTGAATGACTGTAATTTCGGGGATTTAGTCATCAAACCCTTGTCATGGACAGATCATTCCCTTCTTAAACTGGACTTCTGTACCACCATCCCCCACCACAGGGAGGCGGAGCCATGTAGATGGTTCTGCCCCAGGTGCCTGATGGACCCTGAGCGGTTCCAGAGGGAGCTTGGGCCATTTCCTGAGACTCTGGCTCACAACTCGCCTGGAGACCTGGTAGCCACCTGGGATAGGTTGGCTGCCGGGGCTCTGGACCGAGTTGCGCCTCTGCGACCTCTGACCCGGCACAGATCCCATTTGGCTCCGTGGTTTACGGAGAAGCTACGGAGATGAAGTGCCGGAAAAGACGTCTAGAGAGTATTTGGAGGGCTAGCCGCACTGAGTCTGACCGGACACAGGTGAGGTCTTATATTAAGACCTACCTTGTGGCGATAGAGGTGGCGAAGCGTTCGCATTTCTCCGCCCTTATTGCATCGGCAGAAAATTGGCCTGCCGCCCTGTTTAGAGTGACCCGCTCTCTGCTTGAGCCGAGAGTGAGGGATGACCTCTTGCAGGGTAGGGTGGAAGAGTTTTCCCGATTCCTGCATGACAAAATCGCTCAGATTCGGGACGGGCTGGACTCCAATTGGGTGGTCCCGGGGGAGGTGTCCGGGGCAGGTCTTGAGAATGTTATCTGGGAGGAGTTTGACCCTGTGACCGCTGAGGGTGTGGAGAGACTGCTGGGGGGGCTGAATGCCACCACATGTTTGTTGGACCCGTGTCCCTCCTGGTTGGTTTCGGCCACCAGAGAGATGACACGAGGCTGGCACCAGGGGATTATCAACGCTTCTTTGAGAGAGGGGTCACTCCCTACTGCCCTGAAAATGGCGGTGGTGCGACCCCTCCTCAAGAAGCCTTCCCTGGACCCAGCTGTTTTAAACAACTATCGTCCAGTCTCCAACCTTCCTTTCTTAGCGAAGGTTGTCGAGAGTGTGGTGGCACGTCAGCTCCCTCAGTACCTGGAGGAAGCAACTTACCTCGATCCATTCCAATCGGGCTTCAGGCCCGGCCATAGTACCGAAACAGCATTGGTCGCATTGGTCGATGATCTCTGGAGGGCCCATGACAGAGGTTATTCCTCTGTCCTGGTCCTATTAGAACCACTAAGTGGCTGTGGTTCCCGGCACCCCGATATAGCCAGCTGACGCCTTCGCTGGCTATTGGGGGAGAGATTCTGCCCCCTACAGGGAGGGCTCGCAACCTGGGTGTCCTCCTGGATGCACGGCTGTCTTTAGAACATCATATTGCAGGCCGTCTCCAGGGGAGCGTTTTATCAGGTTCGCCTGATTTACCAGTTGCGGCCCTTCCTGGATCGGGACGCCCTGCGCACGGTCACTCATGCCCTTGTCACCTCTCGCCTGGATTACTGTAACGCTCTCTACATGGGGCTCCCTGTGGGGAGCACCCGGAGACTCCAACTGGTGCAAAATGCAGCCGCGCGGGTGATTATGGGGGCGTCGCGTAGCTCCCATGTGACGCCTCTCCTGCGCAAGCTGCATTGGTTGCCGGTGGCTTTCCGGGTTCGCTTTAAGGTTCTAGTTTTGACCTTTAAAGCGATCCATGGCATTGGGCCAGGCTACCTGCAGGACCGCATTCTGCCGGTGATCTCCAACAGACCGGTGCGTTCCCTCAGGCAGGGCCTTCTCCGGGTGCCGTCGGCCTCTATGTGTCGTCTGGCAGCCCCCAGGAGCAGGGCCTTCTCTGTGGGGGCCCCTGCCCTCTGGAATAGTCTGCCACCTGAGATACGTACCAGCATGGACCTGAGGACCTTCAGGCGTGTGTTAAAAACCTGGCTCTTCGAGCAGGCTGGCCTGGGCTGACACGAGTTTTTAATTGTCTCTTCTTAATTTGGATTTTAAATTTGGGGTTTTAATATGTCCGGGGGGAGGGTTGGTTTTTAACTCTAACAGCCCACTATTTAATTTCATTTTCACTTTTGTATATGTATTGGGGTAGATTTGGCTGTGCACCGCCCTGAGTCCTTCGGGAGAAGGGCGGTATATAAATGTCAAAATAAAAAAAATAATAAAAAAAAAATCCCCATTTCCACTCCACTCGAGGGGAAGGATACTGTAAAATCCCCATTCCCTCCCCACCCCACTAACCTGCTTCCCAGCTCCATTATCCTGTGCAGGACAACAAAAGAAGATCAGCTGGGACTTGGGAGGCAGTGAATAGATGGGGGCAGGGCCAACCAGAGGTGGTAGTTACCAGTTCTCTGAACTACTCAAAATTTCCTCTACTGGTTCTCCAGAACCTGTCAGAACTGGCTGAATATTATCTGTGCTCCAGCACCACAATTCAAAGGTGTCCATCCTTCTCCTATCTGCCTTTTTCAGAGTCCACAATTCTCACCGATAAGTAGCAATTAGAACAATTATTGTGTTAAGTAATCTGCATTTGGTTGGAGGCTAATATCCTTATTCTTCCAGGTGTTATTCATACCAGACATTACAGTTCTTCCAAGTGCTACAAGCCTTCTGATCTCAGGACTGCAGTCACCACATTATATATATTTGTAGAACACCGTATTCCAATTTATTATTTCTAAATAGAAACTCTTCAAAAAAAATTAAAGTTAAGGACAGTGGAGATTTTGAGTGCCATGAAGCATTTTGTATGGACGCTACTGCTGTAAACATCATATTTTCTTCTCATAAATTAATGCTGCAGAAGGGCTGCAAACTTAGTGCTAATTTCCAATTTCAAAAAGATACCTGTGCATTGGCTACTCCTTTTTATGTTTTTAATACCCACAATGCACAGACTTAAGTGGGAAATTTAGGCCCACTTGAATCTTAAATAAAATATCTCAGTTTGAGAAAATTGCCATGAGCAAAGAAATCAGTGAATAATGTCCTCCATACTGTTAGCTTCCACTTCCTATGGAGAGAAAAAGTAGTTTTAAAAAACCCTGAAACTTGACAGTGACAACTGGTGAAATGGGTAGTTCAACAAAACGATGAGACTTGTCAGCAAAGTCCTACAGTCAGACATAAAAGAAGATACATTAGATGTGACATTATGCTAGTTAAGAAAACAATAAAAGAATCCCAGAAAGCATTTGTTCATGCAAAGCAGGAGTGCCAGAGATTTACCAAATGTCGAAGTATATGGATTTAGTATTAAGTTGTTAAATTGGGGATCACCTAGGCATAGATATCAGCCAAATACACAGTACATATATTCAGTTCTTATCCTTGGTGGCATGGTGGTTATGGAATGCGGTATTGCAGGCTAACTTTCCCCATCTGCAAGGAGTTTGATCCTGACTGGCTTAATGTTGATTCAGCCTTCCATCCTTCTGTGATCGATAAAATGAGATTGTTGGGGACAATATGCTGACTCTGTCAACCATGAATTGCTTAGAAAGCACTATGGAATGCTATATAAGTCTACTACTACTTCTGTTATAGTACTATACTATTATAGTTCTATTCTATAGCAGTACTATTGCTATTATAACAATCTGAAGTTCTTCAGGAAGAAGAAAGAACTAGACCATGGGTGTCAAATTCATGGTGTCACATTGCCGTCAAGTGATGTATTGTGACATTTTTTCCATTCATGGAACTGGGGTGGACGTGGCCTGTGCACGGCCCATGGGGTGTCAAACTGACCTAGACCATTTGCTTGCAAAATGCAACTGCATTTTTTTTCTCCAAAGGAAGGTCTTTTCCTTTTATCATTCCCACCTAAGACCATTAGCTCTCTATACTCAATGGCAACAGGGAGCAATGTTTTTAAGTTATTTCTTGTCTTTGCCTATATTTGCACATTTCAATTCCACTGCATTAAAGTAGCAACTTTGAGTTGAATCGCTGTTTTCCTTCTTGGTGGACAGGTAAAGGAAGCAAGTTAGGCTCTGCCCACTTCTGAAGCTACACCATTTGTCTTAGATATTTGGCATTTCTCTGAAACACAATATTTGATGAAGAATAAGAACCAATCCAAATAAACAAGTAAGAAAGAAGGCATAGGTCTTTCTACCTGTTACTATATCAAGATACAGAAAAGATTAAATCACATGTTTGTTTGCTTTCCACTATAAAAATAAAAAGGTAGGAATTCTGAATATGAAAATCCCAATTTAAATGTTTTAATTATTGCCTATCATTGAGAATATATTAAGGACAATTGCAGTTATTATGGTTTATATCAGTTTCAGAGTGAAATGCATTTATTGCTCCCCACAGTACACTGTATGAATTGGGAAGAATTCTGCAATTTTATTTATTGATGTATTTGTTCACTCTGGATCATTAAAATAGTTACAAACACTATAAAATGTATAGCAGTAAAAAAAACCGAACAATTTTAAATCATCAGTCAAGATAAAAACAAAACCAACAACAACTAATCAACTTAGGCACTGAACAGATTCTGTCAAAAATCTAGAACTGCAAGCCCAAGATGTGACTAAATCACATCTTCAAGTCTTTGCAAAAGGATGGGGACAATGACAGAAAAGTCTCTTTTTCTTCCAAGTCTTGTTAAAATACTTTAAAAAAAAAAATGTTGACTTCCTTTATAGGTTGTGAGAATGTAGATATTGTATTCAACAGATTCTGACCAGTTCTGGAGAAGCGGTAGTGGAAATTTTGAGTAGTTTGGAGAACCAGCAAATACCACCTTTGACTGGCCCCACCCTCATCTCTTTTCTGCCTCCCAAGTCCCAGCTAATTGGCTGTGGCTTCTTTTGTTGCCCTGCACAGGAGAACCTGGAAAGCAGGTTAGTCCGCTGGGGCAGGAATGGAGATTTTGCAGTATCCTTCCCCTAGAGTGGGGTGGGAATGGAGATTTTACAGTATCCTTCTCCTGCCATGCCCATCAAGCCAAGCCCACCAAGCCACACCACGCCCACAGAACCAGTAGTAAAAAAATTTGCATCCCACCACTGCTGAAGAATATGAGTCAAAGTTGCTGAGCTATAACATTCCATCATTTGTTAATCAGATAAAAATATATTATATTGGGGTTTTTTCAACACAACATTCTCTGAACAAGTACACTGGGAAATATAAACTAATGAGATCCAGAAAGTCAGAATTTAATTGGGACATTCGTATTTAGTTAGAATAGTGATTGGCAGCCTTCTCTCTATTAAAAAGTTAGCATAGAAATGATGTATTTGAGAGAAGGACTGAAGCAAATGGTGGAAAGAGTCACTCATTCTAACAATAATTCTTCAATATTTTCTAACCATAATTTTCATTTTAAATCTGATTCCTTCTTTTCACTGTGTTTTCCTCATTGAACTGTGTTCCGGGAAGTGATAGGATCCCTCTTTTTAAAAATCTGAACTGATATTTTCAAAAATGATGTTGAAATCAGGCAAGGGGAATGCATGTAGCTATTTGCCATCCCAAAGGTAAGTATCTTGTGCTTCTTACAGTTGTACATGGAAGCTTAAAGCTGTGTTTCCTGTCCAATGTGCATCTGAGTCAATACTTCAAAAAATAACAAAAAAATATCATCATATGTTAATATCCTTTATGTATACTGAGAGTATTTACACCAAGACAAATTCCTTGTGTGTCCAATCACACTTGGCCAATAAAGTATTCTATTCTATTCTATCCTTTTGATGCATACTCAAAATGTAACATAAGAAGCCATCCATTAAGTATGAGAATGTGTGCTGTCCTTACCACTAAACAATGTGGATTATATTTTTGCTGTGGCTGTAACTACCAAAGCAGCACTCATAAGAGCCATGATGTCTACTTGTTTGGGCAACGTGCGAGGAACCTCATAGATTCTACCATGTAGATCAGGCGTAGTCAACCTTTTTATACCTACCGTCCACTTATGTATCTCTGTTAGTAGTAAAATTTTCTCTAACCGCCCACCAGTTCCACAGTAATGGTGATTTATAAAGTAGGGGACAAAACCCCTACTGCCCACCATGAAAGCTGGAACACCCACTAGTGAGCGGTAGGGACCAGTTTGACTAGCACTGATGTAGATGAACTTTAATGAATTTTTGTGCTCTTTTTTCCTCTTTGTGGAAGAAAAGCACTATGTAACTTTAACTACTACCAATTGCAAACAGTTCTTGCCTTGCTGCTAAACAAGATTAATAATATATACCCACTACATGAATTATTCATTTTTATTATATTTAACCAGAAAGAAAAGCTAGAGTTCTTTTGCCACTGTATACTCAAAGCTTTCCTAGAATAAATGGAAATTAAAAGGATGAAAATGCCAAGTGGAACATATTCAGAATCCTCTGCTGCCTTTTATTTTAAGACTTGTATTCTTAGAAGGAGCATCTGATTTCTTACTGAGCAACATGGACATTTTCTCTTTCTTTCTTTCTTTCTTTCTTTCTTTCTTTCTTTCTTTCTTTCTTTCTTTCTTTCTTTCCTTCCTTCCTTCCTTCCTTCTTTTTTCTCCCTCTTCTTTCCTCTCCTCCCTCCCTCTTTCTTTCTTCTTTCTTTCTTTCTTTCTTTCTTTCTTTCTTTCTTTCTTTCTTTTCTTCCTTTCTCTCTTTTTCTTCCTTTCTTTTTCTCTCTCTTTTTTTCTCATTCCTTTCTTTCTTCCTTTCTCTCATTAAAAATTTCTACTAACTTCATTTGCAGATATCCAAACAATGAAAGGGAGACATGCTTGTAATTTTATGAAGGCAAAAATGAGTGTGATGGCTGATTTGATTTTATAAATAGAGGTGAAATCTAAATATTTTAAATAAAACAATTGACCAACAAGTAGGTCAAATAGGCCAAACTAGGTGGATAAATCTATATCAGGGGTAGGGAATGATGGCCTTTTTATGACTTGTTGACTTCAACACCCAGAATTCCTGAGCCAGCTATGTCCACACCAGAGGAGGTATTCAGCAGATTCTGACCAGTTCTGGAGAACCGGTAGCAGAAATTTTGAGTAGTTTGGAGAACCTGCAAACACCACCTCTGATGGGAGATTTTACAGTATCCTTCCCCTGCCATGCCCATCAAGCCACTCCCACAGAACCAGTAGTAAAAAAAATTGAATCCCACTACTAGTCCACATGTCATAAAGGGGCCAAGGTTTCCCACCTCTGATCTATATCTATTTAGTATCCTTCTTGGTTCCTTGTTATCTGATGCACAGTTCCATTTTTAAATTAAACTGCATTTTTTAGAAACAGTCTCAAAATATATATATATATAACATTTAAACTCATGCTTCAGCAGCCATTTTATCACAAAATGTAAATTTGTGTCTATGTTTAAATATCAAAAAGTGTGACAATATTCAGAGAAGTATATAATTTATCATCAAAAATTCTGGGAAGCTGATTCCTTACATTTTGTGTAGGTTGACATCTCTAGATAAAGAGACTGCATCCTCACAGCTACTGAAATTTAGCTTATATTTCTCACAAGCTGGTTGCCTGAAAAACAGTGGCATTCTTTTCCAGCTCATGTCATCATCCTGCCCTATAAATAGTTTTCACAGCCACAGGGAATTAAAAAAAAAGCAAACACACCAGCATCTTGTTGGATATCTGTTATTCAGAATTCAGACTGACTAACTAATGCTTCTCTTCGACAATGTAATGTTATTTTAATGGTTGCTTCCTTCTGCCATCTATTTATGGAAGGGATATTTAATTATAAGCCTGTTTTAGAACTGCCTATATTAATCACATCTAGAGGGTCAGGTACTGCCATATTTAATATTTAATGTTTTGAAAAGAAATTAAAATATAGTAATTTAAGACTAACAAATTATCCAACATTACAAAGGAATTGCAAAGCTAATTATGTAGCTTGGTTGCTGAAAGGACTATTAAATGGAGTCAGAGACTTTCTCCTCTTTGTTAACAAATGAGATCAAGGGCTATTTGCTAGGAGATCAAACATGGAGTATAACTGCTTATGTTTGTGATTTCAATATCTGGGACATATTGCTATATATAGTGGTGGAAGGGCCTACTCCACTCTGTTTGTATTTAGGTCACTTACTATTTTAACTTACCTGTTGAAAATTCATTGGCTTTGGGACTCACCATATGAAGACATTAGCTCTATATGCTCAAGTTTCTTTTATACCAGGTTGGCAGCACACACATTCACACTTTTGAGGTGAATCAGTCAGGACAAATCTTGTAGAGCCTACATTGAGAAAGATTCATTTTCTTGATTTGTCTTCAGTAATACGCTATGCATATCTTCTGAGGACAGTCTTGTAATTTCTTTGATGCTTTCCATTATCCTCCTCTGTTCCTCAACAGTGTGTCAAGTAGTTTTTTTCTTTTGTTTTATTAATCCATCACCCTTTCATAGTTCATGTCCAATATTTGTTTCTCCTGCTTTAAAGGAGCACTGGATTTAGTTGGTCCAGCTGTTTACTTGCAATCAATATATTTTAGTTAATGTCCCCACATCTATATATTGAAAGTATCTATTTGTTTTTGTTTTCAATTTGTTTTTGTTTTCAATGAAAGTATCTATTTTATTTTTGTTTTCAATGTCCAACTTCCATAGCCAAGCATTATCACTGGAATGTGTTTATGTGTGTGCCAATGGTGGGATTCAATTTTTTTTTACTATGGGTTCAGTAGGCGTGGCTTTGTAGGCGTGGCAGGGGAAGGGTACTGTAAAATCTCAGTCAGAGGTGGTATTTGCCAGTTCTCCAAATTACTCAAAATTTCCACTACTTGTTCTCCAGAACCGGTCAGAACCTGCAGAATACCACCTCTGTACACACAGATTTATAAATATATTCAGAGAGAGAAAGGTATGTATCTAAATGTTCATACACCAACATACACACAGATGTATAAACATACCCATACAGAACATACCAGAAGGATTCTTAGCCCACAATCTCCAATTATGTCAACCAAACTTGAAAATTCTTCTATTTTCAAAACACAAAAATAGAATATCTTAAGCCATAGCCTTATGTATGCATAAAGCAGGTTTTACACAGACTTTCCATTTTAAAACCCATTATCAATAGGCTATAATACCCTTCTAATGTAAAAAGAGTTGTCATAGATATATCAAACTTGCTTTACCTTGAGTAACACTCAAGCTTTGTTTAAAGCATAGCAGCAAGACCCTTTAAAAAATTTGGCAATTCCAAAAAAAAGGGACACCTGGCAATATTTTTTTTATGTAACAAGGGACATTACAAATTATAATGACATTTTTTGTTTACATTTTAGGCAAAAAACAGTGAACTGTAACAATGAATTACTCAGAAACTGATAATATTATGAGGATAATGCAATGAAGCAAGAAAATTGTGACTCTAGATAAATTTGATCCTGTCTTTTGCTCAATCAAGCAATAATTGTCACTAGATAAATCTTATGTTTCTAAAGATGTTGTAATCACAATATATAACAGGTGTTAGATGTGACAGTTGTTCTGGATTTCATAAATAAAAACATAGAATGGGAAGGTTTGAAAAGCTATTGGAGGTCATCTAGTCCAACACTTGTAAGCAAAGAGTTCCTAAAGAACTTACTAAAAAGTAAAAGAACTTTCAAAAAGCTTGGGCATCTCATAGAGATGAACAAATCTTCTACCAATTTTTCACTACAGTGCCTCCAGAAAATCAGAGACCTAAACATAGAAGAAGATGAGATTATGATTTTATTCAATGTCAATTGCAGGGTTCCAAGTAATAAATCCATACCAAGCAAAATTCCAAGGAGATAGATTCGTCAAAGAATAATGTTATTGGAAATATCATCCTGGCACAGATCTGATGAAAACCGACTCTGAAGACTTCCATGGTTTTTACCAAATTAAAAGTAAAAGTTTTTTCCCTTTCCCAAAACAATCGGTCACATGGTCCAACCATGGTGCAGGCTGGCATCCAGGTGACATCACTCAGCCTTCTTCCGACCAGGTGTGAGTATGTCCTTGATTCTCAAGAGAAAATATTTTGTTTTGGCTACAGAATCCCAACTATTTCAAATCTCCCCTCCCTATCCCTCAGCTCCAGTGTGGTAATGCTGAAGCGATCAAAAATGGCTTCAGTCAGGTCAGCATTAGGATTGACAGTCATATCACTCTTTACATCTATAGAGCCAAGACTAGTGAAGGAATCCATGGCTGCAGAACTATATAAGACACCCAACTTAGCCAAATACATTAAGGTTGATATACTCAGAATCGTGGACCGCATTAATCTCTGCTTCACTATCATGTTTATAATTGTGGAAATGCTGGTTATTATTGAAATAGCCAGCATTTGAGCAGTTGCCAAAAGAAGGGGAGGGTCAACTTATTTTCCAAAGCACCAGAAGGCAAGACAAAAAGCAATGGATGGAAACTAATCAAGGAGAGAAGCAGCCTGGCATTAAGGAGAAACTTCCTAACAGTAAGAATAATTAACCAGTGGAACAGCTTGCCTTCAGAAATTGTGGGTGCTTTATCACTTGAAGTTTTTAAGAGATTGGACAACCATTTGTCTGAAATGGTATAGGGTTTCCTGCGAGAGGGGTGGGTTGGACTAGATGACCTCCAAGGTCCCTTCCAGCTCTATTCTGATTGATTGGTTGAAATTTAAATCAAAAGGTTCATGTATTTTATATTTCTAACTGCAATAGTTGGAAGTTATTCTTTCTTTATGCCTTTATACTTTCCCTTCCCCTATTTTTCCTACTTAATCATTTTGTTTGTTTTTGATATTTTATCTTTTGTAGAAATTTAATAAAGTATGTATATTTTTAAAAGCCTCTCTGTTCATTACCTACTTTCAGTTTGATGTATGAATATACACACAAATCAGGGGGACACCTATAGGATCACCATTCTCAAGACTCATAGTAGAGATCATAACACAGCAATTAGAAACTACTCTTATATATACAACCAAAATGGATCCAGTAAATAGATGGCATCTTTATAATAATAAAAAAGAAACAACTAGAAAATAACAGATGAAACAAGCAACAACACATTCAGAGGAATGACATTCACAAGGGAAAAAAGAAAACAACAAACTACCCTTTCTACATATCATTAGCAGAGGTAACAAATACTATTTAGAAATGCAACTCTATTGAAAAACAAACCACACTAACCAAATGCTTCATTACCAAAATAACAAGCTAACTTCCCTCAAGAGCAGTTATGTACAAACATTATTCAGAAGACTACAAAATGCATTGCAGCAATCCAGAACACTAGAAAAAGAAGAAAAGACCACCTATACATCTTCCAACAAAATGGATATCAAAAAGTGCCTGATTAAACAAAAAATGCTAGAGAATCCTGAAAGCTTGGCATTTACACAAATCAGCCTTCAAAAGACGCATGGTAATAAACCATATGTACACACCATTCAAAACAGATAAAAACACTAAGGAGAAAACAAAAAAACAACCAAACACATTCTTCTTAGAAGTCAACACCCAGATAAACAGGAATTAACACCAGGCAAACAATACCCTAAAGCAGGGCTGTCAAACTGGTGCCTTGCAGGCCATATGCATCATGTGCAGGCCACATTCACCTCAGCTCCACAACAGCAAAAAAAATGTCACAATACATCATGTGATGTCACGGGATGTGAGCGAGTTTGACACCCGTGCCCTAAAGGAACTAGCAAGGAGAAAACCACACTGCCCACCAAAATGGCAAGGCAAGCTATTGAATATAAAACGGGAACAAGCCCCACTCTTACTCACCCTGATGATATTACCTAGTTAGGTAATGAAATGTCTGCCAGCAATCTACTAAGATATTCAGATCCTCTTCATATGTGCTGCTACCCAGTATGGTCTCTCCCATCATATATTCATGCTTTTTAAAATTTATTTATTTTTCTTTCTCTTCAAACGAAGGACTTCCATTTGTCACATTTTGTCACTGCAGAAAATGATTGTGTTGGTTTATGCCCATTGTTCCAGCTTGTCAAGGTCTTCCTGAACCTTGATACTATCTTGTAAAGTGTTTCCAATGAATAATAATAGCATGATCCAGCCAACATTTTGCTTCATATTCTTCTAACATTCATGGAAGACATTATTGATCGCTTTGTTTAAATCAAGACAAACACCACATCCAGTACATTATGGTGGCTAGGTAAACTTGTCATTCAGTCAAAAATGGGGTTAGTTTGCCATGACTTATTTTGGATAAAAACAAGCTAACCTTTGGCAAGTAAAATGCTCTTTTCTAAATGCCTAGTTCTGACTGCTTAATGATCTGTTCTGGAGGCTGGCCCAGTATCAACTTCATAATTTTCCCATTTTGAAGATAGAGATAACAACTGCTCTCATTGAGTTGTCTGATATCTGTACTCTATGATTGCTTAAAATTCTCAGATGACATCATCAACCTCCTTAAGAGTCCCAAACATAATTGGACTGATCCTAGAAAATTAAACACTTTTATAGCAGTCAGATGTTTCATAATCATCTTACTTACTCCTTCCATCAATAGAACTGTTTAACATCTTGCATTATTACTATGATTTTCTTCCTTAGAACTTATGTAACCTGGTCATTAGATAGATCTTATACCAGTCTCAATGATCCATAGTATACCCTTTCAATCAAGAATATAGTTGTTTTCCCTTTCTTGTAGTCTTACCTAAATACTATTGCCTGGATTTTTATCTTAAATTCCTAGATTGTAAGATAAATCTGCACAATATATACTTCACATAGCCCCAAGTGCCTTTCCTTTAGTTTGGCTGTTCTTTCTGAACAAACTATATTTCAATCCTTGAATTTCATTGATGAACTGATATTCCAGGTAATATTACATTGTTCTGACCCAAACCTGGTTCCAAGAGAGCAAACACAAGACAAAGGCAGCAGTATAACCTTTTTATGTTTTAGCTAAGAATCCTGTTTCTTCACAGATAAAAGGCTGCTTCCAACTAATTAGCTCTGACAAAGAGCCTTGCCAAGTTTTTTCAAGTCTGCCAAAAAACAACAGATTAAAAAATAGTTTACAAGAGTCTTCAAATACCAACTGTAATGTCCACGAGGTTGAATTCAAAATGTCTTTGCCTTCTGCAAAGTATATTTGTTCACAGCTGGCTTTTATCTTCTTGAAGGAGGGGCCATTACCTTGCAGCCTTACTTCCAAGTTGCCCGTGCTGTTGTAACTTCTCTTTCCTCCGAGCAATCCTGTGTGCAGGCACACTTGGCACAGGCTCCTCAAGAACCTCCTCATCACTGCTGCCAGCCCTCACAATCTCTGAAGGCAGCAGTCCACTCCCTAATGGTCCTGGCCCCTCATCTAAGTCCTCGCTTTCCTCAGCATCTGCACCTGCTGCTGGCTAACCACAACATGCATATTTTAGAAGAGAATAATACTTCACTAAAACTATGCCATGAATATACTACTGCTTTCTATAATATTTTAAATTACAGCATTTTCAGAAGATAGGTTTCTTTGTTTATTTATTTATTTAGTTAGTTCTCTCTTGCATCTCTCTTTATTCCTACACTTCAGCGGCTTACAACAATAAAAAAATATATAGTATGTAAACATAGCAATTAAAATCTAAAGCCAAATTATAGTTTAACATAAAAATAGAGCATATGTGGATATATAGCTTAAATGATTTCCATAAAAAGCAGGAAAAAAATCAGCCAATCCAATGATGTATAATTTGCAGCCCTCCAGTAATTGATATTTGGGTTAAGATAATAAGGAAAGTTGTTTGACATGTAGAGATATAGCCAGAGGGAAATACAGTTGACAGCTGGCCTTTGGTGCCTGAATTCTTTGAATGCACCATTGTGCTAAATTCCTATCTCATTAAATCAGCTGTTTAGCTACACTGCTAGTTACTACTGCAGCTCAGGAGGACAGCTCTGATGTTGCTTGCAAAAACCTTGTAAGGCAAACAAGATGACTGAACCATGATGTGTAACATAATATAAAAGTCAAGCCAGTCACATTCTTGACTGTGTCAGTAAATTTCTGGATTCCTTCATAGATCAAAGTGTTCTGTGGCTAGATTTTTTTTCCAGCTTTTTTTTTAAACCTAGTGTTGGCATTGCAGAAGTCAAAGCATTTTCCCAAAAAAGTCCAAAGAGCAGTTAAATATACTTTGGATGAGTTCCTTATATAAAGAAAGTTCACATTCCAGCCCTGCATGCTGCTTAGCTGAGTCCAACCAGAAAATGGGATTTTAAGCATTCTTTTCAAAAGACAGAGACTGTTATTAAACTGCTGTTCCTGGAATCATCCATTTGTGCGCAGGATAAATACCACCAGCCAAGAGAAAGAATGAGAAAAGGTCATGCAGTGTTCCTTTCCTGCGTATCACTTCAGTCATACTGAAAGCAATAAGAGCTGCAGCACTCTAGACACTAATGGTCTTATAGTCCTATCAGCCTCTGTAGACAATAGCCTAATTCATCTGGTTCACATGGTGTCCACAGCTGTAGATGAAAGAGATAGGGCTTTAAGAAGATGGATGTAGGCCTGGCTCATACAGTCATATACATCACATGCTTAAGCACTTGAAGTCTTGCAGCTAGGAGTTTAGTCCTTTAGGAAACATTGAGATAATGAGTAGTAAAAATGATTGATTCACACATGTCTATCAGCATTTGATATGGTACTGCTGCAGCTAGAAACACACACACACACATACACACAGAGAGAGAGAGAGAGAGAGAGGGATATTTTACTATCCTGATTAATCTATTTGCATATTATCAGAATCATGAGACATGAAGAAAACAGAGATTCTCTACAGAGAGAGGATATTTCTGTTTCAATCCAGAGTGATACGTTACCAGTATAGTATTTTTTTCCTCACATAACCCTTCACTAATGAACATTGTGGGATGCAGCTTGGGGAAAGGGACCCAACAAGAATGTATATTGTAAACTGACCCTTTGATTTTAGATAATAGTTGGAGAATGATTTGTCCATTTCATTCCATCACTATCCTGAGACAACTCAGATGGCCTGAATGCATTCATATATATTTATTCATGAAGTTCGTCCATCTTTTTCAAAGAGGACAACATCTAATGAGTTGTGGACTGTCCATGGTGTGTCTGCAGGTGGCTGGTAAGACCTGTATTAGCATGGAATGTTCTGCCACATGTCGGGCAGACATGCGAGAGCACCACTATTGCAGTATTTGCAGCTCTGGCTTTGCGGAGTGCTCGCTTCTCTTGTTTTTATTTTATTTATTTATTTTATTTATTTTTATTTGTCAATTTCTTACAAGATAATAGGTATAAGTAAAAACATAGTTATGAATACATGGATACATATAAGAAAAATAATATACAGTATATATATATATAAAAGAAACAATAGGACAGGGACGATAGGCACGTTGGTGCGCTTATGCATGCCCCCTACAGACCTCTTAGGAAAGGGGTAAGGCCAAGAGTAGACAGTCTAAGGTTAACATTTTTGGGGTTTGGGGAAGAAACCACAGAGTCAGGTAGAGTATTCCAGACATTGATCACTCTGTTGCTGAACTCGTATTTCCTGCAATCAAGTTTGGTACAGTTAACCTTGAGTTTGTATCTATTGTTTGCTCTTGTGTTGTTATAGTTGAAACTGAAGTATTCATTGACAGGTAGGACATTGCAATGTATGATTTTATATACTATACTTAGATCGGACCGAAGGCGGCGTAGTTCTAGGTTTTCTAGGTCTAGAATTTTGAGTCTGGTGGCATAAGGTGTTTTGCAACGAGTAGAGGAGTGGAGAACTCTTCTTATGAAATATTTCTGGACTTTCTCAACTGTGTTAATATCAGATACATAATGTGGATTCCAGACTGATGAGCTGTATTCGAGTATTGGTCTAGCAAAGTTTTGTATGCTCTAGTTAGTAGTGTAATATTACCAGAGAAAAAGCTCTGTAAGATTAGGTTAACAACTCTTAACGCCTTTTTGGCTATATAGTTACAGTGGGCTCTAGCACTTAGGTCATTTGAGATGAGTACTCCAAGATCCTTGACAGAGTTTGGATCATCAACAAGGTCTTGACTATTCAGCCTGTATTTTATTTTCTGATTTTTTTTGCCAATATGTAGGACAGTGCATTTATTTGTTGAGATTTGAAGTTGCCATTTGTTTGACCATTCTGATACATAGTCAAGGTCGTTTTGAAGAGTAGCAGTATTGTCTGTGGTGTTGAATAGTGGTTGTTCTTCTGACTTTAAATGTCTGGCAGCCTTGGTGGTTCAACGTGCGCCATGTCAATTGATCTTGTGCCAGGGTTTCCCAGGAGGTGGTGTTGATATCCAGAGACTTGAGAGAGGCTTTCAGTGTGTCTTTGTACTGTTTCCTTTGTCCTCTGTGCAATCTCTTTCCTTGAGACAGCTCAGCATAGTGGAGATGTTTGAGGATGTGGTGATTTGGCATCCTTGCAACATGGCCTGCCCAGTGTGTCTGGACTTTCATCAGCAGGGTGTAAACTGATGCTCTGGAGAGGACTTCTGTGTCTGGCACCTTGTCATGCCCCCGAATCCTCAGAAGTCTGCAGAGCTACAAACGAAGCTAATATTAGCCTTTCATACTCCCCACCAATTTTTAGAACAAATCTAAATCTTCTCTTAGGAAAGAACTCAGTACCCCCACTTTCACTTTGAAATGATGCTACAGATAGTCCTCAATTTACAACAGTTTGTTTAATGATCATTTGAAGTTACAACAGTACATTTTTCACACTTATGACCGGGGTGGGATTCTACAGGTTCTGTCCACTTCTGTAAAATCGGTTGTTCTGAAAAGCAGCAGAGAGCATACTTAGAACCAGTTCTATGTTTGCTGCTGTTTTGGCCCACCTGCCTGCCCAGGCTCTTAGCTGACCTTTATTTCCTGTGTTTTCAACTGCAGCTGCTTTGCGCAATACAGCTGCGGTTGAAAAAGCAGGAAAAAAGGGCATGCATGCGCAAAATGTAAAGTCACCGAACTGGTGGTTACACCGGTCGGGTCCCACCCCTGCTTATGATTGTTGCAGTATCCCCATGGTCACAGGAACAAAGTTCAAATGCTTGGCAACTGAATCACAGTTATATGGTTGCCACTTCCTGGGGTCATGTGATCACTTTTTGCCATCTTCTGACAAGCAAAGTCAATGGGAAAGCCAGATTCATTTAACAACAGGGTTACTAACTTAATAACAGTGATTTACTTAGCATCTGTGGTGACAGTGGTTAGAATGTAGTATTGCAGACTAACTCTGCCCACTGCCAGGAGATTGATTCTGACCAGCTCAAGGTTGACTCAGCCTTCCATCCTTCCAAGATCGATAAAATGAGGACCCAGGTCGTTGGGGGCAATACATGATTCTGTAAACCATTTAGGGAAGGGCTGTAAAGCACTATGAAATAGTATATACGTCTAAATGTTATTTCTATCTGTGGCAAGAAAGCTAATAAAATAGGACAAAATTCACTTAACAACTGCCTCACTTAGTAATAAGTTTTGGGTTCAATTGTGGTTCTAAATCAAGGACTATATATATATTTTCTGGATCAGCAGAATCTTAGATGAATGAACACAAAAGATTCCTTTATTGTTATTATGTCTTCCATTATACCATTGCATGCTATTAGCTATCCATAAAATCAAGCATGTAGTCCATAGAGATAGATCCTATCTCACCAATCTTAAAACAAGCATGTGGATGGACTTTACTCATTGATGTTGTACACTTTTGAAACCGACACTTTAGTTTATCATAGTTGATTTGCAATGGATTTACTTGTCAAAACTTAACTAGTGACTCAAGTAGGGGCTTCAACTACTCCCACCCAACCCCCCAAAATAAAAAAAATTAAAAAGTACTTCTGGCAAATTCAAGATCATGTAATAACACAAGTAGAGAATGTTTGTTATCTGGGCCTTTTTAAAACCATGTTCTATCCTAGCAACATCATTGCAAGGTAATACTTCTAGAAACAAAATCTACTATGATGCCCATTCTTCAATATTTTTATTTAAAAGGAGAGGGTTTTGTTGCTACAGCAATGCAGGTATTTAATGCAAAAATTCTATTTTGAATTTTATATGGAGTTCCAATTTGAATTACATTTGCCAATAATAACATAGCTCAACTGCAGGTGAAATATTCAAAATCTGCTTTAGATGTTTCAAATTATCCTCTAAATTCTGTTATTCTTCTGTAAACTGAGCAATACAGTTTACTGTAAACTTGAAAACACAGTTGAACTATTAAATTTTAGTTGCATATATACATTTTTTAAAACAAGGAATGGTTGCTTCAAGAAACCCAAATGAATCTTTTGCAGATATCTGATTTAAACAGGTGACCCAAAAGATTAATTGGATTGTCATTGATCCTATTTATTTTCAAAGGATATGACATCAGCATTTCATGGTATTAAACAAAGATTATGGGATAATTCAGTACAGGAAATAATGGCTAAAGCCAAAGTTTTGTGCTCACCTGTATCTTGTGGAATTAATTAAAGCTTTCTAAATATCCGAATGGTTTATATTTAAGTAAATACCAAAGAGCCTATTAAAAATCAGATTAAATGTATTGCCATCAAGTATACCACATGGTTGGTTTAAAAAAAAAATCCCCGTTTCTTAAAGATTTTGAGCCTGTAATGGTATTGATCTTGAAAGAGATCATATTTTCTTTTAGTGTATTGTGAATTTTATAAGAGTCTTCAGCAGAACATTATCTGGCCTGTTTTAAAATCAAAACCAGTAAGTATGTTAAAATTTTATTTGCAGATAAAAGTCTTACAGAGGCGACAGCCAGTTTTTTTAACTATGGCTATAAAAACAAGGTTTTTTTTTAATAATGCATCCATGAGGTTGGGGTTTTAAATGTATTGCAATATTTATTAAATATTTTTCTTGCTAAACCATCTTATCTAGTGCCAAATTTTAAATTATATTTGTAATTTGCTATTTGGCCCTTTGCCTGTAAGAAAATTGATTGAAATATCATATACTTGGACTTTCAAAATTTCTTGACAAATATCTTCATCAAATGCTCTGGAGTAAACTTTGCAGCCATGAGATAAGAAAACCTGGTCTTGTATGAATTGTTAATAGATTTTACAAATAGGAAGGGCAAAATGTATAATTGTATCAATCCATAGAAATAAGAAGCATCATTACTGGGACCAATGCTTGTTCATAAATTATATTTACTTAATTAAGCATTGAGCTGCCCAAGTTTGTGGAAAATTGTAAATTATTCTGAATGGCAAAAAAACAAGTGATATGATAAGTACTCCAAAGTCTAATTCCATTTGTCATCCAAAAGACAAATGCAATTTAATTTAACTAAATGTAAAATGATGCAACTGGGGCAGGTATCTTCTCCCTTGTGTATACCAATGGGGCTAAGCTATTGTAATTAACCAAGAAAAAGACCTTGGGGTCATAATGTCATAGATCCATTGGTCACAGTGTCATAACTCAATGAAGATGTCAACTTAGTGTGAGACAGCTGGGGGAAAAAAAGCAAATTCCACCATGAAGATCTTTAGAAATGGGATTAAGAATGAAAATGCCAACGAAGTAATGCTGTTATACAAATCTGTGGCATGTCCACTTCTGAATAATTTGTACAGTTTTGGTTACAACATTGAAAAAGGACATAATGCAGCTGCAAAAAAATGTGAAAAGGGCAACCAAAAGTCATGAGGTAGTTCAAATATTTTCCCTATGAGAAAATCCTAAAAGACTAGAGAGAAAAAAAGACAACTAAAATGAGACATGATTCTTTCTTCTTCCAAAACACTAAGCAATCCAATAAAGTGAATTGGAAAGGCATTTAGAAATGACAAAACAAAAATATCCTTCTTCACACTGTACAAAATTAACCTGTGGGATTTGTTTCATGTATTGTTTATTTAATTTATTTGACTTTAGAAAGCAACAAGATGTAGTAATGCTCACTCCCTTGGATGGCTTTAAAAGAGGATTGCCTAAATTCAGAAAAGACATGTCTACCCTAGGTTATTACACTTGTACAATCTCTTGAGTTGGGGGCTGCCTGATGCCAAATGCAAGTTATAGCGGAATACCTGTAGGTGAGGAGTATGTAGAATATTATTATGATGGCACTGTCAACCAGATGTTCCAGCCAGATTTGGCATTTTTGTCCACCTATTGAGTTTTGCCAACTGTCTGGGATAGGCAGTTGTGGATGTGTCAAAGGTATTGTTGCAGTATGTAAGCTGTTCTGAGTAGAGCTGCCATTTGCAATTGACCAATGGTGATTTTGTCAATGCTGATGAGGTTCAAGAGGTGGTCCAGTTGTATGGGATTGCATCCAATATTATTATCAATGTGTTTTCTACCCATTTCACAATTTGAAGTAAGTCTTATTTGCAAGTTGTGTACAGCTTTTTTTGGCCACTGAAAAAACAAAATATTGAACTAAGAAGGGCCACTCCCTGATCCAGCAGGGTTGTTGTTATGTTCTAATCACATGCAATCTCATATTCAGATTCAAATCAATCCAAGTAGCAAATGTATGAAGAAATCATTGCTTAACTTAGGGATAATGAACAGAGAGTAGAGAGTGAGATGTACGGCCATATTACGCTTCTAAATGAAACAGGCTCTTGATAGAAAGAAGGGAAGGAGGGGGAAGAGGCAGAAGGATTTTACTGATGGTGTTAAATAAGTACTCAAGGTATTTTTAGAGTAAACTAGTGCAGTTAAAATCGGAATAATTAAATCAATTTAACAATTAAAAGCTTGGCAAAAGGGAACAGCTTTTTGGAATTTTTCTGAATATTAATATTTCTAAATACCAAAAATTCCTCCTGGTATATTTTAGAGCAGGGGTATCAAACTCGTGGCCCGCTGGCCAGATGCATCACACCCTGGCCAGGCCCACCCCCAGTTTAGCAAAGGGGGAAAAGTTGTGATACATCACATGATAACAATGTGTCATTGTGAGTTTGACATGCCTGTTATAGAGCCTGTTTTAAAGTCACATAGGTGACAGCACCTATCTCTTTCACATATCAGATAGCCAAACATCTGGCTACCTTTTGCTTCATCCAAAGGGCTTCTTCTACAGATCTAAATAGCCAGGTAAGTTCAGATTGGAAGAATCAGTCCCACAAGTGTCCTATCCATTTAATATATTTCTGTCAAACTAAAGTGAGAGAAGGGGATCTGTAGCTTAGGTGGGAAGATGGATTGTCCATTTCGCCATTTTAAGCTCTATGCTGCTGAACTTCTAAAATTATGCATGCTTGTTGTCTCTGAACAGGTGGCCTGGATGTTACACTAAGGTTTGTACTAAGATTCTTTTCTGTATGAAATGGGTGATTGTATTTTGTTGGGCAGGAAACCTGATGAGTCACTGCTGTTTTCTTTCCACAGGTAAGTTACCTGTTCTACAAAAACTGAGATCTGCATACAAGATCAGGGCTAGCACATTCCTTGTGTAATAAACATACCTTGTGGTCAGTTTAGGAATTCAAATGCGGCATTTGTCTGTTTAGCTACAATGAACTAGCTGGATACAGAACTACTACATCTCAGTAACATAAATACCACATTGTACTATGTTTTGGAGCGGCAATGAAGAGGCACACACGTATAGTGATTCAGTCTTTTTGTTTATTTCCAGGACACCGACTGACTCGGCGGCGCGGCAGCCCTTCTTTTAAAGGGCTCCCGCGCCTAAGCCAACCAATGACGGCGCGAGGATCTCCCGCCGGAATGTAGACCAATGAACAGTAAGTATTTCAAATATTAACCAATCCAGAACACCCCTCCCTCCTTGGTCCAGTCTGACCAATCAGGAGCCGCGCCTATGTTACGTAATCACGTAGATAGGCGGGGCTCCTGTGAGTCCGACTGGACCTGCGCGGCTCAGTTGCGTCGTTACCATCGGCTGGTGCGGAAGGACCTGTTGCTCCTCTCGCCTCCGGCCCTGGAAACTTCGAGCAGGTCGAGCCGGCTGCGTCACTACCAACGGGCCTAACTGGGCTAGTTGACGTGGCCATGCCGCTCCCTGCTCGGCCTGGATTATCGACGACCCTGTCAGATGTTTCAGCGGGACGTTCTTCAGGATCAGGTGCGTAGCAGCGCGACCCGACCGGAGCTAGAGTTGAGGGTGTGTGTGTGTGAGTTAGGGCGTCATTGTTTGTTAGTGGGCTTCCCTTATCCAGACTGCTTGGTGGTTGCTCCCCTTCCCCCCCAGGAAAATCGCCAGGTCTGGGATGGGTGCGAGTTCGAAGTTGGTCTATGTGTTGCTTCCAGCTTTTGCCATCAGCGGTTGTAAGCCGGTAAGAACGGGATCCGGTTAGATGTGTGATGGTAGCTGGCACCCATAAGGGGTGCCCTACCAGGTTTTTAGTGTAAACTAAATCCCCAATTCGGAATGTTCGGACTTTGGTTGAAGAATCTAGGGGTTTCTCTGTAGAGTAGGTGGGGTGTAGTCTATCGAGAGGGGAACGTAGTTTTCTCCCCATAAGTAATTCAGCAGGAGTTTTGTTAGTAGTGCTACTAGGTGTAGTGTGTTGGAGGAACAATAATTTGTCGATGCGTGTTTGTATAGGGCCCTGGTCTAACTTAAGAAGGGACTCCTTGGTAAACCGGACCATGCGCTCGGCCCGTCCATTCGCTGCCGGATGTGCCGGCGCGGTTAAGGCATGGCGTATGCCCAAACTTGCTAGGTAGCCCTCAAATTCTGTAGCCGTGAATTGAGGGCCGTTGTCAGATACCAGGACGTCTGGTAAGCCGTGGGTGGCAAACCAGTGACTGAGCTGTCGGATGACAGCTTCAGAAGAGGTTGATTTCATGAGGCTCACTTCTAACCAGTTGGAATAAGCGTCTACCAGAATCAAGAAGGTATGTCCCTTAGTCGGACCTGCAAAATCTATGTGGACTCTAGACCAAGGGCCCCTAGGTAGATCCCACTCAGTGGCTGGTGCCTTTGGGGGTGAGGGCCGGGAAGTCTGGCAGGGCTGGCAACCCGCGACCCAGTCGGTAACATCCTTGTCTAACCCAGGCCACCATACATAACTTCTAGCTAGACTTTTCATCTTTACCACCCCGGGGTGTCCCTCATGCAATAGTTTCAATATGGAATTTCGCAGTTTTAGTGGAATGACCACTCGATCCCCCCATAGTACACAGCCTTTTAGTACTGACAGTTCCATTTGTCTCTGTTTAAACGGTCTGTGCTGTTCTTGTAACTCAGAGTCAGGCCAACCCTTTATGATCCACCTACTCACGGTATGCAGTAGGTGGTCGTTAGAGGTTTCGTGCGCGATGTCTGCTGCTGTCATCGGCAGGTCGGGCAGGGTCTCAATCAAAAAGGTTGAAGTGCTGGGGTTTGGTTCAGGATCAGAGTCTGGTAACGGGCAACGACTTAAAGCATCGGCGTGCGTGATGGTCGGACCCGGGCGGTAAGACAGGGTGTAATTGTAAGCGGCCAGGAATTCTGACCATCTTGTCATTCTGGGTGATAGAATATGGGGAGTGGGTTTGTCACCCGCCAGGATACCTAGTAGGGGTTTGTGATCGGTGATGATAGAAAATGATCGGCCATACAGGTATTCATGGAAACGTTTAATACCCGAAATTATGGCTAGTGCCTCCTTGTCCAGTTGACTGTAATTCCTTTGGCTTTGGGACAAAGTTTTTGAATAGAAGGCAATCGGAGCCTCTCTGCCGTTAGGTAGAAGGTGGCTCAGGACAGCTCCGATTCCAAAGGGGGAGGCATCACAAGTTAGTAACAATGGCAAAGTCTCGTTATATTGAATTAACACTTGTGCTGAAGTGATCATGTCTTTAATTTTGTTAAATGCTGTTTCTTCCCGATGTCCCCACTTCCACGACGTGTCTTTGTCCAAAAGTCTATGCAAGGGTTCCGCCACCGTGGCTTTCTGGGGCAAAAAGACATGGTAAAAATTTATCAACCCTAGGAAAGCTTGTAGGTCAGCCTTGTTAGTTGGTGTGGGGGCATTTTTGATAGCACGGGTTTTTCCTGCTGTTGGGTGGATGCCATTGCCATCGATTAGGTATCCCAAAAACTCTATTTTGTCTGTGATAAGGGTGCATTTGTCTTTTTTGACTTTAAACCCAGCCTCAGTAAATTTGGTCAGCACTTGTCTCAGGCGGTCTCGCAGTTGCAATTTGTGTTTAGCTGCAATTAGGACGTCATCGAAATACGGAATGACTCCTGGAATTCCTTGAAGGAGGCGTTCCATAAGAGATTGAAAAATGCCTGGTGCCACGCTAACGCCAAATTGGAGGCGATTACACTTAAATGCACCCCGGTGTGTTACAATAGTTTGGGCTTCAGCTGTTTTTTTGTCAACGGGCAGTTGCTGGTAAGCCTGAGCCAAATCGAGTTTAGCGAAAATCTTTCCGCCTTTGATAGAATGTAGCAAGTGTTGTACGACAGGTACGGGGTATGCGCTCTGTTGTAGTGCATGGTTGAGGGTCGCCTTATAGTCCCCACAAATACGAACCGACCCGTCTGCTTTTATGGGGGTCACTATAGGGGTCTCCCATTTAGCGTGGTCAACTGGCTCGGGGACCCCTTGCTTGACTAGTTTATCCAGTTGTTCTTCTATTTTTGGCTTTAAGGCAAAAGGTACCCGTCTAGCCTTTAGTCTAATTGGGGCTACCTTGGGGTCTATGTTAAAAGAAATCGGGTTACCCGGTACTTGCCTAATTCTTCGCTGAACAGGTCCTGGAATTCTTGAATGAGGTCTGCCTCCCAGTCAGCATCTGTGATATGGTTGATACCGGTCATCCCTATTCCCAGCGGTTCGAACCATTCCAGTCCTAAAAGGCTGGGTCTGTTCCGGTCCACGATTGTTAGGGGAAGAATCTCAGTATGGTTGTTGAAGGTTACCTGGAAATGTCCAATCCCTACTACCGGAATTTTGTTTCCCTGGTAGTCTTTGAGCGTTAATTTCTGTTTGTCTAGTTCGCTTCGCCATATGTCTGGGATCAATTTCTTAATAGTGTCCCAGGAAACCATGGAAAGGAATGATCCCGAATCCACTTCCATTTCACAATTTTTTTCTTCAATTCTTACTTGCACGTGGACTTTTTTAACGTTTTTTGTATTAGAGTGACCAATTATTATTGTTTGGTGTGTTTCTTCCTTCTTGTAAGATGACTCTTTAAATTTTCTATTCCTTCCTTCCTGGCTCCAACGGTTGTTTGTTCTCTTTTCTCTCTCTCTTGGGGGAGGGCTTTCTCTTCGCCTGGGGCTGTAGCTTGATCGGGCTCTGCATACCCTTGCGATGTGCCCTTTCTTTTCACACTTTCGGCATATTGCGTCTATGAAACGGCACTCTGATCTGGGGTGGTTTCCACCACAACGGTTGCATTCAAAATCAAACCGCCTGGTTGCCCGCTCTTTTTTCCCTCTCGCGGCTTTTAGGTGGCAAACCTCGTCTTCTTCACTACTGGTCTCAGTTTCAAGATCTTCGTAGTGTGTTGAGGTTTTTCCTTGTTCATCATCAGCTTTGGTGGCTTCTTTGGATTTGTGGTGTGCAGCTTGATTAATCTGTTTCATTCTTGCCGCCGATTTGTGAGCAGCTTCGGCTGCGGTGGCTTCTTCGATGGCCTCTGTGGCTGTTATCTTGGGTCGGTTTAGTAACTTACTCTGCAATATTGGATCTTTTAAGCCTAAAACGATCCGGTCTCTCAGCGCCTCATTGAAATCCGAGAATTCGCACTCTCCACCTATTTCTCTTAAATCTGCCACGAAATCGGCGATAGGTTCACCTTCTTTTTGGTTCCGGAGGTAAAACTCATGGCGCTTTATCAGGCAGGAAACTGTGGGCGCGTAGTGTTTCCTCAGGATCTTCTCTAGCTCGGGCCAAGTTAGCGTTTTGACATCGATTGGAGACGCTAGCGCCTTTGCCATCCGAAAAACGGCTTGGCCGCAGTGGGTCAAAAACACCGCTCTCTTTCGGTGATCCGACACTCCGCTCAGATCGCTACTCTCCAAAAACATGAGGAATCGGTCCACATACGTCTGCCATTCCTCCTTGGCCGGGTTGAATTTTTCAGGCGGTGCGTTGCTTCCGGACATGATGCCGCTCGCTCTCCGCCGCTATGCACTCTCTAAACGTGTTGCCTCGATCCCACCCTCGTCGCCAGTGTTTTAGAGCGGCAATGAAGAGGCACACACGTATAGTGATTCAGTCTTTTTGTTTATTTCCAGGACACCGACTGACTCGGCGGCGCGGCAGCCCTTCTTTTAAAGGGCTCCCGCGCCTAAGCCAACCAATGACGGCGCGAGGATCTCCCGCCGGAATGTAGACCAATGAACAGTAAGTATTTCAAATATTAACCAATCCAGAACATACTATTTACATTGTTACAGAATTTTTAAAATGTATAGAACTGACAATTATGGGATGAAATAAGATATAATTAAAAGGAAAGTAAATTTGCTCAAACTGTTTATATCACACTATTTTTCTGCAAGTATGTTCAGCAAGGAAAGATTGCTGCAGAAATAAATACCAGCAGGTATTTATTTCATATCTGAAATTTCTCAGCCATTTCCAGGTAAAACAGAGTTCATCCATTTTGATAGAATCATGCATGGAATGCAAATATTTTAGTCATTTGAGAAATACTTTCAGGATCCATTTAAAGATATTTGTGATACGCAGAAAGATAGAAAAATCTGTCCTTTACAAAAGTGATACAAGCTGAAGTATCAGCATGAAATAATTTTGTAATAGTCTGGCTTCTGCCCAAATTGAATGAAGATCAGCTGAAGCAATAGTGCTGCTGCTGGAATATATTTCAAATATATTCAAAAAGAAAGCCGATATATGAACTTTTAGGCATGATGCCCAGAAAAGATAAAGTCAACTGCAGTAAAGGAAAATCTTGTCAGGAAGATATTTTACTCCCATATGTACCATTAACAGATCATTTTTCTTCCTTTTTTTGTTATATATCCCAAACTGCAAATATGATTATGGAAATCACCAGGATGTTTTAAGTGAGTGGATCAATCAGACTACAGCAGAAGCATCATTCAGAGACCGCATAACATCGGTTAAAAAAGGAGCACTTTGAATGCTTAATCATTAATTTTATTTAGCCATCTGTTAACAGGGACAGCCCATAATTTTAGAGGTTCCAGTGCCCTTTTGCAAATTTTCATTGACACTCCTCCTCCACAACAACAGGTGTATCAAAGCAATCAGTATGCCACGAATGCTGTATATTCAAAAAATGTTACATTCACGCTCTTATTTTAACAGCACATTTGCATTTCCATAGTATGGATATTCAATCATTGGATGCCTAGTTTCTCTTATTTTTTTTAAGTAGATTGTAGGAAACCAAGGAACTGGCATTTGAGGCTTAGTCAAACTGCATTTAAACTGAACATTCTGGCTTCTTATAAAACAAAATGGTTCCAATAGAAAAAGATATAGCAGAAAAACAAAAGGGAAGTATCAAGGTAGAGGTGGTATTCAGTCAGTTCTAACAGGTTCTGGAGAACCAATAGCAGAAATTTTGAGTAGTTTGGAGAACCAGTAAATACCACCTCTGGTTGACTCCGCCCTGTTTTTTGCTGCCTCCTGAGTCCCAGATGATCAGTTGGGTTTTCTTTTGTTGCCCTACATGGGAGAATGGAGCTGGAAAGCTGGTTAGAAGTTTAATTAATAAATAAATAAATAAATAGTGGGGTAGGGAGGGAATGGGGATTTTACAGTATCCTTTCCCTCCATGCCCACCAAGCCAAGCCACACTCACCAAGCCACACCACGCCCACCAAGCCACGCCCACAGAACCAGTAGTAAAAAAAATTGAATATCACCACTGTATCAAGGTAATCAAAGAACAACCAGGTTCAAAATAGGCTATGGACAAACAGATATTTCTATAATTTTTTTATGATTCTATATATGGTAATCCTTTGGGTTCAAAGAAGTTACACTGTTGTGCAGTGCATCTGTAGACATGGATATGGCTCCAAAGTCCTAGTCTGGAGGGATGGAATCTAGAATTGAGTGGAGGAGGGTTGGCACTGAAAGTCCATTGTGGTAATAACTGTAGGTGTTAGTCTGTGATGCCATGCATGGTTTCCTATCAGTTTTTGATGGCGCCTCATTGTTGGTGGAGGCTTCTTAGCTCATCAGTGAATTCTGTCAACAGTTGCCACTTCTAGCTCCTGTGGCTGAATGTGTCAGTGTTGTAGGGTTTCTTCCACAGCATCTTTGTAGTGCTTGCTTGGTGAACCCTAAGGTTTCTTCCCAGACTTTCCAGACACTGCAGAGAAAATCATGAGGGATATAGCAGTCATCCATTCTGATGATGTGTCCCACCGACCTCATCTGGGTTCTGATAATCAGGGACTGAATATTGATAGACCCATACACTATCCAAGACCTCCAGATAGGAGGCATGTTCTTGATACAAAGGCCAAAGGTTGAGTGGAGAGTGCAAATATTAAATTTTTTCAGCTGTCTGATGTGCCTGGACCAGGTTTTTCAAACTGTGCTCCATGAGAATCCACCTTGATTATAATCATTGATATTCTTCCTATTTTATAAAGAATTTTATTCAGAGGCTCATGGAAAACTCATCACTGATAGGCCTCCAATAGGCCTCTGCAGTTGTAAGCTTCCTGTCAATTCTCAATTTTCAAGGTAAATGTTGCTTTTTTCATTAGCAACATTTTAAAACAAAAATATAAATTACCAACATGATTTTAATCACAGGCAAGCCCGGAAAGATAGCTAAATTTAAGCAAGTCAATTATTAACCAACAAGTAATTAGCTTGCTCCATTTTTAGAACATCTTATTAAATATGTCTATGAAATCGATAGGGTTATTAAAAATAATGCAAAATCATGGTGGATAGAGTACAAAGGAAATAGAAGCTAATTGCATAAGATTTTTTTGGGGAAGAAATATGTCATGAAAATATGCTGAGTTCTTGATACATAAAAATGTTCCTAATTAAAATAGAAGTTGTAGGAAGTATGAATGGATACAAATAATCTTAAACAGTTAATTTAATACATCTATTTAGTCTTCAAATGCTACAAATATTTCAATGTAAGAGTGTAAACATTGCCAAAGGCATATTGGCTGGATCATGTTTTTATTCCTCATTCATTATTCTGAAATGATTATCATCCCTGGAAGCTATACTTGCATTGATTCACCCTATTTAGATATCCCTTCCCTAATATTTCTACAGTGATATAAGAGGATAATAATGCTGGGCTAATGAAATCTACATACTAATCCTATAAATGGCTACCGCATCATTGCCTATGTCCTGAGGGACATAACTGTTTCATTTTCAATAGCAAAGCTGCTTTGTTGGAAATCGAAACAGACTAGTGTCCTATTCTTATTTGACATATGTGAAGTAGAAGCTAGGAATGAGTTGTCCAAAGTCATCTAGTTAACCTGCTCTCTTAAAATAAATGACAACACAGAAGAGTCCTTGCTAGATCCTATTTGGCGTTTTTTGTTAAGGTTGCATGTGCATCTGGGAAGTGCAATCATACTTATGCTAGACTTCAACAGAAATCATTGTTATTTATGTTTCTAATATGGAAATCTCACAATGAGATTAATTTTCTTCCAACTCTATACAATGCAGCAGATTGTTGCAAATGTGAACTCAATATTCATGGTCTAAAAATGTTTTGGTTTGGATGCCAAAGATGCTCAAAAATTAGTTATTTGAAGTTTAATCTAAGTCCATAATTTAGATCTGGAATTAATGAATGACATCTAGAACTTTTCTCTGTTTTTTCATAGTTTGCAGTCCAAGGCAGTTGCTAAACAAGGACCCAACAATATTTGTCTCTTTGAAACTCACACAGAGAGCTTTCCCATCATCAGCTATCAAACATCAAAGAATTTGCAGTGAAAGATTCAGGAGAGATCTCTGAAACCCATAGCAAACCACTCCCTCCACCATATGATAGAGGTTAGGTACCTAGCACCCTTCCAGCTATAGTAATTGAGAATGGGGAACAGAAAGAGGAGAGGGTGTCCATATCTGGACTGCTGCCAAAATTCAGAAAATCTATAGCAAACTGTTCAATTTTCTGTACCTGTTTGCTGTCATTTAGTGATCATGAAGCCTAGATATGGTTGGAAGAGTGGGACCAGATGGGTGCCGCCATTAGAGATTGCCAGGAGATTGCCAGGCAAAAACATTTTTCTTCTCCCCTGCTTCTTCTGACTAAGGAATACCAATGGAGAAATGTTAATAGCTACTCTATGTTACTTTTCCTTCATTCATTTGTTCCTCCCTCCTTTTGCATCCTCTTCCATTGCACATCCTCCTGGGTGACCATATTTCCACATCTCCACCCCGGGCCACCCCAACAAAGCCGTCGAAGTGATGACCCGGTGCCTGAAGGCCATGAGGAGTTGGATGGGTCATAACAGGCTTCATCTCAACCCGACCAAAACCGAGTGGCTCTGGTTTCCTGCGCCCAGATACAGCCAGCTTGTTCCTTCGCTGGCCGTGGGGGGAGAGGTTTTGACCCCCATGGAAAGGGCGCGCAATCTGGGTGTCCTCCTGGATGGACGGCTGTCTTTAGAAGATCATATTGCAGCCGTCACCAGGGGGGCCTTTTATCAGATTCGTCTGATCTACCAGTTGCGGCCCTTTCTGGATCTGGGCACACTTCGCACAGTCACCTCCACTCTCGTCATCTCCCACTTGGACTATTGCAATGCCCTCTACATGGGGCTCCCCTTGAAGAGTCTCCGGAGGCTGCAGTTAGTTCAGAATGCGGCCGCGCGGGTGATCGTGGGTGCCCCTCGCCTGCTGCCATCAACAGCCTCCCACCACCCAGTATGCTCCCACAGGGTTGCCCTCCTTGGGGTGCTGCCGCCTGATCGTTGTCGGCTGGCGGCCCCAAGGGTGCGGGCTTTCTCTGTGGGGGCCCCCTCCCTGTGGAATGATCTCCTCCCGGAGATACGGGCCATGACTGACATCCTGATCTTCCGGTGCGCAGTTAAGACCTTATTTTTCCAGCAGGCCGGCCTGGCCCAGTAAATGGTTTTTGGGTTTTAATCTAATTTGGTTTTAAATTTTTAAACCTTAATTTTAATTAATCCCGGAATTTTAAATTTTTGTTTTTGTAATTGATGGGATTCGGCCGGATTCATATATTTAATTCATTTTTAAACTGTATATATTTTGTGTTTTAGTAGGCTTGTACACCGCCCCGAGTCCCTTTTTGGGAGAGGGAGCGGTATAGAAATTTAATTAATAAATAATAAATAAATAAATTTGAGCTGCCAAATTCGAAGCAGTCAATGGGCATGAAAGAGTATCAGGAAACTCCACCATTGATCTACAATAGCCCTTCAAGTTGGTTTATTGAGAAAGTATGGGGCAAAGAGTAGGTAGCTAGTGGATCAATGAAGGCACATTGCTCTGTGGTTTCCAGGAATTAATTGCATTTACAATCTCATAAGGTTTGCACTTGAACACCTCTCTGATTCATGTACTTTCTTATTAAACATAGTCCAGGATTACAGCTGTAAAATTCTGGATGACCACTCAGTGGCAGCAAAGAAAACAGAAGTTTGCAGATCTGGTAGCCCTATATTGCCTGATCTGATCAGTATCTCTAGCAGAAAATAATTTCATTACCTTTTCATGGGAGAATCCAAATGACTTGGAGACCCTCCATCTGCAAATCATTCCTCTATCACTGAGTTATGGCTAATACCTTACAGCACTTAATTTATATGTTTATTCAGATAAAAACCAGCAATAAAATAAAATGAATGTGTGACAGAATAATCAGAGAGTGTTTAATGCCTTTGAAATATCTGAAATATTTAAGCTAGCTAAATGGCAAAAGATCTTTCACTGACCATCCAATCTTCTTCACTCATTGTCTCACCCTCTAGCTATCTATTATCTAATAAACGTAAAAGTTCTTCACTGCCAAACAGCCTGATGGGGATTTAGCACACTGACAGAGATTACTGCAACATTTAATACACCAAGCATGATCATATTATGTAATTACATACTCTGACTTCTCATTTTGGAGACTGGATTGTGAATAAATATAGTACCGTGAGAAGTAGTGCGTATGGAAGGGAAGCTAGAGTGATGGATTATAGGTGGTTGACATGCAACCACATTTAGGACTAGAATTTCCATTACTAAGCAAGGCAGTAGTGTGTCATTGCAAGTTTCATGATCCTTTTTGCTAAGCAAATCACTGCAACTGTTAAGTGAATCACACAGTCATTAAGCAAACCCAACTTCCCCTGTTGACTATAGCAATAGCACTTAGACTTATATACCTTATTTACAGTGCTTTATTGGCCTCTCTAAGCAGTTTAGAGAGTCAACATATTGCCTCCAACAATTTGGGTCCTCATTTTAACCATCTCAAAAGGATGGAAGGCTGAGGCAACTTTGAGCTTGGTGAGATTTAAACTGCCAAACTGCAGTCAGCCAGCAGGCAGCAGAAGAGCCTGCAGTACTGCCCCACTGTGGCTCAGGCTTGTCTATGCTTGTCAGAAACCAGCTGGAAAGGTTGCAAATGATGCTTACATGATCCCGGGACACAACAATCATTGTAAATACTTGCCAGTTGCCAAGCTCCCAAATTTTGATCCTACGGTCATGAGAATGCTGCTATGGTTAGAAATTTGAGGGTCAGCTGTACATCATTTCCTAGGAAGGAGACGGATTTCAGAAAAAGGGGTGAGACCAGTGGCAGCACAACTCAGAGCTGGGTAGGGGATAGAAAAGGGGAGTTAGGATAGCTGCTTCCTAGAATTTCTCAGGGTATATCCGTTAGGCCAGGGCTCTCAAACTCGCAGCCTGTGGGCCAGATGCGTCATACGCTGGCCATGCCCATGCCCAGTTTAGCATAGCGGGGAAAGTCACAATAAGTCACATAATGCTGCTGTGATGACATGAGTTTGACATCCCTACTTTAGGCTGAACATAGTAAATGTTAGTCTGGCAAGATTCTGGTTATTATGTGAAAGCAAATAAAGATCTGAACTTTGGCTGAATTATTCTACATAATTTTTGGGCTTTTGCCTGACAAATATTCTCATCATTAAAAGCACTCAAATTAGCCCAGTTTATACATATTGGATGAGAAAATTTCATAAAAGTTTGCCATTCAGATAATTTTCTACTGCCCAACAGATATCTATTCTAGGATTGTCAGTCTTAAACCTTCCCCCCAAATAAGCAGCAGCTACCTTTCATTGTCCAAGCTCTTCCTGTGTTTGCTCACTCCACCACCATCCTCTGTCATTGAAGAGAATGGAAAAGTTCCTGCTGATTGTGATGGAGGGAATTACATCCCACTGGGCTCAGCTATCAGACACAAATAAGGTAAACACAAGTAAGGGGTAAAACTATGAATCACCTTGTACCTCAGCAGAAAGAGAAAAAGCATTTAATAATCGTTTCCCGTTAGCCATTGTGTTAGAGACTGGGAATGCTCCATCTCCTATGGGATGTTGAAGAAAACACACACCTTGCAAAGTTCAAAAACACGGCAGGTGGCTGTGTTTATTACCACCAAAGACACAAAAGCAGTCAGTGTAGAGACATCAACTACACAATAAGACTGTATAACTGCTTCTAGGTGTAACAACAACAGCCCAACTTCTGCTTTTTCATTATAGTGGTATTAAGGTGAAGCAGCTATTGCTGGGGAAAGTCTCATTTTTGGGGAGAGTGTTACTCATGAGGAGGCATCTATTTGAACAGGCCATCTCACTGTCTTCTTAAACTTCTTAAATCTTTTTCCATCTTTCCGTAAGGGAACTGTTTCCCAGTATCAGTCATTTTTTTTCAGCTTCCTCTTATAAAAGCCTTGTAGCCAAGGTAAAATATTGGCTGGTTCAATTGATTAAGAGAATGAAAACTTTTAGGTTTCCTACTGAACCAGACTCCAAGAGCTATATTATCCAGGTTCCTTTTCTTCCTTTGTCCCAGCATTCCAATATCTCAGGGGCTGCCATAAAAAAGAAAGAGTCAAGCTATTCTCCAAAGCACCTGAGGGCAGGACAAGAAGCAATGGGTGGAAACTAATAAACGTAGAACTAAGGAGAAATTTCCTGACAGTTAAAATACTGCCTAATCAACTTGCCTCCAGAAGTTGTGAATGCTCCAAAACTGGAAGTTTTGAAGTTTTTAAAAGTGAAAGTAAATAGATGGGCTATTTAGTCACAGGGAAACTTTCACATACTATACTAGGACTTGTATTTTCTTGTTAACCTCCTTTTCTTAAACTAATATCCTTCAATAAAACTTATCCAGGGATTGCAACCCTGTCAACCATCATATGGTAGCCAAGAAATAGAACCACTCTATTTCTGGAATATGGTAACCAACCTAGTAGTAGTCATAGTTATAAAGAAATATTATAGTTCATTGCATAGTCAGCCAGATGTTTAGACTGAATTTGGCATTTTTATCTACCTATTGAGTCTTTTCCAAGGACTTGAAATAAGCAGTTGTGATTGTCCGAAGGTGTTAAAGGTATCATTGCAAGGCATAAGCTGTTCCAAGTAAATAATTTTTCTTCCAGCAACCCTGAAGCTATTGGCTCTGGTTGCTCAGTCAACATACCTGAATCCTGCAGTCCATTTCACACCAGATGTCCAGGAACTCCAACACCTAGTGCAGTTTTTCTTGACCTGGGCGACAACCAATCTGGTATTTGTAAGTTACATCTCACCATGTTATTTATAGGAGAGACATTCTTCATCTGGGTCCTCTGGCAAAACCTATCCAATATAGTTGAACCTCTGGCACAGTTCTTATTCTCCTCAGAGCATGCAAGACCACAACCATATCAAGGAAGTGCATTATTATTATTCTTGCCATCACTCAGTGGATATGAGGAAAAGAAAAAAGAACATGTAAGTGATTATGTAACCAGTCTTCTGCATGTCAAATGGAAGAGACTTTTCACCTATTAGATGCTGGGAAAGATTACAGTTTCAACCAGGGCAGGGTCCTTGGAATGTGAAACATGAAATCTACATGGACAGAAAGGCATCATGGACTTATTTTACATACATGATAAAGTCTTTTTGAGGAGACAGCAGAATTTAGGAAAGTATGGCTTCCGGTGGCCTCAAAGATTGTTTGAGAAACACTACTAAATAGCTGAGTGAATGTGCTGCTCTAGCCTTTACCTTATTATATTTAATAATAAGAGGCCTAAAGGCATTTTAAATATTTGTAGAATATGTGAACCTTTTCTCAGAAAACTGCAAGTTTCAAATGAAACAGAACAATGAATTTGTCTTTAGGCTCCTGCAGCTGACTGATTGTTGGGGAAAATGTAGAGAGACAGAGAAGCGAACAAGAGATTGACAAATTTAACTGGCTACTCAAGGGAGCAAAATGACTGCTGTGTAGTGTCACACAACTACTAATCCTTCAGAATCAAGTGGAACAATGTTTGGGGGAGAGAGAGAGATGAGAATGAAACAGAGGCCTTTTATGTCTGACTTCATAGGTCATCCACCCCATGCAATGTGCTTTTTCTGTGAATCTCTCAGCTAAGTACTTCCAGCAATAGCAGTTCAAGAACACTGAACAAGAAAAACCAACAAAGAACAAGACACAATGAACCATCAAGAAATACCACTTAGCTGGCATATTGCAGAAGCCAGAGAAGATTATCCATCTTTGCCATAAACAATTTGATGGAGTGTTCCTTTTAAGCAAAATGTGGAATATTTAAAATCCATTGCCATTGATAGGCATGCACAGTAAGGCTAGTGTTCAGTCTTACAAGGGAGAATTAAACATTGTTAGTTTACAAATTATTGGAAGGGGGCACAATATCTCTCACGATGATGCTACATAGCCAGGAGCATGAAATTTATTTCAATATATCCCCCAACCCATTTTAGCCTTTTAGTCACCTAAAAGGCAGCACAGGTTTGTATGAGCCCTCTCTCACATAACAGGATTAAGGCAACAGATGAAATGTCCCATGGAAGATAGGGACAGCAGGAGCTACCAAGATAATATTACAATGGATAATATAGGGCTAGGTATGAAAGAGGATTTGCCACAGTAGAAATTCAAGAACACCAGATTTTCATCCTACTCATTTGATTTATTTAAATAAATGAGAATAGATCTGGAAGGGACTTTAGAAGTCTTCTAGTCCATACCCCTGTTCAGGCAGAGACCTTATACCCGTGATGGTGAACCCATGACATGCATGCCAGAAGTGCATCCAGAGCCACTTCTGCTGGCATGTGAGAGGTCGCCCGGAAGAACCCTATTGCACATTCGCGTGCATGCTGCCACCCGATAGCTGATTGTCGGGTATCTGGTATGCATGTGCAGGGGCGGGGACACGCGGGAGACATGCAATGTGCGTGGGGGGTCTCGCACGCATGCTCAGAGATGCACAGCGTGGGAGGATTGTGCACACATGCGCAGAGATGCATAGTGCACGAGGGTTCATGCACATGTACAGAGATGCACAGCGTGGGGGGTCACGCATGCGCAAAGGGCATGGGGGCCCCCAGCATTGCCCTCTGGGTGCTGGCATGTGAGCGTACATGCAATTTTCAGCATGGGAGCCAAAGAAGGCTAGCCACCACTGCCTTATACCATTTCAGACAATGTTTTCTTTAAAAAACCCAGTGATTAAGCACCCACGACTTCTGAAGGCAAGCTATTCTGCTGGCTAATTGTCCTCCCTGTTAGGAAGTTTCTCCTTAATTCCAGGAGAAACATCCTAATGATTTAGAGAGCTACTCATCTCACAGGAATGATTCTGGGTGGCACAAAAGATTAGAACCACTGCAATAACATATGCCCCATGATGGTCCTGGTTAAAACAACAATCCCCAGAACAAAAAAACAAATCACCACCGAAGATCAACTAATCCTCCTGGCCAAATGCTTAAGAGAACAAGCCAGTCTTCAGAACCTTTACCAGGGGTTAACAGTTTCAAGCTTCTGATGGAATTTTTATCATGTAAAAAGAAGATGAGACTGCAAACCATTGGAAACATTAGAGTGGAAAATGAGACACTTGCATATATCTCTAAGGTACACACGCTGAGCTGAGTTTGACTTGCAATGGTCATATTAAATGTCCATATGGTATTGTTTTCTTGGTCAGAATGCAGGAATGTTTTTACCATTATTGTTTCTGGGAATGTTTTTATTTATTTATTTTCCAATTTAATCTATAACCCTAGAATTTCCTGCCGGTATCGTCTCAAACCTTAACCAAGTTGGATCCATTTAGTGGTTACCTAATCGCTTCTTTCAAACCTCCAGTAATGGAGAACCCACAACTTCTGAAGGCAAGCTGTTTCACTGATTAATTGTTCTAATCATGCTTATAATGCTTCAGAAATATTATGTGAAGACATAGTTCTCCAAAAAAAAAAAGCATGAATAAATGTAATGAATGAATGAATGAATAAAATGCCGAGAAAAGTGGAAGAAAAGAGAAGAAAGCTGCCAGCTGGAAGGAACCAAACTCAATTAACCTGTAATGGAAAACCTGAATGATCAGGCTGTGCATAGATTGTCGCATAGAAAATCTATCTAGGCAGTTGCTAAGAGTCAACATCAATTTGATGGCACATAATCAATAAATCAATGTTTATTTAGTAATATAAGTAATAATGTTGATTTAAATGTAACAGTCGTATCAGTGACCTCCTATCAACAGATCAGGATTGTTTCTCCCTGCACTGCAATCTCTCTTCTGTAGATAGGGAGAAGACTCTCCTCACAAAGATTAGAGATTTATGAGAGAAATTGCAAAGAACATAAACTTTCAACATGTAACTGGAAGCCTATATGCATTGCGGATGTAGCCAATTAAATATTAACTTTCCTTGTTAAACAGCTAAGTGAAATACATGAATCAATTATAATGAAAGTTGGCTCTAAATAAGGTTATTACTATTGTAGTTCAAAATATTCAACATGAAATACTTTTTTTTCTGTATTGTATATTGCATCACGAATGCCACATGAAAGTGCATGTTCCCCTAACAGAATACATAAACATGAAATAAGCCAAATAACCAGAATTTTGAATGCCACAGCTGTACTGATTTTTAATTAACTATATTTGTTGACAAATAGAGTTTTATACTTAACTTATATACATCTTTTGGATTTGATTAAATGAGAACGCATGCCACATTTTGTGGAGACCCTGGACTTGTTGCTCTACAATGTTTGGAGTATCAGACACAAACAATATATTGCATCACATTTGGCCCTCTGAAGGAAAATGTTTTGCCTGAAGCCTATAGCAATCAAACTTTCATGGCATGTGCAGGATGTATTGCTCATGGAAACCAGGTGGTACACTAGTTAAACTGTACACTTAGACAGTCAAAATGATGTCAGTTCAGGCCTTTCCTGGAAGAGACTGATCTGGCTTCTGTTATGCATGTCTGATAACATCCAAATTGGGTTACTGGTTATACATGACACTTCCAAGAATATCAATTGGAGCAAAATGTAGCTGAGAAAGAAACCTTCTGCTTCCTGGACATACAGTAGAAGACTAATATAACAAGCTTCATTCATTATCTTTCCATATAATCCCAAGTTCAAAGCTTAGGTTTTGAGTTTTAAGGCTCAGAACGTTTTGGTCTCGGAGAGGGACCTTTATGGAGCTATCTGGAAGCATTAAAGTTCTTAGAGCGGGAACACAATCTGGGGTCCCATAATCCAGGACTTTCCAAATTTCTTCAGGAGTCTTTTTTTCTTGTTCTTCTCTTCTGTAAAATAAAAAATGTTGGCCCCATAATTGTGTAGAATGTCAAGTTAAACACATTCTGATCCCGATTAAGTAGTGAAATGGGAATGAACAGGTTAACACAGAGAGGAGACATTTACAATATACATATTATATACAAGCAGAATGGGAACTCTTTTTCGCTTCCTCTTTTTGGTGGTGTTGGGGGTGTGGCAGGATGAGGACTCGAATGACTTCATCGCTTTTGTATCTATTTACATGTCGTATGAAAGATGGAGCTTGTGTCATAATGGACCAATGCTGGTTCCATCATGTGTATGAAAATGGTTAATTCTGTGTTTGTGTGTGTGTGTGTGTGTGTTTGTGTTTGTGTGTGTGTATGTGTAAAGGGGAAAAAATGGAATGGAGGAATATCCTTACATTAAGAGGGTGAAGTTTTAAGAAAAGTAGTGGTGGTTTTGGATGCCCCAGAAGGCAATTTTCCTTTTGCTCCATCAACCAAATTCAAGGTTTGGTCATCACCTTTGTGCAAGGCAGAGGTGGTATTCAGTAGGTTCTGACCAGTTCTTGAAAACTGGTAGCGGAAATTTTGAATAGTTCGGAGAACCGGCAAATACCACCTCTGACTGGAGATATTACAGTATCCTTCCCCTGCTACACCAACCAAGCCAAACCCACAGAACCGGTAATAAAAAAAAATTGAATCCCACCACTAATGCAAGAGGTATCTGATGAACCATCTTGCCCCAATGGGATTAGCCTGCCAATTTGATTTGTTCTGGCAGAAGGGCCTACTATGGACCCCATCAGCCAAGAACGTTTCTCTGATGGGATCCAAGAGAAGATCCTTTTCTGCCATGGCATCCATTCTTTGGAAAAACTTGCCACTGGAGCTAAGATCTGCCCCTACCCTTCTTAAAACTGCCTGTGCCAGTTAGGGTGGAACCCTGAAGAAGAATATAGGCTGAACATGGTTGTTGTAGTGACAGAGAAGGCACCACTGTTTGTGCCACTGAGACTTATCATCTTTTAGTTTATATTTAACCTTTTGTAAGTTTATATTTAACCTTTTGGGTTTTTTTTCAATTGTTTTTATATCTCTATATTTTACTATATTGTAAACTGCACAGAGTTGCCTCAACCACAAGGCATATAAATTTAATCAATCATCTCTGCTAGGACCACTGTTTGGGTGTGCTGATTTTGAGGTGAAATTCTGTTTCATGGTCCATCTACAGAGGATAATTATCAATGTATGGACAATCATTTCCCAGAACTAAAACTCATTTTATGGAAAGTTGCAAAGAATCCTGTTGGACTCCTTCATTCCCTATTTTTAGCTGACAAGTGAAATCAGAATTGTCCAAGCCTCTGTGTCATCAGGAATATATTCTGTTCCTTCATTTGGCTTATTTTATTTTTAACAAAAAAAAAAAAGAGAGAGAGAGAGAGATTGTAAGGTTGATGTCTTTTTGTTTTTGTTGGTAAAATTTTTCCTATACAGTTTATATGGGTCTGTAACAAATCAAGTACAACTCAACATCACTTTTTAATTTTACATAATTACAGGGGGACTCACAGTTACAGATGGATTTCTCCTTAGCTGATCCAGTTGGAATCAGTTAAGCTTTTCGTTTTAGGAACAAAAGTTGAAACAGGAAGGATTGACACAAATTATTGAGGCAAACATTCACAACATATGCTTCACAGGTATTTATGGTTTATTTGAAAATATTTGAAACATAAGAGGTAGTTACAGTATGGGTCTCTGTTACTTTAACTTAAGAGTTAACTACAATTATTAAGCAAGCAGGGCTAATATGAGTTTCAAACATTTTACAGTTCATCAGAAGCAGCAAAATGCAACAAGATTACCATGTGTGCGTGTGTGTGTGTGTAAAATAAACACGGGTAATTTTGTTTTAATCAAATTCATTTAGCCACCCATCTCACTGAAATGATTCTTGGCAGTATACAATAAATGTACAATATACAGTAAATGGATGGATGGATAAACAAACAAACAAACAAACAAATAAATAAATAAATAAATAAATAAATGGTAGTGCAGTGGTTAGAATGCGATATTGCAGGCTAATTCTGCTGGCTGCCAGCAGTTCAATCCTGACCAGTTCAAGGTTGACTCAGCCTTCCATCCTTCCAAGTAAAATGAAAACTAACTAACTCTCTCTCTCTCTCTCTCTCTCTCCCCCACTCTCCCTCCCTCCACATATATATATATATATATACTCTGTTGTAAGCAGGCTGGTTGGCTGTGTTGTTATTTCTTGATTGGTTGATGGAATTGATGTTTGCGGATTGGTTGGCTTTTTCATAAGAACATGTGTGGCTGAGGTATTGGCTGTGTGTCTATCAGCCTCCTGTGTTGTAATAACCAGTGGTGGTATTCTACCAGTTTGGCCCTTTCTGCCGAGCTGTTAGCAGCAATGAGCAGTGGAGACCGAACTGGTTACCTCCACCGCTCTGCTGTTGGACCCACCTGCCCTCCCGGGCTCCCATACTCACCTTTATCCTCTGCTTTTGAAGCGCAGCTGCTTTGCGCAGCACAGCAGAGTGCCACACAGCAGCTGCTGAAGTGACCGGGAGAGTGCAGGCTTGCAGGAGTTGAGTTGGAACGCCTCTGTGCCTGCGCAAAGTGTGCATTTGGTCACACGCAAAGCGTGCCCACCAAGCCATACCCACCGAACCAGTGATAAAACTGTTTGAATCCACCACTGTCCTGCATGGAGCTGCCTTTGAAGAATGTGCAATTGGTCCAGAACGTAATGGTATGTAGAACTTGGAATGGCCTACTTCATAGGCTGCGATGGCATCCAATAAGTTTCCAGGTGCAATTCAAAATGCTGGTGATCCCCTTTAAAGCACTTCATGTTCATAAGACTAAATTATTGTAGTATTGCCTGGCTCTGATCCCAACAGATCTAGCAAGGAAAGGCAGGTGTCAGCCCCCATCCATCTTGAATCGGATTTGGGGTTGCCGCAAGGGAGGATGGGTAACTGTGGGAATGAAAGTAAAGGGAGGATAGCCATAACAATATTCTTTCACCAGAGCTCAAGGCCAAGTCGCTGCAGTTTGGAGAGGAGTGACTGGACTTGGTGGGAGTTCAGAATGTAGGTGGATTGGAGAGCGTGACTTAAGGGTCATCAGTAAGGGGTTTGGATGTGAGTTTAATTTAGCGGGATTTCAGATTCAGGTTTTCCCAGATGTGCCAATATGACTTCTCTAATAAATTCTTATTTGTATGGACTTTGTCTCTGAGTGCTGGTTAAAGATTTATTTATTTTTTTATTTTTTTATTTGGTTTGTCAATTGCTTAGAAGATAATAGGTATAAGTAAAAACATAGTTATGAATACATGGATACATATAAGAAAAATAAAAGAAACAATAGGACAGGGACAGTAGGCACGTTGGTGCGCTTATGCACGCCCCCTACAGACCTCTTAGGAAAGGGGTGAGGTCAACAGTAGAAAGTCTAAGGTTAAAGTTTTTGGGAAATGGAGAAGAAACCACAGAGTCAAAGATGGGGAGTTTGGTTGGAATGCTGACAGCAGCTCTGAACACCTTCTAGGAAACAATGTCATGTAGTAGGGCCCAAGGCATGTGCCATCTCAGTTGGGGTCCTTGCTCAATGGAATAGTATTCTCCACCCAGATGGCCCTGAACCTTTTAGTTTTGCAAAAAGTCTGAAGACTGGCTTTCAGGCATCAGACCAGGATGTTAGTTAGGCTCAGAATTTATGGATGTTTGTCTTTTCCTTTTTTTTCAGATGGACTATTAGATACTTAGATTTCATTGTATTATTCATATGTGTTTAATTATTATTACAAAGGGTATTGATTGTAAATAAATACTGCGTTTGTGTGTTGTTAGCATATTTTTATGGGTGGTCATGTAATTCATTTGAACAAACAAACAAACTGCGTTGAGAAGGTTTGGGAGACAAAAAGACTGGTTATCTAGAGAAAATCTATCATCGTGAGTCAACTAGGGTTAATTAGTTTTTAAAAATGGAATACAGAAGAAATTTAAAGCAATCTGGAAAATACATCCCCAAAAAAGTTCCCAGATGAACTTTTTTTTGGTTGTTTCTGATGAAACACTTACAGATATTTAAGGGTGAAAATAAGGGAAAGAATAGACAAAATAAATTTAGTTTTGCTTACAAATAATCTACTACCCAACTTCCTCAGGCCACAGTACAGCAATACGGAGTGGTTTAAAAAAAAATGGGGCAAAAGAAATTTACTCAGCAGCCAGATGAAAATATCATTTTTTTCCTCTCCCAATTAGCTTCTAATTGCTGAGCTAGACCTCCAATGCCGAATCAGCTATAAATGTTTCTCTTAATTGTCTTGACTGGAAGGAAAATATAAAAAAAAATCAGGAATAAAACTAGAAGGGAGAGTTAAGGGATAACTTAACATCTTATTTTCTGTACTATATAAATGATATATTAGACAATATATAACTATTTCTCTCCTGTTGTCTAGTCTTCTTTACTTCTTCATCCATATGTATGGGATGGACGGATGGAATTCAGCTTATAATAAAGGGGTAAAAATTCCTACATAGAAATATAACAGTTCTAGCTTATAAAAAATGCTGGCTGGTGATAATTTCCTGCGCTTCTATCTTTCCTGGACTGTAAAATATGTTGCTATCCTCTTATTCATTATGTTTATTAACCAACCATTATATGCCAAACAAAACTGGTTTCTATTCAACAGTGCTAACTGGGAAATGTAGTACTCTGGATCATTTTTTTTCTCCCCAGCTTGTAAAGAAAATTTGGATGGTTGAGGTAAAGAGGAAAATGAGGCCTGCAAGTTAATTCATCATATCTGAATGTGCATACAGTACACTGAAATTTTACTCTCATTTGTTCTGTTAACAAAAGGGCAGATAAAAGGAAAACCTGTATGGTATCTTTCATATATGAGATATTTCGGGACAAATGTTCCTTTAGACCAGAGGTGGAGAACTATGGCCCCTTTATGACTTGTGGACTTCAACTCCCAGAATTCCCAGAATTGCTGGCTCAGGAATTCTGGGAATTGAAGTCCACAAGACATACAAGAGCCAGAGTTCCCCACACCTACTCTAGACCATGATAAACACTGGAAACAAAAAGATACTCTGCACAGATGGTATTCAGCAGGTTCTGACCAGTTCTGGAGAACCGGTAGTGGAAATTTTGAGTAGTTTGGGGAACTGGCAAATAGCACCTCTGACTGGCCTCGTCCCCATCTATTCTTTGCCTCCTGAATCCCAGCTAATTTGCTGAGTCTTCTTTTGTTGCCCTGCACAGGAGAATGGAGCTGGAAAGCAGGTTAGTGGGGTGGGGAAGGAACGAGGATTTTGCAGTAACCTTCCCCTGACATGTCCACCAAACCACGCCCACAGAACCAGTAGTAAAAATTTTTGAATCCCACCACCGATACTCTGGAATCTCTTTTTTTAATCACTTCATTTTTGGTTCATATTTTCATGGTTATTGTTAATAAAAATACATATAGGGCTTTGCTGATCTTACAACAAATTGTTCAATGAATCACCATGACCCATTCATTCCAACAAATCTGAGGAACCACTTCAGCAAAAATGACCACAGCAGTATTGTGATGCAAAATTCACCTCTTTCACACATGAAAAACAAAACCGCAACAGATGTACAAAGATTATAGTGTTTGTATTGCATTGGTGCAAATAATCATTTGGCCTCATCCCCCCTTGTAGACCCATTGCCCTTAGGTCTAAGATGAAAATGAAAGTCAAATCACTTTGCTTTGATCTTTTAGACAGCGCCTTGCAGCATTCATTTTAGCCCAAGATATTTCTTCACAAGCTCTTCATTTGTACAGAAGTGGATTCTGGCTTTTGTGAGTGTCAGGAGAAGCTAAAACAAAGCTGCAAGCCTATGCAATTGCCTCACTGAGGACTTCACACATTTTCTCTGCCTCTATTAAATGAATGGTGCTTTGCCTTAGAGCAGTATTTCTTGGCAGCTTTAAGATTTGTGGACTTCAACTCCCAAAATTCCCTAGCCAGCCAGTTTTGGGAATTCAGAACCACATATCTTGGTTGAGAAACAATGCTTTAGAGACACAAAGTACCTCATTGAGGTGACTAATCTTACACAAGCTTAATTGGATACACAAAAAAATAATGTTATAGCTAGACTTATCTTCTAATCTAAAAACTAACATTAAACTATGACCTTTTTGTTCTGGTTTAGAGAACAATTCTAACCATTAGAATTGAGTCATGTGTTATGTCCAGCTAGGATCAGTGGTAAACTTCAAACTGAACATGAAAATTGCATGCATGAGGGAAGAAGCATGACTAAATTGTGGGAATAAGTCTTTCCTTTTCTAATGTCCTGAAAGGATAAATGGAAGGAAGGGAAAAAGAAAAATATCATTTTTCATTATAATCCTTTAAAACTATCTTCCATTATATCTAATCATTTATAGATGTCAAATTATTTTTTGAAGTAATTTATCTTAGAGCTATCAAATAGTTAACTTTCACCAGCATGTGCTTTTAGGCTGAGGTTTTTGTTTTCTAGTTTTGATTTTGTCATGATTATTACTCTCATAAATTAATGAATGTCATATTAGCTCTATAATGTTTTATTTGTATTCACCTTACTTAACATTTGCTTTTGATCTGCACTGAATCCAGTAATGATTTTGGCCACAAACAAAATGATAATAGGCTGTTAGCAGATTTAAATGCTAATAAGCCATGCCTGATCAAATCAATATTACAAAGAAAGGAAAAGGTGGTGGTGGAAAGGGCCTGCCAATATAATACAAAGAAACAGCATAATGCTAGTAAATATATTAAGGTTTAGGGACCTAATTAATGAATATAATACCAGAACTGTAGATGAATAATGATATGCTTATCTTGAAGGAATAGGTCATTAATGAAGTTTGATACAATTTCTGATGAACTGAAATCTCAAATGGGAATAAAAAGTTTCAAGGGACAAACTAGGATGTTAAATTATTTTTGTTTTTATTGTTAGTCTCAGTTATGAACTGAATATCTATGCATGAACTAATTTGTGTCTTAGAGTTATATTCTGGCTTTATTCCAGCAGCTCAACAAGGTATACTTGGCAACTTTTCCATGTTTGTCCCCACAAGAATAAATCTATAAAATAAGTTATCATGTGTGAGAGAGTGACTAAGCCAAAGCAATCTAGTGATCTTCCACTTGAGAGGATGAAATTAAACCTGATTCTCCTTGATTCTAGCCCAGCACATTATAGATAATCATTGGATACTGGATAGTTTAAGTATATGATAACAAAAGATCTGAATAGCTGCCTGAACATGTGATTCTTATAGATATGTCCAAAAACCAATATAATTCAGACAAAAAAGAAAGTTTTGGATCTGTAAACCACTATCAACTGTTATTGATCAAACGAGAAGACAGTGTATTTTCTCCAAAGACATGTCCATGACTTGTACCTTCCTTTACTATTTAACAGCTAGTCTGACTATGAACAATTTAAGTTCATTTTCCTTTATGTTTCCTTAAGTAATATCTATCCCTGATTATAATTTCCTTATGAGGCCTCCTTTCCAGTGCTATAGCTAAAAAAAGATCATAAACTCATGCACACAAGACATTAGAGGGCTTCAGGAATTTAAAATCTTTGAAGCAAGAATGAAGGGATATGAGCCATATAATAATAATCTGAATCAAGTGTACTGTGGTTACCAAACTAGATATTTCTATTACTAACCCGACAGAGGAAAACAAAACTTATAACTGTTCCTATCAAATGATGCAATGTTTTATTTTTATTTATCAGATAGTTGAATAAGCCATAGTTAAACAAACCATAATAGTTTGGATAACATTAAGATTCATAATATGTATGAAGCAGGCCATGGGGATATAAGAAATACTGAAGGCCATCAGTACACTTTAACTCTTATAAGCTAGATTCTATGTAAAATTGGTAAATGTTTTTTTTTTAATTTAGTGCCTCTGAACACTTAGTGGTGTCAACCTGGAACATTTCAGTCTACCTGTAGTCTTCAGTGAACCAGTGATTTTCAAGGTTCCATAAAACCTCCCTATGTCGTATCTCTTGTCATCTTTAATGACAAGTTCTGCTTCCCATTAAACTATTATATACTCTCCAATGAAAGCATCTGCCAACAAGTTGTCAACTCACCAGAACTGTTATTGCTCTCTTCCTGGTGCTGCCTTACTAGGTGACTGAGAAATAACTTTCCCGCTTCTCTATATTCAAGTTCTCATCATGATGCTATTGCGATACCATGTAGCAAAGTTGCATGGGGAAAAAGAAATAGTTTTTCCCCATTTGCTGCTCTTGCATTAAAAGTGCTACCCTTGCAATAAAAACCTCTCATGTTGCCAATCTTTGCCTGAAGGTAAGGCCTGCCCTATTAGCATCTTCTGAAATTACTACAGAACACAATTAAGAAAAATTGTAATAACAAGGAATAAACACAAATGAGAATGGAGCAGAATGTGCAACTCTAATTATCTTAATTTGTCCTGGTTTCTTCCCACTGGCTTTGGGAAATACACTCCACTTCCTAGTAGGAGCAGCAGCAGTAATAGGAAATGCTAGCTCACTCATTAACTTAGATATTTGTTCGAAGACCTTGCGGGATGCTGCATCAGTGTGTTCTTTATTACATTCTTGGCTTGTTGTCAGACAGCATGGTCCACTTGCTGAAAAATGTACAATAAGAAAGAAAATGGAACAAAGCTTTTGTATTTTAAGTACTAGCATGCTTTCAGCAACTTGTTTGAGATGGGTATCTGTAGAACTCAAATAAATAAATAATCTTATTTTTACACTCCCTTAGTTGGCTGTACTTCATTTCTTACAGTTACTTTTATTCATATGTATCTGGGCCTTAAAATAATACTGATTCATTTCATAATATTCCATCCCAGAATTTCACTGTAAAGAAATATTATTTACTGCTGTTTTATTATATGCAAAAGAAATAAGTTTGGTTATGGCTATGTCAAAGTATCCCTACCCTACTTCAGAGATGTTTCAGACAATGGGTCCCATCTCCTTGGCTATTAACTGTGGTGTCTGAGAAATGAAAGTCTATAAAAATATTTTATGTAGGTTTTTTTGGATTTTTGATGTTGCAATAAATGTTTGATATGTCATAGCTTACAATCAAATGACAGGTTTTGTTTGTGTCCAGCAAATATGAATAAAGCACCTTTCAGATTGTCTTGCTTGATGAAGATAGTAATAACACTTAGACTTGTATATCACTCCATAGTATTTTACAGCACTGACTGAATGTTAATTTAAGGGATGTCAAACTAAAGACCTGCGGGCCACATCTGGCCTGTGGGGAGCTTATCTTATTTTATCTTATCTTATTTATTTATTTATTTTATTTTATTTTGTCAAGCGATTATAAGATAACAGGTATAAATATAAACATATTTATGAATACATGAAATGGATACATATAAGAAAAATAAAAAGAAACAATAGGACAGGGACGGTAGGCATATTGATGTGCTTTTCCCACCCCCTACATACCTCTTTGGAAAGGGATGAGGTCAATAGTAGACAATCTAAGGTTAAAGTTTTGGGGACTGGGGAAGAAACCACAGAGTCAGGTAGAGTATTCCAGACATTGACCACTCTGTTGCTGAAGTCATATTTCCTGCAATCAAGTTTGGTGCGGTTTACCTTGAGTGTGTATCTATTGTGTGCTCTTGTATTGTTATGATTGAAGCTGAAGTATACATTGACAGGTAGGACATTGCAATATATAATTTTATGTACTATACTTAGATTGGACTGAAGGCGGCATAGTTCTAGGTTGTCTAGGTCTAGAATTTCAAGTCTGGTGGCATAAGGTATTCTGCAACGAGTAGAGGAGTGGAGAACTCTTGTGAAATATTTCTGGACTTTTTCAATTGTATCAATATCAGATATGTAATGCGGGTTCCAGACTAATGAGCTGTATTCAAGTATTGGTCTAGTAAATGTTTTGTATGGTCTAGTTAGTAGTGTGATATTACCAGAGAAAAGGCTATGCAGAATTAGGTTAACAACTCTTAGTGCCTTTTTGGCTATGTAGTAACAGTGGGCTCTAGCACTTAGATCATTAGAGGTGAGTACTCCAAGATCCTTGACAGAGTTTGGATCATCAACAAGGTCTTCACTTTCAGCCTGTATTTTATTTTCTGATTTTTTTTGCCAATATGTAGGACAGGGCATTTATTTGTTGAGATTTGAAGTTGCCATTTGTTTGACCATTCTGATACATAGTCGAGATCTTTTTGAAGGGTAGCAGTATTGTCTGTGGTGTTGAATAGCTTTACATCATTGGTGAAGAGAACACAGTTGCTCTTAATATGATCACAGAGGTCATTTATGTAGAGGATGAAGAGAGTTGGTCCTAAAACACTGCCTTGGGGGACATCACTGTTGACAGGTACAGAATTTGATAGGACGCTCCCAATTTTGACCATTTGTTGTCTGTTTGACAGGAATTCTTCTATCCAGTTATGCAGGTGTCCAGTGATACCATAAGATTTTAGTTTTAGAAGTAGTTCGTCATGTACCACTGAATCAAAGGCTTTACAGAAGTCTATGTAAATTGAGTCTATTGTTTTGCCCTGATCGAGTTGTGTAGTCCATATATTTTTGCAGTCTTAAGAGTTGCAGATTACAGGATAGTTTTTTTCTGAAACCAAATTGTTTATTAGACAGTAGGTTGTTTGTCTCTAAGTGGAGGATAATGGATTGGTTAATAATTGATTCCATGACTTTATAGGTGATGCAGCATAAAGAGATTGGTCTGTAATTTTCAACTAGCTGGGGTCTCCCTTTTTGAAGATGGGGATGACCATGGCCAGTGACCATAGGTTTGGCAAGGAGCTGGTCCTGAGGGATTTTTCAAAGATTATGCTTAGAGGTTTGGCTATGGCAGTGGATAGCTTTTTTAAGAAGTAGGCACATATTCTGTCTGGTCCAATAGGTAGAGACGGTTTCAGATTGCGTAGTGCTTTTTCAACATTGTCTTCTGTAAAATCGATATGTATTAGATAATTGTAGTTGTCAGTGCTTCGACTAGGAAATACTGGACATGATCCATTGACGTTTACAAATACTGAGTCAAAAAATGTGTTAAAGAGGTTGGCTTTAGTGTTGTCTTCGTTGCATTCTTTACTATTAGATCCTTTCAGGGGTGGGATGGACCTTGAGTCTTTTAGATCTAGCCTGCAGGGCCGCCCTGGAAATGGTGAAGAGGCCGGCCCACAGTGCCTATGCCAGCAAAAATTGAGCTCAGGAGTGTCAGGGTGGGCATGACCAGTTAGATGTCACTCATTTCGGAGGCACTTGTGGTGGCCCGAGGGCTCTGCCAGCAAAAATGGAGCTTGGGAGAACCATGTGAGGTCCTACTCAACTCTATTTTTGGCTGTGACTGCCTCTTGTAACCCTCTGCCAGTGAAAACGGAGCTCAGGAAGGAGTATCTTACTTTCTCCTCACCTAATATGGATCTTGGATTTTTTTTGGTCTCTCACACACTTTGCCACAACATATTATAGCCTTTCTTTTGACCATCCTGTAAAACTTATAACTATATACAACAGAGGATATGACCTGTCGAATTTCTGTGGATTTTTAATTTAAAAATGTGGGCATTTACTACATTATAAAATAGAGTGGGCCACTTGAGAAATTACAACTATGCCTTCTCTTCATGTGTATAAATAAGACTTTCGAAGAAACATTCAAAGCCCACTAAGAATTAAAAAATCATATAGGATATTTCCACATATACAAATCTGTATATTCATTATTACCCAACCTGCTTTGTATTCAAGATTATATAAATGTTGATCCCATATTCAAATTGTGACAATCTGGGACCTCTTGGATTGACTTGGAACAACAGCTATACTGTAGAGCTTATGTCCCAATCACTAAAGACAATGACCTATCCTTATTTGTTTGTTTAACACATTGATATACTTCCCATTCTCAAATGCTTCTCACAAAATCATTACAAGTCATCAGCATTAATTCCAATAACAGCTTGTTATGCAATAAAGGCCCTGCTACAGAGATAACAGAGTTCATTACTGCAGTAAAAGTCAGCAAGAATTGTACAAGATATCTGTTGAAGACAAGGAGAACCTGTTGGACTATATAGGAGGAGGTGATCTCATGGGCAACTTGGATGTAAACTCTGTTAGGCTTTGGACACCAAACTATCCAAAGGGGGCAACAGACAAGCAGAACTGAATACAGCTTGGAGAAGTGCCATATCCTGCTTGTTTTGTCACATTCTGGGTCAGCTGCAATTCCCAGATGATCTTCATGGGGCATTTAAGGAAAAGTATATAATGATCCCAACTTGAGGTTAATAGTCTATGCCTCATTAATACCAAGTCTCTCTCCTTCAGGTAGGAACACCATTTTAAAGCTAATAGAATGCCTTATGACTATTTAGTATCAATGCTGAATCCAAGAGGGCTCTGAGTCTGAGCTGGCGTGTCAGCTCCCTCAGTACCTGGAGGAAGCATTCTACTTAGATCCGTTCCAATCGGGCTTCAGGCCCGGGTACAGTACCAAAACAGCATTGGTCGCATTGGTCAATGATCTCTGGAGGGCCCATGACAGAGGTTATTCCTCTGTCCTGGTCCTATTAGATCTATCAGCGGCTTTTGATACTATCGACCATAATATCCTATTGCGGTGGTTGGATGGGTTGGGAATTGGGGGCACCGTTTTACGGTGCTTCTCCTCCTTCCTCTCGGACCGCTCGCAATTTGTGTTGACGGGGGGGGAAAGGTCCACCCCTAGCAGGGGTCGGTCCTCTCCCCTCTTCTGTTCAACATTTATGTGAAGCCGCTGGGAGAGATCATCCGTGGTTTTGGGGTGAAATGTCATCTTTATGCTGATGACACTCAGCTTTACATCTCCACGCCAAACCACCCCAACGATGCTGTGGAGGTCATGGCCCATTGCCTGGAGGCTGTGCTGGAACTGGATGGGCGGGAACAGGCTTCGACTCAACCCTTCCAAGACTGAGTGGCTGTGGTTTCCGGCGGCCTGATATAGTCAGCTGACTCCATCGCTGGCTATTGGGGATGAGATCTTGACCCCCACAGAAAGGGCTCGCAATCTTGGATGTATGGCTGTCTTTGGAAGATCACATCATGGCCGTCTCCAGGGGGGCTTTTTATCAGGTTCGCCTGATACGCCAGATGCGGCCCTTTCTTGATCGGGACGCCTTACCACGGTCACCCATGCCCTGGTCACCTCCTGCCTGGACTACTGTAATGCCGTCTACATGGGGCTCCCTGCGGGGAGTACCCGGAGGCTCCAACTGGTACAAAATGCAGCCGCGCGGGTAGTTATGGGGGCGTCGAGATACTCCCATGTGACGCCTCTCCTGCGCGAGCTGCATTGGTTGCCGGTGGCCTTCTGGGTTCACTTTAAAGTATTGGTTTTGGTCTTTAAAGCGCTCCATGGCATCGGACCAGGATACTTACAAGACCGCATTCTGCCAGTAGTCTCCCACCGACTGGTGCGCTCCCACAGAGAGGGTCTCCTTCGGGTCCCGACGGCATCTATGTGCCGCCTGGTGACCCCGAGGAATAAGGCCTTCTCTGTGGGGGCACCCGCCCTTTGGAATGGGCTTCCCCCAGGGCTACGAACCACCACTGACCTGAGGGCGTTCAGACGTGACCTGAAAACCTGGCTCTTTGAACAGGCTGGCCTGAGCTGTCTTCAAATGAGATTTTAAATAAGGGGTTTTAGATTTGATTGGTTGGGGTATGAAAGTTTTAGCTTATTTTAATCGGGGGGTTTAAATTTTTAATTGGCAGCCCATAATTTAATTCTTTTTTAATTATATTTATATTTGTAATTTATATATATTTTAGTTGGCTGTTCACCGCTCCGAGTCCTTCAGGAGAAGAGCGGTATATAAAATTATTTAATAAATAAAATAAATAAATTAAATAAATAAATCTGACCCTATAACTTAAGAAGAAATATAAGGCTCTCCTGAAGAAGTTGACTCCCAAATTGTGAAATTCTGAATAAGCATCTCAGATTGTTGTTGTTATTAAATTTAACTTCAGAGTGGTTTCTCTTGTTCAATCCTTTTCAATATGAATATACAGAGAGACATTCACCCTTCAGCTTTCAGGAAAACATTGGAAGTGAATTTAGTCTGATTATGTTGAAGTCAGCAAAGATTATTTATAAATTAATGTTATTTGAGCAGCGTTTTGATTTTGTTAATCTTACCTAAAATGTTAGGCTGTGAGTGTTATTTCCAAGCAATTTGCTTAAAAAGAATGTTAAGTTGTTGTAGGGGTAGAATTATTCATTATAGTTATAATTTATAATACAATTCAAATCGTTATATTGAATCTGCTCTAGAAAGTTGAGGTATCTTTTTATATTAACATAGTCACACAGGTTCATGCAACTCAAATGTTATTGAATATTTGTGGACTCTATTGTGCTGGGCAATCTATTTACAGCATAATGGAAAAGGAGAAGAAGAGTGATAGGAGGTGAGTGCTTGGCCATTGCAGATAGAATCACACAATCAATATTCTAGTCATGAACAATCTGGAAAATGCAGTAAAAACCAGGATGCATAGTCTTGTACTATGTTATTGTACTAGAGCTTTCCAACCCAGCCTAAGGGAGAAAAAAGAGCAACTCCCCATGAATTCTAATGAGATCAGTGTGTTTAATACACTTAATTTCTTTGAAGTCAGCAAAGTGTTCAATATATATTTCTGCATCTGAATGTCAATATATTATATCATGATTTTCCTGTGTATCCAGAGCAGCATGCTGAATATGGATGGACATGTGAAATGAGGACCAGTCCAAGATACTTTGAAACCTGAGGCAGGGGACAAGAAGGCAGCTTCACTTGCCATAATAAGCATAGAATTGGCAGTTAAATCTCTATTCCTTTTATAGAAGGGCATCTCCCATCAAACTTAGGTGAAGATAGTAATCCATTGGATGGTACACAGAGCTTGTCCTCTAGCATCTCATTAAAACTTCCAACCTGTTCAGCATTTTTACGTTCCTTAAATGGTAGGACTGACCCTGTGTAGTGTAATTTAGATTCAAGCTTTTCAGTATGCTCCTTCATTATGATAACTTTCCTTTGGGGGGCTATGAATCTGTTCTGATTGTTTGCTCCAATGCTTTAGTGGTCAGAGCGCATAGCTCCAATCTTCTACAAGTTTTTTTTTTACTAAATAAAAGAAGGTGGATTCCAGATAAGTTTGCAAATGATTGCAAGCTTAAACTCAATTTCCTGATCTGTAAAATGAGACACTAACCTTGGCTTGGCAGGATTGATGTAGGAAGAATAGAAAGAAGAGTGTTAAAGGGTTTTTTATTTTTTGGTTTTTTTGTAAACTAGCAGGCAATGAATAAAAGCCATTAACAAGCATATTAATTAGGCAAACAAGTTAATTTCAGATTTTTTGTTTATTTTATTTCATGTAGGGTCTGAAAATATTATCAAAGCCAGTGTTTCTGGTTCAGATCATTATAGCTTGACTCAAGTCTTGTATGCTTATTCTGGCTATGCAAATGACATTGGGAAGAGCCCTAGAATAATAGTGCTTTAATATTTAAGTCATTATTAACAATAATGACAAAGACTGCTACCATCCCTGGAATGCTTCAAATCAATGGAGAAAACCTAAAGAAGGTGGACAATTTTGGTATCTGGGATCCCATCTCCAAGGCAATGATGACACCAATGGTGAGGTGCGAACAAGGGTGAATGTAGCCTGGATTTGTTAGCGAGAAGTCACTGGTGGGTTATGTGACAGGCGAATGCTAACCCATCTTAAAACTAAGATTTACAAGACAACCATTCCACCCTGTTTCATCATTCAGCACTGAATGCTGGGCAGCAACAAGAGGGACCAAAGTGAATGTCCATTGGATATCAGGTACCTTCCTTCTTGACCACATCACAAATGACACCATTCAACCGCATTTTGGTGTAGCACCAATTACAGAGAAGATAAGAGAAAGCTGGCTCTGCTGGTATGGACATGTTCAGAAAGCAGCACCTTCCACCATTGCCAAGACAGCCTATCAACTAGAAGTCAATGGCTGGTGACCTTGCAGGTGTTCAAAACAAAGATGGCAAGACACCAGCAACAAAGGCATGCAAGCTGTGGGTCTGTGCCTGGAGATGCAGTTGACTGCGCACAATAGTGTTCAATGATCCAAACAATGGATTCTGCATCTGCAGGAATACGCTAGAAAGAAGAAGAAGAGTAACAATAATGACAAAAAACATCATGTGTTTCAATGAAAACTTCATAAATGATAAGGAGCTAAAGGAGAGTGATATTTAAAAAAAATTAATACTGTAAATTTATGCATTTAAGATTGTTTTATTTTGTACTTCAAGATATATCCTCCAGATCCAAGTGCAAAATAATGACTCAGGAGTATATGATGCAATATTTTTACCCAAAGGATAAGGTGCCTTTGGAACTATGCACTCTAGATTTTATCTTTTTAAACCAATTCCCACAAATTCATTAATGTCTTCAGTGCAGGTTTTCTTCTTCTGTTTCTTTCCTCTTCCTACTCTTTCAAATTAACCTTGAGTCCTAGTAACTCCATCAACAAATCCAACAATTTTCTGGGCTATATTTTTCAGAAGTGGTTTTCCTTTGCTTTCTTCTTAGAATTGAGAGAGTGTGACTGGCCCAAAGTAATCCAGTTGGCTTTTGTGAAGTAAGGTAGGCTAGTATTTATTTATTTATTTATTTATTTATTTATTTGTTTGTTTGTTTGTTTGTTTGTTTGTTTGTCAATTATTTGTCAATTGCCTACAAAATCATAGGTATAAGTAAAAACATAGTTATGAATACGAATGAATAAGAAAAATAAGAAAAAATAAAAGAAACAATAGGACAGGGATGGTAGGCACGTTGGTGCGCTTATGCACGCCCCCTACAGACCTCTTAGGAAAGGGGTGAGGTCAATAGTAGACAGTCTAAGGTTAAAGGGGTTTGGGGAAGAAACCACCGAGTCAGGTAGAGTGTTCCAGACATTGACCACTCTGTTGCTGAAGTTGTATTTCCTGCAATCAAGTTTGGTGCGATCAACCTTGAGTTTGTATCTATTGTTTGCTCTTGTGTTGTTATGGTTAAAGCTGAAGTATTCATTGACAGGTAGGACATTGCAATGTATGATTTTATATACTATACTTAGATAGGACTGAAGGCGGTGTAGTTCTAGCTTTTCTAGGTCTAGAATTTCAAGTCTGGTGGCATAAGGTATTCTACAATGAGTAGAGGAATGGAGAACTCTTCTTGTGAAATATTTCTAGACTTTCTCTACTGTGTTAATATCAGATACGTAATGTGGGTTCCAGACTGATGAGCTGTATTCGAGTATTGGTCTAGCAAATGTTTTGTATGCTCTAGTTAGTAGTGTGATATTACCAGAGAAAAAGCTATGTAGGATTACATTTACAACTCTTAATGCCTTTTTAGCTATGTAGTTACAGTGGGCTCTAGCACTTAGGTCATTAGAGATGAGTACTCCAAGATCCTTGACAGAGTCTGGATCATCAACATGATCTCCCGGTTTCTAGTCTGGTGCTTATAGCCACCCAGAAACTATTGAAGTGGGTGGACATAAAAATGCAACTAGTTAATTAAATAATAACAGCAATAACCACTGCACCAAATCAGCTCTCTTTTTTCATTTTAACAGCCTACATTAGATGAAAGAAGCATTATTGTTTCTTTCATCTAATGTTGTTGAAATGCTCTGGTATTCTTTTCATGCTCATTAGCTGAATATGAGTTACAGGGATTGGTATTTCTGAGAGATAATTCTCAGGTTTCAAAATGTCTTCCTTAGAGAAATATGTTTGTCATATACTGTAATACTGCTTGGGTGCCAGGAAGATATTTTTATTCTTTCAAGAAGAACATATGAATATGATAATATCATATGTGAATTTTAAGAAGTAAGCAGTGCTTGAAAACATTGTTTTCCTTTTGATTGTTTTTGGGGAATTGAAAATTTCTATTATTTGTATCTCAGAATTTTTAACTGATTTGGAAGTTTGGTATATAAACTACAAAAACAATTAATGATGGAAATTCTTGATAAGAATTACAGGAATATATCAATGGTTAGATCTCAACAAACTTTGTTCCCACTCTTGCTTGAAGCCATGTAAAATTTATGTTCAAGTTAAAATCTGATATAAGATGGTTCCTAAAAGAAATCAGGGAATAAAGAGAACAGATCTTTACCACAAAATTATATCTCTAGCATCATCTCACTTGAATTAAAACTTATGAACATTTTCTTTCCACTTGTTTTCCAAATGGCTAATTTTATCCTGCACATTCCTGATCTCACATGTTGCTTGAGGTGAAATATTCAAGAATATCTGCAAGCATTAAAAAGCACCAACATTATTTCATGCCCCACTTGATTCCTTGACCACACATTCATTCAAGCTATCAAAACCACAATTAGGATATTGGTTTAGAACCAATTGTTGGTATCTTTATAAGATGACCTTTGATGACTTCCATCTCCACAGTTGGTTTTAATATAGATTTTTTTAAAAAATGTTAAGAGCTTTGTTCAGTCATTAATAGCTATACTAAATCAACAACTCAGCAGGGATAAGGCAATTTTCTTTCTTCAGAAAATCTTTGCTTTCACTGCTCCCTGAAAGCAGGACAAGGTCTATTAAAATAACATTAAGAGAAGAGCTGCCAACTCAAATTAGGAAAGTTTCAAACATCTTGAAACAGAAGGGGGGATATGATTAACAGGCTGATCTGATAACTAAGGAGGAGGAACAACGATCATGAACAACCTTCAGACTGAATTATATCTTCTTTCCTCTGTTCCCATTTAGCTTTTTTAATTACATGTCTTTCAGAATATAAACATATGTTCCTTGAGCAGCTTCATTCACACTTTCCACTATAATGGCCATTTTCACACATAAATAATAATTTAAAAAAAACAACAACCTAGTTTTGTTTTATTGCCTTTCCCATGTAAAAATATGTATGTCAGAGAAACAAGCATTTTTATTACAAAGGATATTAGACCCAGCTTTAAATCCATTGCTGAACAGTATGATATAGATTGATATAGATATGATATAGATTGAGCACACTGCATTTTCTTCATTGGCAAATATTTCTGATGAATAAACAAACAATATTGCCATCTGTTAATCCCCAACTGACTGTCAAAGCAATCACGGGTTACTTTTTCTGTTCTACTTCCGAACTATACTTTCCATGCTATGTTGTCTCAAGTGTCTTTGTCTATTTGAAATAGTGTATTACAATTTATTTTAGGCTAATTTTATTAATTTATTAGCTCTATTACAGAAGCAAGAATGCCCTTTTAAACCCTGGTAAACATAAACTGAATTTATGTTTATCAGGGTTTAAAATGTCTTTCAGAGTTATTTTTGCTATGATTCTTTGCTATTAATGCTGTAATATAACAATGTCTACAGCTTTTTTGTGGTAAAAAGAAGGCTGCTGGTTGATATCTGGAAGAACCACCTTTTTCATTATTACTTTTCTTTCCTTGAGTTGGGTTTCCTACTTTTCCCTGTGCTTTTTTTAAAGAGTCCACCAGTATAGTATTTTATGATTTTACAATGACTTTAAAAATAAGGATTTTCACCCCTCAGCTTCCAAATAGCTCACAGTTTATTTGGGAGCTGACTGAAGCCCTTCTACTATTTTAAAAAAAGTAAATTGGATGAAAGGTAGACTTATTTTTAAGAAAAGCATGGGGGAAAGTTGAAAGAGAAAAATAGAAGTGAATATGTTTAATGTAAGAAACTTTGATTTAAAAGCTCAGGTTTCTCAATACAAGGTGTTGATTAATTTAATACAATATCACTTCATTTAAAGAGCAATCTTACAGCATTTCATCATAAGAATCCTGTATCTTATCCAACCTGATTGGTACAATTCATCTCTAAGCAGGGATATGAATTCAACTTTCCCAATTGAAAATCAATATTTTGTTCATTACATTCCAGTGCACAGCACCTAGCTGACGTTAGCTCACATTGAAAAGATGAGAAGGTTTGGTCCTGATCAGTACTTGGGACTATCAGATAATACCAGGGTTTTAAAACAATAATCCAGAAGGCAACAATACCAAGTCAGTTCTGTAGTGTCCTTAAATCACAAGGAGTTGGACATTACCACTGGTTTCTGTTGTGAAAGATCATGTTATCATGTTAAAGCAACATGGTTTTGCACTTATTCTTGTCTCCCACCTTTCTCCCATCTTTCCAAAATTTATTTATTTATTTATTTATTTTATTTATTTATTCAATTTATATACCGCCCTTCTCCCGAGGGACTCAGGGCGGTGTACAGCCCGTCTAAAACCCCACAAAAATACAAAAGTTAAAAACGTATTAAATTAATATCATCTGATTAATAAACTAACGACCCCACTACTAACGACCCCACCCCCACCCTTAAAACCCCAATTTAAAATTAAATAAGATGGAGACCGAAGAAACAGTATTTGTTCTTACAAATGAATTTTTTTTCAAAGCATACATTTTCATTAAGAATCAGTACCTGCAAATGTAAACAATAAAGCCAGACATTATTCTAGAGAATTTAGTTGGTGAAGAATGTTGATTTTCTTTTTAGCCCCCTGCAGTCTGAAGATCTAAACACAGTTAAGCAAGCGTTGCTATTTGTCTGAGTTTTAAAAACTTGGGAGTGACTTTCGACTCCATCTAACAGGAAAGAAACACACATTTGCAATCTGATAAAAATAACTGTGTGGAAAAACTCATTCAGTTACTTCCATACAAAATCCAATCAGTGTAATGGTTTTGGAAAATGAGGAACGTAAAGAGTAAGATAATATAAGGCTTTCATGATGTTTGAGCAACTTGCAGGTAGAACAGTTTGCTGCAACATATATGAGTCTGACTAGGTCCATTACATAAGCAAAATCTCTCTTAATTTGTTCTTGTCCCTCAGGTGTCAAATACATTTTCTTCCAAAATGAATGGACTGAAGAAAAGATAGGCAGCATTTGTACATCAACAAGATTCCCATTGAATGACAGTTCTGTTGCTTGGGGAAAACCAGCTGTGATTCTAGTGTTTCATTAATATGATAAAATTGATGTAACCTGCCAATATTTGGATCCTTGTCATGAAACTTTGGTATTTCCTATTGTCCTTTATAGTGACTATTTTAAAATAAAAATAAAAACAAAAAATTATAATTTCAGATACAAGACAGAAAAGAGAATATAACTTCAATTTCTATCAATGTTTCATAAAATAAATCCTTAGTTCTATCTTACTTTTATATCTGCCTACGATTTCATTCAGTCTCAACATTTGTATTCCATACAGTACCTGTTTGATACAGAAGTTTTCTAATTTTCCTTTAGAAATCCATTACTGTGTATTATGTTTATGTGTGAATATATTTTGCTTTACTATGCACATATCATATGCACCTGTTTTTGAGAACTATATCACAAAATTCTGTAGAATGCCAATATCAAAAGTAACAACTCCAGCTTATATATTGAATGGAATATTGTGTGAGTTTCTATCAAAATATGAAGTGAATCCATTTTTCTGCATCACCACAATTAAGGCCCGGAAACCTAAAATGCTCAATTCCAGGATTCTAGCTACTGTATTCCTGAACTGAGAGACTTTAATTTAAACTGTAATTTTGAATTGAATGCTTTTTATATCCTATGGCATATTCTTTACTGATAGTAGCTTATCCTGAAATTTATTTTCTTCAATATTAGCAGCTTTGAATGAATTAAATATATTAAAGAAACAGCTATGTGTATTAATTGGCTATTATTAATTTTAGAGCAGAGACAAAAAAAACAAACATCCTGAGATCTGTCAGAACCCAAGTTTTACAAACCAACCTGAACCAAGATGCACAGGATGGCTCAAGGAGTAGAATCAATTATCTATTCATTCACAGTGACACACAAGCACATACAAGTGATGACTTATTGCTAAACTAAAGGAGCTCTGCAATCTAATGCTAAATGAACTGCACAAAGACCTGATCAAAACAATTACTTATGTATTATTCATATATAATCTTATAATTAATCTTACATAAATGAGCAACATCAATCTAGAAAATGAGCAATAGCAGATAAATTTGTAAGTAAAATGTTTATTTTTCTTGTCATGGCAGGTACTAACATATTATAACTCAGATCTTAGTATAACTACTCTTGTTTCTGATTTTAGATTTAGGGCAAGTGTTCACAACTTTTTCTAGTCCAGAATACAGTAAAAGTAAAGGGTCCTTCAATATATGTTTTTGATGACATCCTGGACAGATCCAGGTAATTTCCTTAGGAGCAATATTGAACTGTTTTGGAATTGCCTTTTTCCAGAACATCTAGCTTGAAGTTCTTGGTCTCCATCTGATGACTAAATGGGCCTGATTCTGCCCAGACAACTTTGCCACTTGCTAAAAATTGATCAAAGATATCATCACATAATTATCTTACAGGCACCACCTTTTTTCAAATTAAATTATTTAAAACACAGACCCTCACAAGATAAAGTAATTAAATCTTAAGAATAGCTGTTAAGTGAATTCCCATCTTCAAGAAACTTCCATTAACACTTCACTCTACTCCAGATTCTGCCATAATGCAATCAGTTTCTGTTTTTTAATAATGCTAACAAAAATGTTTGCTTCAAAAGAGCATGCTAAAAATAACACATGAGTATTTTTGTGGTTTTCAGATTTCTGATGAAACCAAAGAATGATGAAGTATAAAACACATGAATATTGCACTATATGAATTATGCCATATATTTAGCTTCATTTCAGATGACATGTAGACAAGAATTTTGCTCAACTCCAGACTTTTTCTAAATTTTCATCTTAACAATTTTTTTTTATGATCTACAGTTCACTTAGCTTACCTGTTTCTATTACATCCCAATGAAAGATAATGTGGGAAATCCCTTTGATAAGTTTTTTTAAAATAAATTAATTTAATTTAATTTAAAAAGGCTCTTGGCTCTCAAATGATTCTGTACACTTTATATAATTAAAAAGAAGAAGAAAAACATGTGCACCTGAAATAATCATTCATTCCCTTAAAAAATTAATCAGGCTCTACAAATAACTAGTATAGACTTGTTTTTTAAACCAAATGAATCTCTGACAAAGATCTCTGTTTAAAAAGGAAGCTGCCATGATTGAGAAGACATGTAGTAGGTGATAATATTTCATAGAAACAACCTATAGTTCCCCTAGTCTGCCTGACTTCACTGAATGGGAGATCCCTCAGATAACTAAGCTGTATGCCATGAAGGGCTGTATAAGTGACAATTGCCATATAAAGTGCTTTATAAGCGCTTTGAATTGCACCTGAAAACATTAATGACAGAGGAATGCATCAAGGTATGTCCCTCACTGTTCATGCCACTGCATTTTAGACCAGCTGCAGTTTCTGAATGAGCTTCAAAGCTGGATTCATACAAAGTTTATTATATAAACCATTGAATGAACATTTGATATGCTAAGGTGACCAACTTTTTTACAATGAAAAGGAGGACACAAATACATTGAAGAAAAAAAACAAAGCCACTTGTGCACTGCGCACTCTTGTGCACAGTGTGCTCTTGTCCATGGCACACTCTCAAAACAATCCTTCTGTGTGGAGCACATACGTCTTATAATCGTGTCTCGCCGCACTGTACCGAGCCTTGATGAATCGTCATGTCAAATACAAATACGTCACATCACACACAACGGATCGGATCGGCATCGATCAAATACGGAGATTTACAGATTAGTCTTCAAATATCAAAAAGGAGGACATGTAGGAGGACACTTTTCAAGAGAGGACAGAACTTACAAAAGGAGGACTGTCCTCCCTAAAGGAGGATGATTACTCACCTTAGATATGCCTCCTGCTCAAGGAATGAGTGTGCAAGCTCTTGTCCAGAGCTTCCACCTGCTCTTTGAACAGTAGTTGTCTGCTCTGGATGGCCACTAAGTTAGGCATTAGTCTCTAAATAAAACAATTTTTATTTGCTTATTTTGGTAACAGTGCTCTTATCTCTGCTAATGAACAATTCTGTCTTTTGGAAAGTGTTGGAGAATTTCTTTTCCTCTGAAGAAATTTAGGGAAATCATCCACCCAATTTGTTTGACCAACTCTGCCCATCTATAGTTCCACTACTTACTGATACTTATCTAAACTTATCTAAAATTTAACACTAGTACTAAAGGAAGTTTCCTTGTGGTAGGAAGCAAAATTGTAATGGACGATAAGACCATAAATTACCTATACAGTGTGCACCAATATCATGCCCATTTCTTTTTCAAGTATTTGTGCTTTGTTGCACATTCTTATATTCTATGACGGAAAAAAATGTACAGCATCTTAACAATGCACTATAAATATTATTTTGGCAGCATCACCTTTTGCAAAACAATTTCATATGAACTGTTAGGAAAATGCTTGATAAGTCCTAGGTACTCTTAGTTGTTTTCTTGCAGTTGTTTCGTTACACAAACTAGATAACATCGTCAGTGTTACTAAGGAGTGGGTTCAGTGGTGGTATTCCACTGGTTCGCACCAGATCGGGCAAACTGGTAGCAAGAATTTGGCGTGGGTCACCAAACCAGTAGTAAGTTCTGGCTGGCCATGCCCCCAACCCGGTTGCTCTCCCACCCAATGCTCGTTTACCCACCTGACTGACATTCACCTAAGGTATTTCTTTTTTTTTTCCCTCCTGACAATCAGCTGTGCATAGATCAGCTGTGCCAGGATTCTTCTTGCTGAGGCCCAGGAAGGCAAAAAATGGAGGGAGGAGCTAAGCCCCCCCTCCATCTTTTGTCTTCCAGAGCCCCAGAGGAGATTTAGGGGAGCAAAAACTCTTCTGAGGCTAGGAAGCTCCCAAAATGGAGCTTGGAGGGATGCTGCGTGCCCCTCCCATGCTTTGTTTTTTTTTTTTCCTGAGCCTTAGAGGAGCTTTAGGGCAGCAAAAACCCCAGAGGCTCTTCTGAGGCTAGAAAGCTCCCAAAAACGGATGGGGGCTGCAAAAAAGCAAAAAAAAAAAAAAAAGCCACACCCACCCAGTCACATGGCCATGCCCACCAAGCCACACCCACAGAACTGGTAGTAAAAAAAATTGAATCCCACCACTGAGTGGGTTTGTCATTCCATGTTGCCATGCATATAGCATGGAAAAGGCTTCTATGTTATAAAGTGTGGCTATCTACATTAGAGCAAATAAGAGTGTGGTTCAACTATCTTAGTACAGCATTTTCTACATTGTTAGCAGCAGTTGTTCAAAATTTTAGATTGGAGTCTTTCCCAGTTTTGCCTAAAGAGGCTCATCTCTACTTAGAAGGGATGAAAGCTATCTTTTAGCACCTTTGTCTTCTAGATCAGAATGAATTTCATGAATTTTGGCCAGTAAGGGGAAAAAAATCAAGAGGACCCTAAAGGTTCACAGAAGGTTTATCACTGAAAGACCAATCCTATGGAATTCCATCAAATAGATTTCATGCATAAGATAAGCCTCACTATGGGAAAAATAGTCTTTCTACTATGCATGAGAACTTCATGAGAAGTCATTTTCAATCCAAAGCATGACTCTTGCTTTGGAAACTTGTTGACCCCCTCATATCCAGTTTCATTGCTTGGATGAATTTCCTCATCAGATCTATTTCTTTTATAAGTAGAGGTCAACTGACAAGATATGCAGAATTAAAACTTTTAATTGTATACTAGTCAAATATCAAAATATATTGTTATTGTTTAAAATAAAGTAAAATTATTAGGTTTTTTTATATCAGATCTATTCCTTTCCAACAAATATTTCCGCCGCTGAATAATAAAAAAAATCATTTTAGAATGTTATATTTTCTACATGTTAAGTAAGGTTAAACTGAATTAATATCATAGAGTATGGAGTCTGCTGGTATGCAAACAACCTCAGCATATGACCACCAATTTGAAAAAGTAAACAGCAATGGTCCAGATATCTAGTTTTTGTTATTTATTTTCTCATTATGCATTTCCTAATTAGCTGGTTCCTAGCCATTGTTGATCAGCAATTTTACAGTATGTGGTCCAGGTTTGGTTTGTTTTTTTTACTGGTCCTTCCCCTTAATTTTTCCCCTTAGGAAAAATGTTCCATCTAAACATCAACTTACAATGAAAAGAATATTCTTAAGCTCTTGTATTTCTGCTTTCAGAAATAGTTTTCACACCTGAAAATGGCCTGGTTCCCATGTGGAGCTGTCAGGCTATCAGCTTGCAAGTAAAGAGATCAACTGTACCTGCTCCCTCAGATTTATGACAAAGTGAGGGAGGACACAATCCATGAAGTAAAAACACACCATCTCATTTCCATGGAAAATATAAATCATGGAGATCCCCAATGGTAAATTGTATGTATTATCCTATAGTTTGACTAGAAAAAAAGGAGAGGAGCTAGAAACAAAAATGTGAGGTTTTGCTGGCCTACAGGTAACTAAAATTATAGCAATATTGTACTTTGACACAGTTGTTCTGAATGCCACTTATTTAAACCTATGGTAGATGAAGACTTTCTGCCTCAAAGGCCATATGAGGTGACAGGTGCTAAATAGGCAATTGCTTCTGCACACATGTGGGGGAAGATAAGTATATACTCTGCTGTGAACACCCATGCAGAAATATAGCCTTTATCATCTCTATATTGGCTGTATCAATTACCTCCATGCCCCTAGTTGAGGATGCTAGGAGTGTAATCCAACTCTCCTGAAGGGCAATAGATGCAGAAAAGGATTAAAGTGTCATCTTCATGCTTCCAATAGTAAATGCAGTATGTGCTTTTGGTCTGGTATATACTTATCCCATGTGAAAGTTCACACTAATACAAGTTTAAAAAAAGAATAGTTGTATAATGTGTTTATTTATGTATGAAGCTGTGGAAAGAAAGCATATAAAAACATCTTCAGGCATGATACTTTCTCCCATATGTCCCTAATCATTTTTAATGTAGAACATTTTCACACCTGTAGCAAAAATTCAAAATAAGACATAATAAACCTTTGTTTAATGTTTTTACATTTCTAAATGTACATTTTCTGTATGTGTGTCTCTACTGATATCATATTTTTAGAGAGAACCCAAAGCAGCTTGCACATATCTTTCCTGCTACTTTATTCTCACAACTTGAACTCAGTGAGGGAGTGACCAGCCCAAAGTCATTGAATAGCAATTCATTGAATGAGGATTTCAACCAGGAACTCTTTGGTTCTAGTCCACCCCTTTTTCATTATATTAGGTTAACTCTCTTTTAAAGGGAAAAGGGGGGGGAGAGAAAAAAGAAAAAAAAACACATATAAGTAAAATACTTTCCCTAGAAACTCTAGCTTTTGGAAGACCAGTTGTCAAAATAGTCTCACATATCTTAAGAGATCTTTAGTATTCATTGGTGAAACAATAAGCTATCTCATTGATTCTACTTTAACCTGGAAAAGACCCATTTAAAGTGGTTAAGTGTAGCTTGTTGAAGACAAATGCCTGTCTTCCCTCACTCCAATTCACATTCTTTTCAATCTGTTATATAAAAGAGGTTCAGAGAGAGAAAGCCCCATAAATTAAGTCAAGGCAATGATGATGGTGTTGTTGCTTCACTGTACATATGCTTATAACCTTCTAAATCATAAAATATTAACAGCAAAACTGAATGGTGACATGCTGACAGCTAAAGCCATGAAGCAAGATGGCACATCAATCGCATGTTCTATTTTGAGGGCCAAAAAATAGACTTTGGCTGAACTGTTAACATAAATCAAAGTGGTTAAATCACCGTAATACTCCAGATGTCTTTTCTCCCTTCTTTTTCACTGTTTTGTTCATTTAATCAGTTCTCCCCCAAATTGCTACAATGGCTGAAATCAAATTTGAGGGGAGAAAGTAGCTATATGCTTCTGTACTTTGTCATCTGAAAATTGTCACTTTAAGGGGAAATAATCTGTTGCATGATTTGAAATGAGTTGGCTGGCAATAATTGGAGTGTATGGCTTTTTTTTTAAGTTTCAAAAAGCAACACAAGTTTGTCGCAAGCACCACATTATTTATTGTTTTTTTTTTAAGTCCAAAACAGTTTCCATCATAGTTATCTTGCCAGATAACTAACGTTATCAAATATACAGAAGATGAAATGCTGGATCTTGTATAGACTTCAAAGTCTAGGGAATTCTGAGATGTGGAAACAGATAAAAAAGAAAAATAAAAGCTGTTCTTATCTCCAAATTAATATTAAAGACAGGTGCCATGCACCTCTTGGGATGTATATTTGGAAGCAAGTTATACCTGGTTCCATGCCACCTAATTAACCATACAGAAGATTGAAATTTAAGCTGCCCATGAGTAGAATGAGACACAGTCTGACTCAAAATCTACAAACAAAACATCAAGTAACATTCCTTTCACAATAGGCAGAAATCAATGGAAGTAAAGATAAATTGCTAGATAGAGTGCTCACTTTTATGACTGCTTTGGGTATTTGGCAAGATATGTTTTGCAGTTGAACTCAGGATCCTCCTCACCAGAGGTGGTATTCAGCAGGTTCTGACCAGTTCTGGAGAACCGGTAGCAGAAATTTTGAGTAGTTCAGAGAACGGGTAGTGGAAATTTTGAGTAGTTTGGAGAACCAGCAAATACCACCTCTCACTGGCCCCACCCCCATCTATTCTCTGCCTCCCGAATTCCAGCTGATCAGCTGGGTCTTCTTTGGTTGCCCTCATAGGAGAATGGAGCTGGAAAGCAGGTTAGTGGGGTGGGGAGGGAATGGGAATTTTGCAATATCCTTCTCCTGCCACATCCACCAAGCCAAGCCACACCCACCAAGCCATGCCCACAGAACCGGTAGTAACAATTTTTGAATCCCACCACTGCTCCTCACTAATCACTTGGAAATTCTTTTGTTTACTATAATTCTTGACACGCTAATGGTTTTAATAATGTATTTATCTACAGCTCAGAATAATTCATCCTAATCACATAGGGTGTTATTTTGTTTATGTTTTGCTATCTCCATTTAATTCTAGTAAGCAGTCAATTGAATAGGTTGTATTTTATTTGATGGTATTATGATAGTAACATATTATTCTATTTTTCTAAAATTACAAATGAGCTAGAACTTTTCCCAAAGGTTAGCACCCATCATTCCTTTTATCTAGAAAATATAAGACCTCTCCTATTAATTATATATTTTTTGTTTATTTATTTAAATTTATTGGCTCCCAACTTCAGCACTAGGTGGAAATACAAAACTAAAAAGCCAACAAAAATACAGTATATATAGCCCAGACTACAATATTCTGCTAACAAAACCCACAAAACAAAACAGGGGTCATGAAACAATAGCAAACATCAACCCCAGAGAGTTTTTTATGACTAATTAATCTTATTTGATCTTAAATATAACTTCTGTATTAAAAGCTGGCACAAAACCCTGAGCTCTATAGTTCAGTCTTCTTGAATGTAAGCGAAATGCAATAGTACTATTTTATCTAAACAAACTGATGTATGGAATTATATTCCAGTTCTCAATGCCTCAAGAATAAGGCCAGAACACAACATGCCCAGAAATCTAGCTCCCATGTGCTGCAAACCATTTCATTCAAAGGCCAATCCATTGCTGATCTCATTATAATCATCTTAGAAAAAAGAATTCAGCAAGGGATTGCTGAATTCACACACATTAAAAGTTTTCAGGCTATCTCTGAAGGTTTCAATAAACACAATGGATTTTTCACATATAACAATTATTAATTGGTACTTGTGACTTGTCTTTCAACTATAACTTGCATCTGCACAGCTACTCCTATCTTCTATCCTCCACTGCCCCCTCACAATTGAAACCCTATACCAATCTAGTTACATCAAAGGGATTGTTTGAATTGTTTGTAATAGTCACATCCAGCAAGGATAGAGTTTGCAAAAACACAGGTTGTAACCTATAAAATAATATACACTTTTTTACTCCTTGCTGCCAACTTTCATCAACTGCCATTAATTATAAGCAGTTGTAGCTTCAGATCCCCTCTCTGGAGCAAAACATAATAGCAGTGACAAAGTGGAAGAGAGTTCTTAGAAGGCCAAAAGCAAACAGCCTGAAATCAAACCTGTCCTTTTCAAAACAAGAGTCAAGAAAGTGCCTCTAATCCTATTAAACAGCACATGCAGGAAAAAATATGTTTTGTTTCATTATAAACAGGGTTTGGAATTGATATATATATATATATCACAATAATTCTGTCATAAAGGTTTATTAGCTTTCCTATAATAATCCTATCAGAAGTTTATTATAAATTCAATAAATTTAGGAGCGGCCATAACTCTAATCCATAGCTAATAAAAAATGGAAATAAACATTTAGTTCACTGGTTAGTTTCACATATTACTGGAACAAGGTTTATTTTAAGCAAAGCTTGATGAAGAATCCATATAATTATTCATAATATTTAATCATCAGCCAGATTCATATTTTGTACTAAACTGAGACAAACCCAAATTACATTATAATTTCTAATGTTCTGTTGAACCTAGTCAATAAGTCCACCAGTCCATATGCTCAGAGAATTTTCTATTAATAAGAGAGTGGGCTAGCACAATTACTTGTAGGCTTGGTATGATAATCTAAAGCAGACGTCCAGATATTTTGCACTTCAACTTTCTTATCAGTCCATTCAGCATGGCAAATAGCAAGGAATTATGGGAGGTGTAGTCCATATGATTTGAAGAGCATTTGCTTTCTAATTCTAGTCCTCCCAATTTGTGTGCCTTAGACTATGCACTTAACTTTAATAGGCTCCCTATTTTCTTCATTATTCTTTGAAGATGAATAGTTTAGCCAAGAAATTTTTTTTGCCTTAGATCAATGAGCTAATTGTTTAGCTATAGGAGCAGGAGAACTAGGTTTTCCTCTGACACTCAACATTGTTAATCTCTTTAAATGCTCTGAAATCAAAGAATGTATCAATTTTACAGCTGATGAAACGTAAAGCTAATCTAATTTTGAATGCCCCAATGTATATTACTGGTCCAGTAAAAGCCAGGAAAAATTTTCTGTTTTTAATGAATGATTTATTAAAAGAGCATGTGGGTTTCAACTGTAAATAGTCTCTACTTTGCACAGAACTTTCTATTGTAAATTAATATTTAGTTGATTTTCCATTTCTTTCTCTGTCAGAATTACTATTTCCTAGAAATGTTGCTGATTATTGTGACGCAAATAAAAGCTGACAGATTGCAATTTAAAAAATAATAATAAAGAAAAAATGTAGCCAGTATTCACTACTGTAGTATTATTTCACTTACTTTAAACAACTAATTGCATATATGTCTAAAAGATCCTTTTCCATGTATCTCTGGAAAACTATTTATTTTGCTATACTCCAGATTATGTCACTGTTTTTCATTCCAACATTTCCATCCTGAAAGTATTATCTGAAAATAAACTCCTTTAAATATAGGGCTGTATAATTCATTCACACTTATGCAGGTCAAGGTGAAAGTCTAAAAATGTTGAACTGGAACTTTTTCTTCTGCAATATTTTAATCTAAATTCATATTTTAATGTCATGTAATTGTAAATTTCTTTATGCTGTACTGTAGATAGATGTAACTTGACTGTATCTATTTATTTGTTGAATTTATAGGCTGTTACATTCCAGATGACTTTGGCAGCCTTACAAAATTAAAACTACAATAAATACAAAACAACTCCAGCAATAAAAAAAAAAAAAAACAGTGTTCATTCTCCATCCCGGAACATTTCCACATGGATGACTCTCTCTAGGTGTTTAACAGCATAGTTCTGTGCCTGCCTGGAGACTATTCTTATTTAAGTGTTTATAGGATTGCAGCTTAAAGTGATCCACATATTCTGCCTCTAGCAAGCTATGCAATACTTCTGCACCTTCCCAGTACTCAAAGACCATGGAAACCGATTAGCTAAAAAAGCAAAGTACTCAGAAATTCTTATACCTTTGAAAATAAAGAAAATATTATTTCACATTGAATAAAATAAATGTTCACCTTTTAAAGAACTATAATAAATCCTCTATTTGAATTCTTCCTGATTATCAATTTTTGAATATATATTGGAATTGCATTTTTAAAATAAAATTGTTTGTTTCTTTACCTGGGTTCTACTTAAAATTTAGAAGTCATATATCAGTGGCTCACATAACCAGGTTATTTGTTTGGAGCACTAGAGTGTTCTGCTCCATCTCTTCAATGCGTGTACTTTCTTATTATTAGCGTGTGTGTGTGTGTGTTAGGTTGATGAGCCGAAAGACAGAAAAGGACAGCAGTATGCTTCCTCCCTTGATTGAGGCTTACTAGGGTGTTGTAACACAAATATATATATGTGTGTGTGTAAGGTTTTGAGCTGATAAATAATTAAATAAGGGAGACTAGGATAGATCTATTTCGAGCTAGTTAGCTCTCTTCAGCTAGCCATACCTTACTGGGATTCGAACCAGGGAAGTATTACATGTGAGGCAGTTGTAATTGCTACTACACCACTGGCTCTATCCTGTTCAGCTCTATCAGGCTCTATCCTGTTCAATATATATATATATATATATATATATATATATATATATATACTTTGTATTACAACACCATGTTAAGCCCCAATTAAGGGAGAAAGCATACTGCTTTCTTTTCTGTCTTTCGGCTCATCACCAGAGACCATACCGACAGAAAGCTATTTGTTTCGTTGCCTTTTGTTTACATGTGTGTAAGGTTTTTAAGCTGATAATTTTATTTATTATTTATTATTTAAAATTATCAGCTTAAAAACCTTACACACACACACACACACACACACACACACACACACACACACATATATATATATAAGATACATTATTTGAAGCTGTTCTATATACCTTCTTTACTCTCTTCTAGCATTTTAATTTTAAGTTTTCCTTGCCCAGGGTAAGTGTAACATCCCTAAATCACTTACAATGATAATATGGATCACCAACATATATTGGTGTGGAATAACAATTCTGTGCCCTTGAGCAGATGATATCAACAGGTAAAGAAAAATTTATTCAGTGTGATTACTGGATCTATGCTGTAAGATCTGACACTGAAATTGGCATGGTTACACTAATTATAAATATGCATAATGTGTCCATTTCTCATTGCCTTATATGATTAAACTTTATTTTTATTTTTTGCACAAAGGCGGCTTATTATATATACAGTATGCCATTTAAATGTTAATGGCCATATCCCCATCCTAGAATATTTTGACATGTGCTGATTTGTTACCTTGACTTCCTGGTTCATGACTTCTCTGATTAGAGATAGTGGAGAAGGGCTTCATTTGTCCCAAGAATGTAAGGGAAGACTATTCTAGAAAGTAAGTATTAAAGAAATGAGAAAAGTTTCCTACCAATGAAGAGAACTATCTGATCATGAAGATATAAAGAGAAAAAAGAAATCAGTTTTAGAATAAGAGGCTGAAATCAGACAGTACAAATATGAAGATGTGCACCTAATTCAGAACAAATTGGAACTTGGCCAATAGAGGCCAGGAGAACTGTTTTGTACCAGCAAAGAGGTTACTCATCCGAGACAGCTGGGGATGAATCATGGATTACAGAGCCAAGGGGAGAATAACAAGAAAGCAACAGATTGGATATTTCATCCAAAAAGAGGAAGCCCAGTAAAGTGAGAGGATAACTAACTGCTACATGGGACTATGCATCAAGACAATTACAGTGACCTTATTCATTATTTATTAAATGCATATATATTTATTAAATTTATATGGCAGCCATCTCACTGTCAAGCAACATTTGCCAAGGAAGGGAGAAAGTTGGATAGTTAGATAAGTATAGCAGAATGATGAAGTTCATCCTCACTGAAACAATTTAGCCTTGTTTAATGTCATCACCCTACCTGTGTTACACTGTTGGTTTATCTGCATGCTGTTTCCTGAGAATATAAGTAAAAGATGTCTGATGTTCACATAGAGAGGGGAGGAGGCAGGTTTACTAGAGGCTTAGAAAAGAAAGGAAATACCTTTTTGGAACCACCTTGCTAGTTGATGGTATGGTAACAGAAATGGATAAAATGAATTCTATAGGAGTTACAAGAGATTCTACTTGAGAAATCCTTAGGGGAGTTAACTTTCAAACTCAATCTGCCTTTTAGATTACAGCAAGGTCACACACAAAAATTACAACAATGTTAATTGTAATAATAACAGTTCTGTAGGGTTCACTGATATATAAATCTATTACTATTTTAAGTTCTCTGTGTTTTTAAAAAATAACTACTTCATCTATAGCAAACTCAATTTATTGAGGGGCGCAGGGTTGTGTTTGACCTGGGGGGAGGCATGGGCAGTTTGATGTCACTTGTGTTGTTTTCAGCCGCAATGGCCTCCTGCAGCCCTCTGACAGTGAAAACAGAGCTTGGGAAAGGTGGGGCTCCCTGAGCTCTGTTTTCACTGGCACAGGCACTGCAGGCCAGTCCTTTGCTGTTTCCAGGGCGGCCCTGTGGGCAAGATCTAAGCACCTCGCAGGCCGGATCTGGCCTGTGGGCCTTGTGTTGGACACCCCTGACATATAAGCTTATTTTTCCATATTAATACATTTCTACCTGATTTAGAGAGGATCTTTAAGTTAGAGGCAGCACAGGGTCTTTTATCCTTGAGGAGTTGTTGTTTTTTATCATTACATCCACTTATAGAAATGGTGGTAGACTTTAGAAGAAACCCTCCCATACTACCACCTCAACAGTAGAGACCTTCAAATTTCTAAGTTCTATTATATCACATGATCTAAAATGGACGCCTAACATCAAAAACATCATCAACAAAGAATGTTCTTTCTGCACCAACTCAGAAAGTGCAAACTGCCCAAGGAGCTGCTGATCCAGTTCTACAGAGGAATTATTGAGTCTATCATCTGCACCTCTATAACTCTCTTGTTTGGTTCTGCAACCCAGGGGTTAATTAGGACTGCAGAAAAAACAATTACTACCAACCTCCCTCCATCCGGGACCTGTATACTGCACGAGTCAAAAAGAGGGATGTGAAAATATTTACAGACCCCACGCATCCCAGACATAAACTATTTCAATTCCTTCCCTCAAAACGACACTATAGAGCACTGCACACCAGAACAACTAGACACAAGAACAGTTTTTTCCCGAAAGCCATCACTCTGCTAAAAAAATAATTACCACAACACTGTTTAACTATTACAAAGTCTGCACTACTATTACTGTTAATCTTCTCATCACTCCTTATCACCCATCCCCTCCCACTTGTGACTGTATGACTGTAACTTTGTTGCTTGTATCCTTACGATTTATATTGACTGTTTCCTAGTATGATTTGATTGCTTATTGTACCCTATGACTATCATTATGGGCTGTACCTTATGATTCTTGATGAATGTATCTTTTCTTTTATGTATACTGACAGTATTTGCACCAAGACAAATTCCTTGTGTGTCCAACCACACTTGGCCAATAAAGAATTATATTCTATTCTTATTGTTTGTTCATTATAAGAGTTCTTACAGTTGTTAAGTACTAGAACTCAATATTTGTAAATCAACTAGCAAACGCTTAAATTAATTCATACAGAAACAATCAAATGAAATATGCCTTGATTTTTAATGTTATGGTTATTTCAAGGTTAGCTCGTAACAGCTTTGGAGGGAAAATGGTTTGCTGTGACCCAAGAGACAGTTTACAATCCTTTGAGATAAGAAACTGAAAATCACTGACATATCAGAACTAGGAAGAAAATAGGACACCATACATCAAAATAATACAATCTGTATGAAGCCTTTACTAGTTTCTGTAGCCACCTTGTTAGAACAAGCAGTGGGTAAACAATGTCCTGTCGGCTATTAAAATGCTATTCTGTGTTTACTTGCAGAACCGGGTGGATGGAACTGAGAAGGGAGGGGGAGGGAAGAAACAGCTTTGTGCTCTGTGTTTTTGATGTCATTTTGAAAGCATGTTATGTAGAAATAATGCCTCCAGAATACACTTAAAAGTTCACTTTTCCCAAAGAAACCCGATTTACAATCTTTCTCCCTTGCATCGTTAGAGAAGTGATGCGTTCATTCATCTGAGCTTAAACCACAAGCTCTGTACTCTGACAATATTTGTCTTAGCTGATACATTTTCCATGCTCTGAACACAAAGCAGCCACTTTGAAGTCCACCTCTTCCCAGAAGCCCGTGTCAGCAAACATATCTTTCACCAACCAGCACTAAGGCATATTTTTTTAATTATCCGCCTGAAACCACCAGCAAAACATATAACCTTCAAGGAATTGATTGATCTCATGGATCACTGTTTTCCCCACTGAGCATATCACATATAGACAAAACAGCACAATCCCCACAGATATCAAGTTTTCAAATGCAATTGAAACAGACAGAAATGTGAAAAAACCTCCACACTGACTCTTGCAGACATGATCAGCAAATGCATTTCCTGGATATTATATTTGCTTGTCATGCACTTTTAATGGCTTCGGTTGGACTATTATTCTTTGCCCTCACATCTCTTCAGATCTAACGTCAGGCATTTTTGGAAGCCTTAGCAAGGAATAGGAACTACATGCACATCTTATTTAAATACTTACATCTTAATTAATTCTTAATTAGGGGGAACTCCATGGAATTGTTTATATGTTGTAAGCAGCTGTTGCAAGCTGTACTATAATAAGGGATCATTAAACTATGATTCCAAAGAAGATCTCATAAGCAAGATACAACCACTAAGGGGGAAAGCTAATGCTCTCATCAGAACATAGAAGCCAATAGCTTCAGTTTGAAGAAAGGTTTTAGATCCATCACATTCTCTATTAAGGGAAAAGAAGGAAGTATATTTCATCTATATCTCTGTGCACATTGCAGATACAGCTTTTATCTGGAACTAACTACCCAAGCAAAATAAAGTAGTAGTTGATAGGACAAATGACAAATGTAAAAAAAAGGTTAGCAGTTGTAGAAAGTCAGCACCCACCCACCCTCCTAGAGAATGAAATATTTTGGGGCATATTAAAAAAGACAGGATATAATATTTTCCCTAAAGGAGAAATTGGGTGGGTGGGGGAATCTCAAGGGAGCTAGAAACCAGCCGCAGTCTTTCTGCCCCAAGCAGAAACTGAGGAGGCCAGCTTTTAGAAATGTAGATTTAATAATCCATTCAGAAAGACTGAGTCAGACATAAACTTCAGATAAGCAACAAACTAAGGTTGACAAGATTAGCTCAGACAAACACCTAGGATTTGCATTTCCCCTTCTGCCTATAGAGCCAGCCATGACCCCTACATGACCCCATAGGAATCCAGAAGGTATAAAAGCCACTCATTCTCAGCTCCATTTTGTTAGCTGTCCCATAACTGCACACTCTGTGTGTATTGGTTCTGTTCACCAATAAACAGAATCTTCCTTTCCAATCAGCCTCTATTTTATTCCCAGTTTGGAACTGGATCTGGATTTTTCTTCCAACACAGTTTGATGACAGCCCCCAGTTTTGGAAGGTGCTATGTGGATGCTTCTGTATAAGATCTTAGCCAATCACAAAGTTATGCATGTTGACTTTCCAAATATCACTAACATATTTTATTAGAAAAATTGGGAGTAAAAGCTGATCAATTATATAGAGATCCCTGATACAACCACCACTTTTCAGTGGTGCTTTTGTAATTCTACAACATGGACTGAGTTCTACTCTTTATAACTGAATCACATATGCTGAACCATTGGCTCCAGATTTTTCCATACCCACCTTCCATAATCAAAGGCCAACTACAAAAAATGCAAAGTTTTTGCATTTCACATGTTTGGCTTGTGAAAGTTGAAGACTGGCTTGTGAAAGTTGTTTTTAAATCTACATGAAAATGAGTAGGCAATTTGGGTTACATTTCTCTAAATGTATGCATGTTTCTTTTCACATTTGCTTTATACAGACTTTTTTTGTATTTTTCTGAAGGATAATGGATTTTTGCATTTTATTATTGTGAATATATCCATTTCTATAGAACATTGACTGTAATGTGTTTTTTAATAAAAGTGACTCACGTTGCAACCTTTGAAAACAGCAAAATTGGAACAATAAGCAAGTTTTGATTTGTGTCATTTCCAAAAATGCAAATAATACAGATGATATTTGCATTTCCATCCAAAGTAAAACATTTTATTCTTCTTTTATTCTTTCCAAATGTCTTTGATTTCCTGGAAGTCTTAAACAAGCTTCTTATTATAGGTTCCAAAACTGCCTAACCAATCCCTACATTTTTATTTATTTTTTTATTTTTTATTTTATTTTATTTGGTTTGTCAATTGCTTACAAGAGAATAGGTATAAATAAAAATATAATTATGAATACATGGATACATATAAGAAAAATAAAAGAAACAATAGGACAGGGACAGTAGGCACGTTGGTGTGCTTATGCACGCCCCCTGCAGACCTCTTAGGAAAGGGGTGAGATCAATAGTAGAAAGTCTAAGGTTAAAATTTTTGGGGTTTGGGGAAGAAACCACAGAGTCAGGTAGAGTATTCCAGACATTAATCACTCTGTTGCTGAAATAGTATTTCCTGCAATCAAGTTTGGTGCGATTAACCTTGAGTTTATATCTATTGTTTGCTCTTGTATTGTTATGGTTGAAGCTGGAGCATTCATTGATAGGTAGGACATTGCAATGTATGATCGGACCAAAGCTGGCGTAGTTCTAGGTTTTCTAAGTCTAGAGTTTCAAGTCTGGTGGCATAAGGTATTCTGCAACGAGTAGAGGAGTAAAGTAGTATATTTTTGTATGTATTCCACTGAAGAGGCTAGCATCTCATTCAAATAAGGAGAAAGGGGAAACAGAGGCAAATAGTACATAATTAAATAATTTTGTAGCATTATTTTCCCAAGGTCCTTGGAATTTAAAATTGTGCAATGTTTCCAAGTTATTCAGATTATAGGCCTTGAGCTTGGCAGAATTCAGTAGTATTGCTGAAACTATTCCAATGGCAGCTAGAGGCCTCATATGATAACAGAATCAATCAGTTGGTGATCAAAAGCAAGAAAGTTAGGTAGAAATGAAAATAAGAGAGAGGGCAAGACTGTACAGGAAGCCGATTGATTTCTGGACACATCACAGAAGGATTTTTTTTAAAACACCTAAAATGACTTATACACCAAAGGTCAATTATTAGTCAAATGAGTTATTATTAATCAAATAATAATTATTAATCAAATGAGCCAACTATAGGGACATTTACACTTGTGTAAATTTACACTTGCACTTGTGTTTTAAAACTCCTGTATATGAACAATGTTTAATAATTCTCACTTTGAAATAATCCCAAATTGAAAATGGCAGACATGAGGTAATAGGGGAATTAATATTTTAGACCAAGTTATTTCGGATCTATCAAGTTCTTAATCCATTTGAGTTGGTGCCAGAATAATTGCCTTGTCTAAAATTGTAGAATTGAAGTTGATTCAATTAAAGCAACTTTTATTTCACAGTTTGGGTCTGACGTGTTAGCAATATCTGATTCACCTCCATTTTAAATCCACAAGTCTCCCTTACAAGCAATGAAATAATATGGTTAGAATGGGTATTACTTATTTGCAAGAATTTTGGAACAAAAAATTAGATACATAGAATAAATATATTATTTGGTTTAGTAAATATAGCAGTCTTTCAATATTTGAGGGACTGCCACAGAGAGGAAGGGGTCAAACTATTTTCTAAGCGTCTGTAGGCCAGACAAGGAATAATGGATGGAAACTGAACAAGGAGAGATTTAACCTGGAAATAAGGAGAAACTTTCTGACAGTGAGAACCATCAACCAATGGAACACCTTGCCCTCGGAAGTTGTGTGAGCGCTATCACTTGAGACTTTCAAGAAGAGATTGGACTGCAATTTGTCGGAAATGGTGTAAGATCTCCCGCTTGGGCAGGGGATTGGACTAGATAACCTACAAGTCCCTTCCAACTCTGATTATCTGTTATCTGTAATTTGGGAAAGGGAAATATGGTTTAAAGTAGAGGTGGTATTCAGCAGGTTCTGACCAGTTCTGGAGAACCGGTAGCAGAAATTTTGAGTAGTTCGGAAAACCAGCAAATACCACCTCTGACTGGCCTCATCTATTCTCTGCCTCCTGAGTCCCAGCTGATAGGCTGGGTCTTCTTTTGTTGCCCTGCAGAAGAGAACAGAGCTGGAAAGCAGGTTAGTGGAGTGGGGAGGGAATGGGGATTTGCAGTAACCTTCACCCAGGAGTGGGGAGGAAATGGAGATTTTGCATTATCCTTCCGCTGCCACCCTCACCAAGCCATGACCACAGAACCAGTACTAAAAAATTTTGAATCCCACCACTGGTTTAAAAATGTGAAATAATTTGGAATTTTATTCCCAAAATTTGTATTTTAAAAATATATGAAGAATTATGGATTTTTTTGTAGAGAAAAGAGATGAAGCAAAAAAAAGATTATTTGCATACAATGGAAAGATATAGTCACTTCAACTTTACACCTTTATGTTGAAGATGTGGGGTTAGGATTAGGGGGTTAGGGTCTGATGCATGCTCATGGAATAATATTAACATAATAGATATTAATAGACAGATATATTAATAGACAGATTAATATAAGTTATACTAACATAATAGATAGATTGAGCAGTATAATTTGTTAAAGTGTGGTTGAATTTTAATGCTGTGCTTAAAAACTGAATAGATTTTAGTTTATAAATTATGTTTATTAGTAGGAGAAGGATTTGGTTCTGTTTTTTTGTTTTTATTTCTAATTTTCCTTTCTTTCTGCATAGTAGAGAAATACAAAATTTCAAAAGAAGATTGTTTAGAGTCACAGTGAGAGAGAAAAAATTAATATGGACATTTTTCATGAACCACCAATACCAGAAGCTTAGATTAGCATAGTTTTATTTATGGATAGTCAAAAGAGTGTTATATTTATTGTAAGCTGAGTGCTGAATTTTTTTTTGAAAGTTTGCTTTCCCTTGGAATCCAGTGTTAATATTTATCTAGAGAAAATTGACTGCTTCTTTTCTTCCTCCTTGCTCTTCTCTTTAAATGTACACAGTCATGCACACACATACACAAACCTAATGTACATCACACATAGCCTGAGTCCCACAGTTAACTCTTAAACACTTAACAGGAATGACAGTCTCTTTTAACTGGATCAGATGTTTACCAGTGATACCTGCATCAATAAAGCAAACAATTCTCTGCCAAGTGCAACCAAACAAGATGAAGAAACCTGAATGAATAAACAAGACAAGACAAAATTTTCCATCCTTGGATAGTTGAAAAGAGAAGCTTCTTTGACTGATGGATTATTCTGCAGCTTCTTTGAGCGATAGGTTATACTAAGCTTTTCTTGCAACCATGAAAAGCTTAAAGGGGAAGGCAGCAGTTTTCCTCTTCTGTTCCTGACACATGCAAATTTACCACTAATGAGAAGCTTAACCGAGTTAGCAAATTTGCTCTCTAAACCCCTCATGCATTTCAACTTGTTCTCTCCCTCTGCAGCAAAATACTTTTTCTGTTCATGCATCCAGTTGTAGCATAAATACTGTGTAAAGATCCTGACCCTATCTATTTTTGCTCTGTAGCAAAGTCCATCTCTGGATAACTGTTAATAGTTTCAGGAACTTTGGGGAGGACAGCTAATATTGACTTCTAGCTCTCCCAGGTTGGCCCACAGAGGGAGAGTGTTTCTCCTCAACTGCATTTAAAATAACAGCTTGTGTTTGACCTTCTTGGTGTTTTTTGAAAGCCATGCCACAGCCAGATCATTGCTTTTGCATAAATATCAATAGTGTAATATAATGTAATGTTATGATATGATAATAATATTATAACATATAATAATATAATAATGTAATGTAATATAATATAATAATAAATATAACATAATACAATATAACATAATATACATAGTATATATTATACTATAGAATAAGTGCTTTAGATATTTGCTATTTTCTACATGGAATACAAGAAAGGACATGACAGAGAGGAAGGCAGTTCTGCAATATTAGAAAATGACATGGCTACTTTAAAAAGAATCAGATGGTGGAATTTGCCCCATGTCCTCTGAGGCAATTTTTGCCTTTGAATCCAAAGTGCAGAATGGACCTAATTCTTATTAATGTATTGTTGCTGTTGCTCATAATTGAAGGGTAGGATATAAATATCTCTAAAAATTACACGTTCAGGGATGTTATGAATTGTCTACCCTGATGGTTGTATATATGTATTATAGCTGCAGTGGTCAAATGACAAATAATATATATTAACAAGTCTTTCCCTGTCATGGCTGGCAACCAGTTTATTACTTTTAATAAAAACAGAATCTAAATTCTATATATCCAGATTTCCCCATAATGGAACTTATTCTCTGTTTCTTGCCAAAGATTCTCCATCAGTTAAGAAAAGCAGGCTGGTGACTAAGAGTGGTTTTGACAGTGGTCTCTAGTCTGTATCACAGGCAAATTTTGTCTAGTTATTTTTCAATTGCTTCTGGTTTAATATACACTCTCCAGGTGACTGAAAATGACACTGATGTTGACAGTGAAAAGAATATTAGAATAAGAACCTAACATAAAAGATCTGCATCTTTTATGATCTGATAATTTGTATAATAGTCTTTGCTGAAGAAATTAGAATGCATCAATGTCCTAAATACCTTTTTGTGTTCAACTTCATTTTTATCCCAGATTTTTTTTAATCCTCAGGCTGATAAAGATCTAAACTATAATGAACCAAAAAACTGAGCAAAACGAAATAAAACCTCAGACAATAAAAAAGCAAACCATACATTTAAGTATTGTTATTCTCTCTTCCTCTCTCTCTTCCTCTCTCCTCTCTCCCTCTCCCTCTCCCACACACACACACACACACACCATCATTCATCTTTTTTAATTAAAAAAACATTCTGTAGTCTGGATTAAGTGTATGTCAAGAGAATAAAAGAAGTATTGTCAAAGTCTGTGGAGATTCTCAGTCATCCAGGTCATGGTTGTCCCAAAGGTGCTTTTTTTCAAAAGGCAACTGGGCTTTCTTGTTTTTTTTTCCTTTGAAAATATTTCAGTTCTCATCCAAGAAACTTCTTCAGTTCTGAAGAAGAAGCTTCTTGGATGAGAAGCTAAAGTTTTTCAAAGGAAAAAACGGAGAAAGTCCAGTTTCCTTTGAAAAAGAACACTTTTGAGAAAAGTATTGCCAACACACAAATTTGAAGATTTTGTAAGTTTCACTAATTTTACTGAAGTCTCTTTTTCCAAATTATGTTTCAAAATTCCCTGTATTTGGCAAAGAAAGAGTAATATTAATAACAATATTCACAATCTCAGATTATAATTCTGATGTGTGCTTAGAGGTAATCTCTTAATTTCAGATGATCTTCTCCACAGCACTATCAGGAAATATGGCTTGATGAGAACAGCCAAGTTAATTGCTTAGAAACATTGCAGGTTCTGTGCTGTTTGGCTAATGCTGCATAATACCTCTATATAGTGACATACAGTTGTCCTGAGGATTAAAAAATTGTGACATATTATGGTTAGTGACTATGTACTATGCAATATCAGATGCTTAGATAATGTGAAACATCTTACAGTGCCTCATATGGCTCATTAAAGCCATACATAAGGCAAATCAGCAATGGTTACTCTTTTTTATTTGCCAAATGAATTGTGCAGGAAATATTTCAGTTTTGTAAGCACTTTAGGATACAGAAACCTTAAGACTAAAAACAGAAACTTTCCAATTATGTGTGACAAGTAAGACAATGTCTGGCTAATCATTTGATAAGCTTTACCTTCTTTTGTCAAAGCTGAGCTCAATATAGCATTTCTGGAATAAGCAGAGTAAGTTGTCTTCAGACCTAGATTGTTTCTTCCATTCTTATTTTTGCAGTCTTTACAACATGATCCACAGGAGAAAAAAGTATCCTGAAACCGCATTATTCTTTGCCCTTTTGGAGAGGCTCTGTGATTTTTAATTTAGAAAAAACAAAATATATTCTAGATAAGCTTTTTCCATGGGCAGGAAAAAAAAGAAAGAGATGAGCTGTAGAATATAAAAGTTATAGCCATGACAACTAAAGACTATTAAAACTCAATGAAGCAATTAAGATAAATGTTACAGGGTGATTTCCACTGGCCATTAGAAGAGGGTAAATCTGTATTGAGCTAGATCCTGGTACTTACCTGGACAAATCTGTCTACAGTAGTTTTCCTGGCAACAACTGTGAAAATAGTTTTCCATTACCATATTCTGAAAACATTATCTCTAACTTCTCACTCTAGACTAAGTCCAGAAATTTCCTGATAGACTCACATCCAGATTAGCAGGATTCATAATCATGTACTGATTTTTTTCAATTTTCCCAAAACTTTAATATTCAGGCTTTTGCTACTTCTTATTCTGTTGAGATCTGCAGAAGCTAAAAGAAACAACAATTAATACCATTACCAATTTATTTTAATTTATGCCAAATGAATGGAAACCATTGATTAATTATAACAGTTGGAGTCCTGGATACCTCCAGTCATAGGACCACATTCCTATGTAGTCCATGTTAAAACATATTTTCAAAGCATTTCTTAAATGTTTTGGTGGAATAGTTTGGTAGAAAAGAATTTTCTATTCGTCTACATCATTGCTACAGAACAAACTTTTGCCTGTTAGTTAGAATAACTCTTCCTCCACTTGCTTTCATTATTTCAAGATTCATAGCTCAGGTCAGAGGCAGAAAGCAACTGGACACCACAGTTTAACATGCTAAAGATACCTCCATGTCACACAAAGTGACCAGGAGGATGCACAACAGCATAAACCATAGCAAGAGAGAGAGAGAGTCATCAAATACTGTCAGAAACTCTGTGTGTGTGTGTGTGTTTTCGTAGATTTTCACAGGTACAGGTATGCAGGTCTTGGTGTGTTTGGGTCTTTTCCCATGTAAGATTGAGAGTATCTTGGCAATGTTTCGACAAGGTCCCACTTGCCACCTTCAGGCTGGTGCTTTCGGCTTTGTGCTTGTGCAAGCAAAGCGTGATCGGAGCTGCCGTCTCCCTATATAACTGGTGGGGAGGTTGGCTGTGTTGTCATTTCTTGATTGGTTGATGGAGTTGATGTTTGCAGATTGGCTGGCTTTTTTGTAAGAACATGTGTGGCTGAGGTATTGGCTGTGTGTCTATCAGCCTCCTGTGTTGTAATGACCTGAGTAATGGGTTGTGTGATGACCTTCTATTGTTTTGACATCCTGGGTCTTGTGCTGCAATCTCCTGGGTCGTTGTCTGTGTTGTGACATCCTGAGGTTTTGTGGTGTAATCTCCTGAGTTCTGTGATGTGATATCCTGAGATGGTGGCTGTGATGTGACGTTCCGGGTTTTGGTTTGGCTCTGAGTTACACCACAAAACCTCAGGATATCACAATATAAATATATATGGTATTCAGCTTTGTTCGGATATTTTCCATGTCATTATAGTTGTGCTTTTAAAGTTGTAGTGACGTTTCAGCAGAATCTCATCTGCCATCACCAGTCTTGTGTATTGGGTTTGTCTGTGTGTCAGGCTTTCACAGCCGTTTCTGTTTAAATTTGGTGCTAGCCTCGTGCTGTGTTAGAATGGTTTTTTCTTCATCCTGATTGGTTGGGAGTCTTAGTCTGTGTTTATTGGTCTTGGAGTTTGCTGTGTTCTGCTTGATTGGTGTTTCTAATATCTTCTGTCTGTTTTATAGTGTTTTTTTTGTCTTGATTGGCTGGCAACATTATGTTTCATGTATTGGGGGCTTGTACTGCGACTTGGCTTTGGGTGAATGGCCGGCTATCATTTATTAGGGAAGCTAGGTTTCATCTGGGTGGCTGGTTGGGGTGTGTTTGGGCTGAATGTATCGGGGTGGGTGGTAGGGGGGGTCTGTTTGCACCCAGGTGTTTGTTTGGCTTGTGGTGTGGAGATTTTTTTGTTTGTGAGTACAGGCTTCCAGATAATTAACAGTCTGGTGGAATCATCTCTTCTATTCATGCTTTCAGGTTTTTTTTTCAATATATATATATATATATATACATACATACACATACACATACACACACACACAAACTGTGATGAATTTAAATATTGTAGGAAATAATATTGATTGCAGACAAAGGGATTTCTAGCATATATTTGTTTGCCATTCTCTCTGCTCAAGGTGGTTGCTGATAGTACAAAGAGGCATCTAAAATGCCAACAGTTACAATGATTACAGATTTAAAGGTATTTATTATAGCCTCACCTGGGCAGCTTAACAAGACCCATGAGTCTGTCAGCCTTTTTTAGTTTAAAGTATGCCCCATTTACAAACATGGCACAATTAAGATATAAAATGGCTTGAGACTGAAATTTAGTTCAGAGATTCCAGCTGGGAAAGTGTTTTCATAATAATTTATTGGCTTAATTTAGAACCATGGTTTGCTGATAAAAAAGTTTTCTTAAGATGTTTCTTTGGTTTGTTTTTACTCCTCCACAACTATTTGTTTTATAGAAATTATTAAGAACTGTATTTGACACTTTTTCAAGCCTTGTGATACTAAGAGCAAATGTCACAACCTCCCTTGTAAAAAGAGTGGAGCCTTAGTCAAGAATGATCAAATAATTATAAATATAGTGTTCCTAATAATCATTTTGTAGGTTGTGAATCATGAGTGACCTGATGAGTAATAAACAAAACAGATCCAATTCGATATGCATATTAACAATATCACAGAAATGTTTTGCTAGTATTATTTTTATATTTTAATGTATTTATAGAATATTAAATATACTAAACAGTGTGGAGGTGGTGGCTATTGTAATAATGTGATTAAAAGCAAAATATAAAGTAGAAAAAAACAGAAATAAAAAAATGCCAAGAAGTTTCCATTTATCCACTATTACTTGTTCTATAAATGGACAATCCATTTTACCATCTAAGACATCTTAACCAGATTAAATGCTAATCTTCAGCTTCATCAGTTCACTCTGCTGACAGAAGAGAATAGAGCTATTAGATCCAGGCTGCAAATATCCAGGCAAGCATAAGATGGCCACAAAGGAATACAGACAATTCTAACTCTTTGCTTACATGGTTATACATACTTTTCTATGTCATCTCTGGTAGCCCTGTTCATGCTGACCTCAAATAACTGAGTTCCAGTAGATATGCTCCTCTACTTATCCATATCAACCCCTTGATCCATAGGCTTTCTTTGGAGGGTCCCATGAGAGGACCAGTATGTAGTGCTTGTTCCCATGATGCCATGGAATTTCTGCAGCTGAATAGATGAACCTCAGCTCAGCAAAAATTGCTGCAATATAAATTCTGACAAACAAATAGTAGAGCTATAAGGCAAGCAATGACCACTGCTGAGAATTCTTATCTCATCCTATCTTGACTTTTTCCTATCTTGGCCCCATACAATTTCACTTCTCTTTGTGAAAAGGTAAAATGGTGTGAATGAATGAATATCATGGTATGAAAGAATGAATATCGATAACGTGGCACCTTGTTAAAGTCAAGGTGCCATGGGTCCTGGACAGTCTTTCATCTTGCTTTTGACTGCGTTTCTTCCTTCTCTGCAAAATAAGTGTAGCAAAGCAACAAGGATGAGAGTAGGTTGCTGGCTGGAAATAGATTTTGGGGGGGCTTTGGTTAGAGAACTGTTTAGCTATGGGAATATTAAGTGTTGCAATGATCATACCTATAGAATTACATGAAAATGTTTCTGAGATTTACAAATGGATCTGGTAGCTATCTGGATATTTCCTGGATGGAATATGTATAGATTGCAATTGAATTACAATTCTGACTATGCTTATTCAATGAAATTAAATGAAACATGCTACTGAGTTAACAAACACAAACACAAATTCTAGAATAACGAAGGGATTCTTCAAAAGCTAGACAGATTTTCTTGTTAAACAGTTGGAGAAACATCCCCTGCTGCAAAAGAAGGTGCAATCGGGAATAATAACAACAGTAATAACACAGCATTTTCTGTAAATATACCATATATTCCAAAATACCGATATTTGAAGATTCTATCTTGCTTGGAAAATAAAATAAATATTTTTATCACTTGATATTCCATTGCAATTATTACCAGCCAAAGATTCAGAGCTATTCCTGCAATCTAATGTAACATGGATTGAACTGAACAAAGAATATATTCAACACCACACAAAGGCCAGTCAGAAAACAGCTTGGGAGAGAATAAAGTTATCCTATCCTTTCTTAGTGTTTCCAAAGTTAGCGGTTTAACTCCCGGAGCAAGACAAAAGTGGAGCAAAGAAGCATTTTGAGATAAGAGGACAGAACCTAATGGATATTTTCAGTAAGCTTAAAAGCTATGTTACCACTATAGTGCCAAGATAATGGTTTCTACCTCTACAATTCCTTGCAATGATTGTTTTGCCAATATATAGCATAAAAGAAACAAAGGCTAATAATTGCTTGTCAGCATTGACGAAGCATGACAGGCCTCAGAAATGGGAAGGGGGAATGCCATTTCACAGCTCCATTCAATAGTAACAAGCTGAAAATACAGTGCATATTGTATATCAATGAAATCAGTTTAGGATTGAGCAGGAAAGAACATTTGAAGGTCAAATTAAACAAGCTGTTTACATCTCTTTACTTTAAAATACATTCAAGAATTTGAATCGTGGAGATAATTTATAGTTGTATAGAAAGAGATGTTATAAATCAGACAATAGATACAGAGTTATTTATTGTGTGACAGGTTAGGACCAATTAGGTCTAAAAATATACCAGAGTTGGATGTTTAATTCAGGAGGGGGGAAATGTACTTGTGGATATTTCTGCTCTATAAAGGAAGAGTAAGTTAATTATTGCCAATGGAAGTTAGGTAGTTACATATAGGATCATGTAAACCAATACCAACTTATATATAAGCACTTGATAAGAACTGGAAAAAGCATCTTTTGAATAATGAAACATAACTGATTTAGCATCATATCTCAGCTGAGCTGTCCTGAGAATGTTCCTTCCCTATTTTGTGAATATTTTCCTTCATGGAAACAAACATAATGCCATAAAGTAAGGATAGAACCTAAATTGGGTTAGAACGCCTCTCTAGATTTGCCCAGTATAAACCATATTTAAACATCTGCATAGTTTATAAGGTGGCACTTATAAAAAAGTGATATTTATTTGAATGTGTTTGGTTTTTTTTTAAAGCATTATAGAACCATGATAGGACATTTTCTTACAGTTACATTAATAATGTGCTATTTTCTGTTCTTGAGACTTGGAGGGAGGGAATTATGTCAATATTAAAAATGTTGCTCCATGCTTGGTTTTTCATTATGCCTCAGCACAGAGCTACAAGTGTCACTGCCCTCATGGAGAATTTCTTTCTGGGCAGTGTTTAATGGATACCCAACTACCCTTTTCCATCCTACTCATGATCATAAAGTATTATTGGGAAAGCCAATCATTAGTTGCTGTCCTGAATGCATGCTAGAGTGGAGCTTGGAGCTAATTTTTATAAGTATTTTGCCTTACCTGCTCATGGCATACTTATGGCAAAAAGAGACGTCACGTGGGAAATGCTCCATTCTTGCCTTACAGGAGTTGATAACCCAGAACATCTGATGCTCCTTCTTTCATTCACCTTAGAGTGTCCACATGAAAGGTCTTGTGCCATGTTATCATGGAAAACACTACTGAAATGCTGTAAACTTAAAAAGACCTCAACTTCTTTGGTGGCAGATTGGCACAAAATTGGTTGTATGTTCTTAATAATGGTTGCTAAAGTAGAATATTTGGATGAGCACATATCAGACAGCAAGGAACTATTCTCTCCTTAACAAACTTAGAAATAGGTCAGTTGTATAAAATGGAGGGAATGTGGTGGTAAGCTTTGATAAAAATATATCAGTGTGTCTCTATGTATATATGAAAGTTATCAAATGCTGAAATCCTATATTCATTTGTGGGGTAATACATCCCATTGCATTCATTAAGATTTCCTTTGGAAAAGACATGCATTTCTGAAGGAAGGGGGCTTACATTTGGTACCAGGTAACTTCTTCTTCCATAACTAGATCAAACTTTAAACTGCCAGAATGACAACATCTTATTGGCTTTGTTGTTGGTCAAAAATAGGTCATTATTGGTATATGTTTCTGATAGTAACTAACATACCATCAGATGGGCCTGCTCTGGGTCTCTCCATATTCATATAGCATCTTGTTATCCATTAAGAGCCTCTATTTGAGCACATTGGTTTTATATTTAGGCACTCCAACTTTTCACCTAATCAGGATCCTGTATAAGGGAGGTCAGATCCTTCAGCCATTATATTCTTTGATTGATAGTCTCCTTCATCTTTTAATTTGATTTTGTTCTTGTGTACCCTCAAGAATGTTTGTTTTTGCTATAAAGCTATTCCTAGATCTGAGTCATCTGGCCTGGGGCATATGACCATTCAGAGATGTCAAGGGTCTTGCTTAGTTCTCTTGGCTTCTGTTGCTACTTCTATTCTGATTTTAGTTGGGGTAAATTATTTTATTTATTTATTTGATTTATCAATTGCTTACAAGATAATAGGTATAAGTATAAATATAGTTATGAATACATGATATGGATACAAATGAGAAAAATAAAAATAAACAATAGGACAGGGACTGTAGGCATGTTGGTGCACTTATGCACGCCTCCTACAGACCTCTTAGGAAAGGGGTGAGGTCAATAATAAACAGTCTAAGGTTAAAATTTTTGGGGTTTGGGAAAGAAACCACAGAGTCAGGTAGAGTATTTCAGACATTGACCACTCTGTTGCTGAAGTCGTATTTCCTGCAATCAAGTTTGGTGTGGTTAACCTCGAGTTTGTATCTATTGTGTGCTCTTGTATTGCTATGGTTGAAGCCGAAGTATTCACTGACAGGTAGGACATTGCAAAGTATGATTTTATATACTATACTTAGATCAGACTGAAGGCAGCCTACAGTAGTTCTAGGTTTTCTAGGTCTACAATTTCAAGTCTGGTGGTTCTCATGTGATGCCTCTCCTGCGTGAGCTGCATTGGTTGCCAGTGGCCTTCCGGGTGCGCTTTAAGGTTCTGGTTTTGACCTTTAAAGTGCTCCATGGCATTGGACCAGGTTATTTGCAAGTCCGCGTTCTGCCAGTAGTCTCCCACTGTCCAGTGCGCTCCCCACAGGGAGGGCCTCCTCCGGATCCCAACGGCCTCCATGTGCCGCCTGGTGACCCCGAGGAATAGGTGCTCTCTGGAATGGGCTCCCCCAGAGTTGAGAATGACCACCGACCTGGGGGTGTTCAGGCGTGATTTGAAGACCTGGCTCTTTGAGCAGGCCGGCCTGGGCTGATTTTAAATTGATTTTAAGTTGGGTTTTAATCATGGTTTTAGTATTGGGGGTTTTAGATCTGGAGCAGCTCATATTTAATTCTGTTTTAACTTTTTTATATGTATTGTTTTAGTTGGCTGTGCACCGCCTTGAGATCTTCGGGAGAAGGGCGGTATATAAATTGAATAAATAAATAAATAAATAAATAAATAAGGTATTCTGCAATGAGTAGAGGAGTGGAGAACTCTTCTTGTGAAATATTTCTGGACTTTCTCAATATCAGATACATAATGTGGGTTCCAGACTGATGAGGTATTCAAGTATTGGTCTAGCAAATGTTTTGTATGCTCTGGTTAGTAGTGTGATATTACCAGAGAAAAAGCTATATAGGATTAGGTTAACAACTCTTAATGCATTTTTGGATATGTAGTTACAGTGGACTTAGCACTTAGATAATTAGAGATGAGTACTCCAAGGTCCTTGACAGAGTTTGGATCATCAACAAGATCTTGATTATTCAGCTTGTATTTTATTTATAAATATATATAGAGTATATATATTTTTCAGTTGGTGTAGGTTTGAGGCAACCTGTCACTAAGTGTACTGCTTCAAATTTCAGGTATCTGGAAATTTATATTACTTTCTGGGTTCCTGTTGGTCCCATGCAATTTTATATGGGATGCATTTTGAACATGTATTTCTGGCTTATGCATTGAAATTAGCTGGTTCTGAAGACCTAACCAAGGTTGTTATGCAATGTAGCAATTCATGTTTTTATTGCAACCTTATAGATATTTCAATCTGAATTACATTGCATAATGTTTCATCTTATTCATTATTATTTTATTGGCAATTCTGGTGAACTGTATTTCATGTCTTTGTCCACTTTTCAATAAGCTCTCCAGTATGGTACCAACATCCTCTTTCAACCCTGAGTGTTCTTTCATTCACCACCATTTGCTGTTCCAATCCGACAGGCTGGGACATCAAGAAAAGAGATCTTGATTACTCTTTGGTCCACAGATATCAAGAGAAGGAGTAGATCACTTAGGAGATATGATATTTGAATGGTACATTTGAAGTCATTTCTGGGAGTAGGATTAAAACAAGTTTCCAGAATGCAGCTCTGGAACTCTGTTATAGAAAATCTATATCTAAAGCTATACTACTGTTAAACCTCCAAAAATCTATTTCATATTACTTAATTGTTCAGTGCCTCCCTGAATCTTGAGTCATCATTTTTAACTTACAGGGTCAAAAAAAGGAAAGGAAAGAGCAGAAATTTATAGAAAGATAAGAGACTGTCATTTTCCTAACTGTTCTTTTCTATTTTTGCTATCATAATGTAATGTTGACAACTGATAGACGTATTTTAAAAGTAAATCTTTCAGAATGAAACTGAAAAGTTATTCACTGCTACTAATCAAGCTCCAACAGCACTTTTCCCCCTTTTTTTGTTGGGTTGATTTTTTAAAATATCTTATTCTCAATAATGAAATCATTTTTCAAAAAAATTAACATCATTGTAGTCATTATTATCTCAAGGTTATTGGGAATGTAAAAAGAAAACATGAAATCAATAAGACAATCAAAGTGCTTTACATAAAATGATAAGGGAAGAAACTACCTAGATTAATTCCAGCATTTAAATGTTTGCACAGTACAAAAATAATTTAGCTGAGAGAAGGAAAAGGAAAGACCTTAGAATGTTTATTGAAAAGGTGCTGGCTTAGTTTAGCAATAAACCCCAGAAATAGAGCTAAACGGGGCCTTCTTGAATATGCAAGAAACTTTGATGCCTAACTTTCAGGTTTCAGTTAACAAACTTCATTTGTTTTATAAGTATTCTGCAGCATGGAGCTGCTTTGAAATCCAGAAATTGAATGATTCAAGATAATAGTAATATGTGCAGAGCATTACATCTCTAGGTCACTGCCCTGAAAGCAACACAATCATTTTTTTAGACAACAACATTTTGCAAGTGTTCTTGAATTAAATTCACAATTGCCCTTAATTTGGAAAGCAAAGCTAAGGCACATTTTTCTCTGTCTAACTTCTTGATCCTTTGTGAATATGATTTCTATGTTATGTTCTATTCTGTTGCATCTCATCCCTTAGCTGGAGCATGGGTTTCTAGCTCAGATTCAACCCTTCAATATTAATCTAAATATATCCAACTGATAATATTGCTGCCTCAGAACATTTGCAAAGATTACGATTTATGGTGCTACATTTGTCTAGCAATTGATGTGCCTCCTTAGGTGTAATACAGTTTATAAGTTTTACAGAGACAAATAGATATTGGTCACCTGCATTCTATAAGACTGTTGATAGATCAGCAAAGAAATCCACCTCCCTCCAAATTAGATGGATATTATTTTGGGCCCAGATGTAAAACATGGATAGACTTAATCTGCTTGGCTGGTGCAGGGAATTCTGGGCTCTAAGTTAGAATAGTGAATAGAATACTTTATTGACCAAGTGTGATTGGACACACAAGGAATTTGTCTTTGTGTAAATACTCTCAGTATACATACAGAAAAGGTACATTCATTAAGGATCAAGAATCATAATGATAGTCATAGGGTACAATCAACAATCAAATCATACTAGGAAACAGTCAATATAAATCATAAGGATACAAGCAACAAAGTTACAGTCCTACAATCACAAGTGGGAGGGAATGGGTGATAAGGAGTGATGAGAAGATTAACAGTAATAGTAGTGTACACTTTGTAAATAGTTGAACAGTGTTGAGGGAAATATTTGTTTAGCAGAGCTTTCGGGGAAAAAAACAGTTAGATATTGGAGGGATGTGGGGGGTATCTCAGAAGGAAGAATAGGAAATCCCTGTTATCCCACCAGCAAGAAAACTACACAAACATGATAATCAAGAGTAAATTTTGCCTTGAAGTAGAGTTCTCAATCTTAGACAGGAAACCAGAAGTATTGTCACAGCAAGTCCAAGGAACTCCTAAGCTAGTGTAAAGAGCAATGATGATGTGGAGGATGTGAGATTAGGACAGGATCTGATATTAGAAAGAAAAGAGATGGATGAAGGGAAGAAAGAACAGGGAGAAAAAAAAATAAAGAAAACAGAGGAGGGGAGACTTTTTCCACTCCATACCAACCTTTTGACTGAATGAAATTTCAATAGTTATCTATTTATCCAATTATTCCTTTTTCTATCCCAATTCACTTGTCCACCTAAGACAGGTAAAAATAATTTAAAAAGTTATATGCTTTGGAAACACAATCAGAAATAATATTAAATGTAATATTAAAATAACAGGATAGATAGATGTATATTTAAACATCAGGATGGATAGGTGGATATTTGATAGAGGGAGAGGGAGGGAGGGAGAAGAGGACAGACAGACAGAAGGATAGACATTGCCCACCAGCTGAAGAGTTGAGAGAGTAGGCTAGTCTGACAGTATTTAGCAGAGTAAAAACAAAAAACAGCTATCAAGGAAACTTTATCTAGTTTTACCAACATTAATCTCTGATGGTTGCAGGACTGGTCTTGAAAAAATCCTAAAGGCAAGCTTATAATAGAGAACACAGTATTATTTGCAAAGTCTTATCCTGGCTTTAAACTGCTCACAGAAGAATGAATATAACCTTGATGAATGAATAAAGATCTGTTAAGGGAAGTGCAAAAACAACCTAGAATAATCCTTTGAAAGTAGCCCACTTTGAATATCTTTGATACAAGAGGAGGCAGAGCTCCAAGATTTGGCTGTGATGCTTTCAATAAAATAGCACTTGTGTCATCATTGTGCTGTTTCCTGACCAAAGCTACACTGAAAGGAGAGTATCCTTGGCTAAACCATAAAAATAGTCTCTACCTCTCCACTCAGTCTCACAACATAGATTCAGGACCGGCTTTAAACCAAAGCCGAGTAAACCTTGGCCTAGAGTACCAAAGCTTGGAGGTCCCTCCTTCTAAATCATTCCAAAAACATTCATCTTTGCTTCACTCCACCGTCAATCAATATGCTGTTGAGCTAATACTGAGGTGAAGTAATCCCTAACTGACCTATTTGTTCTTAGTAAAGTTGGACTTAATTAATAATTGGATGGGACACAATCAAGAAAGCTCCAAGCTGTTGAATATACTGGGAATTTGAAAAACTTTCCTGTAGGCAAAGGTAAACCATTTCTATATTATTACTCAGAAATGAACTGAAGGCATATTCATGTAGACACAAAGAACAAGTTCATTTAAAGGAGATTTTAACCTGAATTTGTTCCCCAATGTTATACTAGCTAAACCTAAAAAAATTGTAATATACTGGCCACATCTTATGTAGCCCAAGGCTGTGTGTAATTATGTATGAATTGGATTTAAATATATCTGGAGGATATATGGAGGATGGAAAACTTCCTGCCCCATCTCTGCCTGCCACTGAGTAGACTCCACCACCCCTCACATTCTGCTCAATTCTAGCATATGCTGAGTAAAACAGAATATGGTACAGGGTTTTCTAGACAAGAGGCATTCTATGCAGGGGAGGGATTCAATTTTTTTAACAACCGGTTCTGTGGGCATGGCTTAGTTGGTGGGCGTGGCTTGGTGGTCATGTGACTGGCTGGGTGTGGCCAACTCAACCTCACTCACATTGAGGCACGCATCTCCTCCTCTGGCCTCTCATGACTGTGGAGATGCTGCAACAGTCGTAAGTGTGAAAAATGGTCATAAGTCACTTTTTTCAGTGTCATTGTAACTTTGAATGGTCACTCCACACAAGCAAAGTACCAGCAAAAGAGGAAAAAAAACCTCCAGAGAAGTTCCAGAGACAGGAAGTCTAGTCCTGCCAAGAATGTAATAAGGGTTAACGGAGAGGCAGTTTCTGTAAGCAACACCAGAATGTTTCCTTCCTGCCTTCCTTACAGGATTAGGCCAGTAATTTCTTCTAACAACCGGTTCTCCAAACTGCTTAGAATGTTAACTACTGGTTCTAGCAAATAGGTGCGAACCTGTAGAATTCCACCACTGATTCTATGGAAAAATCAAGGGGGAAACCCTAAACTCCAGCTGATTTTACACTTTTCACATTCAGAAATTGGCCAGCATATACAACAGAGCTTCTCCACTTACATGGTATTTTCTGTAAGAACCAGGAAGCTAGTTGGCCACACCTCTGGATAATAAAAAAAAAAAAAATATCTCACAGAATCCTCAAATGTAAAATTTAAGTGTTTTGATATGAAATTACATGGAATTTTCAGGCAAGATTTCAGGAATTTTATGAGATCTTAGCATCCTTGCTAAAAGGAAGAAAGTGGATGAGTATTTTTATATACCCTTGCAGAAGATCTGCAAGGTGAGATGCTGACATATCTTGAAATTTGGCAGATCTGTACACTTTTGAATTATCATTTACAAGATTGTACAATAGTGATTGTTGACTGAAAAAATGGTTTAAAAATAGAGAAGTAAAGTCAGTTTTTTCCATGGGTTGGAAACTGAACTACATCAGTATGATAACTATACTGAATTAACTAACCTATCCTACCCAGATTTACTGTATTTTTAAAAATGCCATCAACACTCATTTCTTATTTGCAACATACAAGTACAATGGGTTTTAAAACATATAAAATCCTTATTTCTTTCTTTATATTCCACAATGCAAATTTTTTATGTACATCATTCCAATGTAAAGCATTAATTATGTAATTTATCTGTGGAACAAAATGAAACTTGAGCTCTGATTAACAATTTACTTGGAGTTTTTTTTAATGGATAATAGAATCTAATCTATGTCTATTCAGTAGTAAACTCTACTAATTTCAATAATGCTTATATCCCAGATGATTGGTTTGGGATTGCAAACTTAATCTGGTCATTGATGGATTTGAAGGGGAGGGTCTCCAATGCAAAACTGACATTGATGTATCTTTTAATCTAACAGCACAACAACAAATCTTGAGGCAATCAATTTTAATGGTGTTATTAGTCCAATACAAATTATCTAACTTTTCCTTTAATTTAGGAGGTTGGCTTCATATTTCTCTGACAAATTTATACGATAATTATTACTGCTTCCAGCATGGATTTCTATTGTCTTGTTCATGCATTGTTATTATTTAAATAAATGACTGATTACCTTTGATGATATTTTTTCTGAAATTGCCACCAGAAGACACAGCTCTTTTCTTTCTCTGTAAATTGTTTCTATTTTGACAATTCTTTGCTCCTGGCCATCAGTGTTCCTCCAGCCTCATCACATCTTAATCCAACTGGAGCGCTGATGAATTTAGAATGTGAAGCATTGTATTTCTCTCCCGAGTTAAAAATGAGCAAGCTGAAATCTCTCTATTTCAATCACAAAACACATCCTCATGCATATCAGCTAACTTACATGGGGCATGGCTCCTAATGGAGACCATTCCTACTGATGGGATTTTTCCCCTATTGATTTTAATGACAATTGGAACCAAGTCCCAATCACCTTCCAGTATATTCAACTGAGTGTGAAAGGAAAAAAAGGAATTGATGCTTCACTGAAATTCCTTACAGGCAGAATGTAATAACTTTTGGAGCAAGCTCAGAGAGGTTTTTGTGCCTTGTAAGCAAAAAGGCATATTCCAGATCTTCACAGTGCTGGCGTTACTCTGGGCAAAAAAAAAAAGGTAGACAAAAAAGAGCCACGCCCAGTTTAGCGAAAGGAGGAAAAAGTTGTGATATGTCACGTGACACCACTGTGACGATACGAGTTTGACACCCCTGAAATAGAGTAAATGAACAGAATTGAAGATAATTGCTAGAAATCAAGGAAAACCAAAAAAAACTCCTTTTAAAATTATGCACCCAACTGTATGTTAGTCTCAGGATTCGTTCTGGTGTGAATACTTGAAAACCTGACTTTTGATGCATCTTTCCCCATTGGACATTTTGGGATTTGTTAGGAAGGTATTTATTTTTAAATGAAAAAAATGCTACTCTAGTTCTTATTTTAAAAATCCCAAAGGCAGTTTATTGCAGGAATAAAAGTATATGGGAAAAGAAGGTAAACAGAGAATAAATGGATATAATAAAAACAGGTCAGAATGGATGTAATAAAAATATTTTTGCCCACAGATATTTCACTGAAGAAGGCCATGATGAGATAATGAACAGTAATAATGACCTTCTGAAATACATCTGTACTGGGACCTGCGATAAGAATTTGAAAAAGCTATTTCCACATAATTTTCACTATCGTGTGGTGTCCAGATGGAGGGGAAGAAAAGGGATATAAAGGAGACCTATAATTAAATCCCAATGCATTTTGAGGGAAAATCTGTTTGTCAAAGGAACAGTATAATACAGTTGTAGGAACAATGAATGGCACCTTCATGGCCTGTGGACTTCAATTTCCAGAATTCCTGAGCTAGCATGGAATTCTCGGAGTCGAAGTTCACAGGTTATAAAGGTGCCATAGATGCCCATCCCTGATATAATACAAACAGCTTACAAAGGATGGATTACTCTCTGAATGAAGAAGCATCTTCTTGAAATTCATTGGGAAAATCACTTACAAAAGGTTTCCTTTACACCTCCTTTTCTACCTACTCAGTTGATGTCTTTCTTTATATGTACTCTAACTAATATGAAAGACCAGACCACTTCAAATACTGCAAATGACTGGAAAGATGATAATGCCTGAAAATATTTGGTATTGGTATTGTTATTTTGCATTTTTTGTTTCTGCTGGTTTGAGAATAGAGGCTGGTTTTTAAATGCCTGATACTTTACAAAATAGTCATACAGTCATTGATTATTACTGTTGTGGAATTTGATTTTATTCAATATATATTTCATTGTGGCTAGTGGTTGGAAATTAGATTTTTGTAAAATATATATTGTTTCAATGCCTATATATGTCTGTGCTCCAAATCTGACATTTTTCTTAAACGGCATTATTTGCATAATGTGTTTAGTTAAAATGATTCAGTTTATATAACCATCATTGACTTTGGTAGCTATCATGATGACATTTAAATCAGCATTAAGGATGCAACCCTATTAAAAATATTACCGAGGGGATACAATGTGGTAAAAAGTTGCTTTTACTGGCTAAAAGTATGGTTTGCTGCTTTCACACATACAGATGTCATTAACAATGACAGAAGAAGTTCAAAGGAATTTCCAATGCATTGAATTCTATAGAAATCCAAAAGATTTGTCTAACTAAAGTAGTTTCAATGTATGTTCATCTTATTGGTGCCTAATCCATATGAGTTATTTAATATTTGGTTGTGTATGAATCCTACATATAATCATTTATAATATTTCTATAGTTTAATAACCACTGATTTGCACATGGCAGAACCATTGAAATTAATAATTAGGAAGCTTGCATGCAACAAGGAACTGAACTTTGCTCTTCAATCAGCTGCCAATTTCACAGGTGGCTTAATGTGGCAGTAATATCTCAGACACAAGCCGATACCCCCTTCTACTCCCTTCTTTCTTAAAATCTGCTCTGGTAAAAGAAGGAACCTGACTCTGATAAGGACTTGTAATAGCAATGAATGTCTTTAAAATCTACTGAAGGGGTCCTCAAATTATGGAATGGGACAACTCACCGCAGCCAACTTGCCATGGCCAGCTCACTACGATCAACTCACTACAGCCAACTTACTGCAGCTAACTCTCCATGGCCAACTCACCACAGACAACTTGCTATGAAACAATTCAAAAATATGATTTAATTATTTATTTTTTACAATTTAATACAATTTTACAATTTAATTTTTATAATTTTACAATTTACAATTTATTTTTTGTCATTCACACTTTATTTTGTCCCTCCTTTGGCGTCCTTTCTCTCATAATTCTATTAGAATATTTCTTCAATATTAGTGTAACCCTAGTCCCATAGCAAGTTGTGCCATGGCAAATTAGCCACGGTGGGTCTTGTGGAGAGTTGGCCACAATAAGTTGGCTGCAGTGAGTTGGCTATAGTGAGTTGGCTGCAGTGAGTTGTCATAGATTGCTCAAACTATCGATTGAGACACTCCTCCCCAAATCCCAAAAATTCATAAGCAACTTAGGGATGTGGGGGTCACAATAATCTTGATCAACCATGCAGAGGTAAACTGTGGAACATTGTTTCAACTTTGCCTCTCAATTTAGCAGTGCAAACCCCAGTGAGCAGCTGAGCCATTGCAAAGTAGTGAGAACCCCTGTGATAATTAACATACTAAGAACATAAATGGTATATATATTTATTTCTTATCAACCTTAAGCCAACTAAATTTACTCTTATTCATTGAGGGATCATAGAAATTCAAATTATATAGGAGTCACGGTATTACAAACTTCAAGAATTCCAAACATAGGCAACTAATGTAACGGACCTTGTAATGACTTCAGAAGAGCTGGAGAAATTATTGCCAGTTGCATTAGAGTTACATGATCCATTCACACATATTTCCATTCTGGTCAATTTCCTCATTGATTTCATTTATTTCAAATACACATTTCTAAAACAACAACAAAAAGTCTTAGGAAATACATTTCCTAAAGATACTTGTCAACACTATATTTTTAGATGAGCTATGCTTAAACATTTGGAAAGCAAGTATGCACAGGAGAGCTAGATAAATGAAACAGGATTCAACCTGCATCAGCAATGGCAAAGACTGAAGCCTTATTCAGGCACTTAAGTGAATTGGAAGTACTCACCATATGACCTTTACCAGTAAGCCTGTTTCTATCAGGACCTTGCTTGTACACAGCCAGATGTTTGAAGCAAGGGTGGGATGCTACCGGTTCTGCCCGGTTCTATAGAGCTGGTAGTTCTGAAGAGCAGCAGGCACCAAACCAGTTTTGTGTTTGATGCTGTTTGGCCCACCCGGGCTCTTACTTGTCCTTTATTTCCTGCTTTTTTATCCTCAGCAGGTTTGCATGGCACAGTTGTGGTTGAAAAAGCAGGGGAAAAGATGCTTTTTAAACGCTGCACACATTCTTTTGTATTTTCTTCAAATAATGTCAATTTCCTGTGGATGCATAGAATATATTGATGTCTATAGGAGAAAAGCCTTCAAACCAGGGTGGGATTCAATGGGTATTACTACTGGTTCGGTAACTATGTTTTCCACGCAAGTGTAAAATAACCTTAGACTGTGCCACCCGGACAGCTGAAAAGCGCTATGCGCAGGTGCTTAGCATTTGAAAAGCATCTTTTTCCCTATTTTTCCTGTCCTATTTTTTTTCTTATATGTATCCATTTCATGTATTCATAACTATGTTTATACTTATACCTGTTATCTTACAATCACTTGACAAAATAAAATAAATTATTTTTTTAAAAAAAAAACCTCAGCTGCTTTGCGCGGCACAGCTATGGTTGAAAAAGCAGGGGAAAAGATGGTTTTAAAACGCTGCGCACCTGCGCACAGCGCTTTTCAGCTGTCTGGGCAGCACAGCCTAAGGTTATTTTACACTTGCACACAAACCATAGTCACAGAACAGGTAGTAACACCGGTTGAATCCCACCCCTGGTTTGAAGGCTTTTCTCCTATAGACATCAATATATTCTATGCATCCACAGGAAATTGACATTATTTGAAGAACATACAAGAGAATGTTGATTATAAATATTTACAAGGTTTGAGTTTTTCAAAAATCTATAAGAAACAGCACATCAAGCAGGTATTAATTTCTAGGGCTATGAACATTTGTTCCTTAAATATCAACTGTAACCAGAGAGAACCTACAAGTTTGGGGACACTTTGAGCAGGAATTTTACACTTTGGTGTCTCTGCTACCAAAAACCAAGGGAGTTAGATGTCCCCTTAATAGTTACATTTAGTGTGAAAGTACAGTAATGAATGTTGATGGAATTCTGAGATCAAGTTAATTTGAGCCTAATGTTATCTTCAGAAATCTAAACATGGTGGAAAATTGACAATGATTTGGAAAACAAAGCAAAAACTGCACAAAAATGCTGTGAAATTATTTGTGAGAGTCTTGGAGCATTAGATAATACAGTGCATGACATTTACAGTAGCCTCTTCTAGCATCACTGTGATGAAACTAATGGAGATTTGAATAAATCAGAGGTGGAGCAAAACAAAATTCCAAGCCCTTTTGACAGGCAACTTGTTTTCTCTCACTATCTGGCTTGCTGCTGCTCTAGGCACCATTACGATTTCTTCATGAGAAAAAAAATTGGGAAAAAGCTGCCAACAGGTCAAACTTAAAATGTCTTACAGGTATATTAATATAAACATGTTGAGACCTTAGAGAAAGTTTATTATTGTGGTTAACTTTTTAAAGATCCTTTTTCATATGAAACTTGGGAGGGAAAAGGAGTTAGTGCAAAGCAAGCCATGAAGAGCTGAGAAATGAGATATAAGAAAATATCTTATATAACTCTATGAATTACTAAGATTACATACAGCAACATTAATCACATAGCAATAGCACTTGGCCTTATATACTGCTTCACAGTGCTTTACAGCCCTCTCTAAGCAGTTTTTTTTTTTTACAGAGCCAGCATATTATCCTCAATAATCTTATTTTACCGACCTTGGAAGGATGGAAGACTGAGTCAATCTTGAGCCGGTGAGACTTGAACTGCTGGCATCCAGCAGTCAGCAAAAGTAACTTGCAGTACTGCATTCTAACCACTGCACCACCATGGCTCTATAACATATCACCACATGATGATATCGTACAGCCTGCTTTTACAGTTAATCAAAAGTACGCTCAATCTTTACACCTAAGAAAGTTGTTATATCTCCCGTTATCATCCTGATAATAAACTTGCTGCCCAATCATTATGCATTTGATCAAAATTTGTTTATCACAGGCACAGTAGAAGTTAATGTGGAAAGCTGTTTTGCTGCAATACTAACTTCAGCCACTGAGAAAGCTTTGTTTTGTTTTGTTTTTCATTTTACTGCACAGGGAAGAAATTAACCATATCCCCAGACTGTGGTAAATCTTGACAATAAATAACATTACAAGACACAAAATCACTTTATCTGCTGGCCTCATTGAACATGTAACGAGAAAGGCCTGTGATTTAATCTGGTCTAGATATTTGGAGGGGTAAGTGTGCACTGAGGAAAAAAGCGTCAAAATCTTTGAATTTGTTAGTTATGGATAAACAGAGCCTTGTTCTCAAATAAAGAAAAGTCTGGTCTGTTTTTACAATGTATTAAAAATTTCTATTATATATCAAGGATAAAGAGAGGTTAAACTCATGCCATAGCTGGATCAAAAATTAGGCTGGCGCCATTCTGCCTGCCTGCTTCAGTGTCTTAAACTGGCCATGCATCATAAGAAAATTGTCCAGTTTAATCTAATTCTATCTGAATCTATGGGAATAAGACTTGCAAGTAGTGGGCAGTATGCTGAAAAAAATAGAAATATGTGAAAGTCTAATCAGATCACTTTAAAAGGAAAAGTGGTGATCACTAAAGCCAAATAAAATTAGATTGCTGTAAATAGGGGAAGATTATTAGATAAGGTCATAGTGATTCAAGGAAAAAAAAATTATTAGTGCATTGGAAATGTCAGGGAAATTCTTTGTATCTATTTAACCTTGGAAGATGTGATATGTGTGTAAAAGAGACAGATTTATGTCTTTGGCCTGCCTGTGAAATGTAGGTGGAAAATTAACATGATATATGGAGTGTATTCCCCTGGCATTATTCTACTTTTTCATTGATTTTAGTAACCTTATATTCATCTACAGCTGTAAAATGGAGGTCAGAATTATTAAAGCTGACAGTGGTTAGTCTATGATTTGGCCATGCGCGGGGAGACAAGAGCGCTAATGCTCTTCTATACATGAATTATAATTCCTGAATTTCTATTGCTCTATAGGAGAAAAGAAAATATTAAATCTCCATGGATCCAGAGAAATGGAGTAACATTTGCAGCTCTTATTCAAGCTGTTTTGTGCAAAACTAGCTTGCTCCAGTCTTTCAGTGTTTTTAGACAATAATGAAGTAATTGCAGCTTTTCTACTCAAGAATGTGCATGGTTCCTTTTTGTGTCATTTCAATCTTTTCCCAGAAGAGAAATGATTACTGTCCCACATAATATACCATTCAGAATTTAAGGATATTTGTATCTCTGGGATGAGATAGTAATGACCCTTTCCAGAAATAAAAGTTGCAGTAAAGACGGAGTTGGATATATTCCTGTTTTAAATATTTTTTAATGTTTCTTAATTGATACACATTGGAAACTAGCTTTGTTAATGCATGCTTTCTACATTAAAAATAATGAAACTATTGCAATTCATTTAAAAAAAAATTCTGAAAATCAATTTTAAAAGCTAAACAATCCATCTAGAGTGGCCAATATTGGTGGTAACTAACCCACTAGAGAAAAGGGGTAGGAAATGGATCTTTGTTATTTTTGCTTTTCTCCTCATATTACTGAATCACTCTGTAGAAGCAACATTTCCTGCAGGGGGTTAAAAAAATCCCTTAAAGGTGCAAAAACATTGTCAACCTTTTTTTTTTTAACTGAAGAAGCGTTCATTTTTGTTATAGAAATATAGAATATGAATAATACTTCAACTACCAGTAGGTAGACAAAACTAACAATACATAGCTGAACAGAATAATGGAATTTTTAGTAGTGTATAAAATGATATTGTCACACGCGGCAACAGCAGAAAGCCTGTGTCTTTCTCTTTCTCTCTCTCTCTCTTTCTTTCTTTCTTTCTTTCTTTCTTTTTTTTTCTTTCTTTTTTTTCTTTCTCTCTCTCTCTCTTTCTTTCTCTCTTTCACATACATACACACACACACACACACAAACACACACACACAAAAATTAGAAAAAAGGGAAAAAATACCGATACAATAGTTATAGTGAGCATGTTGTTTAAATGTGAGATATAAAACAAACTAGAATATATGAGTTGCAAGAAGATGCAGGTAAGAAATTTTGTTTTTTTCTTGAAAAGAAGAAAGGGAATTTTCTTTGAAAAGAAATTTTCTGGCAGGGTTCCAGAAAAACCCAACTCCAGTTAAAAACTCTGAGACAGGCATTTTCTCAAAGTTTCCTTTTATTAGAGTAGTTATACTGGCACATCTGGGAAAACGTGAATCTGAAAGATCTGGATTTTCCTCCAATAAGTAAAAATTATAAATCAACCCCCTTCACTCATCATTCCATCACATGCCCCAATCACCATCTGTTCCAGCTTGAGACATCCCTTCAACCATTCCTCAACCAGGTACAGGAATAACATGACCTTGACTTTAAAGAAGAATGCTATTATGTCTAACCATATACGCTCCATGAAATCCCCCCTCCCAACTTCCCAAGCTCAAGAATGTGGCAGGGTGGAAGCTTCTGGTGCTAATGTGGCTTCCAAAGCTGACATTTTCTTTATTTTTCGTGATCCATCCCTCCTAATTCCATAGAACGATTAAGAAAACCATATGTCAGCCCTGGATCCATCTGTGGACATACTTACAGGGCTGCCACAGTGGGGGATGGCCAAGCTATGAGAACCAGAAGCAAAGGGAGTATAGTCATGAAAACATTCTTTCACATGAGATCAAGGACGTGCTGCTGGCACCTGGAGGGGAGTGACCAAAGTTTGGCGGCAGCTGAGAAATAGATTGATTGGACCATGTGATTTGAATGTCATTGGAAAGGATGTGATGACCCGGAGCAGTGGTGGTATTCAATTTTTTTTACTACTGGTTCTGTGGGCGTAGCTTGGTGGGCGTGGCAGGGGAAGAATACTGTAAAATCTCCAGTCAAAGGTGGTCTTCTCCAAACTACTCAAAATTTCTACTACTGGTTCTCCAGAACTGGTCAGAACCTACTGAATACCCCCTATGACCCAGAGTATATCAGAAATATAACAAAATCCAAAACATAACTGAAAGTCCTTTAATGCCTTCAACTTAGCTTCACTGTTTAATTGTTCACAGTGAAGGAGTAAACTATTTTCAAAACATTTCAAAAGAAAGAAACACAGTTCAAATTCAAAGAGCCAATAACGAAGCAAAAACCAAAAACAAACCGCACTCAATAAAGTTCCACAACAAACCAGGTTAGATAATTGCCAACTCTAGGAAGATAATCAGGTACAGTCCATTGGAAAAACACCAACCAAGATAAATCTTCTTTAGGAATAAAACACTAATTTGTCTCCAGCAATCTGTTAGCATGCAGATCCAAACTCTTATGCAAATCTCACACCTGCAACCCATGAAGAGATCATGGCCCTCTCCTCCCAAGTAGACCACATTTTATCCTGATCCTCTCCTCTCTGCATGCCCTAGGGTGGATAGGGGATGGGCTTGGGTCCTCCTCTGACTGCTCGGTCGGCCTCTGCCCTTCCCCAGCCTCCTCCACCATCTCTGGAGCCACACTTCCACTCCCTATTGGCTGTTCCTCCTCTTCCTCAGAGTCAGTCTCCACCAGGGGTATGACAAAGGGTAGGGTGTGAGTTTTAGTGAGTGTGTGTGGGGGGGAAATGTGGGATTTCAGATTCGAGTTTTCCCAGATGTGCCAATATGACTTTTTTAATAAAATCTTACTTTAATGGACTTGGTCTCAGAGTTCTGAATTGCAATGAGGAGTTACTTGAAATGCTGACACCATATTTATTTATTTAATTTAGATGTCACCCATTTCAGTGATAAGGTGACTGGGATGTTTACAAATGGTAAAAAGATAAATATTAAAATTAAGGAAAGTTAAATAAAAACTATGACCAAGGAGATGGATGGTATGGGTTTTGAAGTCTTCTTATCCCATCAACCACCGCCAACAAAGAGCCATCGGGGCCCCAAGCCAATCAACAAAATCAGGTTTTAAATGTCTTCCAGAAGGCCAGAATGGACGCAGATCTCACCTCCACAGACAGGGGCCACAGTGGAAAAAGCTCTGTTACAAAATGGCACCTATTTTTTCTACCCATATTTGCATGCTAGATGGACAGGAATTCAGGCAAGGAATGGTAGCTCACCCTATTGTGCAGCACTTGATCTCAAATCTGGACTGTCAGCATTCCAGTTGACAAGCTCAGTGTCTTTAATTGTGAGCTATCATGGCCCCTTAACCCTATATATATATATAATTTTGCACTTTTTAGCATATAATGACATTTATCACTCAAAAAACGTATTAGAATTCTCCCTATAAAGAAAGCTCCACATAAAAAAAGCATTATATGAGCCAGAGGAAGGAACTGAAAAAAAAAAAAAGTACATGCAGAAATGTTATCAGTTGTGAGAAATTGTGTACGTTTTTACCAAATTCTTCCATAAAAGGTCCCAAAACACTTAATAAATCAATAAATTATATTAAATTGTCCCTCAAAAATTATGGATGGAAAGAAGAGAAACTGAGCCAGATCCTTTCCTCCACAATTTAAGGTGATAGCAATGAATAGAAGAGCTTGTTGCTTTAATTGGGCTGTTAATTCATCTTTGAAAACTTTTGAGGAACTCTGTATAAGTAGGAGTTGACAATGCAGTTACTGTTGGCACTATGGCACACATTTTTCCCTTAGTTGGTAGTTGGCAGAACTTTCTATGTTAAATAAAAAACAATAATAATGTGCCAACATCTCATGACGGTCTTTAAACTCATGACATTTTGGTGCTCCCAATCTACATTTTAAGAGATTTTAAATGTGATTATATGAATCTGGACAATCTCTAAAAATGTTGGCTATTTCATTCATGTGGGAGTGTACACACCCATACACAAGCATACACACACACACATACATTCATACATACACACACACATACATGCAATAATACACCAATGATGAGGACAAGATCACAGGTAGGAATGAGCAGGGGGAAGAGAGAGGGCGAGAAAGAGACAATAATCAAATATATGATTTGAATACATCCAGAGACAATTAAATCTCACTTTACCAATGAAGGATTTTTCACACCTGAGGAAGAATGTCCTAAAAAGTATATCATGCTTTGCCTCATAGTAAAGATACAATAATAAATATATTGTATAATGGTCCTTACAGAAGCATCCCAAGGATATGGCAAAGGTCTAACACACACACACAGACACACACACACACACACACACACACTTCCCCCTTTTTAGAAGCAAGAATCCCTGATTTACACATTATGTTCCCTCTTTGATTTCTTCAGTGATCCCCCAAAACACTTTTTTTCCGGGTCTGAGAATCCTCTCAGTCCTAAATTCTTTTGGTGTTCTACTGCAACATCAAAAACTTGATAAATTTAAAGTAGCTCAAAACCTCATCTAAATTCTTTCTATGCTGTGGATGACAACTGGAGAGAATGGCAAGCATTGCCTCTTTCTCCTTCTGTCCTTGGATATCTGGGTGTGCTCTGACCCAGCGATAAAATATTTCCCTTCCATGGAATGTCACTCAAAAGATATTTGGGGATATCTAATTTACCCATACTGTAAAGGCAACTTTTAATATGCATATAAGTTTAAGCTGTACTGTAAAATGCACATGATATAAGCTTAGTGCATTCATTATTTATCGGGCACCTTCATTTCCCAACATTGGAATTAGGCAGACCTATTCTAGATTATAATTTATTTGTTGAATTTAAAGGGCACCTAAAGCACTGGATGGCTTATAACATTAAAGGCATAGATAACGATCAAGCAGTATATGAAGTTGCCAATTAAGATTTTTTTTAACAGCACAAAGGAAATTTTGTAATAGTAACAATGTCGATTATTTTTAAACCCCGAATGTTATCTAAAATACTGTTTAAACATGTCTGTGGTAAGCAAAACATGGATCAATTAAAGAGAACATTAGTGACCCTTCAGTTTGTTGGCAGCTCAGATTTTATACAGAGAAAATCAATAAAACTGGATAAATCAATGCAGTCTTCTTGCAGAGGCTGTAGGCTCATCATGTATTTGGTCAAAGCCTGGGGACAGGGAAACCCTTCTTTTTAGAGCTACAATCTAAATGTAGCTCTAAAAGATAAATGTATAAAATCAGTTAGATAATCGTCATTAAGACCAGCTGTAGGAATCATTATTGTCTGTCACATAGTCAACAAGTTGTTCAGATTGACTCTTGAAATTTTTTGTCCACCTATTGAATCCTTCTCAAGAACCAAAGATAGACAAATGTGGATGTTTGATGGTATTACAGATATCATCACAGGATGTATAGTTGTTCCAAGTTAAGTTGCCCTTTGCAAATGAGGAATTATTATTATTATCATTATTAATAACATTTTATAATAACAATATGATAAACTAAGTTAAGCTGCATTGACAAAGTGAAAATAGATTGCAGGGCAGATTGATTCTTATGCTGAAAATAATTAGGGTCTTCAGAAAGTAATGCCTTCCTCTTAAATCAGTTTTTCCTATAACGAACACTGTAGTTACTTGTTCCATCTATATGACACTATATGTTGTCCTTCAGTTAAAAATAACAAAGAACAATATACTTTTGCATTTCCTCAAATTATCAAGACAGAGAAATGGAATAATGGAAAATGGGGAATGATAGTAATAGGGGCAAGAAATATAGATAAAAAGAGAATATCCCACTTCCTGCCCCAAAAAAGTAATTGGCTTTTATCTTTTCATATTCTAACTAGGAACATTCCTGAGTTAGTTCAAAAGAAAAACATAGACCTCATACCTAATATTATAATTCTTTTCACTGTGTTCCCTATTATCTTCCAATATATACATGAACTCAGTGGAAAAGCTTCTGTCTCTTGGTTGCATTAGGTCATCTTCTATTGCTTGCCAAAACAGTAGAAGCCTGAAGAATTTCAGGAAATATGAGTTAAATTACTTAAAGAGTGGCACAATCCTTAACTATAAATAAAAATATTTTATATTATTGAGATAAAAGTGGAGGGGGGTGGAGGGGGGTTTGTGCTTCCTTATTGTATTGGTGACTCTTCTCCAAGCCCCTCCATCTTTTTTTCATTTTTATTTAATGCTATGGAGCAATGGGGATGTGGAAGGGATCAGTGCTGGTCGAAAAGATGTAAAGGAAAAATAGCGTAAATCATGACCGAACAGAAATTCAGCAAAATTAGTCCTTGACTTACAACCATTTGTTTAATGACCATGCAAAGTTACAATGGCACTAAGAAAAATCAATTTATGACCATTGCAGCATCCCATGTTCACGTGATCAAAATTCAGACACTTAGCAACTGGCTCATATTTATGACAGTTGCGGTCATGTCACAGGACTTTGAGACCTCCTGAAAAGCAAGGTCAATTCACTTCAAAACCATATTACTAACCTAAGAATTGCAGCAGTTCACTTAACCACTGTGGCAAGAAAGGTCATAAAAAGGAGCAAAACTCATTTTACAGCTGTCTTGCTTAACAGCAGAAATTTCGGGCTCAGTTGAGGTCATAAGGAGCCTCTGTGGCACAGTACAGTATTGCAAGCTACTTCTGCAGCCAGATGCCTACAATTTGGCACTTCAAATCTCACCAGGCTCAAGGTTGATTCAGCCTTCCATCCTTCCGAGGTGGGTAAAATGAGGACCCAGATTGTTGGGGGCAATATGCTGAACTCTGTAAACTGCTTACAGAGGACAAGGCACTATAAAGTGGTATATAAGTCTAAGTGCTATTGCTATAAGTCAAAGACTATCTGTAAAGCTAATTTTTATTTTTGCAGAAATGCAGTTGCTGAAGTAAAAAAGTGTCGTGACAATATAAGAGTCTGCAAAATCTCAAAAGCCATTAATCCCAGCCCTTTGTGAGACTTTAAAGTAACTTTATCTCTCCATGGATTTAAACCCACCCATTTCTCAGTAGGGATGTTGCATTACATACAATTTTTATTGAACTATTTGGAACGAAGAAGCATGACTTATCAACCTGTGTCTGAATTTACTTATGTAACATACAACAAAGGATAATATGAAAAATAGAATGTGTAATATTTGGGGCATGTGATCGGGGGAGGATGAATTAAACCACATAACTATTAAAACCTTCAGGACAATAATCACATGTAATGCATAACAAGGACTAATTTGTTTGTGTCCCAAAGTGTTATGGAAAATCAGCCTTAATGTGCTCCTGCATTGACTTTGTGTTATAGTGTTTTTCACTTTTACTCCAGCATGCTCATTCAGGAAACATCCTTTAATGGGGGGAGAAAAGCCAACTTCAAATTAATATTTCTTTTTCTTAATCAGTAGTCCACCTTAGCCTATGGCCTCACTTCCATCGTTGTCCCTAGTCGGCAGCTACAGTCATATATATGTTGAGTGAAAGAAGACTAAGAAATTGCAGAGATTTGCTGGAAGTCAATCCTCACACTTTATTTTTTAATCCACAGTTCTCTACTATTTTTATAAACATTCATTTATGTAACTTATATGACTTCGCTAATGAATAACACAGTGTTTTCTATTGTATAAGGGTGGCTGGAGAATTCTGAGAGTTGAACACCACACATCTAAGAAGTGTCAAGGTTGAGAAACATTGGAATCATAACTCACTAACTATTATACCTTGAACTTTTAAAATTCTTCTTTCCCTGCAGTGAAAAATAAATGAATTTTCACTTGAATAATGATTACATTTCATGGATCTCAAACCCATGGAATCTTCTATTGATCTGAACAAACACCTAATTTCCTTAAGTAGTTAGTAGGTTATCTTTTCTTTTGTCAGGTCTACCCCAGTTTTTCTACATTGTTTTCTCCAGAAATTGAAAATGAAAGGTAAAATAAGGAGGGTGAAGAAAAAAAATATTTGACCACTGCTACACTATGTCTAGTAACAAAGTTTCCCCTCCCTCACAAAAACATTTTAGCATAAATTGCCCTGAATTAACAGATTAACAGAGTTGGAAGGGACTCTTTTAGGCCATTTAGTCCAACACCCACCCACCCCACCCAAGCAGGAGGCCCTGCACCATTTCTGACAGATGGCAGTCCAGTCTCTTCTTGAAAGCTTCCAGTGATGAAGCTCCCACAACTTCTGAAGGCAAGCAGTTTCATTGGTTGATTGCTCTCACTGTCAGAAAAGTGCTCCTTATTTCTAGGTTGAATCTCTCCTTTTTCAGTTTCCATCCATTATTCCTTGTCTGGCCTCCAGGTGCTTTGGAAAATAGCTTGACCTCCTCCTCTCTGTGTTTGGAGTGCCTTGAATGTACAGCTTCACTTACAATAACTAACGCATTGCTTGAGTTTGTTATCTAATAAGCTGGTTTTGGCAAGGGGAGAGCACTAATCTTCATTTGGAATAAAATACTTTGGTTTGATTCAGCTGATGTGCGGATTGGCAGTGAGGGAATCATATCTAACTCTGTACCCATAGCCATTTTCAAAGCTGAAAAATTATGCACTAATTAATATGATTTATTCTATTTTCAAATTGAAATTGTTTTCCTGGGCATCTCAAACAGGAAAAGAGAAAGAGGTAGATTAGTGCACTAAATACCAAGAAAAGAAAGAACAAAGAAAATAAGTGCTAGGAATGGGATTACAGAACAAGAGCAAGCCCTGATAGGGTAGGGAATATTAAGAAAAGTTATGGAGAAATATTAAGAAAATAGAGTGTAAAAGAGAGCTTTTCAAAAGCCATATCAGCTATTGCACCTGAATCATAATAGTATTGCTGCTAGAAACTGAATCAACAGTGGAATTGCAGAAGTAGTGATGCTTCAAGAAATAAATTTTAAATTCTTACATATAAATTCTTTTGCTTTCATTCTCCAGTACAGCAACAAAAGTCTTTGTGATTGGCAGAAACAGATTTAGACTTTGGGAACAAAATCAGCTTCTGCCACATAAAATTTTCATTTGCAAAATGACAGTTGGGAACCGTATTATGAATTGAATTATAATAGTCTAATTTTGCTGCCTTTCTATGACCCTGTAACTCTTAATTCAAGATAGTGTCAGAGTAACTGCATGGAACTGAGCGTTTCCTGCCCAGATGCCCTTCCTGATGCCTATGTTGAGTTCACAGCAGATATTTTTTTCTTTGCACCCTGAGAGAGAAATATCTGCTGCTACCTTAGATTGAACTCTCAACCTTCGCAATGGGTGGTGTCTTCACCACTAGGCCACCACACAGCTCTGAATTATAATAGCCTAATAATCATATAAAATACTAAAAATAAAATAAAAATAAAAGGCGTAATAATAATAGTCCTTACTAAAACACTACATAAAAAAACAACTAGATCTGTATTTCTGAACTAAAATATCTCATCAGAACATTTTCACATTTGTCTCAAGATCAAGAAGATGCATATATATTTTTTGTACAAATAGTCCTCGACTTACAAAAGTTCATTTAATAGCCATTCAAAGTCACAACAGCACTGAAAAATATGACTTATTACCATTGTTCACAGTTATAACTTTTCTAGCATCCCCTTAGTCACATGATCAAAATTCAGGTGCTTGGCAACTGATTCATATTTATGACCATTGCTGTGTCCCAAGGTCATGTGATCACCATTTGCGACCTTCCAACTAGCAAAGTCAATGGGAAGCCAGATTCATTAACAATCGAGTTACTAACTTATCAACTGCAGTGATTCACTTAATAACTGTGGCAAGAAAGATCACAAAATGTGGCAAAAATTACTTATCAAATGCTTCACTTAGCAACATGAATTGTGGTTGTAAGTCGAGGACCACCTGTACTGTATTAATATTTATGCTTCTTAGGCTGTATCTAAATATAATCATATATAAAGTAGATTCGCTGAAACCTAAGGGATTTAAGTTAATAATTGGTAACTTAAATTCTGTTTATTTCAGTGGGTATACCTTACGTACAATATGACTAAGCTTCACATTATTAAAAATGAGACAGTATTATATTTCATTACTAACAGTAACCTAATGGATTTGCTGAGGACCAGTAATGATCTAAATTTAATATACTTTAAGTAATGAAGGGAGTTACTCAGAAGCTTTATCTCTCAGATTAACATAATTGCTTTACAAAGGAAAATTAACAGAATAACTAGGGAGCATGCTCAGGTTGCATTTAACTCTGGAAATGATTCGTTTCAATCTGATGTAAATAAACATGAAAAGAAAAAATATATATGATCAAATGACTTATTACTTTGCATCCTTGTAAAATCCAGGATCAGTGAAAATATTTTACTTGTGTATATTTTTCCATTGGATCTGATCTCTATTCTCTTGAGTAAATTATTATTCAAGGCCCAGTCTCAGAATCATTACCTTACTGCTTCTTTCAGAAAGAATCCAGTAGAAGATGTGGCATACTCCCTAGTTGGTCAGGAGGAAAACCTTTAGAAGACATTGTCCTCAGTAAGATATTACTGCTATGATTACCATCATGGTACATCCATCCCAATATCATCATGGTATATTATATACTATCATGGTATATCCATCCAAATAGAACTGTATAAATAAATCTGTGTGGGACTCATACGGTTTTGTAAACAGGTGGACTCAGCCAGTGAGTACACCACTTTAAAAACAGTACTTCATCTAACATCACATTAATTGTTTAAAAAAAAAAAAGGTTTGTTTTTGTTTCATTTAAGGTTTGTTTTTATCTTTTGTTTCAGGGATGATTCCTGGTGACTGCCTCAATAAGTCCCTACAGTTTTCTTGGCAAGATTTTGAGTTTTGCCATTGCCTCCTTCTTAGGGCTGACAGGGAGTGACTGGCTTTGTGCCAAAGGTGGGATTAGAACTCATGGTCTCTTAGTGTCTAGCCTAGTCCCCATTTTAAGTTAAAACCCCCATTTAAAGAATTACAACTTGACTTAACAATTGTCATTTAGACATTCTTGAGAAAATGCAATAGGCTTCTGAAACTATGCTGACTCAGGATTTCCCTTATTTTAGGATGCAGCTTTCATAATTATAATCCCATTATAATTATGGACTTCCCTAGCATGCCCTCTCCCTGGGCTTGGAAAGATTTCTTTAAAAAGCTCTTATATCTGATTAGTGGCTGATCAGACAGATTAACATGTCCCATGACTCCATATGGATTTGAAATAGTCCCCACTGATATAATAGAAGCTGTTTTAGGTCATAACATCTTGTGTTGTTTTCTCAATGACTACTGGGAAGAAATTACTAGTTCTTCGTTTTTTCCAACACTGTTGTTAAACATATCATGAGAGGGATGAGATGGAGAAGACAGTGGAGGTAGATATATTTATCTATTTATTATATTTTATTTATTTAGTTTATCAAGCATGTATGAGAAAACAAGTATAAGTATGAACATAACATATAAAGTATAAGTATAAACAGGTATAAATATATACATAATAAATGAGTACAAATAAATGGGAACAGTAGAACAGGGATAGAAGGTATGCTGGTGCGCTTATGCACGTCCCCTTATAGACCACTTAGGAATGAAGTGAGATCCAAGGTAGATAGTTTAAGGTTAAAGTTTGAGGATGTAACAACAGAGTCAGGTAGTGAGTTCCAGGCACTGACAACTCTGTTGCTGAAGTCATATTTTCTGCAATTGATTAGGAGTGGTTTACTTTGAGTTTGTATCTATTGTTTGCCCATGTGTTATTGTGATTGAAGCTGAAGTAGTCGTTAATAGGTAGGATGTTGTGGCAGACAATTTTGTGTAATAAACAGAGATAGTATTCAGCAGGTTCTGACCAGTTCTGGAGAACCAATAGTGGAAATTTTGAATAGTTCAGAGAACTGGCAAATACCACCTCTGACTGGAGATTTTACAGTAGCCTTCCCATGCCACGCCCTCCACGCCCACCAAGCCACGCCCACAGAACCAGTAGTAAAAATATTCTATTCATTACCTGGTGGATAATTGGCACCTTTTCTTCCTTCCTAGTTTGACTATATAGAAACTTCCCAGTTTCAATATAAATTATTTTTCATCTAGATTTTTTTTCCCTATAACCTTACTTCTTGCTGTCTAAAGTTTAAGTGGGTTGCATAGTTGTCATAATTATTTCAGAACTAGTAGTAAAACAAAATTTGAATCCCACCACTGGTACTAAGCTTAGGTCAGACCGTAGGTGGTGTAGATATAAGAGATAGAATAATATAATAGTATGTCGGAATGACTTTGGGAGATGGAGATAAATGATACTGCCTAGGAAATGGTAAGATAAGAGAAAGCATAGCTCACAGCTGCATTATGGACAGAAAAAGAAGCTTAGAAGGAATCCCTTCTCAGTTTATAAAGGAGACAGCAGGATTGTTGTATTTTCGGACTGACAAGATTCTATGTAGCATTACAATGATGCAGAATTAGCTCACCCAGCCATGTTTCCTGTTTGTGGAGGGAGGGAAGGAGGGAGAAGAGAGTGATACCTTATCCTATATATGGATTTTAAAGTAATTTAGTCAGGGTGGTGTATTTAAAAAGTATTAACCTTCTCTCCCTGCTTCAAGGCTTCACACACCATAACTCCAATGAAGAACTTTTTTAAATGATCTAATTTCTCATTAAAGAAGGCTCTTTACTTTATAGTAGGATAAAGTAAAGTTGCTATTTTGAAGGGAAAAGATGCAACATTCTCTTGTACAGTCCTCCAACCCACACAGATTTTAAAACTGCTGTGTTGATATCAAAATAATTAATCCTAGATGAAAGTATTTGGGAAAGCACTGATTATATGAATTTGAATGGTGTGTGACCATTCTACTTTGAACGGAGAAGGAAAAAGAATGGAAGGCCCAAGATGGATCACGATCATGATGTTGCAAACATCAGATCCTTTTACCTTGGATTCAGAGACCTTTTAGACAACAGACCGAATATATCTCTATTTCTAATCTAGGCCATCCTGAAAAAATAGGCAGAGTAATAAGTCTTTTGAGGAATTATACATTACACCTTATTGTCACAGGTTTCTGTTTTTGTGGTTTGATTGGATTTTGGTTTTTATTTTCAGTTGTACTATGTACTCAAACAGCAGTAAAGAAACACATCCAAATGCCTTTAATAAGGAAATCTGAGCAGCCACAAACAGAGCATGGTTATCTGCTTAAAGAATGATCAATGAAGTAACTTAAAAGATTTTTTTGGGGGGGCGGGGGAATCCTAAATTGCTTATTATTTTTAAGGCAGTGATGTAATCAAAATCTACTTTCCTTCCTTCCTTCCTTCCTTCCTTCCTTCCTTCCTTCCTTCCTTCCTTCCTTCCTGCCTGCCTGCCTGCCTTCTTTCTTTTTCCATTCTTTCCTCCCTCCCTCCCTCTTTCTTTCTTTCTTTCTTTCTTTCTTTCTTTCCTCTTTTTTTAGCACTGCATGAAAGAACTGGATTTGAAGATAAAAAGGTGCTTCAGAGCACACAGAAAATGTGTGGTTGCTTAAGAATTCCAAAAAGTTGTTACCATGTGGCCTGAAGCACCATTTTGCCTTTGAGTCTGCAAAGCTGCACAGCTTTGCTTAATAATGGTAAAGAATTAAATCAGAGCCTGAAAGAATAGAAACACTGGAGGTATGTACTATGCTTTTCTGTTTTCTGTTGAAGGTGTGCCTTGTGGCAAAGCTTTGTCTTGGTTCCTACAGTAGCTACAAAAATCTACTCAGCAACTTGTAAAATGGCAAATGCTTTGGCAGAAGTTTCCAGTTGTTATATTTTTTGTTTATGGAGTAGTGTCATTTAATTTATGTGATTGCCTGCCTCAATTAGAAAAGGAGAAAGATCAGGAGAATTGATCTATACAATTAAAATTGTTTATGTCCATAATTTCTTTCTGTCTTTCCATAAAGTTTAGAGGCTGGATTTAAATCAGTTTTTTTTTTTCCTTGCTGCTTTTGTATGTACTAGCAACTTATATTCATAGCTTCAATCAGCTCTTGTTGAAGTAATAATTTCATTTTAAGTACAAATAATGACTGTTTGCTCTAAAAATATTATACTGTAAATCATCAATGGGAAATGACCAGAATTTGTTATGTAACATTATATATGTGGAAGAAAAGAAAGTTAACCAATAGAAAAATCCCAAAGAAAACTCATATTTAAAAATATGTCAGCCCCATCTAATATGATTTGACTAATAAGCTGATTTTCATTAATATTTCATTGCATATGCTGGCTGGCTGGGGAATTCTGGCATTTGAAGTCTTAAAGTTGCTCAGTTTCTTAACTGAATAACTTAAGAAATTGAACAACTGAGAGTTAAACTCTGATCTAGACAGTTGCAGAATTATTTTGCTCCCAATTTCATCTTCCTATGAAGAGTTTCATATTAAAAGTTAACATGTAGTTAACATGTAGTGTTTATTTTTCAGTCTAAGAAAGAATGCATATTATTCACTTTTTTGAGTGTACTCAAGTAGCTTGGGAGTGATGATGGAAAAAAGCAACTTTAATTTACTCTGATATTATCCTGCCAATTGTTTGAGATTTTATTGCCTGGCATAGCTAAACTGTTTTTTTAATGCTGTGTTTTAAAATTGTTACTGATTTATGGATATAATTCAAACTAAGTTACATATGAGAAGTGGTACTGAAACAATGAGATAATTCGTCATCACAGATAGTTTAACTCCTATAGATTTCAGTTCCACTGAACCTGAATTCTATCTTGCTGAAACTACATATTAATTAAACCAATATATTAACCTATGATGTGATATAATATGACACTATTTACATTCCACACTCTTATTATATGTCACATCATTAAAGTTCTTTCTGGAGCTCTTTAAATGTTTAGCCTAAGGTAAGATTCTCTTGAATCTGCCCTGTCTTGTCTAAAACAAGTAGTGAATTGGTTTGTTTTAATAGCAAAAGAGTCCTGTGATAAAATTTCTATAGCTTTTTACTAAACTCTTTTCCTTGTTTTTGCTATGTTAGTTGAGTATATAAGTGGCTGTCATGTCACTCCATTCCAAAAAAAGCAGTTTGGAGAGGCAGATCTAGATAACAGAGCCTGGTAAAGATGCATACAGTAATCCAGCCTTCCTCCCTGTATTGGCTCTGTTTATTTAGAGATACAGTAGATAGACAGATAGAAATATATAGCAAGTCAACTAAAAATATAATTACAAGCCACCAATCTTTGGTATTTTCTCAATTTTCCAGTCTATTAAATATCTCAGAATTTCTGTTTTGGTAGCACTAGCTATGCCAAGGAAAAAAAAAAAGGGTAGTAGAATGTTTTTATTGTGCAGGGTGGAGTGAATGCAAATTTGAAGAACTTTAAAGCTGTCAGTCAAGATTGGCCTGAATGCTAGAGATATGGAACACCTGCAGATTCCCCAGACTTCAGTGGATATTTATGGGTTTTTTGCAGTCAGCCATTTGGGCATCGTATTAGCAGGTTATTTTCTCTTGCTTGGCAATCGTAACACCTTCAAACTCTCTTATTATTCAAACCTCAGGAATTGTTTGCTTCCTTCGATAATGAGACACCATTCCCAATTCATAACCGCATGAGATATTCTTATTTCAGAAATGTGACAGAACATAAGAGATGCTGTCATTCCAAGCAATCTTTTTCACCCTTGGTGACCTCCTGCAAAGAGGCAAAACAAAGGAATGAAATGGATTGTTTTATGATTCGTTAGCAAGGTGAAACGAGCCTGTGCCTCAATCGGAGGGTTTTTAAAACTCCACAAATACTCAGTGACATTTGCAATATTCTCCGGCTGCAGTTGCAAAAGCTATTATTTCAGAAACAGTGGGATAGTTCCAGAATTTGCAATTTCACATTTTTTTCATCCTATTGTGACTCAGATTCATATCTCAGTCCTTTTCATATTAGGATTCAGACATCTCTCATTTGAAATCCATAGATGTGTGTTGACAGGGTGCTATGGAGGTCCCATCCAAGAGTGGGACCAATGACATCTTGCTCACCAAGTGGATTCCAATTTAAAAACACACACAATGGCAATATAATTCAAGGAAATAATGTATGTAGTTTCAGCCACAATCACCATCATAGAATCTATATGATCACAGATTCTCCGGGACAATTTACCATTATTTTAAATAGTGTATACCATATCACTAAATCACATTAAAACAGGAGAAAATGTGAATCAAATCATGGATTGCATTCTTTAATATAATATTATCCTTCTGACCCAACTTACTCTTTAATTATAACATTTTGCATTATAATTAATGCAATGTAAATTTAGTTTAATGCAAGGATAACCAGTAACTCTCTCTCAGCTCTACCCATCACACAGCATTCTTTTTGTGAAGAAAATATGAAGAGGAAGGAGTATTATGTATACTCATTGCTTTGAGTTACTTATAAAGATTTTATTATGAAATCAAATAAATAAACAAATAGGAAACCACATATTGTAGGAGCCTGCCCTTACCACTTTGAAGAATATGCCCCTAAAATTTGGAGGTGGACATTTTTTACCAACATTTTCCCTCTCCTGAAATATAAGAATAGAAATAGTAGCATGCTGGATACAAATGATTTCAATGTCCATGCTTAATTCCCTAACCAAAATCTTCAAAAGGACTTTAAAATCACACTCCTGAATTTCAGACACATATGTTTGGGTTGTTGTGGAGGGGGAGCAGAGTTGGTATTCAGCAGGTTCTGACCAGTTCTGGAGAACCGGTAGTGGAAATTTGGAGTAGTTCAGAAAACCAGGAAATACCACCTCTGACTGGAGATTTTACAGTATCCTTCCTATGCACATCCACCAAGCCACACCCACAGAACCAGTAGTAAAAAAAATTGAATCCCACCATGTGGGGGGGAGGCTTATGGGCTTTTTAAAAATAGGAATGGAAAGTTTTCCTATCCTATTCCCACCCTTAACAACTTGAGAACTCTGGGAAAACCTGCACACAATCACTCATGTCATTTCCTATCATGGTACACCTTTACTAGAGGCATCACTTGTAGCCTGAGTTATAAACTGAATTACAACTGACTCTGACTCTGACAAACTTTTCTATTCATTACCTGGTGGATATTTGGCACCTTTTCTTCCTTCCTAGTATGACTATATAGAAACTTCCCTCTTTCTGTATAAATTATTCTTCACCTAGATTTTTTTCCCTATAACCTTACTTCTTGCTGTCTAAAGTTTAAGCAGGTTGCATAGTTGTCATAATTATTTTAGGTCATATTCAGAGAAGCTTACATATGTACTTGATAACAGCGTAAACACCATTTTAAAATTGTTCCTGTATACATGTATATTGAATGATAAAGATTTAAATGCAATGGAACAGGAAATAGTATATGAGTTCAATATTGTAATGAAATCTATTGTATATACAGAAACTCAATCTTTGCTATAGAAACTGCACAGTTTTGTTTTTAAAGTGGTCTGTGACTATTATAAATTATCTATTTATTTTGGTGGTCTCCTGGCCTTGATAGATTTTCAATTTATGGGTTTAAAAAATGTATAAAAATGTCTTCTGTTTTGCTGGAGACACATGTTAAAGGTTTTTTAAAGGAAGACTCTTAATCTATAGTTTCTGTAAAACTTATATTTCCAGTCTTTCTTAAAGGGGAAAGATCCTGACATGTATTCTATATACAGATTTATTTATCTGATTTAAGTTAAATCTTTATTACAGATTATAGTTTGTTGTTCTTCCTACTGTGTATGCAATTCAAGCTGCATTTACTCAGGGCTGTCAAGATTTTGATAATATTGATTTTTAATTGAGGGAGTAGCTTTAACTCACAATATACAGAATAGGCAGTCATTTATATCTGTGAATGTTGAAAAAGGTTTTGATACCATTTCTTAGAAGTTTTTTTCAGTAGGTTTGAGTTATAATGGAATATCCTAAAAGTGGTGATAAGCATGTTTTATTCACTCCTCAGAAGTTGTTATGCATATTTTCTCCTTTTTAAAGCTTACACTGTAGCAGATATCAAGAATGTCCTCTTCCTCCTTAACTTTTAAAAAAAATTAACTATAGAACTGTTTGCCTGGGCCATTAAAAATTCTGAATGTATTGATGGGTTTGGAGTAAGTGAGAATTAGATGTTATTGATCTGTTCTTTGATATAATAAGCACAAATAGGCTGTTCTTGTAAACCAGGGACATTTTCTTTAAAATGTGAGTTTAGTATCTCTATTTTGAAAATTAGACTACTACATCTGAATATTTTGTTCCAAATATATTGATTATCCCAGAAAATGTTTAATGAGTATTGGATGCAATCACTCCGCAAGCAGTAGAGAAGCTGAAATATTAACTCATTTAGTCTGGAGTTGTCATATAAATGTGATCTTTTGGATTAAATCCCGTAGAATGATTAACATGATACTGTATGCAAGTAGATTTTTCTTCATTGTATTGTACCACTTCAAATACATCAAACATTAAGAATGTTCAAGCTTGAAGAATGCCAGTGAATTATTCTATAACATTAGAAGAATTAATCTACATCTATTTTGTACCAATGGATTGCTGATACATGCTGTTTATCATCATTCAGTTTAGGTTTTTTTTTCCAAAATGGCAAGGAAGAGAACTGTTGAACAATTGGAGAAGGGTTTTGTTGTTTTGTTGTGTTTAATTTGTTTTGTTATGTTTACTTAATGTTTTGTTTTGTTTTTTGTTTTGATGAGTGGAGCAAGTGGAGTTGTTCATTTTCCAGGGCTTTCTTTTCCCATTCCCTTTTTAAAAATGTTAGAATACATTTTATTACAATTAAAGTTATAAAATTTTATTTGTTTGTTTTTTACAATAAAATAATACAAATTATGAAGGTCTAACTTAATGAATGGCTTATAGGAAAAGACTTGAAATAAAAGCGACTTGAATGGCTTATAGGAAAAGACTTGAATTAAAAGCTTATTCCAATAAAGAAGAAATCATATCTGAATGAAGCTGCTGTACTGTAATAATACCATTAAATGGTGAATAGGAGACAATGCATAGACTAGACAGATAACACTAGAAACTCTTAAGTTATATGAAGTTGGATTATTCTGTTAATGGTTCCTTTTGCTAAAATTTTGTTCTTACCCTTTAATTCATCTGTAATTCCATCTACACTTCTTGCCTCATAATTAAAAATGTTGGGGGGCAGAGGTGAATCAAGATGGCAGCCACAATCATGTCTATGGAGATTCTCAGTCAGTCAGGTCATGATTTTCCCAAAGATGCTTTTTCAAGAGGCAACTGGACTTTCTGGTTTTTCTTTGAAGACGTTTTGCTTCTCATCCAAGAAGCCTGGATGGTGGAGAAATGGAAGGATTTATACTCCTTGCAGACAGCTAAAAAATGCAAATAAACATTCCATTCTCCACCATCCAGTCAGAGATGAAGAAGCTTCTTGGGTGAGAAGCAAAACATCTTCAAAGAAAACCAGAAAGTCCAGGTGCCTCTTGAAAAAGCACCTTTGGGATAGCCATAATCATGTAATCAGAACTCCATCTCTTTTTTATACTCAGGATTTTGATCAGACAGTCCAAAATCATACAGTTGCCATCTTGATTTTGTTGAACTTCTTTGCATATGCTCTCACTTATCTTTTAAAAAAAATATATTTGGATAAAATAGAGATAAAATGGAGAATTCCCAAAACCTTAAATATCTCCAAAAGTTGTTTACATATTAATTTTTCATATGAGAGAATTGGACCATTTTCTTAATTTCAAATCTGGGTGTTTATTTAATCAAATTTCTCTACCACTATCTCATTTATGTGACTCTGCATAGTCATATTAAGTATATTATAGATAATTAAATTAATGCAAATTCAAAGAAAGGAAAATTAGTTATGATCCTGGCCATATACACTCCAGGAAGCACTACTCTGACATACTTCTCTAAGGCAAAGGAAAGCTTTGGTCAAGAAATTATGTAGCGCTGGGTTTTAGATGGAAGGTTAGAGAAGGATATAATCAGAAAAAAAAAAGACTGCAAAAGAGGCATCCATGGTAACAGGATTACTAATAATATCAAAATGGTGGGTGATCAAATTCACAATCCTTGTTAACAGGCATGCTACCTCTGCTTCAAATAACTTACAGAGTAGATACTGTGATCTGGTAGAAATGATTCAGTAGTAAAAGAGAAAGAAGACAACAATAATAACAAGTGAGGCAAGAATACAGAAATAAAGAAAGTATTGTCAGGAGCATGAATGAGTTCCAGAATGCATTTCACATTGATCATTGGCAATTTCAGGCTAGTTTTTTTTTTTCTTTCCCATTCATCCGGATCAAGAATGTCAAACTTAATAATTGAAGGCTCTGCAGTGGATATCTGCAAAGGGATACCGGCTTCCTCAAATGAGTTCATTAAGTCAGAAGAGGCTAGCAGAAGAATAATTTATGTTACGGGCCAAGCTGAGATCCAAACATCCTTACTTGTCCACCTGCCAGATCTTCCCATCCCATTCCCAGCTTTGTAAACATATGCCCTATTTACACTACGGATGCAGCCTTGCAGATTTCAGTTGGGACAGCTGCAAACAAGAATAGCACCTTTTTCATGATATTTATTTATCTCGCTCATCTCCGGGTTTCGGTGTCGTGGTTTTGTTATTTGCACGCAGTGCCCTCTGAGATGATAAATAAGATTTGATTCCCCTCCTGTGTAAACAGTATACAGGCTTTGGATCTTCACAGATAAACTTCAGATAAACAGCTTTCTAGCTGCTAATGGATATATTTTGTCGAGTTTGACAGTCATAAATCTAGAACTCCTCAGCCCAACCTTCTCTGCCACCCCGTGAAATAAAGGTCAAAATGTGCCTTGCTGGCTTACAAAACAGCTTGTAATCTTCACTGCAACAAGGAAAACAGATAGCTAACTAAGTGCAGGCATCAGCAAATTACTTACTAAAATGAATTTATGATCAGATTGGAAGCTTATGTCTTTTGGCAGATCCAGAAATAAAAAGCAAGATTGTACAGAAATGGAATTAATTTCAAAGATTAAAGAAAGGCATAACAAGTGGTATGCAGGGTGTATTTAATTTTCATGAAAAGTTATTTAAGAACTAGATAAAAATAGCAATCCTTACCTTGCAATCCTTATAATAGCTCTGTGGGCTCAACTGTACTGTGCATTCTAACGCTTCTTTCAATGGTTATATACCTATGCATATACAGTAATACATCTGGTTTCAGAGATGAAAAATAATTAAGGAACATAACTTGATGCAGAAACTACTAAAATGTTACAGATTAATTTTAGTTTTGAAGTCTTATATTGTCATACTCTGACTAATGTATAATATTTATTTTAAACAAAATTGTATCTGTCTTATTTCAGTTTTTTAGTCAGTTCTTTTGCCCTTTCAAACTAGATGCTTATATTTTTATTGCTGTATAATACATTGCACCTATGGAAGCCATTCTTATTTAAATTTATTTAGACATCTCTTGCAAATGTATACTGTCAATTTTGTTCTTAATGTATATCAGGGGTGTCAAACTCGTGGCCTGCCAGACGCATCACGCACTAGCCATGCCCACCCTCATTTTAGCAAAGGGGGAAAAAGTCGCAATATGTCACATGACAACAACTTGATAGTGAGTTTGACACCCCTAATGTATATTCCTCAAGTTCCCAGTCTATTAACTTTGGTAACATATTTCTTTTCTAATGTTGTGCTACATTCATTCTTGCTGCTGTGAACATGTACAATATATTAGTAAAAGATTGCACTTTTTGTTTAATATATTTCATACTATGCCTACTGATAGTTGTCAACTTAAAACTGTTTGTTTAATGACCAGCAACGTTGTGATGGCACTGAAAAACAGTTATTTATGACTAGTCCTCTCACTTACGACTATCAAAGGATCCCTGCAATCATATGATCAAAATTCTAACAGTTGTCAACCAGCATGTATTTACAGAATCCTAAAGCCATGATATCATCATTTGCAACTTTCCCAGGCTGTTTCTGACAAGCAAAGTTAATGGAGGAAGCCAGATTTGCTTAACAACAGCATGATTCATTTAATGACTATAAAAAGGTCCTAAAATGACTCGTTTAATGACTACATCACTTAGTGATAGAGGTTCTTTGGTTTCACTTTAGGTTTGATTCCTAAAATTCTCTGAATATTGCCCTTGGGAATATTGTGCAAACACAAAACACACCCGTTGTACAAAACACAAAATACACCCTGTATGACTGAATCAAAAAGGCCAAAGTGGATCTTCATCTATCACGCACAATTAAAAAAAACCAGTATCTGGGCTCTGCTATTACAAATAAAGGTTTGAATCAGAGGTGGTATTCAGCAGGTTCTGACCAGTTCTGGAGAACTGGTAGCGGAAATTTGAGTAGTTCATAGAACCGGCAAATGCCACCTCTGACTGGAGATTTTACAGTATCCTTTCCCTGCCATTCCCACCAAGCCATGCCCACAAAACTGGTAGTAAAAACAAATTAAATCCCACCACTCATTTGAATGGCTTTTTATGAAGGTGTCAGTTCTTAAAGGAGAATTCCACATTTGAAAGCACTGCTTTGAAAAGCACCATAGAATAACTTAAATAAGTCTTCAGTACAAAGCATTTTCTTTAGTGAGAGTTTTAATCTATATCTCCCAGCTTGTCTGTTTTTCTATTATGTATGTGCTTAATGACACAACACCTGGACTTCTACTTCCAATTTTTCATAGGGGAAAGCTTGAGATATTTGACAGAACAATTAGGAGCCTAACAATATTATTTTTATTTATTTAATTATTTATTTATTTATTTATTTATTTGATTTGATTTGATTTGATTTGTCAATCGCTTACAAGATAATAGGTATAAGTATATACAAAGTTATGAATACATGAAATGGGTACATATAAGAAAAATAAAAGAAACAATAGGACAGGGATGGTAGGCACGCTGGTGCACTTATGCATGCCCCCTACAGACCTCTTAGGATTCCTAATTGCAATCTTGTTGCAGCTATCAACTCTTTGTATGTTCATGTCAGTTTGGGCACTGATATCAGACTTATATCTGATTACTCATCACCAATTTCCAGAAGTTCTGGAGCCTCAGATTTCACCTTCTAAATTCAGCTCTACCTTCACAGTATAGATCATAAATTAAGAAATTTACCAAAGAGGAATTTGTTCATTTTCTAGTCAGCCTGAAGTCTGTATATGTATACCAGTTTATATATGCCTTTCCTTCCATTCTCCATTATATGTATGGACAGAAGATCATATCAAAAACATAAAACAGAAGATGTGAGCAATCCCATAGACATTCACATGCCTTACTTTGGGTACCCTGATATTGGATGGGGACTTCGGAACCAAATCTTCCAAATACATTGGAATTAAAAATCACAGAAATGCACATTTAGTGTGAGTTGTAGATTCGTTAGAAATGTAGTCCCAGTCTTTCTGAAAAATAACTGATTGAGGTTAATTGCCTTAAGGGAACGAGATAATACCTGCACTGAACTATTTACTTTTGATCAATTAAAAAAAACCATGAAAACCTTTTTTATCCCCTTAAAATCTACAAACAGCACATACAGTTTGTTTTTACTAAACCAAAGTTTAATTCAGTAGAGTACAAAAGGACTCTACTGAATTTTATTTGTTGTTCCCAACATTTTTATTGGGAATTTTATTTGTTGTTCCCAATGTTTTTCTGGTTTCTGCTTTAGGCTTTCAAAATGGCATCTTTCCACTGAGTTTAAAGGTATTAAATTGTATCCTCTGTTATTGTTAGAACTGTTTGGAAAATCTCAGAGAGAAGAACATTCATCCTGTGTAACCAGAGCAGTGTCCCCCCCTCCCCCCCACCCCCCATAATGTCAGCTCAGCATTTGTTTCTATTTAAGGGAGGAAAGAAGCCTTACTAACTAAATATGTTGAGAAGATTGTACTGCTTAGCCCAGGAGTGTTAAAAATAGTTTTGTGAATGGAGCTTGAATTGGACAGAATCATGGTCACGGCAAGCAAAAGAGAGAAAGGAAGAAAGTTATTGAAACTGTTATTTCCCTGTTACCTATGAGAAAATGGGAAGGGAAGGGGACAGAGAAAAGGCTGAATGTTGTCCAGTGCATTAGTCTCTGTTAGTTTAGCTGCTTATGTCTTTTCTTTTAAGAATAGAAGCATTTTCCTCCTGTCAAGAGGGTAAAATATATTATACAGCTAACAAACAACCTGCCCTTTTTTCCAATCCTTTCTAACTCTGAGTCATGGAGCTGGTTTTCACTCTAACATTTAATCATTAAAAATGCCTTCAGCATTTCCAAGAAGTACATCAGATGCAGGAGGAAAGACAAAAGTACATCAGATGCAGGAGGAAAGACATAAACTTTTATCATACCTTCTACTAAAGTCCTTCAAAACTATAGAACATCAATGGTCCTGCAGAAAACTTGTGTGAACTATTTTTTCAGTTATCTGAATAGCATTGCTCAGCCAACTGTATCTTTTTTTAATTTTAGGACCTTTGTAAAATACAGTCTCCAGACTTGTTCGGACATTATGTATTAACATTTCCAGAAAGAGCAGCAGTAATCAGTGTGCCCTTCCAAAGTCACACTGGAGGTACCGACTTTGCAAAATTAGCTGTGGGCTAATAGGATATCTGCACTAAAGAAGCTTTAAAGATAAAGGCTAGTGCAGGTGATGAAGTATTGGGAAAGCCCTTGCAAAGATAACTGTGTATGCCAATGCTTTCTTGGTCCAGACCATGTACAAAGTGAATGTACAGATGGCTAGATAGGCTTGACATAATCCCTGCAGTCTTAGAAAGGCACTATTCATTCCTATTGCTTGAGCAGTGAGTTTTAATTCTTTGGCTGAACTTCCATGACAATACATCCCTGAAATGTGTGTGTGGGGATAACTGAAAAGAAATGCACTTCTATGAATGCTAGAAGTTGTAAGTACGCCATACTATGAATATGAGCCTATTGGGCCTAATACCCCATATTTTGCATGTATACTTCTATCCAGTGATTATTTCCAATTAGAAAATTCAAATAAGAATCATTTTAACCAATATAGGAATATCAAAATAATTAGAATAACTCCTCTTGTGATGTGGCCTGCCACATTGTATCTATCACACCATTACATCAACTGTGGATCTAGCAAAGCACAAAGTGAGTGATAAGCTGATATTAGTTTAATATTTTATTATACATATATTGCTTATATTTTATATTACTGTATTATTATTAACGAGAGCTAGTTTGGTGTAGGAGTTAAGACATCAGGTTAGAAATTGCGAGATGAGTTTTAGTTCAGCCTTAAGCACAAAGCCAGTTGGATGATTGTGGGCCAGTCACTTTCTCTCAGCCCTAGGAAGGAGACAATGACAAACTACTTAAAACCTTGCAAAAAAAACCTACAGGACTTGTCTAGACTCTAGACCATTATCAAAAATTAAAAATATTTTTTTAGAAATAAATCTCTGTCTCTGTCTATTTCTATCTACATATCTTTGTGTGTGTGTTGACTACTCTATCTTATACATCTAGAATCCAGATGGACTGATCATGTACATTTTATACATAAATAATATGTACTCCCAATTATAATGTTGAATAATAAGTGGTGTATTGATAAGGAGTATTTAGCATTATAATTTCTCATGGCTTTATCCATTGTCTGTTCATAATTTGCTTGTATGCTTGTGTTTAGTATTCCTAACTTTAAAAGGGTCCTCAAATAATGCAGTTACAAAATGGAAATGTAGCCTAAAATGAAGACTTGCATAAATACAATAAAAAGTTACTGAACAGAAAAATGACAAGTATGACAAGACTCTAGTAACTATGTAGAAGGAATATTTTTAAAAGTTTATAAAATATTCTCATCTTTTTAATGTCTGCCTCAAAACCTCTCAGTCTCCTTTGCATATTGAACTGAATTTTACAGTTAGGGCCACAAACTGCAACCTAACGCTTTTTAACATTCTGATTTGAATTGGATTTGAGTATGTTCCATACTGATCAGTCAACTAGCATTAACTTAAATTGATAGTAAGTGTTCATCAGGCTCAAGATTGTTGACATGCAGTTTATTAACTGACATAGTAAGTCTGTTTCATAAAACCAGAGTATCAAGCCCAAACTGCTGTAAATTCTGGGACCTATCTATGGAAATTCTGTGTGAGAACAAAGCATGGAATCGTGTTTGTATTATTGATAGAAAAGAGATATTATAATGACCCTGGATCCTAACTTTACTGTGCCTCCTTCAAAACAAATTCCAATGTTCTATCATGCAGCTGGCCACCATTGTTTTATAGGAATAATCTTTCCAATAAGAATTTTCAGAAACATAATCGGTTAGATTCTACCACATCAAGTTATAGCTTGGTACACTTCAAAACTGGTACCATGAAGCTCTTGATTCTGTATCAGACATCAATCAGTTATCTTTGTTGTCATCTGATACCTGATTCTGACTTCATAAAACCCTAATGGCACAATTCTGTAGAGCATGTATAAATTGCCATTAAGGAGATAGCATGTACACTTGAGAGGAACAATAGTGTTGTGCTTTGAGAACAGAGAAAATTCAGTTCCTCAAAAAGACAGTGATGATGATTTAAGAGCTGACCAGCTGATACAATGATGTAATGATGGGAATGAGTCAACAAGAGTTTTTTGGCTGTTATCCTTTTAAGAGCCTGTATAATAATAAGAGGCATTGTTAGGGCATCTCTCTCGCTGTGTGTTCTTCCCTGCTCTAATTTGCTGCTTGTTTGACCTCTGCCTATAGTACTTGTATGTATAGTATATATTCTTTTGTAGATAAAACCACTATTTATTACAAATCTCTGTTTGCTATTATTGCTCCTTGGTTGTCTCATGTAGTAAAGCTGTGCACACTCTGACAGTATTTATTTATATGACTTACTTACATAAACCTTATGTATTTGATTTTATGGTCCTCCATCTTAAGAAGCGCAACTCCAGACAACTCACAGCAGCAGGAAAAATCCCCAAACAATAAAACCAAATTAGAAAAAAACAAAAAACAAACTCTAATGTTTCCATCATCCTTCACTCACATATACAAAACATACATACAAAAACAAACTACAGGGTTCAAGCTCATCCTATTCCAGAACTTAATGGAAGAGACAACTCTTACAACCTTCCAAAAAGTTGAAAGAATGGCAAATGGCTGGATTCCAGTGGAAGAGCATTCCATAGAGTAAGGAAAGGCATATGTTCTAAGTTCCATGATCTCAAGTATCATAGATGGCACACCCACCTTTCTGACCTTGTGGAATGGGAAAATACTCTCAGGGAGAGAGAGCCCTACAAACATGACATCTAGGCCTTTAAAGATGATAACCAGCTCCTTGAATTGGACCCACAAGAAACTGAGCATTTGCCCAAGAACTGTATCATATGAATAAATTGTGGGACACCAAAATTGTGTATAGCACTGCATTCTGGACAAACTCTAATTTTTCATTGTATTCTCCTCCTAATTGGAACACTGTTGAGTTTAGACTTATTTAAGAATATGGCAGCCAAAGCACCTTAAAGCAGTATTTTCTTTTATTATTCCTGCTTGAATTACTAGCAGAGCAAAAATAAATTTTAAAAAAACAGTAAAGCACCTACCACAATCACCATTTGGAGGGGTCCTGAATATTTTACATGTTACTGTATATCCTCTAACAACTGGAGAAAGGTTCTTCTATATGGATTCAAGTAAAGCAGAATGTGAAAACTGTAGCTTTCCTTTTGAACCAGTCTGGTTTCTGCATGCTGATAGTTTTATGTTTTACAACAATTGATGTTAACCTAAAGAAAAACAAACGGCACATTCTACTAACTATAATTCTAAGTAATTTCTAAATTCTCGATACAAAATGATAAAGATGAATGAAAATTTCCCTTAAAATTTCCAGCTTCACAAAGAAGTTGTCTGGAGTGAATAATGATATTTTGATGTACCTAAATTCTAGGAACAAAATAAAAATTTATCAGCTTTTATAGTTTTGGTCTGGTTATCATTTTCTCAATTCTGTTGTCTTTGTAGGATTTTATCATTATCTGTGAATCATTATCTGTAAATAAAAGGCGACATTAGTAGCCATTATTGTCTGGCAACAGTCAAGCATAGAATGTGAAATCATTTTAACAGTCCTTTTTAATTGGCCATAGCTTACTTCCTCCCATTATCATGTCCATCATAGATTTGGCATACATTGTAGAGCTAAAGAGAATTTTCAGCAAATAACAGGAATCTGGCATTCTTCTATATTTTTAGCATTCCCATTCTAACTAATGAATAAATCTATATTTAGGAACATAAGACACTTTCCCTTTCACCCTTCCCCCATTAATTCCACATTTATATACATTCAATATGTATTTAAATATATATTGTGTGAATGAACCTAGTGCAGCCTAGATTATTAGAACTGCTCAGAAGTCTTCCCAAATTAATTTATTTATTGGACTTTCCATGTCACAGTCAAAAAGACTCTTTGTGCTTTATAACATTCATCATTACAAAAAAGAAATAGATAAGTAAATGAAATTACCAAATCCTTTCTGAAGTGAAAATGCACTGAACTATATTTTCAATCAGTGTTTCTTTTCAAAATACTGAAAATGTATTTATACAGATAATTAAACAATACAAGTAATAACTAGCTATAGGATATTGGTAGACTGTAAGAGGAGATTTAATTCAAAGAAGTTTCAAAGTACATTAAATTAGTCTTTTGAATTAAATCTTCAGTTCAATTCAAGGCATTGAGCAGCATCTCTTCAAAATGATATGAAATTGATTCAGAGGTTCAGTGGATTTCCTGGCTTATAACCTCTCAAATATTTTTGCAGATTTGCTTTAATGTATAGATAAATCATCCCATAAGGCATTGGATGGCATGATAAAATTTCCAATATTGATATGAATGGCTGGCCAATGATCATATCATCTTTGCAAATCCTATTTATGAAAATACTTGAGGGGATATTTTATTTTAATTTATTTAAGCACTTGGAAACAGTGAAGGTGTTCTCAGGTGAAGTCAAGATGGGTGTACAGCTCTGGAATCAAAACTCCACTCATTTCAGGTGTCAATGGGCAACCTATATGAAAATATCAGTGCTTTGATTGAGATATTGTGGCCTCCATGTTTATTTATTTTTACATATCTTCCTACAGACAGTCTTCCTGGAGAACAATGAGATTTTTTTAAAAGAATCTCATTTTTTAAATTTGTTTCTTTAATCCTGTTGATTCTATACTGTTTACAAGTTACAATAAACAACTGAACCAAAGAACCATCAGGAGTCCAGGACCTCTCCCATCAATATAGACAGGGCAAGCCACCAGAATATAAAATGAGAGCAAAGCCCACTCCCTACTAGCATTGGTGAAGTTACACAGTTGGAGTAATGAAACATCTGGAAGAAAACAACCAAGATCTAAGAGCACCAAGTACCTGACATTTATTATTTGTATTTCCTCTTTAAGTTTCAAGGTTTCAACCAAATTCCTTTATATATCACATAGTAAATTTTTATCCAGGTCATTCTCTTGACTTGTCATTTGTGTTTCCACATTACTTATAATCTGTATTTTTTTTTATTTCCCAGCATTTCTGGTTCTAATATTTCTGTATCAGGAAAAAAAATATGTTATCTCTTTATTCTTTATGCTCTTTGTGCTAATAATGCTAATTGCCTTAAGGTAGTTAAATAGGTAATTTCCAAAAGTGATTAAAAAATGAAATTAGCAAACTCAATTCCTTTAAAAGGCTCCAATTCTTTGGTCTGCTGCTGTCATGATCTCCATTCACTTAATGACATGCTTCCTCCTGAAGTCTTCCAGATAATTCAGTATGAAAGATATTCCATGTATGAAAGGTTCAATATATATGAAAGATGTACATCAATGCACAGAAAAAATGTACATTGATGCACAATCTGTATGAAAGATGGACCTATTCAAAGCAATCCATAGAGCAGGAGGTTATTTTGAAAGCCTTCTGCTTTTATAAACAAAATGGGGAAATAATCAGAATTGAAATCTCTAAAAATATTCAACAACATATGGTTCCAAAGCAGGGGTCTTCAAACTTGGCAGCTTTAAGACTTGTGGACTTCAACTCCCGGAATTCCTCCTTCAGTCATGTTAGCTCAGGAATTCTGGGAGTTGAAGTCCACAAGTCTTAAACTTGTCAAGTTTGAAGATCCTTATTCTAAAGATACAAAGTTTTTCTCAAAAAGAGATGAGCCTGATGAAGTGATGGCATCCAAGAACATCAAGCTGGGATAGGCCAAATCTGGTCAGCAATTATAAAAATAAATGAACGGTAGATTTATGGAGCCATCACTTATGTTGATGCACCGTTTACTTTGATTCTTGGAACTTATTTTGGCCCCCTAGGCTTTGTTTTGGATAGTTACGTATAGGGGTTGTGCTGAATATAAAGACAGAACAGACAACTCTACAAAGGCATCCATATAAAGTTTCTTTATTGGCTCACAAGGCATTCTCAAGGTATAACTCACAGTTATGTCGAGATTCATCTAATGTCCAACTCTTTGCACAGTTGACTTCATAGTGTAAAAGCATAGTGATCTTTCATCCCATAATGATGGAGCAAAGGGGTGAGACACCAGCACGCTGCTGGGGTCCAAGCAGGAGTAAAGAAAACTGCTCCAACCCAACCAAGGGTCAATTCAGTGACCAATCAGGATTACAGATATGACCACATGACCTGAACTACATTTCCCATGATGCATTAACTACATTTACCATGAGGCATTCCCTTAAGGGGACAGCTCCCAATTCTAACTTAACTATCTCAATTCCCAATTACCTATATAGTGTCTGGACAGCACAGGGGTACAATATGTGACTGTGTGGGTATGTATTTCTATTTGCTTCTAATTGTCCCAAAATTCTAGATAAATAAGAAAAGCAAATATCAAAGAACCATTTTATGACCCTTCATGTGCAAGTATCCTTAACTCTTTGAAAGACATAATGAGAATCTCCTAAATAAATTGGGGTAAAGGTATAATGAGCATCTCCTAAATAAATTGTTTTGGATTTAATCCCTTTTTCCCCATTTCTTTTTTTAAAAATCTCAGGTTACATTTGATTGAAGCTTGGAGAAACATTTACTCTCTTTTCCTGATTTGTCAAGTGAGAACTGGAGCTCATCAAGAGAGCCAGCAGCCTTCTGGTGACCTCATTCTTCTCTGGATCTTTTCCAACAAGCACAACTTTCACTGGCAACATTAGGAATTTTACATTTGTAAAGGCAGCAAAATAAATACATAAAAACTGAAGGAACGATCAGGGGAACAGATTCCTGGAACTTTAAAAAAAATGAAATGTTAATGTAATAAAGTTTGAAAGAATAAGCCCAATTCCAAAGCTCAGACAGAGGAAGCTGAAGGCAAGCTAGGGGAATCAGCTGCGGTATGCACACAATCTAAGTGCATATTTTAGAGGGAGGGGTGAGAGTATTGATCATGATCTCGAAGTCTTGAGAGAGCAATAGCAGAGCCATACTGAGATCTGTCTGCTTGTGAAAAAATATGGGCTTTTCATACTTCTAAAAAACAAAAACCATATGTTTTTAATATTTTACATGTGGTATATGCACGGACTATAATTAAAGAGAACAACTCTGTCAATATATGATCTCACATCAATTTGAGCTATAAACCATATGCTACTTATACATGAATGCTGTATACATTTCTTCAAGCTGAGCAAGCAAATGAAAAAGGGGGGGTTAGGAAGGAATGTTAGAGGTAGGAAAAAATAATTTGAAGGGAAAAGAAGAAAAATGCTTGGGAAATTCTGAAAAGCGGTGATAAGCTATGAGCAGATGAGTTGATGGGAAAAGAAGAAGCATAGAAGGGAACAAGGAAGAGTTAGACAAATAACTATTTGAGCAGGTTTTGGGATTTGAGAGAGATGGAATGGAATGGGAAAAAGAGTGGAAAAAATTACCCCCTCCTTCATATGTGTTTATGGCATTTATTTATCTATGGTCTTTTTTTTTTAATTTACGGCATTTATAAATTGGTTTCTCACCAACCAGAGCTATCAGAGTGATGTACAATTTAAGCAAGAACAAACAAAAGCAATAATATTTAAAATAGAGGTAAAACCAAAACAGTACTTAAAACAGATTTCTCTAATTCGGTTTTCCAGACAATTTGGACTCTGACTTCTAATATGAAAATGTTGGAGATGTCACTTTTTAAGAAGACAAATTGCAGTAATCCACAAAGTTAGAATCTAGGAGTGAAGTCAGTATTCCATCTTAAGAAAATGTTGTGTCAATTCCTCTTATTAGACAAACCAGGAATTCAAACTATTTGTCATCCCCTTTTTACAAATATTGCAGAGTCATTTTTCTAGCCTCCCTTCTAGTTTTTTGTGGCACCTTGGCTTATGACAGGATCTTCAGTTTATGACCCCTGGATAGGATGATGTTGACTCTAGATTCAGGCAAGAGACTTTCCTCTGCAGATGTTCCTGTGCCATAGTTACACTATGCACTAATTGTTTTATAACCAAGATATTACCAGTAATAAGTTGAATAGTTTTAATCTCCTGCTTGTTTGCCATCCAGACTAATACAGAACATCTGTCAGTGTCTTACATAGTATATATTCTAGAGGTTCTATTTCTGGTTGACCCAACATCTGTCTATGCTTCTGTTCCCCTTCCTGAACAATCTGAAGGCCAGAGGCCAGGCAGCAACGGAGCAGAAGGCAGATTGCTGCAATGTTCATCTAGGGCTGTGTATACAGCAGGAGGGAATTCTCCTAACTCCTACATTTCTTAAATTGGCCATAAAACTAGAGAGTATTTAGAATAAAATAGCTTGTCAATATTAATTGTAAAAAACTTTATCTTTGGCATGAAAAACTAACTTCCATGCAAATCAAAACAAGAAAAATATTAATTATTGATACTCAGTAGAGTTATTCCAGATCAATAATTCAAGAAAAATTATACCTAGTATGCAATATCTTAAATACTATTTTTTACTGAATAAAGAAGAAAAAATACTGAATTGGTCATTCCAATGTTACATTATAATACAAGCTTATAAAATTAAAGTCTCTGTTGAGTTTAGAAGAGTTGAGTTTCAGGTAAATGGAATATAGGATTACTATCTTGGAATACAAGTCCATGAATGTTTCTATAAAAAAACTTCTTTGCATTTAATGATCTACAATCTACTGTTTATAAGGTTAAATAGAGAAAATAAAAGTAAAAAAGCAAATCTGAACTTCAGTTCTTAGACTTCTGAATGGTTTCTCATTCAAGTACTAACCAGATAATGCTAAGAATTGTAGGATCATCCAATTTCATCTAGGTTTTGCTTGCTGCTGTGGTATAATAAAGTATGCAATGAATATGTATGTCTGAATGTGTGTGTGTGTGTGTGTGTGTGTGTGTGTTGCAGTATTTAATAATCTATCTAGAACAAAAGATATAATGAACAATAAACAAAATTATTTATAATTTAAATAATAGGAAGATCTATTATTAGCCCTTAAAATATTTTGGCAATGTTATCTACTCAAACAAACTCACTATAGGATATGTGTGCTGTATTATAGCTACACAACTTAAAGTGAGTTAATAAACATTCATTATTTACCTAAATGTTAATCTGTCTGTATTCTCTTGGGGTATTCTCCAATGTCAACCCATTAAAATCACATGACATTAATTACACGCAACTAGAGTAGCAGCATTTTCTTGGTTCATTTTATGTATCCTCAACTGAATAATTCCCTTTTGATGTGCCCTCCTGTATTTTCCTCCAGAAATGCAATTCATAAAGGCTTTTCTCCCCATGAGTAGGTCTTATTGAAAATATATACTCCCCCTTCCCCTGTTGTATGCCTGCATTTCAAGATAGAGAATAATCAGTTCAAGATGTTTGTTTGCGAGATAGAAGGGCAATCTAACTTCATCAAGATCCAGATAGTAGATAGATCTCAGCAAGGGATAGGGTTAGGAAAAGGACTCAGCTTGGAAAAGTGTTGCTGCGGAGAGATCTGCCATTAGTGCAAAGTGGTAGCGAATACTTGCCAAGTACTGGTGAATGAATACCTACCAGGCAATTGGAGAAGGCTACCCTCTGGATTATATTTGACTTCTAATTCAGGTAGGGTTTAGAGCATGGGTGTCAAACTCAGTGTTACGTTGCTGCCACGTGGTGTTTTGTGATGTTTTTTCCCTTCACGGAGCTGGTGTAGACGTGGCCTGCATGTGACACATCTGGCCCACAAGCTGCCAGTTTGACAACCCTGGTTTAGAGATTGATTGATTGATGGCGTGGGAAGTTAAGATAGGTATTTGGTGGATTGCTATAAGTGAGAGATTGGCATCAACAGTTTTGAATAATTGGCTGACATTCTACTCTTAAGTTAATTTTATGGATTGGTTCAGTTGTGAGGAGGCATAATAATGCATTGATAGTACCTTATTAACTGACCCAGGAGCTTTATCAACCTCCATAAATGTGCTTCTCGGAGCATCTAGGAGACTCGCTCTGTGTCTCTCATTCTTTTGCTAGAGTACTTTTAGGAAGATTCATCTGGAAAGAGAAAGAGAAAAATTAGTCAGGCTTATTTATCAGAAACTAATGAGATAATGAGTTTGCTGTTATTTTATATAATACAGTATAATTTGTTTATACCACATTATAGCATATGTACATATACAATTGTGCATATTCACCATTGGAATAATATATATTTCTCATAATATATAGCTAACTATAATTGCACAAGAAGGGCTATATCAACATATAGCAGTGAGCTATATCAACAAGCCTGCCAGGCCATAAAGATAGATGTTGCTTCAATAAAGATAGATGTTGATGTATTTAGTAACAATGTTGGTGTTAGTATTTAGTAACAAGGTAAATTTTCTACATTTCAGCATAAGGTCTCTATAGACTTTCTGCTGGACAATTAAAGCCTGCTAGCTCTGCCTTAAAAGAAGTAGAGGAGGGATTAATGGTTGGAGGTCCAAATACTTATCAACTCATGACCTACTGACCACAAGGGGGCAGTAGAGTGTAGATAGACTGGTAAGGCTTTATTCTGTGCCCCTTTGTTGCCTATCACCCAGCCCATTCTTTGATGACAATTTTACTAATTGTAGATAATTTCTTCTGCCTTTTCTCCCCATTCACGGCATATGTGACTCACCTACTGATAGGATATAGATAGCTATGTGCTAGGCTTTGTCTCCCTAGGCTTTATATTTCATTTAAATATATCTTCTGTCTTTGATAGTTATAGAAAGTGTTTCTGTAATCATTACTCATGTCAAATTCCCACTCTGAGAAAAACTCACACTCGTATACAGAATGTTTGAAACTCCAACATATGTTAAAGCCCTTGAAAGTATCCAGCTGAAATGTTGCAGTGTTCAATAGCTCTATAAAAGACTATCATCCCTGCTATTTTTATTCTATTTGGCCCCCCCAAATGAAGCAGCTGCAGGTATTTTGTTGCTTTTTCCCATCATTGCCTATGGTAGCATCTTTTATCAAAACTGAATATAAAATCAGTTTTAATTGAACCTTGAATTTGAATTAGATCTTGGCTGACTCACACAATCCTATAAATAAAGGGGGGGATTAATTTCTTCCTTTTCTCTCTCCATGTATAGGTCTCACTACCATTTTTCATGCCATTCCCATAAGTTCTTCCAAGTCCACATACCACTTTTAGCAGGCGCAGCTGGGTTGCCTAAGAAAATAGGAATGTGCCGCTTTGTAAACTCCATAAGACATTTGAAATCCTAAATTATATTCTTTTCCAATCCTCTAATCAACGTCTAACATAGACCATTCCTGGAAAGCTTCTTGAGATTATACTGAGAAATATTACTGCCACTGCTTAAGTGTTATATGAAATTAATATTTCTGAGATCATTAGTGGGAAAAGTGAGTCTTTGTGGGGCACACCAGTCTTCATTCAAATAAATGATTCATCATTTTTCTACCTTTCACCCTCAAATAAAATGGATGTCTTTGCCATTAGGGAAAAGGAGCATGGCATTTGAAATTAATCCTGCCATATCTCAGCTGCCCTTTCCACTTTCTAACTCTCTGTTCTCCTTGTGAATGTATAATTGCAAACAGGTTCCAGTATCTACTGGTGTAATTCCCTATTGCTGTTCTTCTCAGTTGCAATCTGTCTTACTGTTTCTTGAAAATCAGAGAGCTTGTAAGCAAAAGTCCACTGATCAGTGGCCATCATGAAATACCTTCAGAAAACAAAATTTCAGGGTAATTCTCAGGTGAGTTGATCTAAACTGATCAGTTCAATTTGAGGGATTAAGTATATAGCTGTAATTACTAAATGCCAATAAAAAGTGGGGTTTTTTAAAAACATGGAAGACTAATAATTATTGGGTTTTACAGGTTTGAAGGAGCACGTAACATATAGACACATTAACACATAAATACCACAGGTGGTATTCAGCAGGTTCTGACCAGTTCTGGAGAACCGGTAGCGGAAATTTTGAGTAGTTTGGAATATCACCTCTGACTGGCCCCGCCCCCATCTATTCTCTGCCCCCAACTCTCAGCTGATCATCTGGGTCTTCTTTTATTGCCCTGCACAGGAGAATGGAGCTGGAAAGCAGCTAGTGGGGAGGGGAGAGAATGTGGATTTTACAGTATCCTTCCCCTGGAGTGGGGTGGGAATGGAGATTTTATAGTATCCTTCCCCTGCTATGCCCACCAAGCCATGCCCACCAAGTCATGCCCACAGAACTGGTAATAATTTTTTTGAATCCCACCACTGATACATATACTACATATACTAGAATCTAATGTGCCTATGAATTCTGTTGAACCTGGAATCTTCATTTCAGCTCATTTAATCTTAAACATTAAGTTATCTTCTTCTCCATTTAATTAACAGAATTTTATATCGTATGGGCTTTTGATACTCACAAAGTTACTGAGCAAATGAGAATTTAAATAATAGCTGAGGAGAACAACTAGGGCTGAGTAACAGTGTGACAGGGTGCAGTGCCCTAGTGGTTAAGATGCTGGGCTTGTCAACTAGAAGGTTGGCAATTGGAGACCCAACCACCACATTACAGGGTGAGCTCCCTTTCTTGCCTCAGCTCCTGCCAACCACTAAGCAGTTCAAAAGTATGCAAATGCAAGTAAATAAATAGGTACCACTTCAGTGGAAAGGTAACAGCATTCTGGAGGCCTCAGTATATAGTCATGCTGGCCACATGACCACAGAAGCAAACAATGCTAGCTCCCTCAGCTATGAAACAGAGATGAGCACTACCCTCTTGAATCAGACATGACTGGCCAGTTCCTTTATCTTCAACAGTGTAATAAATTAAGGGGGGAAATGACACCTGTAAATATAAGAGATGAGCCTTTTCTGCCATAGCACCTTCTCTTTGGAACAACAGCATTCCCTCTAAAGTGAGGTTGGTCTCTACCCTTGTGACCTTCAGAAAGTCTGTTTTTTTTTTCAACAAGCCTGGAAAACCCATGGCAATTGGAAGTCTGCATGCTGACTACATCACATGTAATATCCTGATGTGGTCTTGTTCTTGTTCTTATCTTAATTATGTTGACTATTTTTTGTTGGTTTTGTAAAATGCTTTAATTGTTAGTTTTCTTATATATTACTCTCTTCATATGAGATGAGCAGTCATATAAATTTGATAAATAAGAAAGAAAGAAAGAAAGAAAGAAAGAAAGAAAGAAAGAAAGAAAGAAAGAAAGAAAGAAAGAAAGAAAGAAAGAAAGAAAGAAAGAAGGAAGGAAGGAAGGAAGGAAAGAAAGACTGCCTCCAAATTGGCTTCTCTTTGTCTTTCAACAAGGGAATTGTGCATCACAAATAAATTTCTTAGGAACTTTCCACATAGTTAAGTACATCACTTGAAAGAGATGTCTCCATTACGACTCAGTAGAGGCTTTTCATTGTTGAAACATAGACCAGATGCGTGGATGGAAGGATGAAAGTTTTTGCAAGAACCTTTGATGGATTATTTTATGATTTCCAGTCTGCCTTTAACATAAATTTATGTTGTAGATATTGTCAAAAAAGCAACAGCCATAGAAGTAAATGTAGTAATATCTAGGATAACATTCTTGTGTGTGTGGAAATGCTATATTCTTTTGATGTTGAATTAGAATAGGGGAAGAAAAAACTAATGTGGAATCAACAGTGATTTCAGGGTTCAAGCTTATCATGTCCCGCTGACATGGCTTTGTCACCTTAGTAAAACCTTTTGTTTAGAATAATAGTTGAGGATCATATTTCTCACTGCTGAAACTGAATGGCTTGTATTGTATTTCTGTGCTACAGGACCTCCTTATTCTTTCAGTTCTTTCAGCCCAGGAAAGAAAATATTATCTTTGAGTGAAGTAACAGCAATATTTTTCTTCCAAATAAGGAGACCAAAAATAGAAGAGGAGAAAATACTTAATAAATCTTCCACTTGAGAGATGAGAAAGTTAACTAAAGTTACCACGAAAAAATTTTCAGTTGACATTGAAACAGGATATTTTAGTGAATGACATTTATGTAGGATCTTTGCTTCAGTACTGAATAATTGATAATTGAAGTCTTGAACAGGCAACTTTCATTTTAATTCATGGTCAATTTTAAAAGAGCACAAATTATTACAATGTCTCAACAGTGTTCAAAAGCTATTGTGGAAGCTACACATAGTTCTGAAAAAACAAAGCAGAAATAAAAGAATAGAATAGAATAGAATAGAATAGAATAGAATAGAATAGAATAGAATAGAATAGAATAGAATAGAATAGAATAGAATAGAATAGAATAATTTATTGCCCAAGTGTGATTGGACGTATAAGGAATTTGTCTTGGTGCAAATGCTCTCAGTATACATATAAGAAAAGATACATTTGTCAAGAATCATAGGGTACAACACTTAATGATAGTCACAGGGTACAATAAGATAATGCTGACTTATATTTAGTTGGTAATTCCATATCCTTTATTGGGTATTTATCACATACCAGTCAAGAGTGGCTGTGCTTTCCGGCGCCCCGATACAGCGAGCTTACTCCTTCACTGACTGTTTGGGGGGAAATTCTGGCCCCCACGGAGAGGCCGCAATTTGGGTGTCCTCCTGGATGTACAGCTGTCATTGGAAGATCATATAGCAGTCGTCGCCAGAGGGGCTTTTTATCAGGTCCGTAGGATCTACCAATTGCGGCCCTTTCTGGATCGGGACACACTTCGCACGGTCACATCCGCCCTTGTTATCTCCCATCTGGACTATGCCAATGCTCTCTACATGGGGCTCCCCTTGAAGAGCACCCGGAGGCTCCAATTGGTGCAAAATGTGGCTGTGCAGGTGGTCTTGGGGGCTTTTCGGAACTCCCATGTTACACCACTTTTGCGCGAGCTGCATTGGCTCCTGGTAGCCTTCCGGGTGTGATTCAAGGTGTTGGTGACCACCTTTAAAGCGCTCCATGGCTTGGGACCTGGGTATTTACGGGACCGCCTGCTGCCACCGTCAGTCTCTTGTCGACCAGTGCGCTCCCACAGGGCGGGCCTCCTCAGGGGTGCCACCGGCTGTACGGCTGGTGACCCCGAGGGTTCAGGCCTTCTCTTTGGGAGCACCCTACTTCTGGAACAAATTGCCCCCGGAGATGAGGACCATCCCCGACGTATTGACTTTCTGGTGTGCACTAAAAACCCACCTATTCCATCTAGCCGGTCTGGCCTAGAGTTATGTGTAATGGTTTTAAATTCGGTTTTTAAATGATTTTAATTTTCTTAACTCCCTACTTTTTAAATTCTTAATTGGCCAACCTATTTAATTCTTTTAATATATTTTAAATTATTGTATATGTATTTATATGTTTTTTATTTGGCTGTGCACCGCCCCGAGTCCCTAGGGAGAGGGGGCAATATACAAATTTGAATAATAAAATAGTAAATAAAATAAATAATAAATAAGAGGGGAAGAGTGGAAGGAGATTACAGCTAAACTCTAATGAAATCACTTGCGTTGCTGTCCAGAAATTAACATTCAACATTTTTGAAATTTCTTCAGAACCAGTCTCAGTACTGATAAGCCAGGGGTGCTATTTAACCAGTTTGTACCTATTTGGGAGAACCGGTAGCAGTGATTTGGCGTAGGTCGCAGAACTGGTGGTGACCCCTGGCTGGCCACGCCTCCAAACAGGGTCGCTTGTCCCAGTTGCTCTCCTAGCTTTTCATACCACTTGGTGGCCATGGGGCAGCTCGGTTGGATGTGTGCATGTGCAGTAGCCCCAGGACATCCGCCTGCCTGCCCACCCTCCCGGACCACTTCTTCCAGCCCAGGCCAGCCCGGTCCGGCCAGCAAGCAGGTGGGTGGGCAGATATCCCTGGGCTTCTTGCCCCCCTTGTCACCAATGCCTGCAGCAGCAGCCCCTCGGCCGGCTTAGCCGGGAGCCACCATTCCCAGGTTTAGTGGCTGGTCCTGCCCCTCACCCTCCCCTCCCTCCCCTGGCCTGAGAAGGTAAGGGCGATGGCAAGGGATAGCGAAGCAGCCAGGTCCCTATCTTCCCCTCTCTCTCCCCCACTCTTTGTGTCTGTGTATGTATGCTGGTCGCGAATGGAGGAGGAAAAGGGTCGCCTGAAGGGACTGGCTGAACAAGGATCACCAGCTGCTCTGGAAGCATCTCATCAATTTCCATTTAACAGTGCCTCCAGCTCCAGCCATGCAGAGGCAAATGCGTGTGTGTGTTTGTCATTCCCACCTACCCACCCCCGTCTGTGCGTGGTGACCCTACCACCCCAATCATAGAGAAGACTGCGTTTTTGCTTCAGTCTGCCCCTGTTGCTGAATTTCGCCGCCACTGCCTCCTTGGCGGCAGCCGATCGTGGGACCTCTATCTCCTCAAGTGCCAACCTCGGTGTTACTCACTGAAAGTGGGGGAAAACCACACACACACAGAGCCGAACAAGTGGCAAGTCTCAATAGTAATCCCGGTAGCAGCAGCGGTGGTGGTTTCACCCCACCCCCAGCGATCAGCCGCCCCGAGTTAAAGAAGCTGGCTGCATTGGGGGAGTCGACCAGCTGAAGTGCACAAAACAAGGTGCCTCAGACTGTCCGCAGTTCTCCTTCCTCCTCTCCCACATCCTCTTTCAGGGGCTTCCCACCCACCACTCTGCTTAGTCTGTGCGTGGGTGTGATTGGCTGCCTCTTTCCTATTCTGCCTTCCCCTTAACAATTCCATTCAGCGCTCGTCCCCTCTCAGCCCTCCATCGCCCCACACACATCTGCTCAATCCCCCACCCCATCTGAGGTCATGAAAGAGATGAATGAAGGAAAAGGGGGTGGGACTGATGCTGCAGCAGATGCCACCCGTGAAGGCAGAAAAAGGCCTGGGAAGAATGGAAAGAGCTTTTGTGTGTGCTCTCTTCTGAGCCCTGCCGCCCGCAAATCCCCCCTCCTCACCTCTTCTCCTTTCCCCAGCCCTGCCAGTGTAGTCTGCAACCCGCCCCCCACCTTTCACTCCATGCTGCAAAGCTCGACAGCCCCCCAAATGCTGCTCCACCCCGCAGCATATTGCAAAGCTCAACCTCTCTCTCTCCCTCACCCTCACCCCGCCACCCCGAACACCATCGCTCGCCATGCTCCACACAACAACCAGCAGAAAGCAAGTCAATGCATCTTTCCTCCTTCTTCAGTTTAGGGAGATGGGAACCTTCCACTCGGGTGATTCGTGCCCTGTGGAAGCTCCTCTGTTTGAAAGTAGCAAAGAGTGCTTGACCCAGCCACGGCTTTGAGAGAGAGACAGACAGACAGACAGACAGACAGACACTGACACACACACACACACACAGAGAGAGAGAGAGAGAGAGAGAGAAAGTAGGGAAGAGAGGGGGAAGATAAGGAGAGGGGCCGAGAGAGAGAGAGAGAGAGATACATAGAGGAGGAGAAACCTATAGAGAGACACACATAGAGAGGGGGGAGGAGAGAGAGAGAGAGAGAGAAAGAGAGGGAAGGAGAAAAAGTGGGAATGAGAGAGGAAGGGAGAGAGACAAGAACGAAAAGAAAGAAAAAAGAGAAAGGAAGCGAAAGGAAGAAAAGGGAGAGACAAAGAAATGGAGAGATGGAAGGAAGGGACAAAGAAAGAAAAAGAAAGAGAGGGAGGGAGGGAGGGAGGGAGGAGACCATGAATGAGATATAAGGATGGGTAGACAAATACATGGAAGGAGGGAGGAGGGAGAGAGAAAAAAAAAAGGAGAGGAAGGAAGGGCACAAACTCTGGCTTCAGAAGACTCTTTGAAGCACACAGCAATCTAGTGCTGGCCTGCAAGGGATCTCAGAGGTCATCTAGTCCAACCCCCTCCTCCAGCAGGAGATCTTTACAGAATCATAGAATAGCAGGGTTACAAGTAAGTGTGTGTATGTGTGTGTGTGTGTGTGTGTGTGTGGCTGTCAAAATTCCAAAACAGGTCAAGTAGCTCTGGGGAGATTAGTCATAAATTAGAACACTTGCTAAGCAACTGGCCATTAAGTGAGGACCACTTGTATTTGATTTCTGATCACATGGTCATCTGGCCACGCCCACCCACATGGCCACAAAGACATGCCCACCCAGTCATGTGACCATAAAGCCACGCCCACACAGTCACATGCCCACCAAGCCACACCCACAAATTAAGCCACGTCCACAGAACCGGTAGTAAAAAAAATTGAATACCACCACTGTGATAAACCATTGTGGATAAAACACAGGTGTGTTTGTGTGTGTGTGTGCATACAGGAATGCATGCAAGATAGAAAAACTGAGGTGTGCCTGCGTCTGTGTGTGCCTACACTATTTATAATATTTTCTTCCTAAAGGTTTTTATTATTCTCATCTCACTTTTTAAAGCACGTGGTATCAAGCATTACAAAATCTATTTTTACCAGAGGTAAGTAACAATAGGGAAAAAAAGAATGCCAGCCATTGCAAGCAAGCACAGCAAGCATTTTCTAATGTGTGGTCCTGAGTCAGATCATAAGGAGAAAAGATATACACAGTTCAGAGTCAGAAGAGGAAGACAAGGAAGATAATAAAAGAATGATGAATACAAGCCAGGGTAAATATTCCAGATTTACAAATGAGAGATTGTTTTCCTTAATATCTGAAAAACAGAAGCCAAAGTAATAGTTAAAAGAATTTCTCCAACAAAAGACTATATAACTTAAGAGAAAGAGAGCTTGAATGAGTAGAATCATCCAAGTTCTGAAGCCTCTATGTAATATGTGTATATTTATCTTTGGGTGATTATTGCATTGTGATACAATATATATAAATAGGAATATAGTAGAAGGTAGCCATACGTTTAAATCCAGAATTTATGAAGAATAGACAGAAGGGTTAAAAATATAAAGTACTTGATCCAGCAAAAGATTTCAACTGACAAAAATTAGGGATGTTCTCACTGCAAAAACTTTCCCTGAAAGGATGAAGGATCCACTAGAAAAGTGAAGGACAATGAAGAAAAAGAAGGGGAAGCAGTACTTGATTAATGAAAAAAAAATGTTTTTTTTCTGAAAGTGCTGCTATTGGAGGAAGAAAATTCTGCTAGGTTGTTGGATTCTAGAGAAGTGTTTGATAATAAGGATAGCAAGCAACAGTTATGTGGAAAACAGAATGAAAAAGATATATCCATTTTCAATTTTTTTCTCCCTCTGGAACTCACAAAGCAATGCACCTGTCAAATAAACATCTACTTGTTTATTGCACATGCTTGATGAAGACCTAACAGTTAACTCATATTATAGACCCAGCAAACTGAGTTACTGGTTGTTGTTTTTTTAAAACCCACTTCATGTTGAACACCAGTGGAACCAGATGTCTGCTGTCACTTTTAGAGATTAACCAAAGCTGTGAATAGCAGACTTGTTAGTTAAATGACCATCTGTGTTCAAAGGCAATTTACCACACCTTCACCGGATTAATGGTGGAGAATCACTGACTTCAAGACTTGTTGTTGAGTTTTACTTTAGAAGCATCCAGCTGACTACCAATGGAAACTGGACATTAAATTAGCTGGGCCTTAAATGTGATTCAGGCTAGATTTTCTGATGTTCTTATAGACACACTGACCTTAAATCTGGCACTATTCCCATGGTGGGGTCCCTGACATTCCTGACATTTGAAGCCATCAAATCCCTGCAAACAACATTTAAAGCCACATGTGGAAAGCAGCTGGAAGCAGCTGACTCCCACTTTGCCGCAGTACTTTTCATGCCTCATTAAGTGCCCATCAGCATATAAACATTTATTTCCCACATAACCCCACTGCCACCATTGTCAGAAGGTTTATTCTACAATCAAAAGGATGTGCTCTAGGCAACATCCTGGCATTTAGGGTTCAAATCCAAGATCACATTGTTTGTTAGGCAGTTCACAAACAACACTGATATGTCATCCTTATTTGTGTGCTTTCAGAAAATGCTCTGGGTTTGGTTTGCATTCCTTTTAGTCAGGAAACCACTTTTATGCAGAAAATGAAATTTAGCAAGCAATTCATTCATAATACGGGCCATTTGCTTTGGATGTTTCATTATTAAATATTATTATGAAGCCAAAGATATCACAACTTAATATCCAGTTTTGAGTACACATGTGCAGTAAATAATATTGGCACAGTTTCCAGAAGAATTTTGTTAGCAAGTCTGTCACACTTTTCCTGCATGTATAATTGCATAATAAATCAGAACCATCTCCAGTCTAATGTTTAAATAATACACACACATACACGTTCAGTGTGGAAGAGGGAGAGGAAGAGATTTGGCCAATAAACTGGAAACATTCCAAGTTTATTCAGCCTGCTTGATGATGTATACATATTTTCAAACCAGCCCTTTGCAGAGAAGCTATAAATTGAGAGGCAACTGACATAAACCTGAGATTGAAATTCTCAACCCATTGAATGCTTTTTCATAGCATGAGCTAGTTGGAAGGTCCCCAGTAAATCATCTTATCTTAGGATTCGGGGTTCAAACAACTGTGTAATATGTTGAATGGCTGTACAAAGGGGTGAGAAATCCTGTGGGCTATTCTCACTTCTGTTGCTGATATAGATCAGTGGTTGCCAACCAGTGGGCTGGGGACCACTGGTGGTCCATGAGAAAATTTTGGTGGTCCGCAGATAAAGCATCCCCCTAAGCAATTAATCCAGGCTGCGAGAACACAAAGCTGCACTACCCACATGGCACACAAGGTTTGTATTGCTTGCATTGTGAACAACACGAGGTAGTGAGGGGTGGGAAGAAACAGCAGAGGGGGAAACTTGCCCCATTCACCCCACGTGCTTCGCCTGGCCACCGGACTGCTCCTTTCCACTTCCTTCTTCTGCTTTTGGCTGCATGTAAGGAAAGCAGTAAAAGTCTTTCTTTCTCTCCCCCAAACTCTGCCAGAAATTAGTCTTTGGGACCCTGCAAGGCATCCAAGAGGCTCCAAGAGGCTGCACTGGCATGACAAATCTCACAAAGACTCATTTCTGGCAGAGTTTGGGGGAGAGAAAGAAAGACTTTTGCGGCTTCTGTGGCTTTCCTTGCATGAAGCCAAAAGTCTCTCTCTCTCTCCCCCCCCCCCCCCCCCGAGAAAGGAGCTGGAGATGGTATTCTGCCATCCCAAATAAAGAATGAGCGATCAGTAGGAAAACAGGATGGGGGGTTTTCCTGCAGACTTTTTTTGGGATTTCCCAGGGTCTCTGGTCCTTGGGATTTAAAATTATGTGTTTGATGGTCCCTGAGGTCCAAAAGGTTGGTGACCCATGATATAGATGACCACCCACTCTGAAGCCAGCAGGATTAGGCACATTAAGTTGGGTTTTTTTCCCTTCCCTGTATCTGTGAGGTCTACATAGGTACATGAGTGAATGTACAGAGAGCTATTCTTTAGCCATTTGAATTCTAAACAAAGGTGAAAGTGTGACTCCCACATATATCAGCAGAACCAGGGAGGACGAAACTTGTAGGCACATCTCATTTATTCTTTCAGCATCTAGTGGGGATCTTTAAACCTCCCTACCTCTGTACATAAAGACTGCTTTCCACTACCCTGATTAACAACTCAACTTTCTTCAACTTTCTTCAATGTTTCAAATGCAGGTTGATAACTATAATATTCTATTTTAGGATATCAAAATTTGCATGTTTCTTTTATTTCTTTTTCTTTTATTTTTCCTTTTACTTCCACAGCTATTTCTTTGAACAAATCCAGGAGTATCCACTCATCAGACAGATGATAAATACATTGACTGAAAACATATTCTCATGCTATGCAGGAGAAAATATTCCTATTTGGCTTCTTAACAATTGACAAATATTTCTAAACCTCTATGATAGTCGACCCTTTAACTGTCTATTTACCAGAATCAAAAGCTACCCCATCTTCATATTTTTCATGTTAGAGAATGTATTCCTTCCAATTGTTCATCCAAACGATCTCTTTGAAGTTCAGTCAGAGCATTACCTAGCACTGTGTAACTGGTGCATTTTCTGTTGCTGAACCTTTTACAATAAACATTTAATCATTCCTTAAAAAATTTTCAGTAAAGAAGAATCCATAGTGTATCAGAATGCTTGTGCTATTCAACAGATCTGAACTTCACTGCTCATGTTGGTGTGCTTATGCACACCCCCTACAGATGTCTTAGGAAAGAGGTGAGGTCAATAGTAAACAGTCTAAGGTTAAAGTGTTTGGGGAAGAAACCACAGATTCAGATAGAGTATTCCAGACATTGACCACTCTGTTGCTGAAGTCATATTTCCTGCAATCAAGTTTGGTGCCATTAATCTTGAGTTTGTATCTATTGTTTGCTCTTGTATTGTTATGGTTGAAGCTGAAGTATTCATTGACAGGTAGGACATTGCAATGTATGATTTTATATATTTTATTTAGATCGGACTGAAGGCAGCATAGTTCTAGGTTTTCTAGGTCTAGAATTTTGAGTCTGGTGGCATAAGGTATTCTGCAACGAGTAGAGGAGTGGAGAACTCTTCTTGTGAAATATTTCTGGACTTTCTCACTTGTGTTAATATCAGATACGTAATGTGTGTTCCAGACTGATGAGCTGCATTTGAGTATTGGTCTAGCAAATGTTTTGTATGCTCTAGTTAGTAGTGTAATATCACCAGAGAAAAAGCTACATAAGATTAGATCAACAACTCTTAATGCCTTTTTGGCTATGTAGTTATAGTGGGCTCTAGCATTTAAATAATTAGAGATGAGTACTCCAAGATCCTTGACAGAGTTTGGATCATCAACAAGGTCTTGACTATTCAGCCTATATTTTATTTTCTGATTTTTTTGCCAATATGTAGGACAGAGCATTTATTTGTTGAGATTTGAAGTTGCCATTCGTTTGACCATTCTGATACATAGTCAAGGTTTTTTTTGAAAGGCAGCAGTATTGTCTGTGGTGTTGAATAGCTTTACATCATCAGCAAAGAGAATGCAGTGGCTCTTAATATGATCACAGAGGTCATTTATGTAGAGTATGAAGAGAGATGGTCCTAGAATACTGCCTTGGGGGACGCCACTGTTGACAGGTACAGAATTTGATAGGACGCTCCCAATTTGACCATTTGTTGTCTGTTTGACAGGAATGCTTCTATCCAGTTATTCAGGTGTACAGAGATATCATAAGATTTTAGTTTTAGGAGTAATTTGTCATGTACCACTGAATCAAAGGCTTTACAGAAGTCTATGTGAATTGCCTCTATTGCTTTGCCTGATCAAGTTGTTTAGTCCATATGCTTTTGCAGTGTAAGAGTTGCAGATTGCAGGATAGTTTTTTTCTGAAACCAAATTGTTTATTAGAGAGTAGGTTATTTGTCTCTAAGTGGAGGATAATGGATTGGTTAATAACTGATTCCATGACTTTACAGGTGATGCAGCATAAAGAGATTGGTCTGTAATTTTCAACTAGGCTGGCGTTTCCCTTTTTGAATATGGGGATGACCGTAGCTTGTGACCATAGTTTTGGCAAGGAGCTGGTTCTGAAAGATTTTTCAAAGATTATGCTTAGAGGTTTGGCTATGGCAGTGGATAGCTTTTTTAAGAAGTAGGCTCATATTCCATCTGGTCCAATAAATAGAGATGGTTTTAGATTGCGTAGTGCTTTTTCAACATTGTCTTCTGTAAAATCGGTATGTATTAGATCATTGTAGTTGTCTGTGGTTCGACTAGGAAATACTGGGCATGATCCATTGCTGTTTACAAATACTGAGCCAAAGAATGTGTTAAAGAGGTTGGCTTTAATGGTATTATCATTGCAATTTTTACCATTAGGTCCTTTCAGGAGTGGGATGGACCTTGAGTCTTTTAGTTTGTTGTTTACAAAATTGAAGAAAGTGCAGGTGGAATTGGTGCATAGAAGGTTTTCCTCTTATTTAATGTGATAATTGGTGCATTCAGTCTTTATCTGGTGGCATAAATTTTTGTATCGGCTTTTGAAATTGGCAATGTAACCAGATCTGTTTTTCCGCCAAAATGATCTCTTTTTGGATTGAAGCTTCCTCTTATTTTTATGGGTAATCTGTTCTTTCTGGTTTTTGGAGTTGTTATTGGTACATATAGTTTTATTACTCTTTTGACTTCAAGTAAAAATACGTTCAACAATATTGCTTCCAGTGAATAGAAATTGCCAATCAAGGGATGAGAGATCATTGTTATAAGATCATAGTTGCCTTTTTTGAAGTTAAAATTGGGGATCACATTGTTGTGTTGATTTTTGTGTGGACGTATGTTGAGACAAAAGTCAATCATGCTGTGGTCACTGTTGGAAAAGGGTTCTTTAATTTGTATTCTGTAAATTGAATTCAAACTATTGCAGAAGATGAGATCGAGGCAGTTGTTAAGTCTAGTATTGTTGGTTACTAGTTGTTCCAGTCCCAGGTTTGTTACAGCATTGTAGAAGGTTGAATGTATGGGTTCAGTTTTACATTCGTTTAGGGTATAGTTAATGTGAGGTAGATTGAAGTCACCAAGAAAGACAAAAGTGTGTGGGCAGGATGTTGCCCATGTTAGTAGTGAATTTAGCTTGTTTACATGTTCGATGTCATAATCAGGGGCTCTTTAACATAGTAAAAATAGAAATGTGATATTTAAGGACAGTTCACAGATGATGGTCTCAGGAAGAGCAAGCTCTTGGGCAATTTGGATGTTTTTTAGATGTAAGGACTTTTTATAGAAGATAGCAACACTACCTCCTCTACGGATTTCACAATCTGATCAGTAAACATGATAGTTTCTTACTGTGGTAATGGAGTCAGGGAGAGATGCATTGAGCCATGTTTCACAGACAAATATGATGTTGAATTTAGCCATATTTAGTAAGAGGAGAAATTCAGGTATTTTATTCACAAGGCTTCTTGCATTGGGTAGCTTGCATTTAAGGCCAGTTGTAGTTGGAATTGAGATAGTTAGTCATTTTATATCTTCATTCTAGAGAAGGAGAAGGAGGAAGAAGAGGAAGAGGAGCAGGGAAATACAAGCAAGGAGGAGGAGAAGGAGGAGGAAACGGACAGGCAAGGAAGAGGAGGAAAAGGAGAAGACAGGCAAGGAAAAGAAGAAGGAAAAGGGGAAGACAGACAAGGAGGGGAAGGAGAAGGAGAAGATTAGACAGCAAGATATTGTGAGTTCTAGTTCTGTCTTGGCCATGAAAGCCATATGGGTAACTTTTGAGCCAGTCATTCTCTCTCTCTCTTAGCTCATTTCACCTCATTTCACAGGGTTGTTGTTGTGGGGAAAATAAGGGGAGGAAGGAACATTAGATATGTTCACCATCTTGAGTTATTTGCAAAAATAATAAAGGTGGGATACAAATAAAAATAAATAAATCCTTCGTTTGAATATGAAATAGTGACTATAAATATGCTCTATATGCTGGCATGATGGGTTCCACCTTATTTGACAGCCATCTTTCTTTTCTGGATTCTGATTCATATCCACCTTTGGTTATTGACTTACAGTATATTTCTTCACTGACTGTCTTCACTGATACCAACTTACTTACCTGCATTCAAAATATATGGTTGATTTCACATATTTTGCTGAAAGAGTTAAACAAGTCCTCGTTTTATAGACAAGATGTATTGTTTGGAGAACATCCAAACTGTGAATAGGCTGTTTCTGCTAAACTGATGGTTTCACAAAGGTGCTTATACCCATCAGCAGACGAGCGGCTACAAGCCTACCACATTCAATTTATCTTCCTCCTTTTTCCCTTTCTTTCTTCCATTTTTCACCCTAACTTCCACACTGTTAAATCCTGTTATTTTCAATGGGATGTACTGCAACATACACTCACTTTTAAGTTTATGTACAGAATTGTGTTTTTTGTCTACATTCAGTACATATACTACATCTTTTCTCCTTTTCTGCTCAAATTTATTTCCTATTGCAGGCATATTCAGGCTGCTTTTATTGTTCTTTTGTTACTTTCATTCAGCAGCTTATCTCAGTTTATTGAAATGCTCATTTAGAAATGAAATTAACTGTATTCACCATAGCACCATTGAGATACAGAATGGACCATCATCCTGTGCTCTACGGGAGGGGAAAAAAAGCAAGATAAATCACACTCATTGTTCAGAAAGATAGAGAAAGTGGAGGAATAAAAGTACATCTTTTATAGATTTGGCACTGCATGTGCACTCGCTTTGTTCATTGATCTCAACATGACGTTTATCACTGGAAGATCTTGGCAGCCTGGCAAAATTACTTCTGGATATCTTAAAACCGTATTAAAAATAGTGATGGGCAAGGACTTTTCAGCTTAGTTCAAAGCTGGCCCGCAATTATAAACATTAATGGAAAATCTAGGGATTTTTAAAAAAGAAATTCTTAAAGAATTCTATTTCTTTGAGAAGGCAGTTATATGATGCAGGATAGCCTTTCTAATGAAATGTGTGGATGACCTTGGGGCACAAGAAGAGATGCTGCTTAGGAAACAAACAATAGAGGCAGGAGCCCCCATTGGCTTCACTGTCAGAGAAAGAAACTCAAGAGACTACCCTAATTGATCAGGCAGTTAAAAGTAACAGTGGAAAGTTTACCTTTAGACCTGCAAGATTATGTTGATTAACCTTACAATGAAGTAGAATTAGCTTATCTACTTGTGTTTCCTATTTGGTTTACTTGGCAGGACCAAAAGACTTAACATTTTGGACCTTCACAATGTGGGGAGTGTTGGTGGCCTTACAATAAACCATGATTTCTTGGCTTCCATCTTCCTGCCTGTTGACAAGCACATCTAAAAATGGTAATTGTCTAGCAGTTTCCTTCAGCTTGGCAGCACGAGGAAACAACAGCCAATCACCAGCCATCAATACACCAATCAACCAATAGGAAGGCACCACATAAATACAACTCATAGAAGCACCCAAAGCACATATTCCAGTAGAAAGAAGTTTCCTGAAGATGGGCTCCAGCATGAGTCCAAAAGCTTCGAAAAATAAATTTCTGATCCCAGTAACAACCCAGATTGGATTTTGCAACATTATCCTGGGACACATATCTTTGCCTTCATTAATGGCAAATCCCTTTCAAAATTTTGCCAATAAAAATGCAGGAGCTTGTCTAGGTAGTTGTTGGGAGTCAAGACTGACTCAAAGCCTCCCCCAAATGTATATGTGTACATATATATCAGATAGATAGTGTAGTGTAGTGGTTAGAGTGCTACCCTTTGACATGAGAGACTAGAGTTCAAATCCTGAGTGGTACCTACAATACCAGCAGGGGTCCTTGGACAAAGACCTCCTAACATTCATTTGGATTAGCAAAGTCCATGCCAGTTATTGGGGAACTAAGACAATAAGTGGACTAAGGGAACAAACTATACATGGAGAAGACAAGAGAATCTGGAATTATTGGAATGTTACTACAAGAATAAATCTATTGAGAGGGGATATACAAAACATATGAGGGAGCTAGGGATTAGCAGAAGACCTACATACACACATTGACTACAGGAAACTTGCTTTCACAACTTGACATAGATCAGCTACACATTACATCCCAGGCTTAAAAAAGCAAGAAAAATAACTGAATATGCACCAATTCCTGAAGCTGGAATGTCATTCCCCTGCCCCCCAGCAGAGCAGTATGAGACATAAAATCATGGATAAAGCTACCATCAACCCTTGAGACCAGTTAGTGAAGCTCACTGGTGAAGTACGGTGGAGAAGTGATAGTTAAACACACAATGGCAAGGTGTAAGATGTAAGCAGAAGCAGCATACACTGAATGACAAAACCAAGTAGTTGGCACTGTATACAAGAGTATCCTCACTGTGTATGGGCTATATCTTCCGATGGGAGATTCCAGATGGGAGATTCTAGAGAATGTGGAAGAATAACAAGTTCCTATGGGACTTCCAGATGGACAGGCAACTAATCAGACATTGTGGTAGTAGACAACAACCTCCAATTACCATAGAAGTAATAATGCCAAGTAGCAGTAACATCAGAAAGAAGGAGTATGAGAACCTGGAGAAGTAATAGGACCTGAAGGAGAAATGGCAGTGGATGTGGAAAATAAAAGCCAAAGTGGTCCCAGTGGTAATAGGAACACTTTGAGCTGTGACTCTTTAATCTGTGGGGAATGGCTCCCAATCTTGGGAAGTGACTCCAATAGATCCCAAGAATCCCACATCAAACCTATATGCCTAGAAAAATACAGTGCTGGGAATAGCTGAAACACTGCAGAAAACCATCAAACATCCAAATCTCTGATAGAGGAGCCAAGATTGTGGAATACAATACCACCCACAGATATCCAGTAACAATAGAAATAGACTTAGACTTATATACCACTTCACAATGCTTTACAGCCCACTCTAAGCAGTTTACAAAGTCAGCATATTGCTCCCAATAATTTGGGTCCTTATTTTACCCATCTCAGAAGGATGTAAGGCTGAGTCAACCTCAAGCCTGGTGAGATTTGAACTGCCAAATTGCAGGCAGCCAGCAGTCAGCAGAACTGCACTACTGCACTCTAACCACTGCACCACAGTGGCTCTTAAAGTAATTATCATTATCAGTTTTTTAGTTATTTCCTATTTATTTACCATATTTATAACCTTACCACCACAAATGATTATGGGTTACCATTGGTATAATATTTCTCCAAAATTAGATTGAAAAGAGGTTCAAAGTCCAATAAGGCTATAGAACATATATCTAATGTATTTTATTTTCTGACATAGCCTATAGGTAAGCACACCACCAACAGTAATAGCTACCTTTTTCCTCAGTTATATATTTTATTTTTCTTTCTACGACCATTCAAAACTGATTAAACATGCTCTGAGCTAATTAAAAGAATATCTCAAATGTCTCAATTAAGTGGAATTATTTCTTACTACTTAATGATTTCTGGTCTAAATACATTAGCATTTCAAGATGCAACTGCTTTGGCTAGATCTGTCATTTGTTCCGCATAAACAAGAAATTCTCCTGGAAAAGGAGTGCTTGATATCAACTTTGGACAACACCCATGAATTTTTCATACTGGAAGTACGTGATAAATTTATTTTAATTAATCCCTGAGTCCAACTCTAACAATTTGAATCATAGAATAGGTCAGCAAAACAAACTACAGAATAACTTGTGTAATTTGTAACCTTGAAACATTGCATTTGACCCACTTCGGTAAAAGTTAAAACATTTTACACAACTAACATCTTATCTATTCAGATAGTAAGTGTGTAAGTAATAAAAATAAGTTATTTCCTATGAAGTCAATTTCTAGTTTTAATATCTTACAACCGTTTTGTCAGTAGAAATTCCTAAATTTGAACTAAATCCCTTATCTGGGATCCTCTTAAATTAATGTTCAGTCCTGTATGTAATGTTCAGCTAGTGTCAGAGGACATGATATGTGAAATATTTGCTACAAACAGAAAAATACAGCTAGTTTAAAATCAAGAATGTAACAAAAATATCAGCTAGTTCAACTCTCAGGAGTGTAGATTTATCAAGAATGTTACTCTAGCTTTTTTGCAGGATCAAAAATTAGAGGACTGGGCAAAACTAGAACTGCAAAATTTCATCTACATAATCTTAAAGGATAGAATATCAAGTTACCTACATCAGGTAAAAGCAAAAGCAAAATATAAAATGAATTCTCAGATAACTGTACTGTGGTCAAAAATAAACAACACAATTACTTGCATCAGTATTATTTTGAATCACCAATCATCATGATCTCAATGTTTCTAACATGGATTGCAAGCTTTTCATCAGCAAATGTATCTCTTTTCTGTTTTAATAAAATATTTTTTGCCTTAGGATTATTCCTTGGAACCCACCAAATAAATGTATTGCCAGCTGGTTATTGGATGTAAAACTAATATTTTCCTGTCACATTTCCACAAAGTGACCATATGAAAAGGTAAGAGCCAACAGATGTTCTGAAAAGATGACTGGTAGACCTCAACTGTCTCATTTAATTGCCCCAGTGTTACTGCAAGCTGTAAAATAGACACATCTATGTAAAGTGTGTCTTCTATATTACATTTAGCAGTCTTTAGGTAAGTGGCAGATTATTGATACAAAATAATAGTATGTGGGTGACTGTAACTGGAAAGCACGAGAAGACACATAAGATCTTCCTGCAGGCTTCCTCATTCATTATCCTTGTAGAACTGGCACAGAGCATTTAAAATTAGTTTATCAAATTTCAAATTTATGGGAATAATGGATCGTGGCCAAGATGTACAGTGATGTTATCACCTCAGAAGAGTTCATACTTCCTGCTGCTTTCCCAATGACTTATGGGAATTTGGCAGGGACTATTCTTCTTTCTACATATAATATAGGCTGATGCCATTTTCCCTTTACTCATGACCCTCAGCAAAGCCCCAGTGAGGGCTTTCTCCTTAGCTGACCTGAAGAACTGTTTGTCACTTTGCAAGGGAGACAGGGAAACCAAGCGAGCCATAGAACATGAAGATAACTGCATCCCTTCTGGCATGTCCCTGAGGACCATCTCCCTCCCTCCAAGGAGCTAGAGGATTCACCTGTCCACCACCAGTGTCCCCACCAGCCAGCCCTACCAGAATGCCTTCAAATTGCACCCTCATCCTTCCGTCATAGCCAATACCATTAACAGATTTCAAATGTGGGGCTCAATTCCAAAGCAGCCTATCACTGTTTATATGTTGGCCCTTTCTGCCAGATGATTGGGTTCAGAGAAAAGATGGGAATGAGAAAGATGTTGAGGATATGTTGATGAAGGTCACATCAGCTTGACCTATTGCAGCAGTGTGGTGGCACTGAGGCCGTCACCATTTTGTCATATTTCAGTTCCTAAAGAGTAATGGGTCCTGGATCTTAGATACTTTCTTTACATTAGCTCATTTTGGAGTACCTGGGTTCAAAAATTATTGCTATATGATGCCCTGTTCCACCCAATTGAAGATTACAAACAAATAGACACAAGAGTTTTAGTAATACATAGATGGTAATTATCTAAAAAAAAAAAAGCTTAACTGAGATTTGGAGTTTTTGTCGAGTTCGATCACAAATTTTCTAAACTTGCCCTTCCAGAAACATTCACTCACATAAGCCTCGTTCATTCAAATATTAATGGAAAATGAGACATGAAATGCCAGTGATCATTAAAGTAGAGGAAAATATTGAACAGTATTTTGCCTTCTCCCAACAATTAAACTACTGACATAAATAGTTTGTCTCATCAAAGTCAGACTCTATTCATTTTGCAATTGAAATTGCCTAATTCATATCAATAGAAAATGTTGCTAGTTTATCTGCATTATCCAGCATTATTTTATTAAGCATACATTTAAAGTAATTAATAAAGATTTTTTTAAAAAAAAACATGTGTTATTCTTTCTTTCAACCTCACATAATAAATGAATTAATATTTGTTTAAGTTCTACAACAGGATATGATTAATAGTATATTTGTCAAATGATTTATTAATGACAATCCCTCTAGGTAGACCAGATAAGTTTATTAACTCCACAGAAAGATTGAAACTATACTTTATTAACATAGGATACGATAACAGAGCCTTGCAAGTCTGAATCTCCTCTCTTTTTTATATATTGATGAATTGCATGGAAGGTGTTTGCTTGAGTTGCTTCCAAATATTATTTTATTTCCCTAGGCCTAAAGAATACTTCAATCCCCTTTATATAGGACTACCTGTACAATGTGACCACTGCTTAAAACCATTGAGGTTGATGTGGTACATAGGAACTCAAGGCAGGGATCCTCACACATTCTGAAGTTATCTGCTGTGGTGGCGCAGACATTAGAATGCAATATTACAGGCTAATTCTGCTGACTGCTGGCATACAATATATCATCATCATCATCATCTTCATCATTTACTGACCCCATAATCCCTTATGGGGTGGAGTCTGAGCAACTGAATAGAGCTAGAAGAGTGGTTAATGGCTGGATGTCTTTCCTGTCGCCAGTGTGGAGTTTTGTTCAGCAGATATATTTGCATTGTGCCTAGAGAGAAATATCGGCCTCTATCTAAGCTCAAACTCACAGCCTTCAGATTGTAAGGTGAGAGCTCCACCTCTAGACCACTGCACCACTCCTGGCATACAATGCAGTAGACAATAAATAACAATGGCACTTCTCTTTTTGTATGTCATATATACACACAGTATATATATTGTATGCCAGCAGTCAGCAGAATTAGCTTTCAATACTGCATTCTAACCTCTGCACCACCACAACACATAACTTAGGTGTGATATCCCCTGCCTTAAGTTCCTATGCACCACATCAGCCTTATTTGGTTTCTCCCCAATGGTTTTAAGCAGTGGTCACATTGTACAGGTAGTCCTTGACTTATGACCGTAATAGAGATTTTGCCAGGTTGATCTTAAATCTATTCTCCCCCATCCAGATCCCCACAATTTATAGATACCAGGAAAGGATCTTGGCATCATCATTTGCTCAGCTGAGGACAGAGGTGTACTGTACACTTAAATATCCTCACCATATTGATGACAACTAATGACCTCTCCCAGTAATATAAGTTCACTAGATTACTCAGTCTTTGCTTTAGAATTGAGGCTACAATCATATTTCAAAGTGGCACTGATAGCTACTGTATTGTTGGCAAAATTTTAATTAGCCCTCTCTTTGGCACGGTGATTAGGATGTCATGGTCGATTTCTAAAACTTTTAAAAACTTTTAAAATTTCAGCATAATTTTGTTGACTGGGAGTAAATATACACAATACGTATGCAATAGGTAGGCATGATCCATTATCTTCATGGAAAAAAAATGTAATTATACTTTTCATAGTTGTGACATTTCTGGCCATATGCTATAGAATGTTTGTAGCGATGCTTGATAACATATTGGCTGTATGATTTGCCCCATCTGCAAGCTTTCTTGCCTGATGGTTCCTTTGTTAGAACCAAAAGCTTGTTTCTAACTCCTTCCTTTCTGTAGGCCTTTATCACGGGTAATGGCAATACTACTCTATTATCACTGCTGAATCCTACAATTTTCAGTTATGATTGAGTGATTTCTGTTACTTCGCAGGTATCAGTGTTTTCTAGGCATCAGTTCAACCTTTCTAAGCAAGCATTCTTCATTTTCTTATGTCCCACACAATTTGATCTTTGATCAAAGATTCAGCTGACATAGCAAAGTTGCAAGATATTATACCTTAGTTTCAGATCTGCTATAAATTCTTCAGTCCTCTCAAGCTTCTTCTTGTGGGCATGATTTGAAACAAATCTTTCATAGTGCACAAGTGGAATCATATTTTTGCCATAGGAGTTTAAACTTATTTCTATCTTTATCCATAAATGGAAAGGTTTTACACACTTCAGAAAAAGCTGCTCCAGCCACTCTCAACTGTCATCTTATTTATGACAGCCAATTGATCTTTCTTGCTTGAAGCCAATCAATCTTTCTTGTTTGCTTTCTTGCTCTGCACCAGATCATCTTGGATCATATTATAAATTTAATAAATAAATAACACAAACCTTTGTTGAAAGTGACAACTGTTGGTCTTCTACAAGCCTCAATTCTGATGATGGCCCGTCATGCCCTTGTTGGAGTCTGATTTTGAGGGGGAGATTGAGGAGCTGACAGGGAGTGGGAGTGTGGCTCTGGTGGCTGTGGAAGAAATGGGGAAAGGGCACAGTCTGGCTTGGCATTCAGAGGAAGATCCAGGGCCACCCCCTCTTCATCCTAGGGCACACAGGGAGGAATGGAGAAGGGAGAAACGTGGCTTGCAGGAGAGAAAAAGGCCCTGATCCCTTTCATTAGTTGCAGCTGGGAGAACAGGATATAAGAAGGGCATTTGCACACAGCACCTTGTTGGAAGCAAAGCGTGCATTATCTTGGTCGAGGCTTATCTGGATGTTGGTATCCTGCTGGCTGTGTGTGCTTCATTATCATTTGGAAGTCTGCAATTTATTATTCTGGCATGTTGTGTTAATTACTTTAGCGTGTTTTGTGTTGGGTTTTTTTATTTCTAATTTATCTGTACCAGGGGATTCAAATTTCTTAACTGGCTCTGTGGGTGTGGTCTAATTTGTGGGTGTGGCTTGCTGGTGATGTGACTGGGTGGGCATGGCTTGTATGCAAATATTATAAATATTTATGTAAATATTGATTTTTTTATTTAAAAAAGAGTAACTTTTACCCCAAAGCAGACAGGCAGATTGAGTTGCTCATAGAATCACAGATTCACTTAGAGATCTATCTATCTGCAATTGGCTACCTGAGTCTGTTACATAAAATTTGCTTGCAAGCAAACTCATAAAATTTGCAAACTCACAAAATTAACTCACAACACACGATGTATGTAAATATTGATTTTTTTTATTTAAAAAAGAGCAACTTTTACCAGACAGCAGGCAGGCAATTGAGTTGCTCACAGAAACACAGATTAACTTAGAGATCTATATATCTGCAATCAGCTACCTGAGTGTGCACTGAAAAGCTTTAGTCCTAAGGAAGGTTCAGCTCTGCTTTTAGATTAGATAGAAAGTAAGAAATCCAAGGATTTCCTGCTTTGTAGCTAAACTAAATCTCCAGGCAGAGCAGAACAGCTAATGGTTGGGAGGAAAAAAGGAAAAATAGCAACTTACCAAATCAGGCAAGTTGGATGGCTTGCATCCCAGGTAAGGTATGAGTGGGCGGAGAGGGGAAGGGCCAGCCAGTGGAGCGATTTGCCGGTTCTCCGAACTGGTAACAATCATGTGTGCAGCGTTTGCAAGAAATCATCAGCTGTGCCTCCTGGACAGCTGACAAGTGTTGTGTGAGGGTGCGCAGCATTTGAAAATCCTCTTGTTTCCTGCTTTTTCAACCTCAGCTGTGCTGTGCAAAGCAGCTGAGGAGAGAAAGACAGGGAATAAAGGACAGCCTAGAGCCTGGGCAGGCATGTGGGCCAAACACTGAACCGGTTCGATGCCAACTGCTCTTCGCAGCTACAGGTTCTATAGAACTGGGTCGAAATGGTAGCATCCCACCCCTGATCTGTACTTTAGGTTCGGACTGCATTTCTTCCCTTTGTAGATTGTTTTTTGAAGAGTTTGATCTCCATCCGAGGATAACTAGACATTGGGGGCCAAGTTGGAGATATTAAAGGGACTTTTCCTATTTTTGTGACTGTTGCTTTTGTGCCACGCCCCAGGTCATCACAGCCCCACAGCATCCATGTTTTAAAAACAAAATGTTGTGTTCAGCTAACACCAAAAGGATGCTATCATCTAATGACTACTTAGTAATGTTGTGGTTGGCCTTGTGTTAATACTCCATGGTTTGACTATGCAGCAATACTGACATTTTCCTCTTTCAGCAGCCTAGCAGAAGTTCTTGTTATTGTTGTTTTAGCCAGGCTAGCTTTCCAAGTGTGTCATCACTGCTGCACAGTCATTTAGCCTCATCATGACACCATGTGTTGCTCATCTAGGAGAAGGCAATAATATAAGAGGTGACTTGACTAAGATCAACTTGGATTCAACTTTCACTTCCGACAAAGAGGAACTTAACATTTAAAATAATTATATTTTATTTCCCATAATACACATACTTCCAGGTTTGAGTTAAAAACAAACTTTCTCATAAGTAATACCTTTTCCATAATAATATCTCTAGAAGGCACCTGCAGAGGTCCAAAATTAAATATGCTTTTGGAGAGCAGAGTGGAGATTTGCCAGGAGTATGTAGTTATACATTTGACAATTAATACATCAGTAAGATTTCAGCCCTTTAAAAATGGTATTGAGCAACTAAAAGACTGTCATTCAGAAGCACATCAGACTGGAATAGAGTGATTGCAAGTTAGCTTTATAAATACTCATGAGAACACAAGGAAGTAGAAGGGCCAAATTCACTCAGTACTAGAAAACTCAGCTAATTTCTCAGCTCTTTTCTCAATTCCTTTTCTCATGACTAATACCTGAGCAGACTCAGCTTGTCCCATAGTTTCCTTAAGTATCTATGTATATACTACTAAAACTCTCTAGTTTATTTTTTTTCATTAACTTTTATTGTTTTATCAATGTATAAAAACAAAGAAAAATAAAAATAGGAAATTAAGGGAAGAAAAAAGAAACAGACTACTACAACTCTCATATCTGTTTATTTATAACCTTCAATTGGGCAAAACTGGAAGGTTGAGAGCACCATTTATTGAACCAAGATAATTCAAATGGGTTAACTTTTAGAACGTGAGGTCTCACAATTTCTGTGAGAATGAAATTTAATAAATTTATCACCACTTTAGTACCACCAGGACTTTTGAATATACTTCCCAGAACCTGTAAGATGTGTGGCTCAAGGGAAAATGGGACAACCATATCCCCACCCTCTTTTCCACTTCCCTTGGGTCACTACACATAACTGGCTGACATCAAGGTCCAATAGGAGAGTAGCAATTGACTGTTTTGAAGTGAAGTCTGAAATTTGAAATCTCTTAGTGGTAGATAGGTAATGAGGGAAGAATTCTTTCCTTACTTCCGACTGCCATTCCTACTGTTATGATAGGGATAACTGGGGGAATTAAAGGTTGATTGGTGGAGGGAGGGGCCCTTAGGGACATGCAAAGCTGGCCAGTTTTAAGTTTACCTCATGGTCTATGGCTCCCTTTGTTATCTCTCTCAAAGAGGCAGGCAATTCAATGGTCAGTTATGGAGGATATGAAGTAGTAATTTCTGATGCTCCCTGTCTGTTTTCCACAAGAAAAGTCAATGGGGAAGCCAGCAGGAAGTTGAGAGTCACTCCCATTCCCAGTGGGTTTTTTTTCTTTTTTGCTTATCTGTGGTCATTTCTCTGATTAGGTAAGATAGCCCAATGGGTCATTGGTGATCAAGTAATTTCTAAAGGATAGGTATTTTTCCTCATCTCAAACCATTATCAGCATAATCCCCTCTCAATCTTTGATAAAAGGAAAATATGCCATATATGAACTCTGTTTGAACTAGTCCTCATCGCCCTTTTCTTCATGCTATCCTCTCAAATTTGTGTTGAAACAGTCTTTCCCCTTCCTCTCCCTCATTATTCCAAAACCAACTTTTGAACAGAAATAAGACTTTCTTTCTTCAACTGGTATCTGATCAAATAATGTAATAGATGCAATCTACATAGACTTCTATAAAGCCTTTGATTCAGTGGTACACAACAAACTAGTCTTAAAACATAAATCTTATGGTATCTCTGGACACCTGCATAACTGGTTAGAAGCATTCCTGTCAAACAGACAACAAATGGTCAAAATTGGGAGCGTCCTATCAAATTCTGTACCTGTCAACAGTGGTGTCCCCCAAGGCAGTGTTCTAGGACCAACTCTTTTCATACTCTACATAAATGACTTCTGCGATCATATCAAGAGCAACTGCATTCTCTTCGCTGATGATGTAAAGCTATTCAACACCACAGACAATACTGCTACCTTTCAAAAAGACCTTGACTATGTATCAGAATGGTCAAACAAATGGCAACTTCAAATCTCAAGAAATAAATGCACTGTCCTACATATTGGCAAAAAAAAATCAGAAAATAAAATACAGGCTGAATAGTCAAGACCGTGTTGATGACCCAAACCCTGTCAAGGATCTTGGAGTACTCATCTCAAATGACCTAAGTGCTAGAGCCCACTATAACTACATAGCCAAAAAGGCGTTAAGAGTTGTTAACCTAATCTTATGTAGCTTTTTCTCTAGTAATATTACACTAATAACTAGAGTATATAAAACATTTGCTAGACCAATACTCGAATACAGCTCATCAGTCTGGAACCCACATTATGTATCTGATATTAATACAGTTGAGGAAGTCTAGAAATATTTCACAAGAAGAGTTTTCCATTCCTCTACTCGTTGCAGAATACCTTATGCCACCAGACTCGAAATTCTAGACCTAGAAAACTTAGAATTATGCCACCTTTAGTCCGATCTAAGTATAGTATATAAAATCATACATTGCAATGTCCTACCTGTCAATGAATACTTCAGCTTCAACCATAACAACACAAGAGCAAACAATAGATACAAACTCAAGGTTAATTGCACCAAACTTGATTGCAAGAAATATGACTTCAGCAACAGAATGGTCAATGTCTGGAATACTCTACCTGACTCTGTGGTTTCTTCCCCAAACCCCAAAAACTTTAATCTTAAACTGTCTACTATTGACCTCACCCCTTTCCTAAGAGGTCTGTAGGGGGTGTGCATAAGCACACCAACGTGCCTACCGTCCCTGTCCTAATGTTTTATATATATATATATATATATATATATATATATATATATATATATATATATATATATATATATATTTGTTTTCTGAGGTTTTCGCGGATATTTGTATTGGTTCTTCGGGTTTTCTCCCACGTAAAATTAGAAGTATCTAGGCGATGTTTCAATGAAGTCTCATTCATCATCTTCAGGCTTGTGTCTTTGGCTTTGTGCTTCTCGGAGTAATGTGAGCTTGCAGCTGTTTCTTCATTTTAACTGTCAGTGGGGGTGGCTTGATTGGGTGGGGGCTTGGCTGTGTTCTGATTGGTTGGGGGTGTGTTCTGTTCAGGTGGGGGCTTAGTTGTGCTCAGGTTAGTCTTAGTTGCTGGGGGATGATGAGCTGTGATCCTGCTGTTTGGTTTCACATTCGTGGTCGTGCCACATCTTCATGCTGGGCGTCAGTTCCCTTCATGTATGGGTTGGGGGGGTTTGAAGCAGGTAGTGATGAAGCTGTGGTATGGCTTCTGGTCCGTGGTCGTGTTTCATCTTCTGTGTGGGTGTGAGTCTGCTTTCTACGTGGAAGTGTGGTGGTAGCATCTTGTGTGGCCTTCGTGGGTGTGGGTCTGGTGTCAATGATGAATGAGACTTCATCGAAACGTCGCCTAGATACTTCCAATTTTATGCGGGAGAAAACCCGAATTACCAAAGATCCATATATGTGTGTGTGTGTGTGTATGTGTGTGTGTGTGTATGTATATATATATTTCTTATATTTATCCATGTATTTATAACTATGTTTTTACTTATACTTATTATCTTGTAGCAATTGACAAATAAAAATAAATAAAATAAATAAATAAAACTCTGAAGGTGTTTTCCCATTTTCCCATTTCCAAGTCAATGACTAGTGACAATAAGAATCTTCAAAACAGATTTAGTAAATAGTAACTAATATTCTCACTTTCTATTACCCTCATCTGATATACTTCCATTTCATTTCAATTCAAATATATCCTTATCACAAGAGATTAGGCATGCTTAAGAATGCCAAAGCAAAGCCAAATTGAATTTGGATGAAAGTTCAGCTTCAGTTTTTTAACTCACAATGGATGCAGTTGTTTTATATGGAGGCACATTTACCAAATATCCTCTCATATGACATTAAAAGGAAAAACATTTCTTTGCTTTTCATGCAGGATTGAAAAGGGGCATTCAGAATTGCATCTAAGAAATTTAAGGGGGAAGAGTTTTGAATGTGTAACTAAGGCTACTAATCCACCCATACCTCCTAAGAAAGTGAAACAGAATTCTACATTTTTTTTAAAAAAAAGTGTGGTGAATATCAGTTCACAATGAACAAGAAGTCTCTTTTTTTCAAGGTTCCAATGTTTTCAATGTTCCAATGCTCCTGTGCATGCTGCATTGGCTTCCTGTGGCCCTCCGGATCTGATTCAAAGTTGTAGTGCTCATCTTTAAAGGGCTCCATGGCTCGGGACCTGGGTACTTACGGGACCGCCTGCTGCCACCAACAGCCTCCCGCCGCCCAGTGTGCTCCCACAGGGTCGGCCTCCTCGGGTTTCCGCCAGCTGGGTGTTGCTGGTTGGCGGCCTCAAGGGTGCGGGTCTTCTCTGCGGGGGCTCCCTTCCTTTGGAATGATTTGCCCCCGGAGATATGGGCCATTACCGACATTCAGACCTTCCGGCGTGCAGTAAAGACCCTGTTTTTTCAACAGGCCAGCCTGGCCCAGTAACGATTTGTGAGGTTTTAAATTTTGGTATTTTAAAATTTTTTATCAGTTTTATATCTGTTAATTTTATATTCGGCCTCCAATTTAATCATTTTAAATTGTTTTTAATTGTATAACTTTATACTGTTTCTGTTTTAGTTGGCTGTACACCGCCCCGAGTCCCTTTTTTGGGAGAGGGGGCGGTATAGAAATCTAATAAACATAAGCATAAGCATAAACATATTTCCCCCTTTTTTAAAAAAGGTGCTCCAATTGTTTTTTCTTAAGTCCTTCTTTTGAAAATTTAGCAGACTAAGATTAAATTTTTGAGGCATATGGAATCCTTAAAGTTCTTTCTACTTTGAGCTCCAGTTAGCAAAAATATCACTGGGAAACATTCAAAGAGAGTTTGTCAGCATAAATGATAGGAGCCATTTTAAGGTCTGAATATTTTGGTATGGTTGACTTAAAATGTATTTAAAAAGAAACAGAATTTACCAAGAATGACAAAGGAGCAAAAATAATAATCAGACCTATAACAATAAGGGAAAATTTTGAAGCTATAAGAAAGATGGATTAGTAGGTTATTATTATAAATGTTTTGAAGATGATCTTTTACAACCTTTATAAAATATGATGAACTCTATCCTATAGGAAGGAAAGATGCCAAAGAGTTAAAAAGAAGGTCAATGTATCATTAATACCTAAAGAGGGACAAGATTTGACTTTAACAAGAAACCATAGGCCAATATTATCAAGTAATGACTATAAATTTTTCACAAAGATTCCAGTTGATAGACTGGCTAGTATGGAGAGTCTTGTATAGTGAGAGGAATCATTACACTATAGAACTAAGGAAAAGCAGTATTTTACCAGTCCATAACAACTTCATTAAGAGAATGTTGCTTTAATGCTGGTTTCTGGGCAAAGAATAACTACAATAATATTTCAAAGAATCTACCTTTGAAGATTGATGAAGAGATAAGTTTTGTCATTATCAAGAAAGATTGGACAAATTGGGCAATTCTTCAGTAGCTGGAACCATAAAGTCTGTATTGTTATAATTTTAATTCTGTTACAAGTGTTTAGAGAACAAGCTGTGTGAAATTAATGATTGCAAATCACTTTTGCAAATTCATTTATTTCAATCTCTGGAATCCATATTGGTACAATAACATTTCCCCAATAATTTGCAAATGCGATATAGCAAGACTACCCGTAGAAATGAATGATCAGAAATAATTGCTCTGGTGTCATCCTAACCAATTTTATGCAAACCAAGTTTGCCACCAAACAACACACATAAGGGGAAGATTCCAGGGTCTTCTGGCAGCTGTGTAATACATTAATTGCTGTAATTCAGTGTTCATTCTACTTTCTTACTGTATGTACAAACCAGTGGTGGGATTCAATTTTTTTTACAACCGATTCTGTAGGCGTGGATTGGTGGGCATGGCAGAATAAGGATATTGTAAAATCTCCAGTCAGAGGTGGTATTTGCCAGTTCTCTGAACTACTCAAAATTTTCGCTACCGGTTTTCCAGAACTGGTCAGAACCTGCTGAATACCACCTCTGGTACAAACACACACATGCCAAAATTACACCATAGAAAAGAAAGAGAGTCCAATGTAGAATTACTCCCCCAAAAGTTTGTTTACTAAGTTGCATTAAACCAATGAGATACCACATAAAAAACCAAAGAAATTGTTGAGAAGAAGAAACAATTCCATTTGGTTATTTCAGTTTCTGTTGCTGAATGACATCTTGCACTCTGGGTCTAAGCTGGCCACAAAACTGCAGATTTATCTTTGTGTTGCAGATATTAAGCAATAAAGATCAAGATCAAGTTAACTTTATAGGGGAAAATTCCAGTAGCCTAGCACTCTTTCTACATAACAAGGCTAATTTTAACCAAGTCAGTTAAATATTTCCTGAGAAGACAAACAATACCAAAAAAAACCCAATAACCCCTAAACACCAGGATAGAAGGATTAAAATAACAATGCAAAACAAGTACATGAATAGTATGTTTTGGCTGAAAAGTTCAAGGTTATGACTCTGAAAAAAGAACAGCATTCGAGATAAATGACGTAAATAGTACCGTTTTCCCTGACAGAATGCATTTAAGAGAGTGTGATACCTAGAAATGTGAAAAATGCAGCTTAAAGTGACACTTAGAAGAATAGCCCAGCATGTTAAATGTATCTCACTTTTCCCTGATCAATCCCATGGTAGTAGGTCAAATTCACAAGTGGAAAAGGCTGCAGAGAGGCAGAATCTACGCTTACTAATCTCCAGCTGCCAGAAGGTCTTGGAATCTTCCACTTATGTGTATTGTGTAGTCAATCTTATTGTATTGTGGAATCTTTGAATTACAGTTCCCATAGCAAGCAGAAAGGGCTTGGTCACTAAGCTTGTACAAAAATAGATTCAAAGACAAGACTGACTGTACATTTTGCTCTATGGAGCAACTAAAGAGAACATTCCTTTCCATTTAAACTGTTGCTCTGGTATACAGGGATTTCAGTTATGTACACCCCATTGAACAAATGAAAGACATGATCATAGACTTCTTACCATGGCTTGTTCTGGCGTGTATAGCAAAATCCAGAAAACCTCTGTGTGTATGCATACACATATGTCCGTGTGTGTGTATGCATGCACATGTGCATCTCTTTGTGTCATTGTTCTTCAAAAGGTTGTTTGGAGGTTGTTTGCCATTGCCTACTTCCTAGGACTGAGAGAGTGCAGGGTCCAAGGTTTTGTGCCTAAGGTAGGACTAGAATTCACATGCTCCCAGTTTCTTTAGCTAATATACTAGACTGACTCCCGCACAAGACCTAATTACAGTTCAAAAATTGCTTGCCAGAGTAAGCTGAAAAACTTCAGGTATCTAGTAAAGAATATTACTTCCAAAGTCCTAAAACAATAGGCAAAAATAAGTTATTAACCAAGCTTCTTTTCAATATTCTAAATCTAGATGTGTTGTATATAGACTAGATGTGGTGTACATAGTCCACTTCTAAGAAAAAACTCTTGTGAAGTTGATGCAGCAGTTGTTTTAAAGGTCCTACAAATGCGGTGGATGAATGGATTGAATTGAGCTTTATAATGCCTGAGGATTATCAGTAAGTCCAGTAAAAGTGGGACCAAATCACATAAGAGCATTGGACTATGGTTTATTACAAGGAGTAATGTGATGTTTAAGTGTTTGTTCTTCAAAATTGTAAAAAAAAAAAAATGATCAGGAGGATCTTTACAAATCTTCGGTTATGTGCCAGTTGTACCCATAGTTGCACCAGGAGGCTCAGCTCACAGTATCTCATTTGTGACCTCCCATATGGATTATTTCACTCTACATGGAGCGTGGAGCTGCCCTTGAAGAGCATTCAGAAGCTTCAACAATATTGGATCTTTGACAGATGTAACATCACGAATGCATGAATTACATTGTTTGCCAGTGTGTTTTGGGTGCAATTCAAGGTGTTGGTTGTAAGCTTTAAAGCCCTTCATTGCCTGGGACAGAGTTACCTAAGGGATCATTTTCTGCCAGATGTTTCTATCTATCTATCCAATTCAGTCTGGCAGGTTGATCCTGCTACAGGTCCCATCAGCCAATGAATGTCAGCTGGTAGGGATTAGGAAGCAAGCCTAACAGAGCACATAGTAATATAGATACTAAAAATTATAATGAAAAGTTCAGTGCTTTGGGAGAATGAAAATATTTTAGCTTGATGGCAAAAAGTCAATGAAATAGATACCTAAAAGAGAAAGAATAGGAATATACCACTATTAGTGTGATGAATTCTGGCATCTGTTCCACTATTCTGGTCGCTATAAGTCAATGTTTCTCAAAGTTTGATTATTTTAAGGTGGATGAACTTCAGTTCTCAGAATTCCCCAGCATACTGAATGAATAGACAACCAGTCTTCAGTAAATAAGCTGACAATATCCAGGTCTGGCAAAACAACTTAGAGAAAAACAAATACCTATCTTTTCCTCAAACTTTTTCAAAAGGATTTGTTTGCCATCATCTTTAGCAATAGCAATAGCACTTAGACTTATATACCGCTTTACAGTGCTTTACCACCCTCTACATACTTTACAGTGCTTTACTACCAACACTCAGAAAAAGAAACAAAGTAGGTTATCACATTCCTGAAATATGTATATTAGCAGGATATCCACAGTAGTTGTGGGATTCAAATTTTTTTACTACCAATATTTTTTACTGTGGGCATGGCTTGGTGGACATGGTGTTGCTTGGTAGGCATGGCAGGGGAAGGATACCGCAAAATTTCCATTCCCACCCCACTCCAAGGGAAGGTTACTGCAAATCCCCATTCCTTCCCCACCCCACTAACCTGCTTTCCAGCTCTGTTCTCCTGTGCAGGGCAACAAAAGAAGATCCAACCAATCAGCTGGGACTCAGGAGGCAGAAAATAGATGGGAGTGGGGCCAGTCAGAGTGGTATTTTCCGGTTCTCTGAAATACTAAAAATTTCCACTACCAGTTTTCCAGAACTGGTCAGAACCTGCTGAATTAGGGTGACTGAAAAACAATGGATTTATTTCCCTAACTATGCCCACGTGAGTTCTATTTTAACTGGACTACAGTTGTATTTTAATCTTGTTAGCTGCCCATAGTCTTATATAAGTGGACATTTATTATTTTAAAAATGACACTATAAATAAATGAATTATAAATATCAATTTTCCTCCTCTGCCTCTGTCTTTTAGAAAACAGCATATTTAAACAGATGTTTGCTGTTACAACATTACACTGTTTCCTTTACCAATTCTTATCAACACTACTCAGAAAGCAAGTCAACCTTGATAATTGAGAAAAGAAAAAAGAATAAAACTGATTCCAGGACAAAAATAAGCATAATCCGTAAATTCAATATATTATATCAAAAAGGGAAAGCCTTGGATATCTGTTTGGCAATAATGATGGAACTTCATAGCAACAATTTTCTTGATAGGTGGGGAGATATTAGGAGATGGGATGAAGGAAGAGATTTGAAATGTTTCATGCTATAGATATACTACACAACTGAAAACAAGTGGGAGGTACATATAGTGTGCAGCAGTATTGTACCTATTCAAGTGGGAAAGGGTTTTCTCATACACATTGGCAGCTATTTTGATCACAAAAATGTGATAGTAATCATGTGAGTACTTAAAATAGTATGAGTAAATTATATGCTCAAAAGGCATCCATGAGCAATAGCATCATTAGACAGATTTACATTTTCCTAAAATACTGTTGCAAGCTGGGCAGCATGACAATCCACAGTTAAGTGGATACACAGCTGGCTCAGAAATTGCACTTGGAGACTGCTTCTCAATGATTCTCTATCAATTCAGAGAGAAATATTGAGTGAGATCCTTTATTCCTCTCTATTTTTGTTTATGATTTAGATGTAGTGGAAGAATACTTAACAAAATTTTCAAAGACAGATGCTGAAGGTGCCAAAATAAGTATGATACAATCCAGCAGTGTTTCACAACCTGGACAACCTTAAGATGTGTGGACTTTAACTCCCAGAATTCCCCAGCCAGCAAGCCTGGAATTTGAAGTTCATGCATTTTAAAGTTGCAAGGTTGAGTAACATTGGGTTAGACTAGAGAAGTGGACTGCAGGAATAGAATAGAATATAGACAAATGAGAATCAAGTTCCTATTTAAGGAGGAAGGGAGAGAGACTTGGCTTCATAATTGTACTTGTACAGAAGATTTTTGAATAATATTTGATTGCAAAGTGAATATGAGTAAGTTATTGAAGTGGCTACAAAAGAAGGCAAATGGAATTTTAAGCAGTGTCAACCTAAGCATGAATTCCAAATTATAGGAAGTAATAAAAAAACGTTGCTTTACAGAATAACAGAGTTGGAAGGGATCTTGTAGGTCATCTAGTCCAGCCTCCTATACCATTCCGATATGTGGCTGTCCAGTCTCTTCTAAAAAGCTTCCAGTGATGAAGCACCGACAACTTTTGAAAGCAAGCTGTTCCATTCCAATCTTCAAATATTAGAATACTGCTGTCATGTCACTTCTGGCCCTTCGGTTCACTAGACTAGCCATGCCCAGTTCTTGTAACTGCTCTTCATATGTTTTAGCCTCCAGTCCCCTAATCTTCTTTGTTGCTCTTCTCTTCATTCGTTCTAGAGCATGTCAACATCTTTTTTCTAGTGTGGTGACCCAAACTGGATGCAGTATTCTAGGTGTGTCCTTACTAAGGCTTTATAGAGTGGTACTAGAATACCTCATGTGATATTGAATTTGTTGTTAATGCAATTTAGGATTGCATTGCTTTTTGGGTTGCTGCCGCACACTGCTGGCTCGTATTTAACTGATTGTCCACTAGGACTCCAAGATCCCTCTTACAAATCTCTCAGTTTGGTTAATAGCTGCACTGAACACAGGACCATGTCTAGTTCTGGGCTCCAAACCTGAAGAAGGATTCAGAGAAATTAGACCAGCTTCACAGAAAAGCAGTTATGATGATCACAGGACTAGAATCATCCTGACAGCAAAGGAAGTTTGACAGGGCAACCAATTACTGAAGGAGGTGGTAGGCTCTTCTTCACTGAATGTGTTCAGGCAAAGGATAGTCACTCATCTAAGTTTAATTTGGATTTAAGTGCTTTGATCTGGATTTCTGATCTGCATTCTGCAGAGTTTGGACTCAACAGCCAAAATTTCCCTTCCAGTTCTATAAAGCTACATACTAACAGAGCTCACCACTTCTCTGATTTGAAATACAAAACCCTTAGTTCACATGATAAACATTTATTATAAATTAGACACAGAATAATTTTATTGTCACTTTGCATGTAACCAGCATGCATTAACATGAAATTTCATTGCATAAAGCTCTCCAATACATACTACATAAACATGATAAAATATTATATGACACAGAGAAACAACACTGTCTATTTTGTATGTATACATGTACATGGTGAGAAAAACTAATCTTGTGAGTTTACCAGACAGGTGGCATAGGAAACAAAGATGTTACAGAATCTGATAGTCCTGCTAGAAATACTTCAAAACCTATATATAAATATATTTTCCCTTCTCCTTTTTTGTGTGTGTTGTGTATGTGCTTGTCTGTTGGTTTAGTTGTATAATCAATAAAGTTTGTTATTAAAAAAAAAAAGAAATACTTCAAAAACTCCTCCCAGAGGGGAGTAATAGAAACAGACTATAAAGTGGGTGTGTGGGGTCTCTAACAATGCTTTGAGCTCTAAGCACATACTGTATTGCTTATAAGGAACAGTATCCTGAAGCAAACTTCCTATAATCTTCTCAGCTGTCCTTATCACTTTCTGTATGGACTTTCTGAATTAAATGTAAAATCAAATGTTTTTTTATGATCTCGGTGCTATGGTAGAACTAGAAACACATTCCCAAAGATTTTTCAACCTATTCTCATAATGCTAAACCAAAATTTAATATTATTTCTTAATGAAATCAAGAGGGGGGAAGTACATTGGGTCAGCAGGACAAAGTCCCAATCTTTGTGACCAAAAAGGAATGTAGAGATAACTTTGATGAAGGAATGGTTGAGCCATTGGGGAGGTGACATGGCAGTATTCCTTGGAAAGTGAAAAGCATGAAAAAAGAAACTCCACCCTAATTTTTTGGGGTATAAGAGAGAGTAAAGAGAAACTCTGACTGGCCTTCAGGTTTGATGTCAGCCCTTTCAGGAGGCTAGGTAAAAAATCAGATATCACAAGGACTGCTGGAACACTATGTTATTATTGTAAAATATAATGACAAAATCTTAACAGCCTGTTAGATTTTTTTTATATCTGCTTCCTCTCATGCCAAAATCAGCTTGAAGTTTGGAGGAATTTCTTTCTCATGTTTTCTATTGAGTCATTGATTAAGGGGATTGTCTTTCTTTAATGGCTCCTCCAATCCTTTATCAAGAGCATGTCTACATTCAATTAGACTAACTAACATTCTGCATTTAGCATAGGAATGGAAGGGTGGGCTATTATTTAGTTTGATGTTTGTTGTCTTGAGATTCTGCCTACATCCTCCATTCATAATGCAACAGTGGGAATGCAGAAAACTGATCTAGTTATTTGATGTTACTATGAGAATTATGTAACTATTGGCTTGAAATAATATTTATTCAAACTAAGTGGCTCTCCCACTTTTTATCATTTGCTTTTCAGTTTTATTCAAAGGTATTTAAAATTCTCTGGATGGAGGAGAGCAGGTTCGTTTAAAAGGAAGCAACAGTAAACGTGCATCCTATGATTCTCTTAGATTTCTCCCCTCATCAAAAGTTTATGTTGAATATCTTCACACAGGGTTGCGCCATGCAGTCTTATTGTAGTGTAGTATGTCATGCCATTGAGGGTTGTATCAATGTCTAACTATAATTTGAACAGTTTATTTTGAAGCCAAATTTGCAATTAAAGCCAAAGAGGCATTTTAAAGCCTCAGGAAAGACATTTTGTAGAACAATTAAAAATATACTTTAACAAGAATTTTAGAAAAACACAGACACTAAAAGCTAGCTTTGAAATTGCCAAGATCAACAAAGTGGTCTGAAGTGCATTTCACCCTCTAATTAAAATCATTCAAAAACCATTATAATCAGTGTTTGTTGAAGTATTTCATCCTTTACTAAGAATTCTATTCTTTTCTCTGCCCCCTCCCCTCCAATACACACACACTCATTTTTGGAAGAGAGTCACCAAAATAATTTTCAAAATAGTTAATTATTTACATAAATAGTTTTAATGACTAGATATCCAAAAATGAAGGCATTATACATAATTCTCCATCATTAATTTTAAATATAGAAAGGCAATGAAAACTTGGCTTTAACCTAAAATCCACAACTGTTACTATTTAAATAAGATGTATATGTGAATGAGAATGCACCAGAATTATTTGGCATGTAATGCTTGACTAGTAGCACTGATAGCATTAGTCACACCAATGCCATCAGAGTTGTAGAGAGGAACTGCAGAGAACAGTGGATTTGATATAAGTCAAAAACATATTATAGAGCTGAATCAATTATTAGGTCTCTATGAAAATCAGATTTGTAGATGTGATTTAATTTCCAAGCTGAATCCACTTTACAAATCAAATTGGAATGATAAATCACAAAGCCATACTTTAAAGCTTAAAATAAATGTGAAGTTTGGATAATTTAAGTGTGCAGATAAAAAAAATTGGAAAGGTGAATTGGGCCATTTCAGTTCCAACAACCAAATCAAATTAGACTGATTTTATAAATTAGATTGATTTTATTTAAATCATCCAATCAGATTAATTTGGCAAATCAAATTATTTATACAAATCATCCTGATTCTCATCCACACATCAAAAAATCATGTCATCTGCAGGATGACATAATTAATATTGTGATAATTTAACATGGAGACTAAGGAAAATATGTTTTTCTTTTATTTTGACAATGTTCTTATTTTCTAAGTAGTAGTTTAAATGCTTGTCTAATTAAAACCAAAGATTTAAATTAAATCTAAAGCTGTCTTTTAAGTTATTTTGTCAATGTTTCAGGTTTTGCATGATACAATTAGAAAGATACAACATTAAGCCCATTGGAATATATTGCCGTGTTATCATGAGAAAACAAGGACATTCCTTGTGAGATTTCAGCTGTTGTTATTTTGTGCTGAATGCTTAGGAATATATTTGGGTGCAGATTTTTAAAAGTGTGTTATTTACTTATAAATAATAAAATAAAATGATTTATTTTCATTTTGGGGAGTATTTTGAGCTATGAATTCTTGAAATTCATTGATAACATTATTTACTTTGCAGATAAAGTCACTTATGTGTGTTCCCTTGTGACCCATACTTAAGAGAGATCCAGATGATTTAAGATTGCTTGTGCAGAATAGATATTTTTCACTTTGATGAGGTAAATGTGCTAGACCCTTGTTCCTCTAAGCTTATAAAATAATGGAGGTTAGCTAAGTGGACATACACAATGATAAATTTCTTCTTTAAAAGAGGATACAATTCAGTCTGCTCTAAAACAGATATTGAAGAGGACTATGAGTAAATCATGCAAGCTTAATGTTTCCATATTGAGTAACTTCTAGTCTCAAATTTTCCTTTCGAGAAAAAAATGCTAGAAGTAGGACCTTAGATTTCCTGAATAAGAGGAACCCCTAAAGTTTGTCTTAAATTATGATCATGGATCAGCAGGAGGTCAGCTTGGCTGGATTGAACTTAAAACAACCATTTTAAATAGGAATCTGGAATCCTTTTTGAAACTATAGGGATTATTTAGGAGGTCCCATTTTATTTGGCATATACATGAAATTACTAGTACAGTTATTTAAAATTTGGGGTCTGTGACTTGGTATGTTGATAATGTCTTTCTTTAGTTATTTCTGCTAATCCAGACCACATAGAATCAATTATAAATATAGTAATATAAAATCTGATTTTTAAAAAATGTCCTTGTTCTCGCCTTTTTTATTTACCCATATAACCCATCCTGTCAAAAATAAGGAAATTCTGGTTAACAGGGACTCTCTGTCCTACATAGAGAACAAGAATAGCATTGTTTCATCTAATTTGCTTTTTATTAAAGCTTGGTATATTGGGAGATATCAGGAGTTAAGAGACTGTTAACTGTTATTAAGTTAAGTGTTCATTGCTATCCCACACTGTTGTAGAGCGGCGAAATCACTCAGGCAGAGACCAGGGCATCAATTCAGCTCACTTTATTTCCAAGAATAAAGGGTTACCGCTACTGCCGCGCTAACACGGCAGCCAGCTGGAGCGGCAACAGCTGATGCTGTTTGACAGCTGCCTTTTATAGCCGGCTGTCAAACGGCATCAGCCAATGGGAGAGGTCCGTGCTTCCCGCTCAAAGCACGGACCTGAGTGAAAACTCAAGTCAATACACAACACTCCTCCCTCCCAGTGAGGAGCATGCGTAGTCCTGTAAATAAGTTGGGCGCCTGCGTACTCATCCGGATCTTCTTGGCTCGGTTGGAAATGGCGCCGGGTTGCTGTCTTCTGCCTGCTGCGTGGCTTCTATCAGAGGTGAGGCTGCTGGGCTGTCTGGAGCTAGATCAGGACTTTGGTCAGCTTCTTCTTCAGGTAGGCTGTCATCCCCGGTGGGCTGGAGGCTGGTTTCTCCGGGTTGTGGTGGTGCTCCTGTATGGGGACCGTCTAGATGACCTCTGGGTGCCGTGCTCCAACGCCTCCTCAAGTGGTCCACGTGGCGCCACCAGACACGCCCATTGGGTAACTGGACTCTATAAGACTTAGGACCAATTACTGCTACCACACGACCCGGTAACCATAGTGGTTGCCCAGCAAAATTCCTGACAAACACTTTGTCATTTACTAGGAACCCTCTGTCTTGGCTGTTTGACCCAAGGGGAAGCAATGGGGCATAATTTGGGTGCAGTCTGTCAAGAATGGTCCTTAGCCGGTGTCCCATTAACACTTCAGCTGGTGACCTATTTGTGGAGGCACAGGGTGTAGTATGTTGGCTCAACAGCTATTGGGCCAGTCTAGCATGCCAATTTATGGGACCCAATCTCTGTAGTACCTCCTTGGCAGATCTGACTGCCTCTCAGCCAGCTCACTACTAGCAGGATGAAAAGGGGCTACTAATATGTGTCTGATGCCCAGGTTTGCTAGGAAAATCTCAAATTCACAGGAGGTAAATTGGGGGCCATTGTCAGACACAATGGAATCAGGAAGGCTATGTGTGGCGAACATCCTAGTCAGTGCCTTGCTGACTGCTTCAGTGGTGGTGGAGTGCATTAAGGTCAATTCCACCCACTTTGAAAATGAATCCACTACCACCAGGAATGTGCGCCCATGGAAGGAGCCCGCTAAGTCTATATGGATTCTGGACCATGAGCTGCCTGCCTCCTCCCAGGTCCTAGGGGTGGCTGTTGGTGAGGGATGCCCTAGTAGCTTGGCATGCCTGGCACGCATTGACCCAGCTAGAGATTTAGGCATCCATGCCCGGCCACCATACGTAGCTGCGGGCGAGGGCCTTCATCCGAACTATTCCCGGGTGATCCTCGTGCAGCACCTTCAAGATTGAGGGTTGTAACTTGGGGGGAATCACTACTCTGGTTCCCCACAGTAAACAGCCTTGCAATGAGGAAAGTTCCTGTTGGCGTAGCTTGTAGGGTAGGAATTCTGATGGATAAGGGGTTGTAGGCCACCCCCTTCCTATCCAGTCAAGGACTTGGGACATTACCTGGTCCTTGGCCAAATGGGCAGCTATGTCAGAAGCGGTGACCAGCAGCCTGAGTTCTTCAATGAGGAAAACAGCAGTCGCTGGTGCTGGGTCCTCGACTGGAACAGGCAGGGGGCAACGGCTGAGGGCATCAGCATGGCAAAGGCTTTTTCCGGAGCAGTGGACCAGAGAGTATGAATATGCAGCCAGAAAAACAGTCCATCTGGTCATCCTTGGGGATAAAATCTGGGGAGTTTGTTTAGTGCCGGATAAAATACCTAACAGTGGCTTGTGGTCAGTTATGAGTTCGAAGTGATGACCGTAGAGAAACTCATGGAACTTCTTCACTGAAGCAACTGCAGCCAAGACCTCCTTATCAATCTGGCTATAGTTGCGTTCAGTGGAGGACAGTGTCCTTGAAAAGAAGGCTATAGGTGCCTCTGCACCGTTAGGCAGTCTGTGGCTCAGAACGGCCCCAATTCCAAAGGGGGAAGCATCAGCTGCTAAAACTAGAGGTAAGTCTTTATTGAATTGAATTAATACAGCTTTGGACGTTAGTAGTGACTTGACTTCCTTGAAAGCAAGAGTCTCCCTTGGTCCCCAGTGCCATGGCGATTTCTTGTCTAAGAGCCTGTGAAGGGGCTCGGCAATTGAAGCTTTATGGGGCAGGAATGAAGTATAGAAATTCAGGAGGCCCAGGAAAGCTTGAAGCTCTGTTTTATTAGTAGGAGTGGGCACGTCATGAATGGCCTTGACCTTTGACTCCGTTGGGTGAATACCTTTGGCATCAATTTTGTAACCTAAGAATTCCACTTGTAGAGTGGCTATGGTGCATTTTTCCCTTTTTAGTTTAAGACCTGACTGTCTAAAACGGTCAAGTACACTTCTGACCCTTTGTAGTAATTGCTGTTGACTAGTGGCAGATACCAGGATGTCATCGAAGTATGGCACAACGCCTGGCAACCCTTGCAAAATTCTTTCCATGAGGGACTGGAAAATTCCAGGGGCAACACTAACTCTGAATTGTAGGCGTGTACATTTGAAAGCCCCTCTGTGTGTTACTATTGTTTGCAGTTCAGCAGTTTCGTCATCAACAGGGAACTGTTGATAAGCCTGGGATATATCTAATTTTGCAAAAATGGAGCCAGGCTCAAGGGAATGGAGGAGGTGTTGCACCACGGGGACCGGATAAGCGCTTACTTGTAAATATTTATTTATTGAAGACTTATAGTCAGAGCAGATTCTTAAATTTCCGTCCTTCTTTAGAGGCGTCACTATAGGGGTCTCCCATTTTGAAAAGTCTGTAGGTTGCAGTATGTCCTGTTTAATTAATTTGTCTAGTTCCTTGTCAAGTTTAGGACGAATTGCAAAAGGAACTCTGCGGGGTTTTAAACGGATTGGTACTGCTTGGGAGTCTACTTTGAAGGATATTGGGGTTCCCACGTAGCAGCCTAAGCCCTCACTGAATATGTCAGCATATTCCCTGAACAGGGAATCAACTTCTGAACTTGCAATGGCGTGGATTCCACCTATGTGGAGACCCAGGGCAGGGAACCAGTCTAGTCCCAATAGGCTTGGGAGGGCGCCATCCACTATCACTAGAGGCAAGTGACCCTTAAAACCTTGAAAATGAATTAGAAACTTGCCTTTTCTGATGACAGGAATTGTTCTGCTTGGTAGTCCCGTAGCGTTAGATTGCAGGCTGGAATCTTCTGTCTTGATATCCTGGGGAGTAGTTTCTTCAAGGTGCCCCATGAGATGATGGATAGTGCAGAGCCGGTGTCTACTTCCGTTCTGCAAGGTCTACCTTCTATAGAAACAGCGACACTAATTTTGTTAGAATTATTTTTTGGTATCTTAGACTGGTAGCATGTGAAGCAGTCCTCAATTTGTCTTGGATATTGTATGAGTTTCTGAGGCCTTTGTGGCTGATTAAAGGTCTTTCCTGCCTGACATATTTTGGCCAAATGGCCCTTCTTTTGACATCTTAAGCATATGACATTCCTGAATCTGCAGGATGTCCTGAGATGGCTGCCCCCACAGCTTAAACAGGTAGTCTGTATACGTGGGGTTTGGCTTATACCTTGCCTGTACTCTCTTTGATTTGCGTTGGGCTGTCTGAGGCGGTTTATCTCAGTAGCCACTTCTAAACCTTCCTCTGTGGAGGCTTCATCAAAATGCATTATTGGATTTTCTAGTCTGATTGGGTTTCCCTGTATTTCAGCTGCTGAGAGTGCTGATAGCTCAGCAGTCTGGGACTCCTCTATGGCTTGGTTTAAGGTTAGATCCCCTTTAGTTAGTAATCGTCTTTGTAATTTGGGGTCTCTAACTCCACATACCAGCTGATCTAACAGTATATCTTCGAGGTAATCCCTGAAACCACAATGTAAGGCAGCTGTTCTCAGTGCTGCCATATAGACACTAATGGTTTCTCCCTCTGACTGAATGCGCCTTCTGAAAGCATGGCGCCTAGCAAATCTGGAAGGCTTAGGGGAGTAATGATTTGAGAGAATTTCTTGTAATTCCTCCCAGGGAATAGTCTTAATAGATCATGGGGCCAGTAATGCTGTTGCGGTGTCAAATACCGTGGCTCCGCAAAAGCTTAGGAAGTAAGACTTTTTTCTATGGTCAGAGATTTCTGAAAGGTCTATAGCGTCTAAAAAACAGTCAAACCGGTTCCTGTATGATTCCCATGTCTCTGCCATGGGTCTGAAGGGCGGGAATGCAGGATTCGAAGTCATCTTTCTGTCAGCTGTGCTGCTTCTCCTGAGGTGAGTTAGAGACCGCGCTTCGTGAACAGTGACAGCAACTCTGTAGCGATTTCAGCTCTCGGCTAGTGATTTCGCTCTTTTTCCTTTCTTGCCTGGCTTGCCTTTATTTAGGATTCCCGCCCTCATCGCCAGTGTTGTAGAGCGGCGGAATCACTCAGGCAGAGACCAGGGCAACAATTCAGCTCACACTTTAGTTCCAAGAATAAAGCGTTACCGCTACTGCCACGCTAACACGGCAGCCAACTGGAGCGGCAACAGCGGATGCCGTTTGACAGCTGCCTTTTATAGCCGGCTGTCAAACGGCATCAGCCAATGGGAGAGGTCCATGCTTCCCGCTCACACTATCTGTCTTGAAATGATGGCCATGATCTAAGCCATTTCTCTTTCCCCTGAATTGGATTAAAAGAAGTTGACATGTCATCCCCATCTTCAAAAAGGGAGACCCCAGCCTAATTGAAAATTACAGACCAATCTCTTTATGCTGCATCACCTGTAAAATCATGGAATCAATTATTAACCAATCCATCATCCTCCACTTAGAAACAAACAGCCTACTTTCTAATAAACAATTTGGTTTTAGGAAAAAACTGTCATGTAGTCTGCAACTCTTACATTGCAAAAACATATGGACTACACAACTCGATCAGGGCAAAGCAATAGATGCAATCTACATAGATTTCTGTAAAGCCTTTGATTCAGTGGTACATGACAAACTATTCCTAAAACTAAAATCTTACGGTATATCTGGACACCTGCATAACTGGATAGAAGCATTCCTGTCAAACAGACAACAAATGGTCAAAATTGGGAGTGTCCTATCAAATTCTGTACCTGTCAACAGTGGTGTCCCCCAACACAGTGTTCTAGGACCAACTCTTTTCATACGCTACATAAATGACCTCTGTGATCATATCAAGAGCAACTTCATTCTCTTCTCTGATGATGTAAAGCTATTCAACACCACAAACAATACTGCTACCCTTCAAAAAGATGTTGACTATGTATCAGAATGGTCAAACAAATGGCAACTTCAAATCTCTGTCCTATTGGCAAAAAAAATCAGAAAATAAAATACAGGCTGAATAGTCAAGACCTTGTTGATGATCCAAACTCTGTCAAGGATCTTGGAGTGCTCATCTCTAATGATCTAAGTGCTAGAACCCACTGTAACTACATAGCCAAAAAGGCATTAAGAGTTGTTAACCTAATCTTATGTAGCTTTTTCTCTGGTAATATTACACTAATAACTAGAGAATACAAAACATTTGCTAGACCAATACTCATATGCACCTCATCAGTCTGGAACCCACATTACATATCTGATATTAACACATTTGAGAAAGTCCAGAAATATTTTACAAGAAGAGTTCTTCATTCCTCTACTCGTTGCAGAATATCATATGCCACCAGACTTGAAATTCTAGACCTTGAAAACCTAAACTATGCCGCCTTTGGTCCGATCTAAATATAGTATATAAAATCATACATTGCTATGTCCTACCTGTCAATGAATACTTCAGCTTCAACCATAACAACACAAGAGCAAACAATAGATACAAACTCAAGGTTAATCGCACCAAACTTGATTGCAGGAAATACGACTTCAGCAACAGAACGGTCAATGTCTGGAATACTCTACCTGACTCTGTGGTTTCTTCCCCAAACCCCAAAAACTTTAACCTTAAGCTGTCTACTATTGTATATACCAATGTGCCTAGCGTCCCTGTCCTATTGTTTCTTTTATATTTTATTTTTCTTATATGTATCCATATATTCATAACTATGTTTTACTTATACCTATTATCTTGTAAGCAACTGACAAATAAATAAATAAATAAATAAATAAATAAATAAACCTACCTCTATGTACTTGTCCTATGAAAGAGCTTGGAACTTTAGACGATGATGCAGCCAAGGTATTGAAGACATCCAACTGATATAGTAGAATCTGCCACTGAGTTTAGGAGAGGAGTGGAACCATTGACTAACCTTGAGTTGCTTGTGGGGAGGAAGTGGCTGAAGGGAGATCCTCTTTAAAACTTCACTGTGTTTATCCAGTAGTTATGCAGTGAGTACCTTATTTTGGTTAGATTCCTGCTTATAGGTGAAGCAACAACAAACATACCACTTTGGTCAGCTGTTCTTACTTTTTTCTGGTTCCTTGTACCTGACAATTAGAGAGAACATACAATTGTCATGTTACAACAGCTTCACTGGCCACCAAGTTGTAAATTTGCAATGTTTCAAACCGTATACTTTCACTCATTTCTCGTCAGCTTTAAATTCCCTTTCAGGCATCTCTCTGCCCTTTCTGCATCAAAGGTACATTTGAAATAACCACAACCGGCAGCCATCTTGGACATGATTTTTTTATTTAAAAAGGAGGATAGGAATTTAATTAATAAGCATAATTTTATATACATGATTTATTTGAAATTTTAATATGTTGTCCTAATAATAATAAAGCAATATAACTTCTGTACAAAATCCAGAACTTCAAAGGGATGTAGAAGTAATTGATTATTTCCCCACACAAAAAAGAAAAAAAAATCTTTCTTTATATTTGCTCATAATACAAGAAAACCTTAATTTCAATGTTATTATAATGATGCTTTTAAATCATTTCTTTGGAGCAGAATTTGTTTTCATCCACCTCTTCCTTTTTCTTCACTTGGATGGGTGTTCTAGAATTTGGCAATAAAAAATACTGGAAGATAGACAGAGCAATAAAATTATGTCAGGAACCTGATGGAACACTGCCAGAAAGAATACTGTGTTTACCCTCCTCCCCCCCACACACCCAATTTTCTGGCTTGTTTGAAGCAAGATATAAAGAAACACGCTGATCAATTCCTTTGTGGAAATTCCCCTTAATATTTCCAGGAGTCTTAAGAATCCTGTGTAAAATATTCCACAAAATACAATCCCACTTTTGCTATCAAATAACCATGCATTGTATTCATACATGAAAATGCCCATCTTTATAATCGTTACTTCTCCCATTTTGCAAAAAATAATAATAATAATACTTAAAACCTGCTGGTTATGAGCAGGGGCAAAAATTTGGCACTTTCATTTCCTTTTAGTTCCCATGAAAGATTTTATCCCTGCCTTAAATCTTAGATTGTGTAATCATCCTAGCCAGTTTAATTTACTTCTGTCATAATATGTCTTCATTTAAATGTTGTATTTGGATCACTTATGTGGATAATATATCAAATAAAATATATTATCCACATAACACACAACAATATACTTCTTTTTGACTCCAAAGCAGCATAAGAACACTTATTTTCACACTTTTGAAAATAAAGCAACCAATTAATATTGTAACTGGGTAGTAGCACTGACAAAAGCAAAATTAAACATGCATCAGTGGTAATCACTTTCACGAGAGTTTCACTGGTTGAATCATAATAGAAAATTATTCTAATTAATACATCAGAGCAGTTCATTCAATTCCTTAATGCAGTATCATTCTATTCATTCCACATTCCATGGAAGAGAAGGAGATCAGATTGACTTCTTTAATCTTCTTGACAAATGAAGCCATAAGAAACTTTAGGACAGGACCAGGATGTTTTTGTCAATACAGTTACTATAACCAGTAATAACGATAATTTGTTTTATATTTCTTTTCTTTTCAATGAAGCCAAGAACAATGGACAAAAACAACCATAAAATCTTCTGCAATGAAAGCAGTTTAATAATTCCAATAATACAAAACTGTAGTCTCATCAATTGTTGCAAACATTATTAATGCTGTGAGGTTATCAAAAAGGCAATGTTATCCTGGAAGCAGCATTGCAGATGCCTCTATGAACAGGCACGTTTTCAGTTGTGATTTCATAAAAAGCAATGCAAGGGCAGGTTAAAAAAAAAATCAAGATCACAGTCAAGAACCTGTGATTGAAACCCTATCTCTAAGAACAAGATAATATAAAACAATAAGATTAAACATCAATGTGCGCAAGTGAATGTTGAGCTTATCTTTCCTCCCATTTGTTTCTTCTCCATCTACATTAGAGATGACATTTGCTAAGGGATGAAGAATATTCAGATTAGCCTTCTGTGGAATATTCCTTATATCTAACCCAGCACAGGCATGACACTAAAAGAGAAGGTATAAAATCGTGTGATCTTTACCAAACAAAAAGTATGCAGACCCTACAAAACTATTGAATAGCTTCCAATTTTATTAGCCATCCAAGTCCATTGTAAAAGCATCTAATGCCATTGAATGTAATTGTCTTGCTTCTCATTGACCATCTAGGTTATAGGCTCACCTCCCTTTGATATCTAATTAGGAGAACGGGAGCTTCTGATGAGATTCTGTTTGCTAATGTGAAGGTTCCAGGAGTCAGAAGCAGAGGCTGTTAAGATGAGAACAAATTAAAGGGAACAATGAGTGGAGTAGTGTGGCAAAGCCTACCTTTTAGTCATACATTTTGGAGAGTCAAATTATTTCCTGTAACTGTTCAGTGGTTTCTCTTACACCTGACGGGATGCAAAGAGCATATATGCAAATTGATCTCCCAGCTGCAAGGTAATTAACATGGCTGGCTGCAGGAGGCAGTTCCTTCACCCAGTCTGCCTCATTATTATTGTAGTAATTTAACAATCCTCTCAATCGACAGGCTTTGAGTGAGGTTGAAATACAATTAACTTCCTGTTTTATGCAAACTCTCTTAAAATAAACTGTCATTTGTGAGTTCAAATTAAAGCGATGTTTGATTTTTTTTCTCTCTTCTCTCTCTCAACCTGAAAAATAAAAACCCTTGCTTTCAGCATGGCAATTTTCTCTCTTTTTAACTTCTAGATCTGTTCTCCTGTAACACTAATAGATAATTAATCTCCCTAATAAAGAGAATTGATCTTTATAAAAGAGGATCCTGAAATGAGCCTCTAGTTTTGGAACACCAATCAAATCACAAGGCCACTCAAAAGATCCAATAATTTCGTGGTGGGTTGAATATTAATACAAGGAGCTGCCATTTCCTATGGTCAAAGGGCCTGAGGTGGCCCTAGAACACAAAGTTTTGTCAAAATGATCATGGGGATATGGCAATGGACCATTGTAAGCACTGTCACTTTTGTATATCTGTTTAATGTCACAATGCATGTACAAAAAGAGTAGACCTTGAATCATGATTTTTCTCAGCAGTCTGCTTTTCATCTCATTATTGATGAAGCAAATGAATATTGCAAAAGAGCAGAATGAGAAAAAATATTTTATCCATGGGTTTATAATGGAAAAGATAGTGCAAAGAACTTAGAGAGTAAAAAAATGGTTAAAACTAAAAGAAAGGAGAAAGTGGTTTTGGGAGGGGAGGAATAGTGGATGAAAAAGGATGAGAATGCACCTCCAGCAAGTAAATGAAATTTAAAATAAAAAGAATGAAATGAGTCCTGATGAAACGGAAGGGAAGAAAAACTGGAAAGCATATTTGCATGGGGATGACTATAATATGTGAAAAAGTTCAACAAATAAGATTGCAATTAAAAAAACCAAGGAAAACAGATAAAAATAAGTCTTGAATATAAGAATGCTGAAAAATAGTAAGGCATCAGCTCTAGGGAGTAGGATAAATGTTTAAAGATGGATGTGGTTCATTTAAAGAGTGGCTACATGGCTAGTTGTGTGTGTGATTGTGTGTGAAGGCTGTATTAATCTCTAGTGAATTGAAAGAATACCATTAATGTTACTCTATACAAAAAGAATAGTAAAAAGGTGAATAAAAAAACTATAGGGCAGGGGTATCAAACTTGCATCATCACAATGTTGTCACGTAACCTATCACAACTTTTTCCCCCTTTGCTAAACCGGACATTGGTGTGGCCAGCGCATAATGCATCTGGCCCACAGGCCACAATTTTGACAGCCCTGCTACGGGGTATTCATTTGTTAACTGCTCTTGGAAGATGTTGGTTAAGATATAAGCACATGTTTATTTACGCATGGTAACTATATGATGAGGGCATGATGGCTGAGCAATTAAGACCCTGGGCTTGATATATAAGTACCATGTGACAGAGTGAGCTTCCATTACTTGCCCCAGCTTCTGCCATCCTAGCAGTTCGAAAGCATGTAAACGCAAATAGATAAATAGTTACCACTTCAGAAGGAAGGTAACTATGTCCCGTGTGCTTTCAGCATATAATCATACTGGCCATATGACCACGGAATTGTCTTGCTGGCTCTTCAGCTGTGCATTAGAAATGGGCACCACCCCCTAGAATTGAACATGACAGGCAGATGAAATATTTATCTTTACCTAAGTATATGATAAGATGAATAAGCTTTAATTAAGGGGTCAATATGCATTAATATGAAATTGAAGGTTGGCTTTTGAATACACTAAGATTTGTTATATGATAGAACCAGAGCACATATGAGAAAGAATATAAATAATACTTAGTGAATAGTTCAATCAGGAGCAAGATGTGAAATGTGTCATCGCTAAAAGTCTAATGAATGCTTAGGATGACACTAGATCTGGGTTGGCTATATGTGTGTCATGTTCTTGGCTGAGAACCCAAGATTGGTAGTTAATATTATATTGAAAAATCAGTGCATCAAAAACAAAAAACATTGTACTTTACAGAGAAAATTGAGTCAATTTATAGATAGATGGTGAAAAAGGAGAGCCAGTACATCAATGGTAAAATAATTAAGATGCATTTGAATTTATCGAAAGGGTGGTAGAAAGTGGGTAGTATGTGGTTGGTTGTGAGCAATGAATGTTTTGCCAAAGAAGAAAAAAAGCTATTTTAAGAATATACTTGTGCTTAGTTTCTTTGATGGAAGTGGCACTATAGTACTGTATGTCAGGACAAATGTAAAAGTCAAGTTGAATGCAGTGGGGTTGGAAAATTTATTTGGTATAATGAAAAGGCAGAATCAAGAATGAACAAGAGCTAAATGAAAACCAGTTGAAAATAACCAGTATGAAAGAGGCATTGAGGAGGCTTGGTAATATGGAGGATCAAACTGCAAATGAAAAATGTGATGGAAGATTTTAGGGATGAGAAAACAGGGTAGACAGAAAACCCAGGTTAGATTGAGTTCAAATGAAAAAAGAGAAAGGTGAAGTGTTCAAGGCAAAACAAAAACAATTAGTACAAGAATGAAAAATGATGGCTTGCAAAAGTGTAGAAAATATACCAGTAGTTAACGTTGTTGGTATAACTATATTCCTCATCTTTCTTTTCTCATGCCTTTCATTTCTTTTATTTACACTCAATTTCTTTTCCTTCATATTGTCTACCCAAGTTTGTTGGATATGTAGGTTTAATTTCTCTTTTGATAAATTACTTTTTATCCAGCATAAGATAGGTTTCTATTCCCATGCAGAATAATTCCAGAAAGCAATATTCTTTGCTTCTAAAAATATACAAGCAACACTGTAAAATGTGATTTGCAAAGAGCTAAACGAGAATTTAGTTCATTCCCTATTTTTAAAAGTATCATTTCCATATTGTTCTTCTTCCTGTTTTCTTAGCATGAGGAAATATCAACATGAGATACTATCTTCTTTTGTACCACCCTATTCTACTGATGGATAAATTCATTTTGTTGTTTATTGTCACCGCTGTGTTATTAACTGATCTGGGGCTGGACTGCATGACTGTCATTGTTATAAATAGAACTCTCTATTCTAGTTATTCTATTCTTCAAAGGACAAATGATTCATATCCACTTTTTATATAAAAGAATTACTAAAGAATATGTTTTCCACTGACTATTTTTTATTTCATTAAATTTTAAAAACATTGCAATTAAAATGTTATTTATAATGTAAGTTATTGCTTCATAATATTTTATAAATAATAATGCAACTCTTTCTTCCTCTCTCTCTCTCTCTTACACACACAAATATATAGCTATTAAATCTTTTTCTTCAATTTTGACATTATGTTTCAATGTTTGAATAATGAATTAAATCTACACCGTATGGAATCATGCTGTTTGGGCTTGCCTCTTCTTTGGCATAAAGCAAATCTGAGAGCTAAAAGTTAGCAAATTTTATTAAGCCAACTTTTTGAATCTGGACCACAATCATTTGCTCCACAAGTACATAAATCTATTTTGAAACAATTGAATACATCTAAAGTTTTTAAAGGACTGGAAAATTTCAGATTTTGGGAGATATAGTAATTAAATTTTAACATCTTCAACCTTTAACTACCTTTGAGAAACATTATCATTTTTAAAAGAAACAATGAATGTTGACGATTGAAGCAATCTCGAATAGAGAATTGGAGTATCCCATGTTGTCCAATCAATGACTTCAGATTTTAATAAACATTAGATATGTTTTTTAGAATTGAAAGACTTATTTAGTTTACCTTTCTGGGATCAAATATTGCTTTTAAAATGTTAACTTGCATCTTTTCTCTGCTCAAGATGCAATAATTTTGAAGGTACTTTGGTACACATGTTATTGTCATGTTCATTTGTAATTCATCATTTTTTAGATATGTAAGATAATAAAATTAGAAAACAAGAAACACTGGCCATTATGCAGGTAAACTGAGAAGGACTTTCAAGAGTATAGCATCTATTCTAAGTTTTCATTCATCAATTTTTTTTATATAGATTTGTGTTATATAATTCTGACCAATGCCTCATCTCAAATGCTAGCTTTTATTATTACACATTGTTTATACAATCAAACAGATGTTTAGGCTGGATTTGGCATTTTTGTCCACCAATCAAGTCCTTCCTAAGGACATGGGATAGGAAAATTTGAATATTTGATATTGTTTGAGGTATTGTTCAGGATGTAAGCTGTTCTGAACAAAGCTACCTTTTGCAATGGATTGATGGTGGATTTGCCAGTACTGCTGGTGTTCAAGTGGTGCTCCCGTTGTTTGGAATTTGCACCTAGGGCACATATTACTGTTAATATTACATTTGTTTCCTTTTGCCACTGCCTATCTATTTCTATTTGCAGATCTTTGTATTTTGTTACCTTCTGCAGTTCTTTCTCTTATTATAGTTCATTTCACATCAGCCAGATGTTTAGGCTGAATTTGATATTTTTGTTCACCTATTGAGTACTTCCTTAATAGCAGTGAATATTTCAAATATTATCCTTACTTTATAGAACTATTAGTAACTGTGTTTTATTCAGGATATTGGATAGGGCAGGTGGAAATCATCCATTTGCCTGGTTTTTGATGCACCATTTCAATATTTAAGTTAATGCCCTTCCTCACTGTTAACTTGAAAAGCTATCTAGTCATCTTTAAGTTAGCCAAAAACTATATCTATCTTGCGCATGCTCTCATTATTTCACCATAATCTGTATTTCACCCTTGCCTCTGTTCACAATAACTACAGTTGCCTGAATTCTCTCTAAGGTAATTTTATTATGTTACTTTGAGGTTGCTCCTGTACTGCATTGGACAAACACAACTTTAGTCCCAGTACAGCTAAGTATGACTGAAGATTTATTAAATGTTGATTTTTTTTAAAGGGTTATTTTTGTTCAAAAAGAGTGGAAAACTCCAAGTAGTCTGCTTGAAAATGACATCTTGGGAACAAGAAAGAAATTAAGCACTTCCAGGGCATATTTCTACCATGCTTGAATGCAAGTGACCAAAGGCTCTCAGTCTTTGTTCCAAAAATATTTTCTTGAAAACTCAATTAATGGGTTTCTCAATGGGCAAGCACTGCTGATTTTATGGAATAACCATCTTATATACTCTGTGCACAATTATTAGGCAAGTTCTAATTTTTGGAGGATTAATTTCATTATTGAACAGCTACAGTACTCTCGGTCAATCCAAAATGTTAATAAATCACAAACCTGAACATTTAAGAAAGTAAAAGTAAGGTTTTGGCTTTCTTAGGAGAACATCTATGATATGATATGGTCAAAATACTCACTTGCCTAATAATTGTGCACACAGTGTAGTATACATTTTGGAGTTCATATTTATCCCAGAACAGTTCCCATGGACTTGCCTTTACTTCCCTTATTGGATAGAACTTAGAATAACTTTATTCTCACTTTGAATGAACACTATTCAGCATACATTTAAATGAAATTTTGTTGCATACAGCTCTCAGAGGGTCACCAATTCCAATACGCACTACATAAACATGACTAAATAAATAAAGTAAATACAAAATTATGCATATACCTACATATATTATATGACACAGAAAAACAACACAGTCTGATTCGGATGTATACATGTACATGGCAAGAAAAATGAATCTTCCAAGTATACCAGACGGATGGCATAGCGAACAAAGCTGTTACAGAATCTGGTAGTCCTGCATTTGCGATGAATGCTTTTCACACTATAAATTCCAATGTAACAGAAACATTGACACCCTATGTAAAAATTTCATTCCCAAAGATTTGTTTTCCTTAGCATTTTTATAAACTAAACATCTTCTCAGTTATTATACTGTTTTTATATAGTATTAAAAGATTTTGAGCAGGTCCCTTCCTCTTTTGATCACCAGTATATGGTATTTATAATTTCCTTGAATGGAATATATACCTGTAGAAGTTTGGAGAACCCACTAAATCTGTTGGAGGCATCTTATTTATTAGGAAGTAAGGCAGGGGTGGGATTCAAATTTTTTAACAACCGGTTCTGTGGGCATGGCTTAAGTGGTGGGCATGGCTTGGTGGTCATGTGACTGGGTGGACATGGCTTGGTGGTCATGTTATTCGCTGGGTGTGGCCAACTCAATATCACTCACATTGAAGCACGCATCTCCTCGCCTGGCCTCTCATGACTGTGGGGATGCTGCAACAGTCATAAGTGTGAAAAATGGTCATAAGTCACATTTTTCAGTGCCACTTGTAACTTTGAATGGTCACTCCAGACAAGCAAAGTACCAGCAAAGGAGGGGGGAAACCTCCAGAGATGTTCCGGAGACAGGAAGTCTAATCCTGCCAAGAATGTAATAAGGGTTAACGAAGAGGCAGTTTCTGTAAGGAACACCAGAATGTTTCCTTCCTGCCTTCCTTACAGGGTTAGACCAGTAATTTCTTCTAACAACCGGTTCTCCGAACTGCTTAGAATGTTAACAACTGGTTCTAGAGAATAGGTGCAAACTGGTAGAATCCCACCCCTGAAGTAAGGATGCACAATTATTTAGAGCTGAGATTCTTGCCCACTTCTACCAAGTCAGAGGATAAGAAGGAGTGGAAGCAGTGCAAGAGCTATTTTTAATTTAATCTATAGAACTGATTGTTATGATTCTGACAGTTCAGAGAACTGGCAAATCGCACCACTGACTGGCCCCATGTGACACTGCTCACCTGCCTGGCCAGTGCGTGCCAGAAGAGAGGGAGGAAGAAAAACTTGGTAAGTCTTCTCCTTCTTGGGCATTCACACAGAGCATGGACATGTGAGGCTGGGACCTTCTGTGCATGGGCGAGTCCCTCTGGCACTGTGCACACACAATGTGTGCACAGTGCGGTCTGTGTGTATGCCCGAGAAGGAGGAGAAGAGTTGCCAAACTTTTCTTTCTCCCTTTGCAGCACAAAGGCAGCCGGCACAATCTGCCCCTTTAAGGTACCTCAATGCAGGGGTAATGGTAAGGGAAGACCATAAAGGGACAGCCAGGCCACAGGAGGTGCCTTCTGAGAAGCTCCACTGCAAAGGGAAGGGAGGAAGAAAAGTTTGGCAACTCTTCTCCTCCTTCTTGGGTAGAGCTTGCACACACGGCACTGGGAGGATCTTCTGCAAGGAGACGGCACATGGGCAAGTTGCTCCAGCACTGTGAGATGTGTGGTTTGTTCTGTATGTATGAAGCCGAGAAGGAGGAAGGAAGCAGCCAGGTTGAATGCTGTTAGCGCGGCTGCAGAGAACAGGAAGCAGCTGCCAGTGATACCCTCATGTGAAGATGTTGGGAGCTTGGAGGCTCCACCTCTTCAGGAGCCATGAAGTGCTCACCACCCCTCTGACACCCACCAAGTCTCCTCCCAATGCACTTCTTTTCCTCCTCACCAGAAGCGTTATTTTTGGGGAGACTGCAGGATTGCTCCACCTTCCTGCCAGCCATCTGGTCTTCAGTACTGGCTGGTCATATTCTCACCACCCAGCACCAGTTCAGATGTTCCTTCTCCCCCCCACCAGGGACAGAAAGAGGGAGAGGGAGGGAGGGAGAGGGAGGGAGGGAAAGAGAGAGAGACAAGAAACAGAAAGAGAGAGGGAGAGATGAGAGAGAGAAAGAGATGAGAAATAGAGAGATGAGAAAGAGGGAGACGGAGAAAAAAGAGAGATGAGAAAGAGAGAAAGAAAAAGAGAGTGATGAGAGAGAAAAATAAGAGAGAGATGAGAAAGAGAGAGAGGGAGAAAAAAAGAGAGATGAGAGAAAAAGATGAGGGGGGAGAAAGAAAGAGACACAGAGAGAGAGAGATATCTGTTTAAAAGAAAATAGAAAAATGGTTCTTTGAGTGTTTAAGGTTGCAAACCCCAGGTTAGGCAAACACCATGATCGTTAAGTGAACTTTGTGATCATTAAGGGAACGCTGGTTGTTAAACACGTTTTCCCCAATGGGCATTTTTAATCAGAAACCAGAAGGAATTGTTTGAAATTGGCAATAAACATAGAAAACCTCAGTCACATGACTGTGTGACATGTGTAAGTGGTCATGAGAGAGAGAGAGGGAGGGAGGGAGAGGGAGAGAGCGCATGGCTGTCAAACTCCAAAAACAGGTGAAGTAGCTCTGGGGAGGTCAGTCATAAATTAGAGCACTTGCTAAGCAACTGGCCATTAAGCAAGGACCACTTATATTTGGTTTGCCAGTCCCATGGCCACCTACCACCTAGCCATACCCACCCTAGTCACATGACCACCTAGCCACGCCCAGCCAGTCACATGACCAGCAAGCCATGCCCACAAATTAGGCCATGCCCACAGAACCGGTTGTTAAGTAATTTGAATCCCACCCCCGATATTAATATACGTATAATATTCTATATGCATGCATAATTTTCCTTCTCTCGCATTAAAATGTACTATTTGGCAGCAGTTTAGGTGAAACTTGGGGTTTGCATAAATGATGTATTGATTACATTTAACTAAGGAGTCTCGGGCTACAATATAATCCCTCTTTTAAATCAGCATGCACTGAGATTTTTGTGTATATTTCTTGGGCATTCTATCTGTGTTAATTAAATGTTGATAGAAAAAAAGAAATGCAATCTTGCATGGTGCCTCTAGAGAAATTAATGTGGTCAGCAGTGAACAGTAGATTTATCAACACAAAATAATCAAATGTATTATTACGCCATCTATTACTATTGTAAAGCAAGAGGAAAGAGAAGATGACTGAAGTCATTTTGAGTCTTATTTGACACAAATACTCCTTGCAAAAAACAAAAAAGAAGAAGAAACAGGAATTATAGTTTCCCTGGGCACATTTTCTCCAATTGTTCCATGAATTACATTGTCTGTGATCTTAGGACAGGCAGAAATTATAATGCCACAAAATTTAAAAAAATGAAAAGTTTGTTAAAAATTAGAGTTTTGAATGAAAATAATGCAGAAAGTGTCCTTTGAAGTCTACAGTAAAGATAACAAATAAACTGTTCCAGGGGGGATACATTTTAATGAATCATGCAAGTGGCAAAATATTATTAGTATAAATGTGAATCTACCTCAGGATTTGATGCAGGCATAGTTCAGCAGTTCAGAAAAAAATTGACCCTGATTCAACTAAATCAAAAGCTACCTGATTGAGTTCAGAGCCAGAACTCATCAAATCAGATAGCTCTCAGACAATCAGAGTAGGGTGAATATTTGGACACAATCTTTGGGCAGAATTAATAACGCTTTCTGGGAAAGTGTTTAATTCTGCAAAATAAAGATTTTGATTTTGGAACACAAGCAATATCCTTTGTGTGGAATTATGATTAGTGTATAGCTTTGTCAACTTTTAATGTGAGTGTAAGATTGATCTGTTCATGGACTTTTTTGGTTGCTGATGTTGTTGATTGTTTATTCTGGAGAGAAAGATTATAAACAAATACATTAATAGATAATAGTCCATAAGCATTTTCAGTATGGTTCTATTGCTCGCCCAAGTTCAACTCCTCTCATTACCTTCCTGCTTCTGATCCTGACATCCATGCAGAAATGAAACTTAATGGGGGATTTTTACACTCAACTTAGTTGCAGTATCTACTATGCAGAACTATTCTGAGCCAGTAAACAAGTTTCAAACAGCTTCATTTGACTCAGGGTAGATGAAGCCATTGTAGGTACATAATGATTAACAGTTACCGATTACTGTAACAGTACTGGGGTTTTGCAACTATGTATAAGGAAAACTAATGTGTGACCGCCTGCAGATTTACAATCCAATGTTATGATACTCCCAGATAAATAGTATGGAATTGTATGTCCTCAATTTTGGGTAGCTTTCTATTTCTCTGTACTGTGTAGAACATTGTCTATGCCATTTTTTTCCCTAGCAGTGTATAGCCAATGAGCAAATTATGTTCTGCCTTACCACTATTTTGAAAGCATACTATTTCTCATGCAATTTATGCTTCTCGTGCTATTTATCCCCTTATCTCCTTTGCTAGGCTGCAAGGATAAAGTTCAAATTAAACAATGAACAAGAACACAGCAGAAACAACTGAGAAATTATGCTTCAGTTGCTCTGGGATCATCTGAAGGCAAGCAGAACATTATGTGCAATTGATTTTAATTGATCACTCAGAACTTTAAATATCAATGATAAAATGCTGAAAGTTACAAAAAAAAAAAAATGTGAAGCATTGAACATTTTGCCATGAAGATGACAGATGGGTTTGTTTAATATTCATACACCTGGTGATCAATTTGTCTTAGTTCCAGGTTTTCTTGTTACATGAACCAAATACCCAGTTTGGAGCTGAGCTGCTTTATCTATTAAATCCCCATTGCCTCCCCAAATAGATACTCCAGAACATCATGAATGTTGATGTTAAAGAATAACAGAAAAGGAAGAGAAGCCTAGTGAAAATTAGGTATCCATTCTTATAAGAACAGAGGAACATTTGCCATCATTGTCTATAAATCCATATATCTAATATCAGAAGTGATACAAAAATATACTTATATTGATAAACACTGCTACTAGGCAGTCATTCCCATTAAATTCAACCATGAATTTTGGATAAGCAGTACTTTTTAAGCTCCAGCTTGAGGATCAATAACATAATGCTGAAGAAGTGGTTTGATTGTGTGACTTCTACTTATTTTAGTTATTGTTTCTTTATTATCTTGTTACATACTGCTTTTCCAGAATTGCCCAGAGCAGTTTAAAAGGTCTCCTCTGAAAGGGCAAAATTGTTTCCCAGATTGTGCTGTGCAAACTTTTTTAAACACTCTTCAATAGAGCCATAACAAATTAACAATCTTAAAGAAATCAAAAAATAAATATTAAAGCAAGGATCATGTGAAGAAGAGGAGTAAGAAGAAGAGGAGGAGGGAGCAAGAACAGAAATCTGAACAACAGCAATAGTACTTAGACTTTTATACCACTTCACAGAGCTCTATAGCACAGGTATCAAACTCATGTCATCATGGTGGCATCATGTGATGAATTGGGACTTTTTTCCCCCTTTGCTAAACTGGGCATGGCCAGCTTGTGAACCATCCAGCCTGCGGACTGGGAGTTTGATAGCCCTGCTTTACAGCCCTCTCTAAGCAGTTTACAGAGTCAGCCTATTTCCCCCAACAAATCTGGGTCTTCATTTTACCCACCTTGGAAGGATGGAAGGCTGAGTCAACCTTGAGCCTGGTGAGGTTCGAACTGCCAAATTGCAGGCAGCTGGCAGGCAGCAGAAGTAGCCTGCAGTACTGCACTCTAACCACTGAGCCACCAAGGCAATCAAAAAGACAATCTAGTACTGGTGATCCTACATACGCCAGAGAGTATATTTTGAAAAAAATAAAAAGGCAGTGAGGGAGTCAGTTATTTCCATGACAAAATGATACACAATAAATCAAACTACTACATAGCAACGCGAGTCAATCAGAATGACATCCAGCAGAATTCCCCCATTGATCTTTGCAGATTGGATGGGACTGGAAAATTTAAATGTTTAAGCCCTGAAAATTCAGGTCTTTATAGGCTAATATTAACATTTTAAAATTTTAGTGAGTTCTGTACTAGTTGCAGTTTATGGACCATATTTGAGGTTTCCAAATAAATACTTCACATTAATCCAATTATTAGGTTATTAGTGCATGGATTACTGAGGCTATGTTACCTGAGATGCCAATTTACCAACAAAAGTTGTGCACCATCTCTCCTTGGGACTGAGGATACTTGGGCCCAAGTGACAAAATGAAATGAATGAAAGTCCACAGAGTGTCCAATTCCCTTGGAATAAATATTATCTTGTCCAGGACAGGCTTTCTTAATAATTCCTGGAGCTAAGAAACCATTTGTCACAATTCTTTTATTTTCTTTTTCTTCTCTCTCTCTTCCTTTCTCTCTTCTTTTTACCTCCCTCCCTCCCTTCCTTCCTTCTTAATTTCACAGTACTTATTTCTCTCAAATGAACTTGAATTTGTTGGTGCTCATCCAGCCATAATCCATTTGCCTCCAAGCAATTCAAAACACTTGCACAGCAACTGAATTCACTCAGGTGATGTTAGAGTTGGTGCCATTAACATATTGCTGATACATGTTCCAATTTGTGGCTGACTACCTTCTATTTTCTGGTAAGATATTAACAGCAGAGCTAAAATAATGTAATCCTATGAATTGCAATGATGCAAGTACAATGGGATCAGGTAGGAAATTGCTATTGACCTTCTGGTGGTCCAATAGGCAATCCAGTGTCTCCATTTTCAATTTTTACCAAGTTTCTGACATAAAGTCCTACAATCAATTTTTTGTCAACATTTTATGTTCCAAATGGCAAATCAAGAAGTCAATATAATAGTAGATACCTTGTTGGTTAAAAGATCATCAATCATGGCAGCAGAGATTGTTTCAGGGCTATGTTCAGACTTTAAGTCAGACTATAATGGATCTATTTATATAAAGAAATCTAAACCTATCATCTTGATATATGTCCATAGGAGAAAGCTTTAGATTTAAGGTCCAAATGCAGTAAATAGAGAAAATTAAACAAAGAAGTTAAGCCTGTTTATGATAAACTAACAGTGAAAAATGAGTTTCCTAGTGGGATTTAAAAAGAATCATGTAGTGAATTAGCCATCTGAAAGAGCAAAATTGCTTCTAAAGCTTTGCTGTCTAAACAGTATACTTGGACCAAGATGGGTAAAATTAAAGTAAACTCATCCAAGTCTCTAAGTATTATTGCAAATTTAGCAATTCATAGAAAAGGAGCATCACGTAGACAAAGGCCAGAAAACTCTAGTGACACATTTGTCTGGGTTTTTCTTCCTATCCTCAGTAATGATATAAAAACATAACTACCATTATTATCATGAGTAGAGCAAGGGTCCACTGATTTCAATACTAATCATTCTAGTATCTGGGTTTGGGGACTTGTTAATGAGAATTAAGTCAATATAGGAACCTTAAGAGACAATCAGTCAGTGACCATGGATCATGTAGCAAATGGTTAAAAGAGAAGAAAAAAGTGGGGCATTACAAGATTATAACCTCTCCAAAGAATTACAGTACTTTCATAAAGAGTAGAAATACAATTTTGGGCACAACAATTTAGAACTGTAGCTTTGGGAATCCAAATAACATGAGCTGCTCATGATGCAATGACTTAGGTTTTTATTTATAAAGTGCAGAAGTAATATCCTTGATTGAGAGAAATGGAACAAGGGAATTGAAGGACATAATTCTCCTATGGTTAGGGGGGAGCTCAAAATAGGGTATATACATTCATAAATAGGATGTGATTACCAACATTTATTCCTTGCATTTATCCATCAACCTTCCTTTGTGAATAGAATTAATTAATCTTGCATGAGCTTAAACTCTTACAGATGTTGGCTCAGAAGAAACAAGAGTCTTGGCAAGGAGAAAACAGCAGCAGTGCGATGTTAGACCCTACTAAAGTGTTGAACTTCGTGAATGTTCAGAAGATTCTCTATGTAAAAACCTGTGGTTCATTTCTGACATTCAACTGTGGAAAATTAAAAATTACCTCATAAACAGGCAATCACTTTCCTGGTTGAAAAATGAAGAGGATAAGTTCCCAAAATAGACAATTTTTGAAAGCATATTTTTGAAATATAATGTATAGAGGAATACCATGTAAGATATAGACCACCTGCAGAAAATTCATTTTTAAATTCTTAAGTCTAGGCCAAATACTCAACTTGAGTGCAGTCCATTTACTCAAATCTATAGCTATTTCAGATAGTGAGATATATTTAAATTCAAGCAGATCATTTGAAGTGTCTGTCTTAAATGTTGTCAATCCAAGCAAAATTATTATCTGTAGATTTAAGATTATACCTTAAATTTTATCTTCTGCCTTCAATCAATAAATGACAAGTCTTCTCCAATAAAAGCTTTCCCTCATAAGTTCTCTTAGAATTGATACATTCCATATCTTCTATAAGCTGGACAGCCTTAGATCCAATTATGGAAAATATTTGGATTCCTACATCTTTACTTTCATCCAAGTCACTTGAGCATTCTATCTTCATTTCCTTTCTTTACTACTCTAATCATAATTCCCCACTCAAATTGGCTCTTTGGAAAATAAAATATAAAATTCTATCTATTGCTTACTCTGACACTTATTTATTGTTTAATGGCTTTAATGATGTTGCGTGCTACTTGTCCTAATAGCTCTCCCTAAAATAAAATAACCAGCAGTATAAAAACCTTGAAGTCTATGCTCTGATGAAAAGATAAGCTCCTGCATCAGCTTTAACTCCAGAGGACAAGTCTTACTTCCAGTGACAAGACATTCCATAATATAGATCCAACCATAGAAAAGGCAAAATTAATTGTTAATATTAAATGTAATTACAATGGGATCTGGAAAAGGTACCCCACTGTAAAGGCGATACAGTAATCTGAATCAGGTTTATTATTTAAGGGAAAATCTTTCCTGTATTTTGAGTTTTAGAACACAAACAATATATTATTCATTTCTCAGCATATTCATAAGAGCAATTTGGTTTATTGAATGCCAATTCACTAGCTCTCCCTCACAATTTTTATTATTTCCAGAATAGTAGCATCAGCAGGAAATGTTAGATAGAATATTAGATAACACTCAAATACCTTAATATATAATTTACAGAGGAAAAAAACAGCATGATATTGTAAGCAGATTATACTGGAAGGGATTTTCCTGTTTGCATTAAACAACGTGCTTTGCCAACATCTTTTTCTTTTCATGTTTCTGTGAGTTTTGCCTTCTAAAATAATATCTCCTGTGACATCTTCTCTGGGCAGCTTCAAAGAATATAATTATAAGGCTGTATAGCCCATTACAAAGGAATTTAAAACTGACCTTGGGGAAGGGTAAGTGAGCTCTTAAGAGGGATTCAGACAAGAGATTACATAAACCAGTGATTGAAGAAAGCATGAGAGAAAGTACAAAATAGCTTTGCCTTGATTTTGTTTAGTGTAACAGTGAAAAACTTGGACAGGCTTTCAAAATTCTATTATCATACCCTTCTATTGTAAAGTAACTATTCTAGAAATTACATGACGAGTGAAATCATTACCTTGGAGAAAAATCAGATGACTGGCAGTGGGGAAAATAGGTACTAGAGGCAGGACGAGTTCAACAAATTTCAAAGTTTAACACATTTCGGTAGTGTTTAGTTGATTCAAAATTGGTTCTCAACTCAACGGTGGAGAAAAGCCTTTTAACTACTAACAAACGAAACAAATTTGGAGAAGATAAGAGTCAATGAAATTCAAAGTAAGATGGACTTAGATCTCTTATGGGCATGAAGGGACTCAAGACTGATGGCGTGTTTCACCTCACCCTCAGCTCAGAAGTCATCTCCTACATCTAATCAATGAGAGAAAATCCTTATTTATTTAATGGCTATTTATGTATGGAAACTATATCCTGCCACAATCAGTTTGATTTACAGTGGCTTACATGATAACAATTTAAAGCATTCATGTTCAGTATGATCTTAGTAACAGTGACCATAAAAATTGGTTTCAGTCAATAGCCATATTCAACTGTCCTTGCCTCCTGTTGTGTGCATAGGAGTGGTGGTTTTTCTCTATTACTGTGTGCATGTAGAAATGTCAAACAAAATATTGATTGTTAACTGCAAAGCATTTCCAAAATGTGGTGTGAATACATGAGGGCATTATGCCAACTAGCTCCTGTGGAGAAATGGAAATGCTCAGAGCCAATATCTGATAGGAGTCCAGACAAAATGAACCATGCTAGTCCACAAACATGATGAAACTATAGCATCACAACTTCCATTTTGTGATTTGAGCTTCACTGTGACCGAAATAAAATAATAGCAGTTCAATTGTTTAGTGCCAATGAAGATATGAAATAACAGGGTTATGGTATTAATCTAAAAGTGTTGTCATGGTCAGATATACAAATGCTGTCAACTAACATTATTACATAGATATAAGACAGTCCAAAAACAATCAGGATATTCTACCAGAACTTAAACCTAAATGGCCTCCTTAGGATAAAAATGGGAAATCCCTATACTACTCTAAAAAAAAAAGACAAAAAATTAGCTCAGGTTTTTTTTTCTAAAACTATTACTGTAAATAATTTTTTGGGTGTCAGTTCATTTGTTGCTTCCATTGTTAAAGTACTGGTCATTTTGAAATAATTACACAATTTACTCATCTTGATTAACAGTATAACTTATATAATATCTACCATTCACCTACCATACATGTTTGCAGTTGTGTTGAAAGGCCTTGCTATTTATTTTCTCTTAATTTTTAACAATGAAGAACAATCTAGAACACAGAGTGAGGAGAAGGGGAAGATAGAGAGAGGAAAATAAGCCAGAACGTTTTGTAAAAATTACTCAGATAAGGGCAACTAGCACCCAAAGTTATATGCATCACTGGAGCATGAGCTGTTCAACTGGCATCTTATTTATACTTTGCAAACATATTCGTGCTAGTGAATCAATTTAAACTTCCCAGGAGATGTCAATCGAAGGGCAAACACAAAGAAAATAGAGGAGCAAGCAACAAAGAACAGAAAACTCTCCAGCTAACATTTCTTACCAGCGTTAGCAAGACCTTTGATTAAATTTGGCCTATTCGGAAATCTTAAATACAAATATCAGGAAGCATATAATCATATGCATTCCCTACAAATCTCTGCTTCAAGAATAGGAAGATTGTTGCCCTGTTTCCAAAAGAGAAAAAAAAATGCAGAATATAAACAACGAAGAATGGAAATAACCAACTCCTAGTTTGTCTAAACAGGCTAAACCACAGTTTCATATACATGTCAAGAAGCATGAGAGGACTTTTGTCTAGGATTACCCTTGAGGACAAGCTCCACCCTTGAAGGCATAACTTAGTTTTCACAATAACTTTCCTTGACCCCAGGGAACCATTACCCTTTTCCACCTCAAGTATGGTTTCAGTCTCACGACTGTTATTTTTAAAAGCATTGCTAGTTCCAGATTAGGCTCCCAGCGTAGGGTCAGTCAAAAGGGTAAACAATGCTGCATTTCCATCAGACATCTGGGGGGCCCTGTATTTATTCATCATTTGAGAGCAAAAGTTTGGACTTTTCTTTCAGCATGCAGAAAATATGCCCACAAAAAAGGCTTCCATGTAACAGAATCATATTAATATACATCAAATATTAATAAACAATCAATAGACATTGATTGTTTTACAAACTGTTTCATATGTCTCACCCTGACTCTGAAATATTTCTGATAAGTGAATAAAAAAGAACTCACATGTCTACTCTCAGTGTAAGTTACATCATCATTTATCATAGGTTATCTCTGTCATATTGGAATTCAGAAAGAAAAGTTATGCTTCTATTCCCATTTTTATTGTTAGAAATCTTTTTTTTTTAAAGAAATCAAAAGAAATGCAAAGAAAGTATTGCAAGTAGAAGCAAAAGAATTTAAATCATCCTAGAAAACCTTGATTTAAATATATTGAAATCAATATATTGATTTCCAACTGAATAAAGCAATTAGATAAATGTAGCATGAATACATATAAGCCAGGATAGCGATGATGATGATGATCATCATCATCATCATGATCATAATCATCATGATTTGTATACTACCAGGCTCCCAACTCAGAATTTTCAATAATAGGTTTTTGGCATTTTTATTTATTTCATACATATGTATATTTTTTATTTATTTATTATTATTATTTTGTCAATTGCTTACAAGATAATAGGTATAAGTAAAAACATAGTTATGAATACATACATATAAGAAAAATATCAAAAAAATAAAAGAAACAATAGGACAGGGACGGTAGGCACATTGGTGCGCTTATGCACGCTCCCTACAGACCTCTTAGGAAAGGGGTGAGGTTAATAGTAGACAGTTTAAGGTTAAAGTTTTTGGGGTTTGGGGAAAAAAACCAAAGAGTCAGGTAGAGTATTCCAGACATTGACCACTCTGTTGCTGAAGTCGTATTTCCTGCAATCAAGTTTGGTGCGATTAATCTTGAGTTTGTATCTATTGTTTGCTCTTGTGTTGTTATGGTTCAAGCTGAAGTATTCATTGACAGGTAGGACATTGCTATGTATGATTTTATATACTATACTTAGATCAGACTGAAGGCTGCGTAGTTCTAGGTTTTCTAGGTTTAGAATTTCGAGTTCACACAAAGCACACACACAATCTTACAAGATTCTTTGAAATATCTTTAAAAGAATGCCATTAACTGTGGAAAGAGTATAGTGTCAAAAATAACTATTTAATACAGAATTAAGATTCAACTTCAAGAAAGGTTATTTCTAATTATAATTTTATATGTAGGCTTGTACCATATCCAAAATTTGGGTTTTTCTTAACATAAGGCTTTAATATACCAGCTCTTTCTTGATTTATTAAATAATAAAAATAGAACTTTTTAGATGAGATAGAAACTCTTTTTACTTTTTACAAATTGCTATAACTTTATTATTATAAGGCTGTTTTGGTTAATTAATAAATATTGACTTCACTTTTATATGCAGCACTAATCTAGTGCTATCTTAATTTTTTTACTCAGTTTTTTTACTACTTGCAAATCTCTTTTCTAGTTTTTTTTTTCTTATTTATTTTCCTGTTTTTGAGATGCACTTTAAAGATCTATTATATCAAACAACAAGAAGAAGATATTGGAAGCTGTAATTATTTATTTAGGGCTGTATGAAATCCTATTTAGCACAAATGGCATCCAGATTCTTTTTTTTTTTTTAGAGAAAACCTCTCAAAACAGAATACCATGGTTTTGTGAAGAAATCATAAATATTCACACTTTGAAAGTTGAACCCGTGGTAGATCACATGTAACAGAAGAAGCTAAATCTGAAACATAACATCATCTCATTAAGCTTTAATCTGAGTGTTTATGCAATAGCATCTTGGGGACCTTAAGTCTGATTTGCTAGAAGCTCCAATCAATGATTGTCTACAATAATACATATACAAAGTTTTTTTTAGTAACAGTACATAGGTACAAAATCACTGGAATACATTAAAAGATTCTGTTAATGTAAATTTACAATGAAGTAGAATTAATTTATCTAGGTATGTTTCCATATGGCATCTCTCCCCTGTCACCTTTACCATGCAAAATAACTAAGAAGGTTCATTTCCAAGACATTTCACATCAACATTCCTTCTACAGGATCAGCTACCTCTTATCTGACCATTGTATGCTCTTCCTCCTGTCTCCCAAGATCATTCCTACATACTAATACATGAATAGATGCACTTCTTTACATCCAAGTTATGCCTTTTCTCTGTGACTTGCACTGGCTTCCCCAGTGCTTCTGGATGCAGTTCAAGGTGCTGATTGTCACCTGTAAAGTCCTTCATGGCATGGGACCAAATAATTTGCAGGATTGGTTGTTTCCAATTGTTTCTATCTGCCCCACTACCTCCAACAGAATAGCCATGCTCTGGCTGTTTTCCCAGTTGTTAAGGCCAGGAGGTTAAGGGGGCCCGTGGGATGGCTGCTGGAGTTTTGATTGTTGCTGTCCTCAGCTACTACTATTGGTATATTACTGGGACTGTTTAATTGATTCTTCTTTTAAAAAAAAATGCTAGCTACTGAGTGCCTTGTGAGATGGTTGGTCACATAAATTGATTGAAACATATAGTAAATAATATAATATGGCATACTTTGTCATTTTTAATGTTTGCAATAATTTACTCATGGTTTCTATTAATGATACTTAGATTCCTACCATTCAGAATCATTATTAGGGGAGTTAATTTACATACACAAATGGTCTAGTGCTTATTTTCTCTGAAAGCAAATTGTTTGGAAAGCACAATTCTCATTAATCACAACTAACTTCTGTTTTTGTTATTTATATTCAAAATTATTCTTTTAATAAACATTCAGAAAGATGAAAGTTGTCTGCTACATAGGTGCTTTTGTTCTTTCTCCTGCTTATATAATGACAATGCTGCATTAAAGGCAGAAGTAGAAATGTGCAAATGTAATTACATTGTTAGATTGAAGTGATGGGTTTCATTGATATAGAGCAGGGATGTCAAATTCATATCATCACAGGGGCAGTCACATGATGTTTCAGGACTTTTTTCCCCTTCGCTAAATTGGGCGTAGCTAAGGCATGACACATCCGGCCTGCAGGCTGGGAGTTTGACAGCCCTGATATAGAGTATCTCAGCAGTTAAAGACGCTGAGTTTGTCATCTGACAGATCGGGTTCAAAACCTGAGTGTTGCATAATGGGGGTGAGCTCCCGTTACTTGCCCCAGCTCCTGTCAACCTAGCGGTTTGAAAGCATACAAATGCAAGTAGATAAAGAAGTACCATTTCAGTGGGAAGGTAACAGCACTCTGTGAGCCTTTTGATGTATAGCCATATGGGCCACTTAACCATGGAAATGTCTTCGGACAACGCTGGCTCTCTTAGTTAAGAAATGGAAATGAGCCCCACCCCCTAGAATCAGATTTGACTGGACTTTATCTCCCTAAAATGTTTGATAAAAGAGAATGGAAATAGCTGTAACTTTCGTATCTCATCATTTGACTGTTGCACAATTAGGCAAACCAGAGTGGACTTTCATAGGTAGCCAAACCCAGAGGTGGTATTCATCAGATTCTGACCAGTTCTGGAGAACTGGTAGTAGAAATTTTGTGTAGTTCAGATACCACCTCTGACTGGCCCCGCCCCCATCTATTCTCTGCCTCCTGAGTCCCAGCTGATTGGTTGGGAGAACGGAGCTGGAAAGCAGGTTAGTGAGGTGGGTGGGAATGGAGATTTTTGCAGTATCCTTCCCTGGTATGCCCACCAAGCCATACCACACCCATCAAGCCATGTCTACAGAACTGGTAGTAAAGATTTTTGAATCCCACCGCAGGCCAAACCTGATGGTTTAGTCAAATCTTGCCTCCTCCCCTCCTTCTAATATGGGAAGTTTTCCTGCTAATTGATTGTGTTTGGTGAGAGTGGAGAGAAAGATCTATTCGTCTCTGCCAATTGGGCAATGTATCTGTGGCAGGATAAGGATTGCCAATGGAGTAGTAAATATCATTGTCTAACTCATTCAAGTCTAGCTTGCTGCTTGGTCAAGAACTGGTGAGTAGCACTTTAACTCAGCCACAAGGAAGGGCTCTCTGTCCTACATAATATTTTATTTATTTATTTTGTCAAGCATGTATGAGAAAACAAGTATAGGTATGAACATAACTTATAAACATATAAGTATGAATAGGTATAAGTATGTACATAATAAATGAGTACGAATAAATGGATAAAATGATATCCTTATTATTCTAATTTAACTGGATAATTTCTATGCTAGCATCCTCCTAAAGATGACTTAGGAGCAGTTATGGATAGTATTCTTTTTTAGTAGCATATGAGGGTTTAGTAAACCAGTGGGGGAAAAAATGAAGTGAAATTATCAAAGAAGCAAAGTAGAGATGTCCCAAGCAGTCAAACTGTCCTCTTGGAAGCTATTCATTTGGAATAGATATGAGACCATATGAGAAGCTGGTGTTTGGCATGCTCTCTTTTTGGAACAGTGACCTATCCTTTAAAGCACTCTTGGCTCATAAATGGAAGAAAGTTGTTTGTCTTTTCTGTTGCTGGAACTAAACAAACCCTGAAGAAAATATGCTGTAAAATGTTGGGGCTCTGCATCACCATTTCAGGCATGCATATACATAGACGCACACATGGGTAGAATCCAAACTAAAGCAATGTAATTATTATTATGTGTGGATAATCTATGATTAGATTCATAGTCTAAAACTGGTGGGAATTTAATAATTCAAGTCCTAACCAAGAATTATTAAGGCAGTATCTAAGAATGTAGGCCATTCCAAGGAGGATGCGGGTTTTGTTTTTTGTTTTTTTGTTTTTTGTTTTGTAGAACTAGTGTTCAGATCAGATAAATTCAATATTTCCAGATATTGGGGAAGTCCTTCAGATATTTCTCCAAGGGGTCAACTCATGATTAGTATAACATCAGATTTCTTTTTCCATAAAGGTCAGCTTTTATTTGCAAGTCCCAGTATTTTGTAAATTTTCCAATTGTTTTTCCTCAATCCTAGCAACATCAATGAACTGATTTTTGTCTTTTCAATAACTGTTATATCAGATATATTATGAACAAGATGCCTGTCTGATTGTATTTTGAAGTTCCATTTAAATCTTAACCCACTCATTTTTCAAAATCTTCTCCAGTTGTTTTGACTATATCTGAAATTAATTGTAATAATTATTAGTTATTAAATTTATATAGTATGATCCCCAACTCCTGGGTGATTATCTTTTTACTTTCTTCTTCAACAAAGTTCATCTTCTGAGGGAATCAATGAAGGGCCTCATGATCTCAGTTTTGCCTGGTAGAATAGAGCAGTGCCTTGAAATCAGCTAAAAAATGACAGTGCTGTATGTTACCTTCCCAGAAATGACATTTATTGGAGGACAGAAAGATTTATCTGAAAGAGCAAGATTGACGTCTTCCCCTTCCTTTTTTGAAAATCAAGTTCATTGGAGAGGAGGCATGAGGAACAGCATTTTCACACAGTGTCCTAAACAAAAGAAACAAATTTTACTAAAAAAGACTTCTTCAGCAAAATGCCCATCATATTCCTTCCTATTACATACCCACAGGGGTGAGATTCTACCAGTTCGCACCTATTCGTTAGAACTGGTTGTTAACATTCTAAGCAGTTTGGAGAACTGGTTGTTAGAAGAAATTACTGGCCTAATCCTGTAAGGAAGGCAGGAAGGAAACATTCTGGTGTTGCTTACAGAAACTGCCTCTCCGTTAACCCTTATTATATTCTTGGCAGGACTAGACTTCCTGTCTCAGGAACTTCTCTGGAATTTTTTCCCCCTCCTTTGCTGGTACTTTGCTTGTGTGGAGTGACCATTTAAAGTTACAATGGCACTGAAAAAAGTGACTTATGACCATTTTTCACACATATGATTGTTGCAGCATCCCCACAGTCATGAGAAGCCAGGTGAGGAGATGTGTGCTTCAATGTGAGTGATATTGAGTTGGCCACACCCAGCGAATAACATGACCACCAAGCCATGTCCACCCAGTCACATGACCAACAAAGCCACACCCATCACTTACCAGCTCTGCTCTCTTCACAGTATCCACTGCAGCTGACTTGGGAAACAGTTTCTCCATTCCTCTGTTTAAATTATCTATTTACTTTAAAAAGTATAATCCATCCCCCAGCAACATATTAAAACTTAAGAGGATCGAAGGCCTACCATAAAATAAAGGTTCACCTTGCATATACATGCTAGTCAAGGGGGCAGTGCTGTTACAAAGCTGAAGAGCCAGCACTGTCCAAAGACATCTCCATGGTCATGTGGCCGCATCTCCATGGTCATGTTCCATATTGTGTTAATCCACTCTGGAAAACACCATCAGTATGGGAGTTTATTACACACATAAACATAAAACTGTTTTATTCTCTTTGTTCTCTGTAATCAAGGAAAGCAATAGCAACAGCACATATACCGCTTCACAGCACAAAGTCGTTTATAGAGTCAGTATATTGTCTGCAACAATCTGGGTCCTCATTTTATCAAAAACTGAATCAACCTGAGTTGGCCAGGACTGAACTGCTGGCAGTTGGCAGACTTAGCTTGCAATACTGCATCCTAACCACCATACCTCTAGGCTCAGGATGGTCTGTCAAGCATTATAAAAAACTAGTATGTATTCTTATAGAACCTATGATCACATAATCCTCTAACTTGATCTTAGTTTATTGAATAAGCTACTATTGGTTGTCTTTGCCTAACATAATAAACTTTGCCTAACATAATAAACCAAATCAAACAAACCATATTCTGGTTTAGGAGACTATCCTATATCGAGCCAAAGGCAGATGGTGGATTAAGGCTTGATGAATCACTTCATCCATTATATTTGCTCTATGCCCCATCCCTCAGGCTGAATTAAGCAAATCACCCAAAGCTAACTTCCTAAATTGAAAGCTAGCTCTTCTCTGTTTTGTGTCCTTCGGTTGGATAAGTGCAGGCTGCTGAGGTGAATTTGACACAGCAAAAGCGTATCTTCAGATTCTCACACTGCTGGCACTTTCTGAAAATAGCTTAGTTCCTGACTACAGCAGATTTAACCCAGCCATCTAATCCTTAATTTGAATACAATTATTAATCCAAGTTTTTGGGAGGGGGATTCATATATCCCACTCATATGAACTAGTTTTAGACATTTTCATAACATGTCATGTTGCGATGTGGTTGACTAATCTGAATTTCAGTGTGCTGCACAACTCCAATGAGACCATGTGCAGGAACAACATCTTTATTTTAAAGGAATAACATCTGTATTTTAAATAAAGCATAGCCTGTCACATTCTGGTGGAGTCCAGTCAAGACAGTTTAGTCAAATTAAAGAAAATCAAGACAGCTAAATCGGGCAAAGACAAATCAAAATGGTAAAATTGTAGACTAATGTATCAATAAAATGTATCAGTAAGAATGGAGATGTTTTTTTTTTTCCTTGCATATACAGTACAACAGCTTGAACCAGGAACATAAAATCTTAAATGTCTATTTTTTGAAGAAAGTCCCCTCTGAAGACTTTAGGAGTCTTCTGTTGCATTATCATGGTTCAGATTTTTAAAAAGTGAATATTAATAGAGACATTCAGGAAGGATACAAAGTGTCTTCTCAAAGATAGAGTTTGCACTCATTTGGGAACTTCTACTGAGCAACCTTTTACCTTTTCCATTAATAAATCCTTAATTTGACTTATAGAGTTGTCATGGTGGCCAGCATTATGGAGTAGAGGGAGCTTGAAATGCATTTCTTTCAACTATTTCTATAAGGGATACACAGTTCCAGGATCTTCTCTTTTTTAGGTTTCTGTACACTCTACATACAACTTAAACTTCACTGTCTTACATTTTTAAACCCCCCTTAGTAACATTTAATGTGGTCACAATGGCACATTTATTATAGTGTTACAAAAAGCAGCTTCTAATTCAAATAATGAGTCTTCCAACTTAGCGGGATAATGTATTAATCACTAGCTTCTCATCCAATACTCTGACTGAGAACATAGATCCTATGGATTAATTAGTAAATTGATTGGATCTAAAAGGAAAGGAATAGAAAGGAAATAAATCCACCCTAAATTGTTATTCATCCTGCTAAGTATTCTCTGTGCTTGCTTTTGCTGTCTGCTACTAATTCTTTGCATTGTTTATTGGCATTCTCATTCACTCACACCAATCTTTGGTTGTTGTTCCAGCTGGTTACATTATCTTTAGTTGATATGCAGTTTTTCCAATAATAGTCTTGAGTCATTTATCTGTCCGGTTGTTCAAAAACACCCCACTGAGCCTTCATCCCATTCAGCCTCTCATTGGCTGAGGTCCAACTTCTCCACTTTCTTCCCATATTTGTTGTCTTTCAGTAAGGAAATTAAACCAAACACATTTGAGCTTCACTGCAGGTGAGATCTCTAATGTTTTTATTCTTTAAATCTGATTTCTAAAGCAGAAGGACCTGGGATATAGGACCACCCTACCTGGACTGTAACACCATGGACAGCCACTAGACAGCAGCCCAAAGATAAAGAAAATTCTTAAGTCTTAGCTGCCATTTATCAGTTATCTGGATTTTTATGTCCACAAATGTAGCACTTTCAGTTCTCAGACTAATAGTGTTAAAAGTTAAGGCTTTCTTTTTTGATTACCCTATAATATTTAGGGACCAGTTTGGTATAGTGGTTAAAGCATCAGGCTAAAAACTGGGTAACTATGAGTTCTAGTTCTACTTTAGACAAAGCCAACTGGGTGATCTTGGGCCAGTTATTCTCTCAACAGCCTGAGGAAGTAGGCATGGGAAAAACCACTTCTGAAATATTGCCAAGAAAATTGCAGGGATCTGTCCAGGCAGTCACCAGGAACTTCAGTTTTGACTTCAAGACCTCAAGTATCATATTAAATTTTCCCTTCATGCTACAAGCCCCCTTTATTTGCACTCCATGTTTTCCATAATAGATGAGATTAGAGCAGGGGTCGCCAACCTTTTGGACCTCAGGGACCACCAAACTCATAATTTTAAATCCCGTGGACCAAAGACCCTGGGAAAATCTCCAAAAAAGTCTGCAGGAAAATTTCCCACCCCATTTTCCTACCAATCGATCATTCTTTATTCAGGATCACAGGATACTCTCTGCAGCTCTGTTCTCAGGGAGAGGAAGGGGGGGAGAGAGAGAGAGAGACTTTTGGCTTCATCAAAGAAGCAGCAAAAGCAGCAGAAGTCTTTCTTTGTCTCCCCCAAAGTCTGCAGAAATGAGTCTTTGTCAGACTTGTCATGCCAGCGCAGCCTCTTGGAGCAGGATGCCTTGCAAGGTCTCAAAGATTCATTTCTGGTGGAGTTTGGGGGAGACAAAGACTTTTGCTGCTTTCCTTGTGTGCAGCCAAAGGCAGAAGAAGAAAGAAGCAGAAAGAAGCAGTCTGGTGGCCAGGCCAGGCACGTGAGGCGCGTGGGGCAAATTCCCTCCTCCACCCTTTCCCCTCCCCTCTCCTCATTACCTTGTATTGTTTGCAATGCAAGCAATGGAAGCATTGTGTTCCCGCGGGCCATGTGGGCGACGCAGCTTTGTATTCCCGCACAACCTGGATTAATTGCTTTGGGGATAACATTTCTCTGTGGACCACCAAAATTTTCTCATGGATCACCAGTGGTTCCCAATCCACTGGTTGGCGACCACTGGATTAGAGGACACTTTTGAAAACAAAGCTTCTTTTTAACAAATGTTATTTGAATGGAAGCGATAGACTTATTAAATCAAAGCAAAAGTACCACTCAGACACAGATGCAATTATAACCAAAAGGAAAAACTTCCCAAAACATAGCAAAAGATTTTTCTTGACTGTAAAGCATCACAGAAAGAAGGAAGAACTAAGTGGCTGAAGACGTGGTCTAAAATTCTTGAGTCATTATGTCTTGTGTAATGACTACACATGGCATGATAGAATTAGGTATGAACTAAGATGTCAATACGTGTTTCTCTTACATTTGATCTTTTAAAACCTCAAGCCAGGTTTTTTTTCCATTAGCGGAGAAGTGCTAACAGAACTTAGTTTACATTCTAAGAAAGATTCATCAAGTCAGCTGAATTATCCCTAACATTGGAAACATTAAAGATTCTGCCTCTCCTCCCCCGCACTTTCCTTCCTTTTTTGAATCAATGCTTCATGTCTAGAAGAATCTTTGTAAATCCAATAATTACGTACCAGCATTCACTTTACACTACAGGTATTGATTGCTTTTTCTGTTAATTTATAAAGTAGGTAGAATCCATAAGAAATGTTTGCAGACATTCCTTGATTTTTAAAAAAATTTACATTAAGATCTGATTGTACAATACAACCAGCAATTCATGCAAAAATATGTTTGCTCCTATCCCTGTTATTGTTACTGGGTTTGGCTCTATTGTACTTCAGCCTTTTGGCCATCAATTGGCTGATCAAACACATTAGAAAGCTTACAAATAACCCATAAGAGAATGACCATCCTTTCTTTGCCCTATATAATATATAAGGCTTGCTGCCTTCAAGTCCTGAGGTAGTGAGAAGTAAGAGTCAATGACTCACACCCAGGAGTGGGCTGTGGGGGTTCGCAGGGGTTCGGGAGAGCTCTTAACTAAGATTCTGTGCCATTTGGAGAACTCCCAAATCCCAACTCCTGGCTGGCCCTGCCCCCACCCTGCTCCACCCCTCCCAGGAGTCCCCACGTGGCCTGTTTTGGATGCAGATAAGTGCAGGGTATGCACGAAGGCTTGGGGAGGGCAAAAAATGAGACTCCCGGAAGTTTGGGAAGGCTGGAAATGGTCCTGTATCCAGCTTCCAGAGAGCCTCTGGAGCCCAAGGAGGCCATTTTCACCCTCCTGGAGGCTTGAGGAAAGCCTCTGGAGCCCCGGGAGGGCAAAAAAGCGCCCTCCCTTAGTCAGGAGGCTGACTAAGCTATGCCCACCATGGCCACACATACACAGCAACAGGGCAGAGAACCCTTTGCTAAAATGTTTGAAACCCACCTTTCTATACCTGACCCATTGCAAGACCCTCACATGACATACCCACACCTGAAGCTTTTATAAACAGAAGAATAATGACACTGACATCACTTAAACTCTAGCCTGGTAACGAAACACTCAGAAACCAACCCATATGCTTGGAGAACATACCTTCGCCCTCATTTGTATTATTTCTAGGTCAATCTCAAAAGAACTATCATGATCAGCTTACCCCCCAAAAAACATCAAATGATATTATACTGTTTCAATAAAATAACTATGAATGTTTTAAAATTGCAGATCACTTCACATAATTGACTCAAGCACTCTTGTACCCTATGACTATCATTAAATGTTGTACGTTATGATTATTGATTCTTAACGAATGTATATTTTCTTTATGTATACTGAGAGTATTTACACCAAGACAAATTCCTTGTGTGTCCAATCACGCTTGGCCAATAAAGTATTCTATTCTATTCTATTCTATTCTATTCTATTCTATTCTATTCTATTCACTCGTTTAAAAAGAGTTCTTGAGATTTTAATCAATTCTTGAACATGCTAGCTAGCTGTGAGATAACATAAGTATCTTTTAATTTCTAAAATGCAACTTGTAATTGTAAAACAAGCTTTCCCAGCCGGGTTGCTCTCCAGATATTGTGGGGCTTTCAATCTGGCTATGTATTCTGGAACATCTGGAGGGAATCAGTTTGCAGGAAACTGGTGGGAAATTAAAGCTTGCAGACAAATAGATACTCTATTACTGATTAATAATTTCTACATTAATACAGGAAACAAGATTGCGATCTGATATATTATCAAGAAATTGCCCTGAGATTGCTAAATAAAACAATTACAATGATTTCATAAGAAAACTAATCAGCATCAAACTTACCAATAAAATAATTTAGGATATAAAGCATACACAGGCAATGTAATATAAGACCATACCTAGCTACAATTGCTTGTTTCCACAATTCTGAACCAGGAACACAAAATGTGTAGTATATAACCCATGAATCAAACTTAATCTACTTAATAAAACAAAGAAAACACTTAAAATTTTGGTTAAGCTTCTCCCTCTGAAAATCCCTCTGATTTCATCCACATGTGCAATACAACTTTACCCGCTTGGCATAGTAATTCTGTTTTTTATTCTTCTCTGATTATCAGGTGCATCTCTCACCACTCAATGTTCCCCATCTGGATGGAAGAAACCCTAAATATAACATTTTCAATTCAGAAGGCAAGAAATGGAAGATAAAAAGCCTGGTGTGAGATAAATGGAGAAGTAAAACCAATCATTATATTTTGTTGTTCTGTTTGGAATTGAATAGCCCAATATCCCTTTTGTGTGATAAGTTCCCCTCTCCATGCTTTCTTTGCTTAAAACTTCAAAGCGCACTGCAAACATTATTCTGTGTAAATGTCTGTGGAGATTCTCAATCATCCAGGTCATAGTTGCCCCAAAGGCACTTTTTCAAAAGACAGCTGGACTGTTTGGGGGTTTTTTTCCCTTCAAAATGCTTTGCTTCTCATCCAAGAAGGTTCTTCAGTTCTGCAGAAGTGAATCTCCTTCTGGATGAAAAGAGAAACATTTTCAAGGGTGGGGGAAACAGATGCCTTTTGAAAAAAATGCCTTTGGTACATTATCCTATGTAGAAAGTTTGCAACTTACGTCAAACTAGTAGTCCTACTAATGTGAGATCCATTGCTGAAGATCTCCTTGTTATGAAAAGCTTTGTGGCTATGAAGAAAAAAGGGATAAACTTTTATATCTGTATATTTTGTCTTTATTAGTTGAGAGAACCAGATGAATTCTATGTGTATATTATCCTCTATGAGAAGATAAAGCTTGTCAAAATAGAAATTAATGGGTGCAGAAATTAGATTATCTTCCAAGATGAGCTTTATGGCAGGAGAGGTTACAGTTATTTGTAATATTTAATGTAATTGAACCAGCTTGCAGAAAATACAACAGGTGGTTTGTTCAGATGAGGAGGAAACAAGGCAAAGGCATGATTTACCCAAAGATCCTATATGGCAAGCTTTAGTATTTAGAATGCAGTATTGCAAGCTAATTCTGCTGACTGTCAGCAGTTCAATTCTCACTGGCTCAAAGTTGACTTAGCCTTCCATCCTTCCGAAGTCAGTAAAATGAGGGCCTAGATTGTTGGGGGCAATATGCTGACTCTGTAAACTGCTTAGAGACGGCTATAAAGTGGAGCTGTATATGAGTCTAAGCGCTATTGCTATTTGCCTAAGCAGGCAGAGAAAGGTCTACTTGTGAACTGTGTCCAAACTAGCCTTTTAATTTATCCCATGGGTGGCAATACATGAAGGGCAAATTGGAAGGTGACCTCTGAAAATACCAGGACTATTGCAAAACCTCAGTGCTCCAACCGCTTTCTTCCTTTTTCAGGGGGACAAAAAAGACATCAATTCATAGAAACATTTTCAGCAAAAGCGGCATTTCTAGGTTTGTCATTCAGTTTCCACATGTAGATTCACACTGCTTGCTAAGACTCTACCCCGATCCGTATGTTTCTTTGTAAAACAAGTGAGATCATGCCTTACCAAGGTAAAACAAATGCACAGAAAGGAAAATATTGCTTTAATCGTTACAGAATAGCAAGGATTAGGGTGAAAAACCCGCTGCACATGTTTCTCATTGGGGCCGATATGCACTATTTCAATCAGGCATAAACAGGCTAGCAAAATATCTCATTTTCCCAGACACAAAATATCATTCTGTGAGTCTCAGGAAAATATGATTCCTCTGCATCAGACACAAAATTTGAGGGGGACGGAGCTGGATTCCTCTGCAGCAGCTGAACAGCTGTGCATCTATAATAACAGTAAAATTATTGTCTGGAAAAGCCCCCACAAACCACAATCAAGTGTTTGGCTGAAGAAAGTAGGAAACTGGTCATTTTAAGTATGATATAAAGAACCCTCCTTAAAATCTTCTGGGAATACAGTGGTACATCTAGATGCATCTTTTCCTACCTTGGTTTCTTATCCTAATGGAACAGAAGAACATTTATGATTGCATTTGTTTTGGATCTGAGGATCATGTTGTACAATGTATTGCGATAACAAATAACAGGAAGATTATTCCCTGCCCCCAAATTTCCTGAAATCCAATTATAAAACAAGAGACAACAAGTGAAAACAGATGGATGCAAAGAAATAAATATGCAATAAAGCACAGCATATTAAGCAATGGTTTCTACACAGCAGCTGCTTTACTCAGAACTCCTGCATATTTTCCTTTGCTCTCTCACTTTCTGTCTTTCCTCTCTCATTCTCTTGAAATACATGCCAAAAGATATGAAATATTTCCATGTGTTTTCCATCAAAAAACACTATAATGAAAAGTCATTGAATATTAACAAAATATTGCTCTTACAAAGCTGTTTTTCCCTTTTTGAGCAGTCTTAATAGATGCATTGCACATTAACAGTATTAGTTAATCTTTTGTGTGCCAACAGTCATCTCTATAATATTTAAGAGCAATAAATGCTGTGAAGATTTCAGCCCAACTGTGACTCACAAAATACAGGCTTAATTCAGATGTTAACATTAAGCCATATTTCAGTACTAAGTAAATAAGCTTGATAAAGTCTTACCGGTAGATTTGAGTACCTTCATTTCTCTTCTCCTCCTCCTGCATATGGTAAAGAGAAAAAAGCAAGCAGCCATGTTACCATTTAAAATTTAAACTAATCAGAATTACTTCTGATTAAACCACCTATTAGCCATGTTGGCTGGGAATTCTGAGAACATCCAGCAATATTTGTAATAAGACATAATAGTATCAAATTAATGGCAAACATGTCATTATGTCATCACACAAATTATGTAATAAGAACCATGTATCACACAAGAATATAAGTTATGGAAACCTTGGTGTTCTCTGAGGTTGGTTGTTTGCTTGCAGACATTTAGTTACACAACTAAATAAACCAATGTTGGTGAGTGTGGGATTTGCCCCCTGTTTATACACAGGAACTTTCCCTGCCAGTTTTAGCAATAACAATAAGACTTATATATTGCTTCACAGTGTTTAAGAGCCCTCTCTAAGCAGTTTACAAAATCACCATATTGCCTCCAACAATCTGGGTCCTCATTTTATTGACCTTGGAAGGATGAGTCAACCTTGAGCTGGTGAGATTCGAACTGCCAAATTGCAGGCAGCCAGCAGTCAGCAGAAATAGTCTACAGTACTGCATTCTAACCACTGCGCCACCTCGGCTCTTTAGTTAAAGCTAAGAAGGAAACAAAAAACCCAGAACACCATCATCATCCCAGACGAGCAGGGATTGACACCAGACAAACAATCAAGAAATCAAGGGGGTGTACATAAGCGCACCAACATGCCTACCATCCCTGTCCTATTGTTTCTTTTATTTTTCTAATACGTACCCATTTCATGTATTCATAACTACTTACACGTATACCTATTACCTTCATAACTACTTATAGTTATACTACTTATACCTATTATTTTGTAAGAGATTAACAAATCAAATAAATAAAAATAATTAAAACCATATCCTAATCAAGGATCTACAAAAAGAAAACCACACCCCCACAAATAAATGGAGATTTGTCACCATAAAATAAAACTATAGTATACCATCCAAAGACAATCACAGTTACTGGAAATATAAGTTGTATAATTAGGAAGACAAAATGGGTGAAAATAATCATCATTTATTATTGTTTTTTGAGTTTATCATGGGTGCAGATAATCATCAGCTTCTCACAACCAAGCCCCATTGAATAATCTTGGTGCATCTTTGGTGTGCAAAAATGAGATGAAGGCTTACCTGGCAATTGTGCCATAAGCACAGGACTGCTGGGCTGCAAATATCCAAATAGCCAGTAGATGGCAGCAAAAAGACATAGATAACCATCCAGATTCTTACTGCTCTGCTTACTGCTTTAACTTCATCAAAGGAAGAAGTCCTGGTTTTGGAGATATTGCCAAATGTAATTGAATCTCTAATTGCTTAGTTTAACAATGGTGCTTTTAAAAAACAGATCTTCTCCTTCTTCAGTGTTTTTTTTTTTTAATTTACTTAGGACTACCAGGCGTCCTCTTTTCTATGGTCATCTAGGTTTTCTGGTAGCCTGAATTTTAGAATTGCCTTCTTCTAAGTTACCTTGTTAGAATGGCAATTAAATCAGGTAGCCAATTGAGACCTATTAATGATAAAATCCAGAGTGGAATTATTATTATTATTATTATTATTATTATTATTATTATTATTATTATTATTATTATTATTATTATTATTTTCTGTAGAGCCAGACCTGAAATACTGTTTTACTCTGGATGAAACAGACAAGACTTGAATCAACACCTGCCTGCTTTTTTAAAAAAAAATCTCTCTGGGCCTTGCTTTTGCTTGACCTTACTTCCCTGTTCTTTAAGCTGATGCCTGGTAATGCTTAAAAGTCAAGTTTATTAAGTAAATAACAGTTCTGCGAGTGATTCAAGCAAGGAAAACCCCCACTGTGCTGCCACATGGAAACAGCCGGACTCTCGCTTTTTCTAGCTGATCTAAATCCAGCCTCTCTGGCAAACGATAAACTCATCTTTTGCAAACATTGTTTGGGTCTCTTTCTCTGGCAACTGCCATGCTAAGGCTTGTATTTTCATGACAGTCAAGCATGCATACAGTATCCATATTCCCAGTGGTGGGATTCGAATTTTTTTACTACCGGTTCTGTGGATGAGGCTTGATGGGCATGGCAGGGGAAGAATACTGTAAAATCTCCAGTCAGAGGTGGTATTTGCTGGTTCTTTGAACTACACAAAATTTCCACTACCAGTTCTCCAGAACTGGTCAGAACTGCTGAATACCACCTCTGCATATTCCCAATAGATTTATTTATTTACGTATTTACGTATTTACTTATTTATTATTTATTTATTATTTTTATTTGTTTGTTTGTTTATTTATGGAATTTATATTGCTGCCTATTCACAGGTGGTAACTCAAGGCAGCTTACAGAAAATAAAACCCCGTATAAAAAAACAATAACTTTAGCAACAGAGTGGTCAACGCCTGGAACTCACTACCTGACTCTGTTGTTACATTCTCAAAACCAGAGGTGGTATTCAACAGGTTCTGATCTGTTCTGGAGAACCGGTAGCAGAAATTTTGAGTAGTTCAGAGAACCGGCAAATATTAGCTCTGACTGGAGATTTTACAGTATCCTTCCCCTGCCATGCTCACCAAGCCACGCTCCACAGAACTGGTAGTAAAAAAATTTGAATTCCATAACTGCTCAAACCCCCAAAACTTTAACCTTAAATTTTCTACCATGGACCTCACTCCATTCCTAAGATAACTGTAAGGGGACGTGCATAAGCGCACCAGTGTGCCTACCGTCCTTCTCCTACTGTTCCCATTTATTCGTACCAGAGGTGGTATTCAGCAGGTTCTGATCAGTTCTGGAGAACCAGTAGTGGAAATTTTGAGTAGTTTGGAGAACTGGCAAATACACCTCTTACTGGAGATTTGACAGTATTTTTCCCCTGCCACGTCCATCAAGCCATGCCCGCAGAACTGATAGTAAAAAAATTTGAATCCCACTACTAATTCGTATTCATTTATTTTATTTTTTTGTAAAAAAAATTATTTGGGTTTTCACAAAACATAATACCAATAAAATATTTTTTGAGAATAGCATGATCCAGGTTGTCACTTTTCCATACAGATACAAACTCAATTTCATATTCATCTTTGTATTCTATTCCATATCTTATTACTATTTTAGCATTTTCTCATTGATTTTTCCCTTCCCTTAGTTTTCTCAACCTTGTTTTAATTATCTTATTCCTTTCTAAGTTCAATTACATATCTTTTTCTAAGTTTCAATATCTTTCTAATCATTATGCTTATACTTTTGTCTGTCCTGTTTCAATTTCATATTTTCTTTTCTCATTAAACAAGTTTTCCCCTGTAGTTACTGATTGGAGTATGACATCTTTGTATCTTTTAATTTTTGTCCTTTCAGATCTTATTTAAACTTCAATTTATGCCTTTACCATTATAACATTCAATATCTAGTCTCTATTTTATAACACATAACGTTTGCCAATCAAATTCTGCTTGGTACATTCTTAATATACACACTAAGTTCTTAAAGATTATATATATATATATATATATATATATATATATATAGATATAGATATAGATATAGATATAGATATAGATATAGATATAGATATATAGATATAGATATAGATATAGATATATAGATATATATAGATATATATATAGATATATAGATATATATAGATATATATATATATAGATATAGATATATATATAGAGATAATATATATAGAGATAATATATATAGATATATATATATATATATATATATATATATATATATATATATATATACTTTGTATTATCAGCTTAAAAACCTTACACACACACATATATATATATATATATATATATAATACTAATACATAAAATACTTATTCTATTCCAATTCAGCTCAACCATTAATTAGTTGATTGTTAGTTACAATCTCCATTAGTATTAATTAACATCTTTAACATTTCTTTTCTATTAAATATCATACATCCTTAGGAACACTTGTAATATTTCCATAATTTTTTAAATATTTCTTTCATATTTCTCTTCACTTAAATTTTCATAAATAATTAATAACAATTAAAATGTTCCCATCCTTTCCTAATTTCATTCTCTTATTCTCTTTATTTCATTTATTTATTAGCTAACATTCCATTCTATTACAATAAGTATTTAATCTATCACTTTAACCACATTTGTTTCATATTTTCTAAATTTATTTCTATTTCTAATATAACAATGCTATATCTTATGTACCCTTGCAGAATCCTCTCTTTCAAGTCAATTTTCACCCATTATCTCTATATCTTCTAAATATATCTTCTAAATATAATCTTTGTATGTTTTTTCTGTTTCTCTATATTCTGTTTGTCCTTTATAACGTATTTTCCTTTCCTTCTTCCCGCTCTTCTTCTCCTTCCTCTTTTTGACCCCTTGTCTCTCTAATTCTAATTCTCTCTTCTGTAATCCTCTCTTCTATTTCTTCCTAATATTGTAACTGCTTTTCAAACTGTTCTTTTTTGGGGTTGTTTTTTCAAATCTTAAATTTTTCACTCTCTTTCCCGCCTTTTCTTTTTTTCCCCCACATAAAATTACTTGATCATTAAAGATGGCTTCTTCTTTGTCCCGCCCTTCTTGTTCTTCAAGCATTTCTTGTTGTTTCCCATAGTTCCAGATCTCCATTTCTAAAAATTGAAATACGAAGCCAAAAAAACCTCTTCCTTCTTGTGAATCTTCTTTCTGTTTTTTAAGTTCCATTTTCAGTTCTTCCAAGAGTGATGCCATTTTAAACACTTTTAAACAACCACCCAATTGATTTTAGTCATTTAAATCCAATAACCAAAAGTCCAAAAATCACCAAGTAATCCAAATAGTCCAAAGCTGTTTCTTCTTGTTTCTTTTTTCAACTTTCTCTTCCTGGGATTTTATTATCTTGTTACAAAGTTTCAGTTAGAATGTGTTTTTTAGAAATCTTGTTAAGGTTTCACTGTTAATTCCTTTTATTTCCAGGTGGTCTGCTCCATTTTTCCAGACCCTTTTGTTTTTTTCCTTTTCTCTCAGGTTCCTTCTTTTAAAAGTTTTTAAATATCCAAGAAATCTTTATTATCCCTTTGACATTTTATTTTCAGCTTAAATGCCTATTAATGTCAAAGTGAATTTTTTTCAATTTCTTACTTAAGTCTCTTAGCTGTCAGTATGGGGAAGGAAAGAAAAAAACCCCAAATCTTTTCCCCTCTCTCTCTCCTTCACCGCTTCAGAAATCTTCTTTGGGAACAATGTTTTTATAGTTCAAATACCAGAGTACCTTATGTTGCTGCTTTTTCAGTTCAACCTAGTCAGTCAAAGCTTTCTCTTCTTATCTTCCTCCTGCACAATCTTTTCCGGTTGGGTTCTTCTTTGAGGTGGCCATTTCTGACCACCGTTGCAATCGCCTTCGGGAAAGGGAGTAATGGCCAGCTGGGGAGGAGAGATGTGGCTCTCCTCGATCTTGCTGGTGGTTTCCCCCCTCTTCACCACTTCTACAGGGTGGCTTAGCCCCGAATCCAGCTGGCTCAGGGTGCTCCGGCGGTGAACAGGGATCAAAACCATGCACGATCGCGGATTTTGGTCTGTCGCTGAAGAAGCCCAAACCAGATTCATACTCATTTATTATGTATATGCTTATACCTGTTTATACTTATATAGGCAGAGATGGGGCTTTGCCCTGTTTCTGTTTCTGTATTAGTTTCAGCCATACTTGATACAAGCGACAACATGTCATTTGCATCCTTAGGCTAGACTACTGTAATGCATTTTGCATGTGGCTGCCTTGGAGATTATTTGAAAGTAGCAGTTGAAACAGGATACAGTAATCTGCGTATTGGTGGTACAAGCCGCCAGAAGCACATAACACTGGAGTTGCAAGTATTGCATTGGATGTCAATAGACTTCTCAATGAAATTCAAAATGGCAGCCATTACCTGTAAATTCCTGCATGGCATGGAACCCAGATATCTTTGGGACCACTTACTTTGCGAAGAGTCAAGCAGTCATTCCTAACTAAGAATGTGAAAGGTACCCCTGATATTAAATCTGAGGGAGGAGGTTAGAAAAACCAGTTTTATCATTCTCAAAAGATAATTCATCATTATTTAATCTACTGTGGGAGCCATTTTGGGCAGGGGTCCCCAAACTTGGCAACTTTAAGACTTGTGGACTTCAACTTCCAGAATTCTATGCTGGCTGAAGAATTCTAGTAGTTGAAGTCCACAAGTCTTAAAGTTGCCAAGTTTGGAGACCTCTGGATTTGGGAGTGAATGAAAAGGACTAAACAAAAAGAGTCTCCCTTCTAGCAGAGTGAACAAAATCAAAAATGAAAGGGATGAATTGATTTTGGATGAAATGGCCATAAAGCAATGCTGAGAAAACATTCTAGAGATTTGTACAAGCATGATAGCAGAATGTCAAACAATGATTTAAGTTAATAAAATAAATGTTTTAAAAAATAATGCTGCTTTCCTAGAACAAATGTTGGAAAAGAAATCATAAATACTATTTGAGGTTGTTTGACAATGGTATGGCTACATATATAGATGGAATAACTGAAAACAGGTTAAAAGATGAATGTAATTTGCCTTCGGAATGGTGGTACAATTTGTTTAATGTGTATGTGAAGACTTCATCTATGTCACGTATTGGAAGAATGCCATTATTCAAATATACAAAAGAAAAATAAGTGGGGGTGGGAAATCAGAGGTTTAGTTTGTTAAATGTTCCCAGCAAAGTTGTTATAACAGAATATTGAATAAAAGGATATGAAAAATACCAATAAGCAAAATAATCGAAAGTCATTTTAGGTAAGATGACTTGCTGTATACATTTGATTAATAAATGAAAACAAATAAAATGGAATTTTGTTTTACATCAGCTAAAGGACGCATAGACTAGATTTTTGCCCTTAAACAGGTTATTAATAAATTATGAAATTGTACTTGTTTATTTGTTGTTATAGAGTAAGTTTATAGTAAAAGTGAATAGGTTTGACTTATGGAACATTGTATGTGAATATGGCATTGAAAAGATTACTTCTGAATGCAACAAAAGCAGTATATTATAATGAGAATAAATACAATTCTTAGCAAATGAATCACTACTAAACAGAAAGGAAGATAATATTTTTCTTTAGTTGTTTATGTATTTGTTCAAAAATGTAAAAAGAATTCTTGTGAAAGCTGATCATTGGGAACATGAATGAGTTTCTCTGTGCAAATGATGTCATTTCTGTCTGAGAATCCAAATTATGTGAAACAAATGATAAACAAATTTGATGATGCAATGAGGAGTATTAATTTGAAAATCAAGGACAAAATGATTATTTTTGACAGGGAAAATTGAGTGAATAGATACAAATTACATGCAAGTAATAAAGAAATACAACCGGATGAACTTGTCTGTAGAAAATTGACTGAATATGGAAAATGGATGGAGAATTCTTATTTCTTTGAATCAATTATTTAATCCAGGTAGCTGCCTAGACAAGTTCTTGCCGTTCTATCAGCAACACTTCAGAAGTGGGTTGCCACTGCTTGCTTCCAAAGGTGAGAAGAGAGTGACTGGCCCAAGGTCACAGCTGGCTTTGTGCCTCAGTCAGGACAAAAATAGCAATAGCACTTAGACTTATATACCATTTTATGGTGCTTTACAGCCCTCTCCAAGCTGTTTACAGAGTCAGGCATATTGCCCCCAACAATCTGGGTCTTCATTTTACCCATCTCGGAAGACTGAGTCAATTTGAGTCTGGTGAGATTCAAACTGCCAAATTTCAGGCAGCTGGCAGTCAGCAGAAGTAGCCTGCAGTACTGCACTCTAACCACTGGACCTCTGTGGCTCATGAATAATCTCCTAGTTTCTAGCTTGATTCCTTAACTATGCTGCCTCTTAAACAACATTTAGATATGCAAATGCTGCTAAAAAGATGAAATAGACAGTCTGTTGCATGAACTATGTGGGTTTTTTTTAATGATTGTGCATAGGAATGTGCTTCTGTCCACTTGATTGTATAGAAGTAAGAGTTTTAATAGAAAAAAATTGAATGCAGAGAAAGTGGGATACTTAAGAAGTACTGTGCATACTATGAAACAAGGAGAGATGGAAGAAAGAATAAATAGGTAATGATTGAGTGTGAAAAAATATAAAATTTACGGAAGAGATACTGTACATTGTTGAGATTGGATCATATAGATAAAATAAATTGCAAAATAAATAAAGGAAGAGGGATGGGTTAAGAAGAAAGGAAAGACCAAGAAAGACATAGGTGGAGGGAATTAATCAAATCCTGAAAAAGACAAGAAATTAATGAATTAATGTACAGACATGAAGTTAGAATGGTTTTCAACAGTAGTGGGGTTCAATTTTTTTTACTACCGGTTCTGTGGGCGTGGTTTGGTGGGTGTGGCAGAGGAAGGATACTGTAAAATCTCCAGTCAGAGGTGGTATTTGCCAGTTCTCCAAACTACTCAAAATTTATGCTACCGGTTCTCCAGAACTGGTCAGAACCTGCTGAATACCACCTCTGGTTTTCAAAGATAGAAAGGTACAGAGTACAGTGTATGGTGTTGTTTTAAAGTAATGGGTTTTTTTTTTCACACTTTGCAACTTTTTAAAATAGGTGGATTTCAACTGAATGGCAAACTGGCTGGGGAATTCTGGGAGTTAAAGTCCACACATTTTAAAGTTGCCAAGTTTAAAAAAACCAGTTTGAAACTATTTTTTCTTTTCTCTTATCTCCTGCCTTTAATTTTTTTTGCTTACTATTTCTTAAGCTTTTAAGCATTTTGGGTGACATTGCTTACTTCGAAAGGAAAATAATGTGACCTGTCCAATTTCAACTCTAATGCAAATACTCTCTTCATCTTCTAGGAAAATATTGTTTTTTAAAGGCACTTCAGAATTTCTTGCCCAAAGCTCAAAACACTAGGAAAAACAATCTTGTAGAAATCCTGAGGAAACAGAGAGGTAATTTTGCAATCATACAATTTCCTACATGATAAATGCTTTACTGAAAAGTTCCTATTTTAAAAGCAATATAGACAAATGTCCAGACAGAATATTTTTTTAAGAAATAGAGTGACAGAAAAGTTTTATGAGGACATAGGAATTCAAATTAAATCAATGAAGTCAATCTAGCTCAACCTTCCCAAACTTGGGCAGTATTAAGTCAGAGGGTTTATATCTTCACATCTGGAAGGAATATTTGATTTGTTAGGTGAGCTTTGTTTAACAGAACTAGTCAGATACTATCTTCCTGAATAGAAACTTAAGTCTCAAATGCAGTGCAAAGTTTCTCTCTGAGAGGATTTTTGAAAGAAATTGTCATTGGTCTCATCTTAAACATTCCTACCATCAGGAAATAGAAGCAATTCAAACTGTGGAAAGTGGGATTCTCTAACAGAGTGTTTTATTTTATAACAGCAATAGCACTTAGACTTATATACTGCTTCACAGTGCTTTACAGCCCTGTCTAAGTGTTTTATAGTCAGCATATTGCCCCCAACAATCTGGGTCCTCATTTTACTGACCTCAGAAGGATGGAAGGCTGAGCCAGCTTAAACCGTTGAGACCTGAACTGCCGAACTGCCGGCAGCCGGTGATCAGCAGACATAGCCTGCACTACTGAACTCTAACCACTGTGCCACTGTTGCTTTTTAATAATAATAATAATATATCTTCCATTTTGATACCAGAATCCAAGTCAGGTGACAAAAATTCTCTTCTCTTTCATAGCTCAACTACTTTTTCTTTGGATAGATTGCTATTAATATATCAACTCTGTCAGTGGCAGATGGGTGGGTACTTGAACATAGAAGAACCATCTGTTGACCTAATGATGAGGCGAAGAAAAGATATGCAGCTAGGTTAATAGTTCCTTTTTTTAAAATGAGGAAATATTCTTTGTGTTCTATAATACAAGCTCCTAACTCTCCTTTTTCTCTTTCCTCATTCCCCCCCCCCCCGCCCACACACACACACACACACATACAACTTTCTACACTTGTTGGCCCCATTTCTATTCTACCTTCAAATTATCTTCCTTCAAATTGTTCTCTCCTTCCTCTGGTTTCTTGGAGAAGTTTCTGCTACGACTCCCCATCCATGTTTCTCTTTGTTTGCTTGTTGCCCCTGGCTATTCAGTTCTCCCTCCTTCTCTACTTTCACTAGCATCCTATTCTTTTGGTTTGCAGGTTAGACTCCTCAGAATTAATATTTAGCTTTCTGATGACCTAAATGTAAATAAATGCATAATTTAAATCTCAAATTATTTGTGTGAAATAATATAATTTCATCAGTAGAATAATTATTTTTAAAAAAGAAACAGTCTTTGCTTGCTTGCCAATATTTTTTTTATCCCTATTTTAGTATCATTAGAACTAATAATAATGGCAGCATCAGTAATCCATTCTGTGTTTTATGTCTGCATGGGATAGTTCCTTTCTAATGATTTAATATTTTTTCCTTGCAATTAAAATTGAATCTAGCTTCAACATTCTCTATTCAGACTCCACATCAGTCTTATCAAATCAGTTTGTTTATAAGAACTAGTTGTTAATTCTCCTAATCTCTGACATATTCTCCAATTTAAATTTGATTTAAAACTCAAGGAGGGGAAGATGAAACTATAACTACAAAGATCCTCCCAGGACTGAAGTCACTGATAAGATGATAAAGTCAAGTGTGTGTTACTCATTTAATTTGTACTCTTCTTGGGATACTAAATTTAGTAAATGACTCAATCACTATACAGAATTACAGCTATTTCTAGACTGTAAGTGGTGTAGCACAGCTATACTGTTGCAAAAACATACCCCAATTATTTTCTGAAAGAGGTCTTTCAACAATGTACTATCTCCCAGGAATCCTGGATTTAATTACATAGTCCAGTTCCCCATAAATTCAACTTTGCACATGTACAAACACACATCTCAGAATACAGCTACATTGTCCATGTGCATCAATCTGCAAGGGATGTTACTGAGTGCTTTTTTATCCATAAATTAAAAAAATGCCTGTGTTGATAATGCTGTGTAATAGCAACTGACAAAATTTTGCCTGGCCTTAGCACTGAAAGAATCACAAGTAGCATAGCAGTCTCAGTTCCAGATGACTTAAAAGACAAATAGAAGACTGCATTGTATTCAATATTCATTGAAATTTACTCTTCAGTAGGCAAACCTAGGACTGAATCCCTACATTCTGAAATGTTGACCTACTGTACTCAGCATCCCCATATAAGATTTGGGTCTTTAAACATCTGGAAGAAACCTGATTAGGGAAAGATAAGTGGGTATATTGTATTAGCTTCATTGGCTATGACAAAGACAATTATATATGATGTTGGTTTGTTGGAATGCAATTTAGATGCAAACTTTTAATTATGAAAATGGTAGCAGAGATTATCAAAATAAAATGTGGAGATACTTTTAATCCTCACCTATACTGCCTGGGCCTTGATACAAATTGACTTCCCTTCTGTTTTAGGCAGCTGAATCCAGACTGCAAAAATACAGGTAATTCCTACAGTAAGAGAAAATTTGTACCGGGGCTTTAGTAATACATATGTAGGAGTTTCACAGTCTTCTTCCTTCTTTTAATTGCATTCGTATAATCAATATGACATTTAGTGTAACACTGAATCCCAGCAATAAGGGTAGGTATCAGGTTCATCAGCTTGCACTATGAACATGCAGTCTCTGGGAAATATTATCCTACTCACCAGGAAGGCTTAAAAAAAAAGTTAGGGAAATAAACCAAATATTCAAATAATTGTAAGCCAAGAAGTTTAATACTTTCCTCTATATTTTGACATCTTGTTTACTGTTGACAGGATAAGGCACTGAAATTTGGGATAAACTACAAAGGCATTACAATGGTACATCAAACAATAACATCTTTGCCTGCTGTTGTTTTCCTTTTAACCGGGGATGCTAATGATCTTTTATCTTTGTTTTATTTCTACCTCAAAGCATTAATGTTGCACTAAATACATTAGGAAAAACATATCATGATGGAAAATGTTAATTTGATGCTTAATATTAATGTAAGTATTAAGGGACTCACTTGCTGTCTACCTAAATACAAAACCTAGATTCATCTTTAATGTGACATTCTTTAAGATTTGTTTCCTGGATACAAAAGAAGAATTAAAGCTTAGATATTCAGCCTGCATACATGGAAAACAGTGGTTTCAAAAAGCCAGATCTGAACATTTCTAACATATTTTAATTTGAAAACAGAATATATGCCACTGAGATATCAAACTAACGATGCTACTGACTGAGCCAATGGCACCCATTGCCTTTTTTTTTTTAGTATGTGCACATCAAACTCTGTTCACTGCATGAACAGGTACATGTTGTTAATAGTCTTTTATGTGGCTTAATGAAGGTATGAGTCAATGTTGGATATGTCATAAGGCAGGTTAGAAGTGGTTTGCTTTTGGGAACAAATATAAGGTGAGCATCTTGGCAGGAAGGATCTAGACAACAAATCCATGTGTTCAAAGTTTGGCCTTTACTTCCTTAAAATTGTATGCTGCCTTTATATGTCCGGGAGCACACTGTCCTGTTACCAGTAGAGGCAGTCCTCAATTTATGGCCACAATTTAGCCCAAAGGTTTCTGTTGCTAAGTAAAACATTTGTTAAGTGAATTTTGCCCCATTTTACATCCTTGCTTGACACAGTTGTTAAGTGAATGACTGCAGTTGTTAAGTTAGTAACCCGGTTGTACAGTGAACAGTGTATGGTCATAAGTGTGGAAAAAAAAGTCATAAAGTAATGTTTTACAACTTTGAATGGTCACTAAATGAACTGTTGTAAGTTGAGGGCTGCCTATATTGAATCTATATTCTACTATCAATCCATTCACCTTTCATGGAAGGAATGGGAAAGTGTCATCTCTTTGCTTTTCACTTCAAGATATCATGGCCAGAACTATCTTGAGAAATACACTCCGCAGTGAGACAAACTGGACTAATGTAGTGGTGGTGTTGGTGTTTGAAGATTTCTTATTATTTTTCCATAGGCTTTACCTTGTGACTCTTTATTGTTGGTCTAAAATTGCCCCTATTTGTCTTTCCACGGAGACTGCAGCAGCAGCTGAAGAAAAAGCATCTCTATGCTTTCTAAGCCCATTTTATGCTTAATGTGTTTTAGCTGGAAAGGCACTTTATGAAAAATGATCACAACGCTTTGTACGAATAAAAGGTTATATAAGTATCGACAGGGAAGAATAAACCTGTGGAAACTGTGTATTGATGCACAAGTGCACAAAGGCTACATTGACAGTTGAAAAATATTTGAACCACACAGAAAAGTTATTTAAAGCATATCAGAAATGTACAATAGTTTCTCACTATGTTTATGAGCTAGGAAATGCATTGACACAAAACTGCAGTATCATTGATATTCCAAGAGACTTTTTCTTTGGGGGGGGGGGTTCCCCCTCTTCATCCTCTCATTTTGGTTTTTAGACTTCAGATTTAACAGGGTCTAAAAGGTGCTTAGTAAGAGCAACTTTAATTGTGGAGATGAAATTAATATCAAGAAGATTATTATATAATTAATCCACTACAAAGTAAATTTCTGTCCTGCCAGAAAAAGAAAAGAAAAGAAAGTGTGGGATAATTTGATCTCTCATTGAACAAAAAGGTAGGAGAAAATCTAACTTATCAGCACATCTTCTATTGTCTCTATCATCATTGTCATAAAGAACTTTATGTCAACATTCCAACGGATGAACCCACCCAAAGCAAGCATGGCTAAGACGATCCAATCTCTTTATGCAAAACTCTATTGAGCACATCATATCGGGAAAGATGATGGCAAAACCAGATCTAACTATTTCCCATGCATACCCATATAGTTAAAGTTCAGGTCTTCCCTCCCTCTCCCACAATTAGACCTGGTCACATTGTCTAATGGAGACTTCTGATGTTGTTATGAGAAAGTCTTTTGGCTCTGGTAAACACCTGCTGAAATGTCCTTGGTTCTCATGGCTGGCATCTGGATGTCTAGAACCTAAGTTCTATCTCCCTCTTCCCTCCCCCCATAGTTCATTGGCAAGCTGAGAAGCGACAATAGGTGCAACAGCAAAGGCGTCTTTGAAGCTTGACTCTTTCCTACTGCAAACTCAACAGCAACCACAGTTAATGTCTCTTTTTCCCTCCACTTGATAAAAAGACCTTGCCTTGCATTCACAAGTAGGAAAGCATTTCTGCTTGCATACATTAGCTCTGCCAAATCCTTCTGTTAAATTCAGCAGGAACCCTTGTTAGACAATATGCCAAAGACAAGCCAAGTGCTGAAAAAATATTAACTAAGGAGCAGAACATCCCCTTACAAAAATATAAAATGCTCATAATATAGTTATCTTGATACAAAGTATGGGCTTAACCCAACTGCCAATTAATGTTAAGAGATAATCATTATATTTGAAGCAGAGGATAGATTTATCAAGAAATACATGAGCTTTAAAAGCCTCCCTTCTATCTAAACTACATCTTAAAGAGAGGGGAGCAAAATTAAGACATTTGCTTTTTCTGTTAAACCCAGAGAGTTATTTAATAGATCAGCTGATGAAAAGCCTGCAAATACCTTGATCCATTTCTCATATTTGCCCTAGCAGTCAAAACAGCTCATTGGTGCAAAGAGACCATCTCTAAAACTTTTCAGTTTTCCAATCTCATTCCAGCCCTGTGCTAAACCTAAAGTTATTCCAAAGTACTTTGACCTCAGAAGCAATGGAGGAGTGCTAGAAGCTCAGAAAACCCTACTGACTCCATAGATTTCTATTTATTCTTTTTTATGTGTATATTTTCTGGTCCCAATTGCAGGGTGTTTTGCTTTTTCTGTACAGTAGTGATTGGCAATCAACCTCTTCTAGATAGGAGCCAGTAAAAGCATACTCGTGAGGATGACATGATTGCCCAACTCAGTAAGTTAGTCCCAGTCATTGTAATAACATAGCTCAGTTCACGCTAAGCACGGCTTGCTGTAATGAATCATTGTTTAGAAGATGCAATAGTGCGGTTTATATATTTTAAATACAATATCTAAATTCAAATAAGACAAAAAGTAACTCCAATCCCAAGTTTTATTCTATTATTGCTTCTATCTCTGCAATTCTGGTTCCCCCCTCCAGTAAACATTATAGCCATAAAATAAATTATAGAGATTCCATCATTCCAATCACATTTACTCATCTACCAGAACCAGTAGAATAGAATAGAATAGAATAGAATAGAATAGAATAGAATAGAATAGAATAGAATGGAATGGAATGGAATGGAATGGAATGGAATGGAATGGAATGGAATGGAACGGAACGGAACGGAACGGAACGGAACAGAATTGAGTGGAGTGGAGTGGAGTGGAGTGGAGTCGGGTGGGGTGGGGTGGGGTGGGATGGGGTGGAGTGGAGTGGAATGGAGTGGAATGGAATTCTTTATTGGCCAAGTGTGATTGGACATACAAGGAATTTGTCTTGGTGCAAATGCTCTCAATGTAGATAAAAGAAAAGATACATTCGTCAAGAATCATCAGGCACAACACTTAATAATAGTCATAGAGTACAATAAGCAATCAAATCATACTAGGAAACAGTCAATATAAATTGTAAGGATACAAGCAACAAGTTACAGTCATACAAGTGGGAGGGGATGGGTGATAAGGAGTGATGAGAAGGTTAATAGTAATAATAATGCAGACTTTGTAAATAGTTGGACAGTATTGAGGGAATTATTTGTTTAGCAGAGTGATGGCATTCGGGAAAAAACTGTTCTGGTGTGTCGTTTTGAGGATAGGAGTTGAAACAGTTCATGCCCAGGATGTGAGGGGTCTGTAAATATTTTCACAGCCCTCTTTTTGACTTGTGCAGAGGTCCTCGATTGAAGACAGGTTGGTAGTAATTGTTTTTTCTGCAGTCCTAATCATCCTCTGAAGTTTGTGTCTGTCCTGTTGGGTTGCAGAACCAAACCAGACAGTTATAGAGGTGCAGATGATAGACTCAATAATTTCTCTGTAGAGAAGGCATGCTGCAGATCCCAATGGCTAGCAAACTCCATTTGCAATAGGCATTCTCTGCTGTGGTCCCTGCTTTATGGCTCATCCTTCCCCTTAAAGCGAGGCTGACCTCATCTCTTTTAACTTTTCAGTGACCTTTCAAGGACTGGTTAAATCAGCAGACCTGGAGACTCCAGGGCACTGGGGAAATATTGATATAACTCCCATGTAATTAACATGGGAGTTACAATCTTTGCCCAATCTCTTTTTTATTCTGTTTTTGTTTTGTGCTTCTTTTATAATTTTAATTTTTTGTGTTAACAGTTTGTATATATTGTTTTTAACTTTATTGCATACCACTCAGAGTCACTTAATTATGAAATTATAAATTGGATGGATGGATGGATAAAATTTGAGTATCATTTTTCACATGCTTTCTACAACCATTTCTTCCCTTGTCTTTTTCTATAATAGTTCTATACTGATCCTGAAAATTAGAAGTAGGGTTGTGTTTCATTAAGTTTGGAAATAAACACATTGCTTTTACTGAATATGACCATTGCTCTGGCTATTCAGTGCTTGAATGGACAATATTTTCCTCTAAGTCTTGTACAACTTTGATAAGTTTCACTTTGATAAAGCAATTCAGGACATTAGTAAGTCTAAGTTAAGCATTAAATTGAAGCTTTGTACAGTTCTAGTCACTATAATAATGTTATAGTGTTTTTGGACATGCTGAGCATTAAACCTTTAAGCATGCAAAGAAACTTCTTGATCAGCCATCTAGCTTTGAATTATCTGATTTATACTTATAATCATTCATAGCAATAAGGAACATTTTTATGAAAGTTAATTCTACATACTGTAAATGTATTGGCAAAGCCCTTAAGACAATTATATGTCATTAAAATCAAATGTATTTTCTTGAGTTTTGTTGTTTATTCTGGAAACCTAAACATTTATTTATACCCATCTTTGTATGTAAAGTATGTAAAATTCATCAATAACATTAGCTTCAATTGCCTTCTCAAACTTTATAACAAGCAGCAAACTTTTTTCATCCTATGGAAGGGAAGATCGGCTGGATACTAGAAGAAAGAACCCAAATATAAGAAACAAGCAGCCTTATTAGGACTTCTTTGCCCACAGGTGTCCTTGAGTCAGGATATATCCACTCTTAAAAATAGGAAAAGGATGAAAAATTTATATCTGAAGAAAAGCTGAAGGAGCAATTTGGGATGTCAAGTATGATGGATCACATTGCTAAATTATGATTGCATGGAATAGACTTCCCTCCCCTTGGCAACTCTCCAATGTTTAGTCTTCAGTTTTCTGCAGTGTCTATGCCACTTTGGGAATTCTGGGAATTGAGTATAAGCATCTGAAAATTATCCATATTGAAGAATACTGACATAGAAATGTTAATGAAGGAAAATTTTCCTTTGAACATCAGTGCATATAGGCTGCAAACCTACATAGAGTTAAACTGCTGAAATCCTGTTGACTTCAACTGTATTTAAATAGTTTATAGCCCATAAGAACAATGTTTGTACAATCACAAACTAAGCATCTGTTCTCAGGGTATATATGATATAACTGCCAATAAATGCAGAATTAATCTGAGGTGTTCTCAAGACTTGATACAAAAAAGCAAAAAGGGATCTCTGCACAAAATGTTCTCATGCACCCTGTGACAAATTGTATAAACCACAGTTCCATGGTCTCTGAGTGATTATATAACCACTCATTCCTCTATTTCATTTTTAAAGAGAGCCTTTATTATTATCTCAGATTGTCAAGCACTTGACATAGTAGAAAGATATATTTGTTTTAGAGAAACGCATTGATCATATTGATGTAGAAACTGTGTAATTTGCTTTTATGATGAACTTCTGCTTTTACAGAAATCATATACTTAAGCAGCAGCTTGGTGAGAGACAGATTGAGATGCTTTCAATCAGTTGGCTAGCCTAATGGGATTAGTTTGTTTGGTTTTGTCCTTTGATCTTAAGAAGCAGTAATAACCCAAGCAAGAAATCTTTTACCCTTTTATGTCTGGGAAAAAAGTTACCATCTACTTGTTATACAAACTTAATCAGATGTTAAATGGATGTATTCCATACTCTGGAATACCACCTACTGTCCTCTTCTCTTATCCTTACCTATCTTGTCCATAGAAGTAATAATTTAATTAAGCCAACCGAAAATGGTCAAATTTGTTTTAAGGCCCCTTCATCAAGTAGGCAATTTCCCCAAATGTAGAATTCTTGAAATTCAAAATGCTACACTGATATGTAAAAATATAATCTGCTTCATAAAGAGTCTTGTTTCTAGAGATTTGGGCACCTTTTTTTCTGATAGCAAATACAACTATTACAGTGTTGTTTTTATTTTTGAAGTATCCTGTTAGTCAACAGAATCAGAAAGATTCATTCAGCCATGAATTATATAGTTTGCCAAATAGACTTAGGTAAGTTTTGTGCAATATTTTGGTGAGTCTATTATACATGCTTTGTTATACATACATTAAACTGTGAAAAGGCTTGATGCATCTCTTTTTAGTTGACTGGCCTATCATAATGTCCTGTAAATATTTGTCTGCCTTTCTTAGCACTTAACTTGATCTTAGAAAAAATATTTTCTTTGTTCATTTTTACAACAATATCAGCACCATAAAGTTGATAGTCATAATACTATTTGAGAGAAGAAGCGGGGAGGGAAATCTCTACAAATCACATAAGCATGTCATCTTCTGTCACTTAATGGCATGGTTTCAGGGCCCTTAATAAATCATTTTTGGTTCATAAAATGTTGAATCAACCTTCTTCAAGGTATATCAACCTCTTTGTGAATGAAGCTGAAGGACATAGCTACACACTCTTTTTATAAATTTGATATTCATCTTTCTCAAGAACTTACCTATAAACAAAGTGTCCTTCCTTTGAAGCATAAATTATAATATATCACAACTAAAGTTAGGCTGAGATCTTTGTGAGACTTAATAAGGGAAAGAATGGATCTTACCTTAAGCCTAAATCTGGAACCAACAATGTAGCCAACACACACTAACTCTCTGCACCTTTATTAAAAAAAACATTTTAATCAAGCCTATAAAGTAATTTAGTATGTGACAAGTCATGCACAACTTCCAGAATCATTATCATTTTTATGACCACTCTTGTATATCCAGATAAGCCCCATACCCATTCTTAGAAATTAAAAAAAATGGTAAATGGCTGCAACCCTCTCCTGTGTTTGTAAATGTGCCTCTATCTATCCCAAACACAGAGATTGATGAGATGAATATACTTATGAGGGCTAGAGAATGTGGCAGAGAATAGCGTCATTACTTTTTCTTTTGATAAATTCCCTTTGTCACTGACCACACTTAGCATGGCAGCCAATTTTTATTTGATTTTTTACCCCACTTTTATTACTTTATAAGTGACTTAAGACAGTAAACATACCTAATATTCCTTCCTCTTCTTTTTTTCCACAGCAGAATAACCCTGTGAGATGTGTTGGGCTGAGCTCTCTGAAGAAGCTATTTTCTTTCATTCCATATGGAACACTCAAAAAAATAAAAATAATATGTGACTATTAAACTAAGGAAGATTGTCAAGATGCTAACGCTCCACCCCTCACGGTTATGGTTATGCAGTGCTCAATCAGCCCCATGTAAATTGCCAATCTCAGATCTTCAAACACCTTCAAACCACCAGGAAAGTGAGGATGTGTCTCACCTCTGGAGGGAGAATAGTGGGGACGAAAGGGCCCTTTTCCTGGACATTTTTTTAACTGACAGGTCTATAACATTGACATGCTGATTTGATCCTCCCTCCCTCCCTCGCTCCCTCCCTCCTACTTTCTTTCTTTCTTTCTTTCTTTCTTTCTTTCTTTCTTTCTTTCTTTCTTTCTTTCTTTCTTTCTTTCTTTCTTTCTTTCTTTCTTTCTTTCTTTCTTTCTTTCTTGTGCATGTGTACCTTTGAGTCCATTTTGAATTCTGGCAATTTCCAAATTGCATTGAGAAGGTTTCATATTCTGCAGGATGGCCTAATAGTATTTTAAATGTATAAAATACTGTATATCTCCAGGATCAAAGGATTTCTGCCTTAAATGGGGAGTGAAGTTCTTGTTCTCATGTGCCTCTTGTTGGGTTTTCATAAGCCACAAGTGGCCAACAGAATGTGGTTACAATCTTTGATCTGGGATTACTCAAATAGTTCAGTGTAGTGGAGAACCAGTCTAGTAAAGTTTAACCCTCTGGATCCTAAGATATCATTTCCAATCTCTCACCATAGCATTTAATTGTAGCATTTTGACATTTTGAGATTATCTGACAAGGGAGTTAAAAAGTACTCAGGCCCTGTTTGATACATTTAAGCTACTATTACAGATACAATAAGTAACTCAATTCCTATAATATCCCAAAAATAGATTACCTCAGTCATATTTTCATGAATTAGATTCAGTTAGAATCCAGCTAGTTAATTTCAGCATTTTACTGTTTTAAAAACTGGTGAATTTATTAAGCAGATTAAATGTGTTTGGTGTGAAAGCAACTGTGTGTGCTTAGTTTCTTCTTATTGAATATTTATTTCTCCCTCATTCTACAATCATTTTGGTTGCCCTTAGTTATGGTGCTAAAAAAAAGCAACTCCTTCAGTTGTTTTCAAGAAAATCATAAGAAAAATAATATAAGGAACAAGACAACGTACACCTTTGTGAATAAAAGGCAGTTAATGGGAAAAAATCTGACAGCTAAAGTATTAATAAAATTCCCTTTTGTTTCCAATAAATTGTTTAAAATAGTTTTGTTGTCCTTAACATAAATGTTTTTTTTAAAAAAATTCTTTTTTTAAAAAAAAATCAGAAAAAAAAACATTCTGCAAAGAGTTGAATGGTTTTTTTGTGTGTTTTTTCCCCCCTGTTCACAGATCACTATTCCCTGGAACAGGGCAAACAAAGCTATTATTAAAGGAGAACACTAGGGCTGGGACTTTCACTCTGATTCTGCCTTAAGGCAACTCCTGGCCAGAAGCTGTGAATTGGCAGAGAGATGCTAATGGCTTGGAATGAGTGCCTAATCTTTCTGAAGTTGGATATCTCTCCCACTCACCCACCCACCCAAAGAGGAAGAAGTAAATTTAGATCTGTGTGTGAAAAAAAAAAAAAACATCCATTCAGGCACCTCTTAGAACAGGGATACCAGGAAACAGCATTTTAAAACTAAGAGGCTTTGAAAAAGTAGAAAAAGGAAGGCAAAAGGGATTTTGTGACACCGGGTTGCGTGTTTGATTATATGCATGGGCTTCTCAGAGACCTGCTATGCTGTCTACCTCCATTATATTTAACTTGTAAATTTAAAAGAATTGTGAGAGGAACACCTACCCACCCAGGTTTCTCTTCTCCTTTTCCCTTCATATCTGTAAAAAAACCTCCGTGTTGTTTCCTGTGATGGAAATCAAACATTGATGACTGTCCTCAAATTTCTCACCCATTAGGAAAATGGGAAGTCCAGAACACCATATATACCACACAGAGAATATGATGCATGCAATGTATTCACCTCCTTGAGTTAGCCCAAAACAATCTGTTTTGTAACTGTTATAGTCCATCCTGAAAGAGTTGTTCTGCATTGTTCCTTGCTAGGACCCTGGGCCACTTGAAGAACTAAAAAAAAACAGCAATTTGGAAGACTGGAAATAAACAGGCAGACAGGGCTAAACTCAATGAAAAAAAACGTTATAGTTTTCAAGATGAAACAAAATCAGTGGGTAGCCAGGATAGAATCATTTGTATATTGAAATGAGATGCAATATTTGTGCACCAACACCCAAATAGTAACAAAATAATCACTAAATTTATTTGTGGGATGAGAGGACCTTTCCTCATGAACGGTGCACAAACATGGTATACAAAGATGTAAATAAGAAGGCTATTTCTCAAAGTTCCCCTATTTTCAAATTTCCTTGGTTGGCCAAGATGGGGGGGCAGGCCTGAAGGTGTGTTCCACACATAGTAACTTGAACTTGCCCTCCTCACAAACTTTGCACTTGGTTTAACTTGATTCCTAAAGGCTGAAGCATATAGTTAATTATTAGTTACATTTGCATCCAATCTTTCCTCCCAAGAGAATAAGATACCATGCTGAGTGTTCCCTATCCAATTTTAACCTCACAGCAATCCTCTGACATTGGTTAACCTAGAAAATAATGACTGATTCAAGGTCAAATCTCAATGGTGATGTAAAACTGGATCTCCTCAGACTTTACCACCGTTTTGACTCTCATTCAACTGAATGTAAATAAAAGCTCCCTTCAAATCTATTCAACAAGGAAGGTTCTAGTAACTCAGATGGCAGGCTAATGCATATCTCCATGATCCTGTTCAGAGCCGATGTCTCAAACTGATGGAGTGAAATGATAAATGAAATGTGAACCTTCTCAAAGTCTTTTTAATCTTTATAGTCAGACAATTTACCCACAATAAAGATTTTAATGCCTCACAAGGAGGTATATTTAACATGAATATGAGATACTTTATTGCCTTATCTTGGTTTCTTCTTTACTCAACTTTTAAAAGCCCTGATTGATTAAAATGTTAATACAGTATTTATTTCCTTTGCTATTGAATTTAAAGAATTTAAAACTATGTTTCATTGCACATTTTAAAGCTAAACAGAAACCCCACTGAATATATGAAAAGAATATTTTCCATGAAAAATAATGTTGTACAGTTTTTTTTCTTCCATTCAATTATGTCTCAGAGACTGCCTGGATAAGTCCCTACTATTTCTTTGGCAATGTTTTTCAGACATTACTTACCATTGCCTCCTTCATAGGGCTGAGACAAAGTAAATGGTCCAAGGTTACCTAGAATACCGAATACGAAAGTTAGAAGAGAGTTTGTAGATCTCCTAGCCCAACCCCTTGCTTGACCTTATACTATTCTGGAAAAATGGCTGTCCAAAGTCTTCTGAAAAAACTCCAGTGATCTTTTGGAGGCAAGCCAGTCCATTGATTAATTGTTCTCACTGACAGGAAATTTCTCCTTAATTCTAGGTTGGATCTGTTTTTGATAAGCTTTGATAAACTTATCCTGCCCATAGCTACTTTGGAGAATAAGTCAGCCCCCTCTTCTTTGTGACAATCCCTCAAATATTGGAAGATGGCTATCTTGTCATTCCTAGTCCTTTTCTTTGTTAGACTGCATATACTTAGTTCCTGCAACCATTCATCATATGCTTTAGCTTCCAGTCCTAATCAACTGTGTTGCTCTTCTCTGCGCTATTTCTAGAATCTGAACACCCTTTTTGTAAAGTGGTGATCAAAACTGGATGCAGTATTTCAAATATGGTCTTACCAATGCCAAACTACTGTAGTCTTACCCAGTTGACCTCACGCCCAAGGCAGAACTAGAACTCAGTCTGCAGGTGTTTAGTTTGATGTCTTATTCACTACATTAAATTATTCCTCTCAAGTATATTTAATAAGTGCTGGAAATAAGCATTATTAAGATTTATCGAACCAAAACAAAGGAAATGTCACAACAGAGAGAGGGAGAATTGTACATATTCACTGAATAATATACAAGATCATATTTTCTGCAAGAAGGACTTTGCAGTGTGAACAGAGATACGGAAGGCCTTTCTCACTGGTGGATTGATGCTATGCACCCAACTCTGGGTTGACAGAAAACTACACAGATGTGAAATTTGATGTCTCCATTGCCACTCTTATACCAACTGTATTTCCTCCATTTCTAGTCACAGCATTTGCCCGACTTCCTTCCATGATAATGAGGTCCTCCTTGAAAGGGATGGTATAGAAACACGAAGCATAAAATGATTGGCAATTTCTATTCTTTGGATGCAATACTATAGAAGACCATTACAACATATTTTTACTTGAAGTCAAAAGAGTCATCAAACTATATGTACCATTTAAAACTCCCAAAACCAGAAAAAACAAATTACCCAAAACAATAAGGAAGTTTCAATCCAAAAAGAAATCACTTTGGCGGAAAAACAAATCTGGTCACATTGCCAACTTCAAAAGCCAATACAAAAATTTATGCCACCAGATAAAAACTGAATGCACCAATTATCACATTAAACAAGAAGAAAACCTTCTACAAACCAATTCCACCTGTGATTTTCTACAATTTTGTAAACAACAAACTAAAAGACTCAAAGTCCATCCCACCCATGAAAGGACCTAATGGTAAAGACTGCAACAACAACACTATTAAAGCCAACCTCTTTAACACATTCTTTGGCTCAGTATTTGTAAACAGCAATGGATCATGCCTAGTATTTCCTAGTTGAACCACAAACAACTACAATGATTTAATACAATACATATCGATTTTACGGAAGACAATGTTGAAAAAGCACTATGCAATCTAAAACCATCTCTATCTATTGGACTGGACAGAATATGTGCCTACTTCTTAAAAAAGCTATCCACTGCCATAGCAGAATCTCTAAGCATAATCTTAGAAAAATCTTTCAGGACCAGCTTCTTGCCAAAACTATGGTCACAAGCCACGATCATCCCCATCTTCAAAAAAGAAGACCCCAGCCTAGTTGAAAATTACAGACCAATCTCTTTATGTTGCATCACCTGTAAAGTCATGGAATCAATTATTAACCAATCCATCATCCTCCACTTAGAAACAAACAACCTACTCTCTAATAAACAATTTGGTTTTAGGAAAAAAAACTATCATGTAATCTGCAACTCTTACATTGCAAAAACATATGGAGTACACAACTCGGTCAGGGCAAAGCAATAGATGCAATCTACATTGACTTCTTTAAAGCCTTTGATTCAGTGGTACACAACAAACTACTACTAAAATTAAAATCTTACGGTATCTCTGGACACCTGCATAATTGGATAGAAGCATTCCTAAACAGATAACAATGGTCAAAATTGGGAGCGTCCTATCAAATTTATTTATTTATTTATTTTATCTAATTTATATACCGCCCCCCTCTCCCAAAAATAATAAAACATACAATTAGAAAAGTTAAAATAAATTTAAAAGTTATTAAATAAATGGCTGAAACCAATAAAACCCCATAAAAATTTTAAAATTGAATTAAAAATTTAAGATCCTTCTTATAGCGTTAGGCCAGACTGGCCTGTTGAAAAAGGTGGGTCTTTAGTGCTCGCAGATCAGTAATGGTTTGCATCTCCGTAGGTAGTTCATTCCAAAGGGAGGGTGCTCCCACAGAGAAGGCCCACACCCTCGGGGCTGCCAGCCAGCATCGTCCAGCTGGCAGCATGCCGAGAAGGCCCACCCTGTGGGAGCGCACTGGCCAGTGGGAGGCCGATGGTGGCAGTAGGCAGTCCCACAACTACCCCAAGCCATGGAGCACTTAAAAGATGGTCACCAACACCTTGAATCGCACCCGGAAGGCCACCGGGAGCCAGGGCAGCTCGCGCAGGAGCGGTGTAATATGGGAGCTCCAAGAAGTCCCCAAGATCACCTGTGCGGTCGCTCTGCATCCGCTGAAGCCTCTGGATGCTCTTCAAGGGGAGCCCCATGTAGAGAACATTGCAATAGGCGGGAGGTGACGAGGGCAGAAGTGACTGTGCGCAATGCGCCCCGATTCAGAAAGGGCTGCAACTGGTAGATCCAACAGACCTGATAAAAAGCCCCCCTGGTGACGGCTGATATATGATCATCTAACGACAACCATACATCCAGGAGGACTCCCAGATTGCAAGCCAGAATTTCACGCCCCACAGTCAGCGATGGAATAAGCTGACTGTATCTGGGCGCAAGGAACACAGCCACTTGGTTTTGGCCGGGTTGAGCCAAAGCCTGTTGACACCCATCCAACTCCACACGGCTTCGTCAGAATGACCCGGGGTAGAAATGTATAGCTGAATATCATCAGCATACTGATGAAACTCTACCCCGAAACCATGGATGATCTCACCCAGCAGCTTCACATAAATGTTGAACAGCAGGGGCGAGAGCACGGACCCCTGAGGCACCCCACAATACAAGGGCCTCGGGGTCGATCTCTGCCCCCCTGCCAAACAAATTGTGAGCGGTTGGAAAGGAAGGAGAACCACCATAATACGGTGCCTCCCACTCCCAACCCCTCCAACTGCCGCAATAGGATACTGTGGTCGACAGTATCAAAAGCCGCTGAGAGATCTAACAGGACCAGGACAGAGGAACAACCCCTGTCCCGGGCCCTCCAGAGATCATCCACCAACGCAACCAACATCGTCTCCGTGCTATGCCCAGGCCTGAAACCCGATTGGAGGGGATCTAAATATACCGCTTCCTCCAAGTGCTTAGGGAGCTGTCGTGCCACCACACTCTCAACAACCTTCGCCACAAAGCGAAGGTTGGAGACCAGATGATAATTTGATAATGTTGGTCCAGGGACGGTTTCTTGAGGAGGGGCCTCACCACTGCCTCTTTCAAGGTGGCAGGCAGGAACCCCTCACTCAAGGAAGCATTGATAATGCCCTGGAACCTACCTCATATAACCTCCCGGGTGGCCACAATCAACCAGGAGGGACACCAGGAGGGACACGGGTCCAGTAAACATGTGGTGGCATTAAGCCCACCCAGTATCCTGTCCAAGTCCTCCAGGGTCACAGTGTCGAACTTCCCCCAAATAACCTCACTGAAATCCTCCCCCGCCTTCCCACCCAGAGTTGTCCAGTCAGAGTCCAAACCATCCCGGATCTGAGCAATTTTGTCCTGCAGAAAAATAGAAAAATCTTTGGCCTGTCCTTGCAAGGGGTCCTCCCGCACTCCCTCATCCAAAAGGGAGCGGGTCACCCTAAAAAGGGTAGCCAGGCAGTTTTCTGCGGACACAATAAGGGCGGAAAAGTACGATTGCTTTGCCACCCTTATCGCCACTAAATAGGTCCACAAATAGTGTTCGGTCAGATACGGAACGGCTGTCCTCCAACCACTCTCTAGGCGTCTTTTCCGGTGCTTCATCTCCCTCAGCTCCTCAGAGAACCAAGGAGCCAGATGGGATCGGCACCAGGTCAGAGGCCGCAAGGGCACGACTCGGTCAAGGGCCCCGGTCGCCACCCTATCCCAGGCAGCCACCAGGTCCTCAGCTGAGTTGTCTGTGCGAGTCTCGGGAAACGGCCCAAGCTCTGTCAGGAACCTATCTGGGTCCATCAGGCGCCTGGGGTGGTACCATTTAATCGGTCCCGCCTCCCTGCGATGAGGGGGTGCGGAATGGAAGTCCAGCCTGAGGAGCAAATGATCCAACCATGACAGGGGCTCCATCAAAACATCCCCTAAACCTAGGTCATTCTGCCACTGACCAGAGACGAAAACCAAATCCAAGATGTGACCCCCTGTGTGTGTGGGATCCCGAATTAATTGGGTCAGACCCAAGGCTGTCATGGAAGCCATGAACTCCTGAGCAACTCCCGAGGCCCCGCCGGCAGAGGGTAGGTTGAAATCCCCCGTGACCATAAGCCTGGGGGTCTCAACCACCAAGCCAGCTATCACCTCAAGGAGATCAGGCAGGGCCGATGTCACATAGCAGGGAGCCAGGTATGTGATCAACAGGCCCATCTGAACCCCGGAACCACACTTCACAAAGAGGGATTCACATCCGGTCATCTGAGGAACAGTGGATTCCCTAGGACACAGATCTTCCTTAGTAACCACCGCAACTCCCGCTCCCCTGGGCCCTTGGTCGATGAAAAAACCGAAACCTGGGTGGACACATCTCCACCAGGGGGACACCCCCCTCTTGGCCCAACCAGGTTTCGGTAACGCCCGCCAGGTCCGCTCCCCCCTCCCAGATCAAATCATGAATAAGGGGGGCTTTGTTAACCATGGACCTGGCGTTACATAATATCAACCGAAGGCCCAGAGCCTGATGACATGGACAGCCTGGGGAACGGGAAGTAATTAGGGGGTTGGAGCATGCCACCACATGCAAATAGCGAGGGCGCACTCCCCCAACATAATATGGCCCCCTATACCCACCAAATCTGCCTCTCCCGCTCACCGTGCAGATAGACCTCAACTCTCCCCCCCAGGAAGAACCCCCCATCCTCGACCCGAGCCCAGTTGACCCCAGAGCCCTCTGATCGCACTCAACCCCTGCCGGTGCTCGACCCCCAGTCTTGCCCCCGCCTCAGGCGGGTTATCCCCCAACCCCATCCTGGTCGTCCTCCCTAACCCTGATAAAACTTTAAATAAAAACTGAAACAATTTTAATTCTGTACCTGTCAACAGTGATGTCCCCCAAGGCAGTGTTTTAGGACCAACACTTTTCATACTCTACATAAATGACCTCTGTGATCATATCAAGAGCAACTGTGTTCCCTTCGCTGATGATGTAAAGCTATTCAACACCACAGACATGGGGCTCCCTGCGGGGAGCATCCGGAGACTCCAGCTGGTGCAAAATGCAGCCGCGCGGGTGATCATGGGGGCGTCATGTAGCGCCCATGTGACGCCTCTCCTGCGCGAGCTGCATTGGTTGCCGGTGGCTCTCCGGGTTCGCTTCAAGGTTCTAGTTTTGACCTTTAGGGCAACCCATGGCATGGGACCAGGTTACCTTCAGGACCGCATTCTGCCAGCGTTCTCCAACAGGCCGGTGCGTTCCCACAGGGAGGGTCTGCTCCGGGTGCCGTCGGCCGCTATGTGTCGCCTGGCGGCGCCAAGGAGTAGGGCCTTCTCTGTGGGTGCCCCCGCCCTCTGGAATATTCTGCCACCGGAGCTTCGTACCGGCACGGACCTGAGGGCCTTCAGGCGCGCGTTGAAGACCTGGCTCTTTGAGCAGGCCGGCCTGGGCTGAGAAAATGATTTTAATTTGGTCTCCATTTTTTTAATTCTAAATTGGGTTTTAAGGGGGGGGTGGGGTTTTGTTAGTCTTATTATGCAGCCGATTTAAATTTAATATTTTTTAACTTTTGTATTCTTTGTGGGGTTTTTAGATGAGCTGTTCACCGCCCTGAGTCCCTCGGGAGAAGGGCGGTATATAAATGGAATAAAAAAAAAAAAAAAAGACAATACTGCTACCCTTCAAAAAGACCTTGACTATTTATCAGAATGGTCAAACAAATGGCAACTTCAAATCTCAACAAATAGATGCTCTGTCCTACATATTGGCAAGAAAAATCAGAAAATAAAATACAGGCTAAATAGTCAAGATCTTGTTGATAATCCAAACTCTGTCAAGGATCTTGGAGTACTCATCCCTAATGAGTAAGTGCTAGAGCCCACTGTAACAACATAGCCAAAAAGGCGTTAAGAATTGTTAACCTAATCTTACGTAGCTTTTTCTCTGGTAATATTACACTAATAACTAGAGCATACAAAACATTTGCTAGACCAATACTCGAATACAGCTCATCAGTCTGGAACCCACATTACATATCTGATAATAACACAGTTGAGAAAGTCCAGAAATATTTCACAAGAAGAGTTCTCCACTCCTCTACTTGTTGCAGAATACCTTATGCCACCAGACTTGCAATTCTAGACCTAGAAAACCTAGAACTACACCGCCTTAGGTCCGATCTAAGTATAGTATATAAAATCATACATTGCAATGTCCTACCTGCCAATGAACACTTCAGCTTCAACCATAACAACACAAGAGCAAACAATGGATACAAACTCAAGGTTAATTGCATCAAACTTGATTGCAGGAAATACGACTTCAGCAACAGAGTGGTCAGTGTCTGGAATACTCTACCTGACTCTGTGGTTTCTTCCCCAAACCCCAAAAACTTTAACCTTAGACTGTTTACTATTGACCTCACCCCTTTCCCAAGAGGTCTGTAAGGGGCTTGCATAAGCGCACCAACATGCCTACTATCCCTGTCCTATTGTTTCTTTTATATTTTTTTTTATTTTTCTTTTATGTATCCATGTATTCATAATTATGTTTTTACTTATATCTATTATCTTGTAAGCAATTGACAAATAAAAATAAATAAAAGAAAGAAAGAAAGAAATATACACAATTAGACCACCCTTGTAGATTGTCAAAATAAAGAAAATATCACTTTACTACTTGTGCACTTAGGATGTCTTAAGACTGTCTAACTCAAGTTAGGGATAGGATGAAGACAATGTCAGGGGACATGACAGGAAAAGAAGATGTTGCCACACATGCATCTGTCTGCAAAAATTGCATATATTATGTGCAATTTATATATATGTATATTCACAGTATGTGTATATAATACAATATTATATATTATATTTATTTTATTTTATTTATTTGTCAAGCGATTATTAGATAACAGATATAAGTATAAGTGTGGTTATGAATATATTAAATTTACTCTGAGAAGCACAAGGCTGAAGACACAAGCCTGAAGATGATGAATGAGACTTCATCGAAACGTCACCTAGAAACTTCCAATTCTACGCGGGAGAAAACCCGAAGAACCAAAGATCCATATGTATATATATATATATATATATATATATATATATATATATATATATACTTTGTATTACAACACCCTGTTAAGCCCCAATTAAGGGAGAAAGCATACTGCTTTCTTTTCTGTCTTTCGGCTCATCACCAGAGACCATACCGACAGAAAGCTATTTGTTTCGTTGCCTTTTGTTTACATGTGTGTAAGGTTTTTAAGCTGATAATTTTAAATAATAAATAAGGGAGACTAGTATAGATCTATTTCGAGCTAATTAGCTCTCTTCAGCTAGCCATACCCTTACTGGGATTCGAACCAGGGAAGTATTACATGTGAGGCAGTTGTAATTGCCTCTACACCACTGGCTCTCTCCTTATCAGCTCAGGCAGGGGAATAAGTATATACTTTGTATTACAACACCCTGTTAAGCCCCAATTAAGGGAGAAAGCATACTGCTTTCTTTTCTGTCTTTCGGCTCATCACCAGAGACCATACCCCTGCCTGAGCTGATAAGGAGAGAGCCAGTGGTGTAGAGGCAATTACAACTGCCTCACATGTAATACTTCCCTGGTTCGAATCCCAGTAAGGGTATGGCTAGCTGAAGAGAGCTAATTAGCTCGAAATAGATCTATACTAGTCTCCCTTATTTATTATTTAAAATTATCAGCTTAAAAACCTTACACACATGTAAACAAAAGGCAACGAAACAAATAGCTTTCTGTCGGTATGGTCTCTGGTGATGAGCCGAAAGACAGAAAAGAAAGCAGTATGCTTTCTCCCTTAATTGGGGCTTAACAGGGTGTTGTAATACAAAGTATATACTTATTCCCCTGCCTGAGCTGATAAGGAGAGAGCCAGTGGTGTAGAGGCAATTACAACTGCCTCACATGTAATACTTCCCTGGTTCGAATCCCAGTAAGGGTATGGCTAGCTGAAGAGAGCTAATTAGCTCGAAATAGATCTATATTAGTCTCCCTTATTTATTATTTAAAATTATCAGCTTAAAAACCTTACACACATGTAAACAAAAGGCAACGAAACAAATAGCTTTCTGTCGGTATGGTCTCTGGTGATGAGCCGAAAGACAGAAAAGAAAGCAGTATGCTTTCTCCCTTAATTGGGGCTTAACAGGGTGTTGTAATACAAAGTATATACTTATTCCCCTGCCTGAGCTGATAAGGAGAGAGCCAGTGGTGTAGAGGCAATTACAACTGCCTCACATGTAATACTTCCCTGGTTCGAATCCCAGTAAGGGTATGGCTAGCTGAAGAGAGCTAATTAGCTCGAAATAGATCTATACTAGTCTCCCTTATTTATTATTTAAAATTATCAGCTTAAAAACCTTACACACATGTAAACAAAAGGCAACGAAACAAATAGCTTTCTGTCGGTATGGTCTCTGGTGATGAGCCGAAAGACAGAAAAGAAAGCAGTATGCTTTCTCCCTTAATTGGGGCTTAACAGGGTGTTGTAATACAAAGTATATACTTATTCCCCTGCCTGAGCTGATAAGGAGAGAGCCAGTGGTGTAGAGGCAATTACAACTGCCTCACATGTAATACTTCCCTGGTTCGAATCCCAGTAAGGGTATGGCTAGCTGAAGAGAGCTAATTAGCTCGAAATAGATCTATACTAGTCTCCCTTATTTATTATTTAAAATTATCAGCTTAAAAACCTTACACATATATATATATATATATATATATAGGTATATATATAGGTATATATATATATATATATATATACACACACATACATACATATACATATGTATACATATACATATGTGGTCCGTGGTTAATAAGGCTCCCCTGATCTATGATTTGGTTCAGGAGGAGGCCGCGGACCTGATTCGGTGTCACCGAAATCTGGTTGGGCCCAGAGGGCGGTGTCCCTCTGGTTGAGATGTGCCCACCAGGTTTCCTTGCATTTCACCAGCCTAGGGCTCAGGGAAGGGGTGGTGGGGTGGCGGTGCTCATAAAGGAAGTCCTTTGTCCTAGGGAGGCCACTGTCCCTCAGACAGCTGGCTGTGAATCTCTTTTTGTGAGGTGGGGGCAAGGGGTTCAGATGGGTCTTTTGATGGCGTACCTGGCTCCCTGCCACGTCTCATCAGCCATGCCTGGACTCCTTGAGGTGATAGCCAGGCTGGCGGTTGAGACCCCTAGACTTTTGGTCATGGGGGATTTCAACCTGCCATCGTCCGGTGAAACCTCGGGGTTGGTCCGGGAGTTCTTGGCTTCCATGACGGCCATGGACCCGACCCAGTTAGTTTCTGCTCCCACTCACATTGAAGGACACATGCTGGACCTGATTTTTGTCTCTGGGCAGTGGTTGAATGACTGTAATTTCGGGGATCTAGTCATCACACCCTTGTCATGGACAGATCATTCCCTCCTTAGGCTGGACTTCTGTTCCGCCACCCCCCACCACAGGGAGGCGGAGCCACATAGATTGTTCCGCCCCAGGCGCCTGATGGACCCGGAGCGGTTCCAGAGGGAGCTTGGGCCATTTCCTGAGTCTCTGGCTCACAGCTCGCCTGGAGACCTGGTGGCCACCTGGGATGGGTTGGCCGCTGGGGCCCTAGATCGAGTTGTTTCTCTGCGACCTCTGACCCGGCACAGATCCCATTTGGCTCCGTGGTATACGGAGGAGCTACGGGAGATGAAGTGCCGGAAAAGATGTCTAGAGGGCATTTGGAGGGCAAGCCATTCTGAGTCTGACCGAACACAGGTGAGATCTCATATTAAGACTTACCTTGTGGCGATAGGGGTGGCGAAATCTTCGTATTTCTCCGCCCTTATTGCGTCAGCAGGAAATCGGCCTGCCGCCCTGTTTAGAGTGACCCGCTCTCTACTTGAACCGAGAGCGCGGGATGACCTCCTGCAGGGTAGGGCGGAGGAGTTTTCTCAATTTCTGCATGATAAAATCGCTCAGATTCGGGAGGGGCTCGACTCCAATTGGATGGTCCTGGGGGAGGTGTCCGGGGCAGGTCTTGTGAATGTTATCTGGGGGGAGTTCGACCCTGTGACCGCCGAGGGTGTGGACAGATTGCTGGGGGGTCTGAATGCCACCACCTGTTTATTGGACCCGTGCCCTTCCTGGCTGGTTTCGGCCGCCAGGGAGACGACACGAGGCTGGCTCCAGGGGATTATCAATGCTTCTTTGAGAGAGGGGTCGCTTCCTACCGCCTTAAAGACGGCGGTGGTGCGGCCCCTCCTCAAGAAGCCTTCCCTGGATCCAGCTGTTTTAAATAACTATCGTCCAGTCTCCAACCTTCCCTTTGTGGCGAAGGTTGTTGAGAGTGTGGTGGCACGTCAGCTCCCTCAGTACCTGGAGGAAACGATTTACCTCGATCCGTTCCAATCGGGCTTCAGGCCTGGGCATAGCACTGAGACGGCATTGGTCGCGTTGGTTGATGATCTCTGGAGGGCTCGTGACAGAGGGTTCTCCTCTGTCCTAGTCCTATTAGACCTCTCGGCGGCTTTCGATACTATCGACCATAGTATCCTGTTGCGACGGTTGGAGGGGTTGGGGATTGGGGGAACCGTCCTTCGATGGTTCTCCTCCTTCCTCTCCGACCGTACGCAATTTGTGTTGGCGGGAGGGGAGAGATCCACCTCTAGGCCCCTGGTCTGTGGGGTGCCTCAGGGGTCGGTCCTCTCCCCTCTCTTGTTCAACATTTATATGAAGCCGCTGGGTGAGATCATCCGTGGTCTTGGGGTGAGGTGTCATCTTTATGCAGATGACACCCAGTTGTACATCTCCACCCCGGACCACCCCAACGATGCTGTGGGGGCTATGTCTAGGTGCCTGGAGGCCGTGCGGGATTGGATGGGCAGGAACAGGCTTCGACTCAACCCATCCAAGACCGAGTGGCTGTGGTTCCCGGCGCCCCGATATAGCCAGCTGACACCTTCGCTGGCTATTGGGGGGGAAATTTTGCCCCCCACAGAGAGAGCTCGCAACCTGGGAGTCCTCCTGGATGTATGGCTGTCGCTTGAACATCATATTGCAGCCGTCTCCAGGGGGGCATTTCATCAGATCCGTCGGATCTACCTGTTGCGGCCCTTTCTGGATCGGGACGCCCTGCGCACGGTCACTCAGGCCCTTGTCACCTCTCGCCTGGACTATTGTAATGCCCTCTACATGGGGCTCCCTGCGGGGAGCACCCGGAGACTCCAGCTGGTGCAAAATGCAGCCGCGCGGGTGATCATGGGGACGTCACGTAGCGCCCATGTGACGCCTCTCCTGCGCGAGCTGCATTGGTTGCCAGTGGCTCTCCGGGTTCGCTTTAAGGTTCTAGTTTTGACCTTTAGGGCGATCCATGGCATTGGGCCAGGTTACCTGCAGGACCGCATTCTACCAGTGATCTCCAGCAGGCCGGTGCATTCACACAGGGAGGGTCTTCTCCGGGTGCCGTCAGCCGCTATGTGTCATCTGGCGGCCCCGAGGAGTAGGGCCTTCTCTGTGGGGGCCCCTGCCCTCTGGAATACTCTGCCGCCGGAACTTCGTACCGGCACGGACCTGAGGGCCTTCAGGCGTGCGTTGAAGACCTGGCTCTTTGAGCAGGCCGGCCTGGGCTGAGATGGTTTTAATTGGTCTCCGTATTATCTTCGATTTTAACTGGGGTTTTAAGGGAGGGGGGGTTTCTTATTAATCAGCCAGTATCTAATTTAATTCTTTTTTAACTTTTGTACTGTTTTTGGGGTTTAGATTGGCTGTACTGAGTCCCTAGGGAGAAGGGCGGTATAGAAATTCCATTAATAAATAAATAAATAAATAAATAAATGTGTGTGTGTGTGTGTGTGTTTTATTATGTTTTCACGGGTATTTATATGTGTGGTATTTAGGTTTCTTCGGGTATTTTCCCACGTAATATTTGTGCTTTTATTATAGCGACGTTTCGGCAGAATCTCATCTGCCATCTTCAGGCTTTTTAATTTTTAATTTTGTGTGCCAGGTTTTTCCCACGTAATATTTTCAAGCCCGGCGAATGCGAAGCCAAACAACAGGATCACAGCTCACCAGCTCAAATCCCCCAACAACTAAGACTAACCTGAGTACAACCAAACCCCCACCGGAACAGAACACACCCCCATCCAATCAGAACACAGCCAAACCCCCAACTAATGGGAACATACCCCCACCCAATCAGAACACATCCAAGCCCCCACCCAATCACACCCCCACTAGTAGTTAAAAGGAAGAAGCAGCTGCAAGCTCACATTACTCTGAGAAGCACAAGGCTGAAGACACAAGCCTGAAGATGATGAATGAGACTTCATCGAAACGTCACCTAGATATTTCCAATTCTACACGGGAGAAAACCCGAAGAACCAAAGATCCACATACAAATACCCGCGAAAACCTCTGAAAACAAATATATATATATATGTGTGTGTGTGTATTAGGTTTTTGAGCTGATAAATAATTAAATAAGGGAGACTAGTATAGATCTATTTCGAGCTACTTAGCTCTTATCAGCTAGCCATACCCTTACTGGGATTTGAACCTGGGAAATATTATATGTGAGGCAGTTGTAATTGCCATTAGGCCACAGGTTCTCATCCAGATCAGTGATACAGGGGAATGAGTGTATATTCTTGTGTTACAACACCCTGGTAAGCCCCAATCAAGGGAGGAAGCATACTGCTGTCCTTTTCTGTCTTTCGGCTCATCACCAGAGCTATATATACACATTGTGAAAGTATTGAAATGCACATATCTGCAGGCTTTCATGTAAAATTGATTTCTTACATCCCTGCTGGTGTATAAAGTCTTTTAGAGTTTTTTTTAAAAAAAATCTGGAATACTACAATACACAATGATAACAATCCTTGTTTTATACATAGTGATTGTTGGTTTGAAACAAACAAACAAAACAAAATCTGAAAATCAACCCCCCCCACCAACTATCTACATCAAATTATAAAGAAATAAGGGTGGAGGAAAAAATAAAAAGAAATAGAGGGCCTATACAATTAAATTTGCATATATAACAAATCCTATATAAGCATTTCAGTGAGTGATTAAAAATACTTCATTAAAATGCTCCATAACCAATCTATATCAATTAGTGATTCAATCATAAATTGTTCATAAAAATTCTGACCATGAGGCCAGTGCTGAAGAAAAAAATCTTTTAAGTAGGACACAGAGAATTCCCTTTTTTGTCCAGATGCCAACTTTCATGCAAGGAGAACATAGCCTACATCTGAAAATATTAAATCTTGTTTCAAAGTTAATTTAATATATGTAATAACTTTCTCCCAAATGGCACAATAGCATGACATATGCACAAACATATGTTTCAGTGAAGCATTAATCTCATTACATCTCCATCAACAGGATGATTTACTCAGATGCTTTTTATATAAACAAAATGTTGTCCTGTAAGTCCAAAATATTTGTTTTCTTTGTTGAATAAAATGTAATCTAGGACTGTGCAAAGAAAGAAGTCATCTTTTCTGTAAGGCATTAGGGTGGGAAGGTCAGAAGAATGTCTTTGGATAAGCTCAACAATAATTGAGTTTAACTTCAGTTCATAAAAACCAGCTTTGTTGGTTGACTTTTCAAGGACTATTCATTGCAGACAAAATAACGAGAAGCCATTTCTATAAATTGTTCTTTCCCAAGCCACACTACACTAATGGGTATCCAATAGGCAGTATTTCAATTAAAATGTGATGCCCTCTTATCTGGAACTGAAGTACAATATAAATTAAGCTTTGAGCTCTGTTTTGTGATTCATCCAGAGCGTTGAGCTATTGAGAAGGATAAATGTAGCAAACAAAGGAAGCACGTATTATATAACTAAGATCAACTATGTGGAAGTCAGGCCACCATCTAATTATGGAAGTTCAGTCTTTTCCATGTCTTGCCCTTTATTTTGTTGTTTGTTGTTGCCGACACTCAATCCAAAAGGGCTTTTCACCGCAAGAGGTTACTAAATAATAGATTGTCATTTAAAAGCAAAATTGAATGCCAGCTTACCAGAAAAGCTATACTGGGGGCAAAAATATGAAAAAAAAAAAAAGGTTTTAAGAGAATATAGAAGAAACATTCCAATATCTTAATGATATGTGCCTCATCATTTCTGGCAGTTCATACGGAAGCTTCTTCTGTATTTTTTAAAAAAGGTCTATTTTTAAAGATGGTCAATGAAAGCCTTGACATTAAACCAGAAATATAATTTATTAGTTCAAAAGTTGAATCTATTTAATTTATAACAATCCTGAATTTAATCCAATAGACTTTATTATTTTCATCAGATTAATTACAGAACAATTAACAGCTTATTTTGAAGAGCTAAGCATCAAATTCTACCATTTGGAGCAGATAGGATGTACTTTGCTCCTTTAATTTCTGAATGAAATGTAAATACCCCATTTGCAACGCACCTACCCAAGGCAGGATTTAATTTTAATTCTTTCCTTAACTCTTGCCCACATTAATCCATTTAAATGTTTCGTTCTGACACCAGACAAATGTCCAAACCTCTTTGACAAGATAGTCACACTGATCAGTATCTGTTTTACTTATGATGAGGTTCCATGTTGCTAAACTATAATTCATAAATTCAGCCGATGTAAAATCATTCAGAAATCAGAGATTATAATGCTGAGATGGATATATTTGGAAAAGATGTAGTTGGAAAATAATATATTCTCAAAATGCATTTTAGTGAGAATTTATCAAACTGTTTCATTTATAGAGAATTTGTATTTAAGGGTATAAAGATAGATTGGGGAAGAATTAGCCCCCACTGATTTATTTGATACTTTCATCTTACTTAAGGCTATGCTAAGTAATTGGACCCACTAACTGGGTGTATGATTAGAAAATCTATAAAAGGTTCTTCACTGACATAGAAATAGTCTGTGGCAATCTTGATTTTATTTTTATGCTCAAGACTCTTAATGATAGTCATCATTAATGATAGTCTGACTCAGCTCATTCAGTCACACTACAGGACCTTTTGTTTATTTATTTGTTTAATTTATATTCCACCTTTCATTCATGATTTCAAAACATTTCATGTATTGCTGCCTTATTTCATCACAGCAACAACTTTATTAGGTGGGGGGGAAAGTTAATGGAAAGATCTTTGATTATACTCGAAGCTTAATGCTGTTGCAGAAAAAACAATTACCACCCACCTGCCTTCAATCGAGGACCTGTATACTGCACAAATCAAAAAGAGGGCTGTGAAAATATTTACAGACTCCTCACATCCTGGACATAAACTGTTTCAACTTCTTCCCTCAAAATGACACTATAGAGCACTGCACACCAGAACAACTAGACACAAGAACAGTTTTTTCCCGAAAGCCATCACTCTGCTAAATAAATAATTCCCTCAACACTGTTCAACTATTTACAAAGTGTACACTACTATTACTGTTAATCTTCTCATCACTCCTTATCACCCATCCCCTCCCACTTGTGACTGTAACTTTGTTGCTTGTATTCTCTGTTTCCTAGTATGATTTGATATTGATTGTACCCTATGACTATCATTAAGTGTTGTACATTATGATTTTTGATTCTTATCGAATGTTCCTTCTTTATGTATACTGAGAGTATTTACACCAAGACAAATTCCTTGTGTGTCCAATCACACTTGGCAATAAAGTATTCTGTTCTATTCTATTGATTTAATGATACTGCCACTAATGCTTTAAACTCTAGAATTTCTTTAAGGTTTTCCTCCTGCTACAAATATGTCATCATGTTTCCCAGAACTGGACTGTTTGATTAGGCTCCTTTTGTTGGGCATAAAGGGTAAAAGAGAAAAGGTCAAAACTGTCCATTGTTGAACAAAAGCACTTTTGTTTTGTTTGGCATCACTTTGAGAATTGGAGGAAAATAGTCTAGTTCCATAATAGTTAGTTTTACATTTTTCAAAATCATAATTTTATTTTTCCAAATATCTTTCTAATATTTACAGTATCATTGCAAACAATTTTTTCATAATAAAATATGCTGTTGGTGTACAGGTCCCTTACCCTGAAAAAAAGCTGTCACTATGTTTCGTTGAGCATGAGTATTGCTCTCCTGTAGATCTTCATTCTCTACTTGATCATTCATTGAGCATATAGAACATGCTACTTATCCACCGCCCACTTGTCTACTGGCTACTACAGATAGTCTTCATGTCAACGCTGAACTGAATCTGGTAGGCCATTTTCCTGGTTCATCATTGCCACACTATATGGAATGGGGGAGGAAGTTGGAATGCATTACTAGATACAAAATTAAATGTTCTCCTGAGAACCAAGGACATCTCCCTAGGTGATGGAGGGAAAAGGAGAAGAGTACCTGAGAAGCCCACCAATTAATCTAATTGTCCAATATGACCAGTAACACTAGGGGAAAGGGGGTTTATTGGTTTTAATTATACTAAGACCACGGGAAAGATTCAGAGTTGGTTTTGAACCAAGTGTGCCAATACTTACCCAATAGAGAAGTTCTTTGAGGAAGTATCTGGCCTCAGGGTTCTGATTCACTTTGGTTCATTAGTCAGAACCTTGACACCTTGATTTACAACTATAGCTGAGCTCAGTTTACAGTAATAAGTCATGACAATTGTTATGTGTGTCGCCACAGGACCACACCCAATATTTCAACCTCTTTTGCAGAGATCATTAAGCAAACACAGCAGTTGTTAATTGAAGTAATGGTTGTTAAGAGAACATAACATTTGTTAAAAGAGTCTGTACTCCACAATGGACTATTCTTGCCAGAAATCAGAAGTAAATACTGGAAACCAACAAAAATCATAAACACATGACTACAGGACACTGCAAACAGTTGTAAATGTGGTCAGTTGCCAAGTGCTCCAATCACATGACCACAAAGGATGTGTATTTGTGGGGGGGGGAGGGAAGTTGGAACTTCAAAAAGGGTTGCAAGTAGCTATGTGGAACTGTTATGTGGAAACCCATCATAATACCAAACCAGTTGTTAAGTGAGGACGACCTGTACAAATATCAATCCATTTGTAGGAATGGAAAATCTTACAGAATTGCTTGATAAAATGGAATCTGCCTAGAAATATAGTATCTCCATCAATTAAGTAGAACTGGTTTTGCCTCTTATTGTATGTGCAGCCAGGAGCAAATATGAGTCTGTAGCAAAAGGAACTAGGAAACAGCCCTGCATGTTATAAAGATGAAAGCTGTAAACAGAAGAAGGTAAGATTATCGCTAGGAATGTTATATCTTACTGCATGTGCCATTTGTTGCCATTGGGAATAAGAGCAAAGAAAGCAGAGGAAAAGTAAGACAAAGAAAAAAAGAAACACACCAGCTCCCAGTCTTCCTTTAAAAAGTAAAAAAAAAAAAGGTAAAGGAATCCCTGCAGATTTTACTCCGCTAGTCGTTGCTGACTATAGGGGATAGTGCTCATCTCTGTTTCAAGGCCACTGAACCATCTCTGTCTGAAGACATTTCTGCAGTCACGTGGCCAGCATGACATCTCAGACCACTGTTACCTTCCCACCAAAGTGGTATCTATTTATCTACTCACATTTGTACACTTTCAAACTGCTAGATTGGCAGGAGCTGGGACATGGACGGGAGGTCACCCCATTGTGTGGCAGTTGGGTCTCAAACCTAGGCTGCTTCCAGCTGATAAGAACAGTATCTTTCTTTCTTTCTTTCCTTCTTTTTCTTTCTTTCTTTCTTTCTTTCTTTCTTTCTTTCTTTCTTTCTTTCTTTCTTTCTTTCTTTCTTTCTTTCTTTCTTTCTTTCTTTAATATATCACCCCCTCTCGCAACGGGACTCGGGGCGGTGTACAGCCAAATAAAAACAGCACAATACAAATACAATTTTTAAAATAGAATTAAAATGGATTAAATTGTGGCTGAACTAAAATAAGGATAAAAACTAACCAGAAAAGTTTAAAAGGTAGAACCATTAAAACCAATTAAAACCCTACAAGTAACTCTAGACCAGACCGGCTTGATGGAAAAGGTGGGTCTTCAATGCACGCTGGAAGTTTGTAGGTCGGGTATAGTCCTCATCTCTGGGGGTAATTCATTCCAGAGGGAGGATGCTCCTGCAGAGAAGGCCCGCACCCTCGGGGCCGCCGGCTGGCACTGCCCAGCCAACGGCACCCCAAGGAAGCCCGTCCTGTGGGAGCGCACTGGCTGATGAGAGGCCGATGGTGGCAGTAGGCTGTCCCATAAATACCCAGGTCCCAAGCCATGGAGTGCTTTAAAGGTGACCATTAACACCTTGAATTGCACCTGGAAGGCCACCAGAAGACAATGCAGCTCGCGCAAGAGCGGTGTAACATGGGAGCTCCGAAAAGCCCCCAAAACCACCTGCACAGCCGCATTCTGCACTAGCTGAAGCCTCCATGCTCTTCAAGGGGAGCCCCATGTAGTGAGCATTGCAATAGTCTAGGCGGGAGATGATGAGGGAAGATGTGACTGTGCGAAGGGCATCCCAATCCAGAAAGGGCTGCAACTGGTAGATCCTACGGACCTGACAAAAAGCTCCCCTGGCGACGGCCGCTATATGATCTTAACCACTGAACCACCATACCACCCTTCCTTTAAAAACAGAGGCACTGAAACTAAATCCTTCAATAGGGTATATTAAGAAGGACCATCCAAAAGCCTATCCCACATGCTGAATGATGCTCCAACTTCTTTTTTTATACCAAGCATAGCTGTTCATACAAACCAGTAACTAACTGTTGTATACCCTGTTTATCTAATGGCCTGCAATATAATGCAACTGGAGAAGAGTATGGCTGAGCTAGTCTGTCTCTTGCTTTTCTTTCCTTTTTCTCTATATAGAGAAAAAGTGAAAGGGGCCATTGCATAAGGCAGATCACCCAAGTGTCCAACCACTATTGAACCACAGAATAAGGCCTTGTTTAGACAATTTCTGAATCCTCTAGCAATAGCACTTAGCTTCATAGTTCTTTACTGCACTCTTTAAGCAGTTTACAGAGTCAGCATATTGCTCCCAACAATCTGGGTCCTCATTTTACCATCTGTCGAGCCTGACTTATGGTCACGGACTCGTCACAATACGGTCCGGATGTTGGCTTTGTTTTCTGCTGGAGGAGTGCTGCAAAGAGAGTAGTTGAAGTGGCAGGACTGATCCTGCAAACATCCACAGGTCCGGATGTTGGCTTTGTTTTCTGTTGGGAATTGGAGGAGGCCTAAGTAATCTGCATTGGGGGGGGGTGTTCCTGAGTGGGTAGAGTGCCAGATGGGTGGTGTTTGGGGAAAAGACATAAAAGCAGCACCGGTAGGCAAAGCTCCCAGTGGTAGCTTTATATGTGACTCACTGTCTGTTGTTGCTGCTTTATTTGCAAACCAAGTTGGATTAAAAGAAACCCTTCATCTATCTGAGTGTCCTGAGTTCTTCCTTGTGTCTGCGGGAGTCAGCCAACGGCAATTAGAAACCACCCTTGGAAGGATGGAAGGCTAAGTCAACCTCCTGGCAGCAAGTAAATTTAGCCTGCACTGCTACATTCTAACCACTGTGCCACTATGGCTGTAGTTTTAATTTAGTCTTAGTAGAATAAAATATTAAAAATCAAAATGGACTGTGCAAGCAACATATCAAAAAAGTTCAAGAGGTTCTAATTGAATACAATTTTCAGTTCTAGGTATTGCACTGCTGCAGTTGGGAGGAAGTGTGAAAATTAAATTTTTACCACAAAGTACAGCTGAGTTGCAGCATGAATTGCAGAAACACATTGTTTCTGTAGGCCTAAATTATCCCAGCTCTGATAAATTGGGATTTCAAGCATACTCCCTAAAGCACATTTGCTATGCCAAGTTGTTATTCCCTGGGAAACCAATAGTTAAAGGGGGAAATTAAAAAGCTGTTGTAATTTGTTTATATTTATTGAAACATACTTTATTTTTTGAGTGGGTTAACTATGGAACTGATGGTGAAATGCACTTTTACAATCACCAACCCTTTTTTAGAAATTAGACATTGATTCTAAATGCAAGCAATAAGCAAATAAAATTACCATTCTTTGAAACAAAATGTCATCAAATTTATGAAATATGGGTAAGTGATTAAACGAAATATGTTGAAATATAAGCTACTCTTTTTCTTATAAGTAGAAAAGGCTACAAAATGTTTTTTTAAACTGGAGTTTATTCATGTTTAAGTAAACAATAAGTATGGTTAAACTCCAGTTTAAATATATACACATACAACACACACACATATACATACACACACACACACACACATTTGTGGGTGGTTGGGTCTTTATTTTTAAATACTAGTTATATACTAATCTTTTTTTAAAGTCAGTATATTCCTCATAGCTAATATAAATCTAGGCAGCAACAATAACAGCAGCAACAATGATCTATAATGGTTCAAATCCAGAGATGGTTGTGCTTAGGATAAACCCATTTAAAACAGTGGGATGATTAAATAATGATTTCAATGCATCTCCTCTAAGGACTCTTCCAGTTTGCTATTTTGTACTACTTTGGGATCAGTCGAAAACCACATTATTAATTTTATTTCATTTGATTAATGCAATCTCACTTACCTAACTCTGGGAAGCTTACAGTTCAAAACAACAAAGCCAAATTCATATAAATAAATTACAACAATTATAATATTGACTGTACTTGGATACTGAGTTGATTTATTTCTCATCTGTTCTCCTTTACAGGAAAATGCAGCAAATAAGATGTACTAAGGCACAAATTACTGGCCTGGTGTATCTGTAAATAGTAATATTATGGGATATGTTGTTCATATCTGCATATGTATGCAAAATAAAATTGTATCTTGAAACCAAGACACACACAATGACATTGTTGAATAAGTCTTGCTTAGACACTATTTTTTAATAGATTTTTATTGTGTTTTTCTACAAATACAAATCTCTTTCATATTTAAAACAGTGCATTGGCATTGAGAAATATATACGTCGTATAAATCCTATCATATACATTTTTCTTTACATACATCAACACATATCTATTATATCTTATTTAAATTTGTTTCTATCTTATATAGGTTATATATGTTATATTCTATATGTCTATCATATTACTCTCTTAAGGCCTCTTAAATTGGTTATATTATTCTAATCTTCTTCCTTTTTATACTCATTCTCTAACCATTCATACCATTTATGCCATATTGCATAATATTCGGAGTTTTCCTTCTCTTTCATTTTTAACATGAGCATATCCCTTTCGGCACATTCCAATATTTTATGTATAATTAATTCGTCTGGGGGGGATGTTGGGTTCTTTCCACATTTGTGCAAAAGCTATTCTGGCTGCCATCAGAAAATGGAGAATAATGTATTTTATTTTTTTTGTATTTTGATCTGTAATTATTCCTAACAGGAAAAATTCCTGTTTAAGTTCAATTTGATATTTGGTAATTTCATGTAGTCAATCTTTTATTCTAATCCAGTATTTCTTGGTCTCGGGGCATGGCACCACATATGATAGAAAGTACTGTCATTTTGTTCACATTTCCAGCATTTTGGACTTGTATTAAGGTATATCTTAGCCAATTTCATTGGGGCCAGGGGCCACCGGTAAAACATTTTGTATAAATTTTCCTTGTATGTCATAAATGTTGTTAATTTATAATTTATAGTCCATAAATTCTCCCATTCATCTAAATCAATATTGTATCCAAAATTCCAGGCCCATACTATCATGGTATTTTTCACAACTTCTTCCATTTTAAATCCCAGTAAATATTTGTATGTTTTAGATATAATTTTTTCCTCTGTTCCAACTAGGATTTTATCTAATTGATTTTGCTCTTTGTCGAATCCAAATTCATCTGAGTCTTTTTGTATCTATTTTAAATTTGTAAGTATGGCCACCAATCAATTATAATTCCTCGTTGTCTTAGTTCTTGATTCAATTTAAGTTTCCCTTGATTATCTAAAAATTCAATATAATTTACCATTTTTCTTATATCTAATCTATTTGGATGGATCACAGCCTCCATGGTTGACAGTCAGCGGGATATTTTCATATAATGTTTCTTTTTAATCTTCCTCCAGGTCTGTATAAGTGAGTCTTTTATTAGATGTCGATTAAAATAGACATGTGCCTTACCCCTTTTTTCCCACAAAAATGCATGTCAACCTAACTGGAAATCATGACTTTCTAGCATTAAAATTCTCTTATCTTTTAGCTTAACCCAATCTTTTATCCAATTTAATATTGCTGCCTGATAATAGAGTTCCCGTTCTGGTAGTCCAAAACCACCTTTGCTCCTACTATCCTGTAAAAATTTTAATTTGATATGTGGTTTCTTACCCAACCAGATGAATTTGAGTAGACCATTTAGACAGGTAAGATTTCTTTTGTCCAATAGAAAAAAATAGTGTCTCTTGAGAGGAAGTTTTGCTTTCCTAGCTATTTCACATTGAATGAATGAGAGTTTAAGTGTGTAAACATATTTTTTTTTCACAAGCTTTGAGTTGCAGTAGTAACTGTAAACAGAATTGTTATTTTGGTTTGGCAGCAGCATAGTGAACCCCTCTTGCACAAAGGATACTAAGGTCAATGACCCATTGTTTCTTCAAAGAAGCCTAAAGCAAGAGTAAGTGACCTCTCCCAAACTACCAAAGATAAAAAGATGGCTATGTTGGCCACAAGTGAAAATTAAAACAAAAGAACTAAAGCTTCCTTTGGCTCTCTATTCTTGAGTGCCCATTAAGATCTTACAATCAATTGAGTCTCCAGTTCCTTTCAGAAATAACCATTCTGTCCTTTCCCTGCTGTGTTTATAACACCTCTCTCTAGAGACCCAGCTGCCTGCTAGCAATTAGTAGGGCCTTCATGGCATTTCCTGAGGGGAGAATTGTTGGCTGGGGCCTCCAGATATCTTGAGTCAGGCTTTGTGATTTCTAGTACAGGTCTTTGCATACCATTGGTTAGTGTTTGGTTTCTAATGGGAGTGAACAATGTATTTGAAGCTGGATCAATGCAGTTGGGTGATATCCTTGCATCTGCATATGACAGAATGCTTCCTTTTTTTTCATCAAAATAACAATAAATTAAATGTTTCTTAGAAGAGAACCTTTCAATCTTTGTTAGCAGATTGTCTTGACACCACAAGAAGGAAATGTCAAAGTTTAAAGTTGTTTTACATTACTAAGAACCAAATTGTATGACAAAGGAAGAGTATTCTTTTATCTTTCCCAGATAAAGCTGATTTCCCTATATTTATATGAATCTAGTTCTGTTGAGTGGTCATGTGAACAGTGAATTATTATTCTGGATGAAGCCTTTAATGGGATTTGAATTTCATGCTGATAGGTTTAAACAAATATTTCAATCAGCAGTTGATTCTGTGATTATATTGTGCCGGTTTTGTTCATCAGACATATCAGATGTGTTTAGCATGAAATTATTCAAGGAATCCCCAGCCCTGCATTCAAAACATATATTTCAACAATATTATTGTCATCTTAATGTGATAATTACATGTGCATAGGGTCATGGATTTGAAATAGTGCATCAAAGAGTTTGAAAACTAATAACTAGGAGAGGTAATCTGACATTCATATAAAATCTAAGGGTACTTCACACACACATTATTCTTAGAAGAACTATGCGTATAAAAATGAATGCTATGGTACAATAGTTGAAGACACACATTTGCACACATTGGAAAGGGGTACAACTACTATATTACTAGCAAGCAGATAGTTATGTATGCTGTTGTTTGATATATGCAATTATCACCAGTAAGTGTCTTGCAGTTTTAAACATTTTATTTTTATACCATGACATTTACAATTTCAAAGTGAAAACTGCTCATGTTAACAACAGTCACATGCATGCATTGTTTACATATAGTTAGAAACATTTGTTGATGCAAAAGGGGGAATCATAATTCAGACCATGCACACATTCTGCTCAATAGTGCTAAACAGAGAGAGATGCTACAAAGCAAATATACTGTAACCATAAAAAACTCTTATGATCCTGAGTGGCATTTCTCAGCCCAAAGATTGAGATCTAAACAGAAATGATTTTTGTGTGCAATTGTTCATCTGATGTGGCTCCAACATGAGCTGGGCATCTAAGATCATAGAAATCTATGTTGCAAAAAAATTTCTTACTCTGACTTTCATATCTGTGCATTGAACCTGATCCAAATTGGACTGAAGCTTGAACAAAACCAGTTTTTTCATTTACACAATAACTCAATTTACAGGTTGTGGCTACTTTATGTTTCAATGTGCTTTAGACTCCTAGAAATTTGAATGAATCAAATATATCATGATGATATATTTGACTTCCTACTGTGGGCTATCCTTAAACTAAAAGGGATTGTTTATCAAAAGGGAAATACAATGAATTTGACCTGTCCAGTATATTATATTAATATTTGAAAGGTGAGTGAGTGGGGCAGGGCCCAGAAACAAAGGGGACTGGGGAAGAAAGGGATCCTATTTTAAATGTTCTCCAAAAGTTAAATTATGGATTAAATGGATTAAAATTGAATTTTCTAAAAAAGGAACGGATAAAGAACAATGGGGTGGCCCTTTCTGTTGTTATGATAAGTTGGATTATTGCTTTATTGTTATGTTTTAATAAGATTGTTATTTATTTAATTAGATATTTTTATCAATTTATTATATTACCTATTGGAAACTTTGTTTATTATGGCAGAATACAAAATAGGTACATACTGTACATGAAAGCATGCGTACATACAAAGAAATAAAAAAAAGTTCCCACTTTTTCCCAATTTACACCAATTTGCAAATATAGTTACATTTTTAATAAATGTAGTTACTCCCATATGTGAAATATGAGAGTATGCTAAATTAGATTGACATTTGAAGAAAATAAAAAATATAACCTTTATACAAGTTTAATACTCTGGACTTAGGATAGAGACATATTTGATATATTGGTGAGTCAAAGATATCATCTGTTACATAAATTATAATGACTTTCATGGGAAATAGAATTTTCTTGGGGATTTCTTTGTGTATAAGATTTACCAACCTTAAGTGATTCATTTTATACATAAGAATATGGATATATAGCTCACTCCAAGCCTTTTGTTACAAAATTGGAGCCTATCTACTTGTTCCATATGAACCTAGTAGTTAGTCTGAATTAGAGTTGAAAGCTGTCTCTGTATGGAAAGAGTATAGACACTTTTTCAAATAGAAAAACAGGGATTCGTGTATATTTTCATTCATTTCCTCTCTTGATGAAAGACCCTTATTAGGAGGGCTTGATTGACCATTGTCGCTCTATTTTAGGTTGGGAATGGCTCAAAAAAAAAAAATAGCAAACACAGTTTAAATATTCAAAATTATGGAAGATAACTGTTATTGTTATTTGCCATGCAAGTTGAGAACCAGGAGCAAATTTCTCCATGGCAATGGGCATACACACTCAAAGTTGGAGTCACAGCTAGAAAGAAAGGCAGCCCATGGCTGCAATCCAGGCAGCTGCATGAGTAGCCTGGAAAACACTGCAGTTTGGCCTGTGTGGTTCTTGCAAGTCATCATGCATGACCAATTGCTTTTGAAATTGAAGGGTTTCCAAAGCATTTCACGATAGAGCCTGGTGGACTTTCTCCATGCTCAGTTTGCATTGGCTCAAATTTAGCAGGTTTATCTCCATTCCCAAGCTCATTCTAACAAAATTGGATCCCTATTTCTTTCCAACCTACTAAACCATGGCTGAATTATCCCATTTCTTTCCCCTCTTTTCTTCTGCCAAAGGAGAAAGGAATTTGGAGAGTTGTATGTAGAAGAGAGAGTTGTTTGTATAATGGCTGAATGGGACTCAAATTTTTGAATACTTTTTTTCTCAGCTTAGCTTAAAATCCAAGTTGGATTGGAAATAGAGGTTCTAGGTCCTAGCTTGTATTTGGGTAGAATAAGAATCCTCAATCAGCCTTAGCAAATCAGGAAATGTCTATTCCAATGAAACTCTAGGTTCTGTATGAAGATCAGATCTGTTGTGAAGTCTGTAAGTAATAATATTAAAAATATCTTAGTTGTCATATTGGTTCTGAGGACATCCAGATAAACTTCCTAGGTTGCTACAATTTAAATGCAAATGCAACCCCTGCATGTGCAGTGAAATTAGGAGTGTCTTCTTTCTGAAACTAGTGCCCTTCCATAAAACTAAAGCAGTCTATCTCCTTCATATAGCAGTGGTGGGATTCAATTTTTTTTTAACTACCTAAGGACATGGCATGGGAAGGATACTGTAAAATCTCCAGTCAGAGGTGGTATTTGCCGGATCCCCCAAAGTACTCAGAATTTCCACTAGCAGTTCTCCAGAACTGATCAGAACCTGCTGAATATCCCCTCTGTAATTTAGACATTGCATCTGAGTCAAAGTATAAATTTAGCAGTCTCACACACAGGTTCTATTGCTGTACTGTATCATTTTGAATTTCAGGCATGTGGAAAATTTTGCACAGTAAAAATTACTGTGCAAATTACAATCAGGTAGAAAGCTAGATTATTGCAGTAATCCTAACTCCTCATTCCTGTCTTCATTCCTGAAATGGTCACAGAATGTGCTCTCTGGTTTTCTTGATAAACTGAGAACTCAGTACCATGTCCTAACTGGGGCATAAAGATGCCATGCTAACTAGAGAAGGAGCACCAGATGAACAAGAGTGGACTCTTCCATTGAAACTCCCTTCAATTTCTCCTAGCATCCCTTCTTTACTCTGTAAACCTGCTAGCTGGGACTGTTTTTGGACATTGACATAGAACAACACTAGACAGGTGTTCAAATATACTCCAAGTGGTAGATCACTGACCCATAGCAGCCTCACAGTAGGAATTGGTGACTTGGAAACTTGAAAGCTACCAAAATCCTCCATCTCAAACACCCGTGCACATTTGCTCAACCCTGACCTGCTACACATTAAGAAAATCACTGAGTTATGTTTTTTCCTCACTGGCTGGTGATACTACAGGATGGAGAGTAATGGACTCAGAAAAATTTACCAACTGCTGTCCTTCATTTGTCCCACATTAAGGCTGTAAGGACCAGACCGCTCAAATGCCTTGTTACTGAGGGTTCAACCTTCAGGACAGGCCAAATTATGCCAACATACTTTTCTGCCAGCTCCAGGACACATGTTAAGGCAACTATAAGAAAAAGTAATAGCCTTCTTACAGGAGTAGTTACTATCAGTAGCACTCGCAAGATGATAGGCATAATATTGTAGACAGCAATATCACATCTGAATTTTTCTAATTTATTATCCCGTGGATGTCATTGGTTTTCACAGAAAGATATAATGGTAATTAGACTAAACCAGTGTGGATAACTGGACTGTTGTTGTTGAATTTATATAAAGAGTATGTGGATAATAATTTTCATACCCTAGGCCCAAAAGCTGCAGGAGCAGTAGGATTTATCCAACAAAGTTTTGCTCCTTCAGACCGATTATATATATTTAAAAAATCAGGTACAGATCATCACTTTTTTCTTTACATGATACCCCACCATCTAATTTTCAAAATAAATGTTAGATCAAAGAAACATAATATGACCAATCAAAAATACTATTCTGTCATCATTTTCCCTCTATTCTGTTTCTTGACTGTTAGCATTAAACATTGATTTTCTTTGAGTAACTGAAAGTTCTACAATTTACTATTTGACAGTTCACTGTCCATTCCCTTTTGAGTCCCTACTTTTATTTTAGAAGACAGCTTTTAAAGGTCATGAATGTGGAAACAGGAGCCTTTTTTGTAAGCATACAGTTACTCAGCTGGGGAGATCACAGTGACCATTTCATTTCAGCTATATAACAAAATCTCTCTCAAGGGCCTCTTGTCTTATAAGTGAAGGCTCTTTGTTGAATAAATTTAATTTTTTAATTACCCATTGTCTCCTGGTCCATTTCTCCTGTGTGTTTCTACTTTCTTTTTCATTTTTTCTCCCTTTGTAACACATTTTGTATTATTCTTTTTAGTCTTTTTCTCTTTCTCCTTTTTTTCCCTTTATGGTATATCCAGCTATCTGAAAACTACCAATCCATAAATCATGGTTATAAACCCTGGCAGTGTAAAGATCAATTTGGTTGGAAGCCAAAAATCTGGATGGATAAATTCAGGCAGACTGCTATTTTCCCTGATCAGCTCCATGCAAGTGAGTGCCCAGTGCTACAACAACTGCCAAACAATCTCAGAGACAATATCAATTCAGCCCAAAGCCTCTTTGAAATGTTGAGTTGAGTCTGAATCAAGCTTTTATGATTCCCATTACTTTCCATATGCATATTTGAAACAATAAGATTATGTATACTTCTTCCAGTTTTTATAGAGCAATGATATAATTGATATGCCTTTTATGTGCATTATATGAATTGCTACTAATGCATTTTTTACATACAGAGCAGCAGAGTGTTATGCATGCATTATACATTATGCATGTATAATATTATATAACAAATATAGTGTTATTCCATTTCTTCTTCTTTTTAGATGTTTTGGTAAAAGTTGTTTATGAATACCATCATACTATCTCAAAATGAATTCTATTGTCATTTTTCTTGTTGCTGTTATTGAGTGGCAAATGTGAATGTGTGAACTTATCCTTTTTTAAAAACTATACATCACTATAAGCCACTACAAAATTTCTATTCTGTAATGCACCATTCCATAGCTTTAAGGACTTCTAAACTTTTTAAAACCATAAGGGAAAAACAAAAAAAGACCTTTGCTAACATATCAAATAAATTTAGTTAAAGAACAAAGGTTGCATTCACAAAGTGCTTTTGAGGGATTTGGAGAGGAAGATAAAATTTGCACAGAGGAAGAAAATATTTCACAGTTCAAATCCTTCATCTTGATTTTGCACCTTATGCCAGCTAATTAAGATGTTATGGTTTTATTGGTCTGTGTGTGCATGTTTGCTAGATAACACAGATTGCTGCAGTTTTAGAAGTTTTATTCTAACAGTTTCTAGGGAGCTTGTGTAAATAAACAGGTACCCTTTAAAAATCAATATTCCTTTCAGCTCATGAAATCAAGCTGCTTTGGAGACAAAGAGCAGGCTCTTACCCCTTTGAGACATCAGTGCCATCAGCTAAAGTAACAAAAGGGAATTCAAGTTTTTAAAATTAGTCAAAGCAGCATACAGGCTTAGTGATTATGTATTGAAAAGGTTTACACAGCATGGTTTGAAGGTTGTACGGATACACTTAGATGTATCTATTACTGATTGCTTTTAGTCTTAGGGAAGTAGTAAGGTTGCCCATTTATTGCCAGTCCCCTCCTTGGATGTTAATTGGTTTCTTTTATGATTCAGATTTAGAAGTGCTATTGGCTCCCAGTGAAAGACTTTGACTGCTGGAAGAATTAGCAAAATAAATCCTTTTTCATCAATGTGTCTTTCAAGAATGTGTGAAATTCCACACCTCCATCTTTCTTCCCAGTAAAGTGTAGGGTGGAAGGGAATGAGCTGCTACCAATTAATCAATTATTGTGAAAGCATTTGGCTATCAGACTAGAAAGTTATATATTGGCTCACTGTGTTTTTCTTCTTATCATGACGCTTATATTATTTGAAGTTTCAAGAATATAGGGATTCTGCATATTTTTAGTAGGTTAAGGAATTTGCTAATCCTCTCAAGGTATTTTTTTCTATTTCCATCCTGGAAAAATCTCTCTTCTTTTCAGTTTAAGGAGACATTGATGAACTGTTATTCCCTAAACAAAGAAACAGAATAACAAAAGATACAGTATTTGCACCATATAAAAAATATTCTACAACCAAAGACCATGTGTCTTTGGGAAAGTTAGTATTTCTATTTTAGAAAGCTTTGACAAATGGGAAGAATAGAAAAGGAGGTGGGGGAAAGAGAGAGAAAAAGAAAAACTTTTTTGTTACAACTATGTTTCTCAGTATTCAAGTAACTATTGCCATGATGGAATTGTCAACTATGAATTGGAATTAATTCTTTTGTACAAAAGATAATAGAAAATCCCAATATGAGAAGCCATGAATGCAAGACATTTTGAGAAAGTATGACATTAATTGAATGGTGTTTATTTAGGTCAAATTGTGTTAGAATCTTTTGGTACATCAATGATTTGCTCATAACTATGCTTTTCCTTAAGGGTAACAAATGGAGGAAGCCATCTTGTTTTCCACATCACTAGTTTTAATGTGCTATAGCATATTACCATGGTAACATAAGCTAGTGAGCCTGGTGTGAAGACAACTGTATAGGCCTCATTTCTGCTAAAGTTGAATCACCAATTAAAATATTCTTCCTGTCCTCTGGGGCATCGGAGATTGCAGTAGAGTTGTGAAGACTGCCTGATGAGCTGATGTATTTAGTAACCTTTATTAATTCTCCATAATGTTGCAACTTCTTTTGCAAAAAAAGACTTTTTGTTTCAATCTAGAATTGCCCCCAATTCTAGATGAATGCTAAAAATAGGAAAGTTTCTCTTGAGATAAAATATGGAAAATGTATAGAGTGATATTCATTTGAGTGAATCTGTTAACAGGAGATGATTTATGTCTTTTATATCTAGAATGAATTGTCATTTTATGACAGTGTGAGTGACTCACACTCTGGTGTGTAAGCAAAGATTAATTATAGCAGTGTTTAAAATAAAACCCTGATACTAGTATGTGGGATGACTCTTCCAACATTGCTTTCATGCATCATTCATCCTTTCATGAATGCGTTCCTATGACACATTTCTTTTTTTTTTCCTGTTTTAAAATTAGTACGTATACATATAAATTGCAAGCATCTCATTTTATCAAATTAGTACATTATTATTTTAATTTCTAAAAACAATGTTTTTAAGTACATAGAAAGAGGTGGATGATGATGATGAAAAAGAAGAATTCAGCAAAGGCAAGATTTTTTTAGTTGCTAATGATAAAGCATCTTGGCTCCCATTTTGCACTCAAGTTATTTAAATCAGAGTGAAGTCAATATAGGCAAAGCAGTTTACCTGTGGGTTACAGTCCTTGATTTAGTCTCCTTATTTTCTATTTACTTAAGAAAGGTAGCATAAATAAGACTTTGCAGAATATGAACGTAAGAGTCCCTTACAAGAGCCATAATGCGTGAGCTATTGCCTCAGATGATTAGGCATTGTCAAAAACTGTTAAATACAGATAGTTCTGAACTTATGACCACAATTAAGACCAAAAATATGTTGCTAAGTTTTGCCCCATTTATGACTTTTCTTACCACATTTGTTAAGTGAATCACTGCAGCTGTTGAATTAGTAACATAATTGTTAAGTAAATCTGGTTTCCCAATTGACTGCTTGTCAGAAGGTTGCAAAAGGGGATTGTATAACCCCGGGATACTGCAACCATCATAAATGTGAGTCATTTGTCAAGCATCCAAATGTCAATCACATAACCATGGGGATGCTGCAATGGCCATAAGTGTAAAAAATGGTCATAAGTCACTTTTTTTCAGTGCTGTTATAACTTCAAATGGTCAGTGAGTGAAGTGTTGTAAGTTGAGGACTACCTGCATACTCTATAAGTTGAGGACTACCTGCATACTTATCCCTATTTATTATGTAGTTTAAAGAAAGATATGAATAGAATGCAGTCATCTGATTGTATAATCCACTTCTTTATTATTATTTAAAATCTTCTTTTACTCTGAAGTGACTCTTCAAAGCTTTGCTCCCACAGAACAACATACACAAAGACTATCAGTTACCAAATCATACAGCTCAAATCTGCAGCTATATGTCTAATTCTGATGAACTTTGGTAAGAAAGTAAAAGAGGATGAGTAATGCCTGCTTCAATATGAGCAGGATAGACCACAGGCAATATCCCTGTTTTCACCTCCAGAGAGTCTAAACTACAAGTTTTCTACAATTCTTAAGGGCCTTGCAGGGGGAAAAAAGGAATCTCCATGACAGGGAAGAAAAAAAGGAGTGGGGTAGGGCGCATGCATGGGGGATGTGCACATGCATGGAGGCAGGGCATGTGCGTGCATTGCAATTGGGAGTGTGTGCCACACACTTTGGGTACTCAGTGCCAAAAAAGTTAGCCATCACTGCCCTATATGTAATAGAGTGTTTCCAGTTCTGACTTAAGCATTTCATTGGGGTTCTTTTTTTTTTTTTTGAGGTGGGAGGGGAGATTCTGGAGAATAGGAAAAGGATATTGAATTATTATTTCAGTCACTTTAAAGACACATTTTGGACCACACTGACCTCACCACCTGGTTTGAGGGGGTAAATCCTTTTTTCACAAGAAAAAATGTACATGTTGTATGGGAAAAGACTCTCTTTAAATCTAACAGAAATTATTCTCCTCTAGGGACAATCAAGAGCTCTATTTTATTTTTTCCCACTCCTTCCTTGACATCTTCACATTTTATGGTGCCCTTGTGTGAATGATTGTGCCCCACCATGTGATGCTAAGCAGATGATTGATCAACTTATCACTGAAAAGAAAGAAGATTGCCCGTTTTGTATATTAAAAAAAACACCTGTGGAAAATCTTTTTGTGTCACAGCATTTACAAAAGTATTTCTAGAAACGGGGTGTTTTATATATGTTTGCATCTCTGTGCACATATGTGGAGCTGTACATTTGCTTATTTGCATATACAGACTAGGAGGTATGATTCTAAAGATTTAACCCAGAATTTAACCCAAGAGGTTTGAACAGTACATCTCAGATGTAATATGTCACTAAACTTCTTTGTAGCTTTTACAGGTAAAGTAAGACAGTATAGGCTTAATATAGATCAGGAGAGGGGGCCATTTCACTCCTGCATTTTACTGTGTATCAATTCAGTAGGCTAAATTCGAGGGACAAAATAGCTAATTCAACAAAATAGCTAGATTAAACCTTTGCTCTGAACAATAATAGCAGCTTATCCAATTTGGGATGATGCATGCTTACTTTTGAGTAAAAAAAGGGGAAAGTGTAACTGATACCTAGGCTAGTTGACCCTAAACAGATATTGACACCAGCTTTGCCAAAAGCTAAACTATACTGACAAGGACTTACATGCTGGGATTTCACTATGGAATTTGGCTTTCTAACATTAAGTGAAATGGAAGGACATAAATATGGAGGGTTCTCATTCATACTATATGAGCATTCCCAATGGGATCATATGTACTCGGACACATTTTCTTTCCTTCAACATTTCTTTCCAAACTAGCAATGACATTAAAAACATCCTTTCAAATGACACATATTTCAGCCAGGGATAGCGCTATCCTCCTCCATCACAGTCACAGTCAATATAAGAGGACAATGGTTGTTTTTCAGTGTATGAAGAAAGCTCTCATAGCTCTAATGGAATTTCTATTTCCCTAGGATGCATTTTTCAAGGAACAGATTTCATTTCAGCCACCACAGTGTCAGAGATGGTTTCTTTTCCTTCCAATTCACCATCATCTAGGGTAGAGGGGGGAAATATTAAAGGAGTTACAGTGGTTGATGATAGGAAAAGAGACATGATCTATAAATCAGCACATTTACCAAAATGCTTATTTGGTTCCCCTCCTTCTACTCTTTTTTTTTTTGGGGGGGAGGGGGGGGAGGGTTAGTTGGGTGTTCAAAGTAGAACTGGAAACAACACCTTAAAAATAGAGAAGAAAAGTGACAAACATTTCAACAGAACTGCAAACTGAAAAGGCTATAGAAACCTTTGCATAATTTAGAATGGTATACAACACACACACACACACACACACACACACACATTTATTTTCCTTCAATAAATAACCAGACCCACTCAGCTATGCTATGTGCTTTGAGTTATTTAGGAACATGTTAGAAAAGCATTAGAGTCAGGCACTAAGTAGCAATAAACAGCACTGCATACCGAATTGTTTATTATAGCAGGAAGAATATGATTGCTGAAAAAGCATACCCTTTAAATGTTGCACTGACCTATGTCATTCTAATTAACATGCCTCCCATAAGAGTACGGTTATCAGAGTTTGTCAACACTAAATTGTATTATTAAATTATAAGCACTTTATTATTTGAAAATGCTAATTTGTTCCTCACTAAGACTTCCCTATCATTAATTTGATCACAAAAATCTTATCCAGGGAAAGAAAACAATGATTAGGAATTGCTTTTCATCTTGCCTATTGCATGAATATTCTGCATTGAAAAGACTGATCCAGTGGCCTGGTCCATTGCAAACAGAGGTGGTATTCAGCAGGTTCTGACCAATTCTGGAGAACCGGTTGCAGAAATTTTGAATAGTTCAGAGAATCAGCAAATACCACATCTGTCTGGAGATCTTACAGTATTCTTCCCCTGCCACGCCCATCAAGCCACACCCACAGAACCAATAGTAAAAAAAATTGCATCCCACCACTATTGCAAACATCTGCAAAGTTATGTGAAGAAAAACCCTTTTTTAAAGCAAGAGAACACATTCTAATTTTGGAAGGGCAGGCTATGCTATAGAGTTGCCCTACATTTAATTTTGGCATTGCATTCCTAATTAACATTAAGCAGGTTTGCAGCCACCACTTTTATTGATTCTCACTGCAAAATTCCAATTAATTAAAATACGTCAGTTTATCACCTTCAGACATAGTACTGTAGCAATCTTTGTAAGTCTAGCTATGGTAGGTATTGCCACAGCCTACAGCGTTTAATGTTCATATAAGATTCCAGCACAGTTAAGTTGCACTTAAAGAAGGGGAGATTTATTTGCTTATGTTCTTATAGCTACCCAGGACACACTCTGATAGCCAGCAGCCTAACACCACAGTGGGAAGTAAAAACTATTTGGGACAATTCTTTCCCTTCCTGCCAGTAAGTGCATAGGTTGGAGACCCCTTTGAGATGTGGCATGGAGATCTTCAATTGAATTAGGAAACATATGAAAAACCTTCTTGTGCTGCATTCTCAGGAACACCTTAGAATCTAGCCATATTCTTTCTTATTGCAGTTATTTGGTTCTATGTTAATCAAATATTTAATTTCATAGCATAATCTGCATCCAAATTACTTTGAAAAGAATATAAAAAGTTCACTAAGCATCTAGTCATTTACCTAAACTGCTCAGCAAATATGATGCAAATGTGGTACAGAGCAATGTATATTTTCAGTTTTATTTTGCTAAGAATATTGTTTATTTTTTGCACCTCCTTTTTAATGTGTAGCATAGTTCTTTTCATTATATAAATTAATTGGTTATATCATGCTACATGCATATATTTTAGGAATTTAATAGAATAAATCAATTCACAAGAAGCTGATAAAAAATTTAGTGTTGTACTTTTCAATAAACAACTCACTTTTTTAAAAAAAAAGATACAATAAAACATTGAAAATGTCTAGAAAAGAATTGGCTAGAAAAGGTCATGAGATAGCTAGAGTCATCTTGGGTGATTCAGTCAAAACTCTTAGGGATCGTGATTGAAAGAGGTAAATTGTTACAGATACAGCAGGCTTTGGCTTTTATTAATAGATATTTGAAAAGCACTTTCCATTTCCCTGAATAGAAAAATGTTCAGGATTAGTGCACAAGTCACATTTGGTTTCCTTTGGATGAAAAAGCATCAATAGACTCACTGAATTTTGATATTTGCTTTGGCCATACAGCTCATAGGAGAGAGAGACAAATTTTAAGAATCAAAGAGTTTTCTCCATAGCTCTTGCACCTTAGGGCAACAATTACTACTTCCCTATTTTCTATACCCTTCCTTTTACCATATTTTTTTGCCTTTATTGTTTCTAAAATGTTTAAACTAGTATTATGGTTCCATGTAAAATCCATTTAATAGGTTGAATTAAGTGTTTGATTATTAATGAGACTATTTACAGTTCCATTGAAAAGCTAGAAATATCAGCCTTTAGGTATAACAAGCCTGCTGACCTCCCTTCAGAGAATTCTTTACTATTTAAGGAAATATGTAATTGATGGGTTAGAAATCTTTTGTCAATTTCACCTCCATAATTCAAATGCCTCTCTAACAAGTTTCATATTGTGTCAAAGAAATGCAGGCAAATCCTAACTTATTTTATACACTCCATGGTTGCATTTTAAATTGGAACAATTAAGGGGGAAATACTAGTAAGGCACTTTTCATCATTTTCAGTCATGGGCAATGGTGAGCCAATAAAATTCTCTAGGTAGGCAATCTTTTACTGCGAGTAACTGCATTGACAGTTGATGATAAGAGCTTTAGTGCCTGGAAGATGGTGAAAATGTATATGCCAGTCTCTCACACACAAGGAGAATTATTTCTTTTACTGGAATTTCCAGACTTTTCCTGGGCAATGGGAAGTAAATGGGATTGATCTCTTTTTTAAAAAAATCAAATATGTTAAGCCTTTTGTAAAGCTTCGAAGGGTGCAATGACTCAGTGGGTTAAAGAAAGTAAACTTGCCAGTTAGAAAATTGACAGCCCTGGTTCGAGACCCGAGAGCTGCCAAAAAAGTGAGCTCCCATTACTTGCCCCAGCTTCTGGCCACTTAGCAATTTAAAAGCATGCAAATGTGAATAGATAAATAGGTACCACTTTGGTGGGAAGATAATAATGTTTCATATGCCTCAGCATGCTGGTCACATAACCATGGAAGTGTCTTTGGACAACACTGGCTCCCTCAGTTAAGAAACAGAGATGACTTCCTTCCTCTAGAGTCAGAGATATGACTTGACAAGGGAAACCTTTACTTTTTTTTTAAACTTACCCAACAGGTGTGTGTTTCCTATTGTGACATAATTTTTCAATTGTACAAATCTGGAAAGGATGCAATGGTCACAAAAGAGGAATTGAGGAGTTACATACAGTGCTGGACTGGTGGGTTAATTCCATCTGACATAAGACATAAGTTTTAATAAGTACATTGTCAGTGAATGGTAGAATGTAAGGAATGGAATAGAGATCATTGAAGATCATTTAAATCCACTCCAATAGAAGAATTTTCTATAGGAAATCACAGAAGATCACTTTCCAGGAAAGTTCCTGGAAAGATTGAAAAATTTATTGAGATAGGAACATTTGATATACTGCAGTGGAAGGGGTTTAGGAAATTTTTAAGGACATGGATAAGTCTGGAGAATCCCTTTCTTTCCACCATCAAAGCTTTTCTCACTAATCTTAAAATACAGAAAACTAATGGATCAGATGACGGGTTTTTCCACCATTGCTAAGTGCCAAATTTTGCTGAAGTGTTAAAGATCAAGAAAGAAATGTGTGCAAAAAGCTAAACTGCATTATGGACAATTGCTTTTGATTTGTTTTAATCCGTTCTTATTTTGAAAATGTGTGCTCTGCACTTCCAAGGATCATGCAAACAGAACAAAATCTTATTCAATGAAAATGAAAACATTTAGGTTCAGTGGTATATTTATCTTATTCATTTAGCATATGTAAGATTATGTGTTGAAAACAACCTGGTAAATAACATTGATGATTTCTTAAATTATTTAACAAACATGTAGATACATTTTAGTGTATTGTGTATTTATTGAAATACACAATACACTAAAATGTATTTGAATGTTTGTTAAATAATTTGAGAGGTTAATACATACATATGTGCCCTTATTTTAGGGTTATAGTTATAACCTATAGTACTAGATCTGAAACATATCCTAAGCTGTAAATTGCTATAAGTCCATTCTGCTATTTCTAATGAAATGTATTTAGCTCAAAAATAAAAAAGATGTGTTAAATTCCAACTCTATAAACAACCTGGTATTTGATAGTTAAACTATTTCATTGTGTCTTGAACTTTTCAAGCATGAGATTATGTGTTGTACAATCTTTTCTTGCATCTCAAATTCTAAATCAAAAGCATCAGAAAAAGTCATAAAAACATTTTAAAAAACCCAAGAAGTCAGAAGTCTTGTTCCAAAGCCTATATGTAGATAATACTGATTCTTCCATTTGCCCCTGAATTCTCTACCTGAAACTTTTCCCTGTCCATGAATATTAGTCATGCCTTGGGGTAAGCAATGCTATGCAAAGTGCATAAAATAAGTAAAAATAGTAAGGAAAATAAGCTAAGCATGAGCTAAGGGAGAAGAAAAAATAATCTAACCTAAATATAGTTTGAGTTGACCCCATTCACTGTATGCATCTCCATACTTTTTTATTTTTGGAAACTAATGGTCTTTCTTTCCACCAGAACTATACACCATGCCTTTCTTCAACTTTCTCTTTCTCTCAGCCTCCAGTTTACTCTTCCCTCATATATCTGCATTGTGATTTTATTTCAAGGTATCCATAGTGGAAGTCACTGGTTTCAAAATGTGGGCACACACATTAAAAAGAGGCAGGGCTGCAGCTGCCCGGACATTCCCACTGTTTTGGAGTCAGCGTCAGTTGCAGACAAAACCTGAATTTGATCATCATTGTTTCTTACTTTCTTTCCATTCTTCAGGATACATTGAAACCAGTTTCTGGATCTGAGGATTCAAGAATTGCATGGAGTAACCTTGACCAATAGTTGGAAACATTTTAAAAAGACAAAGAACTTTGCAACTCATTTGTTTGTTTTTTCATTCGTTCATTCATCCATTTAATTTATGTGCTGCCCATTTAGCCTCTAGGCAGTTTACAGTCATTAAAACCAACAAAAAAAATCTTAAAACATCAAACAATAAATAGTAACCTTAAACTAACTTAAAACTGACAACGATGGGGGAGGAGCAGATGGGCCAAGATACACATGGTGGAGCGGAAGGGTTTTATCTTAGAAAATAGACTACAATGCTTACATATGTTGAATAAGCAAGGATCCTTTGCACTTGCTTAAGAAGCAGTACAAATATCATAACAAATAAGTGTACCTTACATAGAATAACACCAGAGCATTTTCCCCTTAAACAGCCCATTATGGTCTCTCTTTATTACTATCTTTAAGAGTCGTCTTGAATCTAAGCACATTCTTCCTTATGTGATGTATTTGCTTTAGAATCCATGCTTCAAGCCATAAAATCCCACACAACCTTATTTCAGACTCTTCTAGACAAGATATGACTGCTACAAAATGACTGTGACAAATCTGTGTATGTCCTCTGAAGTCTCTAATGTCAACCCCAAGCTGGGAAGCTTGAATCAAACATAGTTCATCTTTTCATCTCCAAAATAGTTTTTAGGAGATAAGTCTATTCGCATAATTGCTTGTTTGAAGAAAATTAGCTAGTCTCAGGCAAAATCTCTTAATTCTTAGCTGGTTCTCTGATTCTGATTTGCTGGTAGACCTTTCCCTTAATTAGGCAAAATTAGAATGTATCCCCTAAATATTTTTTTAAATTATCTGTTATTTGTATAAAACTATGAAACTGTTGCTTTAAGAAAGAAGAGAGATGGAAGGAAGAAGGATCTAATAACATCTAAACAGGAAGGTAAAATAATCTGGACTATAATCTTCACATGTTCTGAAAGACAAAAACAATCCAACTCAATTTACATAGAACAAGATTAGAGAAAATGACTATAGAGTTGGTTCCTGTTGGATATTTTCCATACCATTTTTATGACACTATATTAAGCATCAAAAGAAAAATACAAATACACACATATAGAATACCATTCAAAGACAAATACCGTTTAAATAAAATAACCTCCCAGAGTCACCTTATAGAGGAGATGGATGACATAAAAATTTAATGAATAAATAAATAATCTCTAAAGTAATACACATGGGAACTAAGGGGGGGTGGTGACAAAGGAAAAAGACCTGGAAATTACAATATAAAGAAAACAAATCTAAAATTTGCTCATGTCACTTGAAAGATTCCTTCCTTGTACCTTTGTCAAAAAATGTTTTTTTGTATTTCTTTGTTGTTGTTTTCGCTCTCCAAATAATCTTTGCACATTTTGTGCGTTGCTTTAAAGTATATCCCCTTAAAATCAATGGTAATTAAAGGATTTGACTATTGGCTGAAGATCTTGTTTATGGAACCAGAAAGATTACCCAAGCTGTATTTTGAAGAGTGGGTACACAATTTGCCTCCTTGTGCTTGTACTGCTCAATTTTCAAGTGCCTTCTCACCAAATGAAATCTTCATCTAATTCCAAGTCCAATCCAATATGAAAGCCAAGAAAAGCTTCAAGCAAAGAGTCTAATATGTGGTTGCCCAAGACTGATATTATACATCCCTTAAATGAGTCAAGTCCTTGAAGTGTGGCTGGCTCAACACAAATCAGCCCTCCAGTTAGAAGAGTTAGACAACTCCAGTTAGACAATATACATGTCTTAACATCTTAGAACAACTTTTTTGAACGACTAGTTTATATAGTAAGCGATGGGAGGTTGCATTGAATAAACTATGTCTGTAGTTGAGATAACGCACACATCCTATTTGATTGGTAATTACAGGTAGTCATCAAGTTACAAATGTTGTTTTAGTGACTTGTTCAAAGTCACAATGCCAATAAAAAATGATTTATGACCATTTTTCACACTTATGACTGTTACGGCATCCCGATGATCACATGATCAAAATTCAGGCACTTGGCAACTGACTCATATTTATGACTGTAGTTCCCAGGGTCATGTGATCACTTTTTTCAACTTTCTGACAAGCACACTCAATGGGGAAAACAGATTCATTTTACAATTGTGTTACTAACTCAATAATTATAGCGATTCACTTAACAAATATGGCAAGAAAGGTTATAAAATGGGGCAAAATTAAACTTAACAACAAAAATTTTGGGCTCAATTATGGTCATAAATCAAGGATTACCTATATATTCTGCACAAAGGACTGTTTACTTTGATTCTTATTTAAAAACTAAAAAATGCTAGGATGCGGTCTTATTTTTTGTTAGAAATGAACCTGCATATCATTAGCAAGAGTGCAATTTTTTACATTAAATGCCATTTCAGACAGGGCAGACTATCTAAAACAGATTGGGATTAACTGTAAGCGTGACAATATATTATGAATGTGTTCTATTGTCTTTTTTGTATTGGTTTATAGTTTTATTTTATGGTCAGATAATTAAATCAATGAAGTTTCTTAACTTGACTTTTGATTCTTGGCACTGTTTTAAAGGAGAATCATCAAAATGTTTCTTGTGCAAGATTGTATGGTTGCATGTTTATATATGTGCTTGGAATTTTTCATGTTTTATTTTTTAAAAAAATTGTATTTCTGAGTTTTTTTGAACCAAGAAAAGTCAGAGCACCTTTATTTTTATTGTTTTCTATGTCTCAGCTGAATGGTGGAGTCTGGAGCAGACATCCATCAATTGATGGCTAGCAGACCTCTTTCTAAGTTCATAAAAGATAGCAATTTTTCACCTGATATAAAAGGACCTGAATGTAAGTGCACATGAAATACATATGCTCAAAAATGAGTGGTGGTATAAATACATATTATTAAACACAGTGCCAGAACCTTCCCCTCGCTTTGATCTATTGCTAAACAGAGTTACAAATAATTCAGGACTTCCAAAGAATGTTTCTTTCTTCTGCTGGACCAGCTCCTGATGCAATAGTGAATGCGGAATAAAAATACCTCATTCCCCATGACTTTTTCAGCTTCTATATATTACTCCTCCTCTCCAGATCTGATACGTGATGAGCCACGCTATGTTCACAAATTATTGCCCAAGCAGCCAAAATAGAAGACCAAATAATGCCACTGCAGGGAGCCCAGAAAAGGGATTTTTGCAGTAACCAATGCACTGCTCTCAGGAAAAAGCCAGTGGGAGCAGTTTTTCATGATATATTCCCTTGGGATTTAATCAAAGCTGTGGACTACTGAGAGATGATAGTGCAATAAAAAAAAACCCAAGAGATTCACTCATATCCTTGGCTGCCTGGAAGTGACAAAGTATAGCAATGCAACCTCCATCTGTGAGGATATCGCTGACATTATTTCTCCCCAAAAACATCCTAAAAAAAAAAAAACACTTGCATAAAATTAAATGAGGAGTTATAGCAAAATTGCAGCAAAAGTAAAAATAAAAATATTACTTGTGAATATGTAGTAGTCAGAAAAAAATGACCAAAAGATTTCCTTAGTAAACATTGCCCCTCCCCCCACAATTTATATATATGGTCATTTGCTCAGAGAAAAAGAGGGAGGGAGAGGGAGAGAGAGAGAGAATCACTTTTTGCTTTTATAATTTTATGAGTGCTGTTTTGCAGGATTTCATATTTTTAGTTTGAAGAGGAAGAACGGTGAACGGAATGTTAATGAAAAGTGCAAACAAATACAGAAATAAATGCTGACTTCATACAGCATATAAGAGAGGAAGTAATGACAAATGTCATCAATGAAAGGATATCTAAAGTAATACATAGGATTGTTAAGCAGGCCATTTAGCGTATCTTCATTTTCCCTGTTTTAGTCACTCCGCTCTGTTCCCTACCACCTGCTTTTTGTTCTTTTATTTCTGACCCAGGCAATACTAAAAAAAAAAAAATCATAGTGGGCAATCAGTCCTTTTCTGCTGATAGTTATGGTTTTGCAGAAGGGCACTTTAAATTGAATGATAAGCAAAATAATTTTCAGCAGGATGGCTGACGAAGGCAATCACTGTTGCTTTGTGCCCATCGAACCATGAAAGCCAACCTGACACAGGTTGATTTGACTGTGCAAAGCCAAAACCAGTTGGGGAGAGGATAGAGGGAAGGAAAAAAACCACAATTCTTTCTTTTACAAAGGAAACAAAAGGAGACAATAGATATGCCACCTTTTTTCAAGTACAGTAGACTGTTTTTCAAAACTTGGATCTCAAAACTTGGCTTCAGTAATAAGTTAACACCATCACACATAGGAGAATTCAAGAATAACCCATTTTGATTCAGCAGGAAGAAGCCAGGCTTTTAATTCTTAGATAATCTGAATAAATGTTTTCCTTTTCATTTTAATCTGTGTTTTTAAACTTTCTATTCTATACAGATTCTGTTAGTTGGTTCTATGTCACCGCCAGAATAAAAAGACATGGTTAAGGTTATCAATCATGCCAAATGCAAAAAATTCAATAGCTTTTTTTTAAGGCAACAATGCTACTTTTTTAGTAATACAAATCAAGATAGTTTTGGCATCAATAAGTCAATCAAACTTAGTAAAACAAGCCCTTATAATTCTAGTTAGACAGATTGATTAATTTGTGACCACTTGGTATTGCTATACAATTGCATTAAACTGCACTCAGTAATAAAATATGATGAAAGCATAAAAACAATAACTTCCAAACAATTATCTATAAAATTGCATGCAGAATTTCAAGGGACTTTCTAAACCTTAGGATTAATGTAGCATTCTGAGGCCATACTCTGGTGGTCCAGTCACTCTACCTCAGTAAGAAACAGAAAAGAATAAAATTCTCTCTTATCTCCTTCTTACTTTAAAAGAGCCCCAAAGTATTCTCTCTTTGTCTTTCTCTTTCACTCAACTTTCTTATCTAATGATTGCTTTCTCCACATACTTTGAAATCCATTTTTTTCTATCTGCTTTTCTCCCACAACCGCTGTCTCACTGTTCCCCAGAATTGTGACAATGACCATCTTCAATTCACTGATTCCTATCACCCGTAACCCTTTGTGATTAGAATTCTGGGAATTCATATCCAATGTATCTGCAGGGCGTTAGGTTTTGGAATAGCTGAGACAGAGAGAAAGAAGGGCTTGAATGATGCTGTATCTCAGGGCAGCCAATTGAATTGATAGGACAAATGATAAGCATTAGAAGAGGATGAGATTATAAGCACAGGTCAAGTCATAAAGTAGGACAAACTGGGAGGTAGCTTTGAAGCAAGAAAGCCTACTGAAAAGAGAGAACAGGAATTACAAATGAGAAGAAATAGTTGCAGCAGTAAGAAAGAAATGAACAGCAAGCTTTTTTTTTTTTGTAGGCCAATTTTTTTAAAAAATATTTATTTATTTATTTATTTTGATTTGTCAATCGCTTACAAGATAATAGGTATAAGTATATACATAGTTATGAATACATGAAATGGGTATACATGAGAAAAATAAAAGAAACAATAGGACAGGGAGGGTAGGCACATTGGTGCGCTTATGCACACCCCCTGATCTGAGTCTTTTCATGCAATTAGATTTATATTTAAAAGTCCAGGCTCCTCCTCCTTCTTTGAGACATTGAGATTTTTCACAGATTGAACAGTAAGAAAAACCTTAAAGGCATTTATTAGAAAGCAAATCAATTAGATTTCTCTTCATTTCTTCTTAATTTCCTACATTGTCCAATATCATCTAAATGAGGGTTGTTGTTTTTTTCTGGATTAATAATGTCTTCTACTACTTCCTGCTATGTCACAACTCACCTTCCTAAGTACTAGAAATCTTAAGAGGAACCAGAAAGATGAGTTGGGTAACATAGGAATAAGAAACCTAGGAAGGACTTACTATGATATATCAGTTTTTTTTAATTATCCTGGATAGGTGGTAGCACCCAGGTGACTCAGATCTTGAGAAGCTAAATAGGATCATACCAAGTGAGAATGGAAATAATTAAGAAAATCCAAGACTGTATGCTAGGTGAAGTTTAAAATATATCCTAGGAAAAGTCAATGGTCAACCTCGTTTAACCATGCTGAAAATTGCATGGATTTTTCAATGTAAATCATCATGTTAAGCTTGAAGTATTCTTTATCTGTTTATCTTAGGCAACATTTTTCTTTACAGAATGTACTTAACAATCTAAGAAATAGAATTGTAATTTGATTTTTCCCCACCCAAAAGGAATAGTTTTGTTTTTGGATCTTTCAAGTCTTAACTTTTATTTGAGATCAAAGCATATAAGGTATGCCTTATATAAAATGTGTTCTACATACAAAGTAATGTTCACTTTCTTTTTGCTTCTTCTATCATCTTTCCTGTTTCATGAATAGGAAAGGGGTAATTAACATTAGATTAGAACCTGTGACACCGTGGGTTTTGTAAAAGATATAAAGTCAGATGGACTTTACACAGAGGTGGTATTCAGCAGGTTCTGACCAGTTCTGGAGAACCAGTAGCGGAAATTTGAAGTAATTTGGAGAACCGTAAATACCACCTCTGACTAGCTCCACCCCCATCTATTCTCTGCTTCCCAAGTCCCAGCTGATTGGCTGAGTCTTCTTTTGTTGCCTTGCACAGAAGAATGGAGCTGGAAAGCAGGTTAGTGGAGTGGGAAGGGAATGGGGATTTTACGGTATCCTTCCCCTGCCATGCCCACAGAACCGGTAGTAAAAATATTTGAATCCCACCACTGACTTTATATCAAAATCCTGTTCCTATCTTCCTTTTCTTCTTAACATGAGAAGTGGTTTGTCTTATTCCTAAGCCATTCCAACATAAGTTGGTGGATGGATTATTCATCACTATCAATGAGAATCTCCCCATCAACCAAAATTTGCATAGGCTTCTACAGATCAACCTTCCCAGAAAAACAACAGCACTTTCACCTTCCTTGCTTTAAGCTTTATTTAATAAGCCTACAGCCAAACCTTCAACAATCTAAAACACCAAATTAATACTCTGATATAAAATTATTATTGCATCTCTGGAATCAGATGGGAAAAAGGAGACAGCATGATGTGTCTCAGATCTCCTGGTGATCTTTCTTTGGCATTTTAATGTTCATTAATGAAAAAGATGGAAGACAAGATGCTACATTGAGTAATCTCATAAACCAGATTCTATATGTAGAAGCAAAATGTTCTCAGCATCATTTTGTAAGAGCTATTCTCAGGAGCAACAAAATTTGCTGTAAAACACATTATCTCATAGCTTTTTAATCCAATGAAAAAGCCATTTCCATGTACCCAAACCTTTTATTATTAGATGTTTTCCAGGTCAGTCAGATAATTGATGCTATGCTGGATATGCTCTCAACCAACTGGTAGGTTTTCGTAATCAAATATATTAATTTAAATCTCCATTGGTCTTTTTATCCTGTCATGTAATTTCTTGCAGTTTTCCAAATATTGTTATTCCTCTTTGTCAGCTGCAGAAATAACAAAAATCAATACCAAATGCTGTTGTTGTTTTTTTTTAAAAAAAGTTAATTACCTTCTTATTAAGGGCAAGATGGATAGAGTTTTTTCCTATCATTCAATCAAGCAAAAATCTAGGAAAACAAAATATTTTAATTAAGTTTAGACTACTGTAAGCATTTATTATATATAAAAATAGATTATCCAAAGCAGCATAAACTAAATGTAAGATGGGAGGGGAGTGTCAGCTGTATTAGAGTTAGCTTGGTGTGTTTCCTTTGTGAACTAGATGCTGAACTGTCTAAATTAGCAACTCAAGAGTGAAAATATTCATAGTTCATCCTAGCAGCCATCTGTTACCGCTGCAAAGCATGAGTTGTTAGCCTTATTATATTTGCTGGGAGTAGTGGCACCTGCCTTTTCAGACCTACCTTTTGAGAATTATAGACCTGTGCCAGGCACATCTTCAGTAAATAGTCATTACCCTACCAACTTCAATGGCCAAATAGCCCTTTAACTTGGTTGCTTAATAGGCAGCTAACAGCTAATGATTAGGCAAATTCATAACAGTGAAGCCATTTTTTAAAAAAATGCCCTATTCCGAAGCTATTTGGAACTTTAAAGATCAATGACAAATTTTACAAGTGATTTGGGAAAGGTGATTATGTAGCCCGGTGTGAAGTTATGAACACGCTTTAAAGACAAGTTAAGGAATGACTTTGCAACACATTTGGAAGTGATTACAGATAGTCTTTGACTTATGACCACAATTGAGGCCAACATTTATATTGCTAAGTAATACTCTTGCCCCATTTTACGACTTTTCTTGCCACCATTGTTACATGAATCACTGCAGTTGTTCAGTTAATAGCATGCTGTTAAGTAACTCTGACTTCCCCTTTGACTTTGCTTGTCAGGTTACAAAAAGTGATCACATGACCTGGGACACTGCCACTGCCATAAATATGAATCAATTGCCAAACATCCAAATTTTGATCTCGTGACCAGGAGGATGCTTCGATGGTCATAAGTGTGAACAATATCACTTTTTCAGTACTGTTGGAAGTAGGAATGATCACCAGACAAATGGTTGTAAATTGAGTACTACCTGTATAATAGGAATGATGGAAAGCCTAGCCTGGCTTCTAAAAAGAAGATGTGCTGAGCAAAGTTGAGAAAAAATTAGTCTTGGTTACAGCCTTGGCTTAGTCACCAATACAATTTGTTTCATACTCTTGCTGCAACCCAAACCTTTATAGTAACAGTTCAGAAGTGCAGAATTGCAAATGTTAAATGAAGACAAAGCAGATTAAGCTATCAACTCAATTTCAGGAATGTGCTGATCTGCCTAAAATAAGCCCAGGGATGGGATTCTACCAGTTTGCACCTATTCGCTAGAACCGGTTGTTAATTTTCTAAGTAGTTCGGAGAACTGGTTGTTAGATGAAATTACTGGCCTAATCCTGTAAGGAAGGCAGGAAGGAAACATTCTGGTGTTGCTTACAGAAACTGTCTCTCCGTTAACCCTTATTACATTCTTGGCAGGACTAGACTTCCTGTCTCAGGAACGTCTCTGGAGTTATTTTGCTGGTACTTTGCTTGTGTGGAGTGACCATTCAAAGTTACAATGGCACTGAAAAAAGTGACTTGTGACCATTTTTCACACTTACGATTGTTGCAGCATCCTCATTCATGAAAGGCCAGGCGAGGAGATCCATGCCTCGATGTGGGTGATATTGAGTTGGCTATGCCCAGCCACCATGACCACCAACCCATGTGCTCCCAGTCACATGACTACCAAGCCATGCCATCCCAGGCACAAGACCACCAAGCCACACCCACCAACTAAACTACATCCGCAGAAGCGGTTGTTAAAAAATTTGAATCCCACCTCTGAATAAGCCCTGTATACTTCCGGATTGGAATCCACGTCGATCTGGGACAGAGATCTCCAAACTTGGCAACTTTAAGAATTGAGGACTTCAACTCCCAGAATTCTTCAGCCAGCATAGAATTCTGGGAGTTGAAGTCCAACTAAAGTTGCCAAGTTTGGGGACCCCTGATCTAGGACAACTTTAACCAACTTGCAGATCAACTGAATATAGCCAACTCACCTAAAGGGTTCTCCTCATACTTTAATTCTCACACTGTGACTTTCCTGGTTCCTGAGGAAGAAACGTTTATCTTAAATCAGAATAGGATAAATTATAATCTTCTCACCAAATAGAAAAGACTCTTCTTTTTAGTAATCAAGAATAAGGCAAAAGATGTCAGGTCAGAACCAGTGGTGGGATTCAAATTTTTTTAATATCGGTTCTGTGGGTGTGGCTTGGTGGGCCTGGCAGGGGAAGGATACTGTAAAATCTCCAGTCAGAGGTAGTATTTGCCGGTTCTCTGAACTACTCAAAATTTCCGCTACCGGTTCTCCAGAACTGGTCAGAACCTGCTGAATACCACTTCTGGTCAGAACCTTAAGTAAGTTAGGTCAATAGAGATGAACTACAATTCACACTCTTCTTTCTAGAAAGCACTGGGCCTGGTTGGTAGATGTTGAGGGAAACATCAGACCTGGGAATGGGGGCGGAGGGGATTTGGCGCCTGCAAATAACAAAATAAATTAATAGTCTCTTGTTCCTGATTCATTTTCATTTTCAGGATGAGAATCTGCTGTTCATTCTTCCCTAATTGTGGGACATCAAGGCAGACGATGTTACATGTGATAGTTACAAAGAAGTAGTAAAAGACAAGATGGATTATGAGACATTGAAGTCTAATGTAGAGTTCTTTAATACCCAGGTAAAAATGTAATGATTCTAAATTTATATTATTCTGATCTGAGAAACAATATGAAAAGAGCCACTCTTTATAAATGGAGAGAACTAAAGACTTTAGAAACAGTGTTGCAATATATGTAATGAAATAAATGTAACAGAAGTTTTGGAAACTATGAAGGTCTTGAGATCATGGGAAGCAGAAGAGTTAAAGTGTACTTGTATTCTTTATGTCGGTGATGCCATATTGTTTGCCAAGAACCTCCAAAATTTGCAGTGAATATTATATAAATGTATGATACAACAAAGAATTTAGAACTAAAAATTACAGGTAGTTGTCGACTTACAACAGTTTGTTTAGTAATTGTTCAAAGTTGCAACGGCACTGAAAAAAGTGACTTATGACTCTTTTTCACACTTATGACTGTTGCAGCATCTCCATGGCCACATAATCAAAATTCATATGTTTGGCTGATATTTATGTTGATTGAAGTGTCTTGGGGTCATGTGATCACCTTTTGCAACCTTCTGTCAAACTAAAACAATAGGAAAGTCATTCACTTAACAACTATGTTACTAAACTTAATAACAGTGGCAAGAAAGGTCATAAATGGGGCAAAACTCACTTAACAAAGCCACAGAATTTTTGGGCTCAGTCATGATTGTAAGTCAAGGTCTGTTTGTAATGTATCAAACACCAGTCTAATTCTAATTAATAGCAAAAAATAAATGAATTATTTTAAGTTAAACTGCATATAAACAGCAAAACAATTAAAATAAATGATTTGTATAATGCTTACCGAAGATGCAGAAATGAATGGAGAAATTTTGTCAGGCAAATACTAGTATAAATTATTTGGTTTATCATAAGGGTACTTTTAACCTTCATTCTGAATAGATTGGCATTATTAAACTTGGAATATTTAATAGTTCTTGATATGAAACTGAAGTTTAACACTTAACCAAGACATTTTTCTTTTGGGGGGAATCCATCCCCAAAATCCATGGAAAAAGAATATTCCAATATAATTCTGAAGATATTTAGTGGTTAATTGTTAATACCCCTGCAATTTCTTTGCTCCCTGATGATTTTTCTCTTTAAATATGTCCCATAGATCAATCTATCCATTCTTCATCAAATGGGGGAAGAATTTACAAGGTACAACCTTATGAACTGTGAAGAGCTCATAAGAAAAACATCAGCTTAACTCAGTTTGCATTCTGAGGTAGAAAAAAAAATCAGGGAATCCCCTGAGTCTTTGAGATTATTGAAATTTATGTGTAGAGGATCAATGTCACAGCTTTTACCTGGGTGAATTATAAATAACTATCTTGAAACACTAAAATATTGTATGTTCTTTGGGAAATAATTAACATAGTGAGCAGCAACATTCTGATGTTAAACATTTTTAACTGAGATTAGTTAAAATGACAGTTAGTGACTGAAACAAAGTTATAAGCTGCTCTAGTTGACTATGGTACTTGGCTCATAAATTCTTTACTGCTAATCTAATTACTCTTGATACTTAACTCTGTTTTGATATTTTGGCTCTTACATTGGTAAAGTTCTTTGACCCTAGTTTGACTCTTTGATTTCATCTTCAGCTCCAGACCTTATTTCTTTGCAAGACTTCCTGAATTTGATTCTCTATTGATTTATAAGACTGTTGTAATTTGACTCTGATCCCTGACTTTGTGAATTGCAGAAGGATATTTTAGCTGTTCATAGAATAATATAATCCTGTATGAATATTCCCTAAAACAGAGAATCTCTTCAAATAGAAGATTATATCCTATTTGACAAATGGTCACCATAACATAACAGAAAATTTGGAAAGGGAAATTCTACTTAGCAATTCCAGCAATCTGCATCTAGAGATATCAGTGGTTCTATTAAATGAGGCATAGTCCTAAACATGTCAAGTCTTTGCGCACATGGAATAATATTAATTCTTTAAAATTTAATGTCAGATAATCTGGACAAAACTAATATACTATCTCCCCTCCTAAGTATTTATCTGGTTCCATTAAATGTTTTTTTGAAATTTAATTTAACTTCTTGAGGAATGTTTACATTGTTGAATAATATTATTTTAAAAGGAGAATATTCTGGTAGTATAGGCAGTTTTACCTTCTGTTAAATTTGAAAATTCCATTATTTAATCCCAGATTCCATTTTTTAGGATTATTGTGACCCCAGGTGTTATTCAGCAACCTTCCTGAAAGATTTAAAAGCTGTCTCTTTTAACTGCATTTCAAACTTCATTAATTTCTTGCTATCTCACAAACATATAGAGAGATGTTCCCTTTTTGAAGGCAAATAAACAAATAAATGAACAATCCTTGCCAGGACAATTTTATCCCACCAATCAAAAATATTTTTGAAAATACTTGCAATTCTGTTGGCAATCAGTGTGGTATTATTTCTTTCTTCTTCTTCTTCTTCTTCTTCTTCTTCTTCTTCTTCTTCTTCTTCTTCTTCTTCTTCTTCTTCTTCTTCTTCTTCTTCTTCTTCTTCTTCTCCTCCTCCTCCTCCTCCTCCTCCTGCTCCTCCTCCTCCTCCTCCTCCTCCTCTTCTTCTTATGCAGGAATATTTTTCACTGTCAACACAATTCTCTCAAGTTCCAGAGGAGTAATGAAAGAGCCTGAAGAAGCAAGCCAAACATCAAAAATGGAAATAAAAATAGTTCTAGTTTTGCTACAGATTTTGAGAAGCTCTATTCACACATCAGGAGATAAAGTTCACTTTCAACTGAATTTCATATAATGTGATGATATATTTATCATGACAGGGTAGTCACCATGTAACCTTCTAAAATGATTTTTAAGATCATATATTTATTTGTTTATTGTGGGTTATTTTGTCAATACAAATTCTATTACTTCTAGGACTTCTATAAATAAGTTCTAGATTTAAGGGTTTACATAGGATGGAAAGCAATGACATGATCAGACAGAAGCTGCTATAATCCAATAAATTGATTAAGTAAAAAAGAGCAGGTGTAAAATGTATTAAAATAAAAAAATGTGTTAATACCACTGTTGCTATACATTTCAGGAACTTAAAATAAAACTAGTGAATTGCTTGAAAGATGTGCTAGCTTTTGCTGGGAAGACACTATGTTTCCACACATGGGGTGGGGGAGAGGAGTGCTTAACTGAGATAATCTCAGTCCTTTGAGGTAGGCCAAGTCAGAAAATAGACTACTCAAGGGCTACTTTATGGTTATAGGCAACAGAATCTTGAAAGCCTGACAGAAACTCTCTTACTTCTATTATGCAGAATCAACATGGGATCCTTGTGAATCTCTTCCTAACCTTTACTTTTTTTCTCAGGGCTGAAATTTCATTTATTACCTTTTTAAATATATTACAGGTGTTCATATTGCTCCATAATTCCATTCAGTTGTGACTACTGCTTAATCTCACTTGACAGAGATCCTTTCCCAGACAATTACATGTTATACATATGTACTTGGAAATAAAATATCTGAAGGGAAGTAATACACTACATCTCTCTTTTAACTGGTAGGTGTCAGTGTTCCAATGAAACTCTCCCTTCTCATTCAGCACTCAGAAATAAAGTTCATCCAAATAAGAATTTATTGAAGAAATCATATTGGCACATCTGGAAAAACCCAAATCTGAGGCTTTTTCCTTCCCAATAGAAAATCAAAATCCATCCCCCTGTACCCACAAGTCCACCACATGGTCCAATCAATCATCATCCCAACTGGAGACATTCCTCCAGATACTCCTCTCCAGGTGCAGAGTAACATGTCCTTGACTTAGAAGAAGAATGTTGTTGAGTCTAATCTTCCCACTCTCTATGAAATCCCCCTCCCAAATTCCCAGGAACTAAATGTGGCAATTCGAAGCTTCTAAGTAAAATATGGATTCCAAGGCTGACAATAGGATATGGGCAACAATATATTGACCTGCAAGATAATCCCTAAATTAAATGTTCTAACCTGCCTAGAATGTTTTAGCATACTTGGTATAAAACTGGGTTTTGATTTCAGTTATAGCACACTGTCCAAAATCAGACCAAAGGGTCTGATATTCTCTCGTTAAGAGGAAATCCTCCATATGACAGCAGTGTAATTAAGGTTGGTAACCTAGGCTACCAGTTAGCTATATTATTAGAAAATGTTATGTGAAGACTTTGATGAATCAAAACTATGGTTAGCTCATTTAATAGTTTGCCTAGTGATGACCATGGCTTGGGAAAGATTGTGAAGTGGAATGTAAGAAGAGTAATGCTAAAACGAACACATGAAACATAACAAAGAAAAATGTTGCATGTCCCTGAAGTTAAGAGAATGTTGAAAGAATGAATAAATTTGAGTGAAGATGGTCTGATGTCATCAGTTAGATGTGATGAATATTTTCAGGGAAATGAAGAAGTAGGTTTAATTTGTGAATGAAATAGCCAAAAATATATGTTAGCCTAGTATGAATTGCTTTCATTTAGACTAGTATGCTTTTGAATGAAAGTAGAAATTCATATCTTAATGATAGTTGCATACTAAGTTCCTGTGAATGATGATACCAGAAGAACCAGAAATACATTTTGGGAAATTGTGCTATCTGGAGGGGAATGTTTTGCTAATCGACATGAAACAGTGAGAGGGTGAGTGTATGGAAAAGGTTACTGAGTCATTCATAATGATTGAGGATTGTAATTTCTTCGTACTTGAATATAAATATAAAACCATGATTGTTTGGATTATTTATGATGAAAGGTTGAGAATTAGTGAAAGGTACAAGGCTTCTGAAAAGTTCAAATGTGAGATAGAGGGATTACTTAGTAATGACCAGATTAGATATTGGGAGAAAATTGAAGAAAAAAAGAAGAAGTGAAAGAGCTCACAGAAAGAGAAAATATGAATTCTGTATGAAAAGTATTAGAAAATAGATTAATCTTCTAACAGGATTAATGGCAAATGAACATAAGGAAGACAATGTATAAAATGCTTAGAACAAAAGAATTATGTTATCAAGTGCCACAAAAGAGTGAGAAACCTAGTATGAAAAAAATGCTTGATGAAAGCACGAAGTAAAAGAGATGAGGGATGGGGAGAAAATAAAAAATAGGGATGAGAGAAAGCTATTGTATAAAGCAGCAGTCCCCAACCTTTGCGGCTTGGCAGCCTAGCCGGTGGGTAGGGGAAGTGGCATGCACACAGCTCAACTTGCCTAAGTGATGGGCTGGTGCACACACAAGTCCCCACTGGCCCGCAGAATAGAATGGAATGGAATGGAATGCAATGCAATGCAATGCAATACAACGCAACTCAACTCAACACAACACAATACAGCTGGAAGGGACTTGGAGATCTTCTAGTCCTCTGCTCAAGCAGGAGAACCTATACCATTTCAGGCAAGTGACTGTACAGGCTCTTCTTGAAAACCTCCATTGATGAAGCGCCCACAATTTCTGAAGGCAAGCTTGTTCTATTAGTTAACTGTCTTCACTGTTAGAAAGTTTCTCCTTATTCTAGATTGTTTCTCTCTTTGATTAGTTCCCAACCATTGTTTCAACCACTTGTGCAAATTGAGCTGCATGCTCATGCATGTCTGCTCCAGCCAGCCTCTAACACAGCCCAATTCCAAATAGCCCATGGTCTGGTAGTGGGCCACAGCCTACGGCAGTGGTGGCTAACCTTTTTGGGTTCCTGTGCCAAAAATTGTGTGTGCGCTGGTGCGTGCATGCTCACATGCCAGTACCCAGAAGGCAATGCATGTCCCTCCACACCTGCTGCAAATTCACACATTCCCACCCCCGCCACTACCCCTGCCACCCCCTTATCTGCTCTGTGCCTAACAACTGATTTTCAGCTGGTTTGAGGTCTTTTTCGGCCTCCCAGAGGCTTGAAAAAAGCCTCTGCAAGCTTTGCAGGCCGAATAATAGATCTGTTTCATCACTTCTGGTAGTGACGAAACGGGCCTATTATTCGATCTGCAAAGCCTGCAGAGGTTTTTTTTCATGCCTCTGGGAGGCTGAAAAAGGCCTCAAACCAGCCGAAAATCATCTGTGAGGCATGCATATGCGCAGTGAGGTAAGTTTGCCTACGACTTGCATGCCTGCACAAATGGCTCGGTGTGCCACCTGTGGCGTGAATGCCATAGGTTTGCCATCATGGGCCTAAGGATTAGGGACTCCTAATATAAAATGTATATAAAGAAAATGAAAGTTACAAAGAATTAATTCAAGGAAGCAAGGAAGAATGAAATTGTATAAATTATATGTAGCTTAAGCTATGTTTCCTTTTTGTGGTTAATTTTTCACTCCTTTTTTCACTCCTTTCCCATACTCTGCATAAAAATATTTAACAGAAAATGAAGTAATATGATATGTATGAATGCATGTATACATAGTATGCCATTCTTGGAATCAAGAAGCACTTACTTCCAAATAAGAACATATAAGCTTGCATAAAAATACCCTATTTGGTTATAATTTCTCAAATGTAGCAATAACAGCAATAAAAATGGATTGGGAAAATAATCCACAAAGTAGCAGATGATTCAGCTCTCAGCAATTTCAATTGCAGTTTTATTAACCTCATTGTGATTGTCAGCTTAGGATCGTGTGTATTCCTCAATCCTGAATGTAAGCAGTGTATTTAAGCAAACTTTCAAATTATGTCAAATGGATGTGTTAAACCAAAAGTCTCAGTTCAGAATAACAGAGTTTGAAGGGACCTTGGTGGTCTTCTAGTCCAATCCACTGCTTAGGCAGGAATCCCTATACCATTTCATACAAATCGTTGTCCAATCTTTTCTTAAAAACTTCTAGTGCTGGAGCATTCAACAACTTTTGGACGCATGTGGTTCTAGTGATTAATTGTTCTGTCAGAAAATTTCTCCTTAATTCTAGATTTGTTCTCTAATTTTAACAATTGCTTCTTTTACTCACTTATCAAGTTCTATCTGAAGTTGTCCATTTTTCAGATTGTTGGTGGAATAGCTTTTCAGTTCTCCTTTTAACTTCCCTTTCTCCTACCCCAATGCTTGATATACCGGCACAGGACAACTATACTATCCTCTGAAACACTTATGGAACTTATGCAGGAGAAAATAGAGCATAGCCTATTGTGCAAATCCATTGTGTAATATTTTATGTAGTTCATCATTTAAACAGATTATTTATTTATTAGATCTTTTTTATAATAAAGCAGATATTAATGATAAGGTGCTTTTTCTTAGGTGAGAAAGAAAAATATAAAATAGTCTATAATGAGATATTTAAAACATTTAATACATATTAACTTTTTTCAACTTTATAAAAACAAAATATATTGCATATTATTTTGTGTCTTTTGAAATTAGTGGGGAGAAAATAATGAATTAAATCAAAGCAACTGAATGCATGATCCAGAGAAATTTAGTCTTTTGCAATAGATTCATTTTAATAGGTGCATTAATTAGCTCTATACCTTGAATAGGTGAATGCTATTCAAGCTACCTTGGATGCTTTGTTGAAATCAACAAGCTGTCCAAATGCTGATCAGATTTGATCATGACATAGAAAGAGGGAAACATTTTGCAGTTGCAAAAAATAATCTGCTTTCAAATATATGAAAATGAATAAAAATATAAAGGTGACTGGGACAGCATATGTTGTTGAAGAATAACTCCACAGACATGATTGACATTGTTGAAGTCAATATTAAAATGTATTGATCTGACAAATATTGATCAAAGTAAACTCCAAGTTCATATTTAACCAGGAAAAAAAACATAATTCTCCATAGTGTCGATAACAAGTCGGTACTCATGGCTTATGCAGATGCTTATAGAGAATGCTGAGCTGTTTTACAAAGACATTTACCTTTCAAAGCTGAACACGAGTAATCTGATTTTATTAATCAAGAATAAAATATAGACACTGGTTCATTTTATCTCTTTTTCATCAAATGTGCATCCTGCCACAATCACAAGACTCATAAAAATAAGCAAACATAATAAAATAAAATGTGAATGTAGATATTCTTAAGTACTGTATATTGTATTAGTTTCCCCTCACAAAGAATACATGGGGTCAAGAGGCAAAGCCCTTAGGAAAGCTCTATTTTCAACTTTTTCCAGAAGGCAAACTGCAATGGGAAGCCATTCCAAGGGAGAGGCTCCATCATCGAAAAGCAACATTTTTGGACATCAGCCTTCAAGCTACCAGAAATGGGAACAGCCAATTGCTTCTCCCAGAACGATCAAAATGGTTAGGCCAACTCAAGTAGGAAATTCAGGAAACCTGGTACAATCTATAAGGAGTTTTATGGATTAAAACCAGTACTTTCAGTTGTATCTGTCAGCTATAGATACAATTTATATCCATCCATGATCATCAAGCCCCCTCATTTTTCATCCTGAAGATTCTTAGGTGGTCTTTAAAGATAGTTCCATGTGGAGCTCATTGTGGTAATCTAAATCAGGGTTTGGTGAACTTTTTTTTCTAAAATGCCAGATCCCATCCCTTCTTTGCTACCACAGTCATGGCTGCCAGGTCTGCAGGCCAAAAAGCACAACTATGTCTTTTTGTCAACAAAGAAGCTATTAATAGGTTGCCTCAGTCACCCAGGAACACCCATCCTCAATCCCTGCTCCTTGCCCTTGAAGTTTAATTGAGATGATGGTCTGACTATCTGCCACTCATCTACTTATAGGCCATATAATCAGGCAGGCTAGTTTTGGTTTTTAGATTGTGGTTTTCCAACCCTGGTTTAAATGCTTGGTGAAAAGCCTGTAGTAAATATAATTAATTTCCCCTACCCCAAATAGCCCACCACTGCCACACCAATCAAAACTGGGAAAAATCCCCTACCTGATGATCTACTAGGAGCTGTGAATCCAGGTGAATCTCAAATCATGGGCCTTCAGGAACGGGCAAAGTTTTGTCCCTGTCCACAGGGGTCAAATTATTCTACAAAGCTCCAGAGGGCAGGACAAGAAATAATGGTTGGAAACTGATCAAAGAGAGAAGCAACCTGGAATTTGGAAAAAAAAAATCCTAACTGTAAAGACAATTAACCAGCGGAACATCTTGCATTCAGAAATCATGGGTGCTCCACCACTGGGTTTTTTTAAAGAAGACATTGGACAGTCATTTGTCTGAGATAGTATAGGTTCTCCTGCTTAAGGAGGTGGCTGGATTAGAAGTCCTCCCAGGTCCTTTCCAGCTATATTCTATTCTATTTTAGAGACAAAATACAGGGTATAGATAAACAGCACATATACCACTATTGTTCATCTTAAGCCTGTTCTCCCCCACCCAGAATCACATAGCCCCCAGACACTGAGACAAGACTGCAGCAGCATTTCCAATCTAGCTTACAGATAAAGTTGAATATTGTCAGCACATTGATAGTTCCAGCTCTGAACCACCAGATTCTTCTTCCAATAGCTTTACGTAGATATTGAATAACAAGCTAAAAGTTAATGCTTGGTTAATGCTAAGCACTTTTCCATCCAGCTACTTCAATGGGAAAATTAACCCAATAAACCCAATAAATAAATCCTTCCTTTCACATAGAGAGATCAAGACCAAAATGTTCAAACTAACTTTGTCTGAAGCTTCACAACTATATCTATAGCAAGGCCAATGTAATACCAGCAAAATACACATCTTCCCATTCTGACAAGTTATTCTGATGTAAATATGCTTATATGCTAATGTGCACCAGTTTCTTCTTCTGTTATTAAAAGATTTATCTGTTCTGCAGTTAGTCAATGTGAGCTGTTTCATAACCAGCTACTAATTATTACAGTGTTAAAAAAGAAAAAGATCTACATTTCACTCCCACTTTCCACTTCTTCACAGCTACTAATGAGATGGAGCTGATTGTCACAACAAAGATAAATGCAAATTAATATGTATTCCAAAGGCTTAAAGCTAGCAATACTTTAAAACTTTCTTCAATGCTGGGAAGATACCCCATAAAACAATAAGCCTATTAAAACCAAATAAAGAGTATTTCAATGTCATGACATATGAGGATGGCAAATGTTCAACTAATTTTTACCAGGATATTACAGCCAGAGAATCTGTAGTTCAGTTGATATTCTGGGTGGGGGTTTTGCTCTATTTTCAGGAATAATTCAAAATGAGCAAATCTCGTTCTCGTTTTCTCAGACTGCTTATTGTATATAAATACATATACTAAGTAAATATTTGTAATGGAGCCCCAGCTGAAGGCTTTGTTTTAAAAGATGTGAGTAATGATGAATTAATTCTATTTGGGAACTGAGTTAGATAAATTCCAGAAATATATTGATAGCCTTATGACTTGGATTTCACAGCTGTACTGTTTCTTATGTTCAAATAATCAGTAAAAAAGGGGGAGGGGACAAATCATCAATAACTTTAACGCCATGTTTTGAAAGAACAAACAGTCCAATATATTCTAAAATTCAGAACAGAGTTGACAATACTTTGCAGATAATGTTCATGTTTAATAGAAAAGCTACAGCATGGTATATTATGTACTGCTCTCGGTTTCCTTCAGCCATTTTCCAATTTCTTTCCTTCACAGTGGGAAAAGTAGACATTGCAGTATTAATCACTTATAAGCTTTATGGAACCAGTAACTGTCTAAATTTATTAGGGAACAGTTGCATTTATTGAATGAGCTGATTCTATAAATATTCTATAAATATATTGATTGATTCATTCATTTTACCTTACTTTTCTGCCAATAGTGCTCCTTACTGATTTGAAAAACAAAAGACTTTAGGCATACAATTTTTAAAAAACATCTTCTAAAATGGAAACAGGATACAGGGGAACAAAATGAAAAGCAACACAAGAACAACTTCTTCAACTTAGAGTAGTTTTTATGTTGAGTTGCTGCTAACAGTTCAGGGAAAATTAAACCCCAGCAATTTGATCTTCTGTGGCTGCTGCTCCTTTTCCCTGAAAGAATGGTTGTAGTATAGTAAAATTACTAGATGGAGGAACTAAAAAGACCCTGGCAGAAAAATATTTGGTAATGGCATTTCTGTGCATGGTAGAAAACTTCAAGCAGTTCAGGAGCACCTCTTTTCCTCAGCTTGAGTAAAGCTCTTTCTCCCAACTGTAATGAAATTAGGAATTTTTAATCATGCGAATTATTAAATACCAAACATTAAGTAGCTACTGATGCATCAGATAAATGCCTTAGGGCAATTTGACAAAGAGTTCTCAACAGTATACTCAAGTGAGTACTGTCATCATATTATAAGCTGTTTTATCTTAATACTCTGTTATTTAAATCTATGCTTACAATAAAACTAGTTATAATAAAACTAATATTCTTAGCTTGCCTCTCACAAGTATAGATAGCTTTCTGGCTTCACTGAAAACAATCCCATCCTCTCCTTTCTTCATCACTTACCCCAATCTGAATTAGATAGTACTGTACATATCTTAACAAATCCATCAATGAGTTTGTATTATTGTATTTTAATAAATATTGCTAACATTCTCTAAAATTTAAGTATCACTGGTATTCTTTTTTTCTCCTGATCCTACTGCAATTAAATATCCATGGCATAGGAGTAGATCTCTCTTGATTTTGATATCCAATGTGAAGATTGTACTATGAATTAATCTGAATTGGATGAGATTAATATTATAGATGTTAGGCACTGAGGGTGAACAGAAGCGTCTTCTAACTTTTCAAACAGATTTTCTGCATCTGTAGAACCCATTTATCTATTTATTATATTTATCTTGGCTTTCCTCCAAGAGTTCAAGGTAGCATAAATACTGCTGCCTATAATTTTCTCTCAACAATTTCAATCCTGTCAGATAGGTTGGGATAAGAAAGGCTTGCTCAAAATCATCACATGTTTTCATGGCAAAAAGTCTCTGCCCCCAACTCCCACCCTTGCTGCCCATCACCTTAAACACTCCACCACACTTGAGCAATCAGAGTAAAATGAAGCTTTCTAGTAGCTTTAAAAGACGGAACACTTCAAAATGGTATTTTGCTTAAAGAATCATAAAACAAAGCACAGTCCTTATCTCTGGTAGCCACAATACTTTCCAGTCCTGCTGGGCATTGTTGCCTCCTTTGGTTTCAGAAGCCAATGTGTTACCAAATTTCCTCCTCATGAGAAAACCAAAGAGGGAAGGAGAAAATAGGCAATTCTCATTTGCGTTAGTTTGCCTGAAGAAGAGACAATGATACAGATTTTGTTCATAGAAAACTACTAGCAGAGCTACCTTTAAATTGCAAAATTGTAATGCTTATAAGTAGGAACTGCTTTACTTAAGAGAAAAGCAGAATAGATATTAGATATCAGATAGATGAAAGAGAGGGAGAGAGAGAGAGAGAGATGAAAATAAATGTGCAAATTGATTCTTGTTTCCATGAGTAGGGCCGCTTTTTCCACCAGATATTTTTTAATACTGAGTGAAAGCACTATCATTCTAGAATTCCCTATCATGTTGTAATTCTCTTCTATAACAGTTTGCTTTCAATCCAGCATCTATGATAGGGGTTTACTTGATAAATAATATGTGGTAGCTATGAAATTTCTGAACAGATCTTGCGGTGCGAAATTCACTAGGATGGTAAAAACAAGTTAAGGTCCCTTCACAGATTGGCAAGGACACTCATTTCAATCCTGAGTTACTAATATTATCTTTTATTTATAATCTTATCACAGTAAACATGCATTGAAATAATACTCCATTATTAGTCTTAAAAGAAAATGTTTTTACTTCAGTTGAACATTGATTTTAAAATTCTCGTATTTGAATCTATTTTTCTAGCTTTGTTATATGTCCACCATGCATAGTAAAATGTCTCTTCATATTGTTCACATTTCCAAAATATATTTGAAATGCTTTTATACATACTGGATAATTTCTCTGGCAATCATATGTTGAAAGAAATATCCTTCTGGGTTCAGTTCTAAGTGGGGAAAAAGACACTGGAAACATGGAGGCTCCTTGGAAGATTTAAAGGGCCACATGGCCTTGAGGTCCAGAGAAGAATGATCACATGCTTCAAGGTGAGAAGAAAAAGGAAAAAAGGGAAGTCCAGATGCTGAGAGACCCTTATATAACCTCTGTTGGGCCCCACCTTAGTGCTTCCTGCTCCTGTGTAAGAAATGTATCCCATTGGCTGCCAGACTCCCAGGGGCGGGGGTCTTAATTTTGTAGGCTTGGTCTGGACCACATGGCTTCAGCTGAGTGCTGGCTAATGCAATCTTCCCAGAACATGTGATGAGATTGGTAATCCTATCATTTCCTGAGGGCCATCCTTAATCCCATCACCCTGGAGCTGAAGCGGGGGCAGGGAGCTGCAGGAAGCTGCTTTGTCTTTAAAACATATTTCTCCTTTTCTCATCCAGGGAGATATAATATTCTGCCTTTTAAATATTTTCTAGGCTATTTCAATTTTCTAAGAGAGGGGTGGATGCTAACTTCCTACACATATACAACAAGAACCAGTTTAGTAAAGTGGCCAAGGAACTAGGCTAGAAAGAGGGAGGTGTGAGTTTTCATCCTACCTTAGCCATGAAAGTCAGCTGGGTGACCTTGGGCCAGTCAATCTATTCTCAAGCCTATTCTCTCAGAAATGGTGTAGGGTCTCCCGTTTGGGCGGCGGGGGTTGGACTAGATGACCTACAAGATCCCTTCCAACTCTGATTGTCTGTTATCTGTTAACCCAATCACAGGGTTGTTGTGAGAAAAATAGGAGGAAGAAGGAGCATTTTGATTATGTTCACCATCTTGAATTGTTTGTAAAAATAATAAAATGGGATAAACAAATAAATAAGTAAAAATAAATTTTATAAAAAATCTTATTGAGATCATAAGACAATGTAAACTTAAATCCATTTAATCACATTTTTGCCCATTAACCAAAATTCATCATATTTTCTTTAACCTGCTTTTCTTCTGTTTCAATTTTTAACAAAAGTTATACATTTTAGCAAATACATGTTCATCATAAGTACTGTCAGAGTATATTCATGAAATGGAATAGAGCTTGGTAACAAAGTCAGCCAATGAATAGGCATTGCAACTAAGTCAGCCAATGAGGACTGTTTTGGAAACTGAAACTAGAAGTCGCCTAGGCTGGAAACTGAAACTAAAAGTAGCCTATATGTGGCTCTATATTAAGCTCTGCAACTCTGCAGCTATGTTGAGCTCTGAGTCTGTCTGTTGAAGATGAAACTAACTTGCTTGCTTGCTGAAGATTGGAGCTCTGCTCTTAACTTACAACATGTTTCTGTTTGAGTTTGCTCCATGTTGGAGAAATCTATAACTGGTTTGTAAAATCTACTTATGTTTATAAAGATGTTAAATGAAGCATCAGCCATCTGTGTTTATTTTTCTGGCGCTGAATTAATGCTGCAAAACTCTCAATAAGTACTCAACTACATTTCAAATTCTGCCTTACTTTGCTTCGTAAGTCTTTTTAGCCATTTAAAATCTTTCAGATAGTTATAAATGGAAAAACCATTGACAGCTGTATCCTTCTGCTATTATTTTCTTGATTTAATTTTACATTTCCCTTAATAGTTTTCCAATAAGTCCCAATATGTCAATCATTTATCTTTGCCAGTTCTCTTCTATGTTTTACTTAAGTTGATCATAAAGGTACTTCAAGCACAACTTGAGTTTATATCTATTCCATATTCTCAATATGGCACATCTGGTATTTTTAATAAAGGGATTGATTGCTTTAATATAGGATTTATTTTTTACAAACCTTCGATTAAGGTGATATGCAAATGGATAAAATAAATAAATTTAAAAACTAAAAAAAATCCTTTTTTAAAAAGGGGAAATTCTTTATTACTACTGTGCTATTTCAATTTAGAATATGACCTTTGATGCCATACATTATGCAAGTTATGCAAGGCAATGTACTAAAGACAAAATTGTTATCTTTAATGGATAACAATTTCTTCAATACAGAAAGTTAATTATAATATGGAATTATTTTTATGATAATCATACTTTCTAAAATTTTCCTTCAAAAGCAGCATCCAAAAAAGCCTATTATTGCAGCATCCTAGGGAGTCAAAAATTTGAGGCATCTGCTGTTAAAAGCAACTGTGATGATAAAAGCAAATTAAACTACTCCAGATTCAGAGAGGGTATTATGAATCAGGAAATAAATTTTCAAGAGTGAATTATTAGCAGAGTTTTGCATGCTTAAAATCTGTCTTGATGAAATCCAGATTCTGTGCCAAGGAAAGGAGTTGGGTCTTTGAGTTAAATTCAAACCTGGTTGTGCTTCAAGGAGGCTCTCTGAAATTAATGAATTTAAATTAGTTATGACTAAATTAAATGTAATTCATTTCATTTGGGATAATCTATACTCAACCTGTTTGGATTCAACCCTATGCAGTTAACACTTTTTCTTTATTTTATCTAATGTATTCTAATTTCCTGATTGTGGGTGAAGGAGACATATCATTCAATCAAGGTACATCATTGCAACTTGATTGCTGAAACTCACAAGGTATTTGTTTTGCAAAACCTACAATTCTACCCAATCATAATTGCATAACAACATACCCTGGCATACCAAGATTTGTTTTAAAGAAAAGAACTATTGTATAGGCCTACAATATAATTTACAGAGCAATCCATTTTGTCTTCAGTGTGCTTCACCCACCCCCACCACACATGATATCTATTTTTATGGAACATGTCATATGTACTTTGCACAAGAACATCACCAGCTAAAACATGTGCTTTTAAATAACTTTTTCACACAAACAGAAAGGGACCTGGTTGAGCAATATAACGAACCAATACAAATATGTCACAAATTTCACAATCAGAGTCTATGTTTTGCCACTGAGATCCATGGCTGTTTTACTAATCAGCAATTCTAAACATGTTGACAGAATACCCCAATGAATAAGGAATGTGGTTTAAAATAGAAGGCAGATTGGCTCAGATAGTTAACCTCATCCCCAAAACTCACTGGAGGGACATGTTTTGAAATACGAGACCTCCTGGCTTTCCCCGTATTATTTTTGCAGGGTTTAACTGTTGTTTGCAATGAAACATCTAGGTTTTTTTTTCCTTTCAAAGGAATATGAGGACTTTGATCAGCAAAGAAAATCCATCTGTTTTGTCTGTCTTTCTAAAGGCACAAATAGATAGTGTTAAGTTGGGGGAAGCAGCCAATCCCATTTAGTGAGCTCCTTGCCTCTAGCTTCCACCCTCCTTTTCTTTTCAAGTCTTCAATCTCTATTGTCTGGAGGTTTCTTCAGTTAATCTCCTGTCAATACGTGATGAACAATCTGTCTATTGACTATCTCAGCAGTTTCTAGATTCTCTCCCACCATCCTATGCAGAGATTCCTCACATTTCTGCTGATTGTTCTTTTAGTTGGGAGGGGGATGGAGGTGTGCAAAAGAGGGAAGTTGTTATTTTGCCCATCCCCTAACATAAATTATCACCAGTTCCTGAGGTCTTCCTCCCCCCCCCCTTTTTTTTTTTTAATCTGGTTCTTCACATCAGTCCATATTTTTTGGAATCTAAAACATGGTCCCCACACTATTGCTTGCCCTTGAAAGTTTTTCAAAAGACTTTCAGCTGAGCACAGACAGGATTCTTTCCTATCATTCCCTGTTTGCTCCAAGGAAAACAAATATTGGTGGATTCAGAATGACCATTTTTAAGGGATCATCCATACATTAGTTGAGTTGCTTCCCTAACAGTGATATTAGTAACATTGCATTGCTCGTAAAGACGATTTGAGAAGAAAGTTCTTGCCAGAAATAAATAAGAGCCATACAGGAAAAGCCAGCCACAGATTCGGAACAAAACAGGAAGCTGGCCATGTTCAAGGAACAGGGATGATCATTTCAATCCAACTTTTTTCATTACTGAATCCCTTAGGCACACATAATGTTGAGTTTACGCTATTTCCATTCAACGTTGAAAACATACTTATTTCATCAAGCCGGTCTGGCCTAGGGTTTTATAGGGTTAATTTGGTTTTAATGGGTTTTAATCTTTTATATTCTTGATTGAATTTTATTTTGAGCCATTATATTTAATCTTTTTAATTGTTTTACATATTGTATTTGTATCATTTTTTTTAACTTTGGCTGTACACTGCCCCGAGTCCCGGTAGGGAGAGGGGCGGTATAGAAAATTAATAAAATAAATAAATAAATAAAAATAAACCCCATCTCAAAGCTGCAAAAGTGTTTCTTCAACTGCTTGGAGCAATTTAGCGTAGCAAAGATTCCCTATTTAAATTTTGCTGAATTTTGTTTTACCAGGTCAGCATATGCATTGTTGTTCACTGAACTCTTGTGTCTTGTTTTTAGTTATTTATTTTATATACCTGTCTCCCATTTTCTATATGGAAGCATCTGGCTAGGGTCAGAAAATTCAACGAATATATGAAGTTTGGCCTCTTCGTGTTGCAAATAGGTTGCACCTGCAACACATTAAAAAAAGGAGCTAAGCAACAATGACATAGTCATGGCAACTTTGTTGACATCTATATACAGACATGCCCCTTACAATCATGTTTCAAAACCATGATTTAAATAGTGTTAAAGACCAGGAATTTAAACCATGTAAAACACGAGTGTCAATCTTGCAATCTCACATTGCCATTACTAGATGTTTTGTGATGTTTTTCTAATTTGTGGAGCTGGGGTGGACGTGGTTTACGCATCCAGCCTGAGGACCACCAGTTTGACACCTCTAATTGTAAAATATATATTCATTAAAGAAGGAAAAACAAAACAGAATCGGTTATACAACATTCATATAGACAAGGCCTGGATGCAGATAGACGTCTTCAACAGGACACCTATAAGATGGGATAGCAAATATATTATGAATTTCAGGATATGTTTTCCACAGAAGTTCCACTTTTCCTTTCAACCATGTTTGCTTCCTATCAGAATCATTGTGACACTGAAAAAACTGAAGGATGATCCCATTCCCAGTCAAGTTTTTCTTCTTTTAAAGTATCAATAATGTTGAGAGAAAAATAAATAAAAAATATGAAAAGTGTCTTGAGAGTGTCAGTTTTCTTTATATGCACTGTCAATTTTAGAGTTTTAAAACACCTTCAGCTTTCTAGGCATTTTCTACTGATTAGCCCCAGTTTTGATTTGTTTTTGGGAGAGATTAGCAACTGATTAATCTCAAACAGATACTCTTAAGAAATTGGACTGGTGTTGGCTTCAAAATGTGACAGATTTTTCCCCCCTGAGTTATCTCCAGTCAGCTGGCTAAAAGCAAGCATGTTTTCCTACATTTGAGTACTCATGCTTTATTCAATGCCACATTCCCAAGAGATATAAATCCTTGTGGGATTGGTATGGCAGAAATGCGTTCATGTTTCCCTTGGCAAGAGCAAATTATGTTATTTTGCTGAAAAGATTTAGCAGTGCATAAACTGACAATTTCCTTTTGTGCAGTGGTTTATGTTTTGAAGTCCTTTAGAACCTTGAACTGCTATTATCTGCAGTTAAATTTTGAATAAAATGTCTGATATCTACCACTCGAATAAAATGTACTCACTTCACCTCTGCTCATTTTCTTCATTGAATCTCTTCCAAAAGTTTCCACCAAAGGAAAATTTACTAAACTAAATTAAAATGCTCTGTATAATTAACTAAAGAATTGCTAATGAAATGGAGAGGCACCAAGGCTGTGTGTGCCTCATCGGTCTCTGTTACACTTCAGAATCTCATTCACACATTCTTAAGATGATGATTAATCAAATGCAAGGTGTTAAATAAGATGCTTTTAATTAACTTGATTTCAAAAGTTTCTCTAAGCCAAAAAAAAGAGGCAAAAGTTGCATTTCTTTTTGTGTGCATTTTGTTTCCTCTCTTCCCTTGGCATATCAGCACCCATCGTCCTTTGCAATAATGCTAAGTACAATTAACTAGGATGCTTTAGGTTGCATGAGGCCAAAGTAGCCTCTATGGCTCCCAATTTGTGCGTGCACTCGTTCCTTAAGGGAAGGAGGAAAAGAAAAATATTATTTTAACTTTAAAAAAAAGTATATGGGAGGCTGAAATGCTTCAGAGCAAAATGCCATGCTCAAGCACAACCATTATTTCAGAGAATGCTGAGGGACACATATTGGCCCCAAAGGCGTTCTTAAGACAATTTTTAAAAATGATAGGAGACAGCAACCTAGCATTCAGTTTGAAAAATGCCACCTCCTAAAAAAACATAAGCAAGCTGAAGTAACCAAGAGCATCCTGAGAACCCCATAAGACAGTGGTCCCCAAACTTGGCAACTTTAAGACTTGTGGACTTCAACTCCCAGAATTCTCCAGCCAGCACAGGTGGGAGTTGAAATCCCCAAGTCTTAACGTTGCCAAGTTTGTAGATCTCCACCATAAGAGGTGATAGCAAGAAAGCTGGGCATTGTGCATTATGCCTTTGCCAGATTAAGAAAATAGCAAGGATTACATTCCAAATGTGCCCAAGAGCCCCCAAATTCTGCAAACCCCTGATGCAGAGCTTTGGCAACATCACAATAAATTCAACTCTGCCGCTTGCTACTTTCTACTTATCCTTTTAAACACCTTACTATCTATTCCAGTTTCCTATAGATGTGTGGGTATGTCTGTGTGTCTTCCAGTCAGTCTTGATACCTGGCAACTGCCTAAATGGGTCTCTGCTGTTTACTTGGCAAGATTTCAGAAGCTGTTTGCAATTGCTTTGTTACTAGGGCTGAGAGAGAATGACTGGCCCAATGTCATCTGCTGTCTTTGTGCCTAAATGAGAGTAAAACTTATAGTCTCCTGATTTCTAGCCTGTGTCTTAACTATTACAGCAATAGCACTTAGACTTATATGCTTTACAACCCTCTCTAAGCAGTTTACAGAGTCAGCACATTGCCCCCAACAATCTGGGTCCACATTTTGCCCACCTAAGAAGGTTGAGTCAATCTTGAGCCTGGTGGGATTCAATCTGCCAAATTGCAGGCTCTAACCACTGTGCCACCAAGGCTCTTATCTGAGTGACTCTTTATACAAAATCAACAAAGTTGATTTTTTTTTTAAAAAAATATTTCTTGCTTATTACAGAGCAAATCAAATCAGGTTCACAACAGTACAAACACTTCGCTTCTTTACACTTGATTATTATATCATCAGTGACTGGCAGTTGTAAATGATCTAGCTGAAAACCTCTGAATTTGTACTGAGGTGAGAGGAAATGCAACTCAGTCTGTGGCACCAACCATACACATCCCATTTGCACATAAATGCCATCAGCTGACACCGAAACCAAAAAGAAATGAACATTCAGGGAGTGACATGCAATATAGTTTAGGTCTGCTTCATACATTCAAAAGCATAGTAAATGCTCAAACAGCTCACCAACAAAAATGAGTTTCTGGACCCTCAAGGAAATAGCCAATTGCGTCAGAAACTACCTGCATGGGGCCTCTGCCCACCACTATAACTTTTCCTAAGGGTTTCCCGTAAGTGGGAAAAAAGCAATGTCCTATTTATTTATCGAATTCTATGATATCGCTTAACTTCTTCCTTCTTTTCCTGACTTAGGAAATAACCATTTTGAGGATGTCTTTAAGCTTTTGATATTCTACTGCTTTCCTTTTTGCAGTACAGTTTACAAAAGTGTGTGCTAAGCTGTGGTTGAGTCTGCACTGAGAACTGTAATGCTATAAGCCACCTAGAATCACTTCAAAGCAAGATGAGCAACAAATACATTCAATCAATCAGTCTGGTGTCAGTGAAAAGTTAACTGAACGGTATTATGCTATGGTTCCACCTCTCACTAAAGTCCAGCCTTAACCCATAGCTGCCCACCTAAAAGAGTGACCAATCAATTTTCCACCTCTGAAAACCCATCAGTCTCTAAGCTAGTATTTCTCAACTATTAAAGTTGAGAAATACTGACTTTAAGACTTTAAAGACTTTAAGTTGTGTGGACTTCAACTCCCATTTGCATTTGACCACAGAACAAACATTCTCTAACAACATCCTTTTGCCTCTCCTGTTCCAAGATTCCTTTGTCTGATTTATTAGTTCGTGTCACCTTTACCTTGTTTCCCAATGAGGCAGCCTTAAATTGCTCCTGTTATATGGGAAGCTTCTCCACTTAACACAAGCTAGGGACAATCTTAATGCTAGTACAGTCTGTTGAAATTAATCATCTTAGAGGAAAATTGATAGGAGTGCAGGGACTCAAAAAAGACAACATGGGCACAACACCTGCCAATTTGAGGAGGAGTGGGAAGTAGTTCAACTCATCAGTGGAGAATACCCATTTTTGCTATGACATGACAAGAAGGCTAGATTTGCACTGTTTTTTTTTTTAATCCTGGCAGGTAACAAGCATCCTGTGCTACCTGCAGATTAACACAGTTCAAAGGACTGAATCAAATCCATGGGAGTCAAGGGTACTACCTTGGATGCAACTGATTTGGTTGGTTGGTTGATTCATTTCATTCATTCATTCATTTTATTCAAAGATTTATAAGACTACCCAATTCAAACAACATGACTTTATAATAGGTGTTATACAACATATTTATTTATTTATTATTTATTTATTAAATAGTTTTGTATACCGCCCTTCTCCCGAAGGACTCAGAGCGGTGAACAGCCAACTAAAATATATTATAAATTACAAATTACAATATTAAAAGAGATTAAATTATGAGGCTGCCGTTAAAAGAGTTAAAACCCCCGATTAAAAATGAGCTAAAATTACCATACCCCAACCAAAACATATAAACAAACAATAAATTAAAATAGAGAAAAACACATTAAAAACAAACACAGCACATAAATATTAAATATCAATTGGTGACCAAACACATAAAAGTCTTCTCATTTACATTTTTAGATCTTTAGCCAGTTATCACCAGCAGTAATCTTCTACTCAACCAATTCCTCACAGGTGTAGTATGAATATCAATGCCAATGAATTTCTTCCTCTGATTGACCAGCAAAAACGGACAGGAAAGAATTAGCACTGCATTATAAATGGGGAAAAAGCATGCATGCCCCTTTGTCCATGCTTAGAAGCAGAGATGGGATGGTAGGACAAATTATACAAATGTTTATGCTGTAATCTTCTGTATATTTATTGAAATAAATGTTTTAAATTCATGGTACCTCATTCCAAATAGACATTTGTATAAGATTAGTCTCTGAGTGATTTTAAACCCACCTTTTCAATGTCCATCAACATCATACATGTGTGATTATAATAAGTAGCCTAAATAATAAAAGTCTTCTTATGGGATTGCAGCTACCCTTGTATTATACTTCTAATTTGCCATTGCTTTCATAAATAATAGGATGTTTAGCATTTTTTTCTACTTTCATTGGGTTATAGATCTCCCTCCACAGAAACAGATTTCCACTTGTGCAAATGGAAGCTTCTGTTGCTTTTCATTCCCTTGAGTCTATTCTTCCATGGCTATGTTGTTTTGCCAGAGCTACTGGGCATTTTGGATAGCCCCTGCCTCCTCCCCCCCCCACCCCAGGCCTCCAGGGGACCAGGAAGCTGATTTGCTGTAATAACCATTCCACTGCTGTACAGATGCAGCCAGATTTCAACCATGTTCTTGATGCAACATGTGCAATGCAAATTCTGTAAAATAGGATCTCTCCTTTCCCCTTTACCAATGAGCAGAGCTGACTCTAGACTGTCCTTGAATGAAACAAACTTTGTTAAATTGTGCTAGGCTCAGGAACAGTAACCCAGCTTCCCAAGTGAAGTCACAAACAATTTTCTAAACCTTTGCACCAAGTTAATTGTTAATGAGAAGCATATATCAAGGCTTTTGTAATAATCTGTCTCTCTGTAATAGCAGTATACAAAGCAAAACTCAGACTATTATTAATTTGGAATGTGGTGAGTTTCCTTTAATCTCTTTATAAGACAGAGAGCTTTTAACAATGCCAGAGAAATTAATCTGTAAAACCAAGTGCTTAAACACATCTGACTTATGGCTTACAGGTCATATTGATGCCTTAGATCAGGAAAAGTCCAATAAAGTAATTACACTACTGTGCTCTCTTTGACAAAGTAAAAATGTGAATAAAATGAATACATTGCTATGAGGTTTCTCAAAGACTTATGATTTAGGCAGTAGCATAGGCAGTTTGACCCAATTTATAAATGGGTGCATAAAACATAGAGATCCCCTTACTGTTACAGGACCAGACAATCATTCACAGCAATTTGGGAAATATGCATGGTTCAGGAGAAAGAAGGAATCCATTTAATCAACAGCATCCAATCCACCATCCAGCCAAGCTGTACTGGACACAACTCAATATTTTAATTTACCAGAAAAAAAATTCCGTCTAAAGTTTCCAATAAATCACAATAAACAGAGAGTTCAGGAGTGAGGCTAGATTTACAGACAAGATATTTTGATGCTGAGATTCAACATACCTATAATTTCTTCTCTTTCTTTCACATATGATAAAAGTCATATTGGTAATAGGATCAAAATATGGAGTGCTCATGATTGAGGGATCCTTGGTGCTCTCTGAGCTTGGTTGTTTTCTTGCTTCATTACCCAAACTAGGTAACACTGATGATGTTACCTAGTTTTAGTAATGAAACATCTGCAAGAAAACAACCAAGCTGAGAGAGCACCAAGGACCCCTCATTTCAACTCTGAGCTATAAATATTCTCTTCTACTAGCTCTATGACCGTATAACACAATGTTTTTCAAAATTTTTATTCAAAATAAGAAGACCCAGAATATTTCAGAAGATATATTTTGAATGTTTATCACAATCTACACAACCTAAGTGGCATTTTCCCACTACTACCACCACCATAGAAAAAAATCTTCAACTTCAGGAATTGTATGTTTTCTTAGAAGTGTTGAAAAAGTCTTTGGATCACGATTGGCTCTTAATTGTAAGAAGGAGACAGTTACATTTTACAAACTTTATCTCAAGCACATTTTGAGAAATACGTTTATATTTTCACTGAAATGTGGTGGTTTTACTAGGTTTTCTCATGGAATTTTACTGCTAGTTTGCATCCGTCCTGAGTCATAAGATTTCATACCATTAATGGTTACTCTTAGCTTAAAGAAGCTAAAAATACAGTGCCCTTGACTAGTTAGACAATGACGTTTTCAGTGTTCCAGGCATCTATAGCAGTCAGCACTACCATAGAAACCCTTTCGAGGAAGCTCATTAGTGTCTGTCAGATTTTCCCACTATGCACTTCCATGCACGTATGTTGTTAGTCAAAGTACACACACACACACACACACACACACACACACACACACACATCCTTAAGAGCAGGAGGAAAAGTTTCTCTTATGAGCTCAGGCTTAAAATAATTCAAATGCACATCACAGATGCAAGCAAAATAAACAATCTCTGAAGTGCAATAACATTCAAAGGACAAATAAGTTACCCACGATGTTTCTTTACTTATCAAAGTACAGTTTGCTAAATGATAGCAGTTCTCTATTTTCCCTCTGGAATGATTGCCCAACTTACTAAGATAGTAAAGGAACAGCCAATTCAGACAGCGGCAGCCCCAAATAGGACGCCAGGAATCCAAATGAGTGTATTGTACTATTTATGGCAAGACAGATCTAGTCAATCATTACATGAGCACCGAAAGCTATTCTTTCTAGAAGTATTTATAGAATATTGATCTCTGCTGTTCTGCTCCAAGGCCTAAAAAAATTGGGATTGCTATATCTGGGCTACAAAAAAATCCAGATCAGCAGTAGATGGCAGCAAAAAGATAAACTAACTGATTTCCTGGATTTCTTCAGTCCACCTATAGTAGTTCTAAGCAAAATTAACACCCAATGAAGGGAGCAAAACTTAACAAATAGATAATTAAAGCACAAAAGTACATTCTCCACTTGGGGAAAAATTAAATTAGAAACGTGTCAACTCATGTTCTTAGACATATTGTTCCAACCCTAGTATTGTGGAGAAACTACTACCCTTCCCATTCATGAAGCAAGATAAAGATGGGGAATTGGATATAATGATTTAACAATATTGTACTCCAAGGGGCCAAATGCAGTTAAATCCCATTTTTCCCACCCAATTAAATGACTATACTATATAAAATTCATTTTAAGAAAGGAAGAAAGAAAGAAAGAAAGAAAGAAAGAAAGAAAGAAAGAAAGAAAGAAAGAAAGAAAGAAAGAAAGAAAGAAAGAAAGAAAGAAAGAAAGAAAGCATTTTTTTATTTTTACCTCACAAATTAACTTTGCCACTAAACAAAATGAAACCAAGTCACACTCTCAGCAAGAAGCAAGATGCAAGAAGAACTAGCAAAGCAGTGGAGAAGAGAGATTCTTTTCATCTCCATTCTCCAGCCGACAACTTTTTTGGGGGCCAAGGACCATCCTTGGCCTCTCAGTGACATGCCAGAAACCACACTCCAAAACTTAGTAGATAATGCAAGGACATGTCATGTATACATAAATGTAATCATAATAAAATGTGATTAATATGTTTGGTGCCCAGTCATTTATTTAATAATCTTCTCTTTTTGTCTCATTAAATATGATTATTCAGTAACAATTCTGAGGTTTCCGGTTGTCCTAGGCTATCAGTCTGTGTTGAGATGTAGTTTGGAATATTATCTAAATATTAGCTGAAGATATAGTTGCCAGTGCAATTGGCTTTGAAGCTGTAAGAAAATAAAAACATCCAATAGAAGAGAACAGAGACATCCTTGCCTCTGGCAGCAAAATGTTTGGCTAGCTCTGTTTCTCTGCTGTATTCTTTCTTGTGAATCCTTTTATAAGATCTGGTAATATGAGAGGAGATAAGTGAAATATTTCCATATTCTTTAATCATCATTCTTTTCCAAGTGATTCCCTGGTGGTTGTTTTGTTCCAACACATTGTTTTCACAAATTTTAGAAATGCTCCTTCCTGGAGCATTGAACTCTGCAGTACCAAAACAAAAACAAAAAACAAATATCTTAAATTAACTTAAAAGACATGCACAGACTCTACGGATGACAGTTGAAAGCAAAAAATATTCTTTATATAAATTATTTTATAGAGAAGAATATCTTCTGAAGTAAGGCAAGGTGGTGTCTTTTCAATCATTATATATCAAAAATAAGCAAAACTTTCCTACTCTGAATATAAAGCTTTACATTTTTTTTCATTTATGCCATTCTTTTGATGTGTTAATTCTCAGCTGACTGAATTTTCCACTGTCAGAGAAGCTTTTCCCAGCTTTAGCTTTTAAAGTTACTTGGAGGTGTTCTTCAATTCCAACAAATACCCCAAGAGCAATTATTTTAGTCCATGAAAATGTCATTGCTTATAGAGCATATGCCCTGGAGCCCTCTTCCTATAGCCACAGTCTATGACAACTTAGATATCATTTTTAGGCTTTTTCAAATAGAGAAATTGTTGACATCTTGATCTATTAACAATGATTTTGTTTGAATGAATTTTGGCAATTTTGGTCCAAACTTAGTAGATGTACCTATTTTAAAGAATTTTATTAAAAGAGAAAGGCAAGTCCACAATTTGATATATTTTTACCAGTCTCAGATCAAGGAAGCAAACACTTCTATTTGTCCTGCTAGACTTTGTTATTTAGGATACAAAAACAAATCATCCATAAGGCAAAACAAGATTTAGGCAGCGTAGGAGTAAAAAAGGTAAGTGAAATTTTAACATTTAAATTTTAGACGATATTATCAGAAAGCCTGGAGGGTTTTACTTCCTTTTCCATTTAGCCTTGGGTGGGTTGTTTCTTCAATTGTTTGTTTTGTTTCTGGTTCTTAAACATATACTGCTTGTGTTGAAAAATCTGGTGCTTGTTTTTCCCTTTTGGACATGATTAGTCATGATCATATGGGGAGATAGTTGACTTATCTTTGATAAGATTTCAGGGCACTAGAAATGCTGCTGGTATGCTGAAACTTAACTGGCACTCTTAAAACTGTATTGTGAGGATGTGGTTCCTCAGAATGCTAGCATTCTGACATTTTACTTAATTATTTGTTCCCAATATTTCTACACTGCCCAATTCCAGACTGGTATACTCATGATAGCCATCCAGAATGACTTCCTTCAGTGGGAGTTGACCTATTCCTCCAAATTAGCTTATTTTCCTTCTTCCAGTCCCTCATACCCAACATTCTTTATCTTATATGGATTCTACTCAATAATTCTCTCTTACAACAAATAGTGTTCTCATATTTTTCGATATTCACAGATTACTAGATCTATTATATATGTACAGGTAGTCCTTGATCTACCATCACAATTGAGCCCAACATTTATGTTGCTAAGCGAGACATTTTTAAATGAGTTTTATCCTATTTTACAACATTTTTGCCACAGTTGTTAAGTGAATCATTGCGGTTGTTAAACAGATCTGGCTTCCCTATTGACTTTGCTTGTCAGAAGGTCACAAAAGGGACACATGACCCTGGGACACTGCAAATGTCATAAATATTGGTCAGTTGCCAAACGTCCAAATTTTGATCACACGATTACAGGGATTCTGCAATGGTCATAAGTGTGGGGAAATGGTCATAAGCATTTTTTTTCAGTGTTGTAACTTTGAATGGTCATTAAATGAGCTGTTGTAAGTTGAGGACTATCTGTACAGATATATATTTTAATATATTCTCAATCTGGAACCAACCCATTCAATATACTCATCCTGATAGGGAATGTTGAATGCTTATCATTCGTGAGATAAGATGGAGGGGAGCCCTTTGTGCTGACCCTTACTTTGTGGAATAGCCTTTGGCTGGAGAGTAGATTGACACTGACTTTGGCATCTTTTTGCAAAGCAATTAAAAAAGAACCTTTCCCAGGGCCCTTAAATGTTAATGTTCTTTGGAGGGAGTACATGTGATTATTCCACTGCTTTCCGAATGTTTTCATCTTAATTACTGGGTAGGTTATCTGTATTAACTTTGCTCTCTTACAGATACATGCATAACCATGCTTTTATTTGCATAAACTACCATCAGGTGTACAATTTGGTGATCTCTAAATTCAACAAACAGGCACATGAATAAAATATTCACATATTCTTCTGAACATTTTCACTAATTGTGAAAAAAATGAGAAGGAATTCATGAACTTCAGGCTAAAAAAAAAAAAATCTGAATTGAAAAACGTGAGAGCCATTATTATATTTTAAGCCAAGGTCCCAAAAGTCATGCTAGATAGGTTAAAATGATTGAGATAAATGATATCTAATTTTATCATAACTTAATGTCCCATTGGTTTCAATAGATTTTCCCTAAGTATTAACAGGCCTATGTATCTTCCATCCTATAGGGTCTTTCTGAAGAAAGTATGCATGTGGAAAATAATACTTAAGAACTGAAAGTGCTGAAGATTTACAAAAACATTCAATGAGGCATTAAAATCTAGTCTTGCTAAAGCTTAGAGCTAAAATAACTAGACAGAAAACATTGTTCTCATGTTGTAATTACAGAAAACTATTCCTATGTGTAAATTATCATTTACTGATCTTTCTCAATTGAATATGTATGCTTGATATGGATGTGCACTGTGCAGGCAGAAAGAGAAAAGACCGACTGTTAAACAAGAGATATTGAATTATCACAGTTTATTTGAAGCCCAGTGAAACAAATCTATCATATATTCTTCTTAGAATAACCTTCCAGGCATCTGTAGAACTGTAGCCAGTAAAAAGAAGAGAAAATATCCACTGAAAAATGCTAGACATCTTCCGTTTAATGGCATGGCAAAGCAGAGATAGTGAAGAAGCAAAAGCTTTCTTATGACTGTGAATGCATTAAATATGAAATCAACTCCAGTTAAAAAGGAAGTATGACAGACAGGGCTTAGAAAATTTGCAGGCAGTTATACAGCCATTAATATGAAGGAACAATTCCCTGCTGGAATGGGATATTGGAATGGTTCTAAGATCTTTTCTTCATTGGTAATTTACACTGTCACCAAGCCATCAATTAGATGATATAAAACCAGTCTTCACTAATGTTTGGATGCTGCACTAAACAATTAGTGAGGATAGGAAGTTATGAAGATTGGTGGGAGATAGGGATTCATTTTTTCTCTGCAGAAACATAACAAGTAGCATTTCCTGAGCACAAGAAAAATTGAATTTTACTTCCAATTGACATACACACTTGCTTGACAAAATACACTGGGATTCCTAGAAACAACTGAATCCCTGTTAAGCCTCTATTGCAAAATAAAGGAAATGCCTAGGAAAGCTTCTAATTCTTGCCAGATCTACCTAATGAATTCTTCCTGATAAATCCATGAAGATTTTGAGTGGCAGTGTTGTTCTGACATAACATTTTTCTTGGGCTAGTGTCTATGGCAATGGTGGTTAACCTTTTTGAGCTTCTATGTATGCCGAAAATAGTGTGTGCACATTCGCCAGCATCCAGAATGCAATGCGCGCAGGCCCCTCCCCATGCCCCTGCACATGCACACATGGTCCCGCCCCGCTGCCCCCCTCTTAGCTGCACTGCACATGTGCGTGCCTCCCAGCTGGTTTTGGGGCCTTTTTCGGCCTCCCAGAGGGTGGAAAGAAGCCTCTGCAGCCTTTGTAGGCTGAAAAATGGGCCCATTTTGTCACTTCCGGTATTTCCAGAAATACAGGAAGTGATTAAACAGGCCTGTTTTTTGGCCTGCGGAGGCTTCCCTCCAGCCTCTGGGAGGTCGAAAAGGACCCAAAAACCAGCTGGGAGGCATGTGCATGTGTAGTGAGGCAAGTTTGCCTGGGGCTCGCGTGCCCGCACAAATGGCTCTATCTGCCACCTGTGGCACGCATGCTATAGGTTTGCCATCACAACTCTATGGGAACGGTTTCAAAAGCATTCCCATGGAAGAGAACAACTTTAGAATATTTCTGTCTGTATGAGCACATGTATGTGCACCAGTGGTGGGATTCAATTTTTTTTTACTACCGGTTCTGTGGGCGTGGCTTGGTGGGCATGGCAGGGGAAGGATACTGTAAAATCTCCAGTCAGAGGTGGGATTTGCCAGTTCTCTGAACTACTCAAAATTTCTGCTACCAGTTCTCCAGAACCTGCTGAATACCACCCCTGATGTGTACCAATAACAGCACCAATTTGAAATCATTTTGCAGAGCTCTTGCTGTTTTCTCCAATTCCTCAATGTTATGCATTTTATTATGCAAATAAAAGAAGTCTCCTTTGAAAAGAGATTGAAGGATTTTTTTTCTAATAGTCTGGTAAATACTTAATTCATTTCCAAAGGAACACAGTGATAACCAGCGTGCTTTTCCCCTTCAGCAATCATTGTCTAAAAAAAGAAATTCTCCAGGAGCACTTCACTTCTGTCCCTTCCTCTGGCTGAATGCCCAGTCTCAGTATGATGCTTTTAAACCTTCCCCCACAAGCTACAAGGTTTCTTTAATGTTATTATCCTATGCAATGCGCAGGGAGGCAAAACAGGATGATATGATAGCATGCAGGCAGTGATCCACCAAAGCATTTTGGATGAATATGAAATGTTCAGTGCTGGACGCATGGCTGTGTACATGGAAAAGGTCACAGTATATTGATTACATCATGCATATGTAATAGCAAACAAAAGGCTTATCAAGTTATCTCAGTATATTTTTCACTCTGATTTATTTCACAGATAAGAGAAAATTTCTTTTGGCTGCCTGGTTGAAATCCAGCAGTCATTTCAGTAAGTGAGGAGCAACAGGCTGATAGAGATAATTCATGACCAAATAGCCATTCTCACTCTGATCTGCATGCATTTCATAATGATCCCATAATTGTGAGAAATAAAGCTGAAGAAGAATTAAACTTCTTGCACACCACACACATCATGACCAAGGTGGGATTCTACAAGTTCGCACCTATTTGCTAGAACCGGTTGCTAACATTCTAAGCAGTTCGGAGAACTGGTTGTTAGAAGAAATTACTGGCCTAATCCTGTAAGAAAGGCAGGAAGGAAACATTCTGGTGTTGCTTACAGAAACTGCCTCTCCATTAACTCTTATTACATTCTTGGCAGGATTAGACTTCCTGTCTCTGGAACTTCTCTGGAGTTTTTTTTCCTCCTTTGCTGGTACTTTGCTTGTGTGGAGTGACCATTCAAAGTTACAATGGCACTGAAAAAAGTAACTTATGACTGTTTTTCACACTTACAACTATTGCAGCATCCCCACAGTCATGAGAGGCCAGGCGAGGAGATGCATGCCTTGATGTGAGTGATGTTGAGTTGGCCATGCCCATCCAGTCATATGACCACCAAGCTATGCCCATCAACTAAGCCATGCCCACAGAATCAGTTGTTAAAAAATTTGAATCCCATCCCTGATCTTGACCCTCAGTTAGATGCTATACAACTATGTTCATTCAGGCTCTTGACTGAACTCTCTCTCTCTCTCTCATCTAAAAAACATCTGACTACTGTGCTGCTCACTTCAGCATGAAGTTGTCCAGCCCATGCCCAGTTCAAAGGAAAAACAATTGTACATGCTTCAGCCATGGATCACAACCATCATCCTATGTGCTTAATAAGACCATCAATACCATTAAGGAGATTTGTTCAATTAATCAATGCTAATGTCAAGCCTGAAGCTGGCCTGGGCGAAGCCATCTTGGAGCTTCAGTGCTGCCAAACTGTAGCTGAGGGATAGGGAGTGGGGATTAGAGATAGATGGGCTTGTGTAGTCAAAATAAAATACTTTCTCTTGAAATAAAGGACATTCTCACACCTGGTCGGAGAAAGGAAAAATGATGTCACCAGACTATCAGACAGTGCCTTGATTGGACCCATGTGACTGATTGTTTGGGATTGAGGGAAAAACTTTTATGATTAATTAGGTGAAAACCCACGGGACTTTTCGAAGTGGGTTTTCACCAGGTAAGTGCCGATATGGTAGTTCCAATAAAGTTATTATTTGAGGAATCCAATTGCCTTAGATAGCTCCTTGAAATGGTTTTATTACTTTGGAACCCTGATAGCTGAATGACGGCAACAGTAGTTTCACTCCACATAATTTCTTCCAGAACGCATCTGAAACCTATCCTGCACTTCCTACACTAGCCTTAGATATGGTACAGCATCAATTGGTACATGGTGCAGCATCAATTGGTACTGTACATGGTGGTACAGTGGTCAGAATACAGTATTGCAGGCTAACTCTGCCAACTGCCAGCAGTTCGATAATGACTGGCTCAAGGTTGACTCAGTCTTCCATCCTTCTGAAACCAGTAAAATGGGAGCCCAGATTGTTGGGGATAGTATGCTGACTCTGGAAACTGCTTAGAGAGGGCTGTAGAGCACTATGAAATGGGATGTAAATCTAAGTGCTATTGCTATGAATGCCATTGCAAGCAAGGAAGTGAAATTCAAGGCTCAACCCTGCTGACTTTTCTTCATGAATGTGGAAGAGTGTCTTGATCTACTTTGATTAGCCTATCATAATGGACCAATCTTGTCCTGATCACAAGCAGCTATTACCCACTCTAATTTACTGACTTGTTTTTGTGAGGAGGATGTTCAATGTTTTGCTTTGAGCTGAGATTAGGTTAGGTTAATATAGTATTAAGTTAACAAATAATTATTTTGCCATTATCACAAAATTCATGCCTAGGCTCTATACAAGGTGAGGAAAATAACCAAATATCTTTTCAACAATACTGGTTCCCAATTTTATAAGAAATACTCCAAACAATGAGAAAGCATTTTTTTAGTAGAATTTGAGAATTACTAGATGAAAGATCCTAGGGATATGATTTGTTGGCAATTTTGGAGGAAGCTAAGCTAAGATCCTTGTTTATTTTTATTTTTGATACCTTTGAGTCAGTTTTTGACTCCAGTCCCTGCAACTTTCTTGGAAAGGTTTGCCATTGTCACCTTCCTAGTCTGAAATCACTATCTGCCTTAATCACTACACCAAACTGGCTTCTTGTCCATATACCTGGATTTATTTCTATTGTTAGCAAAACTATCCTTTCAAAAGTGGCAGCAGAGCTGGAGAAGTCCATTATTAAGGAGATGGAACATAGAGATAAGCAAGCAAGTGTCCTTACTGAGAATGGAGCATTAAGCATTGTTACCATATTGCTATGTTGCTGTTTGTGGTTTGCTTTTTAAATTTATGTGCCAGCCATCTCGACCTGAGATAGCTCTTGCTGGGTCTGCCATTGGTCCGTACTAAGAACAAGACTTCTATTGTTTAGACTGGATTACAGAAGATAATGTAATTGTAATTGGCCCAGTTTAGGGATGGACAATTTGAAAGAGAAAGAGAGAGAGAGAGAGATTAGGATTAGGAGCTGGGTTTGACCCTGGTCACATCCAAAAGAGGAAGGAGGCACATTTTGCTTCTTACATTATTTTCTCTACCATAACAAGTCTAAAGGATTTTATATACCTTGGGGCTTCCTTAGGAGAGTGTTGAAATAAGCAGCCAAACATCAGCACCAGTATAGCCAGAACAATTTAAGCCTATTCATACATTGAAGAAAAGATGAAGGCAGTCTTTTGAGAACATGACTGGAAACAGGTATTATCAGAGCATGAGCCATAGTGACATACAAGAGGGAACATATTATTTGATCCTCCTCACTTCATTTAGCTTACAATTAGAAATGATACAAGTTGTAGATTTACGCATCTGGAGGCTACTAGGTCGCCCGAAAAATGATGCCCATTCAGCAACCAAAATCTTGCCAGAAGGGAGCCAAAAACAATTGTTTCTTTGGCATGATACATACTGTGTCTTTAAGCATCACGGTTATCTTTGCCTTATTGTTAGCCTCAAGCAAAGGTATCATTTACTGTGCCATGCTTGTGACTTCATCAGTACTGAATAACTTACTTATGGCTCTATCATTCATAACCTGAGAAATATGTGCAACTGAACAGCCATGGAATATTACACACTCACATTTTAGCATCCAAAATATGCTCTCCGATCATTCTCTTCTTTCCAGCTTTCTGCTGTAAGAGGTTTTCTGACAAGCATGCCAAAAAAGCAGTGAGAAAGCAAATAGAACAACTATTACATGTCTTTCGTACTCCTTGTGCTTGTTTTTCCTCCTCCCCATCTCTAGAGAGCTTCTGCCTTAAATTTTCTCCATGATTCCATTAGATTTATTGCTCCAATAAATCTAAAAAAAAATAAAAAATACACCTAGCCACTGCCACCACAGAAAAACAGACACTCAAGGGCCCTTTGGGAATCACCCCCTGAGATCACCTGACTGTTTCCCATTCACATCACAACAAAAACATTTCAAAAGTTTCTACTGTTTGCCAGAACTAACGAGAATAGGAGAGGAGAAAAGGCAGGAGGCAAAATGTCTATGTTTAGAAAAATAGTCAGAGAGGAAGTGCATAAGCTCACCTTAAGGGAGAAAATAAACTCAGGTAGCTAAGAAGGGAAAGGAACTTGAAGCTGGCAGAGGCAGGTGGCTTAATACTGTAGTCCAGATGCAATTAGTTTTTGGAAGCTGCCACTGTAATTGACACTAACTATCTGTTCTTAATAGTACTTATCCAAGTAGGTGTCCTTTTGTGTTTTGTACAACTTCCATAATCTCCAGCAATGATCTTGATAACCATCTAGAGGGTACCGCTTTGATCATCCTTCCATATATGTTTATATGTGCTCTCAGCCAAATATTAACTAGCTGGATTTTTTTAAAAAAGGATCTTATTTCTCCAAGTTATGAGACAATATCATCAACTTCGGGAGCGGCCAACAAAGTCCTTTGCAGTGATAAATTTAGTTCTGCATCACAGGTTGTTGCAGCATTGTAAGAAAATGGGGTGTTTGTAGAAGAGAATGCAATTTAGTAAGGATCTAGTCGTTCACAGTATCTATTTCCCTCTTTGACAAAATAGTAGAAATAAGAATTCTTACCTATCGCGTTTATATAGAGGGCTGTGAAAATATTTACAGACCCCTCACATACCGGACATAAACTGTTTCAACTCCTTCCCTCAAAACGACGCTATAGAGCACTGCACACCAGAACAACTAGACACCAGAACAGTTTTTTTCCCAAAAGCCATCAAATAATTCCCTCAACACTGTTCAACTATTACAAAGTCTGCACTACTATTACTGCTAATCTTCTCACCACTCCTTATCACCCATCCCCTCCCACTTGTGGTTGTAGGACTGTAACTTTGTCCCTTGTATCCTTACAATTCATATTGACTGTTTCCTAGTATGATTTGATTGTTGATTGTACCCTATGACTATCATTAAGTGTTGTACGTTATGATTCTTGATTCTTGACGAATGTATCTTTTCTTTATGTATACTGAGAGTATTTACACCAAGACAAATTCCTTGTGTGTCCAATCACACTTGGCCAATAAAGTATTCTATTCTATTCTATTCTATAGCTACCCATCTCACAGAACAAAAACTTAAATTGGACCTGGAAGGAAACTGGCAAGTAACACAGCTTCCAGATCACAAGTATAACGTGTACTTCTTCTGGAGACATTTTGTACCAGCTGAAGCTTCAAAATCCTTTTCAATGGCAGCCCCATGCATTGCAACAGTCTATCTGGAAGGTGACCAATGTGTAAGTAATTGTAAGGAGACCCTCCCAGTAACAGGCACAATTAGTATACTGAATTCTGCAGAACCCGACAAAGAAGGAGCCAGGGCAGAACCTTACCTCCCCAATCACTAACAACTGCTATTAACCCCAGAGAAAGGAAGCAGCACAATACAGTGCTGCTCACCACAAATCCCATGAGCTGATCCATGGATGATGGTTTTGAAGGCCACTAAGAGGTAAAGAACAAGGAGGGATGCACAGCCTTCATTCCATCCCTGCCAGAGATCATATTAAAACCCTCTAAGAGTGGAATCTAATCTTGAAGTCATCCATTAACACAAGCTAAACAGTGGAGTAAATAGAGCAGTAAAGTCACATGTGAGAATTCAAATGTCTGAACAACCGCCACTCTTTTTACCTCAAAGTAGTTGAATCCCATTTAAAACATATTCAAGACTGGTCCAAACTCCTTTCTCTATTTTGAAACTTTTCAGATATCAGGTTACTATGAACATTGGCATATTTGCATGCATGCAAGTCTAGAGCAAACAGGGAAGAATCAACCAATAAGAACCTGCTCTTTCTTGCCCACAGCTAAGCAATAGAAAACTCTCAGAAATAAATACTTGCTTATCAGACAATTGCTTTGTTACATCCTTCAGTATCACATCTGGAAGCAAATCCCATTACTCCTTTATACAAATAAAATAAATAAATTACTAGTGTTTCCCCACGTTTCTCTGCTTACTAATCTTCTGTCTTCTAATCTCCTAATTCTGGGATGTTGACAATTCTGCATGTGGGCTCTTTTATCTAATCAAGCCAGTATAGTGCTACAACAGAAACCTGGCAAGTGGGAGGCAGAATCAAGAATCCCTTCCAGTGATGGTACGGATCACTTTTTCAAGCAAAATCATCCATTTGCTGCTTTTTTTTGACACAGAGATCATTCCTATGTAACTGCACTTCCCTGTACATGGATAACCATGCCATTGGTATAGGGTCATGCTTACTCTCTTTACCATTACGACATCGTGCTCATTCCATTTGAAAAACTTTTAAGTTTTGTTCTTTGGTAACATGCTTCCTTTTTGTTGATAATTGGTAAATGAAAGCGGTAAAGAGAAAGTGTATTATGTTTTTCCTCTCTTTTCTTTGGATTAGTAATTGGGATCATCCAAGAAGGTTCTAATTCAGATATTGATTTAGCTTTTACTTCATTGTAGAATGGAGTTAGGCACAGTGATGGGATTCAAATTTTTTTACTACCGGTTCTGTGGGCATGGTTTGGTCGGTGTGGCATGGCTTGGTGGGCGTGGTTTGGAAGGATACTGTAAAATCTACATTCCCTCCCCATTCCTGGGGGAAGGTTACCACCGGGTCTCCGAACTACTCAAAATTTCCGCTACCGGTTCTTCAGAACTGGTCAGAACCTGCTGAATACTACCTCTGGTTAGGCATGTCATTATCTAAAATTCTCCAACTATTAATAACAAGGGATATTTTATTTGTTTTAGATCAGGGGTATCAAACTGATGTCATCACAGTGGCATCACATGACATATCAGGACTTTTCCCCACTTCGCTAAACTGGTCAGGGGCGGGGCCAGCAATGTGACGCATATGGCCTGTGGGCCGTGAATTTGATATCCCTGTTTTAGATCCTGGGCATCAAAACTTGATCGCATCAAAGGCCAGATCATGACGTATCACAACATTTTTTGCTTTTTTTTCATGGCCTGTGCATGACATATCCAGTCCGCAGACTGCCAGTTTAACAGGCCTGTTTTAGATTGAAGTTTATGCCTTCTTTTTTAGAGACAGGCATGAAACAGAACAAATGAACACAAATGCCTAAAAAGAGTTTCATGGATCCAGTATTTAATCCCTGCTCATGCCTCCTTCTACTTCCACCAAAAGCCCCAGCTACCAAATTAACTCACAACTTCCACATTTCTCCTTTAACATTCCTCCTTCCACATTCCTATTTAACAAGCCTTATATAGAGATCATTGAGTAAGCTCTGATAGACAGCTGATCACCAGAAAGATATTAGAGATTCTGCAATTATATATAATTGATGAAAAAAGCGTATTTCAGAAATTTTAGGTATGGATCCTGCAATGTCTTCCAGATAAATTCCAACTTTAAATCTGGATGAGGTCATATCTCCCACCACCCACCTCATATCAAACTGGCTTATAATTTGGGAGTTCTCTTGGATTCACAGCTGCTGCTCAGGAAGAAGATGGTAGGAGTCACATCCTCCAGATTTACCAGGTGTGCTAGTTACTATGCCTCTTGGAACATAAGTTAACTCTCAATTGAACAACTGCAGCGAGCCTGGCTTCACAGACCATTCAGAAATTGCAGCAGTGGTGGGATTCAATTTTTTTTAAACCACTGGTTCTGTGGGCATGGCTTGGTGGGCGTGGCAGGGGAAGGATACTGTAAAATCTCCAGTCAGAGGTAGTATTTGCCGGTTTTCCAAACTACTCAAAATTTCTGCTACCAGTTCCCCAGAACTGGTCAGAACTTGCTGAATACCACCTCTGAATTGCAGGTACTATAGAAAACAGCAGTCTTAAGTATCTATGGGTGCTATATAGAGTCACACCTATTATATTGCTGTTTGGGGAACTGAACTGGTTATCAACTGGCTTCCATATGCAATTTAAGGTTTGCTTATTATTTTTAAAGTCCTTCATGATTCAGGGCTGAATATCTGTAGATTGCCTTCTTTAAAAGTTGCCAAAAGAAACCTCCCTTTTTGATTTGACAGATAGCAACTTCAGCCTTCTCTAGCAGTGTTTCCTTCCTGTGGAATAGAATTCTCTCAGACAAATATCCCTTCCCTTTTCTATTAAAACTTGACTATTTAAACAGACTCTCGGGTTTAAATGATCTTTTTCCCTTCAGCTATTAGAAATTGTTAAGTGTACTTGCTGACTAGGCTTATTCCTGACTTATATATATATATATATGATTTTATTGATTAGGCTATATGGTGTTGTTTGTCATTTGTTATGTTTTTATCACAGAGGACAACTTTATGCTGCTCAGTGTTTATTCTGACTGAAACAGCCTATAAGCAAGCAAACAAACACCAGTTATCCCTGTATACAATATGCTCCTGAGCTAGTGCACAGAGAGCATCTAATAAAAAAACAAAACCCAAAACATTTTACTTATTAAAATGGATGTATCGGTTAATAATCAACTGTTGATGAAAACAATTAAGAGTAGAGAATGATGCTATCAACCAAGCAAAAATAATATTCTATTATTCCATTATTTGTAATTTGCTTGCTAATCCTATCCTCATATTGTAAATGATTTAAATGTGCTCTGCTGAAAAAAGAAGTCAAAGAGAGGAATACGAGGGAGGAAATCCACTAAGATGTATTAACTAGCAAGTCATAAAGCATTAGTCCTCACTGGCAAATTATAAATCTTACATTGAAGACATATAACCCTATCAACCGTGAACACAATTACGGTGCTAAATGCAGGAATTTATTCCCAGAAAGATGGTAATGTGAAACATCTACATTGATTGCTGAAGTTATCTAATCAAAATAAAGAGACACCTTTCTTCTTAATCCACAGCACATCTCTTACAACCAAAATATTCTATTTTACCTTGTTTAAGTTCAACTTGCATGACTGTAGTCATTTATTAAAGTATCAAACAAAGCTGACCCATTTTGGAAGCTAATCATCATTTTCAATAAGTGGCTAGGCTTGAGGTGTTTTTTTTTTAATGCCACATACGGGATGAATAAGAGCCAAACCAGATGTAAAATTGACTGGATTTATTTTGTTGGTTTCATTTGCACTCTGATTTGCATAAGGAAAAAAAAAAACAAGGATGGATAACAGTTACAGTGAAATAACCAAAAGATAAAATAAGATATAAAATAATTAAACCAGAAAAATTCTTGAGAGAAAATAAACCATTAATAAGAGGTCTGGCCACATTCAATATAACCGCTAACCATTCATAAATGCTGGTGCTAAAAAAAAAGTAAAGAAAGTATGTGATATACTTTCTGTAAAAAAATTCAGGGTGGAAACATACTTTGTATCATGATTTCATAAATGTTCCCCAATACCACTCGGATGTAGCAACTTATATTGAGAGATCAGGATCAAGTCCATCTTCAGCCATAGAAGCCCCCAAATGACTTTGAGACAGTTATTCTCTATGGACCACTGGTGGGATTCAATTTTTTTTACTACCGGTTCTGTGGGTGTGGCTTGGTGAGCATGGCAGGGGAAGGAAACTGTACAATCTCCAGTCAGAGGTAGTATTTGCTGGTTCTCCGGACTACTCAAAATTTCTACTACCAGTTCCCCAGAACTGGTCAGAACCTGCTGAATACCAACTCTGCTAATCTACTGTGCTATATTGTTGTGGGGAAAAACTGGAAATGGAGTGCTAGATGTGTTATCTTGATTTCTAGATCAAATGTGAGAGGTCGGGAAAAAAATCAGCTAAATCAATCTCAAATGTAAATAGGCAACTGCTCAGCAAACAAAGAGTGGTATACAGTCACTGATTTTATATATATATATAAATTTCCTTTCTCGTCCTTGTGGTTTATCTGTTTCCTCCTCAGTCTCAGATCATCTATCAAAGGGAGTTTGAGTAGTATCTTTCCTGTTCCTAACATTGTAGAAAGCTGAGCAAAGCTCTGGTGGGCAGAGAGCTATGATATTGTTCCTGGTTCTGTTGGAGCCATTCTCTCAGCTTAGGAGTCACCGCCCTGAATTCTCCTACCACTACTAAAATCACTTTCGTCTTTACTTTCCATGTTCTCTCTAGTTCCTCCTTTAGCCCCTGGTACTTTTCCAGCTTCTCCAACTCCTTTCTCTTAGTACCACTTAGTACAGTTATGTCTATCAACACTATTGTCTTTCAGCCCTTGTCTACTAATATGATGCCTGGTTAATTAACCAGTACTGTCTGAATCTGGAAGTCACATTGAATCTTAAACCTCTTGTATTTCATGAGCTCCTGTACAATGCCCCAACCAGAGGTGGCATTCAGCAAGTTCTGACCAGTTCTGGAGAACCGGTAGCGGAAATTTTGAGTAGTTTGGAGAACTGGCAAATACCACCTCTGACTGGCTCTGCCCCCATCTATTCTCTGCCTCCCGAGTCCCAGCTGATCAGCTGGGACTTCTTTTGTTGTCCTGCATAGGAAAACAGAGCTGGAAAACAGGTTAGTGGGGTGGGGAGATAATGGGGATTTTGCAGTAATTTTCCCCTGGAGTGGGGTGGGAATGGAGATTTTACAGTATCCTTCCCCTGCCACACCCACCAAGCCACGCTCAGCAAGCCATGTCCCACCCACCAAACCATGCCCATAGCACTGGTAGTAAAAATTTTTGAATCCCACCACAGCTCCCATCCCTGCATAGTCTGCACCTTGAGTCCTACCTAATATGGTAGACCCCTGCTTCTATAGATCTGGTACTTAAGAGTCAGCTCTTGTGTTGCTATGATCAGTGTCTCAAGGTAGTCTTTCAGTTCATCCCTTTAGAGCCACTCGTAGAGTTTCCCAATGTCTGCCACCTCAGCTATCTGTTGATGGTATATCCCATGTAGGGGCTTCTCTTGCAATGGCACTTCCTCTGCTTGATCTTCCATGTCTAGTGCTGCCTCAGGCATTATCTCAGCAGCCTATGTTTGAGTGCCACCTTTTTGAGGTACTTCTGAATGCTTTGGGTTTCATTCAGTGGTTTTGACACTCACTAGATTCTGTCCACCAGCTGGGGTACAATGTCTGGGTATTGGATTTGGAATGGAAACCTCTGAGAACATTGTAAGGAGCTTCTGGATCTTCACATCAGCAGCTACCATGTCTTTCTTTGGCTAGCTCTCTATATTGGCAGGGTATCTGATGATAGCAAGGGCATTTGCATAAATCTTGTTCTTCCTATTCAGTGGGTTCTTTAGGACTTGGTTTCTCTTTTGGTGGTATTTATATGTTGCTTTTACTGTCTTCATTGCCTCCTTATTGTGGTTTCCATGTGAGTCGAAGCAGCTACAATGTACTTGTAGCTGGTCTATGTGTGTGCTTTGTGGCCCACTGGTAGTTCCATCCCATAAGGCTAAACTACTTTCCTTCTCTTGACTATCATCTGACCATGCTTTTCCAATGTCCACACTGTAGATCATATCAGGTGGATGAACAAATTAATGTCTCTTTCATTCTTAGCACTCATGTTGTTCCTATAGAGGAAGTGGCTGATGGTAGTTCCACTCTTGAGCATGAATCCATATCCAGTTCTTATGATTATCTGGCTCAGGAGATTCAAGCTTGATGGCCACTTGTGTGAACTGTCTTGAGTTGACTTCCCCAGTGGCCATCTATGGTCCCATCAGTTTTTGAGAAGAGTCCTTATTATCCTGTTGACTTTGCATAGCACAGACATTTACGTACCCTTCTATGTGGCACTGAATGTTAGGCTTTCCTATATGAATTTTTGCTCAAATTGATCTGTCTAGACTTGGTGACTGCTCTATCTATCTGCAACATCCAGCTCAGAAGGAATATTCCCTAGGAACAGGCATATCAGGAAAGGTGGGTAGTGATTGGTGCTCTAAAGTAGATCTACATAACATATGGCCCACCAAGCAACTTTATGTGGCAATCCAGCTTTAAATAAAAAACCCCACAGCTGCCAAATGCTACTGCCACCAAGAATTATCTACTGTGGCCACCTAGGTTTTCACATCCACTTCTTCCTCAAAAGTCATGTCCACAATGCTTCCAGACTTCATGGACGCTGGCAGGTCCATCGTCTGTGCTGTTAATCACCAAACTGTTTATTGACACATTAGCTGTTCCTTTGCGGCCTATAATTATTTTTAAATTAATCAGTCTGCCCCTTGCTTCCCTACCAATTGTGCAGTGATGTTCTCAAGGGAAAGTGTTCCAAATAATAGCATCTCTTCTTGAAATCTTGTCATAGTAAAGTCACCAAAATATATTTTAAAAAATTTGAAAGAATCTTGAGAATGAACTACAAAAACAGAAGCCCCCTTTTTAATGAAAGAAATATTTCAGAATTTCAAAAGAGCTTGGCCAAATATTAACCAATATGTTTGAAGAGAAAGGTTATCTGATTAGCTTTTTACAAAATATTATATCCTCAGCCCTGCAGTTTCCCATTTATAAACTTCAAAAATTATGTTGCAACAATCAGGCTGGAAATCTCAAGTTGTTTTCAAGAGCCTGTCTCAGAGGAAGTTGGGTGCTGAGCACAGTTTAAAAGTCTGAGTAGATGTAAATAAAGTTTGCAATAACAAAATGAAATAACAAAATCAGGTGCTCAAAAATGATCTGAGAATCAGTTACTGAGCTGATAAACATGCTCTACTCAGAAATTAGTAAAAATATCCTTGTCTCAGTCTTCATTTCATCAAATGCTTATTTTAAACTCCACTACAATATCTTAGTCATTTCATAACATATAAACTGTTCGTTTTAGTACCTCGTTTATGGGAAAGAAAGGAAGATTTAAGACTATAAACTGTCAATCTGGAGCTTCATGCTGGTAATACATAACAGATCCTAACTATCTCATCAGAGTTGCTCAACATTAAGTTTAAACAAAGTATTTTAGAAAGCTGCTATGTTATGTAACTGCTTCTTTCTTTCTTTCTTTCTTTCTTTCTTTCTAAACAAAGAATCAACTTCTGCTTTTTGGTTAGTGTGATCCCATTGTTTGAACAATAATCTCAAAAATCTGGCTTCTACTATCTTTGTTATTGGATTAAAGGATTAAAATAAAGGACACTTGATTTTATTAATTTAATGAGCAAGAAAAAGGAAAAAGGACTACTAAAGTTTCCCTGATTGCTATGTTACCCAGCCCATATTTAACTAACTAGCTAATCAGCTGATCATGTGCTTCTTGTTTGGCTGAAATCAAGATATGTTATGTCAATGACATTCCTGCAATCTATTAAGGACGTTACCCAATTAAAAATGAGATAAGTATGTTCTAGAGAAATTTTTCTTGAGAAAGCTGTGATGACTTCTAGTAATTACTGCATTATTTTCCAGGTACTTATAAACTGATATATTTATGAACTGTTCAAGTATGTTTCCAGAAATGGATGTTAGAAGAGTCTGTAATTTCCTCAATTTTCCTCGTCATACACAACCCCCTTCCCCACTTTTTGGAAGATAGGGACAAAATCTGCTCCCCGCCAAGCATCTGATACCTTATTTGTTATCTAAGGCTTTTCAAAAATAATAATAATAAAGGTTTGGTCAGACCATCAGCTTGTTTCTTCAGTACCTTAAGAAAAAATCCATCTGGCCTAACTATTTAAACTAGTTCAGAATGAAATAACATTCCGCTATCATGTTTTTTATTTAATTCCTGCCTCTTCATTCTCTCTTCACAGTTATTTTTCAAACCTGTTATTAATGTGGTGTTTCCTGTTCACCCACATTGGACAGCAAGTTGTAAAAAAGTTATAAGCAAGAAGTTATAAAGTTACTATTATATCTGGGACTTATCTGTAAGCACTTAATTAATTGGCTCCTTGGATAATTTTTGCCTGTGGAAGCTGTTCTTTCTCTCTTTCATGTACTTACGTGATATGGCATACATTTTCACCAATAATATTTGAAATCATATTATTAAAGATTAAGTAAATGACAATTTTACATTCACTCTACAGCTTTTAAACCTAGAAAGGATTTTACTAAGACATAATAATTCTCTATTTAAAAAAGAAAAAAAAACTGAAGCACATGAACACATGAAGAAGCATTATCTGATCTATACTAACCACAACCCTTTTTTCTATGCAATATTTAAAAAGTCATCAGACAACTATCTCATAGTATATCATGCTGCATCTGTTTAGCTTTTGACAGGGCAAACTCAGATCAGTTTAGTTGACTCTGTAACTCTAGATTGATAAATTATTATTTATAATCACCATCTTCATCCTGTTAAATATTATGTTAAATAATCCAGATATCCGGTGATATTTTTGTACTATGGTAGTTTACAACATGATGGAGAAGATTATTTCCAAAATACAGTGGTTTATTTTATTAAATTGCTCTGCTTAGTTTTCCCCACTATTTTTTTAACTTTGGAAAGGCAAATATTGCTGAATCTAGGGCACAAAATGATTATTTTCCCTTTATCTGAAGGTAACCTCTCTCTGAATAATCTTAAAAAATATGGGCTTGATGACTAGGACAATTGTGCCACATAGATGAATGAACTCGACAAACAGAGAGCAGAAATGTATTTCAAATTAAGTGTTTTTATTAAAGCTATATAATCACCAGGATAACTAATCACATTAATGGTAGATAGCTAACTATACCCATTATAGTTACCATTTCCATAGAAAGGAGGTCAAACAAAGTAACCCACCATTTCACTCTGTTATGTAATAAGTGATATCTGTTTGTGTGTATACACACACACACACACACACACACACACCACACTTAAACAAAGATTTTCTGAAGGCAGAGTGCGTCTGTACAAACTTCTATAAGAGTTTCACAGTCTCATAATTTATTCAACTGTTTTTCAAATTGAAGAAATAACTGGTAGAAAATATTTTCCCAACCAATGGGGGGGGGAGGTATTTCTAAAATAAAAATCTGCTGTCTGAAAATTATAAATAATGGCAACTCAGTAACTGATATTCTTAGCAAAATAACTAACAAACAGTTGTTTTGTAGAATTATAAAGAAGTTTACACAACTGATAGGTTGCAATACAATATCTACAGTATACAGGTTAAGAGAAGTAAATGAACTAAATCATATGACTAAAATAAACTATATATGTTGCTTGAACCAACAAAGATGGATTTTTTTTTAGTCTTTCTTTCCAGGGCTGCTTCTGTAATACACAGGAACAAATGGTTGAGTTTTCATCAACTCAATTCAAAGGGGCAAGTCCCATTCTAACTTACACTGTTAAAAACAACAACAAAGGGTTGGGGGATGGTAACTTATTGGGGTTAGGGAGGATACCTGGTCCGGGTTTGGGGGATAACTCGGGGGGGTTTGGAGTCAGCCAGGCTGGAGTGCACGTCTGGGAGGGCCCAGAGGGTCGTGAGTCGTGGGGGTGAACACAATTCGGACAGCAGGGGGCGGGTCTCATTGGCACCATAAGTGGGAGGGGCAGATATGACGGGGGTAGAGGGCCATATCAGGTTAGGGGATCGCGTGCCCGCTGTCTCCAAGCGGTGGCGCGCTCCGACCCTCCCGACCCGTCTGGCAGGCCTGGTTGTGCAGAGTCTCAGGCCCTGAGTACCCGGCTGATGTTATGTAATGCCAGGTCCGTCGTTAACAAGGCCCCCCTGATTTGCGATCTTATTCAGGAGGAGGGTGCGGACCTGGCGGGGGTCACCGAAACCTGGTTGGGCCCAGAGGGTGGCATCCCTCTGGTAGAGATGTGCCCACCAGGTTTCCAAGCATTCCATCGACCGAGGTCTCAGGGAAGGGGTGGTGGGGTGGCAGGCGATTATTAGAGAAGTCCTTTGTCCTAGGGAGGCCACTGTTCCTCAGACGGCTGGTTGTGAGTCTCTCTTTGTGAAGTGGGGTCGGGGGGTTCAGATGGGCCTATTGATAACGTACCTGGCTCCCTGCCACGTGTCATCGGCCCTGCCCGGGCTCCTCGAGGTGATAGCCGGGCTGGCGGTTGAAACCCCCAGGCTTTTAGTCATGGGTGATTTCAACCTGCCTTCGCTCGGGGAAACCTCTGGGGTGGCCCGGGAGTTCCTGGCTTCCATGACGGCCATGGATCTGACCCAATTAGTTTCTGGCCCCACTCACACGGGGGGACACACACTGGACCTGATTTTCGCCTCTGGTCAGTGGTTGAATGATCGTGCTGGGGACTTAGTTATAAAGCCCTTGTCATGGTCCGATCATTCTCTTCTTAGACTGAACTTCGGTGCCGCCACCCCCCATCGCAGGGAGGCGGAGCCGAGGAGATTGTTCCGCCCCTAGGCGCCTGATGGATCCTGAATGGTTTCAGATGGAGCTTGGGCCATTTCCTGAAACTCTGGCTCATAACTCGGCCACAGACTTGGTGGCCACCTGGGATAGGTTGGCCGCTGAGGCTCTGGACCGAGTTGTGCCTTTGCGACCTCTGACTCGGCATAGATCCCACCTGGCTCCGTGGTTTACAGGGGAGCTGAGGGGGATGAAATGCCGGAAAAGACGTCTGGAGGGCATCTGGAGGGCCAGTCGTGCTGAGTCTGACCGGACACAGGTGAGTCCTATATTAGGACCTACCTAGTGGCGATAGAGGCGGCGAAGCGTTCACACCTCTCCGCCCTTATTCCGTCGGCAGAAAATCGGCCTGCTGCCCTGTTTAGAGTGACCCGCTCCCTGCTTGAGCCGAGAGCACGGGAGGACCTCTTGCAGGGTAGGGCAGAAGAGTTTTCCCGATTTCTGCATGATAAAATCGCTCAGATTCGGGATGGGCTGGACTCCAGTTGGGTGGTCCCAGGGGAGGTGTCCGGAGCAGGTCTTGAGACGGTTATCTGGGAGGAGTTTGATCCTGTGACCGCCGAGGGTGTGGACAGATTACTGGGGAAGCTGAATGCCACCACATGTTTATTGGACCCGTGCCCTTCCTGGTTGGTTTCTACCTCCAGAGAGGTGACACGAGGCTGGCTCCAGGGGATTGTCAATGCTTCGTTGACGGAGGGGGTGCTTCCGACCGCCCTGAAAACGGCGGTGGTGCGGCCCCTCCTCAAGAAGCCTTCCCTGGACCCGGCTCTTTTGAATAACTATCGTCCTGTCTCCAACCTTCCCTTCGTGGCGAAGGTTGTTGAGAGTGTGGTGGCGCGTCAGCTCCCTCAGTATCTGGAGGAAGCATTCTATTTAGATCCGTTCCAATCGGGCTTCAGGCCCGGGCACAGTACCGAAACAGCATTGGTCGCGTTGGTAGATGATCTCTGGAGGGCCCGTGACAGAGGTTATTCCTCTGTCCTGGTCCTCTTAGATCTGTCAGCGGCTTTGGACACTATCGACCATAGTATCCTATTGCGGCGGTTGGAGGGGTTGGGAATTGGGGGCACCGTTTTGCGGTGGTTCTCGTCCTTCCTCTCGGACCGCTCGCAATTTGTGTTGACGGGGGGGGAGAGGTCCACCCCTAGGCCCCTCTTGTGTGGGGTGCCTCAGGGGTCGGTCCTCTCCCCTCTTCTGTTCAACGTCTATGTGAAGCCGCTGGGAGAGATCATACGTGGTTTTGGGGTGAAATGCCATCTTTATGCTGATGACACTCAGCTTTACATTTCCACCCCAAGCCACCCCAACGATGCTGTGGAGGCTATGGCCCGTTGCCTGGAGGCTGTGCGGAACTGGATGGGCGAGAACAGGCTTCGACTCAACCCTTCCAAGACCGAGCGGCTGTGGTTTCCGGCGGCCCGATATAGTCAGCTGACTCTGTCGCTGGCTATTGGGGATGAGATCTTGACCCCCACAGAAGGGGCTCGCAATCTTGGTGTCCTCCTGGATGTACAGCTGTCTTTGGAAGATCATATTACGGCCGTCTCCAGGGGGGCTTTTTATCAGATTCGCCTGATACGCCAGATGCGGCCCTTTCTTGATCGGGACGCCTACGCACAGTCACTCATGCCCTGGTCACCTCCCGTCTGGACTACTGTAATGCCCTCTACATGGGGCTCCCTGCGGGGAGCACCCGGAGGCTTCAACTGGTACAAAATGCAGCCGCGCGGGTAGTTATGGGGGCATCGAGATACTCCCACATGACGCCCCTCCTGCGCGAGCTGCATTGGTTGCCGGTGGCCTTCCGGGTTCGCTTTAAAGTACTGGTTTTGGTCTTTAAAGAGCTCCATGGCATCGGACCAGGATACTTACAAGACCGCATTCTGCCAGTAGTCTCCCACCGACCGGTGCGCTCCCACAGAGAGGGTCTCCTCCGGGTCCCGACGCCTTCTATGTGTCGCCTGGTGACTCTGAGGAACAGGGCCTTCTTTGTGGGGGCACCCGCCCTCTGGAACGGGATGCCCCCTGGACTACGAACGACCAGTGACCTGAGGGCCTTCAGACGTGACCTGAAGACTTGGCTCTTCGAGCAGGCCGGCCTGAGCTGACTCAAATGGGATTTTTAAATGGGGTTTTTAGATTGGTTTTTAGATTGGTTGGGATGGGTGTACAAAGTTTTAATTTATTTTAATTGGGGTTTTTTAGATTTTTATAGGGACAGCCTAGGGTTTAATTCTTTTTTAACTATTTATATTTGTCTACATGTATTTTAGTTGGCTGTTCACCGCCCTGAGTCCTTCGGGAGAAGGGCGGTATATAAAACCTAAAATAAATAAATAAATAAATAAAATGCCCTTGGAGAAATTGCTAGCAAGACAATATCAAAAAATGTAGATTTATTTATTTATTTGTTTGTTTATTTGTTTGTTTGTTTGTTTAGAAAAATTATATTGCCTCCTACTCACACATGGCAACTCAAGGTGGCTTACAAGGATATAAAAACACTATATAAAATAAATAAAAAGACTAAAAAGAAAAATAATAATCCCCCACCCTCCATCCCAGCAACAACACACATTCATACAAGCCATTTAATGGGCTCCATCCTGCTCTGGGTTCCCAGACCTGCTGATAGAACCACAACTTCAGGGCCTTCCAAAAGAGTGTTAGAGTGAGGGCTAATCTAATTTCTGGAGAGATGATGTTCCAAAGAGAGGGAGCCACCATGAAGAAGGCCCTTCTTCTGGGTCTTGCCAGATGTATCTTGTTAGGGGTACAGAACCCACAACATTCCTTGCTTCCCTGCTCTAATGGGTAGACTAGACAAGAGATGGTCCCTCAGATAACCTGGTCCTAAGCCATGGAGAGCTTTAAAGGTGACAACTAGCACCTTGAGTTGCACCCAGAAGCAAATTGGCAACCAATAGAACCAGATAGTTCTAAAGCCCTTGACATAATATACAACTTTTTAAGATACTTTATTATGTACTTCCTCTTCAGTTAGGAACTTGGCTTGATTCAGCCTCTTTTTCTGACACTGTTGCTGACTGGACAATCGGTGGCTTGCATAACTATGGCAGAAAGTCCTAATTGCAATAGCTGGTGTCTCTCCTAAAAAAATAAGCTAAGAAAGAATTCTAGTTGAAGCCCATGGTAATTTCTGTGAGTCAATATAGATGCAGATGACCATCTGCATGACCTGGTTTAGTTAAAAGCCATTGTTCTTTTGTTTGAAACTAATAATGAGTGAGGAATTCATTAGGAAAATATAAATTGTTGATTGAATCAGTTTTCTCCTGTATCAGCCTCTTGTACCATGGTACATCTCATATCTGTCCCAAAGCAGATTGGGAGGATGCAAAATGCATAGGAGAAACATAATCCATAAACTCCTAGCAGCTTTTCCCAACCTAGGAATTTTTACCTGTGTTGTACTAAAGTTTGATTCATAATTCCGTTCTGACAAATGGTGAACAAAGTGGAATATGATCCAATCTAATCTCTTTCATGTTCACACTGAGGAAGTCTATACCAGGACAAGACTCGAATGGTCAGAAATATCTGAAGTCCAGAAAGTTACCATTTTTTTCACTTCTGCTAAAAAGAGCTGAACCTTTTTGTGTAAACCTTTTCTAAAAAGGTTTGCTGTCTGATATGAGGAATTTTATCATTACCAAGACTCTTTTTTTCAAATTCTGATGCTGGAGAAGGAGTAGGCAAAAGTCAGCAGATTACTGGGAATGTGTTTTTATTCTCCCATCTAAATAGTGCAACGAGTCATTGTAAACTCAGACTCTATTTTCCAGCAGCTTTGAGTGATTTCTGCTGTAGTGGAACTGTTTATTCTATTAAGCACACAGCATTCTAGAAAGTTGTGTACATGGGGGAAATGCCAATTTTATTCTCTTTGGTTTGGAACAGTTGTTTTGGCAAGCAGGTCCAAAATGTTATGAAGAGAAAAAAAGAAGAGCCATTTTTTTTAAAGAGTTCTTCTGAACAGTGGCTGGAATATATATGATCCTTGAAAATTTCCAATTAAGAGAATTTTTAAAAATGCTTACAACAGAGCAGAAAAACAGAGACAGTGTACAAATACAAACACAAATACAAAATTTGGAAATTTAGGTTTTAATATTGTGAATTTTCTATCACATAAAAAGATAAGAATTACATAAGATTCCTAATTTCTGATATTTTCTAGATACTCTGGAATTTCAGTTTCATTCATTTGATTGATGGATTTTTGCACTATATTTATACCATTATAATGTCATGCAATGGTTTGCAATGTACTTTAAATAAGCTCACTGCCAAGATAACAAACTGCTTAAGAAGTTCCATAGAAAGGAAGGCCATTCAGATCAGTCTCAGGGTTTATATTAATTGCATTTTTTAAAAAGGTTGAAGTTAAATGCCTTTCTATCCATTTGATAATTAGAATGTCTTCTAACAATAAAAGAAAACACCAAATATAAACAAAATAGTGTTAATCCCATTGGAATCCAGATAAAAATTAAACATTAGAATAAATAAATTAATGATTAACCATCTTGGCAGAAGAGGTAAGTTATTTATCAGGTGAGTTGTGGGCACACACATCTTGCACATTCTACATGCCAAACAAAAGCAAAGATAAATGGTGCTAAATCTGGCTGATTAAGATTGTATTACAACCTATAGCCATAATTGTGCAAAGATGTGCCTCACTATAACAATTGCTTGCAAAGCCTGTCAAACTAGAGATCAATGAATACTCCCAAACTGCAAACCTGCTCTTTCCCATGATGTATAACTTCATCCATAGCTAATCTCAGAGTCCAATTTTTCCTTATCAGTAGAACCTCTGTCTTGTTAGATTTAATTTCAACTTGGTTTCCCTCATTCAATCTACTTAGAAACTTTTAAGATTGGAGTAGCTTTCTGTTTTAGAACTAAGTAAATCCACAAGAGACAATATTAAAGGTTACAAATGCCTTCCTTGATAGGAAGATGAGAAGCAGGAAAGATGGATATTGTTATGTATTAGCATGCTTACCTGTGATTGGTCAGTCCGCAGCGGCAGGAAATTTGAAGAGCTATCACTGGACACAGCCACGAGCAGCCCAACTGTAAAAGGGCTGCCGCGGTTTCTTCGGCGAGCAGTCCTAGATAGAAATAAAGGTGACTGGTTACTACACTGGCTTCCTGAGCCTCATTCCCACGATCTAACACTGGTGATGAGGATGGGATCTTGAGGCAAAGGGAAGTAGTGAGCACATGGCAACCGAAGAACACCGGTGACCCATCAAGATGAGATGGCCGGAAACAACACGCCACCCACACTGTTTGATCCAGCAACCAAAGACTGGGAATTGTACATTGACTGATTTCTCATGTTCCTCGAAGGGAGCGACCTCAACAACAGCTCTGAACACAGGAAGAGAGCCATCTTCCTCACACATTGCGGTTCCTCTATATTCAAAATGGCCAAAGCGTTAGTGGCACCCACCGATGTGAAAACAATGGCATGGCCGGACCTGGAGAGAATACTGAGGGCTCACTACACACCAACTGTCTCCTGCTTCATCAAACAACACAAATTTTATCAGCATAACCAAAAAGAAGGCGAGAACATCGGCGATTTCATTGCAACCCTGAGGGACATTGCTGGAGCGTGCAAATTCCTAAACATGGATGAGAGACCAAGTGGTTCTGGGACTGAGAGATCTTACACTACAAGACCGATTATTAAAAAAAACCAAAATTACACTCAAAGAAGTAATAGAAGAGGCCACCGCAGCAGAAGCAACACAGAAGTTGGTGGCTGCCATGCGGAAAACGAACAAAGCACCAATGAAAACCCCAAAAAACACCACCACAACCCACCACAAGGACATCGAGTTCACATCGGAAGGTGAAGAGGAAGACGAAGGGGTAAATCAACTCCATTCAGAACATAGCAGAAGGGACTGAAATGGAAAAAGGAAAAAATTTCATTGTGCCTGTTGCAAGGGGAACCATCCACGTTCTGAGTGCCGTTTCCTAGATGCAATATGCAAACTTTGTGAACGGTGGGGACATATTGCTAAGCAAGAAAAAACTACGTTCCTAGACAAAGATGGAACAAACCCACCCACCCCCACCCCCGAGAGAGGGAAAAACAAACAGGGAGCTGCCGGAACTAAGACAACCAAAACAGAAGAGGGAAAGAGGCAAACAACAGAAGAGATGAAACACACCAGACGGTGACCATCAGACATTCAAACACGACAAATGCCAGGAAAGTATATGTCCAGGTAACAATAGAAGGCCAGCCTTGCCGGATGGAAGTGGACTCAGGCTCATATTTATCAATGGTATCATGGGATGCCATAAAAAGGTTGATACCAGACATAAACTGGGAAGGACTGGAAAGACAAACACTGACGCTGAAAGACTACCAGCAGAACAAAATCCCCATAGTAGGCACCAGACAATTCAAAATAACATTCAAAAAAATACACCAGAGTCCTCCCACTAACCATAGTCGACTGAAATCAATCAAGCCTATTGAGACTCGAATGGTATGCACCATTGGGCATTGAAGTCACAGGAATAAACAGCATCACTGAGAGAGATTGGAAAGAGAACCTGATGGAAGAATTCCAAGACATGTTCAATGGAGAGCTGGGCAAGTATCAGGGGTCCACAATTTCTTTTAACCTAACCCAACCATAACCCCTATAAGATTAAAGGCAAGGCCAATCTCGTTGCTAAATATGGATTATAAGATATTCATGATAATATTAGCAGAAAGAATGAAACCAATTTTGAGTGTACTTATACATACAGATCAGAATGGTTTCCTGCCAAATAAACAAATTAAAAACAATATTAGGACAGTACTAAATTCGATTGAATACTACGAAGCTCACCCAGAAAAACAGGCAGCTTTAATTTTTTTAGATGCACTAAAAGCATTCGATAATCTCACTTGGAAATTCATGCTATATCAAATTAAAAAGCTGAACTTTGGCACTAATATAGAACAAACATTACAAGAAATATACTCAAATCAAAAAGCAAGTATATTATTAAATGGAGATCGCACTGAAGATTTTGAAATTGCAAACGGAGTGAGACAAAGCTGTCCATTATTGCCTCTTATTTATCTTGTCTTTAGAAGTGTTGCTAGCTGCAACCAGACAAAACCCAGAGATTTATGGAATTAAAATTAGAAATGAGGAATATAAAGTTCAGGCATTTACCGATGATTTGGTATTTATAGTGGGAGATCCAATGAATTCGGGACCAATATTGTTGCAACAAATAGAAAAATTTGGGGAAGTGGCAGGATTTAAAATAAATAAAAATAAAACTAAGATGATAGTCAAAAACTGTACAACAAAACAGAAAGTAAAATTAGAAAACATAATGGGACTGCAAATAGTAAAAAAAAAGGTGAAATACCTGGGAATTTGGATATCACCCAGATGTTCATCATTAAAAGAGAACAATTATGTTAAACTGATTAAGCAAATCAGAAAAGAATTGGAATTATGGGCCAAATTGAAACTGTCTATATTAGGAAGAATAGCAATATTGAAAATGAATTCTTTAGCAAAACTAATATATCTATTCCAAATGATTCCAATTAAATTAGGGAAATCTTTTTTTACAGAACTAAATAAAATGACATCCAAGTTTTTCTGGTTGGGCAAGTGGCCATGTATTAAAACGAAACTATTACAAGATAATAGGAGCAGAGGCGGTCTTGGGCTACAGAATGGGATCTTTATTACCAGGCAGCGATGTTGAGTTGGATTAAGGATTGGGTTAAATTAAGACAAGAGAATCTTAACATTAGAAGGACATGACCTCTTGATAGGTTGGCATGCATTTTTGTGGGAAAACAAAAGTAATATACATACCTATTTCAATCAACACCTAATAAGAGACTCATTGATTACAATTTGGAAAAAAATCAAAGGTAAACATTATATGGAAATCCCACAATGGCTGTCAACCATGGAAGCCATAATACATCCAAATAGATTAGACCTACGGAAAATAGTAAGCTATGAAGTATTATTAGATAGTCAAGGAAAATTAAAATCAAACCAAGAACTGAAGGAAAATGGAATTATAATCGATTGGTGGCCATATTTGCAAATAATAAATATAAATATAAATAAATATTCAAAATAAATATAAAAAAGACTCAAAAGATTTTGGATTTGACAAAGGGCAGAACCAATTAGAAAAATTTTAATGGGACTGGAACAAAAATTTATAACTAAAATATATAAATATTTATTAGATTTCAAAATGAAAGAGGAAATAGTCAAAAGTACAATGATTGCATGGGCACAGAATTTTGGATACACTATAGAATTAGAGGAATGGGAGAAAATATGGAACATAAATTAACGGTATCTGCAGCATACAAGAAAACATATATAAAATGTTTTATAGATGGTATTTAGTTCCAACGAGATTGGCAAAAATCTATTCCAACATGAGTCCCAAATGTTGGAAGTGTAAAAAAGTTGATGGTGCATTTTATCACATGTGGTGGATGTGCCCCGAGGCCAGGACATATTGGATTCAAATTAAAAATTGGTTAAAAGAGATCACTGGCTATCAGATTGAGCTCAGACCAGAATCCTTCCTTTTAGGAATCATCAAAGAAAGATTACCAAAAGAAGTAAAATACTTAGTGTTACATATTACAACAGCCGCCAGAATAGCCTTTGCGCAGGTATGGAAAACACCAAATACCTCCAATGAAGAACTAATAATACACAAAGTAACAGAAAGTGCTGAGATGAATATGCTAACAATGAAATTGAAATAAAAAGATTACTCTGAATTCTTTACAATTTGGAACAATTGGTATAAATGGCTATCAAACAGAACCAAGAAGTGAGACAAAAATGTTAATTGAAACAACCCTTAAGAAAGTAAAATAAAATTTTGTAAATTATATAAAGATATAAGAATAGTAATTATAACTAAAGGTATTATTTAGTAATAGACAAATGCAATATAATGCATTATGATATTTAAACCAAAATCCTGTATAGATGCCAAGAACGTTGTTGATACCATGATGTTTTACGATGTAAAAATAATAATAATAATAAAAATATATTTAAAAAAAGATTAAAGGCGAGGCGGGTTCCTTTCACACTCAAACAAAAAATCGATGAGCAATTGGATAAATTCATCGCACAAGGGGTTCTAGAGCCAATGCAAAGTGGGAAACCCCAATTGTTACACCAATTAAACCAGATGGGTCTGTGCGCATCTGCGGAGACTATAAAGCAACCCTTAATCACGCGCTCCAACAAAGCGCATATCCTGTCCCAGTTGTACAGAATCTATTACATTCCCTTGGGGGGGGGGGGAAATCTTTGCAAAACTAGACCTCGCACAGGTCTACCAACAATTACCCATTGACCAAAAAACAGCGGAAGTTCAGACAATCGTAACGCACAGGGGGGCATTTAAATGCAACAGATTACAATTTGGCATCAGCGTCGCCCCAGGGGTGTTCCAGAGCTTAATGGAACGCCTACTGCAAGGGGTAAAAGGAGTGGTGCCATATTTTGACGATGTCCTCGTATCAAGCCAAGGACAAAGAACAATTGCTGGACTGCCTAGGGGAAGTCCGAAATAAATTCAAGGAGGCGGGACTAAAAGTGAAAAAGGAGAAGTGCCAATTAGCCACCAACAAAGTTGAATTCCTAGGATACCTTATAGACAGTGAAGGAATTCACCCCACAGAGAAAAAAGTCAGAGCAATCAACGAAGCCCCCAGACCCGCTAATAAAACTGATCTGCAAGCTTTCTTAGGACTCATTAACTTTTATAATATATTCCTACAACAGAAAGCAACTTGGGTAACATTATTGAGGTAATTCCCCGTTAGGAGAATGAGTGCACTCAGGGAAATGTAGTGAGAGTGATGTTGAATAACACACACACAGCACACAGCTACACTGTATAGTAAAATGTAGGTTTTACTTCCAGAAAACGGTTAAGCAAAGTCCAACAAACAATCCAAGTCATACACGGTTATAGCAATCAGTTTTCAGTCCAGGGATAATCCAATAACAAAGTCCAGTATCAAAAACAGTTCAGTAATAGACTCGCATCAATCCAAGAATAACGAAGATCAGCAACAGTCAATAGGGAAATGCAGGAACCAAAAACAGCGAATATCAGAACATCGACCAACTAGCAACTAGCAACACTCTGGGAAACCAGATCTTTGGCTCCATCTTATGGATGTTTGAGGAACCACACCCAATTACAATTTTAGCATTCCCTTAAAGAGACAGTATTAAAACATCTATCCTGGTTTATATATTTCCAACCAAACTGTTAGGTGACTTACATTCCTAACAAACATGAAAGATGTTGAGTTCATTAAGTGGCTAGGTGTTATCTTTGATAAATGTGGTCTATATTTAATTAGAGTTATTGTTTGGTAAGAAACACAATTCTGATCACAATGTATGTACACTTACTATATTTGATCCAATTTTGGAAGACTTTAATCTGGTCTGGGAATGACGTGTTTTCAGTGCTTTAGGTGAAATCAGTCTGGCTGTGTGTGATCATCTCAGCATGCTTTAAAGATGCCTCTCATGTGAAGTGCTTCTCTGATTGCTCTATACTGGGACCACATGATGGGGGTTGCAGGAAAAGTTACTTATCCCATAATGTGCTGAAAATGGTTTCATAAAGCACCCAGGGCAATCAACTTTCATTTTACTATATGCTTGCAATGTTTATTGTGTTTATTGTTGCAGATGGAAATAAATGTTATTCATAAGAAATACCCCTCACACAAAATACAATTTCTGTACACAGATAAATTAGGCAATCCCTAAGATCATTTGGTGCATCTCTGTCTTGATATAAATGACATGCTCCAGCCATTATATTTGGTTTAGGCCTCAGCATGAGAGATTTTGAAATCACTCATTTTGATGTGAGAATTGATCAGAAACTGACTTTGGACATCTGAAGCTTCATGCTTTAACAAATAATATATATTTCTTTTTTAAAAAAAAATAGAATTTGATAAAGTATACAGTAATCGATATTTGCTATTCTGAGAGACAGCATGTCAAAAACTACAAGATTTATAGATGTGCTAGCCATCCTTAAATTAAGTTTTATTTTAAAAAAATATTTCTTGGCAAGAATGGATGAAATTTGCATAGTTTACCCTTCTGAAACTATTATGTTTCAGTTTTAGTGTGTGTTTGAATCATGCTTTCTTTATATTTATTACTAAGTAGACAAAATTGGATATCCTTTTTTTTTTTTTTTGCTAACCATAGCTTTTTACCCAATGCGGGACAGACCCCTGATCATATAAGAAGAATATATCATAAGTTGAAAGATAATTGTAGTGTAAAATGTACCTATCTGAACAAGGAAGCAGCATGACCACAGGCAGGCAAAAAAAATAAATAATGGGAACATGATTGACTTCTGGCTACCTGCCAGTTTCCCCATTGACTTTATTTGTGGGAACCTGGCACAGTGTGTCAGAAATTTTCATCATATGGCTGTGGGAATGCGGCAACAGCCACAACTTTACAAATAAAACTGGTCTGAATGTCACAGACATTTCAATTTTACAGGAGTATTGGGTCCCAGATTTTTATGCATTGTTTAAATTAGCAGAATTTAGGCACCTTGATTTAAGAACTGTTGAGATATAATGCATCTTTTGGCCTAACTTGAAGGTACAAAGCACAGTGAGAGGTTTAGTATATATGTATAGGTAGCAATCAGAGATGAGCCCAAAATTCCCATTGTTAAACAAGACAGTTGTTTAGTAAGATTTGGCATGGCTATTAACTGAATCATTAAAATTGTTCAGGGAATTATGTAGTTGTTAAATGAATCTAGCTAGTCCTCAACTTACAACTGGTTACTTAACAACTGGTTGACATTCCAATGGACCTGCCTGGGAGGTACTTATGACCTGGATTTGAAGTTCCAGTGGTCGCATTCTCCACTAGAGTCACATAACTGTTATTCAGGTGTTCGGCAACTAAATCACATTTATGGTCATTTTCAGTGTCCCTCAGTCACATGACTGCATTTTATGATAGTTTTGCTGAAAACCAGCATGCACCATTGCTTTAATGATTGCAGCATTCATTTTATAACCACATTTGCTTTACAACGGTCACAGAAAAGGTTATAAAATTGGATCAGTCATATGACCAACCCATTTTAGAACCTTCACGAGTTACAGCCATTCCGATTGTGGCTCAAAGATGGTCTGTATGCTACTGTAGATACAATGTTGATGGAAGAGATTTGTTTCTACCCCACTCCCTTATTTCTGAAGGCAGTTTGGATAAATATCCTGTAACAATGCCATGTGAGCCCCACCCTCTTCTTGCCTTGGAGAAGTCCTCTTCCAGCGTTCAAAATTGGCTCCAATGGCAGCGAGAAAGCTGCAAGGTGCAGGTGTCTGCTGCCAGCTCCATTTGAAAACCGAGGAATGTCACTCCTCTAACCTGGAGAATAAATGCTACTCGCATTTGCACAGCATCCGCATTCTCCCTTTGCCGTGGTATATTTGCGGAAGCTTGCACCTTCCAGCCACTTCAGCCCACTTGCACCGTGCCCCCCTCTCCCCCACCGCAACAACACCATTACCTCGTTCTGGCTGGTAAGGGCTGTACATGTGCCACCCACTATGAAATTTCCAGCCCCACCAGGGACTGGTCCCATATTCCAGAGCTATAGTAGTCACAGGACTGGCCCTTTGGTCATCCTGAAGCAGCTCCTCCATGGCAGGCTGGTGCACCCAGGTGGAGGAACTGCTCCAGGATGACCAAAGGGCCAGTCCTGTGACTACCGCAGCTCTGGAATATGGGACCGACTTTCTCACCAATGTCAGCAAGCCACACGGAGCAGATTTCTCTTCCCCGCTGTTGGTCTTATCTTCCAGTTCCAGCTCGTGTCGCTCTACTGAAGGTAAGGTTTGCACTCGCCTGAAGGGTGGGGGCCAGTGGGTGGGCAGGCCATGTGAGCGGCGCAGCCTTGTGTTCCTGTGGGCCATGTGGTTAGTACAGCCTTGTGTTCCCACGCAGCCAGGATTAATTGCTTTGGAGGGTGCTTGGGGGGACATTTTTCTGCGGACCACCAAAATTTTCTCGTGGCCCATCAATTGGCGACCACTGGTCCATGATGTTTTGAACAGTTGGACATGACTTAGCGACTCAACAACAATTTAATTGTGCTACAGTGGAAGATGATCAGTGAAAGGTTCACATTTAATTCAGGCTGGAGGCCAGGTTTGGGTATTTTAATTTATTCCTTCATTTGACATTATAAGTGTTTTTACTACATAGCATTTTTATTTGGCTTGTGTTCTTTGTTCTTGTTTAAACCTCCAAGTATTTAGAACAAAATTATTTTCCCCAATCTATCAAGCTGTTAGCTACTTCTTAATTTCCTCAAATGATGTGTTTTGTTTATGTTCAAGGACTGCAGCATCTCAGTAATGCAATCAAAGGCACAAGACAGACAGGTTTCAAAAAGCTCCCTGGCTTCAGCTCTGCACTGTTTGTTGTTGTCAATATCTAATCCATCCATCACTGTGGCTGACTTGCGTGATCACACATTTCTGAACTGACAGGAGTGGTGAGCACATTCCATGGATAAAATGTCTCCAAGCATCAGTTTGAAGGATGCCAGTTTTTGTGCATTCACCACACTGAGTCTTCCTCAGAAAGTGATATCAACATATGCATCAGGATCTTAAACAGAGCTGGAATCAAAAGTAGGATTTATTTCAAAACATTATTTGGTAGAATTGTTGTTGTCACTACTGCAATTCACTGTTTTACCATATGACAATAGTTCTATAAAGGATAATTCTCTACTAATAGCGAGGTCATGATCTTCAGCTTGGACAAATTTAAACTCTTCCCATCCCTGTTAATGGTTTAGAAGGGAGAACATTCAGCTTCAGATGGAGATGACATGCTGTGCCATAATATATATGAATCAAGAGATTTCTTGTTCAGGTGTTCATAACTTAGAGGAAATGAGGGCCACCTTTGGATTTTGGGTGGCATGCTAGAGGCTGTACTTCAAATAACAAATAGTTAAGTCTAATAGTCAAATAACAAAGAATTAGTTAAGAAAAAAACAAAACTGTGTGTTCACCAATATCTATATTGAATTTCAATTGAAATTCAGCTCATTCAATGCAATTATGATGACACTCCATATCCTTATTTTACCACTTCCTTTGTTGTTCCTGCAAAAGACAATTCATATTATACTAATTTTATAACTAGGTAGTGGTGCATCTCTCAAAAAGAAAAAGCAGCACCAATGTTCTCTATCTTTTATTTCATGCTTTGCTTATTAATGTTTGCACTTTCTTTGAATTTATTAACATTTCACAAGTACACAAGGATTTTAAGTATTTAGAGGAATGCACCATTGGGGGATAGGAGAAGAAACGGAGGAGAATAGGCTTCTGAAAACATACTCAGTGGATCCCAGAAAAGGAGGGGAAGCATAATAGCAGACATTTGAAAGTTTCTTCAGCAGGTCTGGATGAAGCTTGCTTGCTTGATTATCTGTCATCAAATCAGTGTTGATTCTTAGGTACCACATGCATTTTCTCCATGGTGATCTATCCCTAATTTGGTCCTGCAGCATCCATTGCCCCTATATCTGAATCCCTACACCTTATTGCTGGTTTCCTCTTCTTTTTCTTTCCACTTTTCCAAGCTTTACAGAGCCTTTCCAAAAGAATTAGGTCTTCACATGATGTGTTCAGAGTAGGAAAATCTGAGCCTGGTTATTTGTGTCCCGATAACTCTGCATTGATTTGCTTGATGATCCATTTGTTTCTTTTCTTGGCTGTCCATGTTAATCTCAGGAGTCTTCTCCAACACCAAAGTTCAAAAGCATCAATATTCTTTCTATTCTGGAAGGAAGATTACCCAGGATAGAGAGTTACATTCACTGACTTCCTAAATACAATTCCCTGCAGCCAGAGCTGACAAACAATACTTGTAGGAATTATCTTTGTGGGTTGGACTGAAATAAAATGTTTTGCTACACATATCGTATGTGAGATCGGCAGCTATATAAATGTGATGAATGGATAAATAAAATAGATAAAACATAAAAATGATTTATGAAATATGCTCAGGATTGGTAACGAAGAAGTCTTTTTTTAATCATTTAGTTCACTAAAAATAAAATGTAAGAAGCAAATGCATTTTAAACGGCTGCTGAAGTCTTACTAATTATGTTTTTAATATAATTGCATTAATTTTATTAACCCTGTGCTTCTATCCAGCAAATTCCCATCCTATCTAAGGCTTTTTTGCCTTCTCACATCTGCATCCAGTGATCAAAGTTTCTTCAGTTGCCTGATTCTATGATAGAATAACAGAATAACAGAGTTGGAAGGGATCTTGGAGGTTTTCTAGTCCAACCTCCGGCTCAAGCAGGAAACTAGGTACCATTTCAGACAAATGGTTACCATTATATGAATAATTTACATTGTTATGGTTCCAAATGAATTCCAAGAATGATGGAACCAAAAACAAGCCCAGGGGTGGGTTTCTACCAGTTCTGTCCACTTCTGTAGAACCAGTAGCTCTGAAGAGCAGCAGACATAGAACCGGTGTTCTGATGTTTTTGCCCACCCACCCACCTGGGCTCTTACCTGATCTTTATTTCCTGATTTTTCAACTTCATCTGCCGAATGAGGCACAGCTGCAGTTTAAAAAGCAGGAAAAGAGGGCTGTTGCAAAGGCTGCTTTTCTGCATGCAACATGCTGATGATGATTTACAGGTGCGCGTGCAGGAAACTACATCATAAATCACCGAACCTCGTAAATCCTGAAGCGGAAGTTAACCCTGTCATATCCCACCCCTGAACAAGCCAAACTCTCTAACACTCGTCCATGTAAAGTGTATGTTTATTCATAATTGCATCTGCCTTATCTTTGCCTTTTTAAAAGATCATATCAGTAAAATACATGCATAGTGAAATGTTAGTGTAATGCAGGGATCTCCAACCTTGGCAACTTTAAGATTGGTGGACTTCAACTCTCAGAATTCCTCAGGCTTTGCTAGACTTCAATTCTATGCCTGCTTACTCTCTTATAATCCTTTCCTCTGCAATCTCTCCACTCTAGGGAGTAGGAGGGGAAAAAAACCAACAGGCATAGTTGAATGGGGAATTCTGGGAGTTGAAGTCCACAATTCTTAAAGTTGCCAATGTTGGAGACCCCTGGTGTAATGTGATCCCTTACAAAAGCTGATAAAATTATCAAAAAGATAAAGCAGCTGAAAGAGAGCCACTTCCATTTTATCCATACATGAAATTCTTACTTTTAGGCTTCAACCGTTATGCAAATGAGGAAGAAACAATCAAGCAATGTAATCATGATAGTTAACAGTGCTGAAAAAAAGCAGAGAGAGACTAAAACCAGGTCAAGTGTTTCGTTGCCTTCCCATAATAGAATTTGGAAGTTCTTGCTGAGAAGATCAAAATGTTTGTCTATGACAGGGGTGTCAAACTTGATTTCATTGAGGGCTGCATCGGGATTGTGTTTGATCTCAGGGGAGGCAAGGGGGGGCATGGCCAGGGGAGGCATGGCCAGCGTGACATTACTTGTGTCATCAAATGCCACTTTTGCTAGTAATTTGTTTCTCTAGCACTCTGCCAGTGAAAATGGAGCTCGGGAAGATTGCACATGGCCCTCCTGGGCTCCATTTTCTCTGGCAGAGGCACCACGGGCCGGTTCTTCCTTGTTTCCAGGGTGGCCCCATGGGCTAGATACACGCACTCCATTGGCTGGATTCGGCCACCGGGCCTTGAGTTTGACACTCCTGGTCTATGAAAAGAAGTGGTAAGTAGCCAGATCCTTGCCTTTCACCATGCTAATTGGATTGATGGGAAATGAAATCCAAAATACCTTAAGGATACTAAGATTCCTACTCCTGAGCAAAACAAAGAAGAATGGGAGGAAAACAATACTTTCTGTATGGCCTAAAGCATCTCAGAGGAGGCTTAATCTTCATGGCATCTATCTATGACACAAACTCAAGTATTTGTAGGTTTTCAAATTCCATTTTGCTACCAGCTACTAAGTCTCATATCAAAGACAAAAGGGTGAATGCTACCTCTGCTTTCTCGGATTCTTTATAAGTAGCCTTTTTCAAGGTTTGAGATATAAATATACACCAGGCAATTCTACAGCCTTACTTAAGGATAAATGACAAACCATTTCACAGCTAAAAATACTCTAGAAACAAGTAGTGCATTCTTCAAAGTGTGACCCTGACCGAATTCATCTTTCATCCTGAATCACATACTTTTTTTACTGCTGGGCTTTTCCTATTTACTTGGCAATGAGTCCTGTTTACAGGGTTTACTGTTTGTATTGCAATGGATGCAAGCTTCTTCTTGCATGGAGCCATTGCCAGCTGAGGCTCATAAACAATCTGTTTTTATTGCAAATAATTCCAGTAGTTGCATGGGAGAAGGTTAGTATCTCGGCATCATTCAATATCATCTTTTGTGATTGTGGCTATTGTTGTTGTTCTCTATACTCTAAGAATCATTTAGGTGACATGGGTGATAGAAAAATTTGATAAAGAAAGAGTACAATAACTACTTTTATTTTAGATCTCTTAAAATTTCACTGGAAATAATCGATATATTTTATGCCACAAAACCCATTTCTAAAACTGTTCATCTTTGGGCAAACCACTCTACAAAAGATGTATACAAATTGGAAGAGTGTCAACTCATAAAATATTTCTCTGGTCTTTTAGAGTTGCCTACAGAAAGGGAGGGGGGAGTAGTGAAGCAGCTGCAACACCGAAATTGCATTCCAGGGATGTTTTCATAGATAATTTCCAGGCGACCGAAGTTTCTACCAGCAAAATTCTAACTGGAGGTTATGATTGATGATTCTTGGTTATGAATGTGTCCCATTGGAGAATATGAATTATAATACACCCAGGGGATGGGGGAAAACCAGGGTCAAGGGTGACAATGAATAATGTGTCTCAAAGTCAGCTACATCCAGGCAGCACCAACATGTCTTCTCCTTTGAAAATCAGGCTGGACACTCATGATTTAAATGGGGGTGACTACCAGAGCCCTAACAGAGGCTTAAAGAACCATGATAAACATAAACAGAAAAATGGAAGCTAAGTCCCACAAGGAGCTAATTAAGTGGACTAGATATGCTTACATTGGAAAGACCAAGCACTTTTCAAATCTCTGGTGGACTGTCATATAGAGAAAAGCTATCTATTGATTATGTCTCATCCTCCAAATCAAGGCAAGAATTTTGACAATGAAACCAATTAGTTAGGGAGACAAATGCCCTTTTGATGGATATGTTCAAGCAGAGGCTATCCAATTATCTACAAGGGATTTATTAATCTAGATTCCTGCACTGAGTGGAGAATTAAGGCTTGGTGGCTAAATGGCCCCTTTCTGCTTTATTGTTCATGAATTCTAAAATAATCATCCTAACTAATTTCCCTTTTCCCAAATCAAATCCTCAATCTAAATCATCTTATCAAACTTTTAAATGAAATCTCAATACTAGTAGAATTCCTCCCCCTTCTCCTTCTTATCCACAAGTTAAGACCAGCCATGCCTCACTGTCAACTCCTCACATAGGCCAAGTCAAGAAACAGACTTCTTAAGAATTACTGGAAATTAACCATATAGGATAAAATTTATTGAAATAGGCTACAGCAATAGAATCTTAAAAGCCCGACTATATCTCCCCTTCCTTTGTGTATATGTGCCAGGGAGTTAAACAGTGGTGGGATTCAAATTTTTTTACTACCGGTTCTGTAGGTGTGGCTTGGTGGGCGTGGCAGGGGAAGGATACTGTAAAACCTCCAGTCAGAGGTGGTATTTGCCGGTTCTCTGAACTACTCAAAATTTCCACTACCGGTTCTCCAGAACTGGCCAGAACTTGTTGAATACCACCTCTGGAGTTAAGACAGAATCTGTTTGAGTTCCTAATGTTTTCTTCATTTCATAAGCTTTAAACATGTTTTTATGACTGGTGCCACATAGTTTCTCTGAGACCATCTCTGTGTCTCTCTTCTGTGAAGAATAGTTTGTGATTCAATCAATAAGCCAGAAAAGTGAGAAGATAGAGAAGTCCATGATAATTTTATTATTTATTATTTAAGTTTTTATGCCATGCTTCTCCTTTATAAGTTGATTCTTTTATCTAAGCTACCTTCCAAATGTTCTCAACCAAGGATCCAGGTTATCTGCACCAAAGCTAACACGTAGTAAGATGGGTGGAAAAACAAATTTAATCAATAGTAGCACACTTCCTATTGTCTTAATTCCTTCATATTGTAGCACAGCACTTTTTCTGACTCAACAGATCATGCTGTTTTATCTCCCTGTCTCTGAGTTTGGAAGCCTTTACAACCAACATTATTCTGATATTGATGGCCCAGGTATAAGATGCTAGAAACCAATCACTACTAACCTCTCAGCCTCTTTTCTCCAAGGCTCTAAAAATCTTGGCTAATGAGTCTCGGGGGTTAGAAACCTGTGTTCAGAAAACAAGACACAATATCTACCTCATCATTTGTCCCAGGAAGACAACCTCCTTGCTTGCTTCACGCCTCCTACAAATTTGCTAGCACAATGTTGTTATGGAACTTAGCCAACTTGAATGAACTTTTCTTGAGTTTTCTAAGAAAGTATTTTTACTGCCAAAATCTTGTCTGTGGACCTTGTCTGTGGACCTTAACATGAACTTTTTCCTAGCAATGACGTACCAAATAAAAAAGCCCAAAACAAAATTAAAATGTTTTATTCATTCTTTATTAAAAGATGGATATGCTTTAATATTATTTTGCCCACAATTATCATCTGCTTGTCTTCCTCATACTGTATAATCAAGTAACTTGTGATGCACCTTAACTATTTAACAATTCCCTTTACAACAGTGGATCTCAAATTTATGGCATCACATTCTCACCAAATGATAAGCAAATTTGGGTGAGCCCCATGAATAAATGCTTTCACCAGTGTTAGGGTTAAATATATCATTTGAAATAATTACATTTTAATCTGTGTATCATGGGAGTCCTCAAATGTTGTGGTAGAGCAGCTGGTCAGTGCAGGTGTATGTGAACAAAATAGGAGCAAAGCCCGCAGTGATTTGTCACAGTGTTCTGACTTTGCCTAGCCAGGCTGATCAGGTTTGAAAAATTATGTTGCTTCCTTTCTAAGATGCTGGCTCACAATTGAAAAGAGTCCTTGCTCTGTATCACTCAGCTCAATGCCAAGAAACTGCGCTGAACAATTACAACTTTCCAAGTTATTCTATCCCCATTTTTAAAAGAGATACATTTTAATAAAACAACCATAAGGTCAACATGCAGCAAACAAATAAACAAACAAAAAAGAAATCAGGAAAACAAAACTGATGCACCCACTTAATGACATTAATTTAATCATTATCTTTATTTTCAAGTGCACCCACAAATTAAACATTAACTTTACAATTCCATATCAGCTCCCAATTTTAGCCAAATTGATTTTTTTAAAACCTATGACATTTCAGGGTGGGGTGGGGCTGGAGAAGCTATCCATCATATAGCAAGCAATATGGAGGACCCAAGGCTGATGGGCAATGATGTATCAGCTATGGTTGGATTTATTCCTGAAAGTGATTTCCCTATGACCCTTCTTACATCTTTAACAACATAAAAGAGCCAAGGTCAACCATAATATAGAAAAGCAACTGGGAAAAGAAATACAGCGCAACAGATAGCGTTCTCCGCTATCCAATTAAAATGTAACCTGACTCAGCATATCCACTTATGGGGGGCAAAGGCTAATATAAATTATACCAACTAAGAGTCTCGTGTCAGATGTTGCTTTAGGCAAAATGAGCTATAGAAGATTAAGGATTTTTAGTGATAGTGTTCAGGATTGCAGTCTTGGTAAATATAATACAAAGATTAGCTATTCTTTTCAAATGAGGGAGTTATCAAAGCTACTCCTTGATAACTTTTGTGTAGATTGCTGTATCCAGAAGATACTGTATGTCCAGAACTTCAAGAAGATACTGTACTGAATGTTTTAGAACCTACAGAGCAATCTCCCAAGCAGGTGGGAATCATTTCTTTTATAACATGCATAGATTTGGACTGTACACAAACACATATTGGGCTGATTTGAGTATTAACTAAGTATTGCCTATGAAGAGATTTCATGATAATGAGAGTAATTAATCAGTGGAATGGCTTGCCTAAATAAGTTGTGGATCAGAGGTGGTTTTCAGCAGGTTCTGACCAGTTCTGGAGAACTGGTAGTGGAAATTTTTAGTAGAAACACACACAAGTCTGCAAAAAATGCTGCAATTTTCATAGAATTTTAAACGCATTATAAAGAACTATTTTCTGTTCCTTATCTACTACTGCAATGTCTGGTGGATTGGCTGGTACCTAGCAATAGCAATAGCACTTAAACTTATGTACCGCTTCACAGTGCTTTACAGTAGTTTACTCTAAGAAGTTTACAGAGTCAGCATATTTCCCCTAACAATCTGGATCCTCGTTTTACCCACCTCAGAAGGATGGAAGGTTGAGTCAACCGTGAGCCAGTGAGATTTGAACTGCCAAACTGCTGGCAAACAGGAGTCAGCAGGATTAGCCTGCAATACTGCATTCTAACCACTGTGCCACCACAGCTCCTACATACCTACATGTGTGTGTGTGCGTATGCATGTGTGTGTAAACATATTCACATACACAAATATTGAAAACAGTATAATTAGATAAACATCAGCCACAGTATAAATAATAAGTACATCATTAAAATCACAAAACTGAATAGCAATAACAAAGGTAGTGATGTATGATAATCTACAGTATACTACCTATGTCATATGAAATTGCCCAGTATTGTGACAGGAATGTATTCTGATGGCCTCAGCAATTCAATGGACAAATACAGTACATGGCTAATTGTAATGTAGGCGTAAGAATTTCAACAAGAGCTTTTAAAGTGCTTCTGGAAGGCAGGAAAAGAGATTTGCACTCGGGGGTAAAATACAGTAACTAAGATGCTGTTCACAAGTAGCAACTGGTGAAGTGTTTCTTCAAGGCCATGCAGCAGACACATACTGAGGTAAACAATAAACATTCAGGAAATGAACATTCAGCTGAGTAATATTTGTGTTATTTATTTAACGTTTACCATTTTATGCATTCTATAGATGAAAAGTTTCCCAATCAGATTTATGTAATACTAATGAAAAATAGAACATAACTAGATCTGATCTCTTGATCAGGCTGATAAAATGCCATGATCCTCATTACTCACCTGAAGGCAAAGAGAATAGAAGATGTAAGCATAACCCATAAAAGATATTCCTGCATCAATAAATTAAATTTAACAATAAATACATCATAATCCTGATGATTTCTAAATTTAGAATAACAGAGTTGGAAGGGACCTTGGAGGTCTTCTAGTCCAACCCCCATTATAAAGGCATTATAAAGTGGTATTAATACTTCACATGATCTTGATTCTATCCCTCTGTTTATGCAGCCTAGAACTGTGTTGGCTTTTTTGGCAGTTGCAGCACACTGCTAGCTCATATTTAAATGGTTGTCCACTAGGATTCCAAGATCCCTCCCACAGTCACCACTATTGAGCAAGGTACCACATATAATGTACCTGTGCATTTGGTTTTTCTTGCCTAAATGTAGAACCTTACTTTTTTCACCATTTAATTTCATTTTGTTAGATAGCACCCAATGTTCAAGTCTTTCAAGATCCTTCTGTATCTTAAACCTATCTTCCAGAGTGTTGGCTATTCCGGCTAGATTGGTGTCATCTGCAAATTTGATGAGTTCCCCATCTATCCCCTTGTCCAAGTCATTGATGAAGATGTTGAAGAGTACTGGGCTGCATATCTCCCTCCATGTAGATGCAGTTCCATTGAAGACTACACGCTGAGTGTGGTTGGTCAGCCAGTTACAAATCCATCTGGTGGTGATGCTGTCTACTCCGTATTTTTCTATTTTATTAAGTAGTCATAGGTTATGGTCTACTTTGTCAAATGCCTCACTGAAGTCCAAGTGAATTATATTGAAAGTATTCCTTTTGTCCACTAATTTTTGTCACTTTGTCACTTTGAATGCAATAAGATTAGACTGGCATGATCTGTTTTTGACAAAACTGTGTTGGCTTTTGGTTATTACTTTGTTTGTTTCTAGGTGTTTGCTGATTTGTTGCTTGATTATCTTTTCCAAAATCTTCCCTGGTATTGAGGTCAAGTGATGGGTCTGTAATTTCCTGGATCTATACTTTTTCCTTTTTTGAATATGGGATAAATTGTTCCACTTAATTCCATAACACACGATTGAAAATGAAAGAGAGAATAAAGATCTTATTATGTGCATACTTGTTTTCTTATGTTCAATAGCCAAAATATAGGGAATGAAGGTACCAGCACGTGAAAGTTGAGATTGAAATTTATCCTACAAAATGTAAGTGCAGAGCCCTCTTCTACCTATAGCTTATAGCCAGGTGTGTGTCTACTGCAAACTCCCACACAGAGTATCTAATACAGCCACATAGCACATAGACAGTGTTAGCAAAAAGAAAGAAAGCAATACAAAATGTCAGTCATGCTGTAGGCCAACGGAACAGTAGGATGTCCATGTAAGATGCCTCCACAGATGCCCATTTTTAAGCAATAATCAATACCACTTAGAGAGTTCATAAAACAAGTTCTAAGCTTGACATCCAGCATACAAACCATCAACTATTGTATGACTCTTGAAACAAGCGAACATTTGGAGGAAGACACTAAAACACCAATTCATTTCCCTTTGTGCCAACAGCTTCCTACATAATGACTTTGCAAAAGGAAAGAAAAGCACATTGAAAAAGCAAACAGTACTTATTTTTACTGTGGTTTTCCCCCTGCCAATCACACTTCGTTAACCTCACCCGTCTTTTCTCAATATCTAGACTAAAACAAAAACACATGATAATTACCAGACTTACTCTACTTTAAGGAAATAAAAAAAGCCTCTGAGAAGCGCCATGTTTTGTTGTACATGTCTTACAGGTTAACCCTTAAAATGCTGGCAGTTTCCAGAATCCCAAGAACACAGCATATATCTAGAGTGACAAACTGCTGCTTCGAGGACAAAGTGCCTAATCATTAGATGATGTTACAAGAAGCCTCTTGTGTCTTGAAGACGTCTAATGCATCTATTTTCCCATTGAAAGAAGAAAAAGAGAAGTGGGAAGTGAAAAGAAAGAGAATGGGATAAAGGATGACAGAATAGGGTCAGACAGAAATATTAAGTATGTGCTTTAGAGAGATAGAAAAAAAGAGAAAAGGAGAAAAAAATATCATCTAAATTTCTCTAAAGTGATGTTCTGTCCCTATTCTGCTGCTTAGCTGATTAACGAAATACTGATTGGAGGAATCAGTAGATATGGAATATTTTGAAGATGCTGATTGGTTGCTGAATAACCAATAGTGTATATTGATTTCTTTTTTTTTCTTCAAAGTTGCATGTATCTTCCCCCAATGGTATCTACCAATGTTCTAATCTAGTCCCATTAATGTGGCTCTGCCAAAGGGGAGAGAATTCAGTGAAATATATTGTAAATATATGTTTCTATGTCCCTATTTCAAGAGGCAATGACTTTATGGCAATTTAAACAAGGAAAAGTTCAAACTATGGCAAGATAAGATCAGTGTCATGTGGTCAAGAGGGATTCTAAAATTTCCAGGGCTTTGTGGTGCAGATGTAAGTGTTAGGTGAGAAAAACTTTTTACCCTCTTGCTTAGGAGAAAGATAGGAGTGGCCACAATTTCATTACTAAGAGAAGGAAATCTGACCACATCCAGTGCTGCTGGAGTTTCACTCTCACGAGTATGTGGTCCACTGATACATATTTTCTGTAAGATGATGTTATGCTTGTGGTTAGACTGAGCCTGAAGTTCTCAAATGGATTTTAGATTCAAAACTAAGATAAGGTGAAAAATGAAACACACACACATCTGCAAAAAAATGCAGCAATTTTCATAGCACTGGTTCGACCAATGGCTGACAGGCATCACTTTGACACATAACTGGAAACTATAAGATCTCATGACATGAAACAATACAGGCCCATTTAGAAGAAAATCATAATCAGAGCTCTTCTTACATTGGTGATAAACTACCATCCCATTTCCTTTCTCCATCCCTAACTCCTACAAACTCACCAAAATGTTCTTCCCTTTTCTTCATTTCAGAATAAAGAAGCTTTCTTGATAAAATCCTAACATGGACATTATGTTTTCCTTAGGGGAATTCCTCCTCCAAACTCTTTATTTGATAATAGATTATTATAACTTGTAATCTTATTGAAAACACTGCCTATCTTTTTGTTTTTTATATATTGACTCAGGGATATGCTGATTCAAAGTAATTCTCCTTAATAATATTCCAGACAAGATTTCTGCTTTTTAATGCACAAAACAAGAAGTACAACTACAAATTTTACAATAAATGAATCTTTGTCTAGGTTCCTTTTTCATTGCATGATTATATATCCAAAATAGTCTTCCCAAGTGCATCTTGGATTCTGTAAGTGGCAAGAAGTTGCAAGTCCAAGAGAAACCACAATATATCCAATACAAATGACATTTGAAGTGAATTTATACTATTATTTCTTTCTTCATTACACCAGCTAATGAATCATCTTAGACAAAAATACCAAGTTGTTAGATAAAGGATGCATTTTCTCATATAAGTTTTTGAATAATAATGTTATTCAAAAATATTACTTTATGACACATTTAATCAATAGGTTCTCCATTCAATCCCTTGAAAGAAAATAAACATGGAATAGTCATAATTTTCTTTCTGGCATTTAAAACATTAGCTTCATTTTTCCTGTGTCACATTTTTTTGTGAGAGAGAAATTAATATCTTCAATTCAGTAAAGAAACCAATAAGATTGTCTATTTAAAAAGTAAGCCACGGTGAAGCATACTGTGCTAATAGATTTAATATTGGTAGTTACTCAAAGTTACTCAATTCCTTAGACTGAGATGGGCAGTATTTTAATTTAATTGATAAAGTACATATTTTTAAAAATCTTTGCAAATTCCAGAGAAATACCTTACCTGTTTCTGAATACAGTTGTACTACCACATTCAAAAGATAGTCTGCAATTTGGGAGTTACTCTAGACTCAGAGCTCCTGCTTCGAAAGCAGTTGGTTGCTATGCTAGGTGATTTTTATACAGTTACATCTAGTACATCAATAGTAACTATTGTTAGAGCAGAAGGTCTTGTTCATGGTCATACTTAATCAATTCTCAACTGGATCACTATAATGTATTCTATGTGGTTTTGCTCTTGAAGAACATCCAGAAACTATAGCTGGTACGGAATTCGGTAGCTTACATATACTCTGATACATGTACTTGAGTAATCTCTTTCTTTCAGAAACTCCATTGGCTTCTAGAGGAATTTGGAATGCAATTTAAGACATACATACATGGTGTGTTGTGAGTTAATTTTGTGAGTTTGCTCGCTAGCAAATTTTATGTGACAGACTGAGCTAACCAATGGCACATAGAGAGATCTCTGAATGAATCTGTGATGCTGTGAGCAACTCAATCTGCCTGCCAGCTTTGCCTGATTATGGGTAAAAGTTGCTCTTTTTTATAAAAAAAATCAATATATAAATATTTATAATATTTACATACATGCCCAGCCAGTCACATGACCACCAAGCCACACCCACAAATTAGGCCATGCCACAGATTCGGTTATTGGTCCCTGGGATTTAAAATTATGAGTTTGTTGGTCCCTGAGGTCCAAAAGGTTGGCTACCCCTGCTTTGGAGAGTTGTGTACAATTGGCTTCAAGCCTTGACTCCAAATAGGAGGCTTGGATCTAACTAAGGAAGCCTACTTAGAAGTAACAGCAACTTCCCAATAAATCATTACTTTCACTGAATCTTTTCATTTCTCACTTTTATGCCTTTCAGTCCTTTAAATGAATGTAGATAGATGAGAGGGAGAAGGGGGAAGGGAGGAATGTGTTATTGTATAGATTGGTGTCCTGAGCTTGAAATTGGGAACACAGATTTTAAGCAGTTGTCTCTCAGCCTTATCCCACAATTTGCAAAATGGATATAGTAGAAACCATAGTCATATTAATCATGAACCATTTTCCAAATTGCCTGTAAGTTGCCTGTGTGTATGGAGCACCTATTTTAAAATATCTTTATTTATATATATATATCTTAAAATATGTTACTATTCCTATCAATAGTTTATTCAGATTATCTGTCATTATCTGGAACAAGACAAATAAGCAATACTAAAAATGAAGAAGGAAGTATAATAAAATGGGAGGTACTATTCATATCTGAATTCACTGTTATGGGCAATATATTACTCTTGTTTCCAGGAAAGCACAAATAACAATTTGCATTTTGCACTAAGTAATATTAGAGGCAGTACAGTCATGTGCTAGCAATAAACATTTTTTGTTTTGTTGTTTTGCATAAAATAGCTTTTTGTCACCTTATATGTGTATGCATGTACATATATTTACACAAATATCACAGAGGAGGCAGTCATCTTATTATAGCCCAGGGCACATCATGGTCTTAATGCATGATCCTGGAATGTTTTTCTAACAGCAGACCTTGAGTTCTATTTTGCTTACTTTATTGAAGATTTTACGGGCTTTGCATTTTAACTCCTGCTTTTATTATGTTGTTTTCCATTTCAATTTCTTGATTTTAAGTTATTTTTTAATATTGTTTTGGTTTGTTGTAAACTGCCTTGAGAGGATTCTCCTGAAATGCCACATTTAAATGTATTAAAGCAGAGGTGTCAAATTCAAGGCCCACGGACCAGATCTAGGCCTATGGGGCCAGCCTGGAAAAAGTAAAGGACCGACCCGCAGTGCCCCTGCTAGTAAAAATGGGCCATGTGGGGGCTGCGAGCGGGTGCAGTAAACAAGTGAAAAGAAAATAGAAGTCTTGAATATTTCCACTTGTTTGATTCCACCAAAAATCAACCCCTCTTGCTCTGCCTTTAAAAATGTTTGCTGGAAAATATAGCACCGCATGGTAATCGTCTGTTTTAAGAAAGGGAGGGAGGGAGGGAGGAAGGAAGGAAGGAAGGAAGGAAGGAAGGAAGGAAGGAAGGAAGGAAGGAAGGAAGGAAGGAAGGAAGGAAGGAAGGAAGGAAGGAAGGAATGAATGAATGAATGAATGAATGAATGAATGAATGAATGAATGAATGAATGAATGAATGAATGAATGGATCTTCTTGGCATCTTCCTAATTACTAAACATCAGCTTTCAATATTTTATTTTGTTTCTTGGAATGAATACATTTGTAGAAAGCTTTATTACATAAAACATATTTCCGTCCTAAAATTGTTACATTATAAAGAAATTTTGTTTTACAGTTATATTTGTTGAAAACCAAAATGACTTGAAAACCACACTTCTTCAGATTCACTACCTGATTCCAATGCAGTTTTTAAAAATATATCCAAAACCAGTAGGATGGAATACTTTTATTCAATTATTTTGGTTTCTCCTTTAGCTGCCATAGTCAATTGAAGCAATTAGATTCAAAAATAAGAACAATAATTATTGTTTTGAAGAGTATTGTTCTTCAGGTAATATCTTTTACATTTACACAAGCCATTTTTGTAATTTATATCGTTCACATTAGATCATGTAGAATTGTATTTTTACATGCAGTTTGTTTGAAAAACAGGATGCATCGAGACATAAACTCTTTATAGCAACATACACCTCCAATTTATATCTCATCATTATCTAGTTTATTGCTAAGATTGACTGTGACTATCTGTGCTTATACATAGCTGCATTACGAGTCTTTAACACAGATATCAGAACTAAAAACAGTCTTCTCTCTCTATCAGTGTGTTATGGTTCTGGTATTCCTGCAATTAATCCAATGATGTCCTGAATTGTACAGGGCTGAGAGAATGGCCTCAAAGAACAGGAGGAAGAGCCGTTCCCAAGGCAACAGTCAGATAAGTGGGGCTTGAGCCCAGGCCAAGAAATTAATTTGAGAAACATCTCAGACCAGCCCCTCCCTAGTTCATAGGAAAGTAAAGTGAGGGAAGGAAGCACATTCAGATTTGCAAGATTCTGTTACTATAGCTGTGTTGTATTCTTTGCCTACATGGCACTGGTTTCTAAATTTAGTCTATTTTGTAGGACTGACATGGATATTTTCTTTTCATTTATAATCACTTTGATTTCTTATATTAAGGCCAAATTCGTATCACCCCACCATTTTCCTGGCATCCATTGGGGAAGGGGAGGGAGGTGTCAAAGAAGGCAAAATGGCAGTTGCAGTTGTGCAACTGAAGGTGCTTGGACTTTTGCACATGCCTTTCTTTCAAAATGATCCATATGACAAAACAGCAAAGTGAAAGTTGTGTGAGTGCTCACTGCTTGCGCATGATTTACATTGTTTTATTGACTGATCAATTGATTGTTCTCACAAATGAGGCTCATTACTCTTTGCCCAAGCAAAACACAGAGGATATAGGACTGAGACTGGAAATTCTGTGGTCTGAGAGTCAAAGCAAACTTAGAAGAGAAATGATCGTTATGTAGCCTTTTTCCAATCTCAAAAAAGAGCATGGATGTGCAACAGGTCTACTCTAATTAGAAGGTGGATTGTCCTGATTTAGTTCACATATAAGAAAAAAAATTTTCTATCCTGACCTGATCAACTGACAGAGCAGTACCTCATGCCTGTTTATAACTTCAGCCTGAAGGGCCCCTGAATGATTGCAGAGAAGATGCCATCTCAAACTGCAAATGTGGTATTTTACTAGTTAGGACAAATATAGTGTATTTGACAGTGTAAAAGACAGTTCAGTGTTTTCAAATATGTTTGCAAATGTGTACACACACACACATATCACATTGACTTTTCTCTTTGAACAACAAACATAATAATACACACTGGCCAAGGAATGCAGCAATTTTAATAATATAGTATCTTGAATCGATATACTTTGCTTCCATTGTCTTTGACTCAAAATCAAACAAGGAGGCTTAGATCTTTCTCTTTTGGACAGATGGGGCTTTGCCATAATTACCTGAATGTCTTCATTCAGTCATTAATATGGACTGGTTTTCAACTGCACTGTAAACATGCACTTTAGGTGATAAGCCATCAGTCAATTAGTTCCTAGCCACTTGGTAAAATTTTTATCTTAATGAAGTCTGTTATTGTAATATGCTTCACAAGTGCTTTGGACTCTGTACAAAGGTGACCACTGCACCTCTTTGCTACTAATTAAAACAGCCAGGTTTTTTTTTTTCCTGTGCAAGCCTTTAACAAAAAGTTCCCATTTTGGTGAGCCTGAGAAAAAACAGCTACAGCTACTTTAAGTTAATAGAACTTAAAGTAGACATAACATTTTTTCTTCAGCTCCCCAAAAGCAGAGGAGATAGCACAGGTGGACCTGAAGCATTTCTGAACCATTTCCAAAGCATACATATAACTCTATGATTTAACAAATGTATTTCTTTTTGACAACTTCCTTTTTGAACACTTCCTTTGCACATCAGAGTGAACAAGAATGATACAGAGGGCCAAAAATAAATACTGTAAAATATGATGCAAAAAAGTAGAATGGAATAGAAAATGGGGAGTGGGTGGGAATAGGAGCATGGCTAGAACTAATGGCTTTCAACTCCTCTAGATTTTAACAAACATGTATTCAATAGATGAGACAAAATTCATCATAGCAAAACTAAAGTAATTTAAAATCTAAAGTTTTCAAAACACTCTTGAATTGTCAGGGTTCAAGGAAGAAGCAACAAGCCAACAACACACTCTCTTTGAATTCGATACTGCTGAATGCAAAGGAAAAGGGAAATTATATACATGTCCCTGTTGTTACAGCATGCTTAATTTTCAAATCACTAAATTAGTTAAATTGCCAAAATATTTTGGGAATAAAACGCCCCATCCATAGATATGCTTAGTATCTCTACTGCCCTACTGATAAGAAGCTTCCTGATTTTGTCAACCCCTTCTTCAGTTAGCCAGTCATTCCAGCCATTCAGTATTTGAGAAATACTTTGTGTGCCACCTGGTTTGACCATGAGTAATAGAAGTTAGTTAACCCTATGCCTGACTTAGTCTACTTGGGGTTTAATTTAATAGCCTCAGTTAATTAATCTCTTTTGATTTCTATGTGTCTACTAATTACCCTACACTGCCCAACTAACCTGGTGTGAGAATAGGGCCAATGTATGATAAATGAAAATGAGCAAGATCTTTCCATGGTCACTATTGGGTCTGATTTAGTAAAACATGATTGCCTAAGTACTTCTTATTTCCCCGTTGGTGGGACCCATAACTGAGAGTGTGGAAGATGAGCATGGGTAATGTAACCATTTCCTGACTTCTTATGTCACTGATTAGAGGGCAGATATACACAGAAACATATCTGATACCTGTACAATTAGCACAGCCCCCCCCCCAATCCATGTGCTTTCTCCACTTCTCTTCTCCCTATATACCAATGGCTACATCTCAGACATTTGTACATACACATACAGATGGGAGGTTATACAACTTGCCTTGTGGTGTAACCAGAACAATCTAGAACTGAACAAACTCAAAACCATAGAAATGGTGGTAGACTTTAGGAGAAACCCTCCCATACTACCATCTCTTACAATACTAGAAAACACAGTATCAACAGTAGAGACTTTCAAATTTCTAGGTTCTATCATATCACAAGACATAAAATATATACCTAACATCAAAAACATCATAAAAAAGCACAACAAAGAATGTTCTTTCTGCGCCAACTCAGAAAGCTCAAACTGCCCAAGGAGCTGCTGATACAGTTCTGCAGAGGAATTATTGAGTCTGTCATCTGCATCTCTGTAACTGTCTGATTTGGTTCTGCAACCCAACAAGACAGACACAGACTCCAGAGAGTAATTAGGACTGCAGAAAAAACAATTACTACCAATCTGCCTTCCATTGAGGACCTGTATACTGCACAAGTCTTAAAGAGGGATGTGAAAATATTTACAGATCCCCTCACATCCCGGACATAAACTATTTCAACTCCTATGCTCAAAATGACGTTATAGAGCACTGCACACCAGAACAACTAGACACAAGGACAGTTTTTTCCTGAATGCTATCACTCTGCTAAACAAATAATTCCCTCAACACTGTCCAACTATTTACAAAGTCTGCACTACTATTACTGTTAATCTTCTCATCACTCCTTATCACCCATCCCCTACCACTTGTGACTGTATGACTGTAACTTTGTCGCTTTACAATATATATATAGACTGTTTCCTAGTATGATTTGATTGCTTATTGTACCCTATGATCATGATTAAGTGTTGTACCTTATGATTCTTGATTCTTGATGAATGTATCTTTTCTTTTATGTACACTGAGAGCATTTGTACCAAGACAAATTCCTTGTGTGCCCAATCACACTTGGCCAATAAAGAATTCTATTCTATTCTATTCTATACACTATTCAGCATACTCCTGCATTGAATTGATCCTTACACCAAAATAATTTTCATAGACTCAATTGCTCTGTGAGAATTTACCAGCACCAAAATGTTGTGTGCTTTGTGGAACTATTGTAACATTAGAAATGAAGCCAATGGTCCAGGGCAACTTGTTAGAATGGAAGCATTACAGCACTGGTCTCATTCAAAGGCTGATTTCAGATTTCAGATATTCCTTAAATTGCCTAAAATTAAGATATTCCTAAAATGATAAAACAGCAAGAGACCATTTGGAGTTTTGAGACATGATGCAATTTTTAGTTCACTTCATCTTGGGCTTAAGTGGAGATGGCCAGTGAGTTTGGGAGCTGAGAAAAAAAAGGGGGGGAGGCTTGTTTGCTTAGTCTGAATCTCCAGGGTGCATCTCTCTGCTGTTCTAATGTAAATGTTTATGAGGGGCATAATAAAATATTAAATGGCATGAATAATTAATATTTACTTTATAGTAATTCACACTCTTGCTTATTTGAATAAAATCCATTATTTACAATATTCTACTTAACTAGGAGTCATTTCTGTCTTTGTTCCTACTATTTGCTAATTACTTGTTCCTTACAACATGCTTTCCTTTGCTGGAGTTGAGCTGGTCGTTTTATGTCAATGTTTAACAATGTAGTATCAATATTTCAAAGACAGAATGCGGCTTCAAAGGCACCCAAAGGCTGTTCAAATCTATTTGTTTGCTAGGAAAGGTTTTTTATTCTTCCTCTCCCTCCCACATCATTTGGTCTCTCAGATGAACCTAAACATATTCTGTGTTTCTTATGTGAGAAAGCATTGATTGAGGTGAAGTATTCACAGATGATTTGCTAAATACTTTTCTATTTTTGGATTTATCTGGTATGCCATTCATAAATACATAGAGGGCAAAGAGGGAAAATCTTTAAAATTCCCATCAAATACAGAAAAGAAGCCAGAAATGTAATATATAATTTAACATGTAATCAGCCAGATACTGCCAAATCATTTTATTTCATTAGCGCCATGCTTACATACCTGTCCATCAGCACTGTCCCTATAGAGGGAGAGAGTTTTATTCCATCCATTTCTTTTTACAATTAAAAGAAATGATTTCATACTTTTGAATGCAAGTTTCCCTCACATAGGTAATTCTGGATATGTGTATGTTAGATATACTAAACATTCTGGTGATACAAATCAATATGGAAGCTCCCAACCATAAAGGAAAATATCTGTAGTTCAGGACTGAAATGAAGGGTCTTTTATGTGCTGTGAGCTTGGTTGATTTCTTGTATTCCCAAACTAGGTTACACAGTTTATCATCACTGCATCATTAGCATGGTTAGCATTGATGATGTTACCTAGTTTGAGTAATGAAATGTCTGCAAAAAACAACCGAGCTCAACCATCTTCTTCTTGCAATGTTGTTAATAAAAAAAATTGGTTCTTCCACAAAGACAGCATAATTACCCAAAGTAAAGGAATCTTCACATATAGAACTCTATCTCTCTCTATCTATCTATCTATCTATCTATCTATCTATCTATCTATCTATCTATCTATCTATCATCTATCAATCTGTACCATGGTGGTGTAGTGCAGTGGTGGGATTCAAAATTTTTTACTACCGGTTCTGTGGGCGTAACCTGGTGGCCGTGGCCATGTGACTGGGTGGGCGTGGCTTTTTTTGCTTTTTTGCAGACCCCACCCATTTTTTGTGCCTTCTGGGTCTCAGAGGAGCCTCTAGGAGGGCATTTTTGCTCCCCTAAGCTCCCTCTGGGGCTCAGGAAGAAGAAAAAACAGAGCATGGGAAGGGCCCGCAGCACCCATCCACGCTCCGTTTTGGGAGCTTCCGGGCCTCAGTCATGAAGTCATAGCCGTTATCTTGAATTTTTTTCATCCCTCCCTCCTACAAACACACCTAAATTGAGCTCAAACCCCAATAACTGGATTTTTACTGTAGATACCATTTGACTTAGAGAGGGGAGAGATCACTTACCACTGTTCTTCAGATGAACTGGGTTTCCTGAATTTGGCTCGGATTGACCACTAGTAAATTTTCTTCTTTAGATGGGTAAAGGTGAGTAATCTGCCTGGTGGAAGAGGGTGTTTAACCATTTAAATATTCTCTTAAGCATTCGCTTTATGCATTGTTTGTTGGAAATGGCTTAAATATTCCATGAAGGAGGGAGAAAATCATGCAGTTAACATCCTAGGAGTCAGGCACTCAGTGTTTTCCATAGACAGCATCTGCAAGAACAGGAAAAAGCAGTTTTCTCTGAGATTGACCCTGAACAAATGACTGAACATATTTACAAATGTAGCAAGTGCACTTTTCCAACTAACTCACAATTCAGGCTGTATCTATCCAGATGCAGACTTGGGATTTATTGCATTGGTTATCAATTTAAGAAAGCTATAGAGCTTTGACATCTTGTATAATACACTATAGCCCTTGAATGCTTCTCTAGTTTCCCACTTGAATTTTCCATCCTTATTGCCAGTTCAACCGCTGGGAGCACAGAATCACCCAGACCCTGAAACTAATTCCCTGCAAAAGTGTATTGTGCACTTAAACTATTTTTACAATCCAATATAACTCTTGGCTGATTTTCACAGTCCAGATACTAATACTTTTGTTGCTAGCTAAGAATGATTGGCTTGTAATATTTTTAAATCTAGCAAAAATCGTGTAATAATAAATATCACCTTTCCCAACTTGGATTCCCTCCAACTGTTTATATGTCAGCTTCTAGAACTCTGAGCAATAACCATGCAGGCTGCGAGATTCTGGAAATTAAAATTTACACATCTCTTTTGGCAAACAACATTGATCTCTCCCCTCGAAGTGAACTCATCCAAACACTAATGGAAAATTACACTCACAGCACCACCACAAGTCTGCAAGAGAAACACAACACAGCAATATGGTGAAGAACATTTGCTCCTGTTTCCAGGGTTAATTGCTTGACTCAGCTGAGGTCTAAACTAGGCTTGACAATAGCCAATAGAATTGGTGGAACTGGAGTCTTCTAGTTATCAGGGGCATGAAGAGCAAAAGGCAACATGAGTGGGAGATAAGTGGGAGATACAAAGAAAATGCAGCTATTTCCTTTGATCTTCTACCCACTTGTCATTTTTCTTCAAAATCATGTTTATTTCCAGTATTGGAGCATGGCTCGCAGACTGAAGAAAAAGTAATATTAGGCAACAAGGGACAAAAGACAACTACTTTGTAACTGGATGTCAGATGCCATCAGCTTATTTTTTAAAAAATTCCTCATAGGTATGTAATGTTACTTTACAGACAGTAAACCCTTCCCTGAATTCTATTGTATGAAAATTCTATCCAGAACAGGGAAGCAAAGCAGAGAAAAAACATCCCACTAATTTTCCAACAGTCCAAAAACAAAAGTTTTCCTAAACATATAACATTCTACTGCTGCTTCTTTCCTTCCTCTTGTAGTGAATTAAAGATTTAGATTGAAAATTCCAAGTATTTCAACCTAATTTTTCCTTTTCTGTGACCATCCTGGACAAGGGATGCATTTCAGACCAATAATGTAATGACAATGTAATGATTGGTTAATCCCTTACTCATTTTCTCCTCTCCAACATTCTCCCATGGATGCTCTTGGGACAGGATAGAAAAAGATACCATGCCAAAACAGAACATGCTTAGATTCAAGTGGAGAAAAGCCCATTGAATGGATACTTTAACTAGATTTGCAGTGATGACCTTGTTATGACTGTACCATTTTGTTATTATAGCTGATTCCCTCATATGGAATGATTATATTCAATAGAAGCAAGCCTATATTTAAAACAATAGGTCTAGCATCAGCATTTGAAACATGAGACTCAACTTAATAATATCGCAAAGGTTTAAAATGGTACAGAAATCCACCGATCAGCATAGAACTAAATAAATACAGAGATCTGGTATTCATAATCTTAATTTTCAAATACTCATGTTAGGGCTACTAAATATAATGAAGAAAAGAAAAGGGAAGAATTGAAAGAAATGAAATCTATGGATTCTGCCTAATTACCAACAATACACTTACTTTCTTAGTTTGTTTAGTTGTTATAATCCTAAACTGTATTTTTTAAAGATCAAGAATGAAACATTAAAATGATAAAATACAATGAACAAAGCAGCTTCTTTAGCACACTTGTTTTATTTTAATAATATGATTTGTATCCCTCTGTTCAATCTCATATAGGGCTCCTAAAACAGCTTGTGATCCTGTTGGAAATAAAATGCAGTCAAATATAATGATATTGTATGATTTCAGATACTTTCAGAAGTAGGGCATCTTCTCAATCTTCTTTTGAAAAATAGGACTATCATAGCTTTAATGCCTCACAAAGATTCATTTCCTCCTATACACACACATTTATGTTCCTCAAATAAATACAGATACATCCAGTTATAGACTTTGAACTAATCGTGCAAAAAACTTGGTGATATCTAACTACTATAGTGACTTACTACCATTCCAAGCAACATTAATCTTTTCCCAATTGATTATAGATGATCACATACATGAGCATATATTAAAAATTCTACTGTTTGATTGGTGGGATACGAGAAAAACAGAAAAAGTAAAAGTAAGGGCAAGACTTCAGATTTGACTATTATTTTCTGGTAATAAATATAATTGCTTGTAGAAATCAATTGCAAAGAATTATTTTAAAAATAATTACAAAGAATATATTAATGATGTGAATGAAAGAACACATGGTTTAGAAAGAAAAAAACTATAGACAGCTGAATTTCTTCAAACAGATGCTTATATTGTGATTTAGAAACAAAATTACAGGAAGACAACTCATTTAGAATGTAGGCTACTTCCCAGAGCATTTTACAAAATTATTTAAAAATTGTAAACGGACACATTAAAAAATATCATTAGATGGTGAAAAATAAAGGCCAAAGTAGTCTCAGTGGTGGCAGGAACACTTGTGGCTGTTACTCTTAAACTGGGAAAATAGGAGAAATATTAGGAGATGGATGAATATAGATGGACGGATGGATGGATGGATGGATGGATGGATGGATGGATGGATGGATGCATGCATGCATGGATGGATGGATGGATAGATGATGATGATGATAGACAGACAGACAGACAGACAGACAAGACAGACAAGACAGAACAAGAAGAAAACTTTGGGAAGACTTTTTTTTTAATGTATTGATTAGTTGTGAAAGGAAGAAATAATCTATCAATAACAAATTCAGTTGTTAAATGCTGGCAGAATCATAGCCAAGATAAGACCATCAAGAACCCAGAGGGAATTGGAATAGTGATTTGGAATAGAAGAGAGGGGAGAATACAACATTTAAATAAATTTTAACACTGTAGAGGAATGAAACCTGTCATTCTCAGGACACACAGAGAAAATATGGGAGCTAATGTGATTAATGAAAAGAAAAATAAAGTGATCAAAACTTTACAAGACACGGGGACATTAAAATATCCTGTTCATACAGCAGTCCCAATTCCATCCCATATTCCATGTGCTTTAAAGATGAGCCTTAACACATGTACAAATACTGTATGTTAAATATGTTAAGGCTCATTTAACATATTAGAATGTTCACATTAAACTTGAGGACTGTTTGGCATGACCCACTAACTGTGGATTGGGTGTTAAGAGTAGCCATAATTAGATGACATGAGGGGATTACATAATTTTCAACTTATCTCTAACCTTTCACAGAAGTAACCTGTACTTGTATTTATCTGCTATACTTCTGCATTGATTTAATTTGGGCACAGGCCATGTCGTGCCCTATAGCATCTCATGTCAAGTTAAAAATTAGAGTTAGCGACTTTCCTGCCTGCCCTGAAACAGACTGCATGGGAACTTCACAGGGACTCTCCTTTGAGGCTCACAAGGTGTTTTTCTCCACAATCCTATCCACTCAATTCAGCAAAAAACTATGTCAGCATGTACGTATGGTCATTAACTAAAGCTGCTCATCCTAGTAGAGCCTTTGTCAGTCCTAGCTGATTTGTATTTCATCTGTTGAGCTTCATTCCCAAGGGCATGTGCAATGGATGATTGCTTGATTACTCTAACTTGGCTGCTTTCTCTCCTCTCAATATCATCAGTAAGCAGGAAAAAAATGATCCATTATTTAAGCTGGCTAATATTTGTTTGTTTTTAAGCAGATTGGAAAGAATGGATCGGTTTTGTAGCATTTTTAACTTGAGATTCCCATTCCTGTCTTTCTATAAGCCACTTCCAAATGCCTCCGTGTTCTGGTTAGCTGTCCATGAGGATGGAGTTTGGTCCAGAAGTGATATTCAGCAGGTTCTGATCAGTCCTGGAGAACCAGTAGTGGAAATTTTGAGTAGTTCGGAGAACTGGCAAACACCACTTCTGACTGGAGATTTTACAGTACCCTTCCCCTGCTGCACCCACCAAACCACGCCCACAGAACTGGTAGTAAAAAAAAATTGAATCCCACCACTGGTTTGGTCCATGTTTCATCCTTATGCTAAATAGATAAAGGCCATAGAATTAAAGTCCTTACTATTTTGCTGGCAGTGCTATTGAGCAATTTTGGTGAGCCTACAAGTGCATGATGTTGCCTATTCCAGTTCTTTACAACAGAAAACCAGGAACAGATCAGCACCTAGAAGGGAGGAAAAGGAGTAAAAATCTCCAACCACTCTGATCTTACCCACTTCTGGTCACTTGATCTTATCTCCAGAAAAACTGGTGACAAAGCAAAACAGCTGTATGCATCTTGTGATTCCCTTGCCTGCTGGCAGCTTAAGGGGAAAACATTATCTTGATAATCAGTACAGCTAAGAATTACTTATGGCTAGTTCATTCAAGGGGTGGAATGAGGCATAGATTATGTCATTAAAACATGTTGCCATGAGTTGCTTGTACCATGGTTACAAGAGCCTCTTGCTAGAATTAAGACTAGACGGCGTATTGAGAGACAGACAAAATGAACAGATTGAGGAAAAAATGGTTCCAGAAGGAAAGGATTTGAAGATTAGAGAAAGCGAACTATAATAGTATACTGCTTAGAATAGTAACAAGAATAACAGAGAAAGTTCCAATACGGGGAAGAAACATACAGAAGAGTTGTGAAATAAAAGGAATCAGGTCATAACCCTGCTTTCTAAAATCCTAAAAATTAGTAGAAATAATGTGCTGAACAATGAAGATTACAACATAGAATCCAGAGTAATTGATGAAACCACGTATGATTTGATAGTTGGACAAGCGTACTGAAATTGAATGAGGCCAGCAGTATGACCGGGGGAGTGTTGGGTCCACCCAAGGTGCATGTAATAAGTTGCATGCTGCCAAAAAAGAGGAGGAAGATAGCAGTAGAAGTGGAATTGGTCACTGCTGCCAGTGCACTAATCAACTATTTGGTGGTCAGCAATGCTATGCAGCATTGCAGAGAACAACAATGTGCCTTAAAGTTAGTTAGTCTTGACCCAAAGCAATTGTCCACTGCAGTTTCATGGCAAGATTTTAAAAGTGGTTTGTCCTTGCCTTCTTCCTAGGGTTGAGAGAGAATGACTGGCTCAGGTTACCCAGCTGGGCCATGCTTAAGGAGGGACTAAAGCTCATGGAGCCCCCTTTTTAACCACTGCACCAAACTGACTATTGGTGAGAAACAAGGATCTGTTCCAGGTGTCAACTCTGCTAGCTATGCCTCTGGATAAGACAATTCCGATGAGTATTAATCATTCAGAGTAAGAAAAGACAGGCAATGGACATCCCTGAAGTTATATGGGGCTAGCAACCACATATAACTAAAAGCTTTATTTTACATCCCACCCCTTCCCTATTTATGCCACAGTTTCAAAAAAGAAGCTATTACAAACCAGACTCTATTCTGTAGCCCACTCATCTCTGTGTGCGGTAATGGGAGAGTTATGATGAATGGCAAGCTCAGGCTAATCAAGTGATGAAGTGCATGAATACAGTTCTTACACTGGATTGTTGCATGTTGAGAGCATGATCCATCAGCTGCTTGTTAACTCTCATATGGCGTCCCCACCTCTCCTTTGAACTACCATATGATGATTTCGCAAGAAAAGCACAATTAAAGATTCCACACCAATATTATCTGGTGTACACTAACAACTGCATAAAGAGATGAATACTGGGTTTGTATAAAGAGCAAAGTAATTTTCCTTCATATTAGGATAGTTTGTCATGCTGCGGCTGCCTTCCCAAGCGGTATTTCATCAGAATTATCACTTGATTTATCTTCAACTGAATTGGATTTCTGTATTTTCTGCCTATTTTCTTTTCGCTAGCTTCCTTAAGTACCAGAGCAATTTTCAACAGAAGAATCGGAAGGAGAAAAGTTATACTGTCTGGCTCCAGTAACTATATCTCTATTACCACTCATGCATCTATCAAAATTATCTCATTTTAAAATACATAAAATCCATTTGCACAACAGGAGAATTAAATAAAGTCCTTACTTTATTTTAAATAAAAAATCTTTATTATCCAGGACTTTCTATGGTCATGTGATTTCTAAGACTACTTCATATGAATATAATATATCCAGTTCCTCTTACAATAAGCAAGTATTTTCACTTGTATTTTTATTTCATTTTCAACATTAAAAAATGAAAATAAACCAATAAAAAGCAGCTTCTCTGCTCTTTACATTATAAAATATTACAAAATTATAAAATATGAAGATGAATCTATCCTTCTGGATCAAATGAAAGGCTAGCATAGATGTATGCAAAATATCTACAGAAAGGAAATATGACAGCAATGGTAATTTGTTACTCTTTGTCCCTCAAAAGCTGATTTGCTTTCATTACAGAGAATGAAAAGATAAAGGATAGGCATAAATACCAGGCAATATTCATTTATATTTTAAAGAATTTTTAAAACAGATTTTGTAAGCTTAGCTAATACTCTGAAACAACCGATATCTGTCCAGAATTTCAGAGTTGGAGGAAAAAGTCCAGTGTTTTAAATGTTTAAACTACCTAAATGCTAGGTATATAAAGCAGAGCTTATGTCAAGAGAAAATGGAAAATTCCACATTATCATTGGATCAGGGTAAATAAGCCTTGTTATGGGCTAGGGATGAGCTAAAGGCAGCATCAGGACATGTGCTTAAAGCATGATTTTCAAAGCATCTTTTGAAAAATTAGGTCTTCATAAATAGTGACAGCATTTTCAGCTTATAAACCACCCTATAGTGCTTTACAGCACTTTCTGGGCAGTTTGCAATGTAAGCATTATTTGCATATTTCCCCCCCCCTCCCCCCCAACAATTTGGGTCCTCACTTTACCAACCTCAGAAGGATGGAAAGCTGAGTCAACATTGAGCCTTGTCAAGCTCGAATTCCAGGCTGTGGGCAGAGTTTTCCTGCAATACTGTACTTTTTGAAGTTTAAATGAGAACAACTGTCCCTAACTTTTAACCTAGCGGTGTCCATTAGAAACTGTAAGACCATTGGCAAGATCAGCAGGTAGTAGTACAATATAAACTGGAAGTTGCCGTTAAGTACATGTTGGCCATTAATTTTTGCACTTGTATACAAGTTGGTCTCCAGCGTCCATGCATACAAAACGTCAGTTGGTTGTTTCTTCATACAAAAACATGCCATGTGTGCAAATTGCATGTGGTAAATTATGGCCATGTTGTATTATTCATTTGCACAGGCAAATCTCCCATCATATCTTTGGGTACCACTATGAATGGTGTGCACGGTAGTCCAAGATCATAACATATATCTTTGACCATGGCCATACCTCATTCATATCCTATTCCATTCCTACTTGCCAGTTGTCCTTCTTGCAATGAAAACCTTTGGGTCTTGAAACAACATGTCATATTATGAAAGCACAATCTTTCCTTCTCTTAGAGCTTTTCTGCATGCCAGCCTTCAACTACTTATCCCCTGTGTATAAACTGGTTGGAAAAGATGACAGCTGAAAAGATTCTTTTTTCAGATTTTGTTCTTTCCTTCCTCTACAGCCACAATGATGCAGGATAGCCTTGCCATCACCATCCATGGGCAGATCATGTGAAGACCAGAGGAGGGGAGTAACAGATTTGTAGATCTTCTTGTCACTAGAGCTAGAAGGGAATTTGGTGAAATCTTTATACATTCTATGCAGTTAAAAATAAATAAATAAATAAATAAATGATTGCTTATTTAGTGTCCTATGACTATCACTAAGTGTTGTATCATGATTTATGATGAATGTATTTTTATGGTGATTATGATCATGACTTGTTGTATGTACACTGAGAGCTTACACACTGGAGACAAATTTCTTGTGTGTCCAATCACATGGCCAATATAGAATTCTATTCTATTCTATTCTATATGCAACCTTGTACCTTAGTTTTTTTAACCTATTTAAAAGAAAAGCAAAAAAAAAACCAGGCAACATTTCAAGGTCCTACTGGGGAGATGGAGAAGGAGATCTAGCTTTTCATGGCTGGTATAGAATATAGAATACTTTATTGGCCAAGTGTGATTGGACACACAAGGAATTTGTCTTGGTGTAAATACTCTCTGTATACATAAAGAAGGAACATTCGTTAAGAATCAAGAATCATAATGTACAACACTTAATGGTAGTCACAGGATACAATCAACATCAAATCATACTAGGAAACAGAGGATACAAGCAACGAAGTTAAAGTCACAAGTGGGAGGGGATGGGCGATAAGGAGTGATGAGAAGATTAACAGTAATAGTAGTGTACACTTTGTAAATAGCTGAACAGTGTTGAGGGAATTATTTGTTTAGCAGAGTGATGGCTTTCGGGGAAAAAACTGTTCTTGTGTCTAGTTGTTCTGGTAGGCCAGCTCTGTGTAAAATGTTCATTAAAGGCAAAGAATATGGAGATATAAGCTCAACAGAACACTCACCAACCAGTTGAAATGGGGTATCTGAGACAGAATTACTGTAAGTACAGCTGGTGGAGTGGATTTGCCCTACTTGCACCAGTAGCATTACTGTAACATTACCAGTAACGTTACTTTGCATTATAGCTGAGATGGAAGTTGCCATCATTGTAACAGGAGGACAGGCTGAACATGACATCATTTATTCTTGCTTTCCTGGGAGTTTAGGTAACCTGTCTTTATACTGAGGCAGGCAGAAAATATAGATTAATCCTAGTCATCAAGGCCTAGTTAAATGGACAGAGACTTAATTTCTTGTTCTAGGAAAAACTAGCAACTCACCAAATGTTGTTTCCAGTTTAATCTGGACAATAGCAGAGTAAGTTTCCATAAATATTCCCATAACTTTTTTAAAAAATTAGAACTAAGGAGAAATTTCCTGACAGCTAGAATAATTAATCAGTGGAACGACTTGCTTCCAGAAGTTGCAGATGCTCTAGCACTGGAAATTTTTAAGAAGAGATTGGACAGGGTTTCCTGCCTGAGCTAGTAATGAACCAAGGTCTCTTCCAACTCTGTTATTCTGTTATCCATTGGTGCTCCAGTAAATTGATGTGAGGTGATTCATATTTCTATCCTCCCAAAGAGAAAGTGGTGTGTGTGTGTGAGAGAGAGAGAGAGAGAGAGAGAGAGAGAGAGAGGGGGAGGGAGAGAGAGAGAGAGAGAGAGCCTACCTGACTCTGTGGTTTCTTTCCCAAACCCCAAAAACTTTAACCTTAGACTGTCTACTATTGACCTCACCCCTTTCCTAAGAGGCCTGTAGGGAGTATGCATAAGCACACCAATGTACCTACTGTCCCTGTCCTATTGTTTCTTTTCTTTTTTTCTTTTTCTTATATGTATCCATGTATTCTTAACTATGTTTTTACTTATACCTATTATCTTGTAAGCAATTGACAAACCAAATAAATAAATAAAATAAAATAGAGGGAGGGAGGGAGGGAGGGAGGGGGAGAGAGAGAGAGAGATGCAGTTCGACCCCTACAATAGAAACTGAAATGAATGAGAAGAAAATGGTAGAATTGTAAAGGCATTATTTGCTGATTGTAGGGACGGGAGGGAGAAAGTTTAAAAGCCTTACACTGGATCTCAGATTAACATTGGACCCAAACAAGTTCTTAGTCCTTTAAATAGTAAGCTCTGTTGCAAATGTGATGCTGATATGGGCTCTCTTCACAGTTGAATATCAGAACTGAAAACGAGGCCTGGTGCTGAAGTTTAATCCCAACTCCAATTAATCCTTTTGCCGTCTCCCATTTCATGACTTTTGACATTCAGTTTGTCACTGAGAGTCATGTTTGCAACTATTGCTGAAGGACATTAGTCTGATGCAATAGAAAAGAGGCTGGGGTTTTTTTTTTTAAAGCTATTTCAAGTGTTTGACTGATGTGGTTTACCCAAAGTTATATCCTCCCTCTTGTTCACATGCAAAGTGAGATATAATCTCTAGTGAGATGAGCACTAGGCAGAACTGATAAGATATGATGAAATGTTTAATGGCCTTGTTTGTGCTGTCCAGCCTGATAGGGGAAAAGAAGATTTGTATGATAACAACTTAAATCTGTGAAAATAATCACTTCTGACATCTCCAGCTATGCAGCAGGCTGCCCAAAACACTGCTGTTCAGATACAAATTGTACAGCTAATGAAGTGAGGAGAACACAATATAGATACAAATTAAAACCTACATACAATGAACAGCCCAAGTTGTGTATTGTTGTTTTTAACTCCCTTGTTTGGTGCAAAGAGGAGCTAAATAATCTGTTAGTAATAATCATCCTTTTATATTTTTAGCAAACGCTACTGCATTGTGATTAACAGCAAGAAATGGCCACAGGCTAACTCATCTCTAGTAATGAAACCCTGTGTTCTCATTCCACTTCCTTGTGGAAGCTTTATATAGATTTTTACATAGTTGAGGAAATGAACTATGAAAAACGAACCACCTCAAAACTGACAAATCATTTACCAATTCCTTAGTGTCTTGTGTGCATATGTGTGAAAGGAGGTATTTGCTACTGCTTATTCCAATATATTGGATGCTTCACTGTCATCTCATCATATAGTTATGCAGCTGGGAAGGTTTGTCATTCAAAGAAAATAGCAAGCTGTATACTTTTTCTTCACATAGAAAGAATGTGAATATGTTGTATTATAATCAAGACAATAATAAAAAACCCTTCTGTCTATTCCATTCTGGACTGGTCTACATTGTCACCAGTGTGCATATATGCATGCAGTCACTGGTAAACACTCAAGCTAGCAGGCAAGACATAAAGATGATACTTTATGAACCAACAGCTCCATATTGGGACTATGTACTTGGTTACTGTGATTAACACCACTAAAAATGCCTTTTCTTGAACTACAAGGAGCCAATGGAAAGCACTTGTAGATACAGCTAGGCCTTCTATGAGGTTCCTGTTTTAAAAATGACATTGATTAACTTGCAGGCCATTTTTCCCTATCTTGTGATTAGAATATTTATATTATTATTTATAAAATTTTCTATAAATTAAGACCATACCACATCTAGAGGGTCCAATAAAGGCAAGATTTCAGGTGATCAAATAATAGCAATAGCACTTAGATTTCAGGTGATCAAATAATAGCAATAGCACTTAGACATATATACCGGTTCACAGTGCTTTACATGCCTCTTTAAGTGGTTTACAGAGTCAGCATATTGCCCCCAGCAATCTGAATTCTCATTACCACCTTTGGAATGATGGAAGGTTGAGTCAACCTTAAGCCTCTCAGAATCAAACTCCTGGAGTGAGTTAAACGTGCAGTACTGCATTCTAACCACTGTGCCACCACAGCTCTTATAATCTATTACATGTGTGTGTGTGTTCAACAGAAGTGAGAATCTGTTAGTCTTTTGATCTACTCTAGAAAAACTGTATAAGTTCAAACATTGCTAAATCCATTCTGTTTGAAAGAATCAACTTTTGTCTAACTCAAACATTTACACTATGGATTCTGAAACCATTCATTTCTAATTTCAATAAAACTTTGGGGAGTAACAGGAGATATGGTAGTAGACAGTTGTTTACATTATTTTAGAAAAGTATTACTTGTTATGGCACAATTTGAATTATGGTGTTGTATTTTCTTTTTGCATTATTTAATTGGTTTTCTAATGTACTTAGAATCAGTGGCAACTGAAGCAACATATAAAAAGTCTCAAAAATGCAGGCAAGGAGGTTTTTATTTCAGCAAATCTGTGATGTCCATTATATGTTCAACAAGGGGGACACAGTGTTCTTTCTTCTCTTTTCCTTTTACTTGGATTGTTAATGCATAAATCACTGCCAATATTTGAAGAAATTAATCTAGCAAAGACATGAAGTTGCAAGAGGAAATAATAATCTTATGCACATGTACCCAGAAATAATCCTCACAAACCTACATGAGCCATAATTCTGAATAAGGTAGATATGTTTATCCAAAACACTTTACTGTAGTTTGAATGCCACTTATTCCATATTTGGAGATATTATGCAAGCTTTGGCAAAAATGTAAGCATCATTTTCAATGTCTGAACCAGCCTTTTCCAAACTGGCTGCTTCAAAGACCATGCTGGTTAGGAATTCTGGCAGACATCAAGATAGGAAAAGCCAGTTTAAATAATACTAAGTTTTCCAGAGGACAAAGAAAAGAGCACATGAAAGATAAACAGGTGGTTGCTTAATGGTATATAACAAGCTTCCATCTGCATGCTGTTATTCCATAGGCCACTTTTCTGATATTAATAAGTGATAAGTAATGGATATTTCATATTCAACTTATTAGGAACTCTTTGTTCTAGCAGAGCCAAAAATTGTGTGGTAGGATCTTCAATATAACGTGCACAACATGGGAAAATGTATTTAACGTATACTGTATATTTAACTGTTTTGATTATAAATAAGTCTATTATCCATGCTATCTTCTTGGTTAACATATAACAAAGGTCACTTTTTAGTTATGTGGCTGCAAATACTACATGTATTTATTTCAATATCAATGCATAAATCTGACTGTGTTGATTTATATGATTTTATTTATCAAAGTTAGGAAGCATTGTGTTGTACTCACTATGCAGTGGTATCTAATTTGCTTGGTCACATCTAATTTGATACACAGACAGATAATCTGACTTGCAGAAATTATTTCACTCATAATATTGTCAGGGCTGAGCTATAGATAGTGATTTGAAAAGCGCCATGAGACTGGAAATGACAGCTGAAGTCAAAAACAAACGGCAAACCAGAAAATAGTCCAAAATGAAGAGCAAGCCAAAAAATCTGAACCAACTACAGATCACCCTAAACTGGTCATAACCATTCTTCTATTCATGTGTTGGCAAATTTAGAAGCTGGACATATGGTAGAAAACTCAGATAATTGCTTACCACAATTATAAAAACTGCTGTGTATAAAATATGGCCAGCAGTTCCAAGTAACATCTATTTCAGCCTTCTGAGTTTAACTGTGAGCATGGCAAATTTATTGTCCTCTGAGCATGGCCAATTGGGTAGTACAGATTCACATGGACCTGTTAGTAAACAATGTGTTCGTAAAAACATATTGTTTACTAACAGCCTCAGAGATGTTTCCAGTTTTCATTTGCATCCCTCCAATGGTGGAAAGAACACTGCTTTTCACACAGAGTATTCACATAGTACTTCCGAAGTGGAATGCTAATGTTTTATTAATAGATACAGAACTTCTAAAAGCAAAAGTATTGAATAACATAATTGAGCAGAAAGCCATTGAACATGATCCCCATATGACTGTTCCACAATGAGAACTACTGTTGAGGTCATGTGATCTTCATTTTCATTTTCCATGAAAGTTTCCCAGCAGTCTCTCAACCTCTCACTTCCTGCTCCACCCAGCAACAGCCCTTTAACAACCTCCTGAAAAGCGAAGGGAAAAGGGAAGGGAGAAGACAGAAGTGGGGATGAAGGGAAGGTGATGGGAGGAGAGGAGAAAGGAATAGGGAACTGCCATGCATCCTTCCTGACCCATGCCATGCATTCCGCTGGCCTGTGCCACCCCCTTCCATGCACCATTCCCAAGCTACATTGCCTCCTTGTGACCCATTCCAAACTCACATAGCACCTCTTGTGAGCTCCCAAGCACCCATATGTACCTAACACAACTCCCCCCATGTGTTATGTATATAACACACACACACACACACACACACACACACACACACACACACACACACATATATATATCACATATATCACATATATATGTTATGTATATAACCAGTATGACATCTTCAGATATCCCTGCAACCCATAAACAGCTTTACTGACCCCCACTGCTTCCCTGCATGCCCTACTCAACCTGTATAGCATCTCTTGCCCAGTCCCAGGCACCTCCTTGTCCACCCACATGTGCTCCCTGACCCATGCTGCATCCCTGATACATACCCACCTCTCTACCTGCTGGTTTTGGATCTGTAATTTCCTGCTGGTTTCCCCATTAACTTTCTCCCTGTAAGGTTCCCAGAAGCAAAGTAAATGGGGAAACTGGCAGGGATAGGAGGGAGGAAGAAGAGGAGGGAGGGAGGGAGGGAGGGAGGGAGGGAGGGAGGGAGGGAGGAAGGAAGGAAGGGAGGAAGGAAGGAAGGAAGGAAGGAAGGAAGGAAGGAAGGAAGGAAGGAAGGAAGGAAGGAAGGAAGGAAGGAAGGAAGGAAGATTGGTTTCTGGTGTGTCTGCCAGCTTCCTGTGAGGAAACTCAATGGGTAAAGTGTCAGGAAGTTGGAGGTCAATCCCACTGGATTTTTTTCCCCCACCCATTGTCTTCTGTTTCTCTGCTTAGATAAGGAAATAGCTCTGAAATGATGAGCCAGCACAGCCAATTTTCTGTCATTAGATTATTCCGGCCTGATAAGGGGTTCTGGGATTTTGAAAAAAACTAACAGGTTCTACAGCTTGAAAATGTTTGAAAACTCCTGCATTAGAGTATTCCATTTAATTTAGAACTTTGTTGAAAGCCTGTACTTTTTTGAGCAAGTCCAGGCTTTCTGAACTAAACCTGCCACCATGTTTGAACATCTTGAAACATTACACACATTAACCTTGGGAGTTATAATGGAAAAAAAGTCACTGATGCACAGATAACTAGAAGGTAGACAAGGGAGGGTGGAAGAGCAGCAGAACAAAAGTTCATGGCCATGTTTCATCCAAGAATGCACAGCTAGTTTGCTAATCAAGATATAGAGATTTCCCAACATCTCAAGGACAATTTTTCAATCAGCTCAATACCACTGTGGGCAATATCACTGATTTCAAAAGAAAAGATAGCTGCAATGTGGAATGCATGCTATCTACTAAACTTCATATCTCTATGGTTTAAATGTATTCTCAAAGGAACATTTCCAATTAATCTTCATGGCTCCTGTTTAACACATGGTTGTAATTTTAGGTCATTGTATTCATATTTATGCACATGTTTAATGTGGAAAATGTAGGACACGGGTTTCAAACGCGCGGCATCACATTGCCATTATTTTTCCCATTCACGGAGCTGGGGTGGGCATGGCCTGTGCATGATGCATCTGCCCACGGGCCACCAGTTTGAGACTCCTGATTATCAATTCTGAATCGAAGCCATCTTGTGCTGTTTCAAAGTTGCCATGCACTTTGGGGAAAAGATAAAGGGAAAATAGCTAGACCATCTTCCTCTCTTGTGAGAATCAAGGTCATCCCGACAGGTGACAGTTGGAGGAGGAGCAAAAGTGATTGAGGGAGCCCACCGCCTGCTTTGATTGGACAATGTGACCTGTGACACCTGGGGAGGAAAACTTTTGCTCTTTACATGGTAACAGTGGGAATCTTTAGAGTTGGTTTTCATTGGCTGTACCAATATGATGTGTCTAATAAACATGTTCTCTGAGGAACGTTCCTGTCTGGAGTTCTGATTTCTTTGGAATGCTGACACTGAGAGAGGAGGTTATAAGTAGCAAGATACATCACCAATCATTTATTCATTTCATTACTACATTATCTGTCCTCTTCTATTCATTTACTTATATGATCATATAAGCTACCTGAAACTTTACTTCCTATTGAAGCTTAGGGTTCTACAAAACTTTGAAGGGTGATTCATCAAACCATCCTATCAAATCAGATCCGCAAACAAAATGGGGACTTCCAGTTCAGGTGGCTTCAAGGGACTTTATGGTATTTCAACAATCTGATGGCTTTTTTGACTGCATCCAGGATGATATGCAATGTTGCAATTTGATTTCCACATGAAGAAGAGGTGAATGAATGGCCAGGGAGTTTTATCACCTTATTCACTTTTGTGCAGAGGTCAAAGATCCTGGAATGGCAAAGCTCTCCTAAGTCCCCAAAAACTCAGTTTTCAGAAGCAGAAAATTTTCCCCACCTCACAATAGTAAGGGAAAGATTATTCTTTAATGTCATGCCAGGTCTAGCACCCAAAAATGCACCTAGAAAAGTATGAGTTTAAAAATATTTTGCAATGTTCTGTTATTTTTCTTCTAATTAACTTTCCTCACAGATTAGTCACTTTACTGGACAGCTTGGAGGGTGTCTTTGCTGTCATTTTCTCATCTCTGATATCATCTCTAAAAGTGCTATAGGGGAACTATTTCAATGATTTGATGTGGTGGGCTGCTTTAAAGTATATAGCTGAAATTGGTAGGTTTAATGTCTTCTAAAAGGTCTAACATCCCTGCCATCCACATCCCATTCTACCAAAAAATGAAGCAGCTACAGCCATTTTAACACATTGCCATTAAAGCCTCAGGACAAATCTTCCTTCAAATCAAATCCTGAAATTGCTTGAATTGAATCTGTTTGCCCTTGAATCACAAACTCGGATCAAATCATGCCCTCTTTGAATCTCTAATTTGAAGCAGATCAGGACTGATTTGTGCAGGCATAACAAGGATATATTTTCTACTTAAGTTCAGGGTTTCCTCTGCGAATCGCAAAATGAAAAATAACAAGATAAATAGCTGAAGCATCACACAGTGCAATCCCTCTATGTCACAGACCTAAATAAAACTCACACATGAATATTTTTTAAAAAAGAAAAGACTTCTTGGTTGAACTGTGACTCCATCATTTGAAACTGCAGTCCAAATATTCTACTCAATATTCTGGAATTTGACAGTTTTATAATCCTACATGACATGTAGGTAATTATTAAATAGACCAACTGCGTGCACAAAAGATTCATGACTTGCAGAAACAATTTATAGTGGTGAAGGGGAGGGAAGGGCATAAATGGAAACATCTAAAATACAGTTATTTTTTAGAGGAGTCAGCTGACCTAAATTCAAAATATAATTGTTATGTCTGCCTAATTCTTATTTCTGATTTCAAAATCAACTCAAAAAACACATCTATTTTTTTAAATACATCAATAATAAATTACATTTTTTTACCTAGTGTTCCCACTATTCGGAACATGTTAATGTCCCCTGTGAGCAACATAGCATATATAATAATGATATAAAGCATCACACATTTTTCTTACTTCCTCGGTCCTTATATTCAATGTAGCACCTAAATGCCAACGACAAATTCACATTTATTTTATGGTCGTTGCTATGAGCTATGCAGACTAATTGAGAAGTGCTATCTAAATAGGCAAGGCTAGATATTTAAGCATGTGTGCATCTAACCTTCTTGATTAAGTAGTAGTTAGTTCCTGAACAGATTGCCTTAGGGTAATTGACTTGGTTTGAAATTATTCCTGTCCTTTTTTTCTCCACTGCTTTATCGTGTAATTACAAATGAGTGATTTCTATCTTCATTTTCTTTCTGAAATCATTTCAAAGAAAGAAGATGGTTTTTTCCCCCTGGCAACTGGTACTTACAGCCATTCCCTACCTACATATTCTGATCATTAATCTGACTTCTTATCAGGGCAGTCCTATCCTTTCCTGATATTAAGCCGTTCGTAGTCTGCTGCCAGCTTTGCCCTCTAAACCATTAGCCATATTTTTGTTCAGCTGAATGGTGTTCCACCTTCCCTGACCCCTTGAGTTGCCCAGCACTTCCTCCAGATGGCCTATGGGAACCACTAAAGACATCAGCTAGCTAGCACACCACCTCCTGACCTTTTCTTCCTACGCTACATTTGTTTTTAGCAATGATGGGGAAAAAAAGCAAACTAAATGCCCAGTCACTGTGCGTTCAAAGTACTTAGAAAACAATAGGAAAAAGCTGCAAGTTGGTATGGCATCTTCACATCTGATTTTGAAATCCCAGTAGCCAGGTAGTAGGATATACACCACAGGTTCCCACCACAAGGAACTATCTCCCCAATGGCCTTTGTCACGATAGGACATCCTAATATCATTAAGAACCATTGTAATACAGTGGTTAGAATGCAATACTGCAGTCTACTTCTGCTGACTGTTGGCTTCCAGTAGTTTGGCAATTTGAGTCACACCGGCTCAGGGTTGACTCAGCCTTTCATCATTCCAAGGTCAGTAAAATGAGGACCCAGATTATTGGGGCAATATGCTGACTCTGTAAACCACTTAAAGAGTGCTGTAAATTATACCTGTTATCTTATAATCGCTTGACAAAATAAAATAAATAAAGCACTGGGAAGCAGTATATAAGTCTAAGTGCTATTGGTATTGCTATCATTGCTACCTTACCAAGTGCTGCCTTGAGGTATTTTATCTTGGCTACTATTCCTTCATTGTTGATAGTCCTAAAAAATTGAAACCATCCACCACTTCGATATCCTCATTGTCAGTTCTAAAGGATATTATTACGCCATTACAATTTACTGTTTAAATTGTAATCTTTCTAGATTACACAGTGTTGCAAATTAATTGCTACATGTCATCTTTGATGGCAATGCCCAATTAGTCAATCATTTTGGTCATAATCTTAGAAGAGATTGAAAAAAAAAATCACCCAACAATTTTTAATTATGAATTCTGCTGTCGGTTTATCGCCTGTGTTTCCTAAGGCTCATAAAATGATGCAACATAAGAAATCGATTTAATTTCTCTTGTTAGCTGCTAGGCCTGTTATTGCAAAACACTGGAACAATAAAATACATTTTTCATTATATCAGTGGTATTTAAAAATGAAGGAAATCACTTTGGCTAAAAAATTAATGGATCAACAAAGAGCTTTGGGGAAAAACTTGCAATAAATAAATTTGGCCATTATTTATTAGCTACATTAAGGATGGATTTTGATGTAGATTACTTCCATCAATACAAGTGTTCTGAGGAGAAATATTGAAAATCAATATGTGTGGGTGTGTGTACATATAAATGCATACAAGCTCCACTCCCAGCTTTCTAGTCTCTTTTTCTCCTCTTTCTTTTCTTTTTTTTTTTGCATTGTTATTTTTCTTAATTGTTTTTGCCTTTAGATTTTCTTGCTGCATTGTTTCTTCAATAAAATAGCAGGAAAAAATTACAGCATTCCATATTCCCTGCGCTTCATTTCTTTTATAACAAACAAGACTTGGAGCCAAATAAAATGTTATGTTATCCACATGGTTAATCTTGGCTTAGAGGATTTTAAAAATATAAGTAACCAGTAGTGAGGGGGAATTGGACTGCATTTGTGGCTTCACAGACAATTTAAATACAATTGTGTGTTCCAGATCTGCTACCAATAATGTGAGCTTTCATCTCACTACAAAGAGCAGTCAGGTGCACTGTTTCTTACTGAGACTATGGTAGACCTGAGAACTACACAGTACACAGGCTTGATTGATGGGAAGATTGTTGATGACAGGACAGCTAGCAATACACTACGCCTGTTGGTTGTGATGTGTATAAATACCCATGGCTTGGGCAAAGGTATTTATTTACTGCATTTCTACAGTATACAAGCAGATATTCTGAAGACTCATTATTAGGAACATCCTTAAAGCCAGGCTTAAGTTGCTCTTGTGGACTTCAAAGTAACAAAAGCAATGTCATGTTATTGTGCCATTAACTCCACCCATTTAGGACAGTGTGTGCAACATTATGCCTCATATACAAAAGGAATAATTCAGTGTGATGCTTCTTTTATTAGACTGACCCTTTGATCCCATTATTTTGGACACTATTGGTTACAGTTAGGAGGTGTGAAAGAACTTCAAACGTGCATATTGTAGGTGGCTAGTGCAATGTGAAATGACACAAAAATAGCAGAATATGCATTGTAGTGACATTATACAAATTGCAGCCTTTTTACTTGCATCCCAGTGTTGGGTACAAGGCATCCTAACATGTATTTGGTCCCAACCTACCCTCATTGATGCCTATGCAATCATGGAAGAGAAAGCAAAGAAATTCAAGCTACGTTCTCAAGAAATTACCCTGAGACTTAGATCGTTTTTGCTTTGAAACAATGGGAGAGAAAGGGAAAGACATAGAAGATCATCACAGTGTTCAAAGCACCAAGAAAGTGACTACAGTGAAACTTTCTTTTCCAAATTCCAGAATTTGGAATCTGAAGTAAAGTTGAATGATGAAAATAAAGGTATGACTTCTTTACACAGTGCAGAAATTAAACTGTGCAACTCTACCACAAAGTCTTAATGGTATCCTTCATCTTGGGTGACCTCAAAAGAAGATTTGACAACTTATTGTTAATGACACAATATGGTCAATTGCATCCATTGCCAAACTGACAAAGGCTAAATTTCTGCAGCAGGGCACTTTTATACTTAGAAACAGGGGTGGGCTTCAGTTGGTTCTCTCTGGTTTGGGCAAACCGGATGTTAATTTTATGTCCAGTTAGGCCAGTGGTGGGATTCAAATTTTTTTACTGCTGGTTCTGTGGGGGTGGCTTAGTGGCCATGGCAGGGGAAGGATACTGTAAAATCTCCAGTCAGAGGTGGTATTTGCCAGTTCTCCAAACTATTCAAAATTTCTACTACCGGTTCTCCAGAACTGATCAGAATCTGCTGAATACCATCTCTGAGTTAGGCAAATGAGTGATTCTGATGACCAGCTGGCCCTGCCCCACCCTTCTTAGGAGTCCCCACGTGGCCCATTTTGAATCCCAGGTAAGTCCGTGGGGTGCGTGGAGCCTGGGGAGGTGAAAAACAGGCCTCCCAGAGGCCCATGGAGGGCAAAAATGGGCCTATTTCCAGCCTCAGAGAGCCTCCAGAACCCGGGGAGGTTGAAAATGGGCTCTCCAAACAGGATGGTGCAGCAGGCCGACTAGGCCATGCCCACCATGGCCATGCCCACCCAGCAACCAGGAAGATAACCGGTTGTTAAATTATTTGAAGCCCACTACTGCTTAGGAAGATACCCTATATCATGGAAGCCTTCCTAATTTAGCTTCTGGCAGGATTCTAAAACATGTAGGAAGCAACTCAAACAGAAAAGTCTTCCTCATACTGTGTTCAACTTCAACATATGGAAATTTGCAAGAAAAGCTAGAAAGAAGTGACAGGGATTAGGGCCAGCAGATAATTGAATGTGTGGCAGTAAAGAGAATACTTGAATAAGACTCTTAGATAAAACTAAAATGATATGCAAGAAAACATTAGTTATAGAAAGTCACTTTGTTGTGTTGGACTTGGCCCTGACATCATGATGATGATGATGATGATGATGATGATGATGATGATGATGATGATTGGGGATCCTAAAATGCAGACAAGTGGAGTACCATGCAAAATGATATACTGTAGAAAGAATAGCTCTTTTGGTATTCAACTCTGTCCTGTATCATGTTGTATAAACAGGAGCAGTCAAGATAGGAGATGAGGCAGGTAATGGGGAGTGCTTGATCATAATCCCTTAAAATTTTAGGGCTGAGAGCTTAAATTGAGTTCTGGCCCTAAGAGGAAGCTAATGTAAGGTTCAGCCGTTAGAAGAAACATGGGGAAAATGAGAGAAGTCCAAAACAAAATATGATGAAGGTTCTAGACTAAGGTTTAGAAGAAGGATAAAGGAAGACCAGCTTGTAGACTGGTATTACAGTGTAGGTGAGCAACATCAGAGCCTAAATTAATAAGTATGCCATGAAATAGATAGAAATTTCCAAAGGCAACAATACATTACATAGCTGCTACCAAGAAAGAAGAGCAAGAGACTAGGGTAGCTAGCCTAACCCTATTAAGAAATGGAGCTGCTATACTTCAGAGGAATCTCCTTGCAGCAATGAACCTCTGCTTTCTTGTTCCAACTCTGACTTCTTCTTTTGCTCATTCTGAGGGAAATGAGACAAACAACATTAGGTAAACTCCCAAATGGCCTCAGTTAGGATTCTGTAATGACCAATATCAGAGAGGAGTGAAGATATCTAGTGAGGAACAACTTCACAGCTTAAATAAGGCTCTAGCCCCAGTAGGGAATCAAGGTAAGGTCCTATCCTGGGAGGAAATAATTCTATCAAACTCCTAATTAGGACCAATTACTTAGTTGAATAAGTTTTGGGGTTTCATCACATATTCAGAGATTACTGAACCAAGGATGGTGATTAGATTCTTTTAGACAGGCCCTCCTTCCATCTATATTTCCCCCCATTCCCCTCTACCTTGGATGTCATGGATCTAAAACAGCAAGTCAGAAATTTACTTAGTTCTAGAACACCCTGTAATTGAATGATAAAGGGGCCAACCAGTTTTCACCAGCTGTGTCATTTTGTGTAAAAAGGAGTGGTGCATTTTTTTTCAACAAAAGAGCTATTTCTTTTTTCTACTGAGATTTCTTAGTATAAGATCTACTCATCAAATGCTTTAGCATATTAAAATAGTGCTAATATACCACTGCAAAAAAATGTACCTAAACTCTGTGGTGGTGATTGATATAGATTTGAAGCAAATATATTCTATCTGAGAAAATCCAGAAAAGTGAAGTCTTTTGTCTTAAATCTTTTTTCTCACATTTTCATATTAAATACACCCAGTGCTTAACTTCCCACTGTTTTGAAGGGGAAAATCCATATGAAATATAACACTTAAGAATATGGCTAGTTTACATATTGTCCTAAATCAGAATGAGAGTCATTTTAGATTTTAGGATGATGTATAAACTCAGTCATAATAATTTAGTCAACAAATCATGTAGAGCAGGGATCCCCAACTTCCTGGGCCATGGATGGGCTGCAGGTCATTGGGAAGCAGTAGGTAAGCATGCAAAGCTTAATTTGCAAATGATCGGGACTTGGGTTATGTGTGCAAAAACTTTTGCCCTGCTGTCACTGTAACCACTGGTCTGTGGAACCAAAACAGCCACTCATGTATAAATGTTCAGGCTATTCCAATACCAATCTATCCTAAAAATATACCAGGATTTTGGATTCAAGTCCCAAAATATACTGTGCAATTAAGCAGTATTTCACATTATCATCCTAAAGGTGGCAAAAATATGATATCATAGAAGAACCTTGGCCAAGTTATCTCACAGGGAAATTGCTAATTAGAAAGCTTCCATTCACTGGTTTAGCTCTCTTCATCCTAACTGTCATTAGTCATAATTGCTTGGGTTGCTTTCAGCAGAGGACCTGATTTACATATAACAGTAAGCCCATGGGTTGTTATAAAGCCCATGTTTATAGCAAGAGTTTTACAGTCACGAAAACCAGTGGTGGGATTCAAATTTTTTTACCGGTTCTGTGGGCATGGCTTGGTGAGGGTGGCAGGGGAAGGATACTGTAAAATCTCCAGTCAGAGATGGTATTTGCCAGTTTTCCGAACTACTCAAAATTTCCACTACCAGTTCTCCAGAACTGGTCAGAACCTGCTGAATACCTCCACTGCTTGAAACTATTGCTTATTAAAATGTATGCATACATGCAACATAATTGATCAGAGTCACATAATAGTCTAGGCCGGAGGTTAAAAAAAAACTCATATTACATAATCAGTTCCCAGGCCTTGCCATAAAACCTCTGCCTACTATTGGTGTACTGGTTCTAGAAAGGTAGGTCTGTTCATGCAGAACATGGATCCTTCATCTACATGAGAATGAAAATGTAGACCAAAGGTAGAGAAATCATATGCAGGAATTGAAAGGCTAGAAAAGGCTGGAAGGAAAAAAATAGCAATTAATATCTTTAGCTACAAAATGGTGGACACAACCAGGATACTTGAAACTTTCCCCTTATAACAAATGTGTGATGAAGCTGACACACTTAAAAGAGGATAAAGCTTTGATTGATCATCCCTGCCTGCCATTTTAAGGTTGTTGGCACCCCCTCACCTCAACATGGACATCCCTGAGCTATACTAGTTTTTTTTGACCAGCTTACTTTTATGTCTAATTCCAAGAGGAAGATGATATTGTCTATATTCACTGAACTACAGCTCCCATTATTTGAATTTATTTATCTTTAAAAATCAGCCACCGTTTGTGTACAATAACAACAAAGACTAATGGATCTTGCCTGCAAAACTCAAGATAATAATCAGATGGTAGCATAGATGTAGCATTTCCTGTCTCCCTCCCTCCCACCCCCCTCTCCCTCCCTCTTTCTCTCTCTCTCTCTTTCCTCCATCCTGTGGTTATCTAGATTATTGTAAGTCAGATCTCACAGTCTTTATAGTAACTAGACATGGACTTTTCATTTAAGTCTTTTTCTTCTGGATTGAGACTCTATTCTAAATTTATCATATTATCAACCCCTAGTTAAGAAGAAATAAGAATCTATGATTGTGACTTTCTTACCTGCATCTATCTTTCCTGGCAGTTAATCAAAAGGCCAGGTTTGCTTTGGAATATATTTTATATAGTCCAAATATATGTTGTAGAATTGGTATATCAGCGGATGTCATTCTTGGTGCTGTAGACATTTTAACAAGGAAAATAAATTAATTAATCCTTTTCTCCTGCTATAATGCCAACACAACCTTGAAATTAATTAATTAAAACAGAGAAGAATCATTCATTGTTAAAGATCCATTTTGGCAACAACAACAACAAAAAAGAACCCTTCTTGAAATAATAGCTATTTATACTGTAGAACATGGAATCTTCTTTATGAAACAACCTATTATGTGAAAGAGACCATCCAGTTTCAAAGGCATTATACACAAGTTCGACTAGCAGCAATATTTAACAGAGTCCTTTTGTCTAATGCTCTTTAAATTGCAATTTGCTTTCATAAACTGAAAGAGAATTTTATTCCTCTGAGGGTCCATCCCCCCCCACCTTTCTATGGAGGAAGGGAAGAAAAGAAGAGAAATCAGATCTAGGTTGTCAAACTAAATGTGCTTTTTAACCACCCAGGATATTATAATAAGAAAATGAAGCTATTTAAATTCACTTAATTTTTTTTCTCTCGTCCTCTTTTCTCACAACCCCACTATGTTACAATACTCCAATAGGCAAGCTTCTTTGAAGGCTATTCCAGATGATAATTGACTGAGATATAAGTTATGCATCTACCACAAATGTGACAGTGTTAAACAAAGAGGTCAATTATCTCTTGCCAAGAATTGCTTCAAAGAAATAGGCTGGTACTACTATTACAATAAACAGGTTTAATTTATTTGTTGTTTCCGTTATTTCAATATCACTAACATTTTCTCCCAAATCTTGCGTCTCCTCAACTTAATTTATTTGTTTCTTGCCAGAATGCAGGGGTTCCTATAAATTGTACCAAATTAGGGTTTATTCTACATCACACATAATTGTTTTTAAGGTACAAAAATCTAAAGGGGAATCCAGATCCAGCTATGTTGACCAAAAGTAATACAACAGAGGATGTTGTTGACTTCCAACAGCTATATAGAAAATAACATTTTGTGCATGGATGATTAAGAGGCAAAAAGCTGAACTTATCAAAGTCATTTCCTCTAAATAATTATTAATGAGACTCAGCAGGCCTCCTTATTATTTAACTGCAGAAACCATATTAGTAAGCCTCAGTGGAACCAGAGGCTAAATTTCATCAGCCCAATATATCCACACAAACTACTTTTCCATCAAAAATAAGATTCTTATTTCAATTTATAGCCGGTTTTACTGCCCACATCCCAAAGCAGCTCACAACAATTGTAAAATGGCCAGATTCAGGCAGGAGAGGAGAGGAGAGCATGTAACTGCGGCTTCCATTCTGTTTCAGTAAGACTAGGTGTTGATTCAGGAAATGGAGTTTTATCTGGACAAACAGTTGTCACTTGGACCCAACTCCAGGTGCAATATAGAGGAGCCAGGATCAGAGGTGGGATTCAAAAATTTTCACTACTGGTTCTGTGGGCGTGGCTTGGTGGGCATGGAAGGATATTGCAAAATCCCCATTCCCTCCCCCCTCCTGGGGTATGGTTATTACAAAATCCCCATTCCCCACACCACTAACCTGCTTTCCAGCTCTGTTCTCCTGTGCAAGGCAACAAAAGAAGACCCAGCCAATCAGCTGGGACTTGGGAGGCAGAGAATAGATGGGGGCAGGGCTAGTCAGAGGTGGTGTTTGCCGGTTCTCCAAACTACTCAAAATGTCCACTACCGGTTCTCCAGAACTGATCAAAACCTGTTGAATGCCACCTCTGGCCAGGATCCTACCTATCACCCCATGTAAGAGAATACATGCTAGGTCTTTTGTCCCTTTTGTGGTGACTCCAAGTTTCCATGTTCCCTGAGCAGGGTCTATTCTTTCCAAATACTTACTTTGTGGATCCGATCCTTAACTATGGAAGACTATTTGTTCTCTTAGTCTATGTTATTTGTTCTAATGGCAAAGGCTGCAACATCTCAAGGGTCTTTTCTTATCACCCATCTCCGGAGGCTTTTCACTAAAAATGGAGAGGGTTGAACTGGGGCCAATTCAAATATTCTCTGTTATTTTTAGATACATTCTTTCAGGGAAGTTCAGAATGTGTGGAGAATCAAGTCTCTTTCATTCTTTGCTGCAGGATTTAACTTTCTCAACTTAGAGGTCTAGGGTCTGAGAAAGAAAACTTTCATGGCAAGTATAATCTTATTCAGGTATTAGGAAATAGAATAATACTGTGCTGAAAGTTGCTATACAATTTCTCTAGCATTTTCTTTCCCTGTAAAGAAAGCTTCTCTTTTATCTACTTTCCTCTCAGGATTCTTGAAAGTTTCTTTTGACAGGCTTTTGGTGACAGAAAGGCTACTGGTCGTGTTGTTGTTTTTATACCCATCATTCCAGACTAAAAACATCTGATGGAAGAATGTCCCTCTTGAGTCCTCCTTTGGAATTTAACTGAAACGTGAGAAGTCAGGGAAACTAGAGACATCAGTGATTCAATTGTACAAAGGCAGGACATTCACATTCATCCTTGGGTCATCTCATGAAAGGACACTGCCTCTCCTATGAGAATTTTGCCTAAATTCTCTTTTGGTTTAAAACAAATTCTATAGCACATTTCTCTTTAAGTTGGATGTGAATTGTGAGGAACAAATTAGGAGCATTAAGGACATGCATAAGTGCACCATCATGCCTCCCGTCCCTGTCTTATTGTCCCCATTTAATCGTACCTATTTTCTGTATTCTTACTCATATTTATACTTATACCTATTATTTTGTAAGCGATTAACAAATCAAATCAAATAAATAAATAAAATTAAGTGCTTTGCACTAAATGGTAGAGCATTTTTATATAGCCTTTGAAAAAGGCATTCTTAATAAGCGTTCATAAAGGTCCATTTCTCAAACCATTCATGCAATGTATCCTTTTCTGGACTAAACTTGGAAGCTGTTCCGAATTGTGCACTCCCAATCACACTTCATCTACATGGGAGAAAATAGCATGCCAAAGTCACTTTCCATGACACATGCTTTCAGAAATGAGTGGAAACATCTTCTAAAGCTGTCATACTAGCTGTTCAACCCATAGAGTCATTCTGAAAAAAATATTTTATATATGTTCTCATGGATTGAGAAGCATGTCTTTCAAAGATTTTTCAACGTCTTACTAAATAAAATACATAGACGGGCAAGGGACATATTGTCCAACCATTTGGCTTTCTATCTTTTAAGATAATTGGGGACATCCATTGTAGAATAGAATAGAGCTGGAAGAGATCTTGGAGATCTTCTAATCCAGCCCCCTGATCAAACAGAAGACCATAATCCATTTCAGACAAATGGCTGTCTAGTCTCTTCTAAAAAATTTCCAGTGATGAAGCAGCCACAACTTCTGAAGGCAAGGTGTTCCAATGGTTAATTGTTCTCATGTTAGGAAGTTTCTCCTTAATTCCAGGTTGCTTCTCTTCTTGATGAGTTTCCATCCGTTGTTTCTTTTCCTGCCCTCTGGTGCTTTGGAAAATAAGTGAACCCCCTCTTCTTTGTGGCATATTGCTATCATGTCACCCCTACTTATTCTTTTCTCTAGACTAGCCAAACCTAACTCCTGAAACCATTCTTCATATGTTTTAGTCTCCAGGCCATTAATCATGTTTGTTGCTCTTCTCTGTATTTTTTCCAGAGTCTCAATATCCTTTTTGTAAGTGTAGTGACCAAAACTGGATGCAATATTTCAGGTGTGGTCTTAGTACTACTATACAACTGCAGTGTTGGTGTGGTGTCGGGGGTTTCTGGTTCAATATGTGAAGGGTGAAGGATGTGTGCTTGTGTTTATTTTCATGGTCATGGTAATGATGTGCACTGAAGATGGTGTTTGATTTCTTTGTGCGAGGTGCAAAAACAATAAAGTAAACTAAATAAAGTGGTACTAATACTTCATGTGGCTTTTATCCAGAAAAGAACTGGATTAATATTCACCTGAATACACTTAGGATATCTGCAGGATTGGAAACCTCACATGGGGTTCTTTCTCTTGTGGAAGATAGATAGTTCTAGTTCCTGATAAACACATAGAAATAATAAGATAAAGGTAGAATATACCCAGTTCAGAGGTGGTATCCAGCAGGTTCTGACTAGTTCTGGAGAACCGGTAGCAGAAATTTTGAGTAGTTCAGAGAACCAGCAAATACCACTTCTGACTGGAGATTTTACAGTGTCTTTCTCCTGCCAAACCCATTAAGCCACGCCCACAGAACCGGTAGTAAAAAAAATTGAATCCCACTACTCACCCAGTTACCCACTCACCTCCTTTCCCAAGCCTGAAGAGATAAGAATCATGATCTCTATTGAGATTTTTCTCAATAAAACCTATATCAGGATGGATAACAGAAATCTATTCATTCAGTAATTAAGGCAATTCTTTCCTTAATAAATGGTTTTTAGCTGATCAATGGACTAAGACTAAGAACTGTACATTTCTTATTAGAAGCGGCATATCTCAAGGATCTGTAAGGTTTGGAAACATGTAGTCAGCAATACAAATGCTGGACCAAAGAGCCACAGATATCACATGCAACTCAGTTAGTGCTAAGCTACCAGAACTAAAATTGTAGGATATTAAGGCCACTTGGATCTTTTTAAAGTAGCAACATCTCATTACAAATTGTGGAAGTTATTTTTTCTATATGAGCAAATTGGCAGGGGAAAAAAGAAGCCTGCTTGAATTAAAAAAGAAAAAAAAATGATCTGGATGATACTAGGTGCTGGAGGTTATTGTTATTATTTAACTCTGAGAATGTTCTTATAAAAGTGAACTTGTATGCTCCTACAAGCAAACTATCATAAGTAGAGTTACCAGATCTGGGTTGCCAAAATTTGGACAACCACTTAAGTTAAGCTTTCTGTGTCTCTTTGGTCCTATTTAATGTACACAGAAATTCTAATAGCCTAGATCTGATGTTTTTAACATTTCTCATTCTTTTCTTTTTTTTGCTTTAATTTTTGACTCATGAAACATGTAAGTTCATATTCTTCATTTTCTGCAAAATCTGTTCTTGGGTGATGCAGCAAGTCTCAACTTGGTACATTACTTAGATGAAGACATGCAAAAGATATAGGGTTGGTTTCTACATTATTCACTGACTTCTCTTACATTACCTCTGGTTGCACCTTAGCTAAGCCTTTGCTTGCAGACTATCTTCCTTCAACCCACAATCCTAGAATCAAGGAACTGAATCCTGGTTTAGTCATACGTTTAGTAGAAGTGCAAAATCACTGGATTTAATTTAGCCATAAGTTCTCTTGACTTCAAAATAGCCTAGTAAAATCAATGTGACTTACATTTAATACAACTAACATACAGTTCCGTCTTTTTTATTCTACTTGGTCTGCTAAAAATATGACATAAAGTATAATATTCTTAAAGTAAGTTTGGCTTAAATGCTTTCCTGGTTGAAATAATGCCTTTTTTCTTAGAAATCAAATGCTTGAAATATTTGATTAATATCTAATCTAAATACTAATATCTGAATGTGAATGTAAATTATAAGTTAGTGTCAAATTTATAACCTCTTTTGAAAGCACGATTGATATTTTGAGAAATAGTTATAATTTTAAATCCATTATTCAATGAATTCTTAATATAACTTATTTTAACAGGAGTAATAGAAAAGAAGACTGTAGTTGGAAAGAGTACCTTCGAGGTTTTCATTCTAACCATGGCACAAAAATCCTCATTAAACCATTTTAGAGGGCACATTTTCATGATGCAGCCTTCATCTCATGATCAACTTAAAAAAAACACACAGCCTAAATTTGTCTTCTGAGCTCCTGAAGAAAGAAGGGAAAATGACCTTGGCAGAGATATAGAAAATGTGCTGCCTGGGCAAAACTGGCGGAAGCATTTTTTTAAAGTTCAGAATAAAATAACATTCAGAAGTCATCTCTTTAATTCATTGAAATATAATAAAGAAGAGTTAAAGTGCAATCAGACTTGCAAGGCTAATGTCAACCTTAGGTAGCCCAGACCAGGAAAGTAACTCCACCAGAAGGCTAAAACTACTTTTATTGAGATTGGCTATAACAACAGAATCTTGCACTCCTGATTGTACTGTATTTCCTCCTCTTTCCTATCTCTCTCCTTAAATTGTCCCACAGTAGAATCTGTAATGAAAAGATTGTTTGGAAGCTTAATTATTCAAGTAGATTAGAACTTGGCTATCAGACAGCACAAATTATGTCAACCTTCTTTTTCTGCTGACTGTGGAATGCATATTAATATAACTGTGGGGAAGAGCTCTTTGATTGTTTAACATGAATTGTTTTTTCATTTACATATTTATTTATATATAGGGGCTGTCTTGATTCCTGAACAACTCTGGGCATTCAGATAAACCACACTCTATGAACATAACTGATAGGGACTCCATAATCATTTATTTATTTATTTATTATTCAAATTTCTATACCGCTCCCTCTCCCAAAAAAAGGGACTCGGGGCGGTGTACAGCCTACTAAAAACACATAGAATACACATAGAATAAATACAATTTAAATACAATTTAAAAATAGATTAAATAAGCGGAGAAGCGGTGTTATGTGGGAGCTCCGAGGGGCTCCCACGATCACCCGCGCGGCTGCATTCTGGACCAACTGCAACCTCCGGAGACTCTTCAAGGGGAGCCCCATGTAGAGAGCATTGCAATAGTCCAAGCGGGAGATAACGAATCATCCAGTACTAAGACCTTGGAAGAAGAGCCAAACATTTAAAAAGTAGAAGCCACTGGGAATTCAGGGAGGGTGGATGCGTAGGAATCATTTCAGAGAGTAAGCACTGCAACAGAGAAGGTAAACTTCCTTGGTCTCAATAAACAACATTGTGTGATTGAGGGATCTGAGTTTCATCAGCTCTGACCAATCTTATCAGATATGCAGAATCCAAGGGAGATACAATATGTAATCCCTCAAATAACCTGGCTCTACAACATGAAGAGCTTTTTTTAGATGATAACATCGGCCATGCCGGTTAGGACTGAAGAAAATTGTTGCCCAAAATATAGCAGAGCATCTGGTTGCCTTCATAGCTTACAATAATTGATTTCTGGTTCTAGTATTGCTTAGGTTCCAGGGTGTACTTTCAATTTGCAGAGAAAATTGAATCTGCAACTTTGAATCCTTTGGCGTATTCATGGCTCTATTGCTAATGCAGAAGAGTTCAGAAGTTGATGAAAGGAGATGGAAAGTGTTCCTTGGGGACCAATCATTTGAAAACCATCCACGGAGACTATTGTTGGTGATCACCATTCATTGGCGATTGCTGTCTTAAAACAAATATAAATAAAAATGTTCCGTCCTGGAAATAAGAAATGGCCTCTAAAAAGAAGAGAGCATCCTTGGCACAAATCTCTGTATTCCAAAAGAGGTTATGCTTTGTGCTATTTGGTAAATGTAAAACAAGTCAAGGCCAGAGCACAAATTAAATATACGACACAGGAATCAGAACATGATGTTTTAAAAATATAAAATATAGCCCCATGATACTCCATTGTATAATTGACTTTTAGTGTTCACTGTTGGGCAATAAAATTAACAGCTATATTTAAATCAGTTCCCTAACACACACCAATGTGCTATAAACTGAAGTGTGCATAAAATAGATTCTAAACAGGGAAAAGAGAAAAGAAACACTGAGTGAGTTCCTCCAGGCTACCTATGTACCTAAACACAAATAGCAATTTGACAGTACACTTCCCATGCTTTGAAAGGAAATGGTAAAAGCAAACATGCTCTCACTTAGATCAAAGTGGGCCTTGTATAATGAAACAATTCACAGGGTTCAGACACAAGTTTCCCCACCACTGAGTTAAAGTGCTATCGGTATGACCTTCAGTCAGCAGAAAACTGGCATGCAAATTGCTGTCCCCACTTCCAAGCCCTTTCTTCCATCTATTGTCTCGGTTCCCAGGCGGTGCCAGTTCCCTGATTCCCCTCTAAGATACTGGAGGACAAAGCTTAACAGATTTTATACATTGTGAGGCTGAAGTTGGACAGTGTCAAATGGAAGGGATGCCAACACCCATTGGGGAAGAAGCTGTGGAAGGTAATACTGCTTGCCAGCTCTCTTTGCTGGCCCAGGTTGCTGAAGAACTTGCCAGGTGGAGCATCTCTGCCCAGAGATTTCATGAGAAATGCTGTTGCGCTGGGTTGATAGGGTTGCTGTTTGCTGTGGGACAACCTATTTGTCCTCATGAATAAACATTGGGAGACAGCCTGGATTCTAACAGGAAAAAAAATTGCTCTTTTGTGTTGGTTTTTATTAATTGTTTCATGTTACGTGGGAGTGGAAAAATGAGTTTGGCTTGGGGCAAACATTAAAGTAGATATGAAGAGAGACTGCAGGCAAGCACTTGTAATGAAATATAAATGAGCTGCTGGCTAACCTGCCTTTTTTCCAGCCTGAAATCCAACAAGGAAGTCAAGATGACAGCAATGGAGGACCCTCAACATAAAATTCCTGCTATTTTTAATGACAGGTTGGTCATTAGTAAAAGATCTATTATCCACGATTCAATCTTGGATCAAAACACTGTTCTGGTAGAGAGAGAGAGGGAGAAGGGAAGAGTTAATCTCTCCTAGTTTTTCCCTTTAATCAATGGGCCTAAGTCAGGAGGGGAGGGAGGGGCTGTAAGTCTATGACATCTCCAGCTCACTGAGCAGAACTTCATCTGATGGTCTGACCACTTCTAATGTTTGCTCCTGTGCTTAAGTGACCGAGTCATAGGAGGAATACTTTTAGTGTACCATCTGCTTCACTGCACAACAATCTAACCTCCTGTTAACCAGGGTGATTTCTGCGATAACATTGGATAACACTAGATTTTAATGTTCATGGTGATATTACCCAGCCAAGAATGGTTCACAATTTCACATCCCCAAGAGGACCATAGGTACGTGCCAAAGGCTATGTGGTCCAATGCATACATTGAATTTATTTTTTTTTTCTGTTCATACTGGCAGTCTTAAAGTGAAGGAATTTTTTGTTACTCATGTCATAGGCAGATCCCTCTCTACTCAGTCTGAGATTGGCAGCTGTTATTAACATTTGCAGAAGTAGAAGAACAGTTAAAATAGCACAAGCCCATCTAAAGATGGATCTGAATGATTTTCTTAATGTTTTGGGAAAATAGCCCAGCTTGTCTTTGGGTGATATTCTTAAAAGCCTAACTGATCTCTGCTGTAGGAAGATGGCCAGACAAATAATCCTATTGCTTTTAAGTCTGCCTTTTCCTTGCAGTAGAGCTCTATCTTCTCTCCTATGTTTTTTAGAATAGAGTAGTGTAGAATAGAGTAGAGCAGCGTAGAGTAGAGTAGAATAGAGTAGAATAGAGTAGAATAGAATAGAATAGAATAGAATAGAATAGAATAGAATAGAATAGAATAGAATAGAATAGAATTCTTTATTGGCCAAGTATGATTGGACACACAAGGAATTTGTCTTGGTGCAAATGCTTTCAGTGTACATAAAAAAAAAGATACATTTGTCAAGAATCGTCAGATACAACACTTAATAATAGTCATAGGGTACAATAAGCAACCAAATTATACTAGGAAACAGTCAATAAAAATCGTTAGGGTACAAGCAACAAGGTTACAGTCATATAGTCATAAGTGGGAGGAGATGGGTGAAAGGAAGGATGCGAGGATTAATAGTAATAGTAATACAGGCTAGCTCAGATTCTGAGCTAAATCCTGTTTTGGATAAAATTGCAAAAAAAGAACAGTTTGGAAATATTCCTTGATCCCCACTCTCATTCTATTTGGAGGGAAGTGATTGTGACTGTGCTAAGTAAAATATTTTAACAATCTTAGATATCAAGTCAGAATTTATGACTATGGTGTACCCTCTGGTTACATTGCTTCTTGACCACAGCAAAGAGCTTTTAACTGTTGATTATTTTAGTGATTGCTTTTAAGTTTAGTTTTAAATCTAATTTTAATTGCATTTAATTTCTTATATTTATACTGTGTAATTTTTTTATTGCTGGAAACAACAGTAAAAGTTGGAATAAACAAAAAGGCAGGATATGCATTGGATTAATTTTGAAAGAAGGAAATATTACATATAAGATTGAAAAATTGATTGTCTTGCTCATGGACTGGTAATAAAATGAAGGCAACATTAGAGACACATTCATCCAAATGACTATTTATAGTATGTTATATGCTACTTCTCATTAAAAGAACTTCCAAAGCAATTTACACCCAAAATTACAATTACCTCTAAAACTCAATAGGTTAATGTGTAATACATACATTAAGACTTACTAAAGAATTCAAAACAGGTTATTTAAGATGTTAATATTACATCAGTAACAGGAAACAATAGCAGCATTAATACATTATTAAAGGTATAGGGGAATAAAAGTATTTTTGCTTGGCCTCACAAAGAATAAAGTACTGCCCAGCATACTTCACTGGAGAGGGCAATGTCAATGGCAGAAAGATCAACAACACACCATTCAAACCCGCTCTCCCCTTCATTGTCTGAAGAAATGGAACTTAAGTTGCAACATTCCATAAGGTTTTTTAGAATCTCTGAAGCAGCGGAAAAGCCACTTAAAGTTTGAAAACTCCTTCAGAAAGTTCTGAAGCACTTCAGAACCAACCAATGTTATTTGCCTCAACAAAAGTTGCACAATGATTTGCAAACTTGCTTTGAAGGTAGGTCTCAACTGAGACTTTAATGACTCAAACCACCCGTTCACCCAGCTCAATGATCTTTGTATGCTAAGGATTATGGTTATGAATATTATTTCAATTTATTGGTCATCCCACTCCACTGAACTCCAGATGGTGATGAATGCGCAGATCTTTATTTACTTCAAGGTGGGATACATGAAGACCATTTTGCAAAGATAGAATGAGTCTCTTTTATATCCCAAATGGCCTTCATGATTGTCATTCCCAAGTTATGCTGCTCTCTTTTCTTTACCTTGGAAGTGAAGGCTGTACTTATTACAATAGAATAGAACTTCTGTGCTGTTTCTTTCATGGCACATCTCTTTTGATCCTGCAGTACCAATTTCTATTGCAATATTATTAAAAAATGAAATTTTAGATTAGAAGCAGACATATTAGGCATTATTATTATTATTATTAGCATATGGTGTTGTCACAGTAGACAGGAGACCACAATACTATTGCAGAGTAGTAGTTTGGCTTGCCAAACTGCCTATAACAGGTACCAGCCCTGTTATAGGACATATTTGCATGCTTCTCAAGGTGCACCACAGGAGAGCAAGCTGGCTTCACACCAGAGAGAAAGATTAGCTGTTCTTCTTGCAGCATCACCCAAGGCCCCCTCCCTTCCTGGAGCTGCCTCACAAATGGGCAGGGCAACTAGGAAGGTTCAGAGCCATCAGGAATCTGACTGCCTGCAAAGAGCACCAGCTTGTTTCCCCACCAAAGTGGTACCTATTTATCTACTTGCATAGAATATGCTTTTGAACTGTTAGGTGGACAGAAGCTGAGGCAAGTGACAGGAGCTCATCCTGTCACAGTGCATGGACTCAAACCACTGGAGCTGAGGCCATTTCAAGGGTCATTAAGCCATTGAGCTACTGTGCCTCTTACACTAGGCATTCAAAGACTTCTGTAAAAAGTATGTATTATTGAACAGTGAATGAGGCCTTTATGAAAAAATTCAAATAACTGCTATGTATCAAAGATAGGCATTTATTCATAATGAAATGTTTAATTTTTGTTTCTTTTGTTCTGTCCACATAGTATTATAAAGTTGAAATTATTTTGGGTGGAAGGGATGGTTTCTACCACTGGTGGGATTCAAACATTTTTACTACTGGTTCTGTGGCTTAGTGGGTGTGGCATGGCTTGGTGGGCATGGCATGGCTTAGTGGGTGTGGCAGGGGAAAGATACTGCAAAATCTCCATTCCTACCCCACTCCAGGAGAAGGATACTGTAAAATCTCCATTACCTCCCCACCCCACTAACATGCTTTCCAGCTCTGCTCTCCTGTGGAGAACTGGTAGCAGAAACTTTAAGCAATTCAGAAAACCAGCAAATACCACTTCTGACTGATCCCGCCCCCATCTACTCTCTGCCTCCCGAGACCCAGCTGATTGGCTGGGTTCTTCTTTTTTTTTATTGCCCTGCACAGGAGAACAGAGCTGGAAAGCAGGTTAGTGGGGTGGGGAGGGAATGGGAATTTTGCAGTAACCTTCCCCCAGGTGTGGGGTGGAAATGAAGATTTTACAGTATCCTTCCCCTGCCATGCCGACGAAGCCACGCCCACAGAACCAATAGTAAAAAAATTTGAATCCCACCACTGTAGTATACCCATAAAATTTAGTATTTCTCTATTGATACAAAATCAATAATCAATATTGATTTGTATCAATATTGATACAAAGGTGCCTAATTACTCAACTCATGTCCTTGTGTGGCCTTTTCTATTTCATCTAACAGAATTCTCTGATTTCATAAAATATACTTAATATAATTCACACTGTGAAATGATTTTCATAAACTTCCTGTATGAACTTATGAAGTTAGTCACTCTGTGCAAGCTGAAGTGTTAATATGAATTTAAATTGCATCTTGCAATAAACTGAAAACAGATTTGTGTGACTTTTTTGCCATAAGTACATCCAATTTGTACAATGTAAAAAGAGCTGTACAATGCAAGGATTTATGTAATTAAGTCATCCACCTAATTCAAGGACATGATCTAAATCATAACCATATATTAATAGTGAAGGAAAATAAATAAGCCCTTTTCATCTCTTTTCATAACAGGTAAAAATAAATGATTATTATTGCTTCTTTCTGAAGTGACTCTAACTTTATTACTTTTGAATACAAGTAAACAAATTGGATGTGTTGCATTAAATTAAGGGTATCTCAAACAGACTTAAAATTGATTCTATGGCTTAACAAGCCATAGTCTTATCTCTAGGTCTCTAAGAAATTCTGTATTGTATTTAATTTATTTATAAAGTAACCCGAAGGGATGAAACTTAAGGATTTGCAGGTCTTCCTTCTAATAATAATAATAGTCCATCAGGGGCTTTCTAATCATAGGGATTTAAGAACCTTTCTTTGTGTTGAATGTCATTTGAAATATAATTTTATCAAAAAAGCAAAGACACATGTGTTTCCTGTGTAATAGAAATCTTGCTCTCAAACTTAAATATATATGTTTCTGTAAGTGGCAAGATACTTGCCAAATTGTGCTGTTGTTTGCAATTTTTATACTTGCTGTCAAAGAAAAAGATACATTGTTTTTTACAAACTTAAATTTGCAAAGATGTTCTTTCCATAATGTCTCCTCCACTAACAGGTAAGAGTGACATGAATTTGACACTCTTACCAGAGAAGGTCCAACTGTTAACCTGTTGATAGCATCCATCTTGTCCAAAAGACTTTCGCTTCAAAACCCTTTTAATCTTTTCCCCGATACACCTCAATTGAGAAGGTGCTAGCCCGTTTACTCATTCCCCATTTTGTTAATGAGCAAAATATTATTACTATTTATGGTATTTTCATGTAAGGCAATAGAAAGCATAGATCTAACTTCAGATTCAAGCCTTGAGTCAAAGAAATCAATTTTCCAAAGAGCTAAATGAGCTAGATTTAAATATTACAATTGGTGGGAGATGTCTATAATTGACATCCAACATGTTAATAAGGGGCAACATGGTTGCTTGGTTGCTTCTTTCTTATTCCTAGCTGGTTTCTACACACAACTGATTTTTCTTGATTAATTACTTTTCTCTCCTTCCTTTGTACCTCAGATTGTATTTGAGGTCTGATCAATTATTTTTTTCACTCGATTCTTGATTCTACTTATTTTCTACTTATTGCTTGTTCAGAGGCAGCTTCCTATCTTTTCGCTTCTCCCTCCCTCTCTTTCTCTGAACATAGCAGAATTCTGACTCAGCTCCAGGTGGGAAGATATTTAATTTCTCTAGTCCAACAGATTCATAAGGGGATAACTGGTAACATGAAAAAAAGTCCAGCTGGCATTTATCTTTCCCTCCAAATCAGGCAAATAAAAACAAGGATTCGGATTTTCTTCAACAACAAAAATGCCTCAGATGCTTAAAGCAGCATGAGATTCTCCACAGAGGACATTTCTTCTTCCCTATGATTCCTGGAATGTCCACATAAGCAATAAATTTTCAAACTTAAGTCCTCCATTTAACAGAGGGCCATTTTAAAAAAAAAAAAATTCAATTAAAAAGACAAAGATGAAAAACAAGGCTTACAAAGTTGGTAGTTAAATGAATTAGAATTGCAGGTAGTCCTTGACTTACGATCTCAACTGAGCCCAACATTTCTGTTGCTGAGACATTTATTAAGTGAACATCGCCCCAATTTACAACCTTTCTTGTTGCGGTTCTTAAGTGAATCGCTGTAGTTGCTAACTTAGTAACAGAGTTGTTAAGTGAGTCTGGCTTCCCAATTGATTTTGTTTGTCAGAAGGTCACAAAAGGTGATCACATGACCCTGGAACACTGCAACTGTCATAAGTACATGTCAGTTGCCAAGCATCTGAATTTTGATCGCATGACTATGGGGATGCTGCAATGGTTGTAAACTGTGAAAAATAGTCATAAGTCACTTTTTTCAGTGCCGTTGTAACTTGGAATGGTCACTAAATGAACCGTTGTAAGTCAAGGACTACCTTTATATCCATCAAGGCATCCCTATCTCTATTCCAAAAGATGGTGCAGCAGTATTTTCATCATTAAGTGATACTAGACTGAGGACAGCTGGTTACGCTGAGTGCATAGCTGTTTGGCATCATGCGGTTTCAAGCTGATTTTTCATGTAGTGTTTGGAACCGAGCTCATGCTAATGGGTGAAAGCAAATATAATGATAATGTTGTGACCAAGATCAAAGGTTTAGTCTTCCGAGCTTTCAGACTCATACTGGAGCCCATCCTCAGGGAACTTCTCTCTAGCAGTGTGTGTGCTTTGAGCTATTCTGTGCATGGAATTTATATGGTGCCTGGTTGTGTGTAGCTTTTTAGTTGTTGACTGAAGTAGTTGGCTGTGGTTCCTTGTGCTGCCAAGCCCTTACTTCCTAACTACTTGATAAGATGGTAATAAATCAGCACTCCTGTTGACTGATGAGGTGCCCATTTCCCAGGCTTTAATTACTTCCCTGGCTGTTTTTGTACCTGCTTGTCCAACAATCTTAATAGCTGCAAAATTGAATGTGCAGCCTTGTTCAATACTAATGAACATGTGAGATGTAAATGGTAAGTCAGTAAAGTCCCTGGATGTAAGTGCCTAGTCATTCTTCCTGTGTATTTCTCTTTTCTTGTTCCAAAGTAGCACTATCACAGAAACTCACTGAAACAATAAGTCATAGAAGGACCAACCTTTGTTTTACTATAGCTGCTATTCTTCAAACCATTAAGACAGCTGACAGACGAATGGAGATATGGAACATTGAACACTTTTTAATGTCTCTTGGACATTGTGTTTGCCTTCTTTTTTACAACATTGGTGCTCCTTTCCAACTCCACAAAGCAGTAACAAACATTGCAAGATGGACAGCAAACCAATTTAATAAAGTAATGATAATTGAATTAATTAATTATGTCATTTTTAAATCACCCATCTCCCTTACATAAAGTTCCCTTCTAATTTAAATCTGCAGGAACAAAGGGCTTTTTGATAAATGCATGCGCAGCCTTACTTTTAAAGTCTCGTTAGAAAAAAAAAAGTGATCCATAGAAATCTGGATAAAAATATCTTAGTAATTTACTTAATTTTGTCCCAATCAAGTCAATCACAACTCCTGGCAACTATGTGAACAAGTCCCTAGCAGTGGCCTTAGCATCATTTTTGGAAGTGATTGCCCTCATCATCTTCCTAGACCTGGCTGGCTCAAAATAAGTCAGCTGGCTTTTTACCTAAGGCAAGACAAGAACTTGTAGACTTCTGTTTTCTAGCCTGATGCTTTCGACCACAACACCGAATTGGTTTTCATTCCAATCATTTGCTGTCCTCTTTTGCCTTCCTCAGTTGCATCATGTGTGAAATTATTATTTTTCCCCCTCTGGAAGACTTAATTGACAACATAGCATAGAATTAAACAAATATATTTGCTCATTTGAGAGAATGCCCTACAGACTATTTTTCTTCTTCTTTTTGCACTATAGCAACATACCAAGCCATTCTTATTTAATTAGTTAGACCAAAGTATTTGAAAAACAGTTTTGAAAGTAATTTAATTTGAGACTTTGATAAATATCCAGGGATTTGTTAGCTGTGGACTTATGACCTACAAATTGAGTTTTCTTTACAAACTGCCATCAAACCAGTCAAATAGAAATGACAGTTATAAAGGAATATCTTAGAGAGCAAGATATGGATGATCAGATGATAAATATAGATACAGATATCACTTGAAGTGCTTTTTCAAGTGAATTCAACATTTACAGAAACAGACTTTCTATTACTTCCCTCATATAAACATGCACATACACCCGAGCATTCATACATATGGAGAACTCTTGGTGATTTTGACCCAAACATTGCATGAAGGTCCTAGTCTATACAATTAAGAAGTGGTCAGTGGAGGCAGCATCCTTTCAGTTCTGAGGAAGAGAGACTGTGACTAAATAAATAATATCTGAAAATATATATGCAATATTTTCTCATGCCACTGTAGTCATTTTTTTCAATTTTGTGAGAACTGCTGGATGTCATCAAGAGAGGGTTAGCTGATGACATTTCCTAGTTGTTACCTAGTTAAGTGATGAAACGTCTCCTAGAAAACAATCAGGTTTTGAGAGCACCAAGGACCCCACAGAGTTAACACTGTCTTTAAGTGGAGGGAATATCCTTTGCACTTAAACCAGAGCTGCAATTTGAGAAGCAGAAGATGTATGCTTTGTCCTGTTATTTCAATGACTATCAATCTCAGGCCTAGATAGGAATGAAGGACAAAGTACCATAATGATTGGGGATGTTAATTCTAGGAACAGTTGCTAATAGGATTTGCAGAAAGTGTAGGCAGATAAATATTGATTTCATCATAAAGACATGTAAGTATAAAGGAAGGGACTTCTTGAATTGGCAATTGGAAAAGAAGCAGAAATATAACTTCTTAAAATGAATTATCAATTTATATAAAGTTTATATTGGCCATTAGAATTGGCCCTCATGGTGTAATTTAAAAAATATAGAAAACAGAATGGTATTCGTGAAGTCCTTGGTGCTGTCTTGTACTTTTTATTATATGTATTTTGTATTTTGTAATTGTATATTTACGACTCTTGAACTGGATATTCAAGGTGGAGCTGTTGCCTGGGGGGATATGAGATCTGTTACAAGTTTGTACAGAGCGTAAAATGGTAGCTTTGGCCCCTGATGAAATATTCCGTCTATGACCTTTTATTATATTATGTTATAATGTGATTTTCCCCTCCGCTTTTAGAAGACTCCATTACTCACATATGGTACCTGAACTTTTTCTGTTCTTTCCAAATGTTCCCCACAGCAGGACAAACACAGCCAAGAACTTTGCCTCCTCACCTGCAGGATGCATTTTACAAGCCTTTATGTCAAGAAGAAGAGGCATAACTTCTATGGACTCCAAAGTGAAGCTTCTACCCAACAGGTCAGAATTTGATCATAGGTTCCTTTTTCTAATCACCAGGCTTTGTAGAGTATGGTGCAAGAAAGGGAAGAGTGACCATTTTTCTCATACTTTTTCTTTCACAAGGGTTTATTTCTGGTATCTCTAGAAGTTGAGTATAATGCTATGGTTTGGTTAATATTTGCCAGCTTGGAGTAAACAATTATCAAAATTGTGATACACTGAGTCATAACTGTCCATTTCCTGATTCCATTTTGTACCATGGAAGGGCAACTATAGCAACTATATGAACTATGGACTCCCAGAATTCCGGAACCAGCATGGAAAGTTGCTCAATAAACTTTCCACAGTTACCCACCCCTGCACTATATAGTATATATAGTGGGTATGGATATGGATATGGATTCCCACAGCACTATTATGCCTATGTATTACTATTATCCTTCTCATCTTTCCTATTACACATACACACACTATATATATATATATATATATATATATATATATTGTATGTGGATCTTTGGTTCTTCGGGTTTTCTCCCGCGTAGAATTGGAAATATCTAGGTGACGTTTCGATGAAGTCTCATTTATCATCTTCAGGCTTGCGTCTTCGGCCTTGTGCTTCTCAGAGTGATGTGAGCTTGCAGCTGCTTCTTCCTTTTAACTACTAGTGGGGGTGTGACTTGATTGGGTGGGGGCTTGGCTGTGTTCTGATTGGGTGGGGGTGTGTTCTGATTGGTTGGGGGTTTGGCTGTGTTCTGATTGGTTGGGGGGTTGGCTGTGTTCTGATTGGCTGGGGGTGTGTTCTGTTCTGATGGGGGTTTGATTGTACTCAGGTTAGTCTCAGTTGCTGGGGGATTTGAGCTGGTGAGCTGTGATCCTGTTGTTTGGCTTCGCGTTCGTGGTCGTACTACATCTTCATGGTGGGCGTCAGTTCCCTTCATGTATGGGTTGTGGGGGTTTGGAGCAGGTAGTGATGCAGCTGTGGTACGGCTTCTGGTCCTTGGTCATGTTTCATCTTCTGTGTGGGTGTGAGTGTGCTTTCTGCGTGGAAGTGTGGTGGTAGTTTCTTGTGTGGCCCTCGTGGGTGTGGGTCTGGTGTCCTTTATGTTAGGTACTCGTTTGTTAATGAGGGCGGGTTTCCAAATGGCTGGTAGGCGGGAGGTGTCATCTCGTTTATTCATGCTGTGTGGGCGTTTTTCTATCTCTATGGCTTCTCTGATTATTCTGTTGTTGAAGTGTTCAATTTTGGCGATAGTTCTGGTATTTTTAAAGTCAATCTTGTGTCCTGTGGCTTTGAGGTGTTGGACCAGGGAAGAGGTCGGTTCTTCTTTTTTGATTGAGTTCTTGTGTTCTTCAATGTGTGCACTTATTCTTCTGTTAGTTTGTCCAATGTATGTGGTGGGGCAGGAGGTGCACGGGATTTCGTATACTCCTTGGTTTTCTAACTCAATTTTGTCTTTAGGGTTTCTTAGGATGGTGGATATTTTTCCATTTGTGCAGAATGCTGTTTTAATGTTGTGTTTTTGGAGGATCTTGCTGATTTTGTCTGTAGTGCCTTTTATATATGGGAGGAGGGCTTTGCCATTTTCTTGTTCTCTGTCTTGGATTTTGGTTGGGGTTTCTTTTTGGATTAGGTGAGTAATCTTTCTTCTTTGGAATCCATTTGCTGTTAGTACGTTAGTGAGAGTGTGTAGTTCGGTTTTTAGGTGTTGTTCATCGGCTAAGCATTTTGTTCTGGAGATGAGTGTCTCAGCTACGGAATTGATCTGTGCTGGGTGGTGGTGTGAGAGTGCGTGTAGATAGCGGTTTGTATGTGTTTTCTTCTGGTAGATGGTGTGTCCTAGGGAGCCATTGGATTTTTTGTATACTAAGACATCTAGGAAGGGAAGTTGATTGTTAGCTTCTGTTTCCATGGTGAATTGTATTTTGGGGTGTAGGCTGTTGAGGTGTGTGAGGAAGTTGTTCAGTTTTTCTTTCCCGTGTGGCCAGATTATGAAGGTATCATCTACGTATCTGAGCCAGAGTTTGGGTTTGTGATCATATTTTTCTAGAGCTTGTGTTTCAAAGTGTTCCATGTAAAGGTTTGCGATGACAGGTGAGAGGGGTGATCCCATGGGTGCTCCTTCTATTTGTTTGTATTTTTGTCCATTGTAGGTGAAGTATGTATTGGATAGGCAGTGGTTGGTCAGATCTAGGATGTGCTTGGGGGGGTTGTATTTATTTTGGATGGCTGTCAAGGCTTCTTTTATAGGCACTTGGGTGAAGAGGGATATGACATCGAAGCTCACTAATAGATCGCTGGGTTGTAAGTTTTGTTTCTTTATGATCTCGATGAACTGGAATGAGTCTCTTACATGTGAGTTGATGGATTCAGCATAGGGCTGTAGTTGTTTGGCGAGAAATTTGGCTAGGAACACATCCGACTACCAAACCAAATTAACCAACCTACTCCAAGACCCCACATACAAACCCCTAAACACAGACCCCACCACCTACCTAGAAAAAACCACCAGATCCAAAATAAAAGCCTCCCCCATCAGCGAAGAAATCCAGCAAAGAATCATACCCAGAGAGAAATCCTCCAGATGCCCTAAGCTTTATGGTCTCCCCAAGATACACAAAGAAGGAACCCCACTTAGACCAATAGTCAGCTCCATAGGCTCACCTCTACAAAACCTAGCCAAATTTTGTATATCCACCATCCTAAGAAACCCTAAAGACAAAATTGAGTTAGAAAACCAAGGAGTATACGAAATCCCGTGCACCTCCTGCCCCACCACATACATTGGACAAACTAACAGAAGAATAAGTGCACACATTGAAGAACACAAGAACTCAATCAAAAAAGAAGAACCGACCTCTTCCCTGGTCCAACACCTCAAAGCCACAGGACACAAGATTGACTTTAAAAATACCAGAACTATCGCCAAAACTGAACACTTCAACAACAGAATAATCAGAGAAGCCATAGAGATAGAAAAACGCCCACACAGCATGAATAAACGAGATGACACCTCCCGCCTACCAGCCATTTGGAAACCCGCCCTCATTAACAAATGAGTACCTAACATAAAGGACACCAGACCCACACCCACGAGGGCCACACAAGAAACTACCACCACACTTCCACGCAGAAAGCACACTCACACCCACACAGAAGATGAAACATGACCACGGACCAGAAGCCGTACCACAGCTGCATCACTACCTGCTCCAAACCCCCCCAACCCATACATGAAGGGAACTGACGCCCACCATGAAGATGTAGCACGACCACGAACGCGAAGCCAAACAACAGGATCACAGCTCACCAGCTCAAATTCCCCAGCAACTGAGACTAACCTGAGTACAATCAAACCCCCACCAGAACAGAACACACCCCCAGCCAATCAGAACACAGCCAACCCCCCAACCAATCAGAACACAGCCAAACCCCCAACCAATGAGAACACACCCCCACCCAATCAGAACACAGCCAAGCCCCCACCCAATCAAGTCACACCCCCACTAGTAGTTAAAAGGAAGAAGCAGCTACAAGCTCACATCACTCTGAGAAGCACAAGGCCGAAGACGCAAGCCTGAAGATGATAAATGAGACTTCATCGAAACGTCACCTAGATATTTCCAATTCTACGCGGGAGAAAACCCGAAGAACCAAAGATCCACATACAAATACCCGCGAAAATCTCCGAAAACATATATATTGTATATGTATACATATCCATGGAAAGAGAGAAATAGAAAAGAGACAAACCTACACTAGTTACTATGTCAAAAAAGCAAACCTCCTTAAACAATTTAAAAGGAAATCAGGGTATTTCCAATAGCATATTTTTGCATAACTTCTAGTTTGTCCCTTCCACTGCTGTTGCCTAATTTGATGCCAAAAGCTTAATAGAGTGGAGAGAACCACAATGTACCGAAATCATTAGTTAAAGCATTGTGCAGGATAGATAGTGCAAATCAGTTACAAACTAGCTTTTATTATCTTGCTTTTTTAGATGTTAGTGGAGAAAAAAGATGAGAACATCTAAGGATGGGCATAATATGATCTCCTTGTTTTTTTCAACACTTTAAGCTACTCACGACAGTTTGGAAGACAGGCTTGAAATTAAATGAGAAGAGTTGATTATGTTATTGAGTGGTTTTGTGCTATTGCTTAGATGACTATTTTATACGCACAGGTTTCCTTTCTCTGGAAGAATACAACTGAGACTTATATTTTAACTATTTATAGTTAATAAGATGACAGGGTATCTCAAGGAATACCATATTCTTTGCCTTCTGTGAAATAATTTGAGTTTGGCCTTGTGATTTTTCAGCTGACATCCCAAGCCACAGGCATAGAACTTGCCCTACTGTAGAAATGGAACCTGCAGTGGTGCTGAAATTTAGACTTATATTTTTTGTGTGTGTTGTTGTTAGGAAGAGGCCGGCAAAGCTGAAGAAGGATCTCCACAGACATTCTCAAAATTCCTGTGCTAACCCCTTGATCTCTCACCGAATTAGAGAATTCACTATAAACATTGATTGAATCAGCCATGCAAAATTTCATATACAGAATAATTAAACATCAGCATGTTAATGCCTGGAACAACAACAAAAAAAAAGACCTATGCTGTTCTAAAAAGTTGCAGAGAAATCTTAAAAACTGCAAAGAAAATAGGCTGTTGTGTGTGCAATTAAAAAGGAAAAGAAATACGTTCGTTACCCAATAACAATAAAGCTATAGTACTTAATTCTAGATGTACTCTCATAATATCCTCTAACTATGGGCATTGCTTTTATATATGGAGAGCAAAGAAGATAACCTTGTTCTACGCAAGAACTATTACCCAGGCAAAAGGGGTTGAAATATTTTATTAGGTCCAGAGCAACAAGATAACATTCAGAAATGGCTCCCTTTTGAGATTGAAGGGGAAAGGAGATACTGCACCAGTGGTGGGATTCAAATTTTTTTACTACCGGTTCTGTGGGCATGGTTGGTGAAAGGATACTGCAAAATTTCCAGTCAGAGGTGATATTTACCAGTTCTCCGAACTACTCAAAATTTCTGTTACCGGTTCTCCAGAACTGGTCAGAACCTGCTGAATACCACCTCTGTACTGCACAACCAGACATGCAAGGTTCTGTTATTATAGTCAGTCTCAACAAAGGAAGTTTTAGCCTTCCTGTTGATTCTTGGTCTGATCTACTTCCCAAGCAAACTGGGTAAAGTCTATCACAGCAGCATTAGCAATGCGGGATAGCTGTCCTTTCTTCTGATATGTAGAAGAGTTCCTATGCCATTCTTTCTCTTCTAATAACAGAATAACACAGTTGGATGGGACCTTGGAGGTCCTTTAGTCCAACCCCCTGCTCAAGCAGCAGACCCTGTTTTAGACAAATGGCTGTCCAGTCTCTTCTTATATGCTTACAGTGACGGAGCAGCCATGACTTTCTCAATTTTCCATGTCACCTCAGCCAATTCATTCTTTCTTCATATATTTATTTTACCATTTGATTTTCATTCTCTTTAAATGACCAGATGCTTTTAACATACCTTTTCTTTAGTGATCACTCACTTTTGAACTCAAGTCTACATTTATCCATCACCCATTCATTCTTCTACTTGAAAATAGTATTAAAAAGTTTGTAATACATTTTTTAATGCTGCACTAAGCATGTTTATTTAGATGTCCCACAGAAATCAGCAATACTTAAGCAAATGTTTTAGGCATGCTTAAATAGGAAAAACAGCTTACTGGTTGAAAGAGGCCATTTGAAGAAGACATATGGAGTTTTTAAAACCCCACAACTAGTTTTGTTTTTTCTCTTCTATTTTACTTTGTGTTAATTTTTTCTTATTATTTTACCTGTAAGTGTAGCACTTACTGAATTTCTTCTTGTGTCTCACAATTGTAAATAATAGATCAATAAGAATCAAATATGCATGCAAATAGACCATTCTTACAACCATATTTTCTTTCCCATTTGCTATATATTCTAATATAATTTTGTCCATCTAAATCACAAGCCAAAATCATTGCACTTTATTGTTTTTAAATCTTGGGATAAAGAATCTCTTTGTATTTATCACTTTTAATATTTGTTTAGAGAAAACAGTGCTATTTCACAAGTCATTGTTTTCTGTTTACTTTTATGTGAAGATTTTTAAATTCTACATTCCTTCCTGTACAGACAGGGCAATTTTAAAATAAAACAGTTTTAAAATAAAACATATTGTAGAATGGAATAGAATAGAATATTTTATTGGCCAAGTGTGATTGGACACACAAGGAATTTGTCTTGGTGTAAATACTCTCAGTGTACTTAAAGAAAAGGAACATTTGTTAAGAATCAAGAATCATAATGTACCACACTTAATGATAGTTAAAGGGTACAATCAACATTAAATCATACTAGGAAACAGTTTATTTAGCAGAGTGATGGCTTTCGGGAAAAAACTGTTTTTGTGTCTAGTTGTTCTGGTGTGCAGCGGTCTATAGTGTTGTTTTGAGGGAAGGAGTTGAAACAGTTTATGTCCAGGAGTTTTAAAATAAAATATTAAAACAGTGTCATAAAAGCAATATTTTAAAACATTATGAAACGTATTTATTAATGAATTTGGGAGGAGAAACAAAACAGAAGGATTCATCCAACACTCCTACAAAGGAGACCGTGCAGTCTTCAGGAAACGTTCATTTTCCTGGTCAGTTTTTTTGGTGACACCTTGTCTGCCTCCATCAGCTAATCTTCTTCATCCCCTTGGGTGAATTACTTCAAAGCTGAAGTATGTGCTTCCTATGCAAGAAATTAATTGCTGGCTCAGTTGAATTTCTGAACACTAATTTGCGACTGAACTTCTAGGAGTTTTGTAAGAAGAGAGGAGAGATTGGAATGGAAACATGTTTGCTATGACATCACAGATTATTTAATCATGGATATGGGGTTCCAAAAAGTCTCAATAAGAACTGGAAGATTATATTTGCTCCTTCCCATTAGAACCAGAGGAAAGTATCTCCACTGATGACTTTTCTGTGGATCTGGAAGTTTGTCCCAGATACTATTGTTCACTTCCTGGACAAATGATTGAAAGGTGGCAACTGATCAACTTCAGGTGTTTTAGGAAGAAAAATATTTTTCAGGATTTCTTCCAGTCTGATTTTACCTTTGGGTTCAAATCTGCTTCAATTGTCTTGACAGGGAACGCTATTCTGTTATTTGTTTAGGGTGGCGATACAATTATTAGTGGTATTTTGGAATGGATCTGTCAAAGGGTAGTTCTTTTTGGCAAAATAGCAATAGCACTTAGATTTACATAGCACTTTACAGTGCTTTACAGCCCTCTCTAAGTGGTTTACAGAGTCAGCATATTGCCCTCAACAATCTGGGTCCTCATTCTACCCAACTCGGAAGGATGGAAGGCTGAGTCAACCTGAGCCTGAATCATTTTATGGCCCTATTATTTTAACACTCTATTTTTACTGTGGTCTCAAAAAATGTTTCAAATTATTAGTGAACAGATGTTACTCTACTATGCTTCTAAAACATTAATATTTAGGCTTTTGATCCAAAACAAACATAAACCAACTAACAATTGAGAGTTTTGTGGTTCTCTTGTTTTGCTTTGCTCTTTTCACATTTTGCCCACAGTTATGACAGAAATGCATAAACAATGCAACTTTATTGATAAATAATTGATTTTAAGAACTGTTCAGAAGTTTCTTCCAATGTCCACATCTGTAGATTGCTTCTTCTACCATTGTTATGTAAAGCTAATAGTTTTATGATGAACCATTGCATTGATGAACATTCAGGAAAAATGCAAAATCTGCAGCACTGATGCAAAGCAAATTGCAATCTCATTCATATTTTACAATGGCAGAACAATTTTTATCAAGAAAATTTAAGTTATATACATATGAAAGGAGTTCAAGTATTTGTTGATCATTACAGCCCACTTTTCTTCATGTCCTGAAGCAAAAGATAAGAAAGCAAGAGTGAATGAAATCATCCCATAATATGATTTTGGGCTTAAGATTTCAGTTTAGGGTTTCAATTTCAATTTCAATTCAATTATCATCAATAATAAAGAATAAAAGACTCAGAAAAATAATTCACTATGAAAGAAAATATTAAAGATGGGTAATAAATAAACTAACAAACAAATGAATATTTTTAGTTTAAATGGGTCCATTCTACATTGACTATTTGCTTTATTGATTTCAAATTCGTTATTTCATTTATTTGTATTCTTAGAATGTCTCAAAATGACTTTCTGGTGGTAATAGAATACTTGTTGCTTTGAATCTAGTACTACTTTTTCGAAGTAGTGCAGACATTTCAAAAGAATCACCTCTAGATGAGTTCAAAGTCTGAATTTAGTTCAAAGTCTGGTATGAAACAATGGGCAAAACGAGATAGAAGTCATCAGTTGCACTACTTAGCTAGCAAAATACTACAGCTAGTTTGATTGAACTATTTCGTTTTATTTTATAGCCTCTGGTAAATGCCATGAGCTATTTCAGCTACACGCCTTATTATCAGTCTAGATGGCAGATTATTTCCACATTCAGGGTAGTCTACTCACTCTTCACACAAATGAAGCATTATGACCTCCCCCTTTTATTTTCTTTATGGAGGAGTTTATGCAATTAAATGATCAGCTAATTGTTTAACACCAATAACACTAATGCTTCCCCATTATATGAGAGCACCCTTAACCCTGCTCAATGAGATCTATAGGTTAGGTGAAGCTGTTTGCAAAAGAAGATATCTATATGGCTATATCTGGTTGCTTTTTAAAGCATTTAACAAAGGAAGGTGAGTTCGTCTGTCAGAAATACCTACAGGAGCATTAATATTATTTTTCAATGAACGGACTTGCTCAAAACAGAGAGAAAGAGAAGTAGCTGGTTCAACAAAAGAAAAATAATAACACTAAAAGTTTCTGTCAGGTTTGCCTAGAAGAAAGTAAAGCCCAGCAGGTAAACTAGATCACAATGCCTGAGCCCCAACAAAACCTGAAAGCTTATTTTCAAAGTAGGAAGTCACTTTTTGTGGGCTAAAAGAATTATTTTATTTTATTTGTTTATTTGCCAAACATGTACAAGATAACAAGTATAAGTATGAACATAAACAAAAACAAAGGGAGTAAATACAGATAAATAGGGATAGTAAGACAGAGATGGTAGGCAAGCTGGTGCGCTTATGCACACCCCCTTTAAGGACCTTTTAGGAATGGGGTGGGGTCAATAGGAATTTGGAGCAATTTACCTTGAGTTTGTATCAGTTGTTTGACCATGTATTATTGTGATTGAGGCTGAAGAAGCCGTTGACAGGTAAGATGTTGTAACAGACAATTTTGTGTACTATGCATAAATCGGACTGCAGGCAGCGCAGTTCTAGATTGTCCAGGCTCAAAATTTCTGCCTTCCAGAAACTGTTAGTGACTTGTACTCATGATGGAGCAACCTCAGAGCAGGTCAGAGTGAGGTTTTCATTCCATATTTTGCATGCTGTGATGATACTATGTCAGAGATAGCAAACTGTGGCCTTCCAGATGTGGCAGAAGAATTAATGCTCAGCAGCTTCTGCCAGCATGTCCATTAGTGAGAAATACTTGAAGCTATAAATCAGCAACATCTGGAGTTTCATAAGATCCCCAGTCCTGCGTAATATTTTTTTTTAGCAGTTTTCAGTTGGGAGAGAATAAGTACATGCACTATATTATATTTTTCTTCATATTGTCAGATAAAAGGAGAAAGAAAATGCAGTAGCTTTCTAGTCAAGTAATCAGGTAATTCATAAACTATAAAAATGTACCTAAGCAATATTTTATGCTGGCTTCTGTGTTGGATTCAGGCTCATATGGAAGTCAATGCACTTACATTTGGGGGTTTTTCTAGTATCATGAAGCACAACCACTTACTTACTTGATGAATTTCATCATTAGAATCTGATTCTGGAAGTTGGCTTCTCACTAAACATTCACAATACTTCCAGGAGTTTCCACAAGATATTGGGTTCTTTTTTTAAAAAAAGTCAAGTATATAGCCATATCAGTGTAGAAACTCCATAGTGCACATCAAAATGAGGCAGAGCTTCAGTTGCCACCAATACAATACAATTATGGTCAGGGGTGGGATTCAAATTTTCTAACAACTGGTTCTGTGGGCATGACTTAGTCAGTGGGCATGGCTTGGTGGTCATCTGACTGGGTGGACATGGCTTGGTGGTCATGTTATTGGTGATCATGTTATTCAGTGCCATTGTAACTTTGAATGGTCACTCCACACAAGCAAAGTACCAGCAAAGGAGGGGAAAATAATCCAGAGAAATTCCTGAGACAGGAAGTTTAGTCCTGCCAAGAATGTAATAAGGGTTAACGGAGAGGCAGTTTTTGTAAGCGACACCAGAATGTTTCCTTACTGCCTTCCTTACAGGATTAGGCCAGTAATTTATTTTAACTACTGGTTCTCCGAACTGCTTAGCATGTTAATAACCGGTTCTAGCGAATTGTTGCGAACTGGTAGAATCCCATCCGTGATTATGGTTACTTTCTTGACTTTGTTTTAACCACATTCTGCAGATGCTCTTGAATGCTCCCTAGTGGGAAGAAATTGGAGCAAAGGATTCCCTTCTTCTTTTGAACGTTTTAATCTTTATTCATGCTTCTTTCATAATCCTACAAAGTCATGTTTCAAGGCTGGAGGATGCTCAGGACAAGATGATTAGCGATATTCTGTACTACTTGGCTACTATCATTTCCCCACCATTCATTTGCCTGCTCTCCAACCAGCTATCTGCTTGGTTTGTTTATTTATCAACCATATTTATATGGCTGCCCATCTCACATGATGTAACTCTGGGTAGCATACAAACAAACCATAAAAAAAGAATTTTACTTAGCCTAAGAGATTTAGCCTCAGATTATGAACAATGGCACCACTTTCTCAGATCATTATTCCCAGGCTTGTTTACACAACCACATTTAAAAGTTATTTAGTTGTTTTCCATAACTGTTACACACTTCCACGTTCTTGACAATCTGTTTCACCTATTCATCCCCTAGTCTGTTCCTAGCTCCTTCACCCTCATGTCAATGACCAGTTCCTTGCCTGTCTTGTTATCCTACTGTCCAGTGGTGGGATTCAAAAAAATTTACTACTGGTTCTGTGGGCGTGGTTTGGTGGGTGTGGCAGGGGATGGATACTGTAAAATCTCCAATCAGAGGTGGTATTGGCCGGTTCTCCGAACTACTCAAAATTTCCGCTACCTGTTCTCTCGAACTGGTCAGAACTTGCTGAATACCTCCTCTGCTATTGTCTATTTATAATAGGCAATTGTAGGGGGCTCTGGACCGTTAGACTTTGTGTTTACATGCTATGATCCAGTTCTAGGGATTGATTACTGGGCATCAAGAAATATCTGCAACATCTGATGGTTTTGCCAGAAAGATGAAATGAGCATTGTGACCAATGGGTCGGATTCAGCCAGTTTACACCACTTTGGGAGAACCGGTTGTTAAGTTTCTGAGCAGTTTGGTGAATTGGTTGTTGGAAGAAATCATTAGGGCAGAAAGCTGGTTGTTAAATTATTTGAATCCCACCACTGATTGTGACACTTGTTTCTCCATTGCCCCTATACACAGACAGATGCCTATGTATGTCATATAGCCAAAACTCTTGAACTCTGATTGTGATTAGGTGAAACTTTTTAAAGAATAAATGTACAAATATTCATAGATGCGATGTATGTATCCTGAGTAGTTTCTTTCCTTGAAACAATGATTTCAGAAAGCCTCCTGTGCACATTATATTTATGTCAATTACAACCCTTTTATTTGTGACCTTTTTTACAATGTGCTGTTGTATCATGAAAACCAAAGTATAGCTTCAACAAGAATAAAGCAGTCATAATAAAAAAAAATTCTCCTGGAAATGTTCGTACTAGCAGACTTGCTTGGATTCAGTGGTATATTTACACATCACCTTGTTAAACTAAGGGTAACATATTGGCAGATCAGTGCTTAGCTTTCTTCTGAGATCAGGATTTTCTTTTTCAGTTAGCAAAAAATAATACATGAAATACACCTCCACTCAGGCAGTTTCTTACATCTCCAATTCATCTTCTAGTCATAGTTTATTACAGTCATATCTTACACACAAAGCCAGAGGTTTCTCAGGCATACTTGGCTTCTCTTGTTTTCTCCTTCCCTAGTTGCTGACCACAGAACCTGCAGCCAACTTGGATCATTGTTTAGGGCAGTGGTGGCTAACCTCTTTCAGCTCCCATGCTGATAATTGTCTGTGCACTCACTTGCTCGCGTGCCAGTACCCAAGGCAATGTGTGCTGGGGATCCCCACACCCCTTGTGCATGCATGCAACCCCTCTTGCATACCACGCATCTACGCATCTGCGCATCTGCGTGCAACTCCCTCCTCGTGCCGCATGTCTGTGCATGAGTTCACAATTCCTACTTTTTGAGCAAGTTAAGCTTCTTATCTAGCAATGTGTTGTTCTTGTCCAAGTGTTGTTTCAGTGTTGTTCCTGAATCCAAATTAGGATTCATTGACCTGGTTTGCATATCATGCTAAATCAGGGTTGAACAATAGTTTGCTATAATTATAAGTGGCTATATGTCCATGGAATGTGCAAAGCCAAAACCTAATAAGTCACACTAGTTGGGTTCACACAGCATACTGAATCCTGATGAAGATTTACAAATAGTAACTACTGCATGTTGACAACATGTTATTCCTAAATAAATTGGTTTACACAACACAGTAAGATAACAATATATTGCATGACAAAGGTGTCATGCAATATATGACATCCCATCAATTGGAGATATTGCATGCAATATCTCCAATTGTTTCTGCCTGTCATACAAGATCCAAAAGGGTGGAATGCTTTGGTACCCTTCTATAAAACAACTAAACTTAGCAGGACTCAAGAAGTATACCATATTTGTGGCAGCACTTTTATGATAGCTTGCCCTCTAGTAATACAAATATGTCCTCTTTTGGGACCTTAAAATCTGCTAGCTCCAGCACAACAAAAAAGTGAATAAATAAGAAAAACCCCACAGGGCTCTGTCTTCTGACTTGTGCATCTTAACCTCTTCAAAAATCCTTAAAATTAGGAAGGAACTCTTTGATAGCATAATTTTCAGACCACCCAAAGTCATTTAGCTTAACATAGGGGGACAATAAGAGTCTGAAACAATAAACAGAACATAAAACGTCAAAACATCAAATGCAGTTCAGTGTAAGCCAAAATAAAGTGATGCCTATTGGAGCAAAAAACTATATAAAAGAGTCAATATTTTAATATGCCTTACTGTTTATGAATTTATGATTCCTCCTTTCCCATCAATTCAACTTTTTTTAGTTCTAATTGTTGCTGAATCCTTAACAGGGTGGTAGCAATTATATGTTACCTAGAGAAGAGTATTGTTAACTTTAGCATAAAATCCTTACTATTTCACTCTCTTGGTAAGATTGTCTTCTTTTATATAATTGCTATTTATTCTCATAATCAGAAAGGAGATTCTTCCACTAAACCATGGTTTTGTACTCTTTTCCAAGTGCTCTTAAAAGCACAGCAGTAGCCAATTATATATAATCTTGCTATATAACATTTATTATTCTACTTTCTATGAGCTCTTGCAGAAGACCAGCACCTACTGTTACCTAAATCTTGCTGTTGTGATACTGTCCTGGTCAATGAGTGAGTGATGCTGGGAAGTTTGCTGAACAAGCCATCCCATCAATTATTGCTCTTCAAGTTTACCGATCAATTAGTGTTCTTGCCATTTAATCATTGATCCCTCCACAACGGCACCCAAGCAAATCTTGGGAAACTTCATTAGTAAGAGGAAAGAAATATACTTCATTCCTTCACAAGGGGGAAAAAGAATTTGCTTGTCATTTTTTTCCGTACAAAATACCTACATACATGCCACATTGGTCCACTCTAAACACAATATGAGTTCTTAGGAAGCTAGCCAGATTCCTAATGACGAACGGGATGTGAAGAGAACCTTTCAGAAACTGGCAGGGTGAAAAGAAGCATGATCAAATGAGAAAACCTGAAACTTCAGCCAAGTGTTTCATAATTTGACCTGAATTTCTGGGGCCAAAGATAGTATCAGGACATTGCAATTAAGTTCCTGATAGAACTAACTCCTATGGGTTGAAATGTAATGGTGAGGCTTGCAGAAATGTGAGGAAACTTAAGAGTGGGGAAAACAGCCCACTAAACAGATGCCATTAAAGATGATGGTTATGAGGGAATGAATAATATAATGATATATGGGGATGACCTTGAGAGCTTGCGGGGGGGGGGAAGATGATGCCTAGGAAATGGTCAGATAAAGGAGATGATAGTATAATGACCAGAGAAAGAAGCTCAGAGTGGACCATCCCTACTTCTCAGGAGATGGTGGAAGATTTCACACTTAAAAGATAAACTGGTGGTGTTTTTGCCTGGTCTACCTGGAAAAACTGACAGGTAACAGGCCACCACTACTGATCCATAGCAATTTTTTTCAAGATCCTACACTTTACCTGAATTATGAACTTATATTCTACTGTCTGGGAATTCTAGAACATGTAGTCATAATACATAAAATTAACAAAAGAGGCATCTGGCTTGGGAATAGGAATTTCCATGATTCTGTTCAGTTAACTAGTAATTCTTCTTTTGTTAGAAATTAAAATAAAGTTCCATTGATACTTTAAAACATGACCTGTAAATCTGTTGTGTTCTCCTATTTTTGTATGTACTAATTTTGGATATGTTGCCACAAAGCCAGATAACACCATTTTCTTGTGAAAACACAGACAGTCATCATTATTTTAAAATAAAGTATTTTAACCTCTTGTCTTAAGAAGAAAGCAAAATAATTGGACAAAAAATTCACTTTGTGAGCACTTTCCCATGAAGAGAAGGGTTAAATACCCCTTCCACTGTACCAATGCCCCAATCTTTTATTTCTTCCCACCCTGCAGCAGCAATTAAAAACAAAGACAACATTAAATGCAGTCATGCATTTAATATAATGTGTAGTTTTATCCTTAGGAAGAGGTGGTGTTGGAATGAAACAATGCCTTAATAGCTCTCATCTGAAGACTTAGAAAATTGTTACCTCTTGACACTAAAAATGGAGTCCCCAAGGAGATACCAGGAATAAGGTTCATATTCATCTAAGGTATACAGCTTTTTAAGGTAAGCAAATGTGTGGATGTGGGTAAATAGTAAATGGACAATGATTCTGTTTTGCATTTTGCATAAAATGCATTGAAAACAAATGAAAGCAAATGAAAATGACTAGTTTTTTTAACCTGGCCAGTTAATGACTTATTTTTTTATTATTATCCCATCCTTATTTATTTATTTTAATAAATATCTTAATGCAGCAAAATACCTAAAGCTCTTTCCTCCTCCTATTTGCAACACTGCATGTCCAGGTGATCTTAACACAAAGATAAAATATTGAGAAAGGGAGCCATCAAATCACTGTAAGAGAGAAAAAATTTTCCTCTTAGAGAATTTGTTTGTTTTCTGGAAAGAGGCCATAAATATAGACTGGTCCAAAACATTTTTAAGAACTTTCCTTCTGGCTCAATTAAAAGTTCTCTTCTCATCCTTGAGCCACCAGGAAAATAAATTGGCTTAGCGTTTGCTGCCCCCATTGCTGATTACTACCCAGCAGGAATTCAAAAAGAAACTACAGAAACAGGATTCAATGTCATGTGAGAAAATGCACAGAGTGTGTTATGCAAAGACACTGATTAAACCCTCCAGCTTTGATGTCACTAATATCACTAATCAGGAAGAAATCACTGCCAATTATAACTCTGGTGTGATTGGCAGATAGGTTTGACAGATGGTAGGGTTAACCTACCATCAAAATACTTCCCCAAGCCCACCAGACATGGGGTAGTGGTGGGAGATGATCCCTAGCTTTATTGCACAACTCCTTCAGCCCAACAGTCAGCTCTTATTTTGACATGAGGTTTTAGCATTATTTTGAAGAGAGCTAAACTCATCCTGAGAACAGCTGATCTATAAGATAGGAAGCCTTCTTTTGCAGAATTGCCAGTTGCCTTCCCCACATAGGCTACAGGCCTGTTCTACATCTGATTTGTGGGGTGATAAATGATAAAATGGTAGATTTACACAGGTAAAATGATAGATTTACCCAATTCTCCCTGTTACTGAGGCCCACCCTTGCCCTATAACCAACTATATCCGGTCATTAGGAAGAACTCTTCATTGGCTTCAGGGAGCAATCAGTAACAGAACAAGCATGTTTTCTCTATCAGGCATGCTTTCAGGGAGGGAGGGAAGGAGAGAAGGAAGGGAGGGAGGGAGGGAGGGAGGGAGGAAGGAAGGAAGGAAGGAAGGAAGGAAGGAAGGAAGGACCAGAAGTGAGATGAGGAGCACCAGTCCTAAGTGGCCATTAAGAGATAGCCTCATCCTGCACCCTATAGATTACCTGACTATTGAATTGTCAATATACCCAGGGAAAAATATTGTTCCCCCTCAAAACTGCCAATGTTTGCTGTCAGTTTAACAGGAAGATGAAATGTATTGGGTTTTTGTCATTAGCTTTTGTCATTAGATTAAGCATACTTGCAATTTTGTATTGTTGCTTAATCACCTTGGATTGCGTGGGCATTTTGTCATTCTTGCAGGCATACTGGAATTTGTTCTAGAAGCTTCAGTGGAACAAGATAACAGAAGAAACTACTTCTGATTCTTTTGTCTTTTATTTAATTAGCAAAAATACATACTAATGGTGATGGATGTTAGGATTATTTTAAAAACAGACAAAAAGCTTTGAAGAGTCATCTTATCTCCAGAGTGATAAACAAACAAAAGATGGAAGAATGGTTAAGATGACTATCATTGGAGGAAAAGACAAGATTGATTATGCCACGGGTAATATATAATATTATACTGAAATATTTGAACAATTTTTTTTTAGACAAATGCGATAGTTGCTGGAAAAGTGCCTGTTTGATTGAGTGTTATGAGAGACAAAGCATATAGTTTACTGAGAAACCTAACTGCTTCACAATTCAGCTTTGCAGGAACTGGTAAAAATAATATTTGGCATACAAACCATGCCTGCTTTCAGGATTTCATTTTAGGTTTCATAAGTGCAAGCAAAAAGAAAGTCAATTCCAGCATATGTGACTGAACTTTAAAAGATGTGTAAACATGGCATGTTTGGTGAAGGGTTGAATGATGTATTGAGAAATCAGTTAGTCTGTGGGATTCTGAAAGAAAATATTCAAAAAAGATTTTTTTTTTTATCAAAGGTAAATGTAATGTTTAAGATAGCATTTAAAGTAGATAAAGCTAAAAAGCATGGAACATTCAGGATCTATGTGGATTTTAGAGTTACTATCCATGCATTATTAGAAGTTAAGCAATATTTTGTGCCTAAAATGCAGAATGTTTTTGCTAACCTTGACGGAGGGCAACATTTTAGAAGAATAAACAGATATTTTGTTTACAGATAAAAGTGGAAGAAGATTCTAAGGTTCATCTCACCATAAATATGCAGACCAACGGCTATATTGTTGTAACAGACATGTTTTAGAAATGGCATCTATATTAGTATTTTGAGAGTCATCCATGGATTAAGTACACCATGGCTTCCTGTTTAGATGACATAAAAGTCCCTGGAGTTAATGATAAGATGCATCTGCAAAACTTCAAGATAGGAATGCAGAAATTGGTAGGCAATGTCATCAGAGCACATTGTCAGAAATGTGAGTTCCTTAAAGTTAGAATTAAGTATTACAGACACACCATTCATTCATAATAGCTAAAGAGGTGTACATAAAAGAACCAAACAGGCATGAATGCCTTAAGACCATAAAACATGTCGCAGCTATGATCCTTTTAGGAACGCATCATTATTACAATAGATTATAGTCAAGTGTATATACTCTATCAGTGGTGGGATTCTAATTTATTACTACTGGTTCTGTGGGCGTGGCAAGGGAAGGATACTGTAAAATCTCCACTCAGAGGTGGTATTTGCAGGTTCTCTGAACTACTCAAAATGTATGCTACCGGTTCTCCAGAACTGGTCAGAACCTGCTGAATACCACCACTGTACTGTATATACGTACATTTAAGAGCATTGAATATTTAAGTAGAAGAGGAGAAGGAATGAGAGTTGACAAAACAGAAACAGAAAAAATGGTAACATCAAACACAGACCTCAAATTCACATTTACCAGTAAAATTAGTTTGTGGTGCCCCACAAGGCATTGCCAAGGTTGTGTCATATGTCAGGAAGCTTTTGTGTTGTTTGCTCACATATGCGAAGGAAATTATTTCTAAATCAACAGGAAAGTACAGAGTTGGTCTGGGGATTCACCATTTTAACCTCCATTTGTTCAAAAATGTGTTTACTCTCCTTATCAGCCATCAGCTTTCTTCAGATTTCCAGAAGAATTCTATTAACAGTACTAATCAAATGAAGCATTAGGCTTTGTTGCTTTGGCACTGATACACAGTAGAGTTGCACAGGAGACGCACAGACAGATTATCTCTTTGATGATGATGATGATGGTGGTGATGATGGTGATGATGATGATGATGATGATTCAAATTTACAGTATTTGCCTTCCATCTCACAGTTTAAGGTGACTCTGGGTGGCATTTACCTAATGGAGTAAATAATTTTTAAAAAAATCGGAAAGAGAGTCCCATCAGATCAGAGAGTCCCATCAGAGAAGCATATCACAAAAAGAGTCCACTGACATTTTTTTCTCCCGAAAACTGAAAAATTTCCATCATAGAGAAACAAGGAATATAGTGTCTCAAATATGCACATCCAACAACTCAGAATATCTGAAATACAAAGTTTTATCAATACTGCGATGCCTACTTGACAGTTGCATTGTGTGGTGATTGAAAGTTGCATTGTATGGTGATTGCAAGTTGCATTGTGTGGTGATTGAAAATTGCATTACGTGGTAATTGAAAGCCATCAGGTTTCCCAAGCTGAAAGGTTGAGAATTGAATCTACATGATGGAAAACACCTTGGAATAGTAAAGATAGAATTAAAAAGCTTGCAGTCAGTTATCCAGGTTGCCAGCAGATTGCCAGGATGTTCAAAAGATGCCAAAACCAATACCAATTCACCATGGGAATAGCCAGTGATATAATGGCAGGTCATGGCATTAAAAAAAAATGTTTTTCTTCTTATGTTGACAATTCACAGCAGACACAAGGTGAATCAAATCTGTTTTAGTTTGACATTATGACAGTGACTGGGATATAGGCAACAGAGGCCATGATGCCTAGCCTATTTGACAGTTGGCAATGGGGGGGGTAGCACATTTCATTTAGTGCTCTGCTACAGTGGTGGGATTCAAAAAATTTTACTACTGGTTCTGTGGGTGTGGCTTGGTGGGTGTGACGTGGCTTGATGGGCATGACTTGGTGGGTGTGGCAGGGGAAGGATACTGTAAAATTTCCATTCCCTCCCCACTCCTGGGGAAAGGTTATTGCGAAATCCCATTCCCTCCCAACCCACTAACCTGCTTTCCAGCTCCCATCTCCTGTGCAGTGCAGTGGGACTTGGGATCAGCTGGGACTTGGGAGACAGAGAATAGATGGGGTGCGGCCAGTTAGAGGTGGTGATTGCCGGTTCTCCAAACTACTAAAAATTTCAGCTACTGGTTCATCAGAACTAGTCAGAACCTGTTGAATACCATCTCTGCTCTGCTAACTTAAAAGTAAAATAAGCCAACAGTGGGGAAAGCCCCTGGGTTAATCATTGGTCCAGCTTGATAGAACATGGCTGTTGCAGGCCTGCTACTAAAATAAACAAATCACCAAAAAGGATGTTCAAAAAATAAGTGTATACATTCTAGACAAACATATTCAAAGATATTATAAATTATTGTGTTCCCAGTACATCTAAGATACCTTTACTTTGAAAATTGTTCAAGAGAAACCCACATATTGCAATATTTACAGATCCCTCACATCCTGGACATAAACTGTTTCAACTCCTATCCTCAAAACCACGCTATAGAGCACTGCACACCAGAACAACTAGACACAAGGACAGTTTTTTCCCGAAAGTCATCACTCCACTAATTCCCTCAACGCTGTCCTTAGCTATTTACAAAGTCTGCACTACTATTGCTATTAAACTTCTCATCACTCCTTATCAGCCATCCCTTCCCACTTATATATTTATTTTATGTATTTATTTATTTTGTCAAGTGATTATAAGATAACAGGTGTAAGTATAAACATAGTTATGAATATATGAAATGGATACATATAAGAAAAATAAAAAGAAACAATAAGACAGGGATGGTAGGCACATTGGTGCGCTTATGCATACCCCTTACAGACCTTTTAGAAAAGAGGTGAGGTCAATAGTAGATAATCTAAGGTTAAAGTTTTTGGGGTTTGGGGAAGAAACCACAGAGTCACAGATTCCAGATATTGACCACTCTGTTGCTGAAGTCGTATTTACTGCAATCAAGTTTGGTGCAGTTTACCTTGAGTTTGTATCTATTGTTTTCTCTTGTGTTGTTATGGTTGAAGCTAAAGTATTCATTGACAGGTAGGACATTGCAATGTTCAATTTTATATACTATACTTAGATCGGAACGAAGGCGACGTAGCTCTAGGTTGTCTAGGTCTAGAATTTCAAGTCTGGTGGCATAAGGTATTCTGCAATGAGTAGAGAATAGAATAGAATAGAATACTTTATTGGCCGAGTGTGATTGGACACACAGGAATTTGTCTTGGTGTAAATACTCTCAGTATGCATAAAGAAAAGGTACATTCGTTAAGAATCAAAAATCATAACATACAACACTTAATGATAGTCATAGGGTACAGTCAACAATCAAATCATACTAGGAAACAGTCAATATAAATCGTAAAGATACAAGCGACAAAGTTACAGTCCTACAATCACAAGGGGGGGATGGGTGATAAGGAGTGATGAGAAGATTAACAGTAATAGTAGTGTACACTTTGTAAATCGTTGAACAGTTGAATTATTTGTTTAGCAGAATGATGGTTTTCAGGGAAAAACTGTTCTTGTGTCTAATTGTTCCAGTGTGCAGTGCTCTATAGGAGGGGTCGCCAACCTTTTGGACCTCAGGGACCACCAAACTCATAATTTTATATCCCAGGGACCACTAACCAGTTCTGTGGGTGTGGCCTAATTTATGGGTATGGCTTGGTAGTCATGTGACTGGCTGGGCATGGCTTGTATGTAAATATTATAAATATTTATATAAATATTGAATTTTTTTATAAAAAAACAGCAACTTTTACCCAAAAGCAGGCAGATTGAATTGCTCACAGAATCACAGATTCATTCAGAGATCTATCTATCTGCCATTGTCATAGCTCAATCTGTCACATAAAATTTGCTTGCAAGCAAACTCATAAAATTAACTCATAACACACCATGCATGTAATATTGAATTTTTTATTTGAAAAATGAGCAACTTTTTACCCAAAATCAGGCGACGCAGGCAGGCAGATTGAGTTGTTCACAGAATCATTCAGTGATTATCTATCTGCCATCAGCTAGCTCAGTCTCTCAAATTTGCTTGCTGTGAGTCTGCACTGAATTTGCTTGCAAGCAAACCTTCAGTCCTAAGGGAAGTTAGGCTTTGCTGAGCCAAATATCTAAAGACTAGCTAGAAAGCAATAAATCCAACTATTTCCTGCTTCCTAGCTAATCTAAATGTCCCAGCAGAACAGATGATGGTCAGAAAAAGGAAAAATAGCAATTTAGCAGGCAAGTTTACCAGGTAAGGGAGTGAGTGGGCAGGGAGGGTTCCCCCCAGGCCATGTGGGCGGTGCAGCCTGGATTAATTGCTTTGTGTGGGTGCTCTGGGGGTGAGATTTCTCTGAGGCCCACCAAAATTTTCTCATGGCCCACCTGTGGGCCGTGGCCCACCAGTTGGCAACCGCTGCTCTATAGCGTCAGTTTTGAGGGAAGGAATTGAAACAATTTATGTCCGGGATGTGAGGGGTCTGTAAATATTTTCACAGCCCTCTTTTTGACTCATGCAGTATACAGGTGAATACTGTATACTCATGCAGTATACAATATACAGGAATGGAGAATTCTTCTTGTGAAATATTTCTGGACTTTCTCAATTGTATTAATATCAGATACGTAATGTGGGTTCCAGACTGATGAGCTGTATTCGAGTATTGGTCTAGCAAATGTTTTGTATGCTCTAGTTAGTAGTGTGATATTACCAGAGAAAAAGCTACTTAGGATTAGGTTAACAACTCTTAATGCCTTCTTGGCTATGTAGTTACAGTGGGCTCTAGCACTTAGATCATTAGAGATGAGAACTCCAAGGTCCTTGACAGAGTTTGGATCATCAGCAAGGTCTTGACTATTCAGATTGTAATTTATTTTCTGATTTTTTTTGCCAATATATAAGATGGAGCATTTATTTGTTGAGATTTGAACTTGCCATTTGTTTGACCATTCTGATACATAGTCAAGATCTTTTTGAAGGGTTAGGATTTCAGGGTTAGACTCTCACCTCTATTGCTGCCACCATACTGTAGCCATCAAACAGTTGATTGGCATGCCAGGTGTTCTTTTGTGGCCTGCAATTATTTTTAAGATACTACTCCATCTTTTTCCCTTCTACAAGTTGTAGAAGTATTTTTAACCCAGTGATTGTGCTCAAGTTGAAGGGGAAAGCTGACAACATGTTTGTTGATTTTATTCCTGCTTCTCAAATCTGGTCTACTGAGAGGAAGCTCCAAAGTCATCAAGCTAACATATATCTTTACCCTGAGTTACCGTGAAGTAAGATGGGGCCTATATATTTTACAGATAAATAAACTTATAGGTCCTTGTTGATTCACCGTCAGAGTTTCAAGTAACAGACCCAACACAATCAAAACTCTGATGCCTGGAGTTTCCTCAAAGCATGAATTTATTAGGAATGTCATATTGGCACAGCTGGTGAAAACCCGATTCTGAAGGAGCCGAGATTTTCATCACCCAAATCAAAACCCAAAGTTTGGGTGGGGCAGGCCACACATCCATCACATGGTCCAATCAGGTTACAGTCCCAACTCCAGTTGGCTTCAGTCCATGCCAGCACCTGATGAGAACTTCCTTGGTTCCCAGGGGAAAGAATTTTATTTTGGCTACACAACCCTAGTTATCTCTATCTCTCCCCTCCATTTCCCACAGAAAGATGACCCATTACAATATAGAAAAGTGTTGAGTTCCTCTTCTTGTCAAATGCCTTTGCTTAATTTCTATTACTCATCATAGGACATTGAAGAACAGCCAAATTCTACAAGTGATTTGTCACCTTTCTAGAAAAGTAGGGAAATGGCTAATTTTATTTTTATTCCTGAGCATGGTAAGTATCTTCTTGTTTCTATCTCCAGAGAAGGAAGTACTAAATTTCAGCAATAATATTCTGAAGCGAACAATATTTTAGCACTCAAGTTCTGCTTTTCAAACAAGTATACATTCCCTATTCCTATTTGGCCTTGGATGCTTACAGGAGAAAAAGAAGTGTCCCAAGTGATTCACAAAGCCACAAACAAATGACATAATCACTTTCCATGAATCCCCAGCAGAGTCACAGCTTTCCAATTTGTGGAGTCTTGACATGAGCTTGAAGCATCAACCCACCTACATTAGCAACTCTGAGACCAAGAATGATGCTTACTGCTGTACAGCTAGTAGACAGCAAGATGCAAAGACATATTTCATAAGCACCAGTTCTGTGAAGCACTTTGAGATTAGCCTTTATCCCACCTCAAACCTCTTCTGCATGTTTTTTCTTTGTTTTCTTTTTCCTGTGCTATGTTTAATAATAAACTATATTACAGACTATATTAGACACGTTAAGGGGCCATCACTCACTAAATATCCCATGCAATTTTTCCTTCTCTTTCTATGAAGCATCAAAATCTCTTTAAGGACTTTATTGTCTCAGCAGACACATAACCGTTCCTCACAGGTGGAAAACAATGTGTTGAGAGATAATTAGGACAGTTATTGGTCCTGACTTCTCTCTAGTTTTTTACTACCGGTGGTATCCATGGTAGGACCGAAAACCTCTCTGAAGAGTAAAGCTAATGTTGTTTATGTCACATTGAGTGATTTATGGGCACTGCAAGTACTGCTTTGGATGACAAAAGTGGGATTAATATTATTTGATAAGATGCAATTCAGGCTTAAAATATGCATGCTATTCTCGTCCTGTACTGCAAATATTTTTGAATCATGCCACAACTGGTTTATGAAGGCTGATAACTTGACCCCAATTTATATGCAGAGAACTGTCACTTTAAACATATTATTCTTCCAAAGGCAAACATGTATTGTAGAACTTCAGCCTGACTGATAAACTTTTCTACCATTGTGTGTCTCATATTCCAGACTGAAGTTTCTGTTGTTATTTGTAGCAAATGATGCTTTAAAAGAAAAACTGTTTGCCATGCCCACAACATGAAAATAAATTTTAATTCTGAAAACAATCTAAATTATGAAAGAGTTCTGATCATACTTTTTTCTCTGATGCCTCAGTCAATATAAAGTTTTATTAGATCATTATTCCTGTTTTATTAAAGCCCATTTGAGCAACACAGGGTATTTAAATTTTAGAGGTAACCAAGAGGAAGAGGAAGAGAAAGAAACAACAAGTACAGAGTTCAAATTGAGCCTTGATGTGAGAGGAAGAAAGAAAAAGAGGGAATAAGTAACAGATAACAGATTAACAGAGTTGGAAGGAACCTTGTAGGTCATCTAGTCCAACCCCCCCACCCAAGCGGGAGACCCTACACCATTTCTGATAAATGGCAGTCCAATCTCTTCTTGAAAGTCTCAAGTGATAGTGCTCCCACAATTTCCGAGGGCAAGCTGTTCCATTGGTTGATTCTTCTCACTGTCAGAAAGTTTCTCCTTATTTCCAGGTTAAATCTCTCCTTGTTCAGTTTCCATCCATTATTCCTTGTCTAGCCTACAGGCGCTTTAGAAAATAGCTTGACCCCTTCCTCCCTGTGGCAGCCCCTCAAATATTGGAAGGCTGCTATCATGTCTCCTCTGATCCTTCTCTTTACTAGACTAGCCAAGCCCAGTTCCTGCAACCGTTCGTTGTATGTTTTAGCCTCCAGTCCCCTAATCATCCTGGTTGCTCTTCTCTGTACTTTTTCTAGAGCAGTGGTTCCCAAACCTTTTCAGTCCACCGACTCCCTTGGTGCTACAAACTCATCTTCAGTGCCCCCCACCCAGGGTTGGGATTCAAATTTCTGTAGGCATGGCCTAATTTGAGGGTGTGGATTGCTGGTCATGTGACTGGGTGGGCGTGGCTTGCTGGTCACGTCACTGGGTAGGTGTGGTTTGGTGGTCATGTGACTGGGTGGGCGTGGCCAGGTGACTGGCAAACCAAATACAAGTGGTCCTCACTTAATGGTCAGTTGTTTAGCAAGTGTTCTAATTTATGACTGGCCTCCCCAGAGCTACTTGACCTGTTTTTAGAGTTTTGACATCCATGCACACACATACACACACACTCCCTTCCAACCCTGCTGGAGCAGGTCATTGGACTAGAATCGGCAAAGCATCTTTGATTAGATTCTAGTAGTGAATAGAATCTAATCTGAGATGTTTTGCCGATTCTTGTTGATTTTTATTTGTATTTCTTTATTTTATGTTGCTGAATTGCATTGACATGTGTGTCCCTTCTTGTGCACAACCCAGAAGCTTTTGTGATTCTTTGCAGCAAAAATTACCGATCTCTGGCTTTGCTCTGTTTTTCAAATGTGCTGCCACTGCCGCGTTCTAGGTGCCTGCTGCATCGGAGGGACCTGCCAAAGCAAGTCCGAGCAGTGCACCAAGTCAATGGGGTGAGACACAGAAAAGAAAGAGAGAGAGAGAGAGAGAAGGAAGAAAAGAAAGAGAAAGGGGAAAGAAAGAAAAAGGGACAGACAAAGAAGGGGGGATGGAAGGAAGGGACAGAAAGAAAAAGAAATAAAGAGGGAGAGAGGGAGGAGAAAGATAATGAGATATCTATTCTAGTCCAATCACCTGCTCCAGCAGGGTTAGAAGGGAGTGTGTGTGTGTGTGTGTTCTCCTTGTAATTTACCAGTACATTTTGGTTTTGCCTTCTTCAGAATTGGCACTGTAATATATTGGGGAAAAGTAATTTTTTAGTGTGGAGACCTGGTCCAATGGATCCTGTTTAAAGCCTCAGCAAAATGTGAGAGCTTCCTGATAATCTTGACCATGTTTCATCCACAAAACCTTTAATAAAAGCCAAAGATGTTTCAAATGTGGAAAAGGGCCTGAGTCTAAACTAGGCCTCATTTCAATTTGATGCATCAGGTCTGTCTATCTGTCTGTCTCTCTCTCTCTTTCTCTCTCTCCCCCCCTCTCTCTCCCTCCCTCCCCTCCCTCCCTCCAAGACTGGCTTTGCTCTGTTTTCTCAATGTGCCTATGGGGCCGGCACTTTGAACATGGATGGATGGATGGGTGGGTGGATGGATGGATAGATAGACAGGTAGTTAGGTAGATAGGAAGGCAGGTAGGTAGGCAGGCAAGCAGGCAGGAAGACAGACAGACCTTTTGGACGGATGTATGGATAGGTAGGTAGGTAGGTAGGTAGGTAGATAGGTAGGCAGGAAGGCAGGCACACAGACAGATAGACCTTTTGGATGGATGGATAGATGGATGGATAGATGGATGGATGGATGGATGGATGGATGGATGGATGGATGGACAAATGGACAGACAGAATGCGACAAAGGCGGCACTTTGGGAAAGTGGTGGTGGCAGCTTTTCCCAACGTGCTGCCGCATTCAAGGCGCCGGCTCTGGTGCGGTACAACAGTCAATGGGCCTGCAGGATCGGCATCTCAAACACCCCCCTGTCGCCTCTTAACGCCTCTCTGCCGGGCCCCTTGGGGACTCTAAGAGATGGTAGAGGGGTATTCAAGGCATCAGCCCCGCAGGCTCACCCATTGACTGTTGCACTGCTCTGGAGCTGGCACCTCAACATCCCCCTGCCACCTCTTAACGCCCCTCTGCCACCCCCCTTGGAGATGCTAAGAGGTGGCAGGGCGACGTTTGAGGCGCCGGCCCTGCAGGCTCACCCATTGACTGTTGCACCGCTCCAGAGCCAGTGCCTTGAATGCCCCCCTGAGCCTCTTACTGTCCCCAAGGGGGCTGGCAGAAGGGTGCTAAGAGGTGGCAGGGGTGTGTTCAAGGCACCGGCTCCAGAGCGGTCCAACAGTCAATGGGTGAACCTGCAGGGCCGGTGCCTCGAATGCCCCCCTGCCACCTCTTAACGCCCCTCTGCCACCCCCCTTGGAGATGCTAAGAGGCGGCAGGGCGACGTTTGAGGCGCCGGCCCTGCAGGCTCACCCATTGACTGTTGCACCGCTCCAGAGCCAGTGCCTTGAATGCCCCCCTGAGCCTCTTAGTGTCCCCATGGGGGCTGGCAGAAGGGTGCTAAGAGGCGGCAGGGGGGTGTTCAAGGCACCGGCTCCAGAGCGGTGCAACAGTCAATGGGTGAGCCTGCAGGGCCGGTGCCTTGAATGCCCCCCTGCCACCTCTTAGTGTCCCTCTGCTGGCCCCCTTGGGAACACTAAGAAGTGGCAGGGGGACGTTCGAGGCACCGCCTCTGCAGGCTCACCCATTGACTGTTGCACCACTCTGGAGCCGGTGCCTCAAATACCCCCCCTGCCGCCTCTTAGCACCCCTCTGCCAGGCTCTTGGGGATGCTAAGAGGTCGCAGGGGGGCGGTGCATCAAATGCAGCCGTTGTGGCACGTAATGTGCCACCGCTGCTGCATTCGAGATGTCAGCTCTGGAGCAGTGCAACAGCCGACGCCTCTAACGTCCCTCTGCCACCTCTTAGCGCCCTTCTACCGGCCCCCTTGGGGACGCTAAGAGGCGGCAAAGGGGCATTTGAGGCACTGGCTCCGGAGCGGTGCAACAGTTAATGGGTGAGGCTGCAGGGCCGGCACCTCAAATGTCCCCCTGCTGCCTCTCAGAGTCCCCAAGGGAGCTGGCAGAGGGGCGCTAAGAGGTGGCAGGGGGGCATTCGAGGTGCTGGCTCCGGAGCAGTGCAACCGTCAATAGGTAAGTCTGTGGGGCTGGCACCTCGAACGCCCCCCTGCCGCCTCTTAGTGCCCCCCTGCCGGCCCCCTTGCCTCTTAGTGCCCCCCTAAGGCATCCCACTGCCCCCCAGGGTGCAGTACCGCACACTTTGGGAACCAGTATTCTAGAGTCTCAATCTTTTTTATAATGTGGTGACCAAAACTGGATGCAGTTTTGCATCTAGGTGTGGTCTTACTAAGGCTTTATAGAGTGGTATTAGTACTTCCCTTGATCTTGATTGTATCCCTCTGTTAATACAAGTTAGGATTGCATTAGCTTTTTTGGCAGCTGCTGCACACTGCAGCTGCCAAAAAAGCTAATGCAATCCTAACTTTAGGATTGCATTAGCTGGTTGTCCACTAAGACTTCAAGATCCCTCTCACAGTTACTGCTACTGAGCCTGGTTTCACCCAGTCTATATACGTACTTTTGGTTAAAATGTACTTTGGTTAAAATGTACTTAAATGTCTATATCTTTCCAACCTAGTTTTGAGCCCCAAACTCCTGCAACAGGTAGTTCTTCTACTGTATAGTACCATTTCAAATAGATATCTAATAGAAATCTAGAGTTCTTCCTATTCTTTTCTCACACGGGCCAATTCCTTGGTCACTCAATCTTTTTTATCACCCATTCCAATTTGCAGGATTTCTGCTTAGAAGCCCTTAAATCTAAATTTTGAATCTGTACATGAGTGTATATTTGTGTATTTGTTCTCTTCATTCCCAGGGTGATCATGCTGAGTCAAACTAAGAACAAGAGCAGTTTTGTAGATCCATCGTACAAATCGTGAAAGTTTCTGTATTTTTAAAAGATGCTCTAGCAGCTATTGTGCTCCATGCTTTGGGATTTGAAGCTTATAAATGCACCTGCCTCATCTTCCAAATGCACATTCTTTTCCTGGCAATCTCTTTTATGGCAATTCCAATGACAAAAAAAACCAGTTAGATGATGCAAGGAACAGCATGAACCTGGAAGACTAAACTACAGAGCATAATGGCTAATTGTCTTTTGTAAATAAGCTGTGGTTTGGTCTCTGTTGTTAGGCCTCCAGGTTCAGTTGTGTGCCTCCGATTTTCTCTCATTCTCTCATCTCGCAGCTGCAATTGGAAAATGAGGGGAAATGAGAACAAGAGAAGCAGAGAACAAGACAAAAGAAATAGAATGGACCCTTCCCCACTTCTGAGTTGAAGTGCTCATTGAGTGAACAGAAAATATAGCAGCATGAAAGGATTTCCATCCTACCTCTGTCTTTCTGTTCCCAGTCACTGCCAGATAACTATTTTCCCAGCAAAGTAGATGATAAAGCCGAACAGATTTTATATACCTTGAGGCTGTTCTTGGATGATGTCAAAACAAGAGGAAATATTACCCATATAGCTAAAGAAGACTAAGCATTTCTCACTCATGAATGGAGACAAGATGAAGGCAATGTCACAAGGACATAGCAGAAAAAAGATATTGAAAGGGCATATTCGTAGCACAATTGATGCAAGTGAGAAAGGCCCAACAACTCAATAATTCTGTTGTTGTCTTAGTATAATTCTGTGTTTAGGCAAAATATTTTAAATGCATTGGGAAGTTGTAATTTTATTTACTATACTAGCTCGATACCCGTGCTTTGCTACGAAACTATTTGGTCAGGCTTAGTTTTTGGGGAGGAAAATAAGGGGGGGGGGGAATTCTGCCTCTGCCTACCAGCATCCATTGGTATTCATTTGGCTTGAACGAGAGAGTTAAGATGGCGACCGGAGGTCGGCTGGGAGAGCTCCTCCGAGGCAGCCAGATGGGGCGATGAGTTCCCCCCCCCCGGGTCCTCCCCACCTGTGGCAGGGGTGGCGTGGGGTCCCGTGGGGGGGTGGGGAGCCCCCGTGGCCGAGGTGTGTTGCTGGAGGACGGTGCTCGGCTTCCAGCGGCTCGGCGTCTGGCGATGTGGTGTTCGGCGGCTTTCGTTCGGCACCCGGCGGCGTGATTCTCGATGGCTCATCATCGGCGTCTGGCGGTTCGTCGGGCTTCCCCCGCTTCGGACCCCCCCCACCTGTGGCAGGGGTGGTGAGGGGACCCGTGGGGAGGTACGCAGCGTCCGGGCCATGGCGTGACGGACCCGGCGCTGTGCCAAATGGACTGTGTCCGCTGTCTGGCGGCTCGGCGGCTTGGCGCTCAGCGGCTTGGCGTTCGGCGCCGTTTGGCGGCTCAGCAGCTTGGCGTTCGGCGGCGTTTGGCGGCTCGACCTATGGCGGCTTGGATGACCCGGTACTTGGCGGCCCGTGGAGTTTTTCCCCCCCTGGGTCCTCCCCACCTGTGGCAGGGGTGGTGAGGGGACCCGTGGGGGGGTGGGCCCCCGGGCCACGGCATGGTAGGCCTGGCGCTACGCCCAGTGACCCGTGGAGTTTTTCCCCCCCTGGGTCCTCCCCACCTGTGGCAGGGGTGGTGAGGGGACCCGTGGGGGGGTGGGCCCCCGGGCCACGGCATGGTAGGCCTGGCGCTACGCCCAGCGGCAGTGGCTATCGACTTGTGCCGCGGGGAAGCGGCGTTGGAGGACTATGTGCCGGAGGACTATGCTTGGCGTCCGGCGGCTTCATGTTCGGCGATCTGGACGGGGTGCGGAGTTCTCCCCCTCTCGGGTCCTCCCCACCTGTGGCAGGGGTGGTGAGGGGGCCCGGGAGGGGATGGGCAGGCCCCGTTGTAAAGGTTTTAGCCGATCTTGGAGACCGTCGTCGTCATCGAGGTCGGGGTCGGAGAGCTGTTCCTATAGCTGGAGCCGAGGATGGAGGATTGCCCCCACGATTGCCCCCACGATTTTCACCTGTTTGGAGGCGGCGGGGGCGGCCTGGACTTGAAGCTGGTCATCGACAAGAGAAGATCTTGCCCGGGACGCTGTCTTATTCGAGGAGAGATCTATGGGCCCTGAGACATGTCCCCCTGTCTCGGGAATGGCCCTCTACTCTCTCGAGGGCCCATCTCAAGGACGGATTATGGGATCCGGAGGGATGGTGGGGTTTTAAGAGGCGTAGGAGGGAGGGGTTTCTTAAAAATTTTTTATTTAGATTTTTAAGGGGGTTAGGTAGGTCCGGGCGGGAGTTGGGGGACTACTCGCCAGAGACTGGGACCAGGCCGGGGGTTGAGCGTGGCCGGGAGAGTCGGAATCCGGGTGGCTCTGTATTGAGGATGGGGGGGGTCATCGGGGAGGGTGGAATTAAATCCATTGAGACGGTGAACGGGAGGGGCAGATTTGGCGGTTGTAGGGGGCCATATTTTGTGTCGGGAGCGCGCCCTCGCTATTTGCTTGCTGTGGCGCGCTCCGACCCCCTTGTCATCTCCCGTTCCCCAGGGGGTTTGAGCGATCGGGCCCTGGGCCTTCGGCTGATGTTATGTAACGCCAGGTCCGTTGTTAATAAAGCCCCCCTCGTTTACGATCTGATTTGTGAGGGGGGTGCGGACCTGGTGGGAGTTACCGAGACCTGGCTGGGCCAGGAGGGGGAGTCCCCCTGGTGGAGATGTGTCCAGCCGGGTTTCGGGTTTTTCATCGGCCGAGGGCCCAGGGGAGGGGAGGGGGGGTTGCGGTGGTTATTAAGGAGGATCTGTGTCCGAGGGAAGCCACTGTGTCTCAGACATCCGGGTGTGAGCTCCTTTTTGTGAAGTTCGGTTCCAAGGTTCAGGTGGGCTTGCTGGTCGCATACCTGGCTCCCTGCTATGCGGCAGCGGCCCTGCTTGAGCTCCTTGAGGTTATAGCTGGCGTGGCGGTTGGGACCCCCAGGCTTATGGTCATGGGGGATTTCAACCTGCCATCTGCTGGCGGTACCTCGGGGATTGCCCGAGAGTTCATGGCTTCCATGACGGCCATGGGCCTGACCCAGTTAATTCGGGACCCTACTCACGTGGGAGGTCACACCTTGGATTTGGTTTTTGTCTCTGATCAGTGGCAGAGTGATCTGGGTATAGGGGATATAGTTGTAGAACCCCTGTCATGGTCAGATCACTCGCTCCTGAAGCTCGACTTCCGTTCCGCACCCCCTGACCGCAGGGAGGCGGGGCCATTAAAATGGTACCGCCCCAGGCGCCTGATGGACCCTGATAGGTTCCTGATGGAGCTTGGGCCATTTCCCGAAGCTCTCACACACGACTCGGTTGAGGGCTTGGTTGCCGCCTGGGATAGGGTGGCTGCTGGGGCCCTTGACCGGGTCGTGCCCTTGCGGCCTCTGACCCGGTGCCGATCCCAAATGGCTCCTTGGTTTTCTGAGGAGCTAAGGGAGATGAAGCGCCGGAAAAGACGCCTAGAGAGCAGTTGGAGGGCTAGCCGTTCTGAGTCTGACCGAACACTTCTACGATCTTATCTTAAGACGTATTTAGTGGCGATGAGGATGGCGAGGAGGACTTACCTCTCCACCCTCATTGCGTCCGCGGAAAACCGCCCAGCCGCCCTGTTTAGGGTGACCCGCTCCCTTCTAGAGAGGGAAGCGCGGGAGGATCCCTTACAGGGACGGGCTGAGGAGTTTTCTAGTTTTCTGCAGGATAAAATCGCTCAGATTCAGGACGAGCTGGACTCCAACTGGGCATTTCCGGGCGGGGGGGCGGGGGTGGATATCGGGGAGGCCAGTTGGGTTGAGTTCGACCCTGTTACTATAGAAGACGTGGACAGGGTGTTGGGGGGACTGAATGCCACCACCTGTTTGTTGGACCCGTGCCCCTCCTGGCTGGTTTTGGCCACTCGGGAGGTGACACGAGGCTGGTTCCAGGGTATTATAAACGCTTCCTTGAGAGAGGGGCTTCTACCTACCACCTTGAAGGAGGCGGTGGTGCGGCCCCTCCTCAAGAAACCGTCCCTGGACCCAGCATTGTTATTAAATTATCGTCCCGTCTCCAACCTTCGCTTTGTTGCGAAGGTTGTTGAGAGTGTGGTGGCTCGTCAGTTTCCCCGATTCCTGGATGAAGCGAGTTATCTTGACCCCCTCCAATCGGGCTTCAGGCCCGGGCATAGCACGGAGACGGCGTTGGTCGCGTTGGTTGATGATCTCTGGAGGGCTCGGGACAGAGGTTGTTCCTCTGTCCTGGTCCTGTTAGATCTCTCGGCGGCTTTTGATACTGTCGACCACAGTATCCTATTGCAGCGGTTGGAGGGGTTGGGGGTTGGAGGCACCGTATTACGGTGGTTCTCCTCCTTCCTCTCCGACCGTTCACAATTTGTGTTAACGGGGGGGCAGAGATCGTCCCCAAGGCCCCTGCTTTGTGGGGTGCCTCAGGGGTCGGTGCTCTCGCCCCTGCTGTTTAACATTTATGTGAAGCCGCTGGGTGAGATCATCCGTGGCTTTGGGGTGGAGTTCCATCAGTACGCTGATGATACTCAGCTGTACATCTCCACCCCGGGCCACCCCAACGAAGCCGTCGAAGTGATGACCCGGTGCCTGGAGGCCGTGCGGGGTTGGATGGGTCGTAACAGGCTTCGTCTCAACCCGGCCAAAACCGAGTGGCTGTGGTTTCCTGCGCCCAGATACAGCCAGCTTACTCCTTCGCTGGCCGTGGGGGGAGAGGTTTTGACCCCCGTGGAAAGGGCACGCAACTTGGGTGTCCTCCTGGATGTACGGCTGTCTTTGGAAGAACATATTGCAGCCGTCGCCAGGGGGGCTTTTTATCAGATTCGTCTGATTTACCAGTTGCGGCCCTTTCTGGATCTGGGCGCACTTCGCACAGTCACCTCCGCCCTCGTTATCTCCCGCTTGGATTATTGCAATGCTCTCTACATGGGGCTCCCCTTGAAGAGTCTCCGGAGGTTGCAGTTAGTTCAGAATGCAGCCGCGCGGGTGATTGTTGGCGCCCCTCGAAGCGCACACGTAACACCACTTCTCCGCAGGCTGCACTGACTTCCTGTGGCCTACCGGATTCGATTCAAGGTGGTACTGATGGTATTTAAAGTGCTCCATGGCTCGGGACCTGGGTACTTACGGGACCGCCTGCTGCCATCAACAACCTCCCGCCGCCCAGTACGCTCCCACAGGGTGGCCCTACTTGGGGTGCCGCCGCCTGACCGTTGTCGGCTGGTGGCCCCGAGAGTTCGGGCTTTCTCTGTGGGAGCTCCCTCCCTATGGAATGATCTCCCCCCGGAGATACGGGCTATGACGGATATTCTGACCTTCCGGCGCGCAGTAAAAACCCTGCTTTTTGAACAGGCCGGCCTGGCCCAGTAACTATGTTTTTTGGTTTTAATCAATTAAATTAGGGTTTTATTAGTTTTAAATTTTTAACTTAAATTTTAATAGACAGCCGATTTGGTTATTTAATTTATTTTTAATAGTATTTATTACATTTTTATTGTATGTTTTAGTGGGCTGTTCACCGCCCCGAGTCTCTTTTTTGGGAGAGGGAGCGGTATAAAAGTATGATTAATAAATAAATAAATAAAATAGTGTCCTGTCAGTGTGTGAGAGAGTTGAGGACTGTTTGGAAACTGAAAGAGTATTTGCTGTGTGAGCAAGAAGGAGACAGCAAGGAGCCTGGGCATGGCTTAGCTCAACTATTTTGTACTAAAACTGCTTGCTTCTGTGAAACTAAAACTGAAACTGAAACTCCTCTCCTCTGCTTGTATTTTGCATTTGGAACAGATTTCTTTTCAGGTGGGGAGGGGGAATAGAATTCCTTAGCATCAAAGCGTGTTAATAATAATATACGAAATACTAATGCTCTGATGGTCATTTTGAAAAATCCTGTCTTAGTGAGCACCTAGAAGCCAAGAGGAGCATACATACCAAATTTCAAGTTTGTAAGCTTTATGGTTCTGGAGATTTTGTGCTGATGCATGAGTGGTATTTCGCAGATAGATAGATAGATAGATAGATAGATAGATAGATAGATAGATAGATAGATAGATAGATAGATAGATAGATAGATAGATAGATAGATAGATAGATAGATAGATAGATAGATAGATAGATAGATAGATAGATAGATAGATAGATAGATAGATAGATAGATAGATAGATAGATAGATAGATAGATAGATAGATGATAGATAGATAGATAGATAGAATAGATAGATAGATAGTCGATAGATAGATAGATAGCTAGATAGATAGATAGATAGATAGATAGATAGATAGATAGATGTAAACTTTATAATACAAGTAGTTTTCGACTTACAACCACAACTGTTGTAAGTCAACGACTATCCATAGTTCCAAAATGTTCACTGTAAATGAATATCTCTATGCATTTTGGGGATTGGTGAGCATTTTGCACATAAGTGTGGGCAGAGGTAAGAGAAAAACACCCCGAATGAAAACAAAAAAGTGATGATACAGATAGCATAAAACAATATTTCAAAATGATAGGCAATTTATTTTTTAGATATATATTTTTCCTATTTCCTAATATAGTTATATTGTGATCTTTTTTATGAATTCAGAGAAACGTGGCTTGATGGAGCAATCTTATACATGTCAGTGGGGCTGCCTTCACGTGCTCTCCTCCAATATGCCTGCAGGTGGGACAAACTGTCAGGCATTAAAGACCAGCTCTACATGTTATGGTCCAATTAATAAATATATTGCTAAAAAGCACATGCACAGGACTCTTCTCAAGTAACTCTTAGTACCTGCTTGGAATTAGATAAGGTCAATGGAATTGGAGGTGGGAGGGGTTCTGCCTATGTAGGGATGCTAGGCTGCTTCCTCCTTTAGCTCCATCCCCAGATTCTACCACTCCTTCTCCTCCCTTAATTTTGTGCAAAAGAATTAACAGACACAACTTTAACATCAGGATTCATACAAGGACAAAGACATATCAGAGTATTTCAACCTTTCAAGGTTGATAGCTGATAGCACTGATGGCAGATCTGAAAATGACAGTTTTGAGAAAACTGTCACAGCACCATTGAGTGAGAAATTGTTGATGTCACATAGATCAACAGATTTCAGGCAATCTCCACAAACACAACAGATTTTTAATACATTATAATTGTTAATTGATAAGCTCTGGTACTCTGTTTTACATGTAACCTATATCCGAATTGCCAGCCTTTCTTCTCCTCTCTTTTCCCCATCTCAACCCAAATTAAATCCCCTAGCAATCTATCTATTCTATGCATCCAATGAAAGCTTATAGTTTTTTATTTAAATAATTTTTATTAAACAATTTTCCTTATATATAACATCATTTCCATTCATTACAATATTTCCGTGATGGTGTACATATTTTTACATAAAGAACCTCATACCTTTTAATAACATTTGTTAATTAGAGAAAGTGCTACCAGACCTCTGTTTTTTTTCTTTGCACCCTTTTTCAAGAAGCCCTTTTCAGTAGGATCCTTTTTCAAGAATCAAACTGCTGCTTTCAAGCAAAGTCTTCCTTTATACATCAATACATTTGCAACATGAGGCACAACTCATATTTTATGGTATACATTATTTCTGTGATACAGGTTGGATACTTTTGCAGAAATAAGAAAAGCAGCTCCTGATCCTTTTGTGACTGTATTCAATTTGCAGTTGTGGGATTGTTTTTTCAAGTTTGCATTATTTTACAGTGTGTGGCAGAATAATATAACTTCCAGAAATTCAGCTCTTAATGAGATTTCCAGAATCATTCCAAACAGTATGTAGGCAGCTGCTTCAAAAAAAAAAAAATCAGTTGCAAGTACTAGAAATATATCTTTGTCTGTGTGTTTGTTTGTGTGTGTGTGTGTATGTGTGTGTGTGTGTGTGTCTACATTATTATGGTTGGTCACACAGTCAGCCACATGGATTTGGTATTTTTGTTCTTTGTTTACCTATCAAATCCTTCCCATTAGGGAAGAGATAGGCAGATGTTGTTATTTGATAGTGTTAAAAGGTATGGTCACAGAATGTAAACTGCTCAAGATAAAGCTGCCTTTTGAAATTGACTGATGGGGATTTTGTCAATGCTGAGGATGTTCAAGTGGTACTTCAGATATTTTGAAATTGCACCCAAAGATCTATTGCTATTGGTAATATCTTTGGCTTCTTTGCAACAGTTATTCTACTTCTATTTTCAGGTTTCTGTTATCATATTGTATGTGCACACAAGTTTCTTTCTTTGACTGAAAATATGATCACTGCAAAGATTAAACCTGGGTTAATCAAAGTGGTCAATATTACCTAACCAAGGGTGATGATTGTTATTATTATTATTATTTGTAATACAATTTGTTAAAGTATCATTATTTTCGTATATCAAATGTTTGGGGAGTGCCAGTAAACAACCTGAAACTTTATGATGGGGTCAATAAGTTGAAGAGTCTGGGGACCCCTGATTTAAACTGGTATTCAACTCCAAGAACCAATAAATAGCGAAGAGTCCCAGATAAGACAATTTGACAATTCAATTTGCCTACACTGAAATTCAGAGCACAAATAAATATGCAAAGAGATCCCGCCACAGATGTACTAGATTTGGCCCTGCAGGCAGATATTTAATTTACCTGGAAATACTAAAAGAGGAAATATGAGTGAACTGCAGCTACACTCGGTTGCTCAAAAAATGCCTGTAGGGAGATACTTGAGTTCCAAAATAATGCTGAGAAACCTTTGCTATCCTGGAAGCTTCAGAGGTGGATGCCCTTGAATTTTATTCTGACACTGCTGTTACTGCAGAATGCAACTCCATTCAGAGCTGAGAGTTGGCAGCAAATTATGTTAACTCACATATCTTTATTGGTTGCCTATTGTGTTCCTGGGACTATTAAAGGAATTTCTTTTTAGCTGTAAAATCTCAGGGTCTACATAAATTTAACTAAGTCCTTCTCTTCTCCTTTATAGGTTATCATCTCTTAAATTTGTGAATGTTACATTAAGAAACAAAAATTTTGGAATAAGATTATGTTGAGAGAGAGATACTTAATCCAAGCTGGACTTCTCCAGGGACATTTGACTGATGGCTAATATTTAGTCTGAACTTGAGTTTTGTGTGATGTTTTAAGAACAAGGAGGTTGCTCTCCTGTACTGACTGAAAATATAATTTGTCCACTATTCATTTAAAAGCAAATCAGGTCAGATAGGATGGGTACTTTTTTCCTTTCCCTTAAATGTTTATTGTCTGGTGAAACCTCAAAGATATTCCTTTTCCATTGCCTCTGGAGCCTATAAAACAGCCTCCCCGTAAGATTTGTACAGATTGTTAACTTTTCAGAGAATTGTGAAGACCAGTTATTCGGTAACAGTGGAAATATGTCCAATAAATATACAGTTAAGATGTTCTCAAAGCTCCTCCTTCTACGAGGCAGACAAAATTAGATGCAGCTACAGGTTTTCAGGTGTTGGACTATCACCACACCATTCCATCCTTAGCCTCAGAAGCTCTTTGGGTGATTTTGAACCCATCTCCTTCTCTCCCTCTGTCGTATCACACACTACTGCTGTGGGACAAAAATGGGAGGATGGAGTGCTATGATCAACCTGCTGAGCTCCTGAAGGAAAGGTAGAATATAAATCTAATAAATAAATGAATATCACCAAAGCACTGAACTCATTTGAAACCAATGAATCATTAAAGGACTCCTTTTTCTCGTTGTTCAGACTTGCCAATAACAGTTGACTGCACCTATTAGCAATGTACAGGAAAGTGATGGATTGGTGGCTGAAATGCCCTACATTCATTACCAAGGTCTATGATCCTAAAAAAGATGATTGGCTGAAGACAGCCAACAAACTGTTCCGTATCATATCCCAGCATCTGTGAAAAAGCTGTTAGGGTGAAAAAGGCTGGGCTATGCAGATGCCAGATACCACTAGACAAGCTTGTAGAAAGCAATATATAAGATGTGTGAAGGAAAGGCTAAATGACAACAATTATGGATGTACAAGTGCCCTGAAATCCAATTTGAATTGATTCAACAAGTTGAATTTGATTCAAATTGTTAATTTGAGTAACAGATTGATTCCATGAATATTGTTGATTCAATTGAGAAAAGGCATGATCAAACACATATTAATCATCCAACTGATCTGAAAGCCCTAGACTTGATAGGTCACATTGAATGGGTTTGGTGATTTGATTTGCAGATATGATTCATATGAGTGATTTGGCTACATTGCCTTCAAATCAAAATTTCAACCTGTATTTTCACATCGCCCTATCAGCAACATCAACAATGCATTTGTTTACAGGGAGTTAATATTCATTATAATCACACTCTAAAGAAAACCCTTTGGAAAAAGAGTATGTCTAAAGAGCTCTATTTCTAATTACTGATTCCCTTCCATTCTCCTTTCTCTATTTGTTCAAGAATTCTCTCAGGGTCATCTCTGGCTTAATAACTGAAATTCACTGAATTTCTTTGTTAGTCATTCAGAAGCCTGAGTGTAAATAAATATATGCTTCATTACTCATCTGAAAATATGTCGTATGGGAAATGTAATTGTGTGTTTATTTAAATCTTGATGCAGTTCTATCCATATTTGTCATTCATTTCTATTGGAATATGCCATGTACATGTAACCCAAACTAAATTATTTTGAGGAAAGGAGAAGCAGAAAAGTAAAAAATCTTTCTATGATAATCAAAAAACATAACAGCACTCCTATATCACAGCAGTAGTCAACTTTTGCACAAGCAGTCAAAGGGGTACTATTATATTACAAGATCTGCTAATTATTACATTCTTTGGGAAAAGAAAATAATTTTATTTGGTCCTACTGTGGCTTCGTCTCAAATTTGCAAGTTTTACCATAAAGCTCAAGCCCCTGAGCAAAGGCTACCACTTGGAGCACATATGTTGCAACATGACCAGAGAATGCCATGAAAAGCAAAGTTAGATGGATTTCTTTTGTGGGGGGAAAAACTTGTAGAATCAATGAAAGGCAGCACCAAAACACAAACAAAATTGATATACATACTATATGGTGTACATCAGCTGCCAGATTGTCATCTTGTGGTTTAAATGTTTAGCCCAAAGAATTGTGGAATAAACTATCATCTTTCTGGCAAATCAGTTTCTACCACTTCTTTAAGCTTGGTGGTGGGGTGACACTTTGGTTTTTGTTGGGGTGATGGTCAAGCTTTACAATTATTTCATCTTAGCTTACAGAAATAGCAACTAAAACATATTCCAGCTTACAGACTTACAGGATTTTTTACAAACTAATTAATAGTTTTCTAGTGAAAAATCACTCTCATTAAGTTTCATGATAGATATCAAAGTTGACTATGGCTCTTTCTTTTTCTACCTGTCCTAGTTTTTGCTTTTTGTTAAAATGCTACTGTTAACATAGTGGAAATTGATCCACATGTTAATGCTGACTCAGTATTTTAAACGGCAATCTTGCTGTCACAGATACACCAAGGGCATTTTGTTCAATGCAGGGAATGCACAATATATGAGTGAGTGAGTGAGTGAGTGAGTGAGTGAGTGAGTGAGTGAGTTATTTATTTATTTATTTATTTATTTATTTATTTATTTATTTAAAATATTTACATAGCCACCCATCTTATATTGAAATATGGATGGCTCCCAATCAACAATTAAACAGGTGGCGCAGTGGTGCAGAGACTTAAGGATTCTGGATCTGCCAACCAGAAATGGTCAACCCTCTAGCAGTTTGAGCCCATGGGAAGGGTGAGCTCTATCACTCGCGTCTAACTTTGCTACCCACCCAGAACTTTGAAAGCATTGTGAGTAGATAAACAAAACAACAGAATAACAGAGTTGGAAAGACCTTGGAGGTCTTCTAGTCTATTCAAGTAGAAAACCCTACATTTCAGACAAACGGTCTTAAAAACCTCCAGTATGGAACACTCAAACTTTGGGAGGCAAGTTGTTCCACTGGTTAATTGTTCTAACGGTCAGGAAATTTCTTCTTATTTCTAGATTGCTTCTCTCCTTGATTAGTTTCCATCCATTGCTTCTTGTCCTGCCTTCTTATGCTTTGGAAAATAGTTGACATCCTCTTCTTTGTGGCAGCCCCTCAAATATTGGAACACTGCTATCATATTACCCCTACTCCTTTTCATTAAACTAGATTTTCCCAATTCCTGCAACTGTTCTTCATATGTTCCTTAATCATCTTTGTTGCTCTTCTTTGCATTCTTTCTAGAATCTCAACATTTTTTTTATATTATGGTGATCAAAACTGGATGCAATGGGTACCACTCCAGTGGGAAAGGCTAGCTGTGTGAGAAGAATGGAAAACAGTGCTGGACCTTCCGGGACATGAGGTAAGATTAGTGGAAGAGGCACCAGAAGAGGTCACCAACCCAAACACCGCTGGCCAGCTAGTGCAAGGTAGTTTTCCCCCTGTGGTGCACCATGGATAAGCATGCAGACACGAAACTAAGCAAACTAGCAATTAGACTGTCAGGACTATTGTGTAACATATAAATCTCCCTGACAAATGTATGTTATACAAAATAAATAATTAAACAATTAAAACTTCATCAATAATAAAACATAATACATACATATACATATATATATTTATATACATATACATATATATTACAACCATAAACAATGCGATCTATATATGTTCTGAAAGCCCTTTATTCATTCATTCTAGAACCACTGAGAATGTATTGCAAACACAGGGTAGTCGTACAATTCTGGAGTCATTTTCAGAGGAAAAAATATTTAAGAATTTTCCTTATGACAAAGTGGTACAGCCAGTCAGGCATCATGAGAAAAAAAAAAGGCATCAGTGCCAATTAATAGATAATCAATGCCCACAAGCAGAAGAACAGATGCATGGTTTTTCTGTCAATTTCCTTTTTTCCTTCTATGCCACTGGCAACATGCATGGGATAACTGAGTACTTTTGTTCTAGAATAATGAAATCAGCACTTTGAAAACAATACAAAGACTTAAATGGTGTCATGGCTGAAACAAGATGAGAATTTATTTCCAGAACACTTTCTGCTCATCTTGCAAACATGACAGGTTCAGTTCCCTATTTTATCTAATCTGGTGAGACCCAAAAGAACTATTCCTGCCCTTAAACAAAACCTCCCTATCACCATCCACTAATCCTTTCCTTGCTGAAAAGGAAGAAATGTTGCTCACCGTTAACAAAGGCAAAATGAAATTGACTAGAGGCAGCAAACATGTTCCTGCTTACAATTTACTAAAGCAAACCTAATGACGAAATAGCAACAAAATATCTGGGTGTTAGGCACCTAATCCCATCAGTGTTTCTCACTTGCTAACAAGAAAGGATTGCTGCATCTAGCACCCAGTTACCTCTTGAAAGCTCAATGTTTCTTAACAGTGAAAAAACTTACGCAATCAAAGTTATCCAATTTTCTCTGTAAGATCCCAAGATTCTGACAGTAAATCCGTGCCCTAGTATTTTCCATACCACAATTCAAAACTCTTATAAATGATCTTTTCTAGTGTACTTTGTTTCTCTTTGTAAGCTGAAACCCAACAACTGTTATTTCAATAAAGTATGATTTACCTCCTCAGCATTTCATCTTTCAGATCCACAAGAGTAGGATTTAACTAAAGCCCTTTCATGTGCACCAATCCAGCTCCTTTCTCTCCTTTGTTAAGGAGTTGAAAGCCTTACTGATATGAAATCCATCCCTTTCCACCAATGAAAATGGGGGATCGCCTTGCCTGTCCTGATGTCTAACATTGATATGTAAATATTTTAAATAGAAGTGTTAGTTTCTTGACATTGAAGCTCCTGGAGAATTATGAATTCAAGGTCTCTGATCCAGTTGCTTAAGCTATGGCTCAGTCTTGTCATGATTACTGGAACTGACTTGCTCAGTGGCCGATTGTATGGATGGCAAGGAACTGGCTGACCATTGCTATTCAAATCAAACACTTCCCTTATTTTATCTTGGAAGATCTTCTGAATCCATGGAGGTCTTCTAGTGAAAATTGTCCCAAAATATGGTGCAATCCACTAAAACAAAGAGATTTTCATTCACAAAAGGTCCCTTACTTTGAATAAAAATGTTTCTCTGGATTCAACCCCAAATAATTCCCCAATAAACCAGATTTATATTATTTTATTTTATTTTCATAAAATATTTTATTTCCCTATTAACATTTGTTTCATATGTGGAAATATTTGTTTTATTTACTTGTTCGTTTAAGGAAACCAGTAGTCCCAGATTGAGTCCAGAATTCAATATAATTTAGAAAACCATCAGCTGTAAATACATTTCTTTATATCCTACTAGAAAAACCATATTCTGCAAATAAATTTACTAATATTTGCATCCTTATAGCTCACCCAGGTTCATATCCAAGGAATATACCAATCTAAGATCAGCACAATTTTTGCATAACCTGTTATGTTGCAGGGTTTCTACAAGATGAAAAATTATACATGACAGTGAGGAGGAACAAAGCCAGTAGATATGCTTAGTGGACTCCTTAGCTAACTGTAGTTTTCAGTTCTAAGCATATCACTGGCAACATAATAGAAACAGTTTCCATTGATTTCAGTGCGCTTATGGGAATAGAAATTCAAATTCATTGTTATGGATTCATTGTTATAAGCCATTTGTACATAAATTTCATTAATTAACACTCTGTCTAGAAAAAAAACTGCCTGCAGTTTGATCTGTAATATATTACTTCAAATGTTTTCAATTGTCAATGATTAAAAGGTTAAGTTAAGCAAGAAATAACTCTTTCATACAACCATATGTTTAATTTCTGCAAGCCATGCAATTAAGAAATTCTTGTTTGCAAAGGCAAATTCTTCTTATGTTTGCAGACACCTTGACCCTCACTATCTAGACATACAAAATGTTGGAATTTGCAAAACAGGAAATATTTAAAATCAACTGTTTCTGAAGCTATGTAAGAGTTTGTGTGGTAGATTAATTCCAAAAAAAAATTGTGAGGAAAAGAAAAATAGAAGGTTACCTCTGCTAGGAACTAAGGTCTAATACGAACTGTCTATATAATTCATTTCAATTGTTTCTTGTCAGATGAGTTTACCTCTAGATTCAGGTTAAAATATATCTTTTCGGAATAACCCATTTCAAGCTAAAGGACGGAATTAAGGTCCTTCTCATACTAATGTTAAATAAACTATATCTCCCAAACTTTAAATACATTTTCAGTAGGTTATCTGTAGAATTTCCAAGTCCAATATTTGGTTTGTTACAATGAGTTGCAAGTAATTGTTTTGATGCAGAACTGAATCTTTGTGTTTTTGCATGAATCTCTGATTTTCTTACTCAGTGTTCAAAAGATTACTCTCAGAATTGACTGATGTGCACTCATATGCATTAATATGCATTTCTTCATTTCTGAGTCAAGAGAAAAACATGCTGACCAAATTTGCACAGCCCCACCAGCTGAGCTCAAATCTGTTCCAACAATGAAGGTCGTGTGTGGGTCTGTTCTTTCATTTTTAACATAGGGCAATTTAATTGGACTGACTAGTTGGATTTCTTCTACCCCAAAAGTTATTAACTACCAGGAGGAAAAGTTCTGGTCCACTCATGAAGGTCCAATTAAACTGATTTATTGCTACTCATGCCTATGCACAAGAATATTCTCAACTAATGGTTAGCACCTGCTTAGAGTTAGACAAAGGTCAACACAATTCAAGAGAGTTTGGGTTTAGTTTGCAGGTGGCTACATAGGGATTTTAGGATGATCTATCTGTCCCCAGGTTCTGCCACTCCTTCTCCTATACTAACCAATGGGGAAAAAACATCACCAGTGGCTCTCATTTTTAGCTCATTGGCATCTGCCTAAAAACCAAAAGTAATTCATTCCCCAGTTATAATGCTCACAGTAGGTTTAGCAAGAATGAAGCAAAAATTAAGAAAAGTAAAATGCTGAGAATCCCAGCAACTATATTCCATCTACAATCACAAGATACATTACAGTAGAGTATAATGTACACTAGAATCTTCCACATTTTCTTCTTGTCGTTCAATGCTGTCTTATTGCTTAAATTTTTGGATCCTTCCACTGATAACAAAAAAGCTGCAGATGGTTTATACAACAATTTTCCTGAATCCTTGTCATTGTTGGAACCAACCATTTTGCTCCTTAAAGTGTGGCAGGGCAGACATCGGTGAATGTGGGTGGAAATCTTGATCACTTCCCATGTGAAAGTTAATTGGAATAGAATAGAATAGAATAGAATAGAATAGAATAGAATAGAATAGAATAGAATAGAATAGAATAGAATAGAATATCAGAGTTAGAAGGGACTTTGGAAGTCTTCTAGTCCAACCCCCTGCTTAGGCAGGAAACCCGATATCATTTCAGACAAATGGTTATCCAATCTTTTCTTTAAAACTTCCAGTGTTGGAGCATTTACAACTTCTGGAGGCAAGTTGTTCCACTGATTAATTGTTCTAACCATCAGGAAAATTACTGCATTCTATAAATTTTCATTCAAACTATTCTTAAACATGAATCTACCTTAGGGGTATGGCAGGAAGCTTGCATACATAGTATATTGAGTGATCTCCCTCCTCCTTCATCCTGGTTCATCTTTTTTCTTTCTTTTTAAATAAAAGTCATCAGTTTCCAAACAATTGGTAGATGTGTGTCCAAGAATAACCCATTGGTAGTTGGTGGTCTATAAAAGTGTAATAAACAAATGGCAGTCATTTTTTTTACACAGAAATTTACCAATCTTTTTGAAGACCACAGAACACATGTTTAATAACAAATCTTGTGATCTTGTAGTGAATATAAGGAGTTTGTGTAATGTCTGAATAATTCCTTGCAAAGTATGGGTTAGCACTGCCTGATCAGATTTTTCCATGGGAACCAGATTTCCAGTTTCTCCTGCAATACATGCCAAAATGGATGACAATGGCTATTGACTAGAGAATAGAGAGAATACCTGCAGCAACCAGAACCAGACAACAGGAATTCTGCAGGTGCTACTTTTTGGTTACATATCCAAGGTGGTCAAGAACTTGATATAACTTCAAAAAAGGCAAATATGATCTTATAAACAACAATCTCTCATCTCTTGATTGGCAAATTCTATTCATTGGCTGCAATACTGTTGAAGACCATTACAACATATTTTTACTTGAAGTCAAAAGAGTCATCAAACTATATGTATCAATAACAACTCCCAAAACAAAACAAAAAACAAATTACCCATAACAATAAGGAAGCTCCAATCCAAAAAGAAATCCCTTTGGCAGAAAAACAAATCTGGTCATGTTGCCAACTTCAAAAGCCGATACAAAAATTTATGCCACCAGATAAAGACTGAATGCACCAATTATCACATTAAGCAAGAGGAAAACCTTCTACGCACCAATTCCACCCACACTTTCTACAATTTTGTAAACAACAAACTTAAAGGTTCGAGGTCCATCCCACCCCTGAAAGGACCTAACGGTAAAAACTGTAACGATGACACCATTAAAGCCAACCTCTTTAACACATTCTTTGGCTCAGTATTTGTAAACAGCAATAGATCATGCCCAATATTTCCTAGTCAAACCACAGACAACTACAATGATCTAATACATATCGATTTTACAGAAGATAATGTTGAAAAAGCACTATGCAACCTAAAACCATCTCTATCTATTGGACCAGACTGAATATGTGCCTACTTCTTAAAAAAGCTATCCACTGCCATAGCAGAACCTCTAAGGATAATCTTTGAAAAATCTTTCAGGACCAGCTCCTTGCCAAACTTATGGTCACTAGCCACGGTCATCCCCATCTTCAAAAAGGAAGACCCCAGCTTAGTTGAAAATTACAGACCAATATCTTTATGCTGCATCACCTATAAAATCATGGAATCAATTATTAACCAATCCATTATCCTCCACTTAGAGACAAACAACCTACTCTCTAACAAACAATTTAGTTTCAGAAAAAAATTATCCTGTAATCTGCAACTCTTACACTGCAAAAACATATGGACTACACAACTTGATCAGGGCAAAGCAATTGACATTATTTATATAGACTTCTATAAAGCCTTTGATTCAGTGGTACATGATAAACTACTCCTAAAACTAAAATTTTATGGCATCTCCGGACACCTGCATAATTGGATAGATGCATTCCTGTCAAACAGGCAACAAATGGTCAAAATAGGGAACACCCTATCAAATCCTGTACCTGTCAACAGTGGTGTCCCCCAAGGCAGTGTTCTAGGACCAACTCTCTTTATACTTTACATAAATGATCTCTGTGATCATATTAAGAGCAACTGTGTTCTATTTGCTGATGATGTAAAGCTATTCAACACCACTGACAATACTGCTACCCTTCAAAATGACCTCGACTATGTGTCAGAATGGTCAAACAAATGGCAACTTCAAATCTCAACAAACAAATGTTCTGTCTTACATATTGCAAAAAAATCAGAAAATAAAATACAAGCTGAATAATCAAGACCTTGTTAATGACCCCCAACTATGTCAAGGACCTTGGAGTACTCATCTTTAATGATCTAAGTGCTAGAGCCCACTGTAACTACATAGCCAAAAAGGCATTAAGAATTGTTAACCTAATCCTGCATAGCTTTTTCTCTGGTAATATCACACTACTAACTAGAACATACAAAACATTTGCTAGACCAGTACTTGAATACAGCTCATCAGTCTGGAATCCACTTTACATAATGGATATTAATACAGTGGAGAAAGTCCAGAAATATTTCACGAGAAGAGTTCTCCACTCCTCTACTCGTAGCAGAATACCTTATGCCAACAGACTTGAAATTTTAGACCTAGACAACCTAGAACTACACCGCCTTTGGTCTGATCTAGGTATAGTACATAAAATCATCTATTGCAATGTCCTACCTGTCAATGAATACTTCAGCTTCAACCATAACAATACAAGAGCACACAATAGATACAAACTCAAGGTAAACTACACCAAATTTGATTGCAGACTTCAGCAACAAAGTGGTCAATGTCTGGAATACTCTACCTGACTCTGTGGTTTCTTCCCCAAACTCCCAAAACTTTAACTTTAGACTGTCTACTATTGACCTCACCCCTTTCCTAGGAGGTCTGTAGGGGGAATGCCTAAGCGCACCAACCTGCCTACCGTCCCTGTCCTATTGTTTCTTTTTTATTAGAATCCATTTCATGTATTCATAACCATGCTTATACTTATACCTGTTATCTAATACTTGCTTGACAACTAAATTAAATAATAAATAAATAAATAAGAAGAATCAAAAATAGTTCTTACATTTGGAGAAAACAAAATATTATTGAAGAAATGTAATAGCTAAGGACAGAGATAGGCTGGAGATGAGATAAAAATTGTACTGAAACAGAATGTCCTTTAATAATAATTAAGAAGATGTCCTTCACATATTCACGTTTGGAAAGCTGCTAAATTTTTGGAATACACTATACAGAATTCAAACAAATGAATTGAATAATAAAAATAAAATATACCTACAGATGCAGTCATGTAGCGAATAGTTATAAATGGAAGGCAGTTACAAGAGAATACATATAAAAATATTTAATTGAAATAATTTTGCACATTTTTATACTATCTTCATTCTTTGCTCTTTGAGAGATCAACTATAGGTGCCTGTTGAAGTCAAAATGGCAGCAACATGAGCACTTAAAGCAGGGGTGTCAAACTTATGTCGTCACGGCATCATCATGTGAAGTATCAGAACTCTTTTCTCCTTCACTAAACCAGGTGTGGGCATGGCCAGCATAAGATGCATTTGGCCCCGGGTCACAAATTTGCTCTTAATTGTTATCTGTTGGCTCTTAATATTCTGAATATGCATTTTGAAACAACCAGGCAAGGCAAAGATTTTCCTGTCTTTTTCTCCCCATAGTTTATTTTTACCTAGGATATTCTTAGAGTAAGCAGTGGTGGGATTCAAAAAATTTTACTACCAGTTCTGTGGGTGTGGTTTGGTGGGCATGGGAGAGAAAGGTTAGTGCAAAATTCTCATTCCCTCCCCACCCCATTAACCTCCATTCTCTTGTGCAGGGCAACAAAAGAAGATCCAGTCAATCAGTTGGATCTCAGGAGGCAGAGAATAGATGGGGGTGGGGCCAGTCATAGGTTCTCTGAACTACTCAACATTTCTGCTACCGGTTCTCCAGAACTGGTCAGAACCTGCTGAATACCATCTCTGAGAGTAAGGATATACTCCAGAAAACCTGCATAGAGTATCTAACAATAATAATAGTAATTGCCAGATATTTGGAATGAATACCTCTTGGCCTCTAGATTTGACCTAATCACATAGGAAGGGATCTCACAAATATGTGAACATCTCCCACAATTTGCCATATTCCCAGGGGTGGGCTCAGGATTCGCATGAGTTTGGGTGAACCCTTAGCTCTAGTGATCGGTTGGCTCTGCCCAACCACCATTGCCTTAGTCTGTCCTTTATTTCTGCAGTTTTGTGCCATGAGGCATGGCACAGAGGATTACGGCACCTCAGCTGTTTTACTCACCGGTGTTGCAGTGGAAAGTAAGTTGTAAACCTATAAAATGGTGGTTTTGTAATGTGCTGCGTGCACGCTTGCGGAACCCATTGTGAAACTGGTAGAAGCCCACCACTGCATGTTCCAAAATAATAACCCTTATTTATTATTAATAAATTAGCATAAAAGCAGTCAATAGGAAAAATAGCACTGCAGAGATAAGTAATAATATAACCTAAGCAGAGAAAAATGAAAAGCTTAGCATAAAAAGACCTTCATTGCTCCCCAAGTAACATCAGAATAGTATCAAGCAACCAATCTTGGAAACAGCATTCCAGAATCAAATCACCAGTATAGAGAAGGTCCTTTCTATCTTAGCTACTCATTTAATCTCAGATCGCAAAAGACCAAGAAAGAGCCTCAATTGAAGCTGCTTGCAAATGAGCTTCTAATTGTAGTTTGAGGTCCCAATTTATAGTCAGTCCTCTGAAAGCATGGCTTGCGGGAAGAATTAGATTACTCTAAACTATATTTAGTTGTAGTTAAAAACACTGCAATACAAACATCTAATCTGGATTATCAACGTGTTTAAAAAGAGGAGAATTAAAACAAAAATTCTAAGAGTTTATGTGTTTTGTTCTGAATTGCAGCCTAGTTGTATAAGGAGTTTATAATTATCATTCTGAAGATGGCTAGTCTTCACCATTATCAATTCATTTGTTCAACAACATTTCTTCAGAGCATATCGAGTTTATTTATATAAACTTTCAAAATGTATCACTATTTATAGCCTGCGAATTATTTATTTTCTGTGGCAAGAACACTGGGTTCTTTACAGGACATCCCTTCTTCCTTTGCGCTTTTTATTTTTGTTCCAGGATTATTATCTGTGGGAATTAAATGGAAAAGAATGTCAATAATGATCCTAAAAATGCGTAGCATGTTGGTCTGCTTTCATTGCTCAGAGAAAATAATAGCCCTTATATTATTTCTTTTTCTTTTTTCCACCCATCCAATTGGTCAGAATCATAGTCACAAAGTTGTGTCCCCTGAACCAAGGTACACTACAGCATTATTTCATTCTGTATAATTTTAAAAGAAAATGTGAAGTTTTTTTAAAAAAAATCATTATTTTATCATAAAAATAAGATACAAAACAATAAAACACACAAATAAAATGAAGCAAAACAAAAGCATACATTGAACCCTAACAGCAATAAAAAAGAAAAAAAATAGTGTTGAATAAAAGAGGAAAAAGTGATCAATTAAATTTAACATGTAGGATCCTTACAAGAAAATTTGAAGTTTTGTGCAGCTACCACAATAGGAAACATTCTAGAGCAGCAGTCGCCAACCGGTGGGCCCTGGCCCAATGGTGGGCCATGAGAAAATTTTGGTGGGCTGCAGAGAAATCTCACCCCCAGAGCACCCCCCACAGAACAATTAATCCAGGCTACGCAGAAACACAAGTGCTGCGCCGGCCACATGGCCCACGGAAACCCTCCCCACCCACTCACTCCTTACCCAGCAAACTTGCCTGCTAAATTGCTATTTTTCCTTTTTCCAACATCATCTGTTCTACTATGCCGGGAGATTTAGATTAGCTAGGAAGCAGGAAATGGTTGGATTTCTTGCTTTCTAGCTAGTCTTTAGATCTTCAGCTCTGCTTTTAAGTACAGCTGAACCTCCCTTAGGACTGAAGGTTCTATTATTCAGTGCAGACTCATGGCAAGCAAATTTGAAAGACTGGGCTAGCTGGTGACAGATAGATAGATCACTGAATGATTCTGTGAGCAACTCAATCTGCCTGCCTGCTTTGCCTGATTTTGGGTAAAAGTTGCTCTTTTTTAAATAAAACATTCAATATTTATATAAATATTTATAATATTTACATACAAGCCATGCCCAGCCAGTCACATGACCACCAAGCCACACCCACAAATTAGGCCATGCCCACAGAACCGGTTAGTGGTCCCTGGGATTTAAAATTATGAATTGGTGGTCCCTGAATTCTTATTGGTTATGATTCATTTCCTTAAAGAAATTAAACATTGGTCATTTCCTGGTGCTCATCTAGCTTACACATATTTTAATTTATACATTAATTTGTCTAATTCCCCTTTAAAGTCCTCCAGGTTCAATCTATGATTCATGCTAAGCACCACTTGATGTTGCAACCCAGAGCTGAGCATGGCTGTATGAACCTATTCGTGGGAAATTTACAAGTGTGCTTTCTCTCTGCAAGCAACATAAATATAAACACAAGCATATTTTTCACTAGGTTCTATTATATGTTTCTAGAATACTCTGAAGACATTTCACAGGGCACAATCTTGTATTTATGAGACACTTCAACCCTTCCCCTTGCAGAATTTGAGACCCAGCATGGCCGTAAGTAATGGCAATAAGCTTCTTTTCACCGCAGGTTGTCTTTTCAAATGTCTTCAGTCTCTCACTTCAGTTTTCAGGGGAAATATTCAGCTCTGTAATAATAGTACCAAGATAACCTGTAGTTGACCTATCTTTAGACTATAATAATTATCCATGCAAGATGATTTTGTGAGATAACATAATGATGTAGGTGCTGTGCCAAGCTATAATGGAGGTGCTCTGTGTTAAGACATCCAACATAAAGCCGATTATGTCTAGAGGGTTTTTCTTTTCTTCATACACATTGTTAAATTTCAGCATACAGAACATGTTAAAATCCTTTCCTAGCATTGTGTGCAGATCGTGCATTTCCATTAGAATGGCACTGTTTTTGATTAGGGGAAATACAGCCATCTTCCCAGGGAAGCAGAGCATTTCAGGTGTAAAAGAGGATTTGTTCTAAAGAAAGTGATTATAATGGGATTTAATGTAATTGAAAGTCAAGGTACAGTAGCTATGCACTGTATCAGTAGCCATATTAAAGTTTTCCTTGCATGTGGATTAGATCTCCTTGTGTAAACAGGAAACAGAGAGCCCCAGCATAAATCACTAATGTGTTGTACAGATTTAGTGTGTCAAGCAATAAAATCATGCAGAGAAACTTCAAATATGTATTCTTTGGTAGATAAAAAAAATGGAATTATTAGGGCTCTACCTTGCAGCCCTGAAAGGACAAAAAGAGATTAGAGTGAAATGTTATGTACATGATGTCATGAGTAATTAGCTAAAAACATTAGCTTGTGTAGGATCAAGATAAAATTAATCTTCCAAGCTTTAAATTCCCCCAAATGTTAACATTCCTGATTGTTCCTTGTTGAAAATTGTCAGTAGTTGAGAGGATCAATTTTCAAATGATTTTCTTGAAGAGCAGAAAAAGAGATAATAATTTTGCCATGAGTTCTTTTGTTCAAATTACAATTGTTTGCTGATAGTGCCTATTTAATCTTCGGTATGGAGAAGAAGGTCTCCATACAGTTAAACCTGCTAATGGAAGCATTATTTTCTAACTCACCCCTCATAGGAATATCCTTTTACATAGCAAATCTACAGGGCTTGGAATTTAAAACAGTGCTACATTTCTCTAACAACACAAGACCTTCTTAAAAACAGGAGAAGAAGGTCAAGAAGGAAATATGTTGGGCACACAACAGTGCCTGGCAGGCAAGAATAGGAAATAGAGACAGAAGTTTATGGTAAAAAGAATAATTAACATTATGAGCAAAAGAACTAAGAAATGAATCCAATGTCCTGGTTGGAGAAGATATCTTCAATGTTCTGGGACTTTATAGAGCAAAACAGTCAATTAAATCGATTTCAAGCTGCATGAAATCTTCAAGCATCCCAGATTTTGTATTTCAGTCTACTTCATTAGTTGTAGCTCCCATTAGCCTCGATTTACATTGTACACATAATTGGGGGAGGGGATATTATAGCAAGTAGAAGATTACATGAAGAAAGAAAAGGAAACAACTATCGCATCATTAACAGAGACCATTCACAAAACAGTTGTTGCTGGTAACCCAATCATCTTGCCATTGGCTACAAATAATTAGGAGGGAAAAACTTTATTCTGATTTAAACTGCAGAAGATAAAATTGAACTAAATCTCCTTATTTACTACAAATATACTAATTTTAGAAGTAACTTTTGCCTCTCCAGGATCTTTTCCTATTTTCCAAGACAGTCATAGGGGGTAAAAAATAAATCCAGCTTTTTTAAAAAAAATGATATGTCACAAACAGCCTTCACAATATTACATTGATATTAAAAAAAAGTAATACAATATCTGAAGGTTCTTTTTCATTTCTAAACAATATAGGCTAGCAGTTTTACCATACATACTATTTTTGAAGCAAATTTCAGTTAAAACTCTTGCAGAAAGATAATAGAAGAACTAGGGAGAAGATCTTATTACTGTAAATAAAAATGATGATGATGATGATTATTATTATTATTATTATTTAATTGCCTATATCAGTTAAAGAGAAATTAAACTATCAGTCATAAAAAGCGGGGTCCAGTCATTTATTTCCAAAGGGATAAATAGTTTTTCAAATCATAATCCTGTAAGGATTACTTTTCAGTCCTCCTTGTAATGTTTTATATGCCCTTAACCAGTGGTGGTATTCAGCCGGTTTACATCAGTTCAAGCAAAACAGTTGTTAAATTGCCCCCCCCTCCCCCTCCCCCCCCACCAATCAAAGTGGATCCTGGATGCTGTGCTATGCTGCAATGAAGAAACAGACAACAGAGCGACTGGCGCAAGGGAAGGAGAAGTCCGCTTTCCCTCTTTCTTCTTCCTTCTCCTTCCTTGTGCTGACTGCTCCATTGCCCGTTTCTCCATTGCAGTGCAGTGCAGCGCCCAGGATCCACTTTGATGGTGTGGGGTGTAATTTAACAATCCATTCACCCAGGGTCAGGTTGGCCATTGCAAGACGCTCACTCCACATGTGCGGCGGAGCTGGAGGATGGGGATGACAGCCAACCTGACTCTGGGCAAACTAGTTGTTAAATTATTTGAATCCCACCCACCACTGCCCTTAACCTCTGTTTGAAGAGTTTCCTAGTCTTCCAGAAGAAACAGAGTGAATGAGAGACTGCAGGAGGAGGAGGAGGAAAGGAAGTTGATGTGCCCTAGGGATATTCCTTGAATAGAAAATAAGTTTTCTTTAAAAGTCAGAAGAAAACTACATTCTTAAAGTCTGTCAGTATTCATTCATTTATTAAACTTATATGCTACCCATCTCACTATCAAGCAACCCTGGGTGGCTTACAATGTCGTAGATAGCAACATAAAACAATTGGAAGGTTAACAACTTTAAAACATTGGGCATTAAAAGTTAAAACATTAATTTGTTCAGTAGAACAAAATCCCATTCCATTCCAGTTTTTCCATTCCATGTTTAGAGGAAACAAAACCAGAATCAGAAGATTTCATGGAACTTCTTCCCTTACTATCTGCTTGTCATATAAATACAAAGCTCTCAAAATCTTCCAAATTTCATTCCATTCTCCATGCATCACTATTAGGCCAAACTCCAGAAATATTTGCCAAGGCCATTCCCATCTGCCAACCTGCCAGTGCTCCAGCTACTGTTCTTAGCCAACATTCTTCATCCCAGAATTCATTTGTCTCACCAGTCTCTGTCAGGATACTATTTTTAATGTAGCCCCTCTATTCCACTCATTATTTCTTTGATAGCTACTCTGTCCACAATGGACTCTACTATACTCACTATGCAATCATTCCAGAAAAAAATGCCACCAACTGTCCATCTTCCTTGCTGTCTCTACCGTTGTCCAGGGAAAATACAGCACCATCTAACAATCCAGAATAACTCCAGATTATTTTTTCAATCTCATTTTGTCCAATCATCCACCAGTGTCTAATCCAATCCTCCATTGTAGCATCCAGTTAAGACGAATTCCTTCTTAATTGTCTTCTCTCCTTCTAATACAAAAGGCACTTTGTTCCTCATTTTTCCATTTAGAAGTTCATCTATCATGCAACATTTTCCCTGCAAAATCCTTCTGAAAAAGAGATTTAGAACCCCAATAGGGTCCACAGAACATCTTTACTGGAAATCATTTACAAAAAAACCCATATATAGTGCCCAAAAAAACATTGAAGCTTAGCAAACCAACCTTAGAGGTGCTTGTTTTCCATTTTTTACTTAAAATTGTGAAATATCCATAAACCATATTGCACAATACAGAGTGCAAGCATACTGATAACCAATGTCAAAACTCCAAAAGCAAACTCTCAGCATAGAACTGGGAGGAGAGAACTTGGGAGATAACAGTAATTAAACCATGTTAATGATGGTTTGCTGAATTTAGGTATGTCCTGTTTATTGTGGAGCTTTCAGGGTGTCTCTGAAGATGAAGACTCTCACTGTGTTCCTAAAAGCCTTACCACTAACAGAAAACGAGAGCATGCACATCTATTGCACTCATGGAGCAAGACAGCAATTGTATGAAAGCTTAAGTGAAAGTGTACATTCCTGCAAAAACACTTCTCATAGTAGTCCCAACATTTCCTTCAAGCATCCATGGTACTGGGAGGATAAAATGGGAACAGGGCTCTGTGTTTGCTTCAGAGTCAAGGAAGCAACCAGATACTTATTGTGAGATGTCACCACTCCAGTAAAAGTGCGCACACACACACACACACACACACACACACACACACCATCTCCTCTATCACACATATTAGATCCAATGGCCCCTTGAGAAGCTATTTTGAATTATTTGAGATAGAGCAGTCCCAGTTGGATCTGCTTCTGGAACACAAGCCCCTAAACAGATAGTTTGATTGGACACGAGCCACAGAATCAGCACTGTCTTGTCAGAATGCTTTGGGTAGGGAACATTTTGTGCATTACTAATATACCCACATTAACTTGCCCACCCATGTAGCAATAGCAATAGCACTTAGACTTATATGCCACTTCACAATGTTTTACAGCCCTCTCTAAGTGGTTTACAGAGTCAGCATATTGTCCTCAACAACCTGGGTCCTCATTTTACCCACCTCGGAAGGATGGAAGGCTGAGTCAACTTTGAATCTGATGAGATTTGAACTGCCAAATTTCAAGCCGCTGGCAGTCAGCAGAAGTAGCCTAAAGTACTGCACTCTAATCACTGTGCCACCATGGCTGTCTTTTCCATTTCAGTTTTTTTGTGCATCAAAAAAAACTATGTTTAATGTTGCAATTCATAATTAATTAAGAGTAATGGCAATATATAGCATTGATTTCATATTGGCAACTATAACACAGAAAGTCCTTCCCTTGCGATCGTTAATATCCCATATAGTTGCAAGAATCTGGCTGCCCAAACCCAGTCTCTCAGTCCTGAACATGAATATGTGGAATTTTAGAAGGGAATCCAGAAGATTTTTCTCTATAATTTCTCTGATTTTTAGCCTCCTCCATCAAAAAAAGTAGGATTCTGTTGGCCCTGGTCTAAGCTCACCAAATAGAGGGACTCTTAAGCTTTCTATATGGAATTCATGATTACAACATGCAAGCATGTTTCTTTGTGCATTAGTTGGCTGGTTTGCACGTTTGTACAAATTGCTAATCGGGTTTTTTTCCCCTCTTTTCTAAGAAAAAGTCTTTAGAAAGCCACAAGGAGGACTGGAAGGAGAGACAAAGAGAGAAAGCATGCAGTGTGGCTTCCCTACCCCCACATTACCACTCTGATACAACAGCATTCCTTCCTCATTTGGACAGCAAAGATAGAAGATTTAAATTGTTTTCTAGGAAGGTCATCCTTTCATTGTCAAATGCCTGTTTGCTTTGCCAGTCCCCTCCAGCAACCCACAAGCATAACAAGCCCTGAGAAAACAGAGGTTGTCCTTCACTTATGAATGTGTTTATTAGGCAACAGAGTCCTTTCCAGCAACATTTCCACAAATGCTTTTAAAGGATTGTTCCTCATTGGACTTGTTCAGCAGCAATCAGACACGGCCTAGCTCACAGACAAGTCACATACTGTTCACTATCAGAATGTGACTTGCTCCAAACAATGCCGTCTAGTACTTTGAACATTAAAATATTATTTGTTGCTTCACCCATGTTTCTGTTGATTTTGCCATTATCTTGTTATGATTATTTAGTAGCTTAAAGTTAAACTTAAACTTAAACACAGAACTAAAAGAATTAGGGGGTTTGGAGAAGAAACGCTAAACCAATATTTTTCAAATTTAGCAACTTTAAGATGTGTGGATTTCAACTCCCAGAATTTGCCAGCCAGCAACATGCCAACTAGGGAATTCTGGGAGTTGAAGTTCACACATCTTAAAGTTGCCAGGTTTGAAAAATACTGCTCTAAACAGAGTGCAATGACATTAAATGAGAGCTATGCTGGCTGGAGAATTCTGGGGCTTGAAGTCCAAGTCTTAAAGTTGCCAAGTTTGGGGACCCCTGGCTTAAGGTATTGGATGTAGCAGGGAAAATCTAGGTACTAGTCTGCCCTCAATCCTAGAAGACCCTCATTCAAATCTTCTCTCTCCTCATTATGCATACTTCAGTTGCAGAGTAAAAGATGAGATATAAATTGAGTGAATCAATAAATCCCCTAGATTTAACACTCATCTTTCTGCAATAGCAATAGCAGTTTTTACAGCCCTCTCTGAGCGGTTTACAGGGTCAGCATATAGCTTCCAACAATCTGTGTCTTCATTTTACTGACCTTGGAAGGATGGAAGACTGAGCCAGTCAACCTTGAGCCAGTCTGGATCGAACTCCTAGCAGTGGAGTATGGCCTGAAATACTGCATTCTAACCATTGCGCCACCACTCCTAAGCTTTCAAGTGAAGGCATTAGGATCTCTAGGTGCCCTGGATTTCTTATTCATGTTTCTTGTTCACATTTTTGTCTTCTTTCCATTCTGACCAGCCTTTCCTTTTCCTTTCTAGCCCCCTCAAAATCACATGTACAATCATATATTGTATTTAGTTCCTGAGTCTTCTAAAACCCACTTCCAAGATCTGAAGATTGAAAAGTTACAGCACATGTAGTTGTTCTGCAAAAGCAGCTAGTAGACAAGTCCAGGAGCTCAAAAAGGCATCCTTTTGAGCAGCATGATGGTGGATTCATGACTTCTAGCCCTATTGTCCAATTAAAAACATGAGCATTCATATCATGTCACTTGTGGGTTATCAATTCTGGGTTACCAATACAGGAATTCTGACAACCATTCTAGATCCATAAAATTAAGCCTTCTAAGAACTTGAAATCCAAAAGGGCAAATCTCTGAGAAAGCCACATGCTTTTGCAGTGCAAGTGAGGTCCATTTGCTCATCCACAATTAAATCAAGGCTGATCTTGGTCTTATTACAAACAGACTTGATATTTACCAGCAGCAGTTCAAGGCTTTGGAAATTTATATGATTTCTTTCTCCTTATGGCCAGCACACTTACTTTTGCTTTTCCTTTCCATAACTGTTTAAAGCCACTTGATAAATTAGATTACATTGCTCTGTCCATTGATGGGATTCTTAGTATTCCCAGATTTCTGTGTTTGTGAGCAAATGAAGACGATTATTAACATTTTGCTCACCAGTAATCAAATAATATGTATGACTAGCTTATCAAATGGTTATAGGCACTGTGGGAAATTATCACTTGTTAAAATGTTGTGTAAGAAATCTCCGAATGCTAATACATGTAGCATTCTCCCTAATAATCTTAATAGGAGTTTCATGTCTGTCATTATAGAAAGTGTTGCACTGTAAAGGAAGGATACTTTTTTTCTCAAAGCCAGCATTTATAATTTAAAAAAAAAAAATCCCTTATGCAGTTCAATGTAACTTTAAAGAGGGTCAAACACAGGGCATAAACTAATTAACAGCAGTTTGTATTTGTACTGAAGATTAAACCAGCTGCTAACAAAATTGACTAGAGAACACAGTAAAATATGATTTTGTCATAGCAATTTCATTTCATGAAAATCCAATGATTCCTCTTAATCCTTTCATATGGCATCTCTAGTGAACTTTTGAACCATTATCATATAACATCCTGTAAGGCAAAGCTATATGGTTTTTAACATCTGATCATCTAAGAACTTCCTACCATTTCTTGTGCTTTTAGAATATTTTACTAACTTAGTTCAGGGTCATATTAGCCAGCAGAGGAGAACAGAACAGCTCAGGAATGTTAGTAGTTCCTTTCTCCAACAATCTGAGAGGATGATTTCTTTCTCTCTTTGAGCTTGATTTTGAGATGTTTGAATCAATGATTCTTGACATACTAAAACAACATGTATGCATACCTGCTGTTTGTGTCCCAATCAATGTACACTTCAGGACCTCATGGCAGCATGACAGAACACAATTAATGTTGCTAGTTTGTAGAAAATATCTGTTTAATTTGTACATATTCTAATCTGATATTTTATATTTTATGTCATATAGTATATCTTCTTTTAATTGTGATGCTTCTGACATAAATGAACAAGCAAACAATCAGAGGCGGAATGGCAAGAGAAATCCATGCAGAGAGACCAGCTAAGAAAGCAATTGTCCAAGTTTCTCCTACAGCAGAGTGATGTATCCAAAGAGCTAGATAAGATACCAAATACATGAGAATCTGACTTCTGCATAGAAGACAGGGTGGGGGAAAGGAAACATGAATGGGTAGGGAGAAGAAGAATAGATTTCCAAGACATCTTAGGCAACGAAGTCTTTATATAGCAGAACCATTAACCATAACAGCTTCTAGTATAATACAGTATGTACATTAATGTCAACTGTAAATTTTGTTTGGGGATGTCCCATATTTTGTCTGCATTCTGAGTTCCCAGATGGGAAATAATTATAGGCAATTTATGATGCTTTATGATCCAGTTTGGGGTAGTGGTTAAGGCACCAGGCTCAAAACCAAAAGATCGTGAGTTCTAATCCTGCCTTGGCACAAAGCCAGCTGGGAGACCTTGGGCAAGTCCTTCTCTCTCAGCCCTAGAAAGCAGGCAAGGACAAATGCCTGAAAATCCTTGCCTAGAAAATTGCAAGGACTAGACCAATGCAATTACCAGGAGTCAAAACTGACTCAAAGGCACACAAAAAAAACTTCACACTTCAATTTTGCTAAAATTTTCATTACTTGAGTCATGACAGAAGTGAAATTGAGAGTTTGATTATAATACTATGGTTATTTTTATTTTATTTTTATGCTTTTATTTTTTAAATAATTGGATAACAAAAGAAATATATATATTTTTTATAAAAGAGAGTGAATCAACTTACTCTAACTTACTCTCAAATTCTTGGCTATATTTACTGCTTTTCCAGTTTGAGCAAACAACATAATATTTCGCCTGTAGCAGTTTTTAAAACCTTTTCCCAGTGTTTTGGCATACTGTTTGAAAAAAAAAAAAGTCAGCATTTCCAAAACATGGTCACTAGGTAAATCTTCTTACAAAATATACTGAGTGGAGGATGCTTTTGCTTTTTATAGTTCTGATTCTCCAAGTGTGGGAGGTGTTTCCTGTTTTATCCCAAAAAAATTTTTTTAAAAAAAGTAAAGTTAAACCAGCCATTGACATAGCTAAGCTTGGGATGTGTTTGAATGAGAGAATCAGTATGTAAAATATACTATTCTAGTCAACATTATCTGGTGCAGAAATATCAGAAACTGATAACTTCGAATCTGATTCAAATCCTACAGATGTATAAAATGCACTGCTTGGACTGAGGCAAATTAATCTGATCTTCTTATTTACTCTGACAGATTCTTGGGTAATAAATAATCTCATGTATCAATCAACTATTTATCAGGAAGAAGATGTAATCTAAGTCAGGTAGCTGCATTTCCAGGTGCACAGGTAATCCTCCAATCGCTCAGAGTTACAAAAGCACTGAAAAAAGTGACTTATGACTGTTTTTCACTCTTATGACTGTTGTAGCATCCCTATGGTCATGTGATGTTGCCAGGTGCTTGGCAACTAACTCGTATTTCTGACAGTTCTAGTGTTCCAGGGTCATAGGCAGGGGTGGGGTTCGCATCTATTCTCTAGAACCAGTTGTTAACATTCCAAGCAGTTCGGAGAACCAGTTGTTAGAAGGAATTACTGGCCTAATCCTGTAAGGAAGGCAGGAAGGAAACATTCTGGTGTTGCTTACCAGAAACTGCCTCTCCATTAACTCTTAATACATTCTTGGCAGGACTAGACTTCCTGTCTCTGGAACTTCTCTGGAGTTTTTTTTCTCTCCTTTGCTGGTACTTTGCTTGTGTAGAGTGACCATTCCAAGTTACAATGGCACTGAAAAAAGTGACTTATGACCATTTTTCACACTGATGACTGTTGCAGTAGTCACGAGAGGCTAGGCGAGGAGATGCATACCTCAATGTGTGTGATGTTGAGTTGGCCACACCCAGCCAGTCATATGACTACCAAGCCATGCTCAATTAAGTCAGGCCCACAGAACCGGTTGTTAAAAAATTGAATCCCACCCCTGGTCATAGGATCACTTTTTGTGACCTTCTGACAAGCAAAGACAATGGGGAAGCCAGACTCACTAAACAACTGCATGATTTGCTTAACAACTGTGGCAAGAAAGATTGTAAAATGAGGCAAAATTCACTTAACAAATGTCTCAGCAACAGAAATGTTGAGCTCAATTGTGATTGTAAGTCGAGATCACCTGTATATTATAGGACAGGGATGTCAAACTCAAGACATGTAAGCCAGATCTGGACCATGGGATGCTTAGATCTGGCCCATGGGGCCGCCCTGGAAACAGCAAAGGACTGGCCTGCAGTGCCTCTGCCAGTAAAAATGGAACTCCCTGTTTTCAGCCGTGATGGCCTCTGTAATTATTTCTTCTGGGGAGAAGGAAGAAGAAAGGAAAATGAAGAGGAAAGGAAAAAGAAGGAAGGAAGGAAGGAAGGAAGGAAGGAAGGAAGGAAGGAAGGAAGGAAGGAAGGAAGGAAGGAAGGAAGGAAGGAAGGAAGGAAGGAAGGAGGGAAGGAAGGAAGGAAATTATAAGGAGAGTGAGGGAGGGTCTGAGGGAAGTCCTGCCTCAGCACTTGGCCACCCTAGTACCCCCAACATGAGTGACATCCCACCCTGGCCGTGCCCACCCTGGCCATGTCTATTCTGGAGCCCCAAGTCAAACAAAACTCTGATGTAGCCCTCAATGAAATCAAGTTTGACTGGATAAAGAAAAGGTGATATCTGATGATCTGGTAACATTTTGGAAAAATAAGGATGACATGTAAATAAATGTAAATAAACTATATGTATGCATATATAGAGTTTAAAATGACGTAGGAGTTATTATGACAATGTATAACACGCTATTAGAAGAAAAGTACAAGTGCATCTACTGCTTAGACAATGCTGTAAAATGTGAGTATATGTTTTTAATTTCATAAACGTTGAATAATTAAATTATTTTTTTAAAAAGAAATCAAGTTTGACTCCTTGTTATAGGACACACTATTGGTGCTGCCTCTTATTGGTCATAAGAAACAAGAGTAGGTAATTCGTGCAGGGTGTGTGTTGGCAGTTGGTAGCAAACAATTTATTTATTTATTTATTTATTTATTAAACTTCTATACCGCTCCCTCTCCCAAAAAGGGACTCGGGGCGGTGTACAGCCTACTAAAAACATACAATAAATACCCAATAAATATAATTAAAATAAATTAAACCAAATTGATCCGGCTGTCTATCCCAAAAATTCAGTTAAAAATTAAAAGCTAATAAAACCCCGATTAAAATTAAGTTAAAACTAAAATACAGTTACTGGGCCAGGCCAGCCTGTTTAAAAAATAGGGTTTTCACTGCGCGCCGGAAGGTCAGAATATCCGTCATAGCCCGTATCTCCGGGGGGAGATCATTCCAACGGGAGGGGGCTCCCACAGAGAAAGCCCGAACCCTCGGGGCCGTCAACCGACAACGGCCGGGCGGCGGTACCCCGAGGAGGGCAACCCTGTGGGAGCATACTGAGCGGCGGGAGGTTGATGATGGCAGCAGGCGGTCCCGTAAGTACCCAGGTCCCGAGCCATGGAGCACTTTAAATACTGTCAGTACCACCTTGAATCGAATCTGGAAGGCCACAGGAAGCCAGTGCAGCCTGCGGAGAAGCGGTGTAACGTGGGAGCTCCGAGGAGCACCCACGATCACCCGCGCGGCTGCATTCTGGACCAGCTGCAGCCTCCGGAGACTCTTCAAGGGGAGCCCCATGTAGAGAGCATTGCAATAATCCAGGCGGGAGATGACGAGGGCGGAAGTGACTGTGCGAAGTGCGCCCAGATCCAGAAAGGGCCGCAACTGGTAAATCAGACGAATCTGATAGAAAGCCCCCCTGGCGACGGCTGCAATATGTTCTTCTAAAGACAGCCGAACGTCCAGGAGGACACCCAAGTTGCGCGCCCTTTCCACGGGGGTCAAGACCTCTCCCCCCACGGCCAGCGAAGGAACCAGCTGGCTGTATCTGGGCGCAGGAAACCACAGCCACTCGGTTTTGGTCGGGTTGAGACGAAGCCTGTTACGACCCATCCAACTCCGCACGGCCTCCAGGCATCGGGACATCACTTCGACGGCTTCATTGGGGTGGCCCGGGGTGGAGATGTACAGCTGAGTATCGTCAGTGTACTGATGGAACTCCACCCCGAAGCCACGGATGACCTCACCCAGCGGCTTTACATAAATGTTGAACAGCAGGGGCGAGAGCACCGACCCCTGAGGCACCCCACATCGTAGGGGCCTCGGGGCCGATCTCTGCCCCCCCATCAACACAAATTGCGAGCGGTCGGAGAGGAAGGAGGTGAACCACTGCAACACGGTGCCTCCCACCCCCAACCCCTCCAACCGCTGCAATAGGATACTGTGGTCGACAGTATCAAAAGCCGCTGAGAGATCTAACAGGACCAGGACAGAGGAACAACCCCTGTCCCGGGCCCTCCAGAGGTCATCCACCAACGCGACCAACGCCGTCTCTGGGCTGTGCCCGGGCCTGAAGCCCGATTGGAGGGGGTCAAGATAACTCGCTTCATCCAGGTACTGCGGGAACTGACGTGCCACCACACTCTCAACAACCTTCGCAACAAAGCGAAGGTTGGAGACAGGACGATAGTTAGATAACAATGCTGGGTCCAGGGACGGTTTCTTGAGGAGGGGCTGCACCACCGCCTCTTTCAAGGCGGCAGGTAACAGCCCCTCTCTCAAGGAAGCGTTTATAATACCCTGGAACCAGCCTCGTGTCACCTCCCGAGTGGCCAAGACCAGCCAGGAGGGGCACGGGTCCAGCAAACAGGTGGTGGCATTCAGTCCCCCCAGTATCCTGTCCACGTCCTCCACAGTAACAGGATCGAACTCAACCCAATTGACCGCACCGATATCCACCCCCGCCCCCCCGCCCGGAGATGCCCAGTCGGAGTCCAGCTCGTCCCGGATCTGAGCGATTTTGTCCTGCAGAAACCTAGAAAACTCCTCAGCCCGTCCCTGCAAGGGGTCCTCCCGCGCTCCTATCTCCAGTAGAGAGCGGGTCACCCTAAACAGGGCGGCTGGGCGGTTTTCCGCGGACGCAATAAGGGTGGAGAGGTAAGATCTCCTCGCCATCCTTATCGCCACTAAATACGTCTTAATATAAGATCGTAATAGTGTTCGGTCGGACCCAGAACGGACCCATTAAATGGCAAAATAATTGAAACCCATTATCTGGATTTATTTTGGATATGTTTTTCTAACTCTGGGAATGGGGTTTTATTTAAAGGGGGGGAATCAACATGAAATAGACACCAGGGCAACTTCTACCAGTAAGCACAAATGGAAAACAAACTTTGCAACAATAAGACTCAAAAGTGTAGAGAAATGTGGAGTTTAAGTAAATCTTATTCTAGACACGTTGCAGGTAGCAACTGAACTGCAGGAGAGAGAAAAAGTTTAAAGTGTTTGCAATTGAGAACTAGAAAGAATGTTCTCCTCAAAGTCCAGAGGTTGTTGATAAAATGTGACTGGGAAGTTCAGGCAGATTAAACTTCGACAATTCAAGAGAGTAATATTTTACCTGTAGGACACATAGTCAGAATAGAAAGAACACATTGCTTATGCTTAACTTATGCAAAAGAGAATCTGAGATACTATGAGGAGAAGCAAGGGACACTGTGAAAACTGAAGTAGAACAAAATATTCCCAGAATTTAAAGAAGAAAAGATCTTTAAGAACAAGCTTTCAGAACAAGCTGTCATGATAGCCATGGAAAGACAGGGAGTGAATAGAAAGAATGTACAATAACTGAATGCAGACTTTAAACATTTAAGCAAGAAAGGATACCAAAAGATATCTAAACTGAAACTGAGAATGTTAACAAAGGGAGGACAGTGATAAGACAAAGAAAAATAAGATGTTTTAAGAACGTCAAAGAAATCCCAGGAAACTACTACACTTTGAGTAGGACTATTCAAGAATGATCATGGAAGAGACTAAATAGAGGGAAATGAGGATAAAAAATAGGAAGACTATAGGGAAACTCCTTTATAAACAGGATTATAGAATGACAGAAAAAAATTAGTGGGACATTATATTCAAAAGCCAGCTATGCTAGAAAGTAAGATCTCTGAGCAAAAATCATCAGGTCCAGAACTTAAATCCACTGAATGGTTTAAAGCTGCACAAGAGATATTTAGCCCTTAAAAGGGCTAGTAGCCCTTAAAAGTTTGTAAACCCTTTTAAACTTTCAATATTTCTGCATAAATATGGTCTAAAACATGACTTATCCTCTGCACAAATCTTAAAACTAGATAAACAGAGCCCAATTAAATAAATGAGTCAAAAACATTAGACCTGTTCCTTTATTAATTGAGAAAAAATGGTCCACAAAAAAAATATTAATCTGATGGAGGGAGCTGTGTCAAATATAGATAAGATTATGCAGGATAATTATACTTTTGATAACAAAGAATAGTTACAGCAATTGTCTTTTCTGTGTTGATATATACAACTCTGGAAGTTGGACATTGAAAGAGCAAAAAAGACTTTTGTATTATGGATTTGGAGATGGTTGATAATAAAAAAAAATACCATGGACCATAAAAAATGAATCAGTTGAGGCTGGGAAAAATAAAAGTACTATGACAACTTGAAACAAAACAAAATTTTCTTAGAATTTTACAGGGTTAATTTAAATGCTATATATTACTAGAATCATACAGCTTACCATGAAGATCAGCTAGATGAAGGAGTAGCAATGCTACTGCTAGATATTAAAAATAGATTTTTTTCAGAAGCTCAATCTATTCCCCGCCCAGCTGCCATTTCATGTCAAGAAAACAAACGTTTGTTTTTCTTTCTGTTTTCTTTGGCTTTGCATATTCCCACTGTGGTCAATGTTGATTAATATCCCCTCTGCAAATTTCCAAGTATTCAACAGGGATGTTTATTCCTTTATGTATACATTACATGTATTCATTGTAATGCATGTTTGATATATACATTCCAATTGATAAGCAGAGACAACCAAGTAATTTTGTAGTTTCCCTTTGGTATTTTCTTCTGTGTTCCACATATTATGGTAATAAACCCACAAAAATAGAGGATTTTCAACCATCAGAAGCCATTTGCCTCCTTTGGGCTACTTTGTATTTTATCCTGGGCATTTTATCCTTTACAGTGAAGGTCATTGGAATTACTGGTTATACATAATATTGAATGCTTGAAGCAATGTAGATAGTAATCTTTTAAAATATGTGAATAAAGATAATACAGACTAAAATCAGATGCCAATGTTCTATTGGACTATTTGGGACAAAACACAAATAGGGCTCTAGCTTGTGTCGTCTCATTTCAAGCCTTATTCTTTCCATACATTTCCTAAAGCTGCTTTCTTATACCTCTGATAGTGTGAAGTAGTAGGGCTAGCACTTTAAACTTTCTAATGTGAAGTATATTTATCACCATAGTGATTGTCACAACTAATGCCCCATTGTAGTTGTGGAAATTTTAGGGGACAAGAAGCATCAGCATAGGAATATTCTTCTCTCTTGGAGGGTAGAAAGTTTAAGCCATAACTATACACAATGAAATGGTCCCTTTTCTGATTTTCTTCTTTCTTTTTAAAGTATCATATAGATCTGCCAAACAAATTACCAACAGAAAAGACAGTATTTATTGGAAGAATTAAGCAGTCCATTAAGAGAAAGGGATTTTGGAGATTTACTTTATCATTCTTAGTGGGACAACCAATCAATGCTTTTACTGTTCATTGTGTTAGTCAGTTTCTTGTCTATGTTGCAATGTAATTGTCTCAAACTTTAATTCAATAAATGAAGGAGATTTTCAATAGCATCTATCAATAGAAAGCCTGAAGCCTTTTAGGATCCATCTAAGATTGGAAATAAAAATGTTCCACCTTATTCTTACCCATTCCAGGGAAAAAACGAATTCAGCAAATTCAAGTATTGATATTGTTTCCAAGTATCCAAAAGCTTCATGAAAATATAACTGGAAATGAGAATGTATGCCAGAAAGATTGCCATAAATCCAGATACTTTTCCATATTTCCTCTCATTTATTGTCCCAAGTACCAAGCTTCAAAGTGAGTTTGGAGCATGAGGAGAGTAATAAGCAGATAGTTACCACCGTCATTGAGTTAAATGATGGTGATTGTTGGATTAAAGGTTTTGGGAGCAAAGGAAAAAGAGATGTATTTTATCTTTCCCACCTGTTTGCAATTTTGACTTCTCCTGGAAATAGAGGATAGTTGTTTAACACAAGGCAAACTAATCAATGCTGTGTGTAAGGTCATTTTATGACTAGTGATTAATCACCCAACCATCATTGGGCCAAAATAACAATTCTAATGACATGCTTTCTGTCATTTCAACAATGGCTGGTGATATTCTGAAGACACTTTTAGCCACTAATCAGGAAATGGCCAACATTCAAATTATCCTTGATCAAGAAATTAAAAGCTTTATCTTAAAGTGAATCATGGCTACATTTGCAGGAACTGAAATAATTAAACATCAGCAGAAAACTGATTTCTGAATATGTATAAATTTCTGCCATGCTCGTTATGGAGCAACATATGTGGATAAGATCTATGCTACTGATGGGATAATGTCAGTCATAATGCTGAAATTCCTACAGAGTTAAATATAAATTTAATCTGAATGCAACAGGATATTGGTTCATTTATTTCTGTTTGTTATTTCTGAGGAAAGGTTCTCTTCCCTACTTCATAAACTTGACAGCAAGATTATTTTTAATTAAGACATACAAACCACTTGAGATACAATGTCCTGAGCTAGTTTTACCATCCGGCAATATGGGATGGCTTGCCTCAAAGCTGTAAGTATTACAAAAGAAGTATAGTGCTACTTATTTGACTTATCTATAGTATTGTTTGTATTTATTTTTGGATTTTGGATGGTTTTTTTCAGAATTGCTCAGGCAGATTTTCTGCCTCATCAATCAAAATACTTTTGACAACACCTATGATTGCCAGTCTCTTCACTCCAGGTATGGAAGGTCTTAAATTTCTATTATACATTTGTGAATACCTGTGAGGACCACTAGAATCACCTTCACAAATTCATCTAATAAAGGAGTGTCAAACTTGTGTCATTGCAGTGGTGTCACATGACGTAAACCAGGCAGGGGCAGGGCCAACATGTGATGCATGCAGCCTGCAGCCTACAAATTTGACACCCTGATCTTAAAGGATATAATTGGCCAATTAGCCAACATAATACAACATATTTATCAATGACCCATCTATTCCCTGTGAGAACACATAAGCAAACACCTATCTGTCTGTCTGTCTATCTAATAATACCTTGAACTATTATAGCTAGTCTCTGCATAGACTTACTGCTTGCTGTATCTAATTACTGAAAACACACTTATCTATCAATCAAGAAACTATCCATAAGGCAAGAAAACTGCTACTTCTTTCAGTTATGGACTTTCTGAATCTTCACTGGGGAAATAACCAGCAATAGCACTCAGAAAGAAATTGCTCTTTATTCGCTTTCCTATTTAAATTTTCTGCTACCAAGCTTTAGCCAATATATACAAACAGAACAAGGGAGAGAGAAAAAAGAAAAAGAAATCAAATATGATATTCCTTCATTGCTTGTTGATAAATGGTACCATTTTCTCTAGTTCCCTGTATAATTTCAAAAAGCTAACAAACATTAACGCTAATGTTACACAACTCAATTTCCTTTCATCACTTTTTGCTATGTATCATAAGTTAGGGAATACAGTGTAGTATCCACTGCCCTTTTAATTCAATTAGTGTCATACAGTGTATATAATGTTTCTACCATTTTTGTAAGTTCATTTATGAATTTAGCTTTTTCTGGAGTCACGCAGTCCACAAGGTCTATGAAATGGTGTGAGTTCACACAATTCTCCCCATTTCATAGACTACACAGAAAGCCACCACAAATAGCAATGCAAGTTAAGTATGTTATGCAAATGCAGCTGTTGTCCTTTATTTGGCATGTTTAAGTATGCTGTGTCAAGCCAGCCAAAGGAGAAAAGGAAGAGTTTGAAAAGAAGAATGTTTTTTATCATTTATTTTTATAGTGGGGAGATGTCACAAACCGCAAGCATATTGGAAAGGAAATGAGAGCCTATTTCAGGTTCTTTCTTCCTAAGTTAAAAAAAATGCATTCACAACTGTGCAGCTGTGCAAAAGGATCAATTTTAAAATTAAAGAGCTGCAGTTTTTCATTAAAAATTGGTGTCAGAAAATAACTGAACAATCACTACCCACATTAAAAAGGAAACCACAAATCTGCTATTGAATATTTTCTGCCTTCCTTTAGGTACATAAAGATCAGTGGTGGGATTCAATTTTTTTTACTACCAGTTCTGTGGATATGGCTTGGTGGGCGTGGCAGGGGAAAGATACTGTAAAAGCTCCAGTCAGAGGTGGTATTTGCCAGTTCTCTGAACTACTCAAAATTTCCGCTACCGGTTGTCCAGAACTGGTCAGAACCTGCTGAATACCACCAATGATAAAGATGTGGTTCAAATGTTTCCACAGAAAAGAGTTGTAATTCCTTCTGACAAGAACACATAGTATAGAGAAATTACCAACAACAACAAATCATTTGGCTTTTTAAAAAATGGGGGAGAAGTATGTATTCAGGGAGAAACAGTGTCTAAGAGACAAAACTGAAAGTACGGCATCTTGTGCCCCATTTGCATGAGTTAAATGATGGAGCATCTTATAAAACTTAAAGTATATACTGATCAGGAATTATTTTTTCCTTCATAGAGTGGTAGGAGCCAAATCTATAACTAATGTGATGATTATATTATTACTGCTGTTTAGCAGTCAAAGAATATAAAGAAGTTAGCATTTTTTAAAAAAATTACATTTATATGCCGCCCTTCTCCAGAGACTCAGGGCGACTTACAGTCTAAGGAGCACCATGCTAAGTGCCTGCTTATTACTAGGGCTTTTGGCCCCCTCAAGCGGCATTTTTACAAAGTCAGCTTATTGCCCCCAACAATCTTGGGTCCTCAGTTTACCTACCCCGAGAGGATGAAAGGCTGAGTCAACCTTGAGCCTGGTGGGATTGCAGGCAGCTTGCACTAAGTGCTAGATGATTAACAGCCTGCACCACCAAGGCTCCTGGATAGGTCCGAAGCAGTGGTAGTATTCTATCAGTTTGGCCTAGTTCTGCAGAGCCAGTAGCAGCGATGAGCAGCGGAGACCGAACCAGTTCTCTCCGCCACTCTGCTGTTGGGCCTACCTGTCCACCCGGGCTCCCATGCTTACTTTTATCCTCTTTGAAGCGCAGCTGCTTTACATGGCACAGAAGAGTGCTGCGCAGCAGCTGCTGAAGCAACCGGGATCGTGCAGGTTTGCAGGAGGTGAGTTAGAACACCTCTGTGCCTGCCCAAACACCTCTGCACCTACACAAAGCGCATATTTGGCACACGCAAAGTGTGTGCATGTGCACAAAGCGTGCTCACCAAGCCATTCCCACCGAACTGGTGGTAAAAATATTTGAATCCTACCACTGGTCCGAAGTATCAGAGATCATTGAATATGATAGTGTCAGTGAAATCAACTACAGATAGTCCTCAACTTACAAGAGTTCATTTAATGACTGTTTGAAGTTACAATGGCATTGAAAAAAAAAGTGACTTATGACCATTTTTCACATTTATGACCATTGCGGTGTCTCCATGGTCATGAGATCAAAATTCAACTGGCTCATATTTATGATGGTTGCAATGTCTTGTGATCCACCTTTTGCGATCTTCTGACAAGCAGAGTCAGTGGGGAAACCAGATTCACAAAACAGTGGTGTTACTAGCTTAACAACTGCACTGATTCGCTTACCAACTGTGGCAAGAAAGGTCGTTAAAATGTCAGGACATTTTAATTTATTAATTTTAGAAATTATGTTTAAAAATACTGCAATTCTTTCTAATGTCCTGAGATTGCGAAATATTTCCCTGTAAGTAAATTTTTATAGCTAGTGATCTGATATTCATAATTATATATGAATTTACTCACTAAAATCATTACAAAAGTTATATTGTATTTATGGGATATTTAACCCTGCCAGGTTATCTATTATATCTCTCTTCTGGCCTCTAGGCAGAAGAGGACAAATTAATAAGCAGTTAGGCAACTGCCTTGAGGAATGAGTTTTGGGTGGTCATTAAAGAGGGGCATGTTGTTCATTATTACTTAATTAATTAATTTTTACAGTTGCATTTTTGCTGCCTGAAAGATACTGGAAACTGTTACACTTTCAATGCGAAAATTAGTTTTCTAGCCTTGGGTGACTTCAATGGGCAAACAAGCGCTAATTTTCCCTTTGCCTCAGGCACCCCACAGCCCTGGTCCCAGATTTATATGCCTGAGCCACAGCTCTCTTGGCAATGGAAATGCAAGAGCTTTTTTTGTGGGCATGTAACACCCCTTGGCTTGTCTTCCCTAAAGAATGTATACTACACAGGTGTAAACTCAAGAAAGTCAAGACTTCCTGGTCTCCATTTCAGAGTGGAATGGCCTAGGGTTCTCTTACGGTTTTTAATCTGGTTTTTAGTCTTTTTAATTCCCTTTATATGTTTTTACCTTTCGGCCACTATATTTGATTTTAATTGTTTTTAATTTTGTATTGTTGTTGCATTTTTAATCAGCTGTACACTGCCCTGAGTCCTATCAGGGAAAGAGGGCGGTATATAAGTTTAATAAAATAAATAAAATAAATAAATTTAAGAAGCTAAAGGCTATAATTCTTCTTGACTTCTTAAAGTAAGATACAGATTTTCTTGGCAGGATTCTATTACTTCTCTGTCCTTCTCCTCCTGCTAAGGGACAAAGAAAGCTGATAGTAAAAATTGTTGGCACCTATAACTTGCAAACCTTCCTTAATCTCCATCTCTAGCCCTAGCTCTGCGGCTACAGCAATAGTAGTGATGATGTACTTGTAAGCCAGCAGTAGATTACAAGAGATGTACCTATTTGTTGGAAATAGAAGAAAGTCAGCTTTATATGTATAAGTAAAGGTTCTCCTTGCACATACATGCTGGTCATTTCCAGTTCTAAGGGGCAGTGCTCATCTCCATTACAAAGCCTAAGAGCCAGCACTGTCCGAAGACATCTCTGTGGTCATGTGGCCAGCATGACTAAACACCAAAGGCACACGGAACACTGTTACCTTCCCACCAAAGTGGTCCCTATTTCTCTACTTGCATTTTTACATGTTTTCGAACTGCTAGGTTGGCAGAAGCTGGGACAAGTAATGGGAATTCATTCCATTATGTGGTGCTAGGAATTTGAACCGCCAAACTGCCGACCTTTATAAATTTAAGGTGAGTGTTGAATGTATTTATTTGATTCTAACATTCTGCTTTATTTGTTTCCTGAAATAATTAAAGAATATTGTTGTGCATTAATACATGTATTTTTCCCTAATCTACAATTTTGTACACTACTTTGTGTATTTATTTCCCTAATACAAGCTATTTTAACATATTTAGTCTCAAATATTTAAATATACGATTTTTTATAGTAAACATACAAATATATGCTGATTCATTCAAACTTAAGAGAAGAAGAGGTAATACAGACTTTCATAGGCAGTCTGTACTACAGTGTTTGGATAGAGTCATACTACAGTGTTTGGATAGAGTCTACTGCAAGGATGTCAAAGTCACCTCATCATAGCAGCATGACATAATGTATCAGGATTTTTTCTTCTTTGCTAAACAATGTGTGTGTGTGGCCAGCATGTGACGCATCTGGCCCATGGGCCAGGAGTTTGACAGCCCTGGTCTACTCTATAGTGGCTATTTCCATTTAAAGCAGGGGTGTCAAACTGGCGGCCCACAGGCCAGATGTTGTTCTGACCCAGGCTTCATCCAAATTAAGGAAACACAAACTGAATGTAAAATCAAACCTATTTTAATGCAACGCTAGGAGTTTCTTGCATTCCCAGCCAAAACTCATTAGACACAATTCTCTGAGATAAGCTCACGCCTTTCAGGGTTGTAGAAGGCTGCCAAGAAACAGAAGTCCAAGTACTTAGAATATAAACTGACAGAAATTCCAACAAAGACAAACCAGAGTTCGCAGGGCTTCAATGAGGAATCAGAATCTAATGAACTTCTTTGCTTCCTGCAAAAAGCAAGTCACTGAGGACTGACTTTTATTCCTGATGGGAGGAGCAATCACCTCCCAGATTTACTCCTGAGTCGCCCCTGCTGCTTCAGCTCCTCTCGCCTTCCTGCAGCTCTGTGCACACACACACTGGGAACAGGATCCCCAGGTCCTCTGCTTCACTGCTGTCAGACTCTGAAAGCTCCAAAGGCAGCACCTCACTCTCATATGGTCCTGGCCCCATCCCTGCATTGGATGCAGGACCCTCGTCCAAGTCCTCACCAGACTCCCTGACTGATGCTCCCTTTCGTCCTCCCTGTCCGATACCTCTGCCATCTGAACCGACTGCCAGTGAACCACAACAGATGTGTCACGCGCAGGCCATGCCCACCCCAGCTTCGCAAAGGGAAAAGACGTCATGAAATGTCACATGATGGCAACGTGACACCAAGAGTTTGACACCTGTGATTTAAAGGAAAGCATAAGGTAGGAGTTTTTTTGACAAATTTTGGTAACCTACAGTAAGTTATTATGAAGAAAATCAGATGAAGTGTACTAAATAACTTCCTTGTACAATTTTTATTGTTGTACACCTGATCTGAAGAGTGTTGGCATTCCTATTTCTGCCATGCAATTCACCCAAGAAACAAATCCTGATAAATGTCTCACTTTGTTTTTTTACACTACAATTCTAGGAATGTTTACTCAGAAGTAAATTCCCCTCTCGTCAATGGGCTTTTCTTCCTAGACCATGTGATTCTGATTGCAGCCTTCATTATATGCATGTCCTTACAAAAGATAATTGCTACTATCTCTTCCATTTTTTTTGTTTAAAATACTAAGCTTCCAAGAATAGCATAGGGAAAATTACATGAAGACATAAAAAGGGAAGTGGGAAAAAAAAAAAGAACTGATTCAGTCAGTTTTTAAATGCTAGATTTTGCACAGGAAAAAAAGAGGAGGAGGAGGAAGAGAAGTCGAGTGAATCTCTTTAAGCTCTAATGACTCTGCCTTATGAGTACAGCTTTCCCCAGTATGTATAATGCATGAGTGGCAAAATAGGTCAAATACTGAGGGGGGAAAAAACCATCCACATCTTTGAAATTATTAAGAACACAATCATTGCACTGCAGGGCCATTTGCAGAAGAGTTCCAAAACAGAACCTTATGAAAAACATGAAGGATAATGAGACAGATAATGCTACTGAGACAGAGAAGAGAACTGGTGCTGAAGCTTGTTGCAGTGAAAGGGAAGGCAACATAGCCATTATAATCAGAAATTCTTTTTTATATATAATCAGATACCTATTGTGTTCCTGCTTTTGGTTAATAAAACACCAATGATGTTAATATTCATTTTTACTAAGTCATTGTTTGTCGTGCTCCCTTTAACCAAATTGCCTAAAGTGTGAGAGGTTTATTATTTGTATTTTAGGATAGTGAATGTCAATGTTCTTCTTCCACAGTAGTAATACACACTACTTGTGACAGTAAAATTGATGTTTTAACAAAAGCACATGTGCACCATAAATGGAGATGCCGAATTTATACATTGCACTAAGGTAACTTTTTTATTAATCATGGTTTGTAGAACAAGAATAAGCCACTCTGAACCAATTCAAGTGTAACATTAAACCACAGTGGAAATGTGTATTCATCACATTGTAGAAAAACTTCAATTTTTTTTTTATGAGCCAAACCATTCATTTATATCAAACCACAGGACAAAAATAGAATTACGATGGATAGATCGTGTCCTTTTCTTCTTCATCAGTTCAGATTTTGGCTTTCCCCTAGTGCAAAGGGCTCAGGGTCCAATGAAATTCAACTTTTGTTTTATTTGGACACTAGTCTAGAAGAACAACGTTTTCAACTGTGTAAAGATAACCATCATAACAGTCCACTTTGCATAAAATATTTATATCTTTCTGTCTGTGAGTAATAACCAAGCTAGTGATTCAAAATCTCTCATTGCCTTTTTATAATCTGATCAACATAATTTCTGATTATTTCTCCATTTTACTTAATCAGATTGTGCTACCAAAAAGACATTGCAATTAAGAATCCATACTGTTCATTTAATTAAACAGAGCAGAAAAAAATGGGCTTCTCATACAAGCAAACATATAAACTTTAAAAATAGTTTCACCAGGTTTCTTTATAATCCTCCATGTCTAATCTACCTATGTAATCAATTTGTTCCTAAATCACAAAAACATCACGTGTGAAATTTGCCTCAAAGTTAAATTAAAATGTGAAATGACTTCTTCCCAGAATGTATTAATTAGTCTAAGATCCACTGAGATTTTTGATACAGACTATCATAACAATGTCCCGTAGTTTACAGGAGAAAAACAGATCTCCTGATTGTTCCATTCAGGCATTTAAAATTTGTATATCAGATTGAGTTTTGATCAGGGTACGGACTAATTTTTGCCACTTCCAATAATTTAGGCATCTGAAAATGCAACTGATCAAAGTTGAGGTATCAACAGAAATTCCTGTCATTGGGCATCAATAGACAAATTATTATATATCCTTAAATGCAGGAAATGATAAGAACTTATCAGCCAGTAATTTATACAAAGCAAAATTCCAAGATCTATCCAAATATACCATAAAAATAAAAAAAGTCCTGGAAAGAATAATACATACTAAACAATCACATCTTTATAAAAAAAGAAATGCAGTTGAAATTTGCAAACCCCACAGAAATTCACGGAATTGTGTACTGAATTATTGAAAATATTTTCCAGATATGTATAATTCACATTGTTTGCATGACATGATCAAGTTTCATCACTGCCTCCCCATAGATGCCTATGAATACATTAAGTTTCAGATGTTGTTTTGATAAACAAACGGCAGAATCTAAAAGTTACTAGGATTCATGGAAAAATATTGTTTCTGTATTTGTATAGATATTGGAAAGAAATGCTGTAAATCTTACTCTACTAGATCAAGTGGGGACTGATACTTTTGTACTATTCTTCTTGCTACATGGCAGCATAACTTCTCAAATCTTTGGATTTCATCTCTCAACTGTGACAGTGGCCCTCAGGTTATGGTTCTAGATTACTTCCAGAGGTGGTATTTAGCAGGTTCTGACCAGTTCTGGAGAACCAGTAGTGGAAATTTTGAGTAGTTCAGAGAACCGGCAAATACCACCTCTGACTGGCTCCACCCCCATATATTCTCTGAATCCTAGCTGATTGGCTGGGTCTTCTTTTGTTGCCCTGCACAGGAGAATGGAGCTGGAAAACAGATTAGTGGGATGGGGAGGGAATGGAATGTTGCAGTAACCTTCTCCCAGGAATGGGGAGGGAATGGAGATTTTACAGTATCCTTCCCCTGCCATGCTCACCAAGCCATGACCACCAAGCCAAGCCATGTCCACCAAGCCACGCCACAAAACCGGTAGTAAAAATTTTTGAATCCCACCACTGATTACTTCAATTTCCTGGTGGGAGGTTTGGTGATAATTTAGGAGTTTATAGCTACCATGACAACTAAACTGACCTAAATGGTCTGATGCACGAGACTGAATACTTATTATACCCTTATTTATTTGCTTTTTTTGTGTGGAGCAGATGCAGCATGATCACAGGATATTAATATCTGTCCCTTGTCATTGTCCAATCACTCTCTTCAGCATGGAGTTAAGTAACATCAGTATGCTAAAGGTACATCTCAAGCCTGAACTGAACAGGACATACAGAAAAATTGCTACCTCGGTGTCTGGATGCTGTAAGTGTCTAAAGAAGAAATAACAAGTTCAGGCTCAGTTCCAGTAAGACAGAGTGGATATGTGTTCAGAAACCAACCAAGCCCCAATAGCAGTGATACGCCATCTTTAATTATGGATAAGGTTATACTGGAGTAAACTATTTTAGACAGAGCCTTCAAGGAGCAGATGGTAGCTGTGTAAGATAGAAAGATCTTCATCTCATGAATGTTATTATGAATGTTTTCCTGAAACAGAGGTTTTGCTCATAGTCACTCATACCATGGTCACGTCGTTATTGCTCTAATGCAACATGGTGCACATAGAAGCAACCTGGAAGCAACAGCTGGTCTAGACTTTAGCACCTATCTCAAATAGTTGAAGTAATCACCCAAGTAATACCATTACTGTAAGAGTTGTACTTGTTACTAATTCAAGATGCTGATTGGTAATTTTAAGGTTCTGTGTGGTTTCAATCCTATTATATTGACTTTGTTTAATTCATCCATATTCCATGAGATACAATCATTTCCACCCAGGTCATATATATAAATAGCCAGAATATCCCCTTCTCCCTCTTACTGGTGATGTTACCCAGCCTGGCAATGAAATGTTTTCAAGAAAACAACTAAGCTCAGAGAGCTACAAGAATTTAAATATTCAACTCCAAACTGAATATATTCTCCTTTACTTAAATTGGGAAAGTTGCATTTGTTGCATTGTCAATTGCCCCCTTGTCTTCCTGCAGATATCTGTATATTTAAATTGAACTTTGATGGATAGGTGATAGATAGATGATAGGTGATAGAAGATAGATGGATGGATGATTGATTGATTGATGGATAAGAGAGAGAGAGAAATGATGGATAGATAGATGATGGATAGATAGATGCTGGATGGATAGACAAACTGACTCATAGAATCATAGGGCTGGAAGAGACCTTGGAGGTCTTCTAGTCCAACTCCTTGCCCAAGGCAAAAGTTCTTATATACCATCCAGGACCAATGGTTATCTAATCTTTTCTTGAAAACCTCCAGCAATGGAGCACCCACAACTCATGGAGGCAAGCTGTTCCATTGATTAATTACTCTTACTATTTGATTAATCTTTCTGGATTGATGGATGGATGGATGATAGGTTATAGAATAGATGAATAATAAACTGTTTTAAAAGAAAAGCTCTCTTTCAGTGAAAATTATTTTTTATAATGGAAGACATGCAGAAAATAATACATTTAGCATAGCATTCTCTTTGTTATTCAGAATCAACATTGTTTTATATTGTCTTCAACTAAATTTAATTTGCATGCAAATATTATTTTCTGTCTTTCTTTTTCCACTTTTGTTTGTAGAATATGTGCATGCCTGGTGACACATGGAATGGAGATATTGAAGGATTTGTGCCATCACTTTAAAACTGATGCTGGGTTTTATTTTTCTGGTTGCTTGATTGTTTCTCCATCATTGGGAAAATGTTAAGGAATTAATTGTAAAAACAAGTACATTCCTTTTAAACAATGGAGTGAGATCTTTTGTTTAAATTTTAAGCTAAAAAGTATATAAGCTGATAAGTATGATTCAGAATTTTTCAGTGGTGCGCTTTCAATCTTTCTTTACTAAATATGTGATTATGTGGATATGTGTATACTATCGTTAGTTAAAAAAAAGATGAAAACAAAACGAATCAAAATATCTTGTCTCTTACATTTAAAATAATGTATACAACATTCCTAATTTAAATAAATGTAACAAACACAAAGAAGTGCATTAAAAAAGTATACATCCCAAAGCCATCACTGTCCTTGGATTGTTTGTTACAATAGGCGCACTGAATGGAATTGCATTCTCTCATATATGAAAGAGATGAGCTGGCAGAGGGCTATTATACAAGAAGATTGCTGTCCTTCCAATTCATCTGATTATTCCACTACGTGTGTCTAGGTGTATGTACATATGTGTCCACACAATTCATGTACATATTTGTTTTCACAATCAATGCACAGCTTTTTCACAATAAATCAATATAAGAAATTAAATGTTAGTCTCTCATTGTCTGAACTTCTTCCAATGGATTCCTTTTTTGCTTAGTTTTCAAGATTTATTTTCTTAATAAAGAACTCTATGTCTGATAATGTGTGTGTGTGTGTGTATGTGAGAGAGAGAGAGACAGACAGACAGACAGAGAGAGAGACAGACAGAGAGAGAGAGAGAGATTCATACCTAGCATGCCATATACCTAGCAACATTTGGTCAAAATGATGCTTAGTCTACCAAGGAGAATGATACTATACAGTATCCACAATCTTTCTCCAGGGAAAGGATGGAAGAGGAAAGGAGCCAGATGTGACAGATGTTTGTTGCTTTGTTCAAAGTACTGATAGAAGATGCTTAGATATGATGTGAAAATGTCTGTCAAATAGAATGCCACTGTTTCATTTAATTTTTTACATCTATATGAGACCACTGATCAACAATATCATGTGAATACAAAAGTAAAACTATGACCCAAATAAAATCAAAGCTTTATAACATGATTACTATCTTCTGCACTTGTCTTATATTTTGGTGTCTCACTAAAAAAAGAATATCTCTTCACTCCAGAAAGTTTCACAGGAATATGGCACACAAATATCTGCACAGAACTGCAGGTATCTATGTACCTCTGGATAAGCTGCTTTATCTTTGTGAACCTATGTGTGAGTATGGCAGCTATATAAATTAGATAAATAAATATCTTTTGATTGATAATTCAAAATAAATCCCAGAATGGTTACTATGATTTATTCTTAAGGAAAGGAAAATGGATTTGCATTTTGTCCGAATGCCAACAGAGTCTCATTAGAGTTTGCAAGAATATTTGTTAAAGAAAAAAGTTCAAAAAGTCTAACATAATTTTGTAGTTCAAAATGTTTGGCTGATTGAAGTTTGTCTATCCTGGCTTTTGTTCCTGTCTGCTCCCATCATCTGACAAAAGCAGAAATGAGGGGGTGATAAGCCACTTGGGATAGCCAAGGGAAATCATCAACACCATAAAAAAAAGTTAGAATATTTTGGACATGTGATGCGACACCCAGAAAAATACGGCATGCTTCACTTAATCCTCCAAGGAAAGGTTGAAGGCAAACAAGGTCCAGGCAGAAAAAGAAAATTGTGGTTTCAAAATCTAAGGGACTGGTCTGGACAAAACTCAACAGCACTTTTTCATGCAACTGTTGGTAAAATAGGACCACCAACATGTTCACCAATGTCCAATGACAGATATGGCATAAGAACTCCATCATGGGGTTCAAAAATTGCACAGGATAATAACTCAAGGAATAGGAACCCTGGGATCAAATCAATTAATATATGATTCAATCCATTAAACAAATCCAACCCATCAAAATGTTAGAATGAATCTATCAAGGTGTACTAAAAAAAGAAGTGTATATCAAACCTATATTGGAAAACATTATATATATTTACAGAATTCCTCAGTGTGAATTTCAGCTTATATACACACACACGCACACATGCGTGCATGTGTGTGGGCATGGGTGTGTATAAGGTTTTCATACTGAGGAACTCTGTAAAATTGGCCCTGTTTTGCCAAAACAAATGCATACAATAAAGAAATGTGCATTAAAAAGAATTATATTTAAAGAAATGTGAATAAAAATGTATTTTGTATAGACAGCTGTACAAAGGTGTGCATGTAGGAAAAATATGCACAAATGTTATGTGATTTAAAACATTTTTTAATAAACATTTCCCATTACAATACTTTGTGCTCATTCTTACAACAGTTCATTTACAAGCAAATAATAACTTATAATAAAGATTTCTAATTCAGTATTGTTCAGTAGGTTTTTCACAATGATACCTGGTTAATAAAGACATCTAATAAGTAATAACTGATCCAGACAATATTGATAAAAGCATTTGCAGGGTATTACTTTTATTGTTTTCCCCCTGATCTCCCATAGAAAGAAAGCTGTAGTTCCTAGATTCTCTGTTATTTCTAAGTCCATGGAAGAAGCAATTTTTGAACAAGAATAAACACTTATTCATCCAAATTGCTCCCTGGGTGGTTTATAAAAACAACGTATGAAAAATCTATTTAACGTATTTGTGAGCAAAGCATGCATTTAGCACTGTCAATTGTTTTGCATTGAGATATGTTTATGTCTCTCCCACTCTGTGTAAACACTTTATATAACATTGCATTTTATTTAAGTTCCTCTGTGCACCTGCTTGATGTATTATGGAAATGCAGTGTAAAGAAGCATTTCTACTGGTATGATTTCAGCTATTATCTCACCTTTAAGAAATGGCTGGACAAAAGTCACACACTGAAAAGATAATGCTCTCCTCCAGAACTGCCCAGCTCACAGCTCTATTTGTTAGATCATCATTTTTCATTCTGTATAGGACAATCTTCAGCAATCTTATTGATATCCTGCTATTTATTTCAAGCTAGAAACTGTAGCATTTTGATTCTGAAATTCTGCTTTCAGTGGGTACCTCATTACTTTATCTCTGTTGAGACAATATGTCAGGGTTCCAAGTAATACACCCATAGCAAACAGAACTCTGAGACAGGTAGATTTCTTAAAGAACAGTTGGATATATCATATTGGCACAGACTGGTGAAAAGTAACTCTGAATGTTCCCACAGTTTTCATCTAATTAAAAATAAAAAAAAAAAGGCCCCTTTTCCCAAACAGTCACATGATCCAATCAGTGTGCTATCTGGTTGCTTGGTAATTTCACTCCTCCTCTCTTCAGCCACCTATGGGAGTGTCCTTGGTTCCTAAAGGAAACTATTTTGTTTTAGCTAAAACCCCAGCTATCTCTATTCCCCCCCTCCCTAACCCTCATCTCCATTGTGGCAACACTGAATCCTCAAAGATGGCCCCAGGCCAGCTTCAGAGTTGACACAATATTTATATAGTCTTCTTTCAATATACCAGTGTAGATTCACTTTGTGTATGGTAGACATTTAATTCAACCAAGGGAACTAGTGACAAGAGATCAGCGGCCGTTTTAACAACTACTCTGAAAATCCCAACAAACCTACTGTAAAGATCTAAAAAGGTTTGAAAAATAGCTGTCCTTCCTTTCCACAAGGAAAAGAATTTCAGTTCAGACTTCGTTCATGGAATGCTGACATTAATCTGGATCCAATCCAGTGGTGGGATTCAAATTCTTTTACTACCGGTTCTGTGGGCATGGCTTGGTGGGCGTAGTAGGGGAAGGATACTGTAAAATCTCAGTCAGAGGTGGTATTTTCCGGTTCTCCGAACTACTCAGAATTTCCACTACCGGTTCTCCAGAAGTGGTCAGAACCTGCTGAATACCACCTCTGATCCAATTCCTTTCCATTAGCACAGAAAATTGATCCTATTGAATTTCACTAGTACCTTTCATTGTCAAGTGATGACTAGCCACCAAGACTAAAAATAAATACATACTTATATACATTAAAAAATAAAAAAACTTAATACAAAGAAAAATAAAATAAAGCTGCATGGTAGTTAATTTATAGATCTTAGGAGTGGGGGAGCAAATGAAGAAATGTTACTTACATAAAGGAAGAACTAAGTAAAGAACTCATACCTTGTTATGAGAAGTAACACAAAAGTGATATGAATAAATAAAATAAAAAGCATCGCTAACAGAAAAGTTGTGATAATCCAGGCCTGGAGGAGGCCATCAGATGGGAGAATAAATTAAGTTGGTATAAAATGGTGCAAACTAAGTTTTAAAAAGAAGGGCTGCAAAAAATAGCAGGTTCCAATGACAGAAGGAAAAATAAAAACAAATATGTAAATATAAATACAATGGAAGAGGTGAAAACTCAAATCACTCAAATCACAGGACAATCAAATGGCTTCTACATATATATATAGTATTAATCTTACTTTTACTGATCAAAGGATAATCTTTTTTTTAAGGTTGATAATGGAAGAGCCACCAAACAAGCCTACTAACTATTGCCCTGTTGAATTTTACCCCCAGCAGTTTTTGTTTACAAAAACAGTGCCAGCTAGAAGTCTTTTTAAAGAAAGGATTGTCTTACAAATTGATCATCCTTCAAGTGCTAAAGGTATGTTACTCAACTCACAGATAGATATCTCTAACTAAAAATCCAAACACAGCCTGGATTTCAGTAGCTGAATCGCAACTCTCTATACAATTTTTTTTTCTAAACAAAAAAAAGCTTTTAAAAATGTATTTTGTCCCTATTTCCCATTTTTTTCTCATTGGAAAGTCAAGCTATCAACATTTGATGCATATCAAGGCCAAAGAAGTTCATTCATCAAGCCCTTTCTTTTTACAAAATATAGACCTGGATCTTTTGAAAATACTTTTTCTCTAGTGAACATCTCATTCATTCAGACATCCAAACAGCAAGCTCTTTCTTTTTAATTATAAAATAAAAATAAATATTCCTGGCTACTGCTGCTCCACTTGATATCTGCTATCCCATAGTTGTTAAAGAGAATAATAAAATCATGTTTAATTTTTCTTTGCTTTACCCATAAAGCAATGTTTATGTGATAGCATGGAAAGTAATGTCAGGCATACAGGTAGTCCTTAACTTACAACAGTTCATTTAGTGACTGTTCAAATTTACAACAGCAGTGGAAAAAGTGACCACTTATGACCATTTTTCACACTTACGACCATTGCAGCTTTCCCATAGTCCCGCGATCAAAATTTGGATACTTGGCAACTGTCTCACATTTACGATGGTTGCAATGTCTCTATCAGGGCCCCAACAAATCCACCCTCATTCAAATCAAAAGTCTCTAACCACATCTCAGAAAAAGTAAATTTGTTTATTAGAAATTGCCATGTTGGCGTGTAGCTGGTGCAGTCAATATTAAATCACATCATACATTTCCCCCTTGACTCTGGTCTTTCCCCCACCCTCTGGATGTGACTTCTCCAATGGGATACATCTGTCTCCAAGAGTCATCCATCATGCTCTCCAATAACCTTCTTATGCTCCAATAACTTTCAGCTACCGAGGTGATTATCTAGGCATGTCAAGAATGCCTTGTTTCCCCCCCACTGCCTTTTTCTGGCAGCTAAAAAGACCAAAGGAGTATCTTTTTAGTTGACAGTCCTGGAGTCATGTGGTCCCCTTTTGCAACCTTCTGACAAGCCAAGTCACTGGGGAAAACCAGATTCACTTAACAATCATTGAAGAACTGCAATGGTTCACTTAACAAATGTGGCAAGAAAAGCCATAAAGTGGAACAAAACTCACTTAACAAATTTCTCACTTAGCAAGATGAAATTTGTGCTCAATTGTGGTCATAAGTTGAGAACTACCTGTATTTATCCATGTAGTTTTAGGACTAGTTTATAGTCTTTTCTGGTATGCTTTGTTGTCATGCTAAGAAGTCTGGTTATATAATGTGCAAGTGATGATTTCTCTGAAATACTGAAAATGGCTTGGCTCTTTGGAAAGTGAACTGGTGTTAGTTTTTTGATATTCATGGGGTCCTTGGTGCTCTCTGAGCTTGATCATTTTCTTGCAGAAATCATCACCCAACTATGTAATATTATCAATGCAAGAAAACAACCAAGCTCAAAGGGCAACAAGGATCCCACATTTCAACCTTGAGCTACAAATATTCTGTTCTGTTAGCTTTCTGATACCCGTAGAGAAGTATTGCGGAAATTAAGGCTCACCATTGGATGAAATGAAGCAATATATTTGAAATTGTACCTATTTCTCTTCATACCATACCCAGAATTCAAACAATGCATCAAATATATGCAGTCTGCTACTACAGATTTTATTTTTAAGGAATTCAAGTGTGCTCTTTTTTCATATATAGACATTTATTTGCACAAGTACACAAAGAGAGCTTTCTCATCAGGGACATGATATAATCTCCAGTGAGAGGAAAAATCTATCAGCCGAAGCAATATATATCACAAGCCAAGGTTTTCTTTTTCTTTTCCAGAATTCAGCTGAAAGGACCAGAAGTCTTCAAAGTGAGGCTATGCAGAGATTAAAAATGAACCAAAAAATTTGACATGCAACATTTTAGTTAAAAGTATGCAATCAGATTCAAGATGGCAGGAAAATTCATGCCCTGCAAAAAAGTATACAGCCTCTTCTGATTGTTGACTGAAATATTCTTTCAATAATATATTTTATTAGTTGATGTGCTACCCATCCACTTAGTTTATAGAGAGCTTCAGTCAGCAATGAGAAAATGCTGTTTCCTTTTTGCAGGGCATAAATTTTCCAAGCCCTCCCTTCCCCTTTTCCTCCATTTATTTCATAAGGCTAACCGCTATATTTTTCTGAAACAAAACAAAAAAAATGGTGATTCTATTAGGAGTTTTTTCTCTCACTAATCTTTCTGCTTTCATTCTGTGAAATACTTCCATATCTTTCCCATGCTGTGTAAGAGTCAAATGATTCTTGTCATGTGCTTAGTAATAGGTTAATTTGTTTCACTTAGGGCTCTTCCTCACAGTCCAGTTAAAGTGCAATTCACAACTCTGAGCTGAAGGAAAGTTTGTCCACATAATTTCTGCTGGCAATTCCTATTTTGCCATCATAAGGAGGCCAACAAGCGGTACTGTCCTTATTATGCTCACATTAATGAAAGGGGTTAAGTTGTCCAGCTTGTTTCTTTTCCCAACAAACTACGCCTCTCAGCAATGATCCACTAATCACACTTACTAACATGGAGAACCATCTGTCAAAACTCAGCTCCTACCCTAACTTTAATCCCACCTCACATCAGAGACACCAGTTGGTAGAAATGTTTTCTCTTGGCAACAATGCACATGGGAGGTGGGGTGGAATGACACCGAGAGAATCCCCCAGTCATGATCCTTTATTAAAACTAATTGTATCCCACATTAAAATTATAAGAACTGCACCATTCACCAGTGCCATTGTTGAGGTGGAAGATAGTTCAGCAGCTGGGCAACACATTTTGTGCTGGCATGCTTTCTTGGTAGTTAAAAAACTAGTGGGGGGAGATGTCATTTTAATATGACTACCTGACTACAGCTAAATTCAGGAACACTGCTTGATTTCAGAAGTTCAGAAGTTTTGAAGCTTGAAGTTGTGGGTGGTTCATCACTTGAGGTTTTTAGGAAAAACTTGGAAAGCCAATTGTCTGAAATAGTATAGGGTCTCCTGCTTGTGGAGGAGATTGGACTAGAAGGTTCCTTCCTGGTCTATTCTATTCTATTCCTATTCTATTTCTTATTCTATTTCGTTCCATTCCATTCCTTTCTAACCTAGAATTGTCTGGTGAAGCTTTTCTACCTTGTCTACATTAAAGGGACAAGGGACACACAAAATACCAGAAATTTAGGTCCTCCTTTTTCTTTAACTGTGATATGTGATGCATTCTCCCACACACACACATACACTAAATAGTGCCAGGTGGGTCTATAAAACAGCAAATATTATTTTAAAATAAATGAGAAGTCAAGAATTTTGTGTTAATTGCCCGCTATTCTTCACTGTTCGTGTTTTAATATAATGAAGTTATATTGTACCCTTCATTGACATGCTGGAAGATAACTACATCATCTTTGGGATTTGGCACACTCAGCCTTCTACAAATTATATGCTGCTCATTGAAAAAATCAATAATCAGCGAGACATCCACTGAATCCTTAGAGGAAAAATGATGTAAGGCATTGAGAACCAATGTATAGTCACTTATGGGAAAATTTCTAATCCCTCTTGTGCTACAGTGCCATTTTATCATTGTGAATAATGATAGACAACAATTAGGTTGTCTGCTACATTGCTGTAGAATATAACAAGATTACGTGCCCCTCATGTTAGAGCCTTCACTTTTAATAAAAGCATGAGATTTTAAAGATTGTAATCATCATTAATTGTGCTAAATTTCATTAATTGCAGAATGTCTTCAAAACAATTTATTATTTCCTCTTCTACATACAGAACATCTAAATTAAACATTCCCCTACCATTTTAAAGTAGAGATACAAAAACCAGACATAATATCATAAGCAAGAAGAAACCCAGTATATCTTCTTCCACATGTAGAAGAAAGATAAACAGGATATGACTAGATGCAAAATATGAGTGGCAAGGAAATAAGCTAGAAAGGCAAGGGAAGCCATTGTGCACTTTCTCACATGCTATTAGAAGCTACAACACACCCAATGAAATCAGATCACAACACATCTTGAATGAAAGGTAATTTTGCACAGCATTCAGCTGCTACATTATGAAACTAAATCAGATTCTTACACTAATCCAAAGTAACAAAATAACTGCACTCAAGTGAATGGATAGAGCCTTTGACTAATGACAGATATTCAGCTGATACACAGACAAGAATGTTTTTTTAACCTTCTGACTCCTTCCTCTGCCTCACCATTCAAGAAATTTAGCAATTATAATATATAGTTCATTGGCTGGGATTTCCAGTCAAATTAAGAACAAGGTAATACCAATGGGATTGACTTTCTCACTTGTTCCAGCACAAGAAGTATGCTGTGGACCCTGTTAGGAATTTTGGCCAGTAGAATCCATTAGAAGAACCATTTCTGCCATGACTCCCATCCTTTGGGACATCATGCCCCTAGAGGGAGGGAGGGAGGGAGAGGGATGGGGGGAGGGAGAGGGAGAGAGAGAGGCTGAGGAATTCTGGGAGTTGAAGTCCACATCGTTAAAGACCTGGCTCTTTGAGCAGGCCGGCCTGGGCTGAGATGATGATTTTAAATTTGATCTCCATTTTTAATTTTAAATTGGGTTTTAAGGGTGGGGGGGGTTTTCCTAATTTTAGTATGCAGCCGATTTAAATTTAAATTTAATTACTTTTTAACTTTTGTATTTTCTGTGGGGTTTTTAGATGAGCTGTTCAACGCCCTGAGTCCCTTGGGAGAAGGGCGGTATATAAATGCAATTAATAAATAAATAAATAAATAAAGTTTTTAAATTTTAATATTTTATGTTGTCTCATATTTTGTACCTTGTATATGTGTTTTTATTGGCTGTTCACCGCCCCGAGTCCCTTCGGGGAGAGGGGGCGGTATATAAATCAAATAAATAAATAAATAAAGTTGCCAAGGTTGAAGACCCCTGGATTAGAATATTTCAAACTTGAGGCAAGAAGTGAAATGGCTACCCCACAGGTTGCCTTAATGGGTCAAATCTTGGGAAGATAAAATTGCTGTCATGAACATGAAGGATGTTATGCATGACTTGTTCACAGAGGAAAAATGACAGAAGATAATGGAATCACTAAGAATATCCCTAACTTCACATTTCTGTATGCCTTAGGTTGTGGCATAACATAGTGTTTGAAATGAATGTTGTGAACAATAGGTTCTAAGATATTTATCTAACTATATGTTGGACTTCATCCTCTCTGCTTGACTTTCACGTGATGAGATTTCAAAATCACAGAGAATATTCCCAAATGTTACTTTAAAATTAGTAATAAATCAATGCAAGAAAAATATTATAGATTCTCTGAATTACATTTTAAAATTCACCAGCCTCATTAGAAGCTGGTACAGCATTCCTGACCTCCATGTTCTATGAATGAGAACTCCATGGGATATTTTTTTTTAAAAAAGAGCCTTGAATGTATAACTCTCAAATTTATGCCTGCAGTCTTCTCTTCTTGCCTTTAATGTTATCATAGCCCTGACCTCTGGAGTCAGCTACTTCAGTTCCTACATTTTCCAGCTTTTTAAGGAGCACATTTGTCATAACAGTTTCTCTGTCATCCATATCAATAAATTCTAGAAGTTCTTTGACACTCACCATTATGGAACCATTTTCAATATATTCTCTTGTTGATACAACATGCACTTTTAAAATCATTTGTCCATGTGACTGATGTCAGGTATGCTGTTCAGAATTGTACAGGAACATCTTGCTGAGTTCAGATTGGCTAAAGTTTTCTATTTGGCTTTTGCTGCCAGTAATTATGATCTCATTTTGAGTTCTTCTTCCAAGATTTCTTGCTTTGATGCTGGAGTACAGAACCAAACTCAGACATTAGCTCCATAGTTTTAAGGACATTTCCATTATTTGGCACATAAAGCTGATCTGAAGTGTGATGCCATGCTAAATTTTAGATAGCAAGCATTCTCACAAGGGCACTGAGTCTTTTGAGAACATTTTGCCTCTGAATAAACTTTGATGTAGTAATTTCCTGATGTCAATCATCTATGGTATGGTTTACCCTTAGTCCAGGGGTGAGATTTTACCAGTTCACACCTATTTGCTAGAACCAGTTGTTAACATTCTAAGCAGTTCAGAGAACTGGTTGTTAGAAGAAATTACTGGCCTAATCCTGTAAGGAAGGCAGGAAGAAAACATTCTGGTGTTGCTTACAGAAACTGCCTCTCCATTAACCCTTATTACATTCTTGGCAGGACTAGACTTCCCATCTCAGGAACATCTCTGGAGTTTTTTCCCCTCCTTTACTGGTACTTTGCTTGTGTGGAGTGACCATTCAAAATTACAGTGGCACTGAAAAAAGTGACTTATGACCATTTTTCACACTTACGACTGTTGCAGCATTCCCACAGTCATGAGAGGCCAGGCGAGAAGATGCTTGCCTCGATGTGAGTGATATTGAGTTGGCCATGCCCACCAATTAAGCCATGCCCACAGAACCAGTTGTTAAAAAATTTGAATCCCACCCCTGCCTTAGTCCCATCTCAAGATCTTTCCACCCTGGCATTTTTTTCTGGTGATTTGCTGCTCTTCCCATCCTACCATATTTCTAACCAATTTTTTCCAATCCTTTGTTCTGTGGTTGGAATATGAGACTGCAAAGTTTGCAACAGAAACAGCGTGTGGCATTTTGGATTTTGAGTGCATAAACTATGGTGTCTCCACTTTGTCAGCACTGGGGATTTCATGCCAGTAATGTATTGGATGGAAGCATCTAGTTTCCTGTCTTTGGGGAACATGAGCTTTCTATTTGTTATGGCCCATGCAGTATACGAAAGTCCCTTAGGCTATTACTCAAGTGGCTCCAATCCTGGATCAATTAGATTTAAAGAATTGTTTCTTGCACTTGCACATCTACTACACTCATCTGTGATCTACCCTTTTTTCAGACATGTGCAAATAATTACATCTATTTGAGATGAAGATATAACCACCACACTAGCTACCAACTCACCTGCCCTCTGACTAACAGTACCTTTGGGCCTTTCCTCACCACTCACATACTCCCTGGGGCGTGAGGCTCACTGTGTACATTTGTGTCTGTGTATCTCAAGAGAGCTCCTGCCATCTTACATAGAAAGACTTCTTTTGCTTGCTTGCTTTTTCCAAATGCTGTCCCCAAAGTGCTGTTTCCTTCTTTCACTGATGACTGCTATTCTATGCATGCTGAATGGTTCTCAGCATTCAACTCCAGTGGCCAAATCAGGAAGCTGGCAATAGGACCTGTGAGGGAATGTATCAGAATTTCAGAAGATTAACTGGGTCCTACAGGAATCTTCCTAATTAAACTAGGGTCCTAGGGTGCTCAAAAACCTCCTCTTCCTCTCTCTCTTCAGCAATTCCCCCTACTTTCTATTATTTATTTATTTATTTATCGAATTTTTATACCGCCCCCTCTCCCAAAAAGGGACTCGGGGCGGTGTACAGCCTACTAAAAACGAACAATATATACAATTAAAAACAGATTAAACAAATTAATCCGGCTGAAATCCAATTTAAATACAAAAATATAACTAATAAATTTAAAATTTAAGAATTATATTAAAATTTAAAAACCTAGTTAATTTAAAACCCCCAAAAAACCGTTTACTGGGCCAGGCCGGCCTGTTGAAAGAACAGGGTCTTTACTGCGCGCCGGAAGGTCTGGATGTCGGTAATGGCCCATATCTCCGGGGGCAGGACATTCCACAGGGAGGGGGCCCCCACAGAGAAGGCCCGCACCCTCGGAGTCGCCAACCGACAACGATCAGGCGGCAGAACCCCGAGGAGGGCAACCCTATGGGAGCGCACTGGGCGGCGGGAGGCTGTTGATGGCAGCAGGCGGTCCCATAAGTACCCAGGTCCCAAGCCATGGAGCACTTTGAAAACGATCAATACCACCTTGAATTGGATCCGGAAGGCCACAGGAAGCCAATGCAGCCTGCGGAGAAGTGGTGTTACATGGGAGCTCCGAGGGGCTCCCAAGATCACCCGCGCAGCCGCATTCTGGACCAACTGCAGCGTCTGGACACTCTTCAAGGGGAGCCCCATGTAGAGAGCGTTGCAATAGTCCAAGCGGGAGATGATGAGGGTGGAGGTGACTGTGCGAGGTGCGTCCAGATCCAGAAAGGGCCGCAACTGGTAAATCAGACAAATCTGACAAAAGGCCCCCCTGGCGACGGCCGTGATGTGATCTTCTAAAGACAGCCGTACGTCCAGGAGGACACCTAGATTGCAGGCCCTTTCCATGGGGGTCAAAATTTCTTCCCCCACGGCCAGCGACAAGCTGGCTGTATTTGGGCGCAGGAAACCACAGCCACTCGGTTTTGGTCGGGTTGAGACGAAGCCTGTTAAGACCCATCCAACTCCGCACGGCCTCAAGGCACCAGGTCATCACTTTGAGGGCTTCATTGGGGTGGCCCGGGATAGAGATATACAGCTGAGTGTCATCAGCGTACTGATGGAACTCTACCCCGAAACCACGGATGATCTCACCCAGCGGCTTCACATAAATGTTGAACAGCAGGGGCGAGAGCACAGACCCCTGAGGCACCCCACATAATAGGGGCCTTGGGGTCGACCTCTGCCCCCCGTCAACACAAATTGCGAGTGGTCAGAGAGGAAGGAGGAGAACCACCGTAAAACAGTGCCTCCCACTCCCAACCCCCCCAACCGTCGCAATAAGATACTGTGGTCGACAGTATCAAAAGCCGCTGAGAGATCTAACAGGACCAGGACAGAGGAACAACCCCTGTCCCGGGCCCTCCAGAGATCATCCACCAACGCGACCAACGCCGTCTCCGTGCTGTGCCCAGGCCTGAAACCCGATTGGAGGGGGTCTAGGTATCTCGCTTCATCCAGGTACTGAGGGAGCTGATGTGCCACCACACTCTCAACAAGCTTCGCAACAAAGCGGAGGTTGGAGACCGGACGATAATTCAACAATAATGCTGGATCCAAGGATAGTTTCTTGAGGAGGGGCTGCACCACCGCCTCTTTCAAGGCGGCGGGTAAAAGCCCCTCTCTCAAGGAAGCATTGATAATCCCTTGGAACCAGCCTCGTGTCACCTCCCGAGTGGCCAAGACCAGCCAGGAGGGGCACGGGTCCAATAAACAAGTGGTGGCATTAAGCCCCCCAGTATCCTGTCCACGTCCTCCAGAGTAACAGGATCGAACTCATCCCAAATGACCTCCCTGAAATCCACCCCCGTCCCCCGTCCCCCACCGGAGATGCCCAGTCAGAGTCCAACTCATCCCGGATCTGAGTGATTTTGTCCTGCAGAAACCTAGAAAAATCCTCAGCCCGTCCCTGTAAAGGATCCTCCCGCACCCCCACCTCCAAAAGGGAGCAGGTCACCCTAAACAAGGTGGCCGGGCGGTTTTCCGTGGACACAATAAGGGTGGAGAGGTAAGACTGCCTCGCCGTCCTTATCGCCACTAAATACGCCTTAATATAGGATCATAATAGTGTTCGGTCAGATCCAGAGCGGCTGGCCCTCCAACTACTTTCTAAGCGTCTTTTCCGGTGCTTCATCTCCCTTAGCTCCTCGGAAAACCAAGGAGCCACTTGGGATCGGCAACGGGTCAGAGGCCGCAAGGGCACGACCCGGTCAAGGGCCCCAGCAGCCATCCTATCCCAGGTGGCTACCAAGCCCTCGACCGAGTCGTGTGTGTGAGCATCGGGAAACGGCCCAAGCTCCATCAGGAACCTATCTGGGTCTATCAGGCGTCTGGGGCGGTACCATTTTATCGGCCCCACCTCCCTGCAGCAGGGGGGTGCGGAATGGAAGTCAAGTCTAAGGAGCGAATGATCAGTCCATGACAGGGGTTCCACAACTACATCCCCTATACCAAGATCATTCTGCCACTGATCAGAGACAAAAACCAAATCCAGGGTGTGACCCCCCAAGTGAGTAGGATCCCGAATTAGTTGGGTCAGGCCCATGGCTGTCATGGAAGCCATGAACTCCTGAGCAATCCCTGACGCCCCACCAGCAGACGGCAGGTTGAAATCCCCCATGACCATAAGCCTGGGGGTCTCAACCGCCAAGCCGGCTATGACCTCAAGGAGCTCAGGCAGGGCCGATGTCATAAGTTGCCTTATTCCCTTTCATCTCCTATCCTGCCTGCCTCTTATGTCTCCTATGATCACCTTCCTCCAGCATAGCATTCCACTGCAGTGGTGGTATTCTACCGGTTCTGCCGAGCCAGTAGCAGCAATGAGCAGCGCAGACCGAACCAGTTCTCTCCGATGCTCTGTGTTGGGCCCACCCAGGCTCCCATACTAACCTTTATGTCCTGCTTTTGAAGCGCAGCTGCTTTGCGCGGCACAGCAATTGCTGCGCAGCAGCTATTGAAGCAACAGGGAGAGTGCAGGATTGCAAGAGGTGAGTCAAAACGTCTCTGCGCCTGTGCAAAGTATGTGTTTGGCACGCACGCGCAAAGTGTGTGTGCACATACAAAGCATGCCCACCAAGCCACACCCACCAAACCGGTGGTAACCATTTTTGAAATGCACCACTGTTCTACTGTATCACTGCCTCTGGATTAGTATTGCTCAACTTTGATCATTTTAAAATGTTTGGATTTCAACTCCCAGGCTGGGGAATTCTGGGAGTTGAAGTCTACACATCTTAAATTGGCTAGGGTTGAGAAACATTGCTATAGAGCAGGAGTGTCAAACTGGTGGCCCACAAACTGGAGGCATCATACGCAGGGCATCCCCACCCCAGCTCCGTGAAGGGAAAAAACATCATGAAACATCATGTGATGGCAAAGTGATGCCGTAGTTTGACACCCATGCTCTAGAGAACATGTACCAGCCAAAGATACAATTCGATGCTCTCTGGGTCCTAGCAGGCCCATCCCCATACTCTAGAACCTGGGGGCAGCCACTTCAATTCATTTACAGTTAAGCATTCCTGTTACAGCAAGCAAGATCTTCCATTTCAGTGCCCCCCTGTTTCTCCCATGATTTTCATGGGGTTTTTTTTTCTTTGTGCCTTCTGAGCATGCTCAGTCCTCATTTAGCAGTTTGAACAGATGTTCTTCAATTTAAGGAGAGTCCCACCAATCTTTTCTTCTTCTTTTTTCTGTTTTCCCCCTGTCAGTACTTCTGTTAAATTATGCAGCCATCATACTGCAGCAGTGGATCTGAATTCATTATTATATTAGCATGTAATTTTGTGAAAGAATTGCAGCCTCACTGGCTGAAAGAGACTGGCAGCCTTGAAAACAAGCAGCAGCACACACAAGAGCTTTGCTAATCTAAGATCAATTAGTGCCCATTTGCCTTAAAATGATCTAGACAAATTGTAGGGTAACAGAGAAAAGAAACCTGTAATAGGGATCGTAATGCCTCGGTCCATTTTCAACTTGTCTTTTCCAGCCAAAGTAGGAGGGTATTTGACATGGTAGAGTATTGGCACATCTGAAAATGATGTGCAATTCATCAGCTTCTCATCTTCAATTGTGTCTCAATGATAATAAGATCCCCCCACCCCAAAAGTCAGATTCTAGATGCTTTGGGGTAGATCTTTCTTCTATGTGAAAATTTCCCTATGACAGCATCTAGCCAACTTGCCCAATCTGAAAACAATAACCATGTTAGAAGGGACCTGGAGGTCATCTAGTTCAAGGTCTTATTCTCTCAGGTGACCTATTCTATTTCTGATAAATGACAGTTTAGTTTCCTCTTAAAAGCTTCCAATGATGGGGCACCCACAACTTCCAAAGACAATTTGTTCTAATGGTTAATTGTTCTCACTGTTAGGAATTTTCTCCTTAGTTCTAGGTTGCTTCTCTCCTTGGTTAATTTCCACCCATTGTTACTTTTCCTGCCCTTTGGTGCTGTGGTAAATAAGTTAGCTCCATCTTCCTTGTGGCAGCCCTTCAAGTATTAGAAGACTGCTATCATGTCACCCCCGGTCCAGTGGTGGGGTTCAAAAAATGTAACTACCGGTTCTGTGGGTGTGACTTGGTGGGGTGGCATGACTTGGTGGGTGTGCTTGGCAGGGGAAGGATACTGTAAAATTTCCATTCCCTCCCCACCTCTGAGGGAAGGTTACCACCAGTTCTCCGAACTATTCAAAATTTCTGCCGCCAGTTCTCCAGAACTGGTCATAACCTGCTGAATACCACCTCTGCCCTGGTCCTTTTTTTCACTAAACAAGGTATCCCCAGTTCCTGCAATCATTCTTCCTATGTTTTTACTTCTAGGCCCTAATCATTTTATTATTTAAACATAATAAATAATGTCAGGTTGGTAATTGGGAGACAGCAAGTAAATCCCAGGGTTGTTGATTAGATTGAACAAAATTTAAAAACTGACTCCATTGATAAGGTTTTTTTTTTAAAAAAAATCCTGGACAAAATTAGTGTCAAAACTCTACAATATTGCCAATACTATACCCCAAGGCACAAGTTAACAATCAAAGAAGACCTTTTATTAACATTCTTACAGACCACAGTAGATAATTGAATTTATCTCCTAAATTAAGTCTTTGTGGTGATAAAGTACAGATAGAAACCAGATTTCAATTGGAGATTCTTATAAAAAACAATCATTTACAATTATTTATAGTTATATTTCTAAACCGAGAAACGATACACAAATACACACACACACACACACACATGCATTAGCCACTTTCTGTAGCTGGACCTATAGAGGGAGAAGGGAATTGAGATTCTGATATAGATAATATAGATATAAAATAGATCTCTCCACACCTTTAAAATCAGGCCACAACTATTTGGAGCTGTTCATGTGGCTGCAAATACTTTAAACAAATTAGTCTGATGTATCTGTCTTACTGGCCAAGCCTATCAAAACAGCCTTTTTTGTATGCACCAGCATTGTAAATAGCCTAGAGATTTTCAGCAATGCTTGCATTGGGCCATAATACACTCTCTTTAAATGGAAGGAAAATGGGAGGAGGAAAAAGGACACTTCAGTATCAAATCTGCTACCAATTCACCACATTATTATGTGCATAGAAAGGAAAAGGGACTCAGAAATTGGATGCCTTCTGTCACAAAAGCAACCCTGTTGCATCTCCAGAAAGCCCCCAGATCTTTTGTCTCTTTGGGGGGAAAGAGATCAAAAGGGTTGTCTTTTAAAGGACCCAGTAATAGTGGTTTTGCATTCGGAATGAGACACTAAGGGAGTATCATGATAGCAGATGCTCTTACATCACCAGGAAAACGGGGGGGGGGGGGATAATTATTCTGATCCATAAACCCAAGCTAAGCCAGATAAATTGCCTTGTAAGCAAGGTTTGTTTTAATAGAGCAGTAAGTGTTATGCATTACTGCCTATTATAATTTGGTTGCAATTTTCTCCTGATACCTTGTGAATTAAACGAGTTAGGAAACATAATAATACAGTCATAACAACAACAATAATAATAGAAACACCCTCCCCCAAATGCCTCAGAGCGGTGAGCAAACTCAATGTCTGAAGGTTAATGATTGTTCATGATTGTTCATGAAAGCTACAGAAATAAATTATCTGCCTAGGGACTCGGTCACATGATCTGCACAAAAGCTGCAACTGCCAAAATGTTTATGGAGAGAGAAGCAGAGGGAGGGAAGAGGGAAGGAGAGAGAAGAGGAAAAACACAGTCAGCGTCACCCAATCCCTCCTCCCCCCCCCCCCGCCCGTGAAATCCAAGTCCCAAGCCAAACAGCTGCTCCTGACTGCTGACATTAAATTCATTTGTGCTGCAAACGATTCAGCTGCTTTGCTGGAGAGGCAGAACTTCCATCTCACCGCCCAGCAATGCAATAACAGGGGATCGGAACCCGTCTTGGGAAAGCCCGATCAGTCACCTTTGAAAAACAAAGGTGGTTTTAGCTTGAGATAATATGGAAGGGAGAGAGACAGAGAGGAGGGAGGGCACAGAGAGAGAGGCATGAGATCATTTCTTTTGAAAAACAAACCACCCGGGGTAAGCTGTGGCCACGTATACATGCACCATGGGCTGCAGGGTGCATCTCCTACATAAAAATAGATCTGGAAAATAATCAGGTTATAAGAGATGAAGAAATTTAAAAGCAGGGTTGAATCAAACAGAGCCATTCCATCTGTCTTCTGTTCCAAGGAGAACACAAGACGCACAAGCATCCCCCCTCCATCTATATACCAAACAATATTTTTTTCTTGTTATTAAAATAAAACAACCTCAACACAGTCATCATGGCCATAATTAAAGATAGGTATGTAAACAAGCCAACTCCAACCTGAAATCGATCCAAAGGAGGCAATTTCCCCACTAGTGACTTGTTTCTATCTTCAGAGCATTTACCCAGCCATCACCAAATAATAAGTTTCCTGTTGTTGTTGTTGTGTCCTGTTTTTGTTGCTGCTACTCTGGCACAACGATGGTTGAATAAATATAGAAGAATATAGAAGAGAGTCACTGAAGATGACTGTAGTCTTACTGAAATAACTGGAATAGATAATAGGTTTTTGAGCCATAGAGATGGGTATTTTTGAGATTTTTTTTCTGGTTTCATATTCTCTCCCATGTACTGGGTCCCTTTAAGTGCCAAATTGGTTCTTCCACTTTTTCTTCCAGGGGATACTTGGAAAAAGCAGAAATGATCTTCTAAGGCAGGGTTGTCAAACTCAAGGGGCTGGATCTGGCACACAGGATGCTTAGATCTAGCCCATGGAGCCGCCCTGGAAACAGCAATGGACTGACCCATGGTGCCTCTGCCAGTGAAAACGGAGCTCAGGAGGGCTACATGAGCTCTGTTTTCACTGGCAGAGGGTTGTAGGAGGCCATCGCAGCCGAAAACAAAGCTCAGGAGCACATTTTCTCTGGCAGAGCCCTCGGACACCACAGGTGCCCCTGACACGAGTGATGTTGAGCTGGCCATGCCCATCCTGGTCACACCCACTCCGCCCTCCACCCCCCCAAGGTCAAACATAACCCTGATGAAGCCCTCAATGAAATCAAGTTTGACACTCCTGTTCTAAAGGTATGGCCATCATTACTGCCAGTGTGTGTCGAGCTGCCTTGATTATTTTGTAGATGTTTTTTCATTGGTAAAAAGAAAGAAAACTCCTGCTGCTTTTCTCCACTCCTACTTAGATTTTAAAGATTGTGCTAATTTATAGTCCAATTCCATATGCTAAAAGACATTTACTGAGGCCAATGTAACTTATTCCCAAGTAAGGAGCACAAGCTTGCAAAATTAGTCTACCATATAATGAGTTTTTGGACTCAAAAAGAAAAAGTTCTATCAACCCCATTTCTTTATTACAGTAATGCTCTAGTCATTCAATTATCATTACAGTTTGTGTTGCTTATTCTACAAATCATTTCTTGTTGCTCTAGTGATATATTTCTGATTGTTACTATTTGTTAGCATCCATAAAAATGTAATTTTAAAAAATAAGGTGGGAGTGCATGTGTGTATATTTTTCTTGGAAAAACATGTATTTGGGTCTTGATCATTTCTGAGAGAGAAAAAAAATCACTTTTTAGAAGAAAATTTACAAACACCTTATCTTCTAGAAATCCTTTTATTTCAAAATCTTCTGTGAAATCTTTATAAGTCTACTATTAAATTCAGACATATGGACTGATGGTATCAGAACATATTCCAGAATTCACATACAACTTACACTAAGCTGCCATTCCTCAGAAATCATTTGCATGCTTCTGAATACTTCCTGTAATTGCAGATTATAAAAGACTATTAAAAATGGGCAAATAATGTATTCAAAAACTTTATCCACCATAACTGATCTTTATACTTACTATTACTTTATTGAAATGTATATATGGTTAATTTGTCTAACCCTTTTTGGTTTCATCTGAGTAACTGATGATCAAAGCATACAGTATACATACATTAAGGCCATCTTAATAGAAAAATAAAGCATTGTTATTCGTTAGCTTGTTAATTGGGTGATTAAAGTGCTCAAGTAAGCATTTCACTGTTTTTGTGGACAGTGAAAATTGTCCACACTTGGAGCTTTCCGAGCTCAAATTTTAATTTCATATTTTGTGTTGCAATTGTTAAATAATATGCTAAGTAGTTTTCAATATACCTGTTGAAATGAACATTGAGAGGAAAAGTTTGTGCAAATAAATAGCATAAAGAATTCTCTAGAAAACACTCAGATCATCAGGATCCATTCCTGAGAAGAATACCCCTTTGGATAAAAGATTATCAGGAAATCTTCAGGCTCTTGTTTCTACTCAAAGGTTAGGCAGAAAAAAAAAATAGTGGCAAGCTTCCATCCTTATAGTTATTGGAAATCAAGATTAATTAATAATGTGTAATTAATGTTAGCATGTGTGTTAATCCCAAAGGTGCTTCTCAAGAGGCAACTGGACTTTCTGGTGTTTCTTTGAAGACATTTCACTTCTGACTATATGCTGGGGAATGGAAAGATTGTCTGTCCCAAGGAATATAAATCCTTCCATTCCCCATCATCCAGTCAGAACTGAAGGAGCTTCTTGGATGAGAAGTGAAATATCTTCAAAGAAAAACCAGAACATCCAGTTGCCTCTTGAAAAAGCACCTTTGGGACAACCATGATCTGGATCACTGAGAATCTCCATAGACATGTGTGTTAATCAACTATTCTTTCAATCTGCAAAATTCTTTAAGACAAGAGTCCGATTAAATTCTGTTCACTAAACTACTGGCAATATTGTTTTTGATATTTGGTCCCAAATGTTTGAGTAGATAATTAATCTATTTGCTGCTTAACATATCTTATTATATCTTATTTTAAGTAATATTTATATAATATATCTTATGATATCTGAATATATGGAGAGCTGATGTTTGCAACTTGACTGACATTAAAACTTAAAAAAAGTTTTTTAAAAATGAGCAATCTCAATGATTGGAATGGAATTTGAACCCCCATCCAGTTTAATTCTTTATGAAAAGGTGTGGAGCCTGGCTGCCCCTGATCCTTTAACATATATAGATTCTTTTGTGATTGCAGGATCCAACCCGAATTGATAACTGGGAACCGAGGATTAGTATTCTAAGCTTTTGGACTCGTACAACTGAAGGCACATTCAGCTAGAGAGAAGTTCCTTGAGGATGGGCTCCAGCAACAGTCCAAATGCTCAGAAGACTAACCTCTGGTCCTAGTGACTGACCCAGATTGAAACCTGCAACATTATCCTGGGACACCTATATTTGCTTCATTCTTTTGTGTTCCTTTCCACACACACCCTGTCAATTACATTGAGGGGGACAGTGAAAAGAAACCCTCCATTTAATACAGAAATGTGCGATAAACATCTGGTTCATAAGAAAACTATTCTTTGGTATCCAAACATACGTTCAGTGGACAGCACTAAAGCTCTATCATGATGCCTACTGAGTACTGAATCAGTATAGTCATTAAACAAATCGTTTTCACCAGGAGAAATCTATAAAGAGACTGTGTTGTGTTTTTATCATGCATTTAACTCTTTAAACCAAACTTGGATGTTATAGGCATTTTTTTCCTCCATTATATTTTAAAACATACATTATTAGTAGGCTCATGCGACATAAATGCACCTTCTGGTGAGGTCATGGCTCTCCACTGCAACCCTGTTTCTTTAACTTGACTCTTCCTAGCCTGTTCATGCATCTGGCTTGGGAATTTTGAATCAGATTAACAACCAATGTTATTTCAACCAACCAATCAGAATAGAGCTGGGAGGTACCTTGGAGGTCTTTTAATCCAACCCCATGCTCAAGCAGGAAAGAATTCTGGGAGTTAAAGTCCACCAATCTTAAAGTTGCCAAGATTGGAGACTCCTGGCCTATATCATTAGGTATTATGCCCTCTAAAATCCTCCGCATTTTTTAAAAAGTCTCACTCATTCTTACGACAATAGCTTGAAACCGCTGACCTTTTCTTCACCTCTTCCCTGTTCCTCCTTGCAAAGTAGCCGCCCAGTTAATAAAACCTTCCAGCTCAGTGCATAGTAGGAAGTGTACTAAGAGGGCTGTAAAAATGTTGATCCTTGAGTAATACAGTAGTGCTGCAGCAAACAAAATGTCACATACTGTTCCTTCAGTATGTGTTTTCCTCAGAATTATTTTCTTCTGGTTTTATGCACAGGACTTCTTTTCCTTCCTTCCTCCCCCCCCCTCTCCAACTGCTTCTCTACTCTCACCCACCCCTCTCCTTACTGTGGCAGACACTGACCTGAACGGGTTGTGATTTCTGCCAAATATGCAGGCACTGTTTTTGCTAGGTTTGGAAATTTGACTTGCTCCGTGGGTCAAGCATTCACTTGCATTCTGAAAACAAGAAGGTTGAGACAAAGCTTCAGACTTTCATTTTCCCACCCCAACTCTTCTTCTGCGTATATTCTGCAAAGTTGATGTAACTTGTGATACATTATATTCTTATGAAAAGTGTAGTTCATATTTACCATTCTTGTCTATAATGCAGTTATGCATGGCTGGGAATGAAATAGTTGTTTAAGCTTGAGCAAGGCATTGCCCAATGGATTTGGGTTTTTTTCCCCTTTGAACAGCTGACATGCTGTTCAAAGGTGAAAAATTAGCTGACGTAGGGGACATGCATAAGCATACCAAAGTGCCTACCGTCCCTGTCCTATTATTTCTTTTTATTTTTTCTTATATGTATCCATTTCATGTATTCATAACTACAGTATGTTTATACTTATACCTGTTATCTTATAATTGTTTGACAAAATAAATAAATAAATAAAATAAATACACTCATGCTATACAAAAATCTGCCCTTTACTGGCATATTGTGTGTGTATGTGTGAGAGAGAGAGAGGGAGGGAGGGAGGGAGGGAGAGAGAGAGAGAGAGAGAGAGACCCTTGGTCATTTGCCTGTTTCATTACCTAATTAGATAAAATCATCAATGCAAGTTAATGTGGGGTTTTCTCTATTTTTATATTCAGTAGCTTGTCCTGCCTGTGTTGGTGGGAGTGTGGTTTTCTCCTTGGTAATTCCATCATTAGGGTATTGTTTTCTGCTTGATTATTTGTCTGGTGTTAATCCCTGCTTATCCTTGCTTAACTGTTCCTGCTGAGGAGAATATGTTCTGGTCTTATTGTCTCCTTCTTGGCTTTTTTTATTGTCATCCTTGAATCATGTGTTAATATGGTTTATTTTTATGTGTCTATTGATAGCTGATTTGTCTGAATACCAAACTCCTATGAATTCCCAGACATTTTTAATGCATACTGTATATGCATACATATTGTGTATTTTGAAGGAAAGTGATAGAGAAGCTAACCATTGCTGTTTTTTCTTGCTGTATTGTTATGTTTCTGGAAAATTCACAGTATTTCAAAAACAGAAAACCTCCTCCCACAATGAATTAAAGTTGCTCTATCAATCTAGAGAGAAGTTCTGTACAATTTTTCCTATCAATATCTTTCATTTTAATTAAAGATAAATTATCTTAGAAAGTATTTCAAAGAAGTGAATAAGGAAGTAGCCAAAGAGTGAATATGAATATTCTGTATTTCTTTGTACAATCAGTTCCCTAGTGTTCTTCAACCTCTCTAACTTCCTGCACTTCAGTTGCATCTTATGAAAATACACAATAAAGGAACACCTCTTGTGGACCTTTTTATGTAGCAGTTGTTTTAAGACTCATGCCTTTGGTACACTGATGAGTAATTTCTTCTTCCCTTAAGAAAAAATCACTCACGTTTCCACCTGGTTTCTCTGCCTACAGATTTGGTGGGTGCTGGTTTTAAAAAATATTTCAAAATTCTTAGCATTTTAACTAATAAAATACTTCAAAGTTTTGAAGGAATGGAATGGAATAGACTTCAATTTTGAAAAGACAGGAGCTTGGGTGGCAGATAAGCATTCTTTTAGAGACAATTGTGAGCCACAAATGCTCCATCAAAAAGTCCTTTCTTTCCCACATAACTTTCAGAATGAGTAGTGGAGTTTAAAGGGTGTTCCATCATGTTTGGTCTCAACTTCCTATTGCTGAAATCATTTACAAATGGAGAAAGTAGCTGTGAGTGATACTGTAAAACCAGGTGCTTTTTCCTTCAGTGCTTTGGCTAGGACAGAGGTTGGCAACCCGCGACTCTGGAGCTGCATGTGGCTCTTTCATCCCACTGCTGTGGCTCCCTGTCACTCAAAATATATGTCACAACCACCAATTTGCAATACCCACCAGCACGTGATTTATTGAGCTTTCTGACATCTTACAGCCCTGATGTGAAGACACTGTGCACTGAGGTTTAGGAGCGGGCATTTTTGGTTTGCTGCAGATGGATAATTTAAATTCAGCTTTTTATTTCATAAATTTATTTATTTACATATTTATATACCGCCCTTCTCCCGAAGGACTCAGGGCGGTGTACAGCTAACCACAAAACATTCCACATTATAAAAGTTAAAAGAAGATTAAACATCCTAAGGCTGCCTTTAAAATTTGTGCCCAACCCCAATAAATTAACAATAAAAACCCCAAATATTAAAATTCCAAAATTTAAAACCCAAAATTCTAAAATTACTCTTAAACTCCCATTTCAGTCCAGGCCGGCCTGCTCAAAGAGCCAGGTTTTCAGTGCACGTCTGAATGCTCTCAGGTCGGTGTTATTACATAGCTCAGGAGGCAGACCATTCCAGAGGGTGGGAGCCCCCACAGAGAAGGCCCTATTCCTTGGGGTCACCAGGCGGCACATAGATGCTGTTGATACCCGAAGGAGGCCCTCCCTGTGGGAGCGCACCGGTCGGTGGGAGACTACCGGCAGAACGCAGTCTTGCAGATAGCCTGGTCCAATGCCACGGATCGCTTTAAAGGTCAAAACCAGAACCTTAAAGCGAACCTGGAAGGCCACCAGCAACCAATGCAGCTCGCGCAGGAGAGGCGTCACATGGGAGTTTCTTGATGCCCCCATAACCACCGCACAGCCGCATTTTGCACCAGTTGAAGCCTCCGGGTGCTCCCCGCAGGGAGCCCCATGTAGAGAGCATTACAGTAGTCTAGGTGGGAGGTGACAAGGGCATGAGTGACCGTGCGTAAGGCGTCCCGATCCAGAAAGGGCCGCAACTGGCGAATCAGGCGAACCTGATAAAAAGCCCCCCTGGAGATGGCCGTAATATGATCTTCTAAAGACAGCCGTGCATCCAGGAGGACGCCCAAATTGTGAGCCCACTCTGTGGGGGCTAAGATCTGTCCCCCAATAGCCAGCGACAGAGTCAGCTGACTATATCGGAGCACCGGAAACCACAGCCACTCAGTTTTGGAAGGGTTGAGCTGGAGCCTGTTCCCGCCCATTCAAATCCGCTTGGCCTCCAGGCACCGGGACATAGCCTCCACAGCCTCCAGGCACTGGGACATAGCCTCCATGTTTGGGGTGGAATTGTAAAGCTGAGTATTATCAGCATAGAGATGACACTGCACCCCAAGACCACAGATGATCTCCCCCAGCGGCTTCACATAAATGTTGAACAAAAGAGGAGAGAGGACTGACCCCTGAGGCACCCCACAAATGAGGGGCCTCGAGGTAGACCTCTCCCTCCCCCATCAACACAAATTGCAAGCAGTTAGAGGAAGGAGGAGAACCACCATAAGACAGTTCCTCCAATTCCTAACCCCTCCAACCGCTGCAATAGGATACCATGGTCAATAGTATCAAAAGCCGCCGAGAGATCCAATAGGACCAGGACAGAGGAATAACCCCTGTCACGGGCCCTCCAGAGATCATCAACCAACGCGACCAATGCTGTTTCGGTACTATGCCCAGGCCTGAAGCCCGATTGGATACAAGGACAACTCAAATACAAGGACAACTCAAATAGACATTGAGTATTTTATTTGAAAGTAGCCTTCAACCCAGCGGGGGGGCTTTTCGGAGTTCAAAATATTTTTGTTGCATGCAGAAATAAAGTTTTGTTTTCTCTGTAGTAGTTCATTGATTTCATAAATGCAACACACTATAATTTTTTATATATACAGCATAAAGGTAAAAATGATATATGCAATTTTATCTTCATTTTAGATGTCAAAAGGGTTTTGTGGTTCCTGGTGTTTTCTTTTCTGTGGGAAATGGGTCCAAATGGCACTCTGAGTGTTTAAATGCCAACCCCTGGGCTAGGACAAATGTTGTGGTCACTGCAGCAGGAGATTTACCCCAAACCCCAGTGCTTGGTTGCCAGTGTAAAGGCAGAAGGGCTAAAGTGGAGAAAGGCCACAATCATGAAGTTAAGTATATAATATTTTTCTGTCTGGTCTAAGACTAAGAATTATAAAGTTTGTGAATGCTTGGAGTAGAATAGTTTCTCTAAAGCTCTACAGCTTTGAAATGTTCTGAAAAATGGCTTTCTTTGCTTTCTTTTAGGAGTATTATAACAATTACATCAGTGTGTATTTTGTTAATTGTAACATATGATGTTTTAATTAACATTTTATCTATTGCTGTTATCTTATTCATGATTTCAATGATTTATATATTGAACATTGTATATTATTTTTCCTGTTGGATTATTTAAAACGTTGGAGACACTTCCACTATAAAAAGTACATATTTAATGTTCTGAAATACGGACTGTATTTTGAAGTAACTTGTTTTATTTATGCTCAGTCACACAATCATTTCTCTCTCTATTTCTCTCTGTCTTTCTCTCTCTCTCATACACACGTACACACATCCATAAACAGGGGCACAGATATAAATAAAAGTTGAAATATAATTCCTTAAACTGATAAAGAAAAAAAATCAGTTAAGCATGTCTAATACAATATTTTAATCATATACATGACAGATGAGATAATTCTACTCTGAAGGAAGATAGGCTGCGTTGTAGACTGAGTTCAGAAAGAAAAGCTCGCTCAGAATGATTTCAGATGTAACCAGTAGAGACAAGATTTGTTGACATTCTAGCAAAAGGTTTTGTTCAAACTTTCCCAATGTAGTGGAAAATACATTGCGACTTCACCTTCTAGTATTCTCAGCCACCAGGCAAAGACCAAGAAGTTGTAGTCTAAAACATCTGGAGGGCACCACATTGGAGAAGACTGCCTTTGATTTTATTATTGGTAGTTCACAGAAAAATCTTATAATCCTACTATGAGTAAGTTCCTTGATTTTTGCAAATTATTATTTTGTGGCACATCCATTAATAGAACTATAAATGCTAAACTAGTGAATTAGACTAAGAAAGCTGCCATCTGTGGTACAGAAGCTGAATTATCAAACAAATGTTCAAGATTCCGAATTTTCAGTTTTGCATTGATGTCTTCATGAATAACTTCCTCCATATGGTAATAGTCACAGCTACGGTACTGACTTCATTTTTAGAGACAGATTCATTTTGGCAGGCCACACTAAATGAATGGCATCATCACAACATTTTAACAATAATTACAATAACTGATTTTCACATTATGGATGAAATCCCAGAGCCTGATTAGCAATTATATGGAAGTGGACCCCAATAATTTCAGCATGTTATGATAAAGATTTTGATGAGATGGAGAAATATTACAATGCCTGAGAAATGGAAAATTGGGAGAAGTATCCATAATGGCAAATTCAAAAAGATAGGTAAACCATGATAAGAGTCATAAAAATATGGATAAAAATTTGCATACACAGTGCGATCCAATCGTAAGAACTATATACAACTGTGGTCTACAGCTATAAAATATGGGAGATTACCTTTGGAGACAGGCTGGTCTGGAAATCACAATTAGTACACTACGCAGATGCTAGATAATTGGGAATAAAATGTAGAGATATTGAAATCACCTTGCTGGTCTCCAGATCATATTTGAGGTCTGTTCAAAATATGTGGTTTAACCTTTGACAAGTAGAGTTTTGGATCTGAGTAAATTAAGAGCAGCTATTCTGTATGAATTTACAGTGTATAACTATATTATAATAATCTCTGATATTGTTATTCTAGGTATCCTAGTTGATGTCATAACACTAGACAAAAAAGCTCCAAAAGCTGAGTTATTCAACAGTAATTCCAAGGATGAGTTAAACAATTAAACACTTAACAATTAAACTCTCTAACAATGAACAATTAGAACGCTCTAACTTGGATTCTGCACCCCAGTCAAGGATAAACAGATACAACATACAGCAGAGAAAGAAGACCCACAGTAATTAACTTGGTTAGATTATGAAAACTGACATTACTTCTGGCCAGATACAATTAATCTAATTGTGGTCCTACTCATATTTTAGATTCTTTGAGTCTTAAATTACTGTCCAGGGCTCTGAATTATTTCTAAATCCACACATATTATCTGTTTACCTCAAAACACATTCCCAGTGATGGATGGTGATAGATCAGGACAGGTGGGCAACGAGAAGAGAAGATGTCTTTGTTTGTTTGTTTTGCTACAGGTCCTCACTTTGGAATCTTTACTTTAGTGTGATTTTACTAATTTACTTACTGTTATCTTTTCAGTACTGAGCAGAACATGTTATTGTACCAGCCCCTTTATATTGTTACAGCTGCTCTTCTGTTTTGATTCATTACTGTTTTTTGTTTTTACCCATCGTATTGTTGTTGTTTTATCAGCAAACACGAAACACTGCCGTGGAAAGTGATATTACTTGGTTTAATAAATAGATTGAATTGTTAATGTTACTGTTTTTATAGATGTGCCTAACATTATTATTATAAACTTGAATATCTATTGTATCTTAGTAAAAAAAATAGAAATAAAAAGGCACAACTAAATTATCTGAGAATCAGGACATTTTGTGTATTATTCACAAAATGCATATATAAAAAAAGAAAATCTTCTGGTTTTACTTAAATGAGGTAAAAAAACCCAGCAGGCCCCCTGGAGAATAATGCACTCATAAGCAATCACAACTCAAAGCAGAAAAATAAGAGTAGAGGCCACATTCACCATAGCCTGAGGATGAGAAGACAATGATATCGAATAATATCCATTCCTGCTTTTCAGAAATGGCTGATAACCTATCCTTGCAACAGGGCAACCTGATATGGATATGGCCTTAGATTACATTATATGTAATAAAAATTATGCTGCTGCAACTAATAACTTGTCTATATTTTTTGGACACACACACACTGGGAGTCTGGAGGCTTAAAAGGCATTGCACCTTATGAGGTATTACAATAATTATCTATAACTCTTGAAAATAGAATTCAGCCAGTATCTTACATATATTTAAACCCAAGACAGTAGGTTCTTAAAATGATCAAATACTATTTTTTCTTTTAACCTATCAATATTACATGAAAGGGAAACACTCATCAAGCGTATTTATTTGCATGATGAAATATAATATCTGTCATTTTTGAGGCAGGTATATAAATGACATACAGTGATATGCTTGGTTTCTCTTTTCCTGCTTGCCTACTTTCTGCTGGGACCAGGAATCTGATTTTGTTAATCTCTAAGGAGGCAAGGGGATTCCTTGCTAATAAGAAAACAGCACTTCTTGATTTTAAATATCCAACAGTATCAAACTACTCTAGCCTGGGCAACATATTCTCTGTTAAGCACCGCATTACCTTGAGGATAATCTTTTTGGCACTATAGACCAATGGTCACCATTGGGGATAAGGGGTAGGGGACCCTATTTTCTTTCTTTTCTCTCTGAAGCTTTCTCTCAGTGACTCACTCTTTGCTCCCTCTTCTTTTCTTTCTGACTCATTCTTTTCTCATTCTCGTCTTCTTTCCATGTAGCAGACTGTTGGGCAAGTGATCCCAATGACCAGAGACTTGAACTGCCTGCTAGCAGGCAGTTTTTGAAATAAGTCCAAGAGTCACATGAAACTTGGTTAAGGGTTCTTATTTTTGACCCAAATGTAACAAAACACACAAGCTGCAGATGAAAATGACAATGATCCAATTCTTTATTCGGTTCTCCACAGCCTCTGTTTTGATCAGTGACTCCTACCAGCCTTAGAAAACATCTGTAATGCCCTTCCCACCATCTCGCTTACTCCTCTGCCTACAAGCCAGTCACAGCTTATTGCAAACAGCCTCCAAGTACATGTCCTCAGAGAACCATGTTCTGGGTTTTTTCTCACCACAAACTAGTGCCCAGTCAGGCACCCTTGCCTACCACATTTCATCCCCCTGGGTCATATTTTTCTCTTTATACAGAAGACAGCAGGAAAAATGGAAGCTTGCCAGCAATACTCCTGATCCCCTCTTTCCCCCAGTTGGTCCTTAAAGAGCCAAAGTCAGCTTCCCAACATCTTCAAAGTCAGCTCCCTTTTTTTCAAAGACATGAGGCAGCTTGTACTACAGTTGGAAGATACCTTGGCTGAGTGGAATGTGGGAAAGGGCACTTACTTCAATAGCACTTTGCACACGATGCAGAGTTATGCAAGTTGCAACATCCGCATCTCCCTGCCTTTGAAAGCAACATAAAAAATGTGGAATCAAGGCTGGGAGAAATAAGAATGTTCTGGATTGGTTAATATTTGAAATACTTACTGTTCATTGGTCTACATTCCGGCGGGAGATCCTCGCCCCGTCATTGGTTGACTTAGGCGCGGGAGTCCTTAAAAGAAGGGCTGCCGCGCCACCGAGTCAGTCGGTGTCCTGGAAATAAACAAAAAGACTGAATCACTATACGTGTGTGCCTCTTCATTGCCGCCTCAAAACACTGGCGACGAGGTTGGGATCGAGGCAACACGTTTAGAGAGTGCATAGCGGCGGAGAGCGAGCGGCATCATGTCCGGAAGCAACGCACCGCCTGAAAAATTCAACCCGGCCAAGGAGGAATGGCAGACGTATGTGGACCGATTCCTCATGTTTTTGGAGAGTAGCGATCTGAGCGGAGTGTCGGATCACCGAAAGAGAGCGGTGTTTTTGACCCACTGCGGCCAAGCCGTATTTCGGATGGCAAAGGCACTAGCGTCTCCAATCGATGTCAAAACGCTAACTTGGCCCGAACTAGAGAAGATCCTGAGGAAACACTACGCGCCCACAGTTTCCTGCCTGATAAAGCGCCATGAGTTCTACCTCCGGAACCAAAAAGAAGGTGAACCTATCGCCGATTTCGTGGCCGATTTAAGAGAAATAGGTGGAGAGTGCGAATTCTCGGATTTCAATGAGGCGCTAAGAGACCGGATCGTTTTAGGCTTAAAAGATCCAATATTGCAGAGTAAGTTGCTAAACCGACCCAAGATAACAGCCACAGAGGCCATTGAAGAAGCCACCGCAGCCGAAGCTGCTCACAAATCGGCAGCAAGAATGAAACAGATTAATCAAGCTGCACACCACAAATCCAAAGAAGCCACCAAAGCTGATGATGAACAAGGAAAAACCTCAACTCACTACGAGGATATTGAAACTGAGACCAGTAGTGAAGAAGACGAGGTTTGCCACCTAAAAGCCGCGAGAGGGAAAAAAGAGCGGGCAACCAGGCGGTTTGATTTTGAATGCAACCGTTGTGGTGGAAACCACCCCAGATCAGAGTGCCGATTCATAGATGCAATATGCCGAAAGTGTGAAAAGAAAGGGCACATCGCAAGGGTATGCAGAGCCCGATCAAGCTACAGCCCCAGGCGAAGAGAAAGCCCTCCCCCAAGAGAGAGAGAAAAGAAAACAAACAACCGTTGGAGCCAGGAAGGAAGGAATAGAAAGTTTAAAGAGTCATCTTACAAGAAGGAAGAAACACATCAAACAATAATAATTGGTCACTCTAATACAAAAAACGTTAAAAAAGTCCACGTGCAAGTAAGAATTGAAGAAAAAAATTGTGAAATGGAAGTGGATTCGGGATCATTCCTTTCCATGGTTTCCTGGGACACTATTAAGAAATTGATCCCAGACATACGGCGAAGCGAACTAGACAAACAGAAATTAACACTCAAAGACTACCAGGGAAACAGAATTCCGGTAGTAGGGATTGGACATTTCCAGGTAACCTTCAACAACCATACTGAAATTCTTCCCCTAACAATTGTGGACCGGAACAGACCCAGCCTCTTAGGACTGGAATGGTTCGAACCGCTGGGAATAGGGATGACCGGTATCAACCATATCACAGACGCTGACTGGGAGGCAGATCTCATTCAAGAATTCCAGGACCTGTTCAGCGAAGAATTAGGCAAGTACCGGGGTAACCCGATTTCGTTTAACATAGACCCCAAGGTAGCCCCAATTAGACTAAAGGCTAGAAGGGTACCTTTTGCCTTAAAGCCAAAAATAGAAGAACAACTGGATAAACTAGTAAAGCAAGGGGTTCTCGAGCCAGTTGACCACGCTAAATGGGAGACCCCTATAGTGACCCCTATAAAAGCAGACGGGTCGGTTCGTATTTGTGGGGACTATAAGGCGACCCTCAACCATGCACTACAACAGAGCGCATACCCCGTGCCTGTCGTGCAACACTTGCTACATTCTATCAAGGGCGGAAAGATTTTCGCTAAACTCGATTTGGCTCAGGCTTACCAGCAACTGCCCGTTGACAAAAAAACAGCTGAAGCCCAAACTATTGTAACACACCGGGGTGCATTTAAGTGTAATCGCCTACAATTCGGCGTTAGCGTGGCACCAGGCATTTTTCAATCTCTTATGGAACGCCTCCTTCAAGGAATTCCTGGAGTCATCCCGTATTTCGATGACGTCCTAATTGCAGCTAAACACAAATTGCAACTGCGAGACCGCCTAAGAAAAGTGCTGACCAAATTTACTGAGGCTGGGTTTAAAGTCAAAAAAGACAAATGTACCCTTATCACAGACAAAATAGAGTTTTTAGGATACCTAATCGATGGAAATGGCATCCATCCAACAGCAGGAAAAACCCGTGCCATCAAAAATGCCCCCACACCAACTAACAAGGCTGACCTACAAGCTTTCCTAGGGTTGATAAATTTTTACCATGTCTTTTTGCCCCAGAAAGCCACGGTGGCGGAACCCTTGCATAGGCTTTTGGACAAAGACGCATCGTGGAAGTGGGGACATCGGGAAGAAACAGCATTTAACAAAATTAAAGACATGATCACTTCAGCTCAAGTGTTAATTCAATATAACGAAACTTTGCCATTGTTACTAACTTGTGATGCCTCCCCCTTTGGAATCGGAGCTGTCCTGAGCCACCTTCTACCTAACGGCAGAGAGGCTCCGATTGCCTTCTATTCAAAAACCTTGTCCCAAAGCCAAAGGAATTACAGTCAACTGGACAAGGAGGCACTAGCCATAATTTCGGGTATTAAACGTTTTCATGAATACCTGTATGGCCGATCTTTTTCGATCATCACCGATCACAAACCCCTACTAGGTATCCTGGCGGGTGACAAACCCACTCCCCACATTCTATCACCCAGAATGACAAGATGGTCAGAATTCCTGGCCGCTTACAATTACACCCTGTCTTACCGCCCGGGTCCGACCATCACGCACGCCGATGCTTTAAGTCGTTGCCCGTTACCAGACTCTGATCCTGAACCAAACCCCAGCTTTTCAACCTTTTTGATTGAGACCCTGCCCGACCTCCCGATGACAGCAGCAGACATCGCGCACGAAACCTCTAACGACCACCTACTGCATACCGTGAGTAGGTGGATCATGAAGGGTTGGCCTGACTCTGAGTTACAAGAACAGCACAGACCGTTTAAACAGAGACAAATGGAACTGTCAGTACTAAAAGGCTGTGTACTATGGGGGGATCGAGTGGTCATTCCACAAAAACTGCGAAATCCCATATTGAAACTATTGCATGAGGGGCACCCCGGGGTGGTAAAGATGAAAAGTCTAGCTAGAAGTTACGTATGGTGGCCTGGGTTAGACAAGGATGTTACCGACTGGGTCGCGGGTTGCCAGCCCTGCCAGACTTCCCGGCCCTCACCCCCAAAGGCACCAATTACTGAGTGGGATCTACCTAGGGGCCCTTGGTCTAGAGTCCACATAGATTTTGCAGGCCCGACTAAGGGACATACCTTCTTGATTCTGGTAGACGCGTATTCAAACTGGTTAGAAGTGAGCCTCATGAAATCAACCTCTTCTGAAGCTGTCATCCGACAGCTCAGTCACTGGTTTGCCACCCACGGTTTACCAGACGTCCTGGTATCTGACAACGGCCCTCAATTCACGGCTACAGAATTTGAGGGCTACTTAGCCAGTTTGGGCATACGCCATGCCTTAACCGCGCCGGCACATCCGGCAGCGAATGGACGGGCCGAACGCATGGTCCGGTTTACCAAGGAGACCCTTCTTAAGTTAGATCAGGGCCCTATACAAACACGCATCGACAAATTATTGTTCCTACAACACACTACACCCAGTAGCACTACTAACAAAACTCCTGCTGAATTACTTATGGGGAGAAAGCTACGTTCCCCTCTCGATAGACTACACCCCACCTACACTACAGAGAAACCACTAGATTCTTCAACCAAAGTCCGAACATTCCGAATTGGGGATTTAGTTTACGCTAAAAACCTGATAGGGCACCCCTTATGGGTGCCAGCCACCATCACACATCTAACCGGGCCCCGTTCTTACCGGCTTACCACCGCTGATGGCAAAAGCTGGAAGCGACACATAGACCAACTTCGAACTCGCACCCATCCCAGACCTGGCGATTTTCCTGGGGGGGAAGGGGAACAACCACCAAACAGTCTGGATAAAGGAAGCCCACTAACAAACAATGACGCCCTAACTCACACACACACACCCTCAACTCTAGCTCCGGTCGGGTCGCGCTGCTACGCACCTGATCCTGAAGAACGTCCCGCTGAAACATCTGACAGGGTCGTCGATAATCCAGGCCGAGCAGGGAGCGGCATGGCCACGTCAACTAGCCCAGTTAGGCCCGTTGGTAGTGACGCAGCCGGCTCGACCTGCTCGAAGTTTCCAGGGCCGGAGGCGAGAGGAGCAACAGGTCCTTCCGCACCAGCCGATGGTAACGACGCAACTGAGCCGCGCAGGTCCAGTCGGACTCACAGGAGCCCCGCCTATCTACGTGATTACGTAACATAGGCGCGGCTCCTGATTGGTCAGACTGGACCAAGGAGGGAGGGGTGTTCTGGATTGGTTAATATTTGAAATACTTACTGTTCATTGGTCTACATTCCGGCGGGAGATCCTCGCCCCGTCATTGGTTGACTTAGGCGCGGGAGTCCTTAAAAGAAGGGCTGCCGCGCCACCGAGTCAGTCGGTGTCCTGGAAATAAACAAAAAGACTGAATCTCTATACGTGTGTGCCTCTTCATTGCCGCCTCAAAACAAAGAACATGTGGGAAATTGCACTGCATATTATAAAATAGGAGGGCAATTACTCAGCAGGAGATAACAGTTTTGGCATCAGCTTCATGCTTTCCGTAATATGCAGAAACATCACATAGTACAATTTTAAAAATGGAAACTATCCTAAATTCTTACTGGAAAGTTTAGATTTTTAGAAAAAATAACCTACTCTTTTTTAATTTACCATTCAGTAGTGAGCATTTTCAATATTGTATTATTTAACCCAGGAAATAATTCCTGTATTTCTCTCCCTTTCTCTCTCTCCGTCACACCTATAGAAACACACATACACCCTATCTCCCTTATTACATAAATGGGTTGTCTATACACAACCAATAAAACAGACTTTACATTTCCTTAATCTCTCCAGTTAGAGAAAAGGAAAAGCTTCATTTTATCTCCTCATGATTGTTAGTGGTTTTCTTTTCTGCTTGCTAATATTCCTTATAAAGCTGAATAGAGTAAACGAAGATCAGTACTTGTAAAAATGCATCAGCAGTTTCCAAAGGCTTTAAGACTTAAATCCTATACATAGACAACTTTTGAAACACAAGCAAGGTTGTTTTTTAAATAATTTTCAGTTCTATAAAGTAAAGCTATTAAAATGAGGGCTGCAACAATGATAGAATACTATATGTCAAATACTTGGATTATGAAAACTACTTAAAATAATTCCTGTGACAATTTACTTACCTTTCCTCTCTTAGAGCTAAGGTGTTTCATCCTCTTGTTTTGAGCTAAGAAGGTAGTTTTTAAAAAGTAGGGAGTGTTTTTCAAAAAAAGTTGTTTATAGATATACAGAGGATTGTAATATATAGATTTATTTTTATTCTGTTTAATTGAGTAAAAAAAGTCCTCCATTCCCCCATTAACAAAATGTGTTCCACTAGAGCAGGGCTGTCAAATTCCCAGCCTGTAGGCCGGATGCATCACGTGCTGGCCACGCCCACGCCCAATTTAGCGAAGGGGAGAAGTCCCGGTATGCCACATGAGGCCACCATGACGATGTGAGTTTGACACCCCTGAACTAGAGTGTTTAGAACTACATTCAGTCCCTATTCATTTAATGACCGTTCAAAGTTACAGCAGCACAGAAAAAATGACCAGTTTTCACACTTACGACCATTACAAAGTTCCTATGGTCACATGATCAAAATTTGGGCACTTGGCAACTGGCATGTATTTATGACAGTTTCACTGTCCCTCTGTGACATGATTATCATTTGTAACCTTCCCAACTGCATGATTCACTTAAAAACTGCAGATATATATATATATATATATATGTGTAAGGTTTTTTAAGCTGATAATATATATATATTTGTTTTCAGAGATTTTCGCGGGTATTTGTATGTGGATCTTTGGTTCTTCGGGTTTTCTCCCGCGTAGAGTTGGAAATATCTAGGCGACGTTTCGATGAAGTCTCATTCATCATCTTCAGGCTTGTGTCTTCGGCCTTGTGCTTCTCAGAGAAGCACAATCTCTGAGAAGCACAAGGCCGAAGACACAAGCCTGAAGATGATGAATGAGACTTCATCGAAACGTCGCCTAGATATTTCCAACTCTACGCGGGAGAAAACCCGAAGAACCAAAGATCCACATATATATATATATATATAAAAGTGAAAAAACACAAAATCTCCAGAACCATAAAAAAATACAAAATCTCATCATAAAATCTCCAGAACCATAAAGCCTATAAACTTGAAATTTGGCACTTATGTTCCTCTTGGCTTCTAGGTGCTCACTAAAAGGATTTTTTGAAATGACCATCAGAGCATTAGTATTTTGTATATTATTTATTATTAACATGCTCTGATGCTAAGGAGTTCTACTCTCCTTCCCCACCTGAAAAAGAATATGTTCCAAATGCAAAACACAAGCAGAGGAGAGGAGTTTTAGTTTCAATTTTAGTTTCACAGCAGCAAGTAGCTTTAGTACAGAACAGTTGAGCTAAGCCACACCCAGGCTCCTTGCTGTCTCCTTTTTGCTCACACAGCAAATACTGCTTCAGTTTCCAAACAGTCCTCAACTCTCACACACATACAGAATGCTAGCCAGATGAATACCGATTGATGCTGGTAGGCAGAGGCACAATTTTTCCCCTTATTTTCCTCCCCAAAATCTAAGCCTGGTCACATAGCATCATAGCAAAACATGGGTATAGAGCTAGTTATATTATATTATTATCATAAGATAGAAAGTAACTGCCCATAGTAGGTTACTGAAGCTGTAATAATTTGTAAGTTATTATTATTATTATTATTATTATTATTATTATTATTATTATTATTATTATTATTATTATTATTATATAAGCTGCAAGTAATACCAGGTGCTTTTGAAGGATTCTGAAAGTGATACAAATGCCAAATCCAATCTGAAAATCTGGGAGAAAGTTTCAGTTTATCAGTGAAAATGTTCACAGGTTGCTCAGTCCTATTTCCATTTCTTGGGGTAGGGGGGTGAATCTTCAAAAGGCAAAATATCCTATTGCTAATCCTCGTGTGGAAAGTTTGAGAAACAAGCATGGTTAAATATGCTGATAACTCAACCCAGACTTCAATCCAAAGTGTCCCAGTTGATCTCAAACTAGTATCATCTCCAAGCCCCCAGGAGTAATATGTCTGCATAGGATTCTAGCTTGTATCCAATTGGGATCACATAGATATCTAAATCTAAACCTTAATTCTAAATCATAGCCCTAAAAAGCTAGGAAGAATTGCCAGAAACCTCTATAAACCAGTTACAAAATTTGGGTCTAGCCACTGCTGAAGTAATATTTTCTTTGTACTGCTATATCATGAGCAGCTTCTCTGCTAACGCTGAATGTCCAGCTATGAGCAGGTATACTCTAAGTAAAATGGATTCACACTGGGATTATAATATTAAATTGGTGATTTCCCCTGTCTGTTTCTGGGCCCCATTCGAAGTAATGCCATTATTTATAAACCCCAAAGAACCTGAAGGTGAGTTATCTGAAGGATCATTTCTTTAATTCTAAGATCATCTTCAGAGGCTCCTTCTGGTTATGCTATTTGAACATGAAAGGGAAGGCCATTTCAGTGATGGTTCTGCTTCCTTAAAACAGCTTGCCTTGTCTTGTGATTTATACTGTCATCTGTGTAGTGCTATTCAAAGATAGGAGCCCTACCCCCACCCGATTTGGAGACTGAGGTCATAATTAATGATTCACAGAAGGCAGAAAAAGAACTGCTGCTTATTAATGGAGAGAAATATATCCAAGTTCTTGAAAATAGGAAACCAAATCATGGAGTGAAAAAATATTATAAGCAAGATGGAAATAAACATCAGGATCTCAAGGAATCTCACCAGTGTCCACTTAAACTAATGAAAGCTTGGCTGTTGAAAATTAATGAGTTGAAAAATTGCTGGGGAGATTGGAAGGGGAAAAATATAGGAAGTTAAAACTCAAGGTGGCAGGTTTGCAAACAAGAATATTTGTAAAGAATCTTTATGGGACTCTGTAGGGCAGCTACATTTATTTTAATCACATAGTAAATCATGCACTCTTTTGATGTCCAGATAAGAGAGCAAGTAAGAAGGAGGAGGAGGTTAATTGCATCCCCCAAGAGTTCAATTTTATTTTTAAAAGGCATGTTCTTTTCTTTCTACCATATCAGATCAAGAAACTATATTACAAAGGATTTCTTAAGTGCAAAGCAGAATTAATCCATTTCCTCTTACTTTCTGTCCAAGAGCTGTTTTGTGAACTTTTCAATCACAAGTTGTTTTGATATAAAAGTATCTAATTCTATATATGAAAGAATATTTTCATGTCCATTCTCATCACCCCCTTATGCATAATATCAATTTCTCAAGCTTTTTTCCATCTATAGAGATTCCCTACATGATGTAGATTCCTAATGTATTTTCCCACAGTATTGTGGAAATGTATAGGAAATCAGGGATCCCAGGAAGCCTTTTAACCACAGAACACATTACCATATATCTTTAGTATATAAATATAACTTTGGTTATTTTCTTTGGCCACAAGCAATTATCCAAAGCTATCAAAATTTCCTATAGATTTATTTATTTATTTATTTATTTATTTATTTTGTCAATTGCTTACAAGATACAGTAATAGGTACAGTAAAAACATAGTTATGAATACATGGATACATATAAGAAAAATAAGAAAGAAACAATAGGACAGGGATGGTAGGCACATTGGTGCGTTTATGCACACCTCCTACAGACCTCTTAGGAGAGGGATGAGGTCAATAGTGCACAGTCTAAGGTTAAAGTTTTGGGGGTTTGGGGAAGAAACCACAGAGTCAGGTAGAGTATTCCAGATATTGATCACTCTGTTGCTCAAGTCATATTTCCTGCAATCAAGTTTGGTGTGATTAAACTTGAGTTTGTATCTATTGTTTGTTCTTGTGTTGTTATGGCTGAAACTGAAGTATTCATTGACAGGTAGGGCATTGCAATGTATGATTTTATATACTATACTTAGATCGGATTGAAGGCAAAGTAGTTCTAGGTTTTCTAGGTCTAGAATTTCAAGTCTGGTGGCATAAGATATTCTGCAAGAAGTAGAGGAGTAGAAAACTCTTCTTGTGAAATATTTCTGGACTTTCTCAACTGTGTTAATATCAGATACGTAATGTGGGTTCCAGACTGATGAGCTGTATTCAAGTATTGGTCTAGCAAATGTTTTGTATGCTCTAGTTAGTAGTGTGATATTACCAGAGAAAAAGCTACTTAGGATTAGGTTAACAACTCTTAATGCCTTCTTGGCTATGTAGTTACAGTGGGCTCTAGCACTTAGATCATTACTGATGAGAACTCCAAGGTCCTTGACAGAGTTTGGATCATCAGCAAGGTCTTGACTATTCAGATTGTAATTTATTTTCTGATTTTTTTTGCCAATATATAAGATGGAGCATTTATTTGTTGAGATTTGAAGTTGCCATTTGTTTGACCATTCTGATACATAGTCAAGGTCTTTATGAAGGGTAGTCTGTGGTATTGAATAGCTTTACATCATCAGCAAAGAGAACGCAGTTGCTTTTAATATGATCACAGAGGTCATTTATGTAGAGTATAAAGAGAGTTGGTCCTAGAACACTGCCTTGGGGGACACCACGGGTTGACAGGTACAGAATTTGATAGGACGCTCCCAATTTTGACCATTTGTTGTCTGTTTGACAGGAATGCTTCTATCCACTTATGCAGGTGTCCAGAGATATTGTAAGGTTTAAGTTTTAGGAGTAGTTTGTCATGTACCACTGAATCAAAGGCTTTACAGAAGTCTATGTAGATTGCGTCTATTGCTTTGCCCTGATCGAGTTGTGTAGTCCATATGTTTTTTGCAGTGTAAGAGTTGCAGATTACATGATAGTTTTTTTCTGAAACCAAATTGTTTATTAGAGAGTAGGTTGTTTGTTTCTAAGTAGAGGATGATGGATTGGTTAATAATTGATTCCATGACTTTACAGGTGATGCAGCATAAAGATATTGGTCTATAATTTTCAACTAGGCTGGGGTCTCCCTTTTTGAAGATGGGGATGACCGTGGCTTATGACCATAGTTTTGGCAAGGAGCTGCTCCTGAAAGATTTTTCAAAGAATATGCTTAGAGGTTCGGCTATAGCAGTGGATAGTTTTTTTAAGAAGTAGGCACATGTTCCGTCCGGTCCAATAGATAGAGATGGTTTTAAATTGCATAGTGCTTTTTCAACATTGTCTTCTGTAAAATCGATATTTATTAGATCATTGTAGTTGTCTGTGGTTCAACTAGGAAATACTGGGCATGATCCATTGCTGTTTACAAATACTGAGCCAAAGAATGTGTTAAAGAGGTTGGCTTTAATAGTATCGTTGTTGCAGTCTTTACCATTAGATCCTTTCAGGGGTGGGATGGACCTTGAGTCTTTTAGTTTGTTGTTTACAAAATTGTAAAAAGCACGGGTGGAATTGGTGCCTAGAAGCTTTTCTTCTTGGTTAATGTGATAATTGGTGCATTCAGTCTTTATCTGGTGGCATACAGTCTTTATCTGTATAGACTTTTGAAGTTGGCAATGTGACCAGATTTGTTTTTCCACCAAAGAGATTTCTTTTTGGATTGAAGCTTCCTTATTGTTATGGGTAATTTGTTTTTTTCTGGTTTTGGGAGTTAGGGTTATTGGTACATATAGTTTGATGACTCTTTTGACTTCAAGTAAAAATATGTTGTAATTGTCTTCTACAGTACTGCATCCAGTGAATAGAAATTGCCAATCAAGGGATGAGTGATCGTTGTTTATAAGATCATAATTGCCTTTTTTGAAGTTATAATTGGGGATTCCATCATTGTGATGATTTTTGTGTGACGTATGTTGAGACAAAAGTCAATCATGTTGTGCTCACTGTTGGAAAAGGGTTCTTTAATTTGTATTCTGTAAATTGAATTCAAACTATTGCAGAAGATGAGATCTAGGCAGTTGTTAAGTCTAGTGTTGTTGGTTACTAGTTGTTCTACTCCCAGATTTGTTACTGCATTGTAGAAGGTTGCATGTGTGGTTTCAGTTGTACATTCATTAAAGGTCCAGTTAATATGAGGTATATTGAAGTCATCAAGAAAGATAAAAGCATGTGGGCAGGATGCTGCCCATGTTAGTAGTGTATTTAGCTTGTATGCATGTTCAATGTCATAATCAGGGGCTCTATAACATAGTAAGAACCAAAATGTGATATTTAAGGAGAGTTCACAGACAATGGTCTCAGGAATAGCAAGCTCCTGGGTAACTTGGATGTTTTTTAGATGTAAGGACTTTTTATAGAAGATAGCAACACCACCTCCTCTACAGATTTCACAATCTGATCGGTAAACATGACAGTCTCTTACTGTGGTAATGGAGTCATGTTTCACAGACAAATATGATGTCAAATTTAGCCATATTTAGTAAGAGGAGACACTCAGGTATTTTATTCACAAGGCTTCTTGAATTGAGTAGCTTGCATTTAAGGCCAGTTGTAGCTGGAATTGAGGTAGTTAGGAGCAGGCGTGCCTAGTTTTGAGTGATGGTGGGTTGGATGAGGTAGGGTTGGATGTGGAGTTGTGGGTTATGTGACTTACTTTTGATATAATCAGCGCAATAGTCAATGTAGAGATCCTTTTGTCCATTGTCTAGATGTCTTTTGAGTTCCTTGCAGAGTTCACAGGAGCGGATTCTTTGCAGTACGGATAAGTCTGGTCTTGAGCGAAGTTTTTTGTGGTTGGGATTGGCTTTTGTTTTTTTTGTTTTTTTTTGCAGAATGTCTTGTTAAGATAGTGCCATTTATAGTCTGTCTAAGCTATCATTCAGAGAAATCAAAGAGGAGAGGAGGGGAGGAGAGGAGGAAAGGAGAGTTTTAGATCAATGAGAGTAATTTTAGATCAATGAGAGTAATCTGAGACAGTGACATCTACCATGTATTACCAGGAACTACCAGAACTCCTGTGATCATTATCAGAAGCCTTTCTGATTGGGCCACATGCTACAAATTTTTCATACAGAAGACTTATTCTATTACAGGGATCATTTTTTGGGAAATACTTTTTGTATAAATGAAACATGGTTTCATTTTTGGTACATGCTGAAAATGTTTCATTCTCTACAACATTTGAGAAGTCAAGCTAGTACAGCTGAAGTTGTATTGTCATTGCATTTTATGTGATTTTATACTATTGTATTTTACTGTTTTTAATGCATTTTATGCCATCTGGAACTGCACTCTATGACAGACAATATATAAATATTTTAAATAAATATTTATTTAAATAAATAAATAAATAAAGAGTTCCTTTTACATCTGACTCCCACTTTTCAATCACTTTAGCTTAAAAAAATTACCTAGGATTCATGTAAGTATACAAATAACTAAGGAGACAATCCTCTTGTTTAATGTTTGCATAACAATAGCTAGTGGAGTATGTTCTCATCATCTTTTCACTTTTAAAAGTTCCACCATCCCCAAAGTCTGACACAAATCTCAAAATTTTGTTCTTGTGAGTAGATTTAATGATGGCTTCTCAAAAGCAGAGACAATCAACCATTCTATATAACATCTAAATTGTTTATCAGTTCCCACGACTGAGTATAATGACGATAATAGAATTCTGGAAAATGTTTAAGTAAATACAATGCAAAGACAGAACACCACACAGGAAGTTGATGGTAGGAGCGGGGATTTCCCCTAAATTTATCATATAAAACTGGATTTTAACTCTTGGATGTGGTTCATACATTGTGACAAGCCATTGGTTATTTAGCCAAAATTTACCTAATAAATCAGAAAGATATGGTTCATATAATAATCTAAACCAAAATAAATTATATTACACTTAGAATGATGTATCATCTTAGCCTCTTGCTATATTGCATTGGTATCCAGAACCGCAAGTTCCTCTTATTTATAAATAATAATTTTGAGAACTTCCACTTTTACCAAATATTTGTTCCATAGTTTTATTTTATTTTTTTTCTTACTTTAGGATGCTTTGTCATTATTTTCAGTGCTGATTGTTAGTAATAGATACATTGCAAAGAACAGAATAAGCAGGAATGAGTCTACTGTATATGATCCAAGGACAATCTGCTCTTAACAATTGTATATTCCTCTTGGAATTTGAAATTAATAGAATGGTAACTTAGATGAACTTATTAAACACTCTCAAATCTCTAACAGATGTAGCATCTGTCTAACTCATGTATTTATACTATATATTTGTATAACCACATCCTGTTTCCCCAATGGCACTGTTGATCCCTTTTCTCTTGTTTCAAAGAATAATTTAACTAAACCATTCCATTACACATGCAACTAACATAACTAGTTTCTTTCTTTGTCTCCTTGCCATATTATATACAGAATCATAGTTGCAGACTCCTTCCTATCTTCCTTCCTTCCAATTCTCATCATTATAATAAGAAATTGAACTGACAGGTCAATCTTTAGGATTGAAGTCAAAGCTATCTGTATAATCATTCATGGTACTTGTTGAAATATTCATAATATATCTTTATATCTGGATGTACCATACATGTGAATGATGCTCAGGATGGACATAAGTCAGTGTGTATTGATAGTAATGCATAATTTATAGGGGAGATGAGGACTCCAGTGACCATGTCTAGAATCAATGATGTATTGTATAATTGTTAATTGTGAGCAAGTGTGTGATCCAAAGTCATACTTTTTATCAGCCATCATTCTGTTATATAGGATAGTTGTAATGAAGGTTTGCTTCCAATGGTATCTTTTTGCCAAAAGAATAGGCACTACTGGTGGATCAAATTTCTCTTCCCACAATAAATATTTACCTACCTCAAATCTTCTAAAGAAGATTGGGAGAGGAGGGGGCGTCTCTGGAACAGATGAATGTATAGATTTGCATAGGGACTGCAAGAAATAGAAGGTATGAGGAAAATCATACTATTGCACAAGCAATAGTCTATTCATGGAACATTAGAATTAGCTTGATATAACAGGTATACCTTGACTTAAATGTTGTAATCTCTGAGCTGTTGAAATAATAAAATGTGCAATCATTGACATCTGGTGAGAAGTTACAATGATATTATACACATCTAATTTTAATCTTTAATAGCAATTTTATTACTGTAAACATAATAAAAATAAAACTAATACAAACTAAAACATAAATGAATAAAAAGAAAAAAATAGGAAAGAAATAGTTAAGAAAAAGGAAAATTATATTTTATAAAAATATAAAATATAGTTTCTTCCCCTTCATCACAAGTATAAATAATTTTAGTAACGTATCACCTTTTCTTAAAATACAATTATTTTTAATTTTAAAAATATTATTATATTTATAAACTGCCCACTCTATTACAACTCTGGGCAGTGTGTAACATTTAAAATTAACCAAATCCACACCATACAATGAAAACGAATGCCTGAGAAATGAATCACCAGAAGGGATCTGCCATCCACTTAGTTGAAGGTCTGAGGAAAGAGGTGGATCTTAAAGGTTTATGTAAAGAGGATGGGCTATATGAACTTCTGAAGGAATATCATTCCAGAGGGGATGTGCTGCAACAGGGATGGCTCTCTTCCTGGGTCCCATTAGGTGGTATTGTTTAATTGATGGAATCCAAAACAAGCTAACTCTGCCAGAGTGTATAGAGTGGGCAGGAATTATGGAAGGCATATAGTCCCTCAAGTAACAATGTCATGAAGTGCTTCATAAATGGTGACCTGTTTTGAATTGCATCTGGAAGCCTACTGATAATCAATACAATTCCTGGGGCACAGATATTACATGGGCATTCCAAAGCATGCTCATAACCGCCCATGCCGTTGCATTTTGGACCAACTGCAGTTTCCAAGAGGTTTTCAGGGGCATGTAGAGTGCATCGCATTGCAATAATTCAAATGCAAAGTGAGCAAAGTGAGTGAAATTCGGACATCCCAGTCCAAATTTAGACATAATTGGCAGACTAAGGGATCCTTGGTGCCCTCTGAGCTTGGCTGTTTTCTTGAACACATTTCATTACCAAAACTAGGTAAATCATGCAAGCATTGATGACATTACCTAGCTTGGATAATAAAATGTCTGCAAGAAAACAACCAAGCTCAGAGGGCACCAAGAACCCCTGATCTAAAATCCTGATCTAAAATATTCTCCTGTAATTAGCAAACTGGAAGAGACATGGTGGCTCAGTGGTAAGATGCTGAGCTTGTCGATCAGAAAGGTTGGCAGTTTGGTGGTTCGAATCCCTAGCACCATGTAACAGAGTGAGCTCCCGTTACTTGTCCCAGCTTTTGCCAACCTAGCAGTTCAAAAGCATGTAAAAATGCAAATAGAAAAATAAGGACCACTTTGATGAGAAAGTAACAGCAGTCCATGTGCCTTCGGCATTTAGTCATGCCAGCCACATGACCACGGAGACATCTTTGTACAGCGCTGGCTCTTCGGCTTTGTAATAGAGAAAAGCACTGCCCCCCTAGAGCTGGAAATGACTAGCACATATGTACCTTGCCTTACCTAATTGGCAAACTAAATGAATCTGTGCAAAAGCCTTCCTAATCATAGCTGCCACATGCTATGTTATGTTACTATTCGGCAAATGACACCACTTATATAATTTGTATCATTGGTGTAATAACATCATGATGTGTGTGGTATCACTTCCCCTCAGACACAAATATGTATGCGTATGTGGTTTTGTACTTCATGTAAGCGAGGTATAACCACTGAGATTTTTAAGAAATGCCTTCATGTGGCATAGGCAGTGTTTCTGTAGAGCAGTATGCAAGTAAACTAAGGTTTCTATCTGTCTTTATCAACATGTATTTGGGGAAGAGCGTATAAATGCACTAATCAAAGAAAAGAGCAATCCATACCCTTTGTATTCACTAGTTTTGTGGGTTCCATGTAATTTTAAATGCATTAAATGCCAGTGGTACACTCCATATATATGGAACATAAACTCTCCTAATTCCTCAGTCATGGCTATTGTTATGGAATTCCTAATTTAATTAGCTGGAGGCACTTATCTGAGAGGGTTGATTTTTATGTAAAAATACTACAATTCTAAAGTTTTACCAAAAAAAAAACAAAAAGCCAAAATGTGCACAAAACTGCAGCTAAGATAGATAAATGCTGTAATTTATTGATATTTGTTTGAAGTTTTGGGGATATTCAAAAGCATGAAAATACTAGATTAAAAAATTAATTAGAAACTGGACAAGAAGTTATAGTGCTACAGTCTATCACATAGAAGGAAGTGGGTGCTAAGGGAAGGGAATGACCTCTTTTCTGTGGGTGATGTTCTCAAGAAGATCTCTACGTAACAGTATCAACTCTAGGAAACAGAACTGGAAGAGCTTCAAATAAGCTTCAAAAGCAAAAAGACGGAAGGAAAAGCCTACACTAATTACTCAGGCTATATACTCATAATCACATTAATGTTACTAAATCCACATTTTGGGCTAACAAGCGGAAACTGCTGAGCAAATGATCAAACAGATCTCAGTTCCCAATTATCTAACACAAAGCTGGAACTATTTTTACATCCAGGCTATTTTTGGAAACCTCTATTTTAACTTTCATCCAAACTATGGAGGTAGCTGTAGAAAAGAGCCATAATGTGATGCTAAAACTTTAAGCTCATTAGGACACAGAATGTTTCTAATTCTGGAGAGAGAAAGACAGAAAAAGGCACATCAGTTCTAAGCACATAAAACAACTCCAAAATTCTCTGCAACTTATATATTATGGATGTGAAGAAATAGTGCTGCTTCTTTCTCTCAAGGTAATTGCTGGGGAGTTAGCACTAACATCTTACGGTTGATATGTTTGTTGTTATTCAACATTGCATTAAATTTGCAGAATTTCAATTTTCCTATCAGACTTCCTTAACCCCATATGAATTATATTGGAAGTGAGCTGTAGTATCACATTTTTTCTCCTGTGTTACACATTTCAAACCTAATTCCCCCATTGGCTTTAACTGTATTTCACTTACAGTTTAACTAGGATTTGAGGTAGGGGTCCTTTTTTTTTTCCCAGGTCTGGTGCAGCAGAAGCCCTGATGAACGTTCCTTGCAGTTAGTGATGCTGCCAAGGTAATACTTAACCATGGTTATGCAGAGAGGGGATGAAGTAGTTAGGAGCATTATGTCTTGCATAGTTAAAGCACATGATTAAGCAATCAAGCATGTTATGTCTGTGTGCACTGGACCAGTATAAAGAGCAACAAAACCATTCCTCATTGAAATACCTAAGTTGAATTTCACAACAGAGAAAAAAGAAAACTTGATGTCAGCAGAAATAAAACATGATGAAGCCATAAATGTGTATTGATAGCTTTTTAAAAGGAAATTATAGAATGATGGTGGATAGATATCCCCATGACTAGGTTCTAAAAAGAAAGTCCAGAATAAAAAGCAAAATGCATCAGAAAAAACAGTTACAACAGGGAGGAGCTGGAGACACACCTAAAGCAAGATGCACGTTTCATTTTGTTCCCTCATATGGGCTTCCAGAAACACTAGACTTCTGCTGAATGTAATATGTATTAAAAATCTGATGGATCAAGAGTTCAGTCTTAGAAACAAACTAATCTGCGTGTAAGATGTCTGAGGGCTTTGCTCCATGTTCAGATGCTATCTGAAGAGGCACAGTAGCACAGTGGTTAGAATAAAGTACTGCAGGCTACTTATGATGCCTGCCAGCTGCCTGCAATTTGGTAGTTCAAATCTCACCAAGCTCAAGGTTGACTCAGCCTTCCATCCTTCTGAATTGGGTAAAATGAGGACCCAGATTGTTGGGAGAAATATGCTGGCTCTGTAAACTGCTTAAAGAGGGCTGTAAAGCACTTGTGAAGTGATATATAAGTGTAAGTCTAAGTGCTATCTACTCATCTTTAAGTCAACAGAAATAATGCCAACTGCATCTAGTGCTAATCTCTACCCTGTCACGGGTGTGTCTGGTCCAGCTTTTATAATAATCTGGTCCAGTTTTTATGCTGCTATAATGATTGGTGAGTGCACAGTCACTAAAGGGCAGATGGTTGGTTTTCTGACCTGTATTCCTGTATTCCTCTGTCAACATGCCCACCAGAAGGAAGAATATCCAGCAGAAAAAGAGTAAATCTGACTAAGAATGCTGTCTGGGCTTCCCTAGGCTGATTTGGCTGCCCTTCTAATCGCCTTTTTGTATTTCTCACAGATAAAACAATATGAGATAAAGAATCATGTGGAAAGACAATAGGCCAAAATCATCACAGAGAACAGGGAGGCAAACCTTGTATCACTGTCAAATGAGTGAGGTCCTGAGAACTGAAACTGGTTAACTCTTCCACTAGCTTTTCCTAGTGGAGGAGATGGATCATTGAAATGGACAAATATAGAGAAGCTATATAGTACCCAACAAGGTCCCCAATCAATATCTAGTATTATTTTGATAGCATTACAATGAGGAAAAGTAGGATTGTTGCATCTAGATGGGGAAAATCAATTTCAGAATAGTGTTAGACTTGGTGCAAACCTTCCCCTTCTTCTTCAACTAATAAAATGGTGGACACATCTGGCAATCTCTTTTTTACCCCGATAGAAACCTGAAGAAAAGTTGCTTCAAAATAGAGAAGTGCACTCTACTTAAGTACTAAGGAAACAATGTGTAGTAGAAAGGGGAAAGGTTGGGTGATAAGTGATGGTAGAGGCTGGGAAATGATCCAAAGCATGAAACCCAAGTTGACTTCTCAAGACTCCCCCAAAATACCTTTGATCTCATTTGCTACAGGTCAGCTGATTTCCCTCCCAAGGTAATGGATTATGAAGTACAACAGTATTTACGTATATCTAAGTGAGCCTTGGATAGCAACTAAAGAAGGGAAAATACTGATATATTTTATATCAGTACCAATAAGGCCATCTGAAGACTATCTTGCTGATGAGCTGGGGACCAGAGCCAGTGTGGTGTAGTGATTAAGGATGGCGCCATAAAACAGGAGATCATGGTTGAATTACTTTGGGCCAATAGTTCTCTCAGCCTAATTCAACATACAGGTTTGATGTTGTGGGGAAAAGAGGAGGCAAGAGCAGTAAGTATCCACCTTAGGTTGTGCAAAATGAGGGTGAGTTGTAATTCTATTATGAAATTAATGTTGGGCCAAAGGGGAAAATTGGGTGAGTGTGCCATGATAATCACAAGTGGGGACAGGCCTGAGCAAAACTGTATAGGGTTAGGGTTAGTGCTGCTATAATAAACCCAAATAACATCATAAAACCCTCAGTTATATAATTCTGATATATGATATTTTCTGAACATGATCTGTAGCATCCTGATCCAATCTTTGATCAGATCTCCATTCACAGTATGAGTAATACAAGAGACAATTTATCTGAACATGTATAGAATTTCTTGCAATACCACCAAGCACAAAAATGTTCCTTCTGATTGGGGAAGAGTTCTCACCCAGATGTTTAAGGTTGTAAACGCATCGATACACTTTGTCTTTCATTTTTAATACTTGGCTAACCTATGTATCCACAGACAGTTGACAGATTTCTATTTCTGAACAATCAAAACATGATAAACTGGCCTATGTATTAAAATATAAACAATTAAAATTTATTTATTTATTTATTAACATATTTATAAAAATAAATCCTATGCTGCAACATGGCTGCTTTCCAGTCTAGTTCTCATATTATATTATTTTCTTTAGTGTTTGGTTTCCATGTGAGGGCAAAATAATGTCAGGTCAGACAGCCATTTTATTTTCCTTTAAAAGTTTTTTTATAGATGGAACTTTGGAAACAGTCTGGCTCGGCATGCATACAGCTTTGTGCAGAGCACCACATTTGGAAGATGGCCCAGTGGGCAATGAACTTTAGGGGCTATTAACCCACAGCCTACAGTTTGCAAGCGTTCAGAATACTGAGTCAGTAGAAAAATAATTTTAAACATCTGTGACATTCTTCAGTTCCAGATTAATTACACTGCTTGGAATTGAACATTAGCCAGAAATGTTAAGCCTCTCCACTCTTATGTTGGGAATATGATGCTTCACTGTGTATTTGTCATTCTTGAGACTAGGAAAATTTCTACATTATACATTTCTGGTAGGTAGTAAGTTGCTGCCCTAATTTCTCCTTTCTCACGAATTCCAAATTTTAAATTCCTAATGTTTGGGATGTTAAATACTTTTGAAAAAAACCAGAATGAGAATCAAGCAATAGCAAAGGTTCAATTATCATGTTTTCCTCAGTTTAACTTCTTCTTAGTTTTTAAACTGTTTTCCCTCCACTTTCTAGCTGCCTGAAAATTCAGGGAACCATTAAGCAGAAAAGAAATGGCAGGAAGGGGGGGAAAGAGTTAACCAATCTGCCTCTTCAGTTTCATCTTCTTCCTCCTCTTCAACTCTGAAAAAAGTTCATGAAAGCCACATTTAACTTAGAAGAAATAGTAGCAGATAAAGACAGAATGCATGAAGCCAACAATTGTTTCTCCAGGAAGCCAAAAATTTCCAATATTCATCAATCATCAGCAGGAAGAGAAGAGTTATGTGTTTTTATCAAGCACCTGCATTGGAGTTTGTTGGCCACCAGAAATGCTTAGCATAGTGTGGAGCCACCAAATTTTTCCATTGTTGCTGATGATAATGAAGACTTCAGTAGCACCCAGTCAAAGGCTAGCTAGCAAATAACAGTGAAAATATGGTGGTTTGTTAATCCATCGTTGAATTTTCTAAGATATGCTGTTGCTGTCCCACCCAGTGAGATATGCTTCAGTTGGGTGAAGCATATCCTTCAACCAACTATAAACCTAATTAGGAGAGTGGCATTCTTGATTGTAATCGGGTGTAGAAAATTCCTCTAGCTTATTTTGCTACAACTCGTAGTAGAAAGAAAAAAGAACAGTTTGAGAGAAAATATGTAGATGGAGAACATACTTGAACACATATTTGTTTGTCTGGCACCTTATATTTGTGTTTGGCAATATATATGTATAACTACTTAAAATGTCTACTTGAACTGAGCATTTGTTTGTTTGTTTTTTATGCAGTTATAATACAATGATATAATAGAAAATACCAGATTGTAATTGGATGACAGGACAGGAACCATAAATATTCTCTCTGCAAGTCCGGTGATGAGGGAGGTATAAGAAAAATTAACCTTTCCCTATTCCCATAATTTCAGTAAGTAAGTTGGCAAGAAGCAATTTGTTGTGTTCCACCATAATTAAAAGTGTTTCAATTGGGTAGCACTGTGCTATCAGAAACTGTAAAGAACACTCAGAAACACAAAAAAGTTCATAGCTTTTATTCATGGTTAGTTGCATAAGACCTTGCTTGCACTTAATATTAAGTCATAATAATTATCTCCATATATCAGAGTAAGTCAAAAGCAAATATCATTTTTCCTGTATTCCTATTCTTACACTCCTTGAAGCAAAAGCATTGTTCAATCAACCAAGTTGATATGTTGTATTCCCTGAACAGCTATTACCAAATGATCACATTGTGCTCAAAGCTTAACTTCCCAGCTATCTCTTGATGTTTATTTTCTATAGCAAGGAAGACAGCTAGTGACTGTCATTAAAGAGTTCCTGTGAAAGCCATCTTTGAAGTTTTCAGAACTTCAAGGTAAGCCAGGTCAGAAAAGAGATACTAGAAATACTAGAACTGTATTTAAGTGATATATGGTATAATAGAATCTTGAAAGATCAACAGTGTATTCCTTTCCCAGCCACTTTTATCAACAAGCTGAAAAGGGCCAAAATTGTTCCTCAATTTTTTTTTCTTTCTCAGGACTAAATTTGAAATATCTCGCATCTGTAACTTTTAATTGGCTGAAAAGCTACAACACAGAGCAAAACTTTTTTAACCAAGGTACCTCAAATGGACCAACTTACAGAATGCATCCAAAATTCAGGACCCATGACTCACACGGAACTGAAACTTGTTGAATTTTATTAAATATTTTATAACATAAAAATTATCATAAGGCATATTATGACATGCAAAATGTCATAAAACATTTTTTGTGGTCAGCTGCTGATGCTTAACTGCTATACAGTTTAACATGGGCTACTTTCAAGGCAGATACATCTCTAAATATTTTTATTTTATTATTTTATTTTATTTCTATAGCTGCCTGCCTCATCAAGTGACTTCATTAGACATAAAAGCAATTAAGTAAGACAGAGAGAGAGAGAAAGAGAGGGAAAGGGAATGCATTAAAACTGTTAGCATGGATGTCAATACAATCAGGAAATATTCATTTATTTATTTTTATAGTCACTCATCTATTAATATCTTCCTGAATTTTCAGAAGTTTTCAGAGACATTGGAACCTTTGCCATTGTCGAAAGAATGAGGAATCTGATAAGGAAATATCACTGAAACAATGACCCAACAAGTCATGGGTTGTCTGGTGTTTATTTGTTATTTATTTACTTGTTTATTTAAATAAAAACCTGTTTATTTGTTGCATATTTTCTCCAATGTCATCTCCATGCTTTTTGACTGGTAAATAGTCAGGGCTCTGGAGGAGCAATGAATGGGGCAGAAGAACACATCTGAACAGAAAACACTACATATCTCTTTGTGATGCTAACACTTCTAATTGAAACTTCCTCCAAAAAACTGACACACAGAAAGAAAGTAGTGTTTTGGCATAACAACAGTGATATAAAGTACTTTTTAAACAATGAATTCTGAAAACCCTTTGGGCCCCAGAAAAGTTTGCCCTCTTCATCAAAAGCATTTCCTTCCTTTCCATTGTTCTGATTTAAGATTCGGCACAGAATAATTCTGCATATCAATCAATCAGAATAGAGCTGGAAGGGAACTTGGAGGTCTGTTCAAGCAAGAGACCCTATACCATTTCAGATAGGTGAATATCCAGTCTTTTCTTTAAAAACCTCCAGTGATGAAGCACCTACAACTTCTGAAGGCAAGCTGTTCCACTGGTTAATTGTTCCTCACTGTCAGAAAGTTTCTTAATTCTAGGTTGCTTCTCTCCTTGATTCATTTCCATCCACTGTTTCTTGTCTGGCCATGTGGTGTTTTGGAAAACAAAGAGATATAAAGAGATACATAAAGAGATATAAAAAGATAACCTCTCACAAAGACAGCAATTTTGGTGGTCTGTTCCTTTGTCACAAAGATCTGCCATTCTGTCCGTTGCTAGAAACAAGACCTTAGATGCAAGTACCATATTGATCTGATGTGGCAAATCCCATGCTTTTATGCTATTCCCTCTGATGTCGCTTGCTTTCTGTTCCAAATGCTGGATTAATCTTAATTGTAGTGTAAACATACATAAAATATATCCAAAAGAAACAATGGAAAGCAAAACTGACATCTTTTAAAACAACTTGTGCAAAGAGACTAGCATCCAAATTTAGCAGGTGAACAGAGTATTCTTGCTTCATTTTTTCCGACACAGCATTCTGATTCAGTTCTCCAGAGTTTACTATAATTTGTGAGAGAGGTATCAGGTTATTTGTTTCTTAGTTAATTAGATTTAAACCCACCCCCCTTTCTTCCAGGAATTGAAGGGGGTGTGCCATTTTTCTCTCATAACAACTGTGTTAAAGTATCTCAGGTTGACAGAGAAGTGACAATGAGTTTCTTTGATTGAGAATGGGCTTAATATATATATCTCTGTTCATAGTTCAGTAACTGAGCCACTAGACTACAGCACTCTTCAGCTGTCAGAGGTTTTTGGCTATTGTTCTTAGTGAAGGTTATTCAAAATGACATTTCAAGAAACTAAAATTCTTTTAGGGCTCAAAGCATCATCAAATCTTTAGGGAAAGACTCCTTCCAATGAGCAACTCCTTCCAATGAGCAAGGGGTATGGCAGGGAAGAATCCATGTCTGTTATTGAAATGTCTGTCATATCAAAGCTGTGTCATAAGTGGAAGAACCATTTGATATCTGGCCCTCATAATTAACCATTTGTCACCACCATTGGAAAACAGTGTGAAAAATAAATAGCACCGCATTCTAATGCAAAAGATAATGCTTTTGGAAGCATCTGAGATTTCATAGAATGAAAAAGAGCTCCTCTGAAATAATTTATACAATCCTGGAACAAGATTGCTGATCTATTTATTTCTTCTGATGTAATACCAAACTTTAGTGAAATTATCGTCTCTTGGATTTAAGAGGATCAAAGACAAATTTTCTTTGCCATGAGTCTACTTGAGTCTGCATGGGAATGTTAACCAGGAAGAGTCTAATCACCATACCTGGTATGAAGACGTTCTATAGAAGAAAAAGTTCTAAAAATCACAAGATCTCTCTTATTATTGATAAAATGTTCGGAAATATCCTAAATCTTTCTGAGATGTATCTTTTACATATTAAATGTGAAATTCTGTGTTTTTGTATTTATCAAGATTAGTAAAAACTCTAGGAATTCCATTTTTACAATGACAACTTGTTTCTGTATATTGTAGCTTATTAGCTTGTACAAAACCAAAAAGTTTAGTTAGTTGATGTTACCAATTATAATGCAGTGTAATATATTGTAAATTAAGTACAATTCAGGTCATTAAATTAAGTACTACATGAAGTGTTTGGGGAGAGCATGTGTGTGTGTGTGTGTGTGTGTGTGTGTGTAATCAAGAGTGTGTATGTGTATGTGTATTCTTGATTAAAGAATACTGATTGATTACCATCTGTCTTGAAGTTAATTAATCAAGTCATTTTAACCTTTTTTAAAGATATGATATTGATATGAAATAAAAGTTAAGGTTTAATTTAACCCTTTTCTCTTTGTTATGAAAATAGCTTATATTTTATATTTATTTTTTCATTGCCTATTATAACAGCAGAATCTTATATCTTCCAAATAACAAGTAATCCTCACTGCATCCTGACCAGTTATATTTAATCCCATTTTAAGGTACCAATTAAGCCCATTAATGCATATGTGACCCTAGCCACATAGAAAAAGATAATAAATAAATAAATAAAATCAAGCTTTCCACTTCTATCCTGATATATATGATAATGCAAAATATTTCCTGCAATATTGTCTAATTCCAAAGACCGAGGGGACTACAGTCATCCCAAGGTCAATTGTATATAGGGCTCTGCAAACTTTTTTGAAATTAGCCTGCTCATAGGGAGTAAAATTCTGTTTCACATACATAAATCTGAAGATGTTTTGAATTCTTATTTGTATAATATTGGAGAAGCTGAACTGGCATTTATAGCAGTGTACAAGAAAGCCATGTTCTTCGTACATTCTGTGAGATAATAAACTCTTTTTATGAGTTCTAAAGGATTCTCTTTAATCATTACTAACACATCTGCCCAATGTTGATGAATAATAATGGTGCTTTTATAAGTCCAGTGATGATTAAGTTTATGTTTAACAGAATACACATTATTAAAGGATGATTTCATGTGATGCCTGCATTTCAGTAAGTGATTAGAAAATAACCTTTTTCTTCTACAGTTCCTATCATTTCCAGTGAGACTGAAGATGCTAATAGTCCCATTCATCACCACTTCGATAAAATTATTTGGCTTGGAGAATCACTTGGGAGTACTAATTCTCCTGCAGTGATATGGTTTTCTGATTGCTGGCGGGGGGAAATGCAACATGAAATTTCAAGTGTGTTCAAAAATGTTTAATTGGTAACAACATATAATCTTTCAGAGGCATGGTAAAATAATCATTTTTCTTCTGTGTTTATTATATTGATTTTTTTAAAACTGGAGCATGAAATAAACTAATTTTTCTTCCATACTGTTTTCAAATAATGGACCAAACATGAAATGGTGTAGAAGAAATTTCAGAACATCATTTGAAGATCATGGCTGGGGAGATGAAGATTACTAAAATATTGGGATTATGCCCACAACACTGGGATCAATTGTGGAGAACAGTATGTCAAACCAATATCAAAAAAGGGGTTTCTTTGTCTCACTTAATCCTGGACAGTTATCTTTAAACCAAAACAGACCTAGTCGTTCACACAAGTAACCTAATTCATCCTCAACACATGTATTATGAGAATTCTGAAGTCTATTCTGCTTCCCATTTTGCCTATCTATCCCTTAAAAAAAGTTAGAGAAAAATAAGGGTGTGCCAAGGCTTGTTCAAGAATGATTGGCCAAGCCACTCCTACTGCTACTTGTCTGGGCAATAGGGAAGGAACAAGTGATGCCATGAAAATTTGATAGGACTATCCAATATTCTCCTGACAAAAAAGTTGATTTAATATTTCTTGTGAGGACCTTGTATTCACAAAATGGTGATCTTTGCCTCACTCTTTATATGGCCGTGTGTTACCAGAGCCACAAATAAGATCTGTTGGGGGTTATTTAGTGATTGCTGGGTGGATCAGATCACTGAGCAACAATTACACCAGAATTATAGATCAGTCTTGAGTTCAAGAATTGAACTTCCAAGAGTTTATGCCTGGAGATAAAGCTTTATTCATATATATAACCAATTCTATTTTCTGATGAAAACTTCACAATCTTATCAAAGAAGCCATATATGTAATTCCAAAGACAGAACATTCAGATGGTTTCCAGATGCTGTATTATAGGGAGGGTGGTTTTATTGATGACAATTTAGGAGCTTTCACTTCTGCCTAAATGCGTGCATATAGCAAGACAGATGTGCATGCAGATGGTTCAATCTGAAGACAGTGTAGGTTATAGGTATAATAAATATGTGTGCTAAATATGTGATTAAATTCTATATCACTTTGGATTTTAAGCGGATTATGGGAAGGTGACTAAGTATGTCTGATAGGCTAACAACAAACAAGCAGGACTACAAGCAGACCTGCAGAGTAGAGTTTATGATCTATCCATTTTTCAAAATATCCCAGCCTTTACAGATTTTTACAATGTGAACAATACGTATGAACAACATTCTGTTTGTGGATTTCACAAAACTGTTATCTATGTTCTTCTTGGCAAAAATCTGTAAGAAATACATTTTTCCCTAATATGTATCCTTTACAGGTCCCAGGATTCCCAAATAGCAATAAAGGTGAAGGTTTGCCTATCAGTCATATCCAACTTTAAGACATCTCTGTTTCTTAGCCGAGGGAGCCAACGTTATCCAAAGACAATTTCTGTGGTTATATAGCCAGCCTGGTTATACATCAAAGTTGCACAGAATGATGTTACTTTCCCACTGAAGTGGTACCTATTAATCTACTTGCATTTGCATGCTTTCAAGCTTCTAGGTGGGCAGGAGCTGGGGTAAGGAACAGGAATCACCCTGTTGCTGTCAGTTGTCCAGCTGACAAGCTCAACGTCTTTAACCATTGAGCCATGGCATCCAATATGCCTTTATTATTTGAATATGCCAAGTAGTGTGATTCAGCATATTCATTTGCACTACAGTTGAAAAGGATTTCCTCAGGTGCATCTGGAAAAAAAAAAGTACACACTCCATAATGGAGCCTGCCTATCACCGTCATAAGTTGTGATGCTCAATAAGCCAGTTATCATGTAACCAGACCTGATTTTATAAACTTTTTTTGTTGCAGTCATGAAGTAAAATCAGCAGTTGTTAAGCAAACCCATGGTTCGCTCTGGGGCATTTTTGTCAAAAAAAAATGGAAGTAAAAGCTGATTTTCAACAAAAACATTGTAAATCACAATCATGCAAATATACATAATGCAATCCAGTTGCTGAGTGCCCAAAATGCAGTTACATTAGACTGCGGTGGGAGGCAGCCATCAGAACTATGAAACCAGGTTTTAAGTACCTTTGGGGGGATTCATCACAAAGTGTCCGGTCATAAGTCAACCAGTCGACCTGTACATTCTAAAGCATGAATGACAATCCATATTCCAAGAAGTTTGTTATTTGAAGAACAATAGCTTGAGGAATTGCCTTAGACTATTAGACAATGTCTCCCATAGTCCCTCAAGAATGCTTCACCTTGCTAAATTGCTTTTCTTAATTTTGTTATTCTGCTTCCCTAATTAATATTGTTTCTGCTTCACTAGTTCATCATCCCATTTTTTAAATTGCTTTAGTATAAATACATTATAAGTGACTTTCCCTGTGTAGGAGGCTTCAGCTTGCTCCCCTAATTAATTGGAGAGCCACAGGTGATGTTTAGATGATCTCCTGGGGAAAAAAGGAACATCCCATCCCATTGTTAGACTTGCATCCCAACCAATCAATAAGGCTGCCAAACTCCAGTAGGATCAAAGGCAAGGGAGATATTTTAAGACAAGGGTCTTCAAACTTGGCAAGGTTAAGACTTGTAGATTTCAACACCCAGAATTCCTGAGCTAACATGACTAGAGGAGGAATTCTGGGAGTTGAAGTCCTCAAGTCTTAAAGCTGTCAAGTTTGAAGACCCCTGTTTTAAGAGAAAACAGCTGATAGCTCCATTTTTATTTTCTGCTCAACTTCTGAACATGCTGTTCAGCATTATGACTTGTATAGAGATATCATGAAAGAATGTATTATGTAAGTGGAATCTGGTAAAAGAGTTGATTTGTTATAATCTAACAAAAAAACACTTCTATATCTTCAGCAATTGATCTCTCTATTAGAGCAGTCATATATGTAACCAATCTTTGTTATAGATTGGCAGATGTTTATCAACTTTCCTTTTCTGAATAGCAAAGTAATCATTTTATTATTTTGCCTAATAGGATCTTATATGAAGATAACTGACTGTCTTGTTATCTCTATTATGTTGTTTGGTTTAATTGAGCTGATTTAAATTTATTAACAAGAAAAAAAGGGATGCTTAACTGCCAACTCCTGTTAAAATAATTTCTCAATCCCAATGCACCCGTCTTGGGTAAATGAGATTGATATGTATATAAATCTTAATCTGACATAAATATATATGGAGATATAACCTTTATACATTATGAACCTTCCTGATAACAAAGTTCAACCAGTCTGCCTTGCCTTCTGTCCCTTTCATTCTCCTTTTCCTCTATGGATCTCAATTTATCCTTCTATTTCTTCAAAATCATCCACCCAGTATTTTTCGAAGTCCTTGGAGATTCATCTTTAACATATTTGCTCAGAAAAATTTTCCAGTATAGCTGGAAAGGTTGGATTTGCTTTGGTACAGTAATCCAGACAAACAATTCTTATGCTACCCTTGAAGAATGGAATAGCCCTTTTCTTTTTGGTAAAACCCTATGGTAGACCCTATAGAGAGGAGTGTCAAACTTGGGTTATTATGTTGCCATCACGTGTCATATTGTGACTTTTTTCCCCTTTGCTAAAACAGGGGTGGGCATGGCCAGTGCATGACGCATCGGGCCCATGGGCCATGAGTTTGACACCTCTGCTATAGAGCAGGGGTCGCCAACCTTTTGGACCTCAGGGACCACCAAACTCATAATTTTAAATCCCAGGAACCACTAACCGGTTCTGTGGGCATCTCCTAATTTGTGGGTGTGGTTTGGTGGTCATGTGACTGGCTGGGCATGGTTTGCATGTAAATATTATAAATATTTATATAAATATTGAAATTTTTATTTAAAAAAGAGCAACTTTTACCCAAAATCAGGCAAAGCAGGCAGGAAGATTAAGTTGCTCACAGAATTGCAGATTCATTCAGAGATCTATCTATCTGCCATCGGCTAGCCCAGTCTGTCACATAAAATTTGCTTGCAAGCAAACTCATAAAATTTGCTAGCAAGCAAATCACAAAATTACACAACACACCATGTATGTAAATATTGAATTTTTTTATTAAAAAAGAGCAACTTTTACCCAAAATCAGGCAAAGCAGGCAGGCAGATTGAGTTGCTCACAGAATCATTCAGTGATCTATATATCCGCCATTGGCTAACTCAATCTGTCACATAAAATTTGCTTGCTGTGAGTCTGCACTGAATAATAAAACCTTCAGTCCTAAGGGAGGTTCGGCTGTGCTTAAAAGCAGAGACGAAGCTCTAAAGACTATTTACAAAGCAAGAAATCTAATGATTTCCTGCTTCCTAGCTAATCTAAATCTCCAAGCACAGCAGAACAGCTGATGGTCAGAAAAAGGAAAAATAGCAATTTATCAGGCAAGTTTGCCGGATAAAGAGTGAGTGGGCAGGGAGGGTTCCCGCGGGCCATGTGGGCAGCGCAGCCTTGTGTTTCTGTGCAGCCTGGATTAATTGCTTTGGGGGTTGTTCTGGGGTGAAATTTCTCTGCGGCCAATCAAAATCTTCTTGCAGCTCACCAGTGGGCCACGGCCTACCAGTTAGCAACCGCTGCTATAGAGCACTAACAAAAATTTAATACTTAGATTATTCTGAAAGGGAAACAATATTTTTTGTTTCATGTAAGATTTCCTTTAAAAAGGAGGAAAAAAATGAGTATTAATTTCACAAAAAAAATAAGTAAAGTGAAAATATTTACTGAGAACAGCTGACCATAAAAATTCATCTGAACACCAAAACAATACTTTAGTTTCTTCTGGGGGAGGAAGCTTTCAAAATGTAATAGTAAAAAATAGGACTTTTCAAAATGCAATTTTGCAAAAAGAAAAAAACTTAGGCATTCTTAAAATCAGGAAGAATGTTGCATCCTTATGCAGTGTAGTTTAATCTAGTAGTTAAAATGTTAGACTTGTACAATGTTCATATTCCTAACCCAGCCATGCAACTTTCCGAATGACAAGAGCAGACACTCTCTCAGCCTTATCTCAATCAATTAAGGTGACACCAGTTCCATTTCATATACACCATCTATAGGCTTTTATTCCAGAGAAATATAGGAGGTAAACATTGTAAATAATGTAATAATAGTAAAAGCAAATGGAATAATCCACCTTCAGGACTTTTTCACATGATCAGGAGATATCCTGCTGACTTTAACACTTGCAGCCCAATCCTAAAAAAGATTTATTTGGGAATGAATCCCCCAAGTTGTAACAAAAAGAAATAACATTACAACTACTGCTTAATTCATCACGGGCAGGGATTTTACTGGTTTGACATTAATCTGCTTCTTACAGTAGTATACGTTTGTGACCCTTGATCTCTCATTATAGAATTAAGATAATATAATGCTATGTATTGAGTAGTTGACTTATTTTACTTACCTACCAAGCACTTACTAAAAATACTTCCATCAAAGGTTTTCCCATTAGAGGCATCTACATATGCAACATTAAATGCCAATTTAAATCACAGATCCATGGTATTTTCTATGTAATGGACTACTACTCTGGCTTTAGTGTAAATAATGCTAGTATTAAGGCTAGAAAACTTCATTTTTTTACTTGCCTGTTTCATGCTGTAGGGTACTACATATTCAATCCTAAGTATCACAATAATTAGTTGCATTCAACTCATTTATTAAAATAAATAAAGAACGTTAAGGAATATGTTGCAAAAGTTTTAATAAAAAAAGTCTGCTTTCAATTTGTGGTAGTTCTTCTTCTGCATTAGATCAGTGGTTGTTTGAAACAGCAGTGTTAAAAATGACATAAATTCAAGTGAGATTTTCTCCATTTTTTAAAACTACATGTTGAGATAGACTAGAGCAGTGGGCCGAGGACCACTGGTGGTCCACGAGAAAATTTTGGTGGTCCACAGAGAAATGTCACCCCCAAAGCACCCCCAAATCAATTAATCCAGGCTGTGTGGGAACACAAAGCTGCACTGCCCACGTGGCACATGGGAACACAAGGCTTGCATATCGCTTGCATTGCAAACAACATGAGATAGTGAGGCGAGGGGGGAAAGGGCATAGGGGAGAACTTACCCCACTTGCCCCACATGCCTCTCCTGGCCTGCTTCTTACAGCTTTCTTCTTCTGTTTTTGGCTGCATGCAAGGAAAGCAGCAAAAGTCTTTCTTTCTCTCCCCCAAACTCTGCCAGAAATTAGTCTTTGGGACCCTGCAAGGCATCTTGCTCCAAGAGGCTGCACCATTCTGGTGGAGTTTGGAGGGGAGAAAGAAAGATTTTTGCTACTTCTGCTGCTTTCCTTGCATGAAGCGAAAAGTCTCTCTCTCCCCGCATCCAAGAACAGAGCTGGATCCTGCGATCCCAAATAAAGAATGACTGATTGGTAGGAAAACAGAGTGGGGAATTTCCCTGCAGACTTTTTTGGGAATTTTCCCAGGGTCTTTGGTTTGCGGGATTTAAAATTATGAGTTTGGTGGTCCCTGAGGTCCAAAAGGTTGGCGACTAGACCCCTGGACTAGAGCAGGGGTGTCAAACTCATGGCATCACAGTGGCATCATCACCTTCACTAAACTGGGCAGGGGCGGAGGCGGGGCCACCACGTGATGCATCTGGGCCATGGGCTGCAAGTTTAACACCCCTGAATTGGAGCAAAATTGGCAAGTTTAAGGCCTGTGGACTTCACCTCCCAGAATTCCCAGACAGCATATGCTGACATATGCTGGTTTGGGTATTCTGGGAGTTGAAGTCCATATATGTTAAAGTTGCCAAAGATGAGAAACACTGAGAAGGCAGACACACCGAATGAATAAGAGAGCTTGGTAGGACTGACTTTGAGCCAGTTCCTCTCTCTTAGCTTTAGACTGGGAACTTGAAAAACACCTATTACGGCCTGCACTGTACCTGCATAATAGGATTATGGTCCACCACCTTCATTGAAGAGGCTTCATACTGCAAGATTGATTCTAACTGAAAATAATGTAAGAGTAAATTGCAGAATGTATATTATGTTAAGAAATATCTAAAGATACTATAACCTTTTCTTTTACTTTATTAATGTGCAAATGGATCTGCACTGAGGTAAAGAGGATGGTTAGATCTTTGTTTCTATAACCAGAATAAGGTTCTGTGCTGTTTTTCCAAGATAGCACAAGAAAAGGAAGTGAGCTGTGAGTCAGAAATGCCCAGCAAAGTATCATCTAAGCCAGCGGTTGCCAACTGGTGGGGCATGGCCCACTGGTGGGGCACGGCCCAGTGGTGGGCTGTGAGAAAATTCTGGTGGGCCACAGAGAAATCTCACCCCCAGAGCACCCCCACAAAGCAATTAATCCAGGCTGCGTAGAAACACAAGACTGTGCTGCCCACATGGCCCGCAGGAACCCTTCCCACCCATTCACTTCTTACCCGGTAAACTTGTCTGCTAAATTGCTATTTTTCCTTTTTCTGACCATCTGTTTTGCTGTGCCGGGAGATTTAGATTAGCTAGGAAGCAGGAAATGGTTGGATTTCTTGCTTTCTAGCTAGTCTTTAGATCTTTGGGTCTGCTTTTAAGTACAACCGAACTTCCCTTAAGATTTGCTTGCAAGCAAATTCAGTGCAGCAAATTTGAGAGACTGAGCTAGCTGATGGCAGATAGATAGATCACTGAATGATTCTGTGAGCAACTCAACCTGCCTGCTTTGCCTGATTTTGGGTAAAAGTTGCTCTTTTTTAAATAAAAAATTCAATATTTATATAAATATTTATAATATTTACATACAAGCCATGCCAGTCACACAACCACCAAACCACACCCACAAATTAGGCCACACCCACAGAACCAATTAGTGGTCCCTGGGATCTAAAATTATGAGTTTGGTGGTCCCTGAGGTCCAAAAGGTTGGCGACCCCTGATCTAAGCTATAAAATTTTATCTATTACTCATAGCTAAAAAGTCCACTTACTATAATTTCTACAGAGTAATCTTCCCCAATCTGAAGCCCCCAGATGTTTTCAATAATGTATTAACCATTAGGCAGACTAAGGACGTGCTTAGGGCACCAGGCCCAAAGGGGGGCACCACAAACTTGAGAATATGGCTTTGTTTGTACAGTATGTACAAAGGAAGGGGGGCACTAAGATTTGTCAGTGCTGAGGGCACCAGTGAGCCTTAATCCGCCATTCGATGTTTTGTAAGCTTAGATTTAACATACATGGAGGATATCAACTTACAGAAAATTGCTGTAAAACACCAGTGTTAAAATAGTTAATTCACAAAGAGGTTGGATTCTGAGACCAGGAGCATCATCACACTTCATTTAAATATTTTGGTAGGGCAGTCAGAGAAGTTAAGTAATTTTAGCCAGTTACACTGACTGGTTTGATAGCAATAGCACTTAGACTTAGATACCACTTTATAGTGTTTTACAGCCCTCTCAAAACGGTTTACAGAGTCAGCATATTGGGTCCTCATTTTACCCACCTTGGAAGGATGGAAGGCTGAGTTAACCTTGAGCCACGTGGGATTCGATCTGCGAAATTGCAATAGGAGTAGCTTGCAGTACTTCACTCTAACCACTGCTCCACCGAGGCTTCTCCTTGATCCTACCCTCGTGGGTTTCTACCCAAGAGCAATAAGTATAGAATAGTTATCTTTGTGTTTATGTGGAGCCCTGGTGGCCCAGTGGTTAGTATGCAGGCCAACTCTGCCAACAGCCTGGAGTTCGATCTTGAAAGGGCTTAAGGTTGATTCAGCCTTCCATCCTTCCAATCAGTACCTAGATTGCTAGGAGCAATATGCTGACATTTGAAAAGCACTGTAAATCCCTATGGGGCAGAATACAACTCTAAGTGATATTGCTGTAGCTATTCTTATATTTATTTATTTATTTATTTATCATATTTTTATACCGCTCCCTCTCCCAAAAAGGGACTCGGGGCGGTGTATGTCACAGCAAGCTTCGGCTTGAAGGCAGCATTCACATTCCTCTCACTCACTGGGAAACTTCTTCAATGGTAGAACTTGCCACTGCCATCTTATAAGTTTTTGTCTTTAGAAGAATGAACCCATGTAAAGTCTGCTGCTTTTTGGTAGATAAGGCATATTGCAGAACATTGATCAATTGGGCAGAAACTAGGTTGTTGCATCCCTATTTTTGAGAGCAATGGGCTAACAAAATGGAGCAGGAGAGAAAATGGATAGCAAAATAAAGCTGTGGACTTCATGTTGCAATAAAAATGGTCTGTGATAGGATACAAGAAAAGTCAGTGACCATGTCAGAAAGGAAACCACTGCTTCTCCATTTTGTCAATGGTACTCAGGCCAAGAAAGAAAATATGGCCTAAATATGCTGAATATATTTTGGAGGTGAGCAGCAGCAATGTTAGTTCAAACCCAGAACAGGGATTCTTCTACAGCATCAGGCCAACTGCAGAACTGTCAGGAAAAAAACCCTACTCATTCAATAATCATCCTGGCTTTCATACTACACAAAGATCATCAAAATATATTGGAAACATTACAACACTCTCTATACTTCTTGAGTTCTTAAGTTTTCCAGCTATTTTTCCATAACTTATTTCTAGGCCAGAATTTGACTAGATAGCTTCATGGTTTGGTTTGGTTTGTGTTTTTTTTTTTCTCTACTTAACTACAATTATGTAAAAAAAATGTTTCATTCTGGTTCTCTTTTCATGATCCAATCCAGGAAAGCTTGTTCTGACCTTACTTCTCAGCCTCCTTTTTATTCTTACTTACTGTCTTCTGTGGATATTTCTCAGTATCCGCATCAAGTGGTTTTATTGTTTTTCATTTAGCGAGTGAGATAAAGCCAGGCACTCTGGTTATAAAACATAGTTCTACCGGTTGGCATGTCATGCAAGCACAGCCAATTGTGTCTTATTTAATAAGCCATATAGTAGGTAAAGAAATTGGGGCACAGCTCAAGGTATGATCTCAGTCATTATATATGAGGGCTGGGCTATGCTTTGAATTTCTAGGCAAAGAGTATGGGAACATTCAGGTAGGTAAACATGGCAGCTTTGGCAACTTCGTAATGTCTTTATGTCTTTTCCCAGAATTATGCAACAGTAAAAATTAAATATTTGGGGCTACAGCTGTATGCCTGCATTCCCCATAGCATTCTTTCATCTTTGAACCCATAACACTGCACAGCTAAGCAGCAAAATTCAGGATTCCCAAATGTTCCATTCTATACATCCCATTAGCTTCTTTAGAAAGTGTTTTTCCTAATCCAGCAAAAGGACTGTTATTTTAAAGAAGCCCATGTGTATTTAACTTGCAAGAAACAGAAGTACTAAAAACTATCCCAAACCATTTTCCCAGCCCCAAAACAAAATTATTTTTCTCTCTCTTCAGAGACAAAATGGGGCAGTTTGCAACAGATATCTAACCCCAGGAGATAACTTTCTATTTGAATTTTTGCCCAACAGCTGTAAAAAATGTGGGGTTGTATAGCATATGCCAAGAATACTGCTTCCCCATTCTTTCTATCTGTTTTATATTAGCATATACAACATTTTATGGGCACACCTCCACAATCACATTGGCCCAACCTGAGTCTAGCCACCAACAATTCTAGAGAATAGGAACAGACAACATTTTTCTATTTGCTCCCAGCGTACTATGAATTTGATTGTTACCTGTTACTCTACTCCATGCTGAATATAGCATTTCCAACCCCAATAATTGCTAACTTGAATCAACGGTTGTAACCCTAGAATTGTTTAATCTCTCTTGCAATTAGTTGTTCATAGTATTCCAGTAGCATAGTGGTTACAACATTTGTCTGACATACAGAGAGTCAATTGCTCAGAACATTCCAGAAACATTTTAATAGTATGGCTTGTTGCACAGTTAGCCAAATCTTTAGATTTCTTACATTTTTCTAATGCCACTACTTGGTTCTTCTATAACCACCATTGCTGTATTGTAGGCAAGCTTATTGATCTGTTGAGTAGATGTTATTTTAATCCTTGCAAGCGCCTTATTCATATCTTTCATTATAGGATCCCGTGTATGTTGGGGACCCTACTTTCAATGCTAGTAGTCTTTGACTTTCTACTGGTATTTCTGCATATGTCATAATTTTCTCTTTTAATTCTTCTTGTGGTTGAACAGGGTCAGATCATAAGTTGTTTCAGTGCTAACTTGTACTAGTTCCATACTATTACTTCTTCCAAGTTATCACTTCTATAGTCCATATCATCTTTTTCCTTTATATTAGCAATTGTTATCTAAGTTTCTTCTACTATTCTACTATTGGGGGTTGTGTTTTTTTGGTCTTCCATTTGCACAATTTTTTTATATCTCTTCCAGTTCTGCATCCCTAAATATTTTAGTTCTAGTAATGAATCTCTTTTGGATTGGTCTTCTAATCATTGTTCAGTGTTATTTAAGTCTAATGTTCAAACATTTACTTTAAGTATCCCTATTTGTTAGTCCCAATTTAAAATAGCAAGTCATAACAACAGTACACTTTTATCTTGTCTGTGGTTGTTCTTCCACTAACCCTACAGGGCTAGGCTCTTGTTGCCCAACCATAGCTCTTGAGTCCCATTGCCCACTTGTCAACAATTTCCAGGAACACTAACATCTGAAATGGTCCTGGTTGACCTGGGTGACAACCAAACTGATATCTAATTCTTGTTCTGATTTCTTTAGAAAGAGTGCAGAGAAGAACAACAAAGATAACTAGGGGACTGAAAGCTAAAATACAAAGAGCAGCTGCAGGAATTGGGTATGTCTAGTTTAATGAAAAGAAGGACTAGGGTGACATGATAGCAGTGTTCTAAAATCTAAGGGGCTGCCACAAAAAAGAGGGAGTCAACCTGTTCTCAAAATACCTGAAGGCAGAACAAGAAGCAATGGATGGAAACTAATCAAAGAGAGAACCAATCTAGAACTAAGGAAAAATTTTCTGACAGTCGGAACAATTAATCAGTGGAATGACTTGCCTCTAGAAGTTGTGGAAGCTCCAACACTGCAGTTTTTAAAGTGGAAACTGGACAAGCATTTGTCTGAAATTGTATAGGGTTTCTTGATTGAGCAGGCGGTTGGAGTAGAAGATTTCAAGTCCCCTTCTAATTCTGCTACTCTGTTAATTCTGTTATTTTCACCATAGTAAATGAGTTCATGGATACACTTAGTCTGGCTTTTCCACTAGGACTTGTCTGGCATGGATGATCCATCTGGTAGAATACACTATGGCCTATATAGCTCTGACCATCACAGGCTCCTCCCTCATAGCAAGGGTGCCCATAGAGGAGTATTTCTGATTCAACTGAAATTGGAGATTCTGCCTATAGAAGAATCTCAAATAGAATTTGAGCTTCGTATCTGCTGATATTATTACTCTGGTACTATTTTTCTTTCCCTGAGCTCTGCCCTCTGGACTCAGAAAAGTAATAATAAGTTAACCAGTATACCACTGAAATGCTGAAACAGCTGTTATTTTCCTTTGACCCATTATTTGGACTGTTTAGAAACAGGCATGAAATCCTTCTACCTCAAGTGATCGAAAAATAACGGAACAAGTTATGTTGTTGAACTTATTGTGCGGGGGGAGCCACAAAGTTGGTAGCTCATGGAAAAAATAGTAATTAAAATTATCTCTGCCAGGTTTCAAACCACTGATTCTCTGCATAGTAGGTAAATATTGTAATTATTATACAATTGAGAAACTCTTATTATAGCAGTCACAACAGAGATTAAAGGCAAAAAAGCAACAAAAGAATTTTTATTTTAAAGTTTTTGTTGTGCCGAATATTAATGCATTTATATAGATAAATTTAATTTAACTTTATGTTTATATATGTTTTTATATGGACATTTAAGCATACAGAGAGAAAGAATTATATAGTTAAGACCTGCCCATGGGAAGAAATACAATTGGCATTTATTTACTTACTTACTTACCCTCTTACTTACTCACTCACTCACTCACTTACCATGTTTCCCCAAAAATAAGACCCTCTCTTATGTACTTATTTTTTGCTACCGAAAAAAGGCACCAGGTCTTATTTTGGAGGGGATGTCGTCCACCAACTCACCTCACTTGTGCATGTACCCCCTGGCTCCTTTTCACTGTCAGAGGCCTTCAGGAACTTCTTCTGTGGCTGGGAAGACTGGCAAGGCTTTCCTGAATGCCTCTGCAGCCAATAATAGAGCTCTGGATCTGTTATCAGCTGCAGAGGCCTTCAGGAAAGTCTTGCCAGCTTTGCCAGCTGCAGAAGAAATGGGCCAGAAAGGCAGGTGTCAGGGTATGCAAGGCCTGGCTGCAACTGTCCAAAGGTAAGCAATAGAGCAGCTCCACCACCTCATCCCCACCTTAACTTAATTTTTACCCGTGCAACCTAGAGTGGGCAGGGTCTTGCTTAGGGCTTATTTTGGGGGTAAAGCTTATATTAGATGTACATGTAAAAATCAAGCTAGGACTTACTTATTTTGGGGGGGTAGGTCATATTTTTCTGGAAACACAGTATTTAATCATATTATCTTTCAACTAACTCTGGACAGCTGTCAATCAAAAACTAAGAGACAATAAAAATCACACTAAAACTATACAACCAAACTGATTAAAACATTAATAAAAACCCTGGCATCACATCAAAGCTCTAACATGCAATTACCTAGTCTTCTCCCAGCGCTTTGAGTGAAAGTCAGGTTTTCAGTCCTTTTAGCCTGGAAGGCTAAAAGGATGGAGATCTGCTGAACCTCAGAGAGCCTTAGGACAGAGGCTACCACGAAAAAAGCATGCTTCCTAGCTCCCATCAGATTGCAACGTTTAAGGGAAGGGACTAGGAGCATGCTTACCTTGTCTGACCTGGAAGGATGGTAGATGTCCTGCAAATATCCTGGCCTTGTACCACATAGGGCTTTAAAAGTGATGACCTGCACTTTGAATTGTACCCTGAAAGAAACAGGAAGCCAGTGCATTCACACAACAGAAGTATAAACATGGGCAAATCTAGGGGGCAGTATTGTGCAACACTCCTGCATTCTGGCCAGTTGAAGTTTCTGGGTGGTCTTCAAGTGTAGCCCCTTGAAGAAAACATTGCAGTAATCCAGCTGGGAGTTGACCAAAGCATGAATGACCATGAGCAAAACTATTTATTACCTCTGAGCATGAAACACTAGAAGGACACAAAAGCAAGGAAAATAAGTATGGATTAGGGTCACCCACAGTCCACTTGATGAATTGCTCCCATAGTGTTTGAATCCAGACCAAATATTCTTCAACCACAGAGTCCAGCCAGCATCAGCAAAGGGCTGGAACTGTTAAGAACATTATCTAGATCTGCCCTATGATTTCAGAATGGAAGAAAGTAATGGGAATGGGGAAATCCAGTTTGTCTATGGATGACACATAGCCCCATCTGCCCAGAATACTAAGCTTGAGCATGTATCACTATCCAAAAGCATCCTAGACTTAGATATCACTTTTGAGCATTTTTTTTCTCTCCCACCCAGCAACGCTTCCCATGAATACAGTTCTAAAGATTATATGCTAAACATTAAATTCACTTGACCATGAAAGATTTTTTTTTAATTTCATTTAATATTAGGAGAAAAAGACATTCCTTGCATGTTTATAAATGAAAATCTGGACAAGGAAATCTGCTTTTTAACAGAAGATTAAAACAAATGCCTACACCTGCAAAGCAACTTAAGTAGAGTAGTTCGCTTCTGCTATTACATAATAATAATTACTGTACTGGAATTGATGTAAAAAATAAATCTATATTAAAAGCCTATGCATCAGTTGTCCAAGCAGGCGAACTATACAGCCATATCGAAATGTAAAGAAAAGAAAGCTTTTGAGGCAACAACTCAGTTTTCTCAACCTGGAACCATCCAAATACTTTGAACTGTAACTACCATTACCATCCGCTGCCATGCCCGTTGGTGAGGTGGCTGGGAATTATGGGGGTTATAGTCCAACTCATGTATGGCATGGTATGGGAAAGCTGCAAACAGCTTCTTCACAAACCTAAGAGAACCTAACTAAAATTAAAATCCTCGGTTCTCTCTTTTGTGACTCATTATGAACTGCTGACTTTCAGTTCAGTTTGTTTTTTTCTAGGAAGGAGAACAGATGAGAGGACTATTTCTGTCTGTCTGTCTGTCTGTTTCTCTCTCTCCATCTCTCCCTCCCTCCCTCTCTCTCTCTCTCTGTCTTTAATGTGCCAATAAATTGACACTTTCATTGTAGTTTAGCAATTGTTATTTCTGTGGAAATGAAGTTATATTTACATTATATTTCTAATTTCTTATATGCCATCCAGCACTTTGTGTGCGGCAGAAAATTATGCCATCTTAACCTGTATCGTTCTCTTCTTTTGTCAGTAAGGTTAACAAATGATGCTTACTTGGAAGAAGAAGCAGAACTAACTACTGTACACACAGCTCCCAGAGCCTGTTTCTGTTTCCTGGTTTAAATCAATCCTCTGGGTAGCACAGGATTAGGACTCTTTCAAAGGAGCACTGAACCTGTGCTTGTAAAATAAGATAAGCACTTTTCTGGGTGTTACCTTGCATTTGTAAGGAGCTCATATACAGTGGTGGGTTTCAAAAAATTTTACCACCAGTTCTGTGGGTGTGGCTTGGTAGGCCTGCTTTGAACGTGCATGTGCGCAGACCATTTGCTACTAACCTTGTCTTGCAATCCTTCATTCACCCTGTGTCTTCAACAGCTGGTGCGCGGTGAGACAGAATACTATGAAGTCTGGAACAAAATGTACAAGTGGTTGGAATTGAGGAAAAGAAGTCAGAACAAAAATTCTAATATTGTATAGGATTAAAGGTGGAAGACATTTCGACTAAGGATAACGAAATATAGTGGATAAAATAGTTATAGAAAAAGAATGTGAAAGAAAATTATGCTGTAAATATGAATATACATGGAAATAAATATGTCAGTATGTTAATAGCACCAACTTAGTAATGTAAGATAAATAGATTAACTGTTGTATGTGGTTTTATGTTATAGTATGTATAGCAAAATAATTGCCCGGAAAGTCATACTGTGTTCAATATTTTTAATGTTTTTTCAATAAATTTTTGTCAAAAAAAAAACCAGGTGATGCGCAGCAATCCGCTGTGCTATACGAAGCAGCTGAGCTTCAAAACCAGGAAATAATGATCAGTATAGAGCTGGGGCAGGTGGGAGAGCCCAGCAGCTGATCGTCGGAGTGAACCAGTTTGCTCACAGATGATCCTCAGAGCTACCGGTTCAGTTGAGCCAGGCTGAACTGGTAGAATATCACCACTGCTCATATAAGACCAGACCAGAGGTGGTATTCAGCAGGTTCTCACCAGTTCTTGGAGAACCGGTAGTGGAAAATTTGAGTAGTTCGGAGAACCAGTAAATACCACCTCTGACTGGAGATTTTACAGTATCATTTCCCTGCCATGCCCACCAAGCCATGCCCATAGAACTGGTAGTAAAAAAATTTGAATCCCACCACTGGATCAGACAGTTTGATGAGAAGCACCAGGAAGACACTTTGTGGACAGATGTCTCTGAGAAAGCTAGATGTTGGACTTCTCCTGCAGCCCAAGCCAAAATAGCCCTCAAGGGCACTCACAGTTACCAGAGGGTGGGACATGTCCACATTATCTTGAATTGACCAGTAGGTGATCCCAATTCCAGGCAAGGGCAGCAACCATATTGTCTATGAGACCAGCCAAATGATCCCCATGGCAAAAAATATATCAAGGGAATAGAGAAGATGCTCCTTTGACATCGGAAGAAACAGGACAATCTCAGGTATGGGCTGGGGAAGTGATGAAGGCAACATTATAAGGCAATGGCCGATGCTGGACAAAGTGCCCACTGAGGCATGTTCATGCTATGGTTAAGGTCAAATAAGGAAGAGCCCTGTCTTAGAATACCCATTTAAGTAAAAGATTGAAGGCTGGTATGTGTTTATTACGAAGAGGTTAAGAGGCGCATGGAGTTTGGGGTGGATTTTCTGGTGGACTTTTTCGATAGTTCTCAATTATGATGAGTAATATCTACTTGCACTATGCTTTTTAAAACTTGGCTTATAGCATTTGGGGTCATTAATTGACGCAACTGGCATTCATATGACAAATAACCCAAGGTTTCGCTGACCTTGGCAGCACTCAAGAGTAATCAGCCACAAGGTAAGCATGAAATGTTCCCGAACAATTGCCTTAGGCACTAAGCCATAGCAATGTCATTTTTCCCCTTTTCTTCTTAAATGTACTCTGTGTCTAATTCAGCCAGTATCTTGCTTTGTTTCATAAATCCCCCAAGCACTTAGTATTGTCCTGAGTAGCACTTCCAGCTTCTGTCTCAGATGATTATAGCTTTCAAAAGCTGTAATGCAGGTGATCCTACTATTAGTGTGGGGCAGCTGTCTCAAACTGCAGATGGGAAGGACAGGATTGGACCAATAATCTTTTGTGCACACAAAAACATGTGTTCTACTCAGTGGTAGTATTCAATTTTTTTTTACTACTGGCTTGAGGGGCGTGGTGTGGCTTGGTGGGTATGATGTGGCTTCGTGGGCATGGCTTGGTGGGTGTGGCAGGGGAAGCATACTGTAAAATTCCCATTTCCACCCACTCCAGGGGAAGGATACTGCAAAATCTGCATTCCCTCCCCACCCCACTAACCTACTTTCCAGCCCTGTTCTGTACAGGGCAACAAAAGAAGATCCAACTAATCAGTTGGGACTCAGGAGGCAGAGAATATATGGGGGGTGGGGCCAGTCAGAGGTGGTATTTGCCGGTTCTCCAAATTACTCAAAATTTCACTACCAGTTCTCCAGAACTTGTCAGAACTGACTGAATACCATCTCTGGCTCTACTGGTTTATGGCTGTTACCATAGTATGGATCATCCAGTGTTGACTATTATATAGGAAACAGCCCTCATGGATCCAATGGCTTTAGTATCCATTTCCTTTTTTAATGAAAGAGAGCTTATCTTCAACCAGTGCTGATAGAAGATTAACTGATGAGCATTCATATGTGAACCCAACTGATTTTTCCACGTGTATATTCTCTACATGTATAATTTCTAATAAAAGTTATTGGGAATGATACATGAAACACATATAAGAATAAATTTTAGGTTCTATAAAATGAAATCTATACTTGGGAGAGACACATACATAAAAACGTAATTATTACAAGTGGTTTTTCAGAAAAAAACAACCAATATTTTTAAAAACATTATACATTTTGGGCTGAAATCAAAATAGAAATGTCTCACCTTATGGAATATTTATTATTTCTAGTTCATGATAGAAGCCATACTTCATTTTTTGAAGAAGGAAGGAAGGAAGGAAGGAAGGAAGGAAGGAAGGAAGGAAGGAAATCTTGCCTTCAAGTTTTACACTTTTATTTTTAAAAGGAAGCTTATTTTTATTTTATTTTGCCTTGACACATAAACACCAAATGGTTTCACAATTCAATTTGGTGTGAAAAAGAAACAAAGTAACACATTTTGTTTATTCAGGAAAACAACATTTGGTGCTCTTTTACTACTCCCCACATATGTAAAAACAACTTAGGTAGCACCATCATGCTTATGCCTTAAGCAGCATACAATTATTTGTATTTTTTGCAACTCTGGGACATCCACATATGGGAGAAAAGAGCCCAATACTGGGTCTGCTCCAGATACAAAGCAGCCCTGTTACACTTACTTTCCCCTAATATCCATAGATTAAGGCAGATACTTGTATATGAAGAAGTACATGCCTATTATTACATGGACAGTTCAGCTATGTAGAAATGGATCTCTGAACAAGCAGCTCAGAGATGGAAATTGCTTCTCGAAAACTGATGCTGAAGCAATGGATTTAGGAACAAACAATACTACAAAACACCGAAGTTAGGCTGAAGGAATTACAGATCATTTTTGTGAGGAACTGCTAGTAGGAGTTATATTAGAGCTTCTATTTCTCGAGGTGATCCTGGTGATAACTAGGGCACCGGTTATTTATTTATTTTGAAAAATAAAATAAAACTGATTTAAAGACTATTTAATATCATGTGCTTTTCAGCCCTAATAAACCAAAATATCTTTTTTAAATAGTAAAGATCTTTACGTTCCATATTGACGCAGGCGTTTAAGTACAGTAGAGTGTTTATGATTCCCCTGAGTGAATAAGAGAATGAGATTTCTTCTTGTCATAATCTTTGTTCCCTCTGGAATAACAGAATTTACAGATCATATCAAGAGCTGTCTTAGTTGACCCTGCTCTGTTGATTATATTAATAAAACAGAATACAATGAATGCAAGTGTTTTTTTAAAAAAACAATACAGTGGACAAGAATTTTAGAAATCATATTAAGGATTGGCTAACTTTACCAAGCTAGCTCAAGGTTGAAAAATAACATGTGAGTTTCAGAGATCTATAAAACTCTCCCCCAAGTACCAAATGTAAACGAAGTGGAGGATTGGGTGGGCTGAAGCAGATGGCTTTCAAGCCCTGAATCTAATTTCATTGTTCAAAAAGGAACAGAGAGTTGATTTTAGGCATTCAAATTAGATTTGAAGAATTTCCCTGGGCATCTTCTCCCAAGGATTGCAGGGGGGGGGGGATCAAAATCAGGTAAAACTATAAACATTGAAATGCAGCTGTTAAGTCAGTCTAAATTTTTCTTGAACTAAACATGCAAGCTCTTTGGTGAATAAAAGCAGAACTAGTGCAGAGGTGGTATTCAACAGGTCCTGACCAATTCTGGAGAAACGATAGTGGAAATTTTGAGTAGTTCAGAGAACCGGCAAATACCTCCACTGTCTGGCTCCGCCCCCATCTATTCTCTGTCTCCCAAGTCTCAGCTGCCACGCCCACCAAGCCACACCACGCCCACCAAGCCATGCCCACAGAACCGGTAGTAAAAAATTTGAATCCTACCATGAACTAGAGATAAGCATAATAAAGCTGAACCTAACATACTTATTGTAGGAAAGAACCGTATTAATTTAGGGTAGCCAAAAATCAGAATCTGGTACTGTGTTTTATGAAAGTTTATGCCTTCAAATAAAAATTGGCAATTCCTAATGTGGGGATAACAGATTCCTTCTGATTTTTAGCATACTTACAGCTCCAGAAGGGTTGGGATTCTTTTCCTGGAGTCCAATGTTAATTTTACTCCACTGGTAAAATAAAAACTATGAGCAATAGTTAACCACGCCTGAGCAGCTCAGATTCTATAGATTTTGTTAGAAAAAGGAAATAAACACTGAACACTAAAATGATTACTTTTTAAACTGCTTGAGTCAGCTGGATCATGTTTTTCTGTGTGCTAGGAATACTAATCTGAATCTCCCCTATAATATTGATCCAAAACCGACAAGAAGGGCAAGGAAATGGCAGCACTGAGTTTTCATTTTCAGACTGAAAGATATCAAGAGAATACCTTTTGCAAGTCTTCTCTAGGGTGTTTTAAGAATTTCAATTTTTGTGTGTGTGTTTTCATAAAATGGTTTGAAAGATCTATGATGGTATGAGTTGGAATTTATCTGCTCAACCAAATCACCATTTCTCTGAATACTAGGACATACTTCATGCCATTTGAAAATATCTATACATATTTTCAATAGGTATTAGGTATTTCAAAAGACAATCAACATTCAATTGTCAGACAGCTATTGAGAAGTACATGTTTTCATAATACAGATTGTTTATCTATGAGAAATAGTTATATCAATGTCACTGGATAAACTTACTTTACTACAATTATTATGGTAACAAAAAATGTCATACTAAACACACCCAGATTCAAATCCACCCCCCGCCATGGAATCTCACAGAGTGACCCTGAACCAATCACTCTCACTCAGCCCAACCTATTTCACAGGATATTTGTTACACAAATCAAATGAAAAAAGTCCATATAAGTTACATTTTTTTCTTACAGAAAGGCAAGATAATGAATTCAACAAATAAATAACTTTGGAGGAATATATAAACCTGAGTTAATAAATGTGTGAATAATGAATTTATATGAATGAATGTGTATGGATAAATATATATGAATGAATGAATGAATGAATGAATGAATGAATGAATGAATGAATGAATGAAGTTAAAAACTTCCTGCCTAAATATCTAAAGAGATGTTACTAAACATTAATGGATCAATACAATTATTCAGCATAAAAACTGCTTTTAAGTAGTCTATTTCAGTGGAACATAGAAAATCCTGTACTGAGTGGTTTAATCATTTCATAACACCATTACAAGCTATTTTGGGGGAATTGGGCAGTCTACAAACTGAATTAAATAAATTTAGATTTATTTAAGGGAACAGAGGCTGATTAAGTAATCAGCATAAATAAATGTTGCATTCTAGGAGCTAACTATATTGAAGTGTTGCAGATACATTTGAAGTATAAACTGACCTGCTTTCCCAAAATCAGCATAACAGTTCATATGACAAAGAAAGAATTCAGCTAAACTTAGAGTTTGGAGAATTGTCTCATTTTGGAAATTCCCTCAGGACCAGGCTTTTACTAATTATCTGCCTTTCAATGCAGTGAATGCAACCTAGATTTCTATACTTTAAATAATAAAATGGCAAACAATTATCAGGGTTCACTGTCTAGGTTAGATTTCAAGAAGTTTCTCTATGACTTACCCATTGAGAATATTAGTGCTACTAGCAAAATGGAGATGTTCCAAACTGCAGGACTGATCAACATGATTTTAGTACTACAATAACTCTACTGCAGCATCTATCTCTACCTCTCCCTCCCTCCCCCCTCCCTCTCCCTCTGTGTGTGTGGAAGAGAGAGAGAGAGAGAGATCCTTTCTCAATGAGGCCAATGGTCTGCTCAGTGACTTCATTCCTATCATTGTTAGCAATGGGCAGCAGGTAAAGTGCCTCGTTAGCATCACCTTATATCCCTGCTTCTACAAGACATTGTGTGTCTAGAGAAACTTCACTTTAATTTCATAATTTTTTTTATGTAAAACAATATCTCTCACTCAAATGTAGAATGGTTTGCTTTACTGCAAAGTGATCCACTGTAAGTAACATTTATGGACTTTAACCGGAAACATAGATCTTTGCAGCTTACAAGATACTTTGCTTTGGATAACTAAATTAGACATTTTCTATGCTTAGACAAATAAGAACAGGAAGTCTCCTTCTAATAGCATGCACCAAGGATTACAAATCTGTTTGCGTTTTAGTTATCCATCTGTAAAATGTTGTGAAGACAGTTATATTAAGGCTTCAATTTTAAAGCATTTACTTTAAGTCCATATTACCTCTCAATTAATGGAACTTACCCTGTTGTTAATGGTGTCAGAGTTTCATTTTAAAATAAATTAATGTTTATAGATTACAAAAATGAAAGGCAAAGTCTAAAGTTTACTGCTGTTTTCAAAATCATTTACCATTTCTTCTTGCAATAAATGTTACCATTTTCTCTAATAATTCAGAAAATAAATCATCATTCTTTTTATTGTTTTTCATAAATCATATGTTCCTTAGGTGACTTTTTAAATACGCATGCATGTATTCTCATATACGCACACAACTCTTGAACTAAGAGTAAATTATAGGAAGTGTTGAGAAATAAATGAGAGGGAACATTTTGTTTCAAAATTTTAAGACCTGAAGATAAACAGTGAAACTTTCTCTTACTCCATGACTCTAGTTTAGATAATAACGAGCATTTTTGTTGTGTTAACCACAGATAACCAGGAGAAGCCACTAGATGACTAGTTCTCTCCTTATTGGGGTCTTCAGGAATTTATTTGTCCATACTAGATGTTTATTTGTCCATACTAGACGTTCAACTTTTTAATGGGATTTGAACATAAGTCTATATTAATACAACAATTACTATGGAGGATACCTACACTTAAAGAGCCCCAATGAGGATGGAACTGATTGTGTATAGTGTAGTGTACTGTGTAGTTCCTCTTCCTGGTCAGCGGCTAACATGTAAGATAAACATCTATGGAGATTCTCAGTCATCCTGGTCATGGTTGTCTCAAAGGTGCTTTTTTTCAAGAGGCAACTGGACTCTGGTTTTTCCCTGAAGACATTTTGCTTCTCATCCAAGAAGCTTCTAAGCTTCTTGGATGAAAAGTGAAATGTTTTCAGGGAAAAACCAGAAAGTCCAGTTGCCTCTTGAAAAAAAGCACCTTTGGGATATGTAAGATAAACCCAGGTTATTTGAAAGATTGCATGTCTTTCCTACCTGGCTTAGACACACTCTGGGTCCTTCAATTAAACAATGTCATCTATAGATATTCAAGGAGAATTCTTTCTCTGTTGTGTCTGCTCTTTGGAATGAGATTTAGTGTTTGATGTGCCCTTAAGTCTTTTTTTGTCTCCTATCAACCACCTAGATAGATCTTATTCCTAGATCTTCATCTTCTCCGTGATAATCTATCACAAACCTGTTATTTCAAGTATCTCAACAATGCACTCATTGCTACAGTAAATAAGTCCATCCACCTTGCTGAGGGTCATCTTTTTCTTCTCTTTCCTTCCACTTTTCCCAACATTAGAATCTTCTCCAGACAGATGGGTCTTCTCCCTGGATGTGTTCATCATTTTTCTTTCCTGTTATAATTAAAAAAAAATTATTTTAATTGGTGAAGTGGCCATCTCACCTAAGTGACTTTGGACAGTTTACAACATTATAAAACAATAACAAGATAAAAGCAGGTTAAAATTGCTATACAAACACTAATGAAGCCACATTAAAGCAAAATTAACCATAATCAGTGAAGTCCATATTTTTAATTTAGTTTGTTTATATATTTTAACCAGGATATCACATTGATTTAGCTTGTACTGTTGTAATTTACTACAGTATTTGTTAGCAGTCCAGAATCAGAATAACAGTATAACAGAGTTAGACGGGACCTTAGAGGTCTTCTAGTCCAAACCCCTAATCAAGCAGGAAGCCCTGGCCTATACCATTTCAAATGTTTGTCCAATCTCTTCTTTAAAATCTCCAGTGTTGGAGCACCCACAACTTCTGGAAACGTCGTTCCACTGATTAATTGTTCTAATTGTCAAGAAAAATTTCCTTAATTTTAAGTTGTTTCTCTCCTTGATTAGGTTCTATCCATTGCTTCTTGTCCTGCCTTCAGGTGCTTTGGGAAATAGGTTGACCCTGTCTTCTTTGTGGCAGCCCCTTAAATATTGGAACACTGCTATCATGTCATCCTTAGTTGCTCTTTTCATTAAACTAGATGTATCCAATTCCTGCACCGTTCTTCATATGTTTTAACTTCCAGTCCCCTAATCATCTCTGTTGCTCTTCTCTTTCTGGAGTCTCAACATCTTTTTTATATTATGGTGACCAAAACTGGATGCAATATTCCAAGTGTGGTCTTACCAAGGTATAATGAAGTAGTATTAATATTTCGCATTATCTTGATTCTATCCCTCTGTTAATGCAGCCTGTGTTGGCTTTTTTTGGCTGCTGCAGCACACTTCTAGCTCATATTTAAGTGATTGTCCATTAGGACTCTAAAATGTCTCTCGCAGTTACTACTTTGAGTCGGGTACCACCTATTCTATACCCATCATGGTTTTCCTTTCCTAAATGTAGTTTAATTTTCTCACCTTTGAATTTCATTTTGTTAGGTATAACCCAGTGTTTATGTCTGTCAAGAGCCTTCTGTATCTTGAGTCTGTATAGTGAGAGTACATGCACTAAGACAAATTCCTTCTGTGTCCAATCACACTTGGCCAATAAAGAATTCTATTCTATTCTATCTTCCAGACTATTGGCTATTCCTGCCAGCTTGGTGTTGTCTGCAAATTTGATGGGTTCTCCTTCCAAATCATTGAATATTGATTCTGTTATGATTTTGTTTGCCTCTAGATGTTTGCTTGATTATCTTTTCCAGGCTCTTTCCAGATATTTATGTCAGGCTGAAAGATCAGTAGTTACCGGGATTCATTTTTTTTCTTTTTTCTTTTAAATGGGAACTATATCAATTGGAAGCATACTGTGCTAAATTGAATTAAATAATAAACAAATAAATAAATAATATCTAAAGATGTACATATTTCTTCCCTTTAAGGAGAGGCAGTCATAAGATCTCTAACATAGTAAAAAAAAACATTTTTGTTTCACTTTTTCCATGTTGCAATTAAATATTTTCAATAATGCATTCAATGATGGGATGTTATTTTTAAAGCATGACAATAGAGGACATTGGAAAAAATCATTTACACTACTTCAGGAATCATATGACCCTTCAAGTGATTAAAAAGCATGAGCTCTGCTGCATGATATTTTTAGTAATGTTCTTATGAGACTGAAAGCTTTTGCAAAATTAGGGGTCCCAGTGCACCTATCAGGGGAGAATTTTCCCACTTTCCCGTACTGAAAAAATAAATAGAAAGAAAACCTACTTACTAACCATTATTAAAGGGTTAGATACCTCCTAGAATTATAAGAGCAAAACCTGATTACTAAGGGTTAGATATCTCCCAGAATTAGATATTGATGTTTCGATATCAAGCTTAGAATTCCTTCTAAAATTCCCAATATCCAATGTTGAGGCAGGATGAGTATGGGAATAAAAAATATAAAAATAAATAAGTACTTTCAGCTGGTAGTTTATCTGTCTGTCTATCTCTCGTGTCAAAGGGATAATACAGTTCTTGAAATGAATTATGCCTTATCTTAACACATATTACAACAAACTTTTGAATGCCCAAAAGCTGGCATTTCCCCGTTGATTCCAACCATGCTGATAGAAAGAACTGATTCCTGCCTCTGAGAAATGTTTGTGGAAAACAGTAATTCACCCCCAGAAGACCACATGGGAAGCATAAAAAAGTTACAATAGTGTTTTGCATTAGTGCTGAGAGAAGCTTATTTTGTAAATAAGTCCTAGACTTTGTTGACAATCATTTTCATACTTCTAGTACAGATAAAAAGATAAGGCTCCACAAGGCTGAGGATGGTAAGAAGAAGGCAAGATTATATAGAGTCTATTTATGCACAATACTAATTTGGTCTCCCTTAAGCCTCAAAATGTCTTGTAGACTTGAAAACTAAGTAGGGTCAGTCATGGTTACCGGTAGTAACTAGACAGAAGACTACAATGGAATACAAGGATGCTGACTAGACTGGAAATCTGCAGAATATTCTGGAAAAGGACAAGTCATTTCTGAGGTCAAAAAATGGCATGGATAAATCCATGACATTATGAAAAGTTAAGTTCAACTCAATCCTCTTAAACTCACCAACATGGATACAAGTCATTGTGGGGGGGGGAAATTCAGTCTGGTTGCAAACCGGGAGAAATTTTTTAAAAATTGATTTAAAAAATCAATGGAGGCTGGCTACAAGGAAAGAAGATCTCTGTTTTATTTAGTTTCCAGAGATTTCAGTGACAGCAGCATGTTTCTGGGATAGCTGACAAAATGGCTGAATGAGTAGATGAGTTTTTATAGGGTTCTGGGGATTGGTGATTGAGATGCTCCAGGGGATTGTACAATTTAGTGGACCATGTGTCTTTTACTATTTCAGTGGTGGTGGGTTAATCCTATTATATCCAAATGGTCCTGTCCTTAGAATCTGGATGGGGGAATGTAGATTTTCATCCCATCAGTTCCAACCTTCTGTGCATTTTGTTTATGAATAGATTGGCCCAGTCTTCCTAAATGGATACAAAATCTCCATTTCAAAAGATCAGTCTCTTCTACTTGCGGCTGTTTTACTATGGCAGGAAAACTGGGGGTGCTTTCTGCCTTTAAGAACATATTTCTCCATTTGTCCTTTGGGGAAATATTCTATCCTGCCTCTTTTACTATTAAAAATAAAGAATATTTTAATCTGGGGACTGTGGGCTTCCTACACCATCAAATTGATTATCTTATATGGATAAATTTAGCCTTCGGTCATTTGGTGACTTGTTCACTCTTTGTGGTAAGCCCACAATTTGCTTAACAGTGGTTTGTTTGAATAACTGAGTTCATACTGAGCAGAAAATGAAATCTATCAGAGTTTAACGTCCTTAGCAAATCCAGTCACTGCCAGCCACAATCAAGTGGACTTGCTGTTCAGCTTACTCCTCAAGATTGGTACCTACACTTGCTGAATTCTTACTTGCCAGTCTGCCATAATATGTTGCCATAATATTAGGCAACAGTACAAATGTTTCCACTTGCTATTGAGCTAAGAATAATTGAAACATTACTAGACTGAAGATCTGTGACATACGCATGAAGGCTCATATACCCATCTTTCCTCCTCAGAGGTGAAGACAGCTTCCTCTTCCTATATTCAATATTCTGCTAAATGCGCTGTGCTGCAACTCAAAACATATTCAAAAGAGATGATGCTTTCCAGAATGATGAGTTCTTTTACCGCTCAACCTCCATCTCTTAGGCTTCCTTTCTCAACCTCTTTCCCAGCATTTACTATAGTGCAATTCCTATGACTAGAAACTGGGGAACTGTGAGTTCTAGTCCCACCTGAGGCATGAAGTCAGCTGGCACCTTCGCTGGCTATTGGGGGGGAGGTTCTGCCCCCCACAGAGAGGGTCGCACCTGGGAGTCATGACGCTGTCGCTTGAACATCACATCGCGCCGTCCAGGGGGCGTATCAGACTACCGGTGCGCCTTCCTGACGGGCGCTTGCACGGCACTCAGGCCCTTGTCACCTCTCGCCTGGACTATTGTAATGCCCTCTACATGGGGCTCCCTGCGGGGAGCATCCGGAGCCTCCAGTTGGTGCAAAATGCAGCCGCGAGGGTGATTATGGGGGCGTCGCGTAGCGCCCATGTGACGCCTCTCCTGCGCGAGCTGCATTGGTTGCCGATGGCTCTCCGGGTTCGCTTTAAGGTTCTAGTTTTGACCTTTAGGGCGACCCATGGCATGGGACCAGGTTACCTTCAGGACCGCATTCTACCAACGTTCTCCAACAGGCCGGTGCGTTCCCACAGGGAGGGTCTGCTCCGGGTGCCGTCGGCCGCTATGTGTCGTCTGGCGGCGCCAAGGGGTAGGGCCTTCTCTGTGGGTGCCCCCGCCCTCTGGAATACTCTGCCACCGGAACTTCGTACCGGCACGGACCTGAGGGCCTTCAGGCGCGCGTTAAAGACCTGGCTCTTTGAGCAGGCCGGCCTGGGCTGAGATAATGATTTTAAATTTGATCTCCATTTTTAACTTTAAATTGGGTTTTAAGGGTGGGGGGGGGGTTTTCTAATTTTAGTCTGCAGCTGATTCTAATATTTAATTACTTTTTAACTTTTGTATTTGTGGGGTTTTTAGACGAGCTGTTCACCGCCCTGAGTCCCTTGGGAGAAGGGCGGTATATAAATGTAATTAATAATAAAAAAAATAATAAAATAAATAATAATAATCATGGATACAAGCCATCAAATTGATTATCTTATATGGATAAAATTTTTTGAACTACGTGCCTTTGAGGGGATTGGGTCCTGCAGGGCAGTTTGGCAGCCACCTTCATTCCCGCAATCCAGAGGCCAATCACATGCTTGGAGGCATGGCCGGGGTCAAGGCCCTTTTCTGCACTCTAATTGGCTAGATAGAAGGAGCCCTGTTTGCTTCTCAACATTTTGAAACTGGCTGGAGGGAGAACTTCTGCAATTGCGCTTCAAGCTGTTTGGGGAGCGGTATTGGATTGGAAGAGGGTTTTCCGTCTGCAGGTACTTTTAGTGCATTTAGGTAACTTGTTGTTTAGTGCATTTAGAGCTTTTTGTTCTATTGTACTTTACTAATTTATTTGATTCTTTTTGTTAGTTTTTATTATTTTTATTTTTATTTTTTGTTTTAAATATGGTTTTACATTGTGTAAGCCGCCTCGAATCACCATGGGTGAATAGGTGGCAAAATAAATTAAATAAATAAAATAACTTCAAAGTGACACAGGCAGGGGTTCAAAGTGACCACAGGCAGAGGTGGGATTCAACCGGTGTTACTACCAGTTTTGGTGCCTACGTTTTGCTGTGCTGCACAAAGCAGCTGAGGTTGAAAAAGCAGGAAATAAAGGACAGGTAAGAGCCCAGGCAGGCATGTGGGCCAAACAGCAGCAAACACAGAACCGGTTTGGTGTCTGCTGCTCTTCAGAGCTACCAGTTCTTTAGAACCGGGAAGAACTGGTAGCATCCCACCCCTGACCACAGGTGAAGCTAAACAGAACCAGGTCTCTTTAGGCATGAGTAAACATTAACTGAAGTGCAAAGAAAGAAACAGGGTACCATCCTTATAATTTGTTGGCCCCACTTATAGGAAGGACACAATAAAACCCAATGCAATTTAACAAAAATATAATAAAGCAATCAAATCTAGAGTTAAAAACACAACATGTACCAAGAACCAAATTCCTTAAATCACATTTGGGAGCTTCCCGGTAGATATTTTCAAATGCAATAGGAACAATGTATTATGGAGATAGAGTACATAACCAGATGATTTAACCATATTTTAATCATCAGCCAGGGGTTCAAATCAAATCTTTATTATGATCATAGACCAGTATACCAACCTGGCAGAGGAGACACCATGTTCAGCTTACGTTTATTGTCTGAATCAGGTTGATTTGTTCAGCTCCAAATAAAAGTGTCCTCAATTTACAACCATTCATTTAGCGATCATTCAAAGTTACAGCAACACTAAAAAAGTGGTTTACTGTAATGACTGTTTTTCACACTTATGACCATTACAGCATCTCCATGGTCACAAGATCAAAATCCAAATGCTTGGCAACCAACTCACATTTATGATGGCTGCAATGTCCTGGGGTCATCTGATCCCCTTTTGCAATCTTTGACCAGCAAAGTCAATAGGGAAGCCAGATTCGCCTAACAACTGTGTTACTAACTTAACAACTGCAGTGATTCACTTAAGTGTGGCAAGAAAGATTGTAAAATGGGGTAAAACTCACTTAACAATTGTCTTGCTTAGAGACAGAAATTTTAGGCTCAAATGTGTTCGTAAATCAAGGACTGCCCGTATAGATCGCCAAAGTTGGGGAAGTTTCAGAGTGTTCCAGCTTTGTAGCTTCTTACAAGTAAGGTGTTGATGTCAGTATTACTTTGAGTTGCCTCCCTAACTTCTAAGTTGTCCCTAGCAAAAGTCCACTTGTGTCTCCTTCTCAATAGGATATGCTTTCTAATTTTGATCCTATGGACTTTCAAACTAAATTAAACTTGCAAGAATATTTTTAGAATTATCTGACTTAAGGCTGTGTTGCCTTCCTGCTTCCTAGATTTGAGAGAGATCAATTGTCCAAAGGTCACCCAGTTGACTTTGGGCCTAAGGCAAGACTAGAATCCACAGTCTCCTTGTTTATAGCCTGGTGCCATAACTGTTACCCCAAAGCAACTTTTAATTCTATGAATGGTCTATGCAAAATCATTTGTAGAGTTATTTCTTGAAGCCCCTCTCTAAATCTGACCCTTGAAATGACCAAGAACAGTGGTACTCAACTGCTTTGAAAGTGGTACTTAACCCATTTTGACATACAAATGTTGTCCCAATACTCAATGTTTGTTTGGTACTCAATGCACAAGTTAGAATTTGTCAATGTCATGTGCCTTGTGCCTTGTGATTCACTACATTATTCCTTATGGGAAAAATCTGTTTGGTACTCACTGAGGTACTCATCATGCCTCCCAGAACCTATTAAGAATGAGTACCAAGGTACTTCTGTATTGGGTCTTCTTGGTAGGCTGTTTTAAAGGGTTATGCATGTATGCAGTTTTCCTACTAGGATCGTTGCTAGAGTGGTGTAGTAGCTTAAGTGGCAAACCCAGAAGTTTTCCTTGTCCCAGATCAAATATCGAGGAAGAGGTTTGGAGCAGCCTCATTTCAAGGCTTTAAGCACCAGCTTGGTTTTTAATTTTCAGAAAGGTGATTAAAATATAGTAGTTAGATTCACCCATGCCATTGTCAGATATGTTGGAACAATATCCAATTAAACTGGAAAGGCAGAGCTGTCAACTAGTTTAGAAGATAATAAAAATAATTCATCTCTTTACTACAGTGGTATCCCACCACTATAATTGGAGTTAAAATGTCCTCGACACACAGTCTAGCATCAAAGAGATGAATGGTGGTTCTGAAAAGATTGGGTAAGCTTGAATAACCACTGAAGAATCTGCCTTCAGATTTAAAAAAAATCAGAACAAGGAGAGTTAATAAAAAAATCCGCCACTATATTGAGAACATCTCAAATATAATTTGCTCCTCACTAAAACAAGCAGAGCTAATCTCTCAGCTCTCACCAAGGATAGAGAAATTAAAACACTTGTTCATCTCTTAATTCCTTCCAGGCATGAACAGAAATTGATCACATAATTCTTGTAGTTAGGCTTCACAATTTACAATTTACCTTTTTCTACTTCTTAATTGGATGACACTTTTGAACATTAGCTCTGGGACAGAACCACAATTAATTCATGCTCACTGAAAATCATTTAGTGCACAAAAAGGATAAGTAAATGATTTGGGCTCTGTTACTTCAGTTTCTTGAGATTGTTGCACCAAGAAAATAACTCAAGCACCTTCCCAAAATGGATAAAAACTCATTCATAGGAAATAACATGCAGTTGATCAGTTACAATTCTTTTTCCAAGGTTCAGATCACATGGACGAGCTTGCTATGAAAGAGAGTGGAAATCTTTATAGAATTTTTGCTGAAAATGCATAATAATGGACTGTTGGTTTGGGGATTTATTGATTAAAAAGGTTTGTTCATGGGAAGAAAGGAACTATAATATGTAATCTGGGAAGCTCGAGTACTACAGGTAGTCCTTGACTTACAACTATTCGCTTAGTGACTTTTTGAAGGTACAACAGCACTAGAAAAAAGTGGCTTATGGCCATTTTTCACACAATCATTGCAGCACCCTTGTGGTCACATGATCAAAATTTGGATACTTGCTAACTTCAGTGGTGGGATTCAAATTTTTTTTTACTACTGATTCTGTGGGTGTGGCTAGGTGGTCATGTGACTGAGATCAAAAGTCTTTTTTTTCTTTCGCAGCACCCCCCTCACAACCCATTTGGGCCTCAGGGAAGCCTCCTGGGCACTGAAAAAAGAAGCATTTTGAAGCCTTCTGAGGTAAGTACAACAGCAGGGAGGGGAATCAGCTGTGCCATGTGATTTAGATTAGTTAGAAAGCAAGAAATATGATGATTTCCTGCTTTCTAGCTAATCTAAATCGTACAGCACAGCTGATTGTCGCCCAGCTGTCATCTTTGCCTGTCCTTTATACCTTATGGAAGGGACAATCACCTCCCAGCCTTACTCCTGAGTCGCCCCTTTTGTTTCAGCTGCTCTCGCCTTCTAGCAGCTCTGTGCACACGTGCACTGGGAACAGGCTCCCCTGTTCCTCTGCCTCACTGCTGCCAGACTCTGAAGGCTCCGGAGGCAGCTCCCCACTGCCCCATCTCTACATCGGATGCAAGACCCTCATCTGAGTCCTCTCCAGATTCCTGGACTGATCTCCTTTCCTCTCCACTGTCCGATTCTGCTGCCGTCTGCACAGGCTGCCTGTGAACCACAAGAACTACCTATATATGTTTGTAATTGCTACAAAGATTTGAAGTCATTTCTTTAGATACCTTTCTTTTTCTTGCATTTTTTTTTAGCCTTCACTTTTTCTTTTGCCCTTTTATAATTGTATAATATTTCTTCTTATATATTCCATACTTTTTAAAATCTTTGTAAAATCTTCATTTAATAAAAACTATTTCAATCAAAAGATTTGCTGTGCAATTGGAGGAGTAGAACTTACATATTTTGAGTTGTCATTGAGTAGTCATTGGAGTTGAGACAGATGTACTATTTTTGCGACAACGGGGATAATTTTTTCAGTGTAGTTTCCAACAGTACTGTATTTAAAAGATATTATGGTCACCTATCTTAAACAACTCTGCGGTGCTTACAACAAATTATGGAGAGATTGTCCATCCAAGTTCCAAAAAGTCCTGATCTTCCTTACCATCTGATAGCAGACAAGGTCAGACAGACACTGACAACTTCTGAAATAGGTTTTGAGACATGATTAAGTGTGTATTTAATGCAAATATAAAACAAACAAAGCAGAACACAATTTTTATCTAAGCATAAGTTCCAAAAGTATAGTTATCTTATGCTTGTACAGCACACAAGACAAAGATAGATGCACTTAGCAAAGTGAGAGTTTGCAACTGAATCTCAAAACATCATCTTTATGTAACATCATGACTTTCAAGGGCTGGATTTCCCTCTTCAGAAAATAAGGCAATATTTGTTCCTAAAGTGATCAAGTCTATTTAGCCATCATATTATATTAGATGGTTTCTTATCCTGCAGGCAATGGCTTGGAAGCAAGAACTCCAAAACTCAATCTGAAGGTACCAGACAATGGAATAAAGGTCACATGTTACTTATTAAAAATGTTCATTAAGATCTTTGGGATGAAGTTAGGCAGCATTTGTTTATTTATTTGTTGGTTATAAACTATTATAAACCATAGCATCTAAAGACTGAAACCTTTGGGGATAAAGTTTTTCATAAGATAATTAAGAACAGATATTAACTACATCCACGAAGTGCAAGCCTTTCAGCTAAAATCTCATTTGAAAATCAGACATAGGAGGAAAGAAGGAAAGAAAGAAAAAAAAAGAATACAAATAATGTTTAAATTGCATACTAAATAGAATTTAATAGGAAATTACCTAAAGATCAACGCGAATCATTTGTTTAATATACATTTAAAGACATTTAAGAGGAAGAGAATAATGAGGCAATGAAATCTTATGTGGCTGCAAAATGATCTTTATAAGACAAGGCTGGGGGAGATAATAAGGCAAGGAATAAATCTACCAAAGTAGTAGATAAGATTTCAAATAGACAAATAGATTTAAATGAGTACTATACGAAGAGACTATTTAAAGCAGCCACCTAAATAGGTTTTGAATTCACAGACAATATAATTGTGCAACAAAGACACATGAAACTCTTAAATGCTTGCACGGATCTTCAAGCTTCCAGTTTACCTAACAAAAATACCAACAGCCTTCAACTTATGATCACTATTGAGCCCAAAATTTCTGTTGTTAAGTTAGTTTTGTCCCATTTTATGACCTTCTTGCCACTGTTAAGTGAATCACTGCAGTTGATAAGTTACTAACCCAGTTGTTAAGTGAATTTGTCTTCCTCATTGACTTTGCATGTTAGAAGGTTGCAAAAGGGAATCCCATGACCTTGGGACACAGCAACGGTTACAAATACAAACCAGTTGCCAAGCATCTGAATTTTGATCACATGACCACAGGGAAGCTGCAAAAGTTGCAACTGTGAAAAAACAGTCATAAGTCACTTTTCTCAGTGCTGTGGCTACTTTGAAAGGTCACTCAACTGTTGTAAGTTGATGACTACCTGTAGTATCTGACATGCTGGACTTAAAAGCACTAGCAGACTAGTGCTGGTGCATAAAGATGTGGTAACTTAGGTGGAGAGGAAAAGACGAATGAATGTTTGAATGGAACTGGAGTAAATTTATGCAAATGGGACCTTGAGAAGCTCTCTAATATGTAAGCCAACATGATGCCATTAGCTTACAAAGCATTATCTGAGGGGGGGAACCCTGTAAGCCATATATTGTGACATGCAGAGATACAGCAACTACTATGGATTATTTGGGCTTCAACTATATACATCTATTTCAAATATCTAAAATTCAGTGATGTATATAACAAGGTCAAATTGATCTATGAGGAAAATAAGAGCTTGCAGAAAACCGCATATGTTACAGTCGTGGTGATAATAAACTATACAAAAGGCACCTAAATACATAGAAAATAGATTTCTAACATATGCCTTCCAATTATAGCCTGTGTAGGAGACAAATCTACTTCTAGATGAATGACTCTACAGGTAGTCCTTGACTTGTGACCATTTGTTTAGCGACCATACAAAGTTAAAATGGTATTGAAAAAAATCCAGTCCTCCCCCTTCTGGTCATCGTACCACCCCACCCCATGGTTGTGTGATCACAATTTGGGTGTTTATTTGTATTTACAACTGGCTGCAGTCTCCTGTAATCATCAGATCATGATTTGTGACCTTTTTTTGCTAGATTCCAACAAAAAATACCCATTCAGAAAAATGGGTATTTATAACCACAGTGTTCATTTAACAACCACAGATTTACTTAAAAACCATGATGATTCACAACAACCACCATAAAAATGGTTATAAAATCAGGTCCAGACTGTAACATTTTGATCATATTTGACCTGTATAGCCAGTCTCAGTGAACATATTGGCAACAATACTATATCTAGTATCCTGTGTGTTATACAAAGTAAATATAATAAGATTAAAATAAGAATTGTCATATCCTCATAATAGATTACCAGTTAAGGCAAAAATTAATTCTTTCTCATTCTGAGCGTACAGCATAACAAGTTGGAATATTTATCTCATCTTAAATTACAGATTTGGTGAGGAGATTTTATAGACAATGATCTCTCATCCCTTAATTGGCAATTTCTATTCACTGGAAACAATACTGTTGAAGATCATTACAACAATTTTTACTTGAACTCAAAAGAGTCATCAAACTATATGTACCAATAAGAACTCCCAAGACCAGAAAAAAACAGATTACCCATAACAATAAGGAAGGTTCAATCCAAAAAGAGATCACTTTGGTGGAAAAACAAATCTGGTGACGTTGCCAACTTCAAAAGCCAATACAAAAATTTATGCCACCAGATAAAGACTGAATGCACCAATTATCACGTTAAACAAGAGGAAAACCTTCTAGGCACCAATTCCACCCGTGCTTTCCACAATTTTGTAAACAACAAACTAAAAGACTCATGGTCAATCCCGGTCCCTGAAAGGACCTAATGGTAAAGACTATAATGATGACACCATTAAAGCAAACCTCTTTAACACATTCTTTGGCTCAGTATTTATAAACAGCAATGGAGCATGCCCAGTATTTCCTAGTCAAACCACAGAGAACTACAATGTTCTAATAAATATCGATTTTATGGAAGACAATGTTGAAAAAGCACTATGCAATCTAAAATCATCTCTATCTATTGGACCAGATGGAATATGTGCCTACTTCTTAAGAAAGCTATCCACTGCCATAGCTGAACCTCTAAGCATAATCTTGGAAAATCTTTCAGGACCAGCTCCTTGCCAAACCTATGGTCACAAGCCACGGTCATCCCCATTTTCAAAAAGGGAGACCCCAGCCTAGTTGAAAATTACAGACCAATCTCCTTATGCTGCGTCACCTGTAAAGTCATGGAATCAATTATTAACCAATCCATTATCCTCCACTTAGAGACAAACAACCTACTCTTTAATAAACGATTTGGTTTCAGAAAAAAACTATCCTGTAATCTGCAACTCTTACACTGCAAAAAAACATATGGACTACACAACTTGATCAGGGCAAAGCAATAGACGCAATCTACATAGACTTCTGTAAAACCTTCGACTCAGTGGTACACGACAAACTACTCCTAAAACATAAATCTTACAGTATCTCTGGATACCTGCATAACTGGATAGAAGCATTCCTGTCAAAAAGACAACGAATGGTCAAAATTGGAAACGTCCTACCAAATTCTGTACCTGTCAACAGTGGTGTCCCCCAAGGCAGTGTTCTAGGACCGACTCTCTTCATACGCTACATAAATGACCTCTGTGATCATATTAAGGGCAACTGCGTTCTCTTTGCTGGTGATGTAAAGCTATTCAACACCACAGATAATTCTGCTACCCTTCAAAAAGACCTCGACTATGTATCAGAATGGTCAAACAAATGGCAACTTCAAATATCAACAAATAAATGCTCTGTCTTACATATTGGCAAAAAAAATCAGAAAATAAAATACAAGCTGAATAGTCAAGACCTTGTTGATGATCCAAACTCTGTCAAGGACCTTGGAGTACTCATCTCAAATTATCTAGGTGCTAGAGCCCACTGTAACTACATAGCCAAAAAGGCATTAAGAGTTGTTAACCTAATCCTATGTAGCTTTTTCTCTGGTAATATCATGCTACTAACCAGAGCATACAAAACATTTGCTAGACCAATACTTGAATGCAGCTCATCAGTCTGGAACCCACATTACGTATCTGATATTAACACAGTAGAGAAAGTCCAAAAATATTTCACAAGAAGAGTTCTCCACTCCTCTACTCGTTGCAGAATACCTTATGCCACCAGACTTGAAATTCTAGACCTAGAAAACCTAGAACTACGCCACCTTCGGTCCGATCTAAGTATAGTATATAAAATCGTACATTGCTTCAACCATAACAATACAAGAGCAAACAATAGATACAAATTCAAGGTTTACCGCACCAAACTTGATTGCAGGAAATACGACTTCAGCAACAGAGTGGTCACTGCCTGGAATACTCTACCTGACTCTGTGGTTTCTTCCCCAAACCCCAACAACTTTAACCTTAGACTGTTTACTATTGACCTCACCCCTTTTCTAAGAGGTCTGTAGGGGGCATGCATAAGTGCACCAATGTGCCTATCGTCCCTGTCCTATTGTTTCATTTATTTTTCTTATATGTATCCATGTATTCATAACTATGTTTATACTTATACCTATTATCTTGTAAGCAATTGACAAATCAAATAAATAAAAAAAAATATTTTTTTACATGTTTACATGGCTGGGCAGCCTGGGCCATATATTTAAGAACCGTCTGACATAAACTAGGTCTAGAGACCTCAATATAACCTGTTTCAATGTTGTTTAAAAATGATACCACCCTAAGAATATGTCCCTGAATTCTAAATTTATTTTACCAGTTTGTTTTGACTTCCTAAAAAACTCATCCCTTTTTTGTTTTTGCTAAACAGAACCTCAGGAAATATAAGTGTAATGCAGGGCTAAATGCAAAGGCAGCTGAGTGGCTTGGAAGGAAAATAAGTTATCTTAAGTCTTATCATTTAATCCTGTTAAATAGTAATTGGCCATTCTTTTGGGCAGGGTATTTTATCCCATTATTGAGAATACATGTATTTCCATTTTATGCAGAAGCTTTGTTCAATACAAAGAAGATAAACTAGAAATTACTTTGTTAAACTCCAAGTCTGCCTTCAATCATGTGCATTTAAAGCTCTGTGCATCCCTTCTACTTATACATTCAGAAGGAAAGCAACCTAAACTGTGCTCAGGCCATCTTTACCTTAGAAAGGGCTGCAAGCAATTCTATAAGCATTGCACTTTCTGTCTGTGTCTGTGTTCTGACCCAAACCTTGTTCCAAGGAAACAAACACGAAGCAGAGGTAACAGCAAAACCTTTTAATGATTCTTTACGAATTCTGTTCCTTCATGGTTAAAAGGCTATTTCAAACTAATTGTCTCTGATAAGAACGAGCCTTGCCAAGGTCATGCAAGAATACTAGATAAAGGCTGCCAAGAACACAAGATAAAGTTACTAAGAAATATTTCAAACACAGAGTCTCCAAACACCAACCAACATACTCCAAACGTCCAAAAGGCTTGAGTGCAAAAACTTCTTTGCTTCCTGCAAAACTTCGGTTTCTCAGCTGGCTTTTATCTTTTAAGGGAGGGGCCATTACCTTGCAGCCTTACTCCCGAGTCACTCATGCTGCTGCAGCTGCTATTTCCTTTAAGCAGCCCTGCATGCATGTGCACTGGGCACAGGCTCCTCGGGGACCTTTTCATCACTGCAGCCAGCCTCCACAATCTCCAAAGGCAGCAGTCCACTCCCTGATGGTTCTGGCCCCATCCCTGCATCACACTCAGGCCCCTCGTCTGAGTCCTCACTCTCTGAGATCTCAGCCGTCCACACCTGCTGCCGGCTAACCACAACAGTTTGTCTGTTCGTCCGCCCGCCCACCTGCCTGCCTGCCTGATTGAGTGACAGACTGACTGAGTGATTGATACCCTACCCTTCTGCTACAGCAAAAAACAACATTTTGAAACCAAAGCAGAATATAACTAAAACACAGATCACTGTGACTAAATGTAACAAGCTCAGAAAGAAACACAGTTGGCTGATCACAGATAGTTCTCAACTTACAACAGTTTGCTTAGTGACCATTCAAAGTTCTGTAACTGAAAAAAGTGACTTATAACCTTTTTTCACACTTACGACCGTTGCAGCATCCTCCATTGACACAAGATCAAAATTCAGACGCTTGGCGACTAACTCCTATTTATGACGGTTGCAATGCCCCAGAGTCACGTGTTCGCCTTTTGCTGACAAGCCACATCAATGGAGAAGCAGTGTTACTGACTTTAAAACTGCAGTGATTAACAACTGTGGCAAGAAAGGTCGTAAAATAGAGCAAAATTCACTTAACAAATGTGTCTCACTTAGCAACAGAAATTTTGGGGTCAATTGTGATTGTAAGTCGAGGACTACCTATACATGGTATTGTGCTGAGGAATTCCTTCCTTTAGACACACAAACATACATACATACCACATAAATATATGAAAGTTTTAGGGGACAGGAAACACCCAATCTTTGCCTCTGTTGATGTCCACAGGAATTTTAATCGCAGGGAAGGCAACAGATAAACTGCATTACTATTCTTGTACATTTCTCAACTAAATATCAAACGTCTGATCTTCCGAGGTTCTTAAGATCCCTAGGTACAAATTAATTATGACTTAAATGTTAAAAGATTTTAAATAAAATGCATAGAGCAGTGGTGGCTAAGCTCACGTGCCAGCACCCAGAAGGCAATGTGTGCATATACACCCATGCCCCCTGCACATGTGCGTGCAACAACCCCTTACCTGCACTGTGCCTCCTAGCTGATTTTCAGCCTGTTTGAGGCCTTTTTCAGCCGCCCAGATGCTTAAGGACAGCTTCTGCAGCCTTTGCAGGCCGAAAAATAGGCCTGTTTCTTCACTTCCGGTATTACAGGAAGTGACGAAACGGGCCTATTTTCAGCCTGCAAAGGCTGCAGAAGTTGTCCTCAAGCCTCAAACAGGCCGAAAATCAGCTGTGAGGCAGGCGCATGCACAGTGAGGTAAGTTTGCCTGCGGCACGTATACCATAGGTTCGCCATCACAGGTATAGAACATCAGATAAAAATGTGGTAAGATTCATACTGCTGAAATTAGCCTATTGTGAGTCTGTTGGATGGTGAGATAGAATGCATTTGACACAAACACTAATTGAGAACTGATTCTGCAGAGATGCTTTGAAAAATGGACATGCTCAACAAAAAAAAACAGTGATGTCAAGATTTGGGCATACTGTATATTTTTTATGATTCTATATGCAGATAGTTGCTTGACTTGCAATCACAACTGGGACCAGAACTTCCATGGCTAAGCAAAGTGGTAGTTAACTGAGTTATGCAAAAAAATGAATCTTTTTGCCATGGTTTTTAATCACGGCAATTGTTAAGTGAATCATGCAATCACGATGCAGATGTGGCTTCCCCCATTAACTTTATTTGTCTGAGACTACTGGGAAGATGGCAAATAGCAATCACATGACCCTGGGATGCTGGAACTGCCATAAATACATGCCAGTTGCCAAGAGTCCAAATTTTAATCACATGATCGTAGGGATCAGTCTTAAGTGTGAAGACTAAAGATAAATCGTTTTTTTCAGTGCCATTGCAACTTTGGCTACTAAATAAATGGTTGTATATTGAGGACTATCTATATTGGCTAGGGTTTTTTTTTCTCCCTTATCAAGAAGCCCATCAAAACAGATTGTAATATATGATATTAAGCATTAAGATATAAACTAAAATTAACTGGGGGTGATCAGTATTTCTTATCTAACTATTCATCAAAATAGGATTAGACCCTCTGGAAAATAGTATCCCCTTGCATATACGTGCTAGTTGTTTCTGGCTCTAGGGGGTGGTGCTCATCTCTGTTACAAAGCCAAAGAGCCAGCGCTGTCCAAAGACATCTCCATAGTCATGTGGCCAGCATGACTAAATACCGAAAACGCTATTACCTTCCCACCAAAGTGGTCCCTATTTTTCTACTTGCATTTTTACATGCTTTTGAACTGCTAGGTTGGCAGAAGCTTCGACAAGTAATGGGAGCTCACTCCGTTATGCAGTGCTAGGGATTCAAACTACCAAACTGCCAACCTTCCTGATCGACAAGCTCAGCGTTCTTAGCCACCGCGTCCAAATTGGAAAATAGTATAAAAATGCCAAAAGTTCCAGATATCCCTACCAGAAGTCTACCAATTTCTACCTCCCGTTTTTGTCTATGGCCAACACAGTTCAAACATCAGAGGTGGCTTATGACCAATAAGATTTGGGACAGATATGAAAACTGAAAATCATCTAAATAATCCATGTCTGAAGCTGGGAATAAGTCCAGCTGAGTACTGCGAGGTTTATCTGTGTGTAAAAATGCATTAGCTTCTACTATTAGGCATGGGTACAACTTTCTCTTGTGCAAGAGCAATAGTTTTGGTAGGGAAGTCATGCTGTCTTTTAGACCTGCTATTTATTTGCTTTGAATGGCTGTTTTTCTGATTGCAGATAAATCATCACAAACTGGCAATTTGAAAGGAAATGTTCAGTGAAAGCGTACTAGGTAGAACAGAGGACAGTGCAGTGCTGGCAGGGATAATTGATTCTGAAAACTTAAAGGCAAGCAGGGGGCCTCAAGGGCTAGCAGCACAGATAATTTAAGAAGAATCTGGATGTCAAGTATCTGAAAACAGATGACTGAGAGGGAGTTCATGTGGGAAGGAATTACTGGGTTGGAAGTGGTACATTAATTGCAAGAAAGGATTTAACCAATTAATCTTTAGTAAAACCAGAAAACCAATATAATCCTAATACTTTTGCACTGCCTGCTGCTAATTATTATTAACATTGATCCCATTTCATTCACTTGGAATATATTTTTGTAAAACAAACAATCCTGGAGGAACATAATGTGATCTAATGCAGTCTCTTTGGGGTCAAAATATGAAACATTCTCAAAATTTGGAGTATACTGTATGAACACCAAATAAGTTAAGTACAACTAAGTCATAACTTTTTCAGTAACAATTTTTGGTCCTTCTCTAATCTATAAGCTGTGCCATGTAATATATACATGTTAGCTTTAAACATACACGAATCATTGTGTACCTGGCACTCAAATACTTTTAATTTATGTTGTGTATACATCTTTAATTGAAAAGGTGCAGCAACACTTCAGTGTATATCAAGATGAAAACATGGAGAATGTAAGAATTTAGTCTTTGGCAGTTGAGAAAGTACACCTGTTCCTAGCCTATTTTACCTCAGACTTCAGTTGACTGAGCACTTAACCGAAAATATAGTATTGAATATGTACCTAGACAAAGATAGTATGTCAGAGAAAAGGCTATAATAATCTCTATATATTTTTTCTCTATAAAATATAAAACAAGTTTTTCAGTAAACAAGTTTTTCTTTGTGCCATTTTCTTTGTGTCATTTCTTTGTGCCATTTTCACTATCAAATTTTCCTAATTAATCTCAGAAAACTATTATACTATCATAGTATCATAACTTTAGACTTGGAAAGGACTTCAGAGATCATCTAATTCATGGATTTCAAACTCGTGTCGTCATGGCGGCATCATGTGATAGATCACAACTTTTTCCCCCTTCGCTAAACCGCGCGTGGGCGTGGCCAACGCGTGATTCATCCAGCCCACAGTCTACAAATTTGACAGCCCTGATCTAATCCAATCCCCTCCCCAATTTAGAAATACCATCTAAGGCCATAGTCCCTAACATTTCCAGCTCAGTGGACCGACAGTGGCGGCAATGGCAGCAGGTCGAGAGGATGGTTTTGCACATGCACACACTGCTTGCATAAATAAAGCTTCCCATGCTCATCCACCGCTTCTGCGGCCTTGTTGACAACGGGCCATGGACACCTGGGGTTGAGGACCCCTGATCTAAGAACCCTTTGAAAGATCTGTCTTCCTATAAAGGTCATTCTTGTAAGAACACTAAATGAATATTGTGGCTTTCTTTTTATTTTCTTCTGTGTTCATTAATCACCTCAGGAGGACCAGTCTAATACAACCTGCTTCCCTGAAAAGGGATCGGGGTTGGGGAGGGTAGTACTAGGAAACTGCAAAACAGTTGGGGAGTTAAGAGTCCTCTAACCATGATAAAGATCTAATAGAAACATCCTCCACCTTTGAATCATATTGCAACTAAGACAATAATCAGTTCTAGTGTACAATGTCTGGGCTCCCAATGACTTGGACCAGCTTCATGGTGACCTTGGTGGCTATGAAGAAGTAAGTAAAGATCCCTAAGAACTATAAACCTCAGTAATCCTACTAGTAATCTAGAGATGCAATCAAGCCAGCAATGAACCACTCAATCCTTCCCAAAGTTCAACTTCAGTCATAAGCTCACACCTGATTATCTGTGGCACCAAGCCTTTGAAGGCCATCAAGACTTCCCAGATGATAATTGCTAATTGGACCTGGATTCAAAGCTGACATCACACCCCCAATCCAGGTGGGCACAATTCTGACAAGGCAATACCTCACTCTGAATTCTCAGACTTTACATCTGATTAATGCAGTAGTCTTCAAATTTCACAGCTTTAAGGCTTGCGGACTTCAACTCCCAGAATTCTTCCTCCATTCATGTTAGCTCAGGAATTCTGGGAGTTGAAGTCCACAAGTCTTAAACTTGCCAAGTTTGAAGACCCTTGAATTAATGGAACTCCTTGTGAATCCGGTTTCCTTGGTTATGTATTACTATTAGGAGCTGGGCAATATATGTTAAATGTAAATTCTTCTGGGTTGCATCCCAACTTGACTACTGCAAGTTGGAGTGTTTTACAAGGGCAGTAACTCTATTGAATTCTACTGTATAGTGCAATATTAATGCAATATCAGGGGTTTTCAATTCAATGTATAGAATGTGAAGGATGTGTGTTTGTGTTTATTTTCATAGTCATAATGTACATTGAAGATGGTATTTAATTTCATTGTATGAGGTGCAATGACAATAAACTAAACTACTCTTGAAAAAAGTGCCTGGAATTTGCAAATGGTTCAAACCATTACAGTGAAGTGCTAACTAATGCAATATTAAGAGATGCTGTCCAGGCACAGTTGAAGATGCAGTTGTATTGTTTGAAGCATTGTCTCTCCTGCTAGGAACCATCCCACTCCAACTAGCAGAAGAGGCACTTAAAGAAGTACATGAAGCTCTTCTCTTGTCACTCCAAGCTATTCACTGCACTCCTCAAGGAGTTCCCAACTCTTATAATATTCCAAAAAATAGCAAGAGCCTGTCTCTTCCACCAAGAGTTTCATTGTTAACTTAATTGATTTCAGTAAGACTGACTCTGTTATTTCTGAATTGAATACTAAGTTACTTTTTTTTTTAATTCTTTACCATGTTTTATTGTTCTGCTTTATAAGTTATAAGCCATCACTTGTACTTTTAACAGCTGAAAGTGCTTGAATTATTTTAAAAAGATGCAATAGAAATGTAATAAACCAATTTCCAAGAACTCGCACTTCTTGTGTGATTTTATAGGCTGTGTGTTTTGTGTGTTTTAAAAGAAACAATCCAGATTCTTCAGGGCTTGAAAATGGTCATAGAGTTATCATTCTGCTTTTTTTTTTTAAGAACTGCCTCATTGGCAGATTAATTTTAAGTCATATTAGATTAGTGTGATTTGTTATTATATCAGATCAATTGAGCTGTCTTAATGAAAGCTAAAAGGTTTGCTATTGCAGCCCAAAGTGCTAGAAGCAGTTCTGAGCCTATTGGTACATTTTTAGATTTATACTATAAGTATAGTAGTACAAGGCACATAATAATACATGTGGTAATTTGATAAACAGAAAGTATAAATTGATTGAAATGCTCACCCTCGTCCCCATAAGTACTTTTCTATTTATTATTAATAACAAGTTTGCTTAGTAAATAGACTGAATCCACCTTTCTCTGTCAATAAATGAATAAAATCTTTAAGTAATTATCGTCAAAGTACATAACCATAACAACATTGGCTAAACTGAAGAAAAATAATAATTCCTGAAGTCGTGACTCCTATTTTTCTTATATTTATTCAATAGAAAAGATGGAAAATAAACAAATTGTAATAAATTCCTTATCCTAGCTTTCAGTATTTTCAGCCTATATTTTGTATTCTATGAGTAGCTATCTTCAAACGTTTTTAAAAATGGGATAAATTGTCCATTTTTATAGATTAACTCAAAAATACTATGTATCTATATATTTTCATTGATATTTGTTGTTCATCTTTTACCATTTTCCTTTTAATTTTGACTGTTATTACTATATCTTGTACATATATGATAAGGAACATATAATAAATAATTACCTGTAATTATTTTGTAATGTAGTTTTGTATTTTTCAGCTGGCAGTTCTGAGATATACAACACATAATCCTTGAGGTAGTTTTATACACACATGTGCGCATGCACACACACTACATTTACATACACATAACAACAGTTTTAAAATTAGTCAAGAATTTTTTTTTTATAGTGAATTTGTACCTCCACTAAAATCCAAGCACACACAAACATGGTGGGCAGTTCAAAGTAGTTGGTTTGACAACCAGATATTCAAGATTTTTTTCCTAGAAAAAATGAGAGCTAATCTTTGTTCTCCTGCTGTGTTTAGTAAAACTGTGAGCTATTGGATAAGAGGAAGGAAGGCAAAAGAAACAAGTAGGGCAGTTTTTCATACATCCTAAAAAAGATACATTATTATTGTTTCCTCCAAACAAAATGACTAACTCCTTTAAATAAAAAGAGAGCCTATATTTATGAGAATACAAAACATGACAAAAAATTGAATGAAAAAGCCTCGTGCTTCATCAAAATCTGCCTCACAGTTTCTTCAAAGTGTTCTTTGCTGTCAAAGAGGCTTCTGTTCTTCTCAGTTCTCCTTGGCAACCTTAAGGATTTCTTTCGCTGTTTTTGGGTGGTGTCTTAGAACTTACTTTACTGCTGAAGGCAGTGAAGCAGGGCATCTGCAAGAGGAAAGGTCAAAAAAGTCAAGATGGCAGCTGGGACTACACAAAGCCCTGTGCTTTTTTAAAGTGTCTTACTTGTGAGGCACAGATTAAAAGGGTCAGTGTTTCCATTGAGCATTCCTAGACATCATTTTGACATTTCTGATCCAAACCATGGATGCTTTTGAGGTAGAAGCGGTACTGCTGTTGTTTTCTGTCACACGACCTTCCACCACTTTCTCTGAAAGTCCATCTTTTCCAACCTGCAAAAGCTCAGTTAGAAGAGTCCTTGTGACATCACAGTCTATCCATGAAAGTCTCACTAAAATTGTCTCTTTCTTCAAAAGAAATTTCAAAAATAATTTTTCTTGAATGGCAACTGACAGGAAAAAAAATATAGAGGTATTTTTCTGCACTGCATTAAAACAAAATCTTTAAAATTATGGCATATGGACTCTTTCCTGACATATCTTGCTGAAATTTATCTTCTCCACAAAAATCAAACTATGATTCAAATCTGAAGAACAAGTACTTCCTATTGCCCAAGGAAGTGAAAAAAGAAGATATTTTTACAATGGCAAACCTGAATGAGAACCAGAATTAAATTCTTTAAAACTGTGCATTTAATTATAATTTACCTCCCCCCTTTTTATATGAAATTACCCTCAGAATGATTTGCTTTAGAATATAAGAATTCTTTAAGAAAACAACTACATTATCATGCAACTGATAACAATATACTTCAAAATAATAAGTGAAGATTTCATTCTGTGAATTCTCCTAACTCAAAATTACTCCACTGGCTTGAAGTGAGCAGATGTAGTATGACAGAAATATAAGATTTATTGTACCATTGAAACTCTAGACTGTATCTCTACTCCACATGCTTCATTGCAAAATTTTTGTTTTGTTGCATTGCAACAGCTCTGCATCATCTTATGAGTTTTATTGGGTGTTTGGGAGCGATTCTGTTAGCCACCCAGATCATCCCTAAATTAAAGAAACTGATCAAGGCATTGACAACACCAAAAGTTGTATTAATAGAAAACTCCCCTAGAGAAATGACAAAATTGTTTTGGCTATCCAGAGGCTGTTGGCACACCAACCTAATTATCTATCAGTCCATAGATTAGCCACCATAACCAAATTTAATAAAGTACTGTTCTGTCAGTATCAAGACAGGCATATTTTTTTCTTCCAGATAATTGCCATCATAACCAAAACAAATTAACAATTGGCATTAATCCATATGGAACCAAATATCAAAAAAGAGTAGAAACATTTGCCATAAGCCATGAAGTGATGAGGTACACCAGGTAATGAGTGTATCAATACTACCAAGTCCATTTACAGTATGAGAGTCAGTTTGGTCTAGTGGTTAATGTACCAAACTACAAAGCAAAAGACTATAAGTTCAAGTCCTGCTTTATCCTTGAAAGTCAGCTGGATAATCTTGGGCCAGTTACTTTTTTTCAGCCCAAGTCACTTCAACAGGTGTTGTGAGGAAAATAGGATGAGGAAGGTATGTTGGGTATGTTCGCCACTTTGAGTTAGTGGTATTTGTAAAAATAATAAAGGCTGGTAATAAACAAATAAATGTAGTCCATTTCCTCATTATAATGTATTGTGTCTTCTGGCATCACCAACCATCAAGCACTGTGGTAATATAAAGTCTGTTTTCATCACTTTAGTACAGCAATGGTTGAACAACATTAAAAAATACTATAAGCTATTATGAAGTAGTGGCCTCAGTTACCTGAAAGTTAGCATAAATATCACTCCATAAAATCGAGGAATTTGAAAGCCAGAAGTTTTAGGATGACTGCCCTCCTTTATAGCAGTAAAATACACTAAATAAATATTTGGCATCTTTTCATGTTCATTAATAATTCTCACCAATTTTATCTCATTTATTGTGAATTCCTCAAATGGAAAACATTGACATCTTGTTTATTTGAAGCTCCATTCTTAAACCAGCACATTTTAACCATGCTCTTCCACTGTCTCTTCTTAACTCAGTGCTCCGTGTAACCTAGAATAGCAAGGCAATTTTCCAGATCCCACTACACCTCTTGGTGATATCTGATATAAACAAAATCATGGAAATTCAGGATATGTCATCTGAGATACTCTGGTGGCATTCAAAGATGCTGCTTCATAAATAGCTGATATAAGCCTCTGTTTCTTAGATTGAGCTGTTGGGATCAACTGGGACTCTTGCTATTGTTCCATCCTTTCTACTGCATAACAACCTCACTGGTTGAAGTTAGCATCTAGGTTAGTGATGGAGTTTTCCAAGTTCATGGTCTTTGGGGATTTCAACCTGCCTTCCTTGGAGTGGGGATGTCCAAGGTAACTCAAGATTTCATGACTCCAATGACAGCCATGGACCTGACCCAGATTAAGGCCTGACACATGACAGTGGTCATACTCTAGATCTACTTTTCTTGCAGGAACAATTGCAAGGTGATCAGAAATTAGGGTGACTGCTATCGTTTCTCAGTTGTGATCTGGTATCTCTCTGTTATTCCTGGAGTTCTTTGGTGCTCTCCCCCCCCCCCCCCCAAATGCAGGGAGACTAGACCTACTCAATCAGTATACCTCAAGTGCACCCAGTAAGGTTTTAAGAGAGTTTGAGGTGGTCCCTGAAGATCTGGTGCAGGATCTTGATATTGCTTGGAATGTAAAGGATATGGAGAGTCTGGATTGGAGTTCAGTTATGCAGCCTCTCTCATCCATAGATTTAAAAATTCCCCTTAGTTAACAGAGGAACCAAGGAAGACGAAATGGTTGAAGAGATGCTTAGAGTGCCATTGGAGGACAGCAAAGAGTGAACCCAAGCAAACCCAAGTCAAAGTCTACCTGATAGTGTTAAGACTGGCAAATGTTTTTCATGCTTATTGTATCTGCTGACAGTCATCCAGATGTTCTGCTCAATGAAACATGGACTCTCTTGGGGATCTTATTATATCTGAGGCCATCCAGTGGAGGTTCTGCCTCAGTGTCTGGAGGTTGTGGGAGGTTGAATGGGGCAGAGCAAGTTTCAACTCTACCTTACCAAAACTGCTTAGCTTTTGGTTCAAGGTCTCCCCCAAATTCTGGGGAATTTCCATTCTCTGTTCTATGTGGGTTGCACAATTTTGGGGTCCTACTCAACTCAGTTCCTATTCAATGTAAGTAATCAGAAGAGCTTTCGCAGTTGTGCCTTTCCTGAATCAGGAGACTGTTGTCAGGCAAAGTAATCAGAGCCTGTGTTGGACCCTGTGAATTAATTTTGTTGAAATATTTGTATTGGGCCCATATTGATTTCTTTTTTTAAAAAAATCTTGTGATGCTGATTGTCTATTTATTTTGTACTTTTGTTTTTTTTTTCTTTGCTTTTTTTAAAAATTGCTGTTAGCTGTTCAGAATCACTTATTTGAAACCAGCGGCCATATAAATTGAATGAATGAATAAATAAATGTAAGCGAAGAGTATTTGCAGAGCTATTATGGGAATGGTTGTGCATTCTGAAATTGTACTTATATAAATATTGACAATAGCAGCTGTCCTTCAATATATCTGTAACTACCAGATGGGAGAAGACAGCCGCAGTTATTTCTTACAGCTTATAGACCCTGTATTAAGCAAGAAGTTGGACTAGATAACCCCCACCATACCCTTCCAGTGCTCAGTTCTGATCCTAGTTCCAGAGGTGGTATTCAGCAGGTTCTGATCAGTTCTGGAGAATCAGTAGCGGACATTTTGAGTATGAACCGGCAAATACCACCTCTGACTATCTCACACCCGTCTATTTTCTGCTTCCTGAGTCCCAGCTGATTGGCTGGGTGTTTTTTGTTGCCCTGCATAGGAGAACAGAGCTGGAAAGCAGGTTAGTGGGGTGTGGTAGGAATGGGATTTTGCAGTATCCTTCCCCTGCCACGCCCACAGAACTGGTAGTAAAAAAAAACATGAATCCCACCACTGCCTAGTTCCCACAGTTGCTGTCCGTGATGATGAGAGAGCCATACTGTAGCTACTCCGTCCATCTGGGGAAAGTAGCAATGCTGTCTAATGCCGGTTCTCTGAGACGCCATGAATTCCTCAGCTTTCTGTTTAGGATGATGGGAGCTGATATCCAAGCAGGATAACCGGGTGTGTAACTGTGCACCTCCTGTGATCGGGGGTCCCTAGGAAAAGTTCCATACGGCTGGTCTTAAGGGGTCTGCTTACACCACCCTGCCTTCCCCGCATTTGCCAGGCTACCCCGGGGACGGGCAGCTCTGTCATCCCGGCGCTACCGGCTGTTTATAGGCTCCGTTAGCAAGCCTCCAAGAGGGCGCGCGGATGAAGAGAGACCCGTAGGAGGGGACGCGCTTTATTTACAGAGCCATTATTGCCTTGCCTGCTTTCCCAGCAGTATCAACTTGCTTGCTGACTTAGTAGCAAGAAGCTGGCTTAAACCCGGGGCCACCCATCCCGAGCCGAGGCAAGTGAATTGTGCAGACGGTTTATGAAAAGGAATGGCGGGGAAGTGGCAGGCAGGCAGGCAGGGCAACAAGGACCCCCGTCCGACGACCGCGGCGTTTATTTTGCGGAGCAGAGACGCCTGCGTGTGAACGCCAAAGCCACCAAGAGAGGTAAAAAAAACAACTGTAAAATGTCCACGGCAAAGCCGCGTGTGACTTCGAAAGCGCGGATCGGATCCTTCGTGCCCCAGCGGGACACGCGCCTACACCAAGGCTAGTTGGGGCTCTTCGTGCAAGGGGACCCGGCCTTTGGGGATCCCCTCGTGGCACCCAAGGAGCTTCCAAGGAGCCTCGCCAAGTCTGGAGAAGGAAGGAACAAGAGGGGGAAAGAAATAAACGCCCGTGTTGAGTATCTCGGGTGGAGGATAGTGAAGCAGCAACAGCGCCTAATGGTGAGAGAAAAACGAGCGGTGGGCCTGATGGCTCAATTAGAAGCAAAAGGGCCGGCTGACGGTGAAGCCCGTGTTTTCGACGCGGTTCGGCTTCCGTGCTCGGTGCCCGATCCAGCCGCCTAAAGCGCTCGGAAGCCCTTCGCGTCCGCGCGGATCTGAGGGCCTCGCCGGTGGCACACGTGGCCCGGAGCCCGCGAGAACAACGGGAAGGGGGGCCGCTTTGGATTCCTTCCAGTTCCGCCTGGCTTGTTTTCCTTGGTTTGCTCCAGGTTTTACTTCTGGTTGCCTGCGAGAGGCTTTTCGCTCCTCCCTTTTGAAATCCTATATTAGCTGTGGCCAAAGCAGGGTAAGGAACACAGCTCATTGTTGGCAAGGGCTGATGAGAAAGTCGCCGAGCAAGGGAAGCCGCGGCTTCAAGCCTGTATGCCCAGCAGCCAGAAGAATTAATCGCCCACCACCGCCACCCTCCACCCGGTCAAGCACAGAGGAGGAACTGGACCGTCGTCTGCTCTATGCTGGGCGGTTTCTGCTGACTGGGTCCAGCAGCGCGTTGGGAGCGAAGGAAGAAAGCGAGCCGAGAGCGTGAGGTGAGCGGTGGGCTTTCTCGCGCTCCCTGTACGGAGCTCCGGACCGAGAGCTGGAGGCACGGGAAAGAAGGCATGCCCGAGGCGGGGGAGGGAAGAGGCTTCCGCGGGAGCTGGTAATCCACTTGTTCTTATATCACAAGCGGCCCTGGCGGACTTTTAATTCCCAAAGTTGCAGACAAGGAGAGCGGGAAGGTCGGACAGCGCTCGCTTTCTCCTCTGGTTTTTATGTAAGGCTTTTCCGCGACGACACGCGTGGATTTGCTTGCATTAGCGTTTACGTCCGTGGAGAAGCGGTTTGCCGACCAAAAGGGGACGAATGATAAATGGAGCGAGAGCGGGAAAAGAAAAGGGAGTCGGGGAGCGCCTAGGTGTGCGCGAGTTGGAGCGGAGGGGAAGGGCGGCTGCTGCTAGCCGGCGATGGTGCCCAAGGCGCCTTCCCCGCTTGCCAGTGCCGGCGAATTGGGCAGAATCTTTCTGGAAGGAGAAAAGGACTGACTGGGCTGGAGCGGGGGCGGGAAGGGTGGAGAGGCGACTTCCTCGGCAGAGATAGTGGGAGAGCGCGTCAGGGGCGGGAGGGCGGGCAGGCAGTATAAATGTTGATTCCCTTTTTCTGTAAATATTCACTTTCTAAAGGCTGGAAATGGCAGAGCACATGATGGCCATGAACCACGGGCGCTTCCCAGATGGAACCAGTGGGCTTCACCACCACCCGGCACATCGCATGGGAATGGGACCCTTTCCAACCCATCACCACCAGCAGCAGCAGCCTCACGCCTTCAGTGCCTTGATGAGTGACCATCTCCATTACGGAGGAGGAAATATGAACACAAACAGTGGGATCAGGCATGCCATGGGGCCAGGGAACGTGAATGGGGGACACCCTGCTGGCAGCATGCCACCGACAGCGAGGTTTAACAATTCCCAGTTCATGGCACCGACGGTGGCCCCTCAAGGTGGGCCCTTAACAGCCAGCATGCAGTTGCAGAAGCTGAACAACCAGTACTTCAGTCATCATCCTTATCCTCATAATCACTACATGCCGGATTTACTTCCTGCCAATCATCAGCTCAACGGAGCAACCCAGCATTTTCGGGACTGCAACCCCAAGCACAGCAGCAGTGGGGCTGGCGGGGGCAACGGTGTGCCCGCTTCCGTGCCCCATGTCCCTGCAGCAATGCTGCCTCCCAATGTCATTGACACGGACTTCATCGACGAGGAGGTCCTGATGTCCTTAGTCATAGAAATGGGCTTGGATCGCATCAAGGAGCTTCCCGAGCTTTGGCTGGGACAGAATGAATTTGATTTCATGACAGACTTCGTTTGCAAACAGCAGTCTAGCAGAGTGAGCTGCTGACTTTCGTGCAAAACAAAGGACCTTTTTTTCCATATGTATGAATGAAAACATTCCCTCTAGAGACAGTATTTCAAAGGCTTGTAGGAACCTGGGAAGCAGAATAAAATATAAGCTTGTATAATTTTTCTTATTTTCTGTTTGCTACCACAATTTCTTTATTTTTAAGCTTGGCCATCCATTTTTGTCCCCTTAACCTATAATAATTTTTAACTGTACCCATCTTTCATATCCCTCAGTGTTTCTCTCTTTCGTCTGTTTTAATTTCTTCCCTTCCTGGCAGTTCTTTCAGTGAGTAGATGCAAACATTGGCAAAATAATCTTGTGGATATTCTGTAAGTTAGTTTCAAATGAGTAGAACTGCATTCAGATTCTGAGTTTAAAAACAAAAAGATTTTTAAAAATGTGTTAACTTCAGTATAGATTCCTGCGCAAATACTGCCCTCTTCCTTTGTTTTGAACTATGCGTTGGAGTGATGCTAATTTTTAGTCTGCTAAACTGGAAGCTTAGCAAATGTGGGCCAAACCTTCCCTCTTCAGGAAAAATAATACTGTTACTTAAACTCTCCTGACTGTTCCTCTCCCCCATCTGTACAGACAAAAAGATAGTGTGAATGGAATGGCGGTGGGAGGGGACTTTGCTGGCTTTTATTTTCAACATCTTTTTATTTTGGTAATGTGCTTACATGGTTTATTCAATACATAGGGGGAAAAAACTACTGTGTTGAAAGCTTTTGGGGAAATTTGACAGTATTTTTGTACAATTTTTTTTTTCTGAGAACATACTTGTTAATTTATTTTAAGTTGCGAGTGTCCATAAAAAAGTTAAAGGCTTTAACTTTTTCCTAGGTATAGTTCCCACTTCTTTTTCCTAAACTTCTTTTTCTTGCCTACCCCTTCAATTGCCCCCTCCAAATATTTAGTACATATGACCCTTTTTAACTTGTTGAGCTGTTGGGTTGTGTGAACATTCTGAAGGAGTATTTACTTGACACCATTGTGTGCTATTTGTCATGATCAGTGCAGAAGGTAAAAGGATTTAAATCTAATTATGACATCACAGTCTCATAAGTAACATTGTAACATGCCTGTGTGATTTTATCAAAAGTGGAATTTGCCAAGAGGCAACAACTTGTGATTTGCCAACTTGCTATAAATGTAGTTGTCCAGAATTATGATGCATAAAGTATTTATTCTATTTATCTATTAAACTTTAATTTTATAAATACTCTCACAAGTATTCTCAATAACTTTGTTCTTCATGCACAGTGTATCTTTCTTGCATCAAGATAAAAGTGCTCTTAGCCATTTTTGTTTGAAAAACCTACATTGCACTAAAGTCATAAGTTTTCATTACAGAGGGACGAAAAGCAGAACACATTGGTGAAAAACGTTTTGTTAAACAAAATTGAATTAATTGTATTATGGTCTAAAGCTTGGATGCAGATACTAAAAGATTATGTATTTTCTTATGGAGATAGTAAAATATTTAAATCAGTAATATATTTTATTTCACTTTCTCTTGGTGGAAAAACGTGTTCCCTACTTGCTGTGAACAGTTCAAGATCAGGTATTCAACATTTACGTTTAACAAGGTTGCAGCAGTTAAACACTGACCTGATATCTCACTTTCAAAATTATTTTTAGGTGTTGGGCAGGCATTTACAGATCTCCCTCTTATACTGAAACAACTTCAAAAGAGCAAGTGTCAATTATCATTCTCTAATATTTCTAACCAGAATATAAGGCAGCCTGAAAGTATATCAATTGCTATATTAAATTTCATTAAATTATGTGTACACTAGAATTTGTATCAAGCTGAGATATATTATCTGGTGAAACATTTCAAACTGCTTCCTTGAATTTAGCTGTATTTAGTGGATTCCCCAAAAGCAACATTTTTCATCATGCTTTCTTTATCTTCTTTCTACAATATGGACCCTGGGCTTGTCTGTTATCCAGAACAATGTTTTGTATAATGTCACAGAAATGCTGCTTTGTATCCATTAGAATGAGATAAATTGCTCTTGGATGATGGATGACTAGCAGCAAGCTTTGAGGCAGGGAACTGCATTTGACAGCATTTTCATGCCTTATATTCTTTGATCTTAATACTATAATCATTTCAAAACATTCCTATTGTATATTAACAAAACAAGGAATATGGTGTCAAGGACAATTGAGCAAGAAAGCAATATTTTGAGTCTCGTGTAGTTGGCTTTGCATTTGCTGCTAATTGCATTATGTTAGGATTTGTTACGTTTGTGTACAGCATATTATGTAGCATACACAGCAAAATTGGAGAAGCATTGAAATTTTGTAGTGATTTATTTTAAGATGATATCAGTAATCTGCAGCAGTTGCTAAATCTTTACATAGGTCAGATTTGGGTTTTGGCTTATTTGGTCAGGAAAACTGCATCTCTGAAGATGTCCAAGAGATTGTAGATCTATAATTATCTAAGTCAATTTATTGAACAATGTTGGAATTCAGTTAGCTTTCTAACTAACTGAAGTACTTCTGAAATAGTACCTACAAAATAATCAGCTTTGGGATGGCGTTACATATATGTTGTACAAAGTGGTTCAAAATTCTTGAGTTTAGTAATCACTTTTGCTAAATAAAATATTTTCATTTTAGTTGTTCCATAAATAGGAACAAAATAAGTATGTTTTGGACAAAAAAAGCCCCTTTTTCCATTAAATTGCACAATCAATGGCAGAGGTTACCAAGAGAGAAATACTGATGTCAGCTTCGTTAATCATAGTTTAGGGTTTCATTGAGTTTATATTAATTTATCCAGAGTGCCCCATGTCTTCCTCGCTACCTAACCCCTACAGGTGTTTAGATATGTCCTATTATCCAAAGCAATTGTTCTGTCCTAGAAAAACTTGAAATACATCCCCAGAGATTCTATTTCATAACAGTCCTCAGTCACTGTAATATCAATCATTAACTATTCTACATAAAGTTGCTAATCAACATTCTGAAATCCTCTTTGACCTACTCACTTATTTTGAATGAAATTGGAACATAATCAAACTGGCAGTCTCAAATGTCCCAACTTTTTGAAAGGGAAAAAAAATCCTGATCTGACATGCTGCATCCATAACACCTGCCATAAGTGTATTCTAAAACGTTAGAAAACACTTGGCCTAAGTTAATTAGTTATAATATGAGCAGGGACTAGTTTATTAGCAATTGCCTGGCTGTTTTGCAAACAAGGCTGGGAAAAGGGTGCTGGTATTGCATCCTTACTTAGAACTTGTAGCACAGGAAACCTGACCCCTGTATTTTGGCTCTTTTTCAAAAAGTTCTAATACGGTACATGAGCTGTGCTGTTCTTTAAGCCATGACCATAAATAGACACAGTGCTTTATTTGCAATGGAGATCAGTGATAAGCTTCCCTGCGCAGAAGCCCCACAAAAGACACTTGTTAGAAAAATAAATGCTGATTAATAAAACAACGTCACTCTCTTGCGGTTGGAGAAAAAACAACAGGCAGGAGCCATTTTTTTTCCCCAGGCTGAGAAAGACATCACATGGCAGTGAGAGATCTGGTTAGAACAGCTCCTCGCAGCTGTTTATGAGGTGCTCAAGAGAGACAGACGAAGAATAAGTTGACGTCTATTGTGCATTTTATACTCTGAATGTCTTTTGTAACGGCAATAGCTCGCTCTGGCGCATACATTGATGTGGGCAGGAAAGGCCGGGTCTTTTAGAGACAAATATTTAATCCCCTAACCTGTTATGGGTGGCCGGCTCTAAAAGGTAAACACTGCTTGTGAATGAATGTGTTAGATACTGGTGCCATCTTGTGGAATGCAGACCGAAAAAAATGAGTGTTTCCCTCCCGTCCTTCACATATTCTTGGGAAAGAGTTTTACATGCAGGTGGGCTATACAGTATATTGCAGGGAGGGCTGCCCCTATTAACCATTAAGTAAAACAGACATATGCTTAGGGCACCAAGGGTAGGGAAGCCCCATTGAGATATTTCCTCTAGCTGTCATGCCCTTTAACTCTTTTCATTGTCGCACTTGGCTTTAATTTTCAATAAATGTTTCTATTAGCATTTTCCTTCGTAATGGTTTTATTAAACATCGCATAAAAAGTGTTGAAGATTTGCACCTTTTTATGCCCCTACATATACTTATATGTAATATGCTTGTATTGCTTGCTGCTATTTTGTGTTAAAACAGTTTTTTTAAATTAAAAAAAAAACCAAAACCCCAATGTTTAATTTAGTAATGGAGTGCAGCTAGGGAGGTAGCCTGGGAGATAAGTAAATTTTTAATCTGTCATTTCACCTTTAGCAGTAACTGAGTCTTCATGTATTGTCAATTAAGCAATGTAAGAGCCATTGTTGGATTGTGCTTAGGGCATCAATTGGCCTTAATCTGGCCCGGAGAAAGAGGGAGGTCTTGAAGGGTGATGTAACATTCTGATGAAGAAGTATGATATTGATTATTATATCTAGCTGAATTCACTATTTCTAAATACTGCTTTATTTTTTTCCAAGAAAGAATCTCCATTGTGATGCCTACTCGGGAACTACTTTTACAGAAACTTCTTCCTTCATAAATGGCAAGTCTTAAAATGTGCATGTTCATAATAACACTTTAACAAATCCAAGATTTGTTAAAGTGGGCCTTCCCTCAAGAAGGAAGAGAATGGTGCCTGTGGAATGCCTGTTAAAAACAACCTTGTTTCCAATAGATTTTGTAAAGGATATAAAAATGAGAAGTTCTGAATGTGTGATGCACATTATTTGGTAATATTCTTATAGAATATTATGTAGAAGGAAAAGAAAGAAAATGGAGTGAAAATGGAACAAGTGCAGAGGGTATAAGCTCTGTGTCAAAAAGTATTAGATGATACATTTTTCAACAGAACAAAGGTAAAGTGGGCTTCAGGATAGGAGATATATAAGCTACTTTGGTGTGTTACAGAATATCCCAAAAGTGTATGGATTTAACTAGAATGGAAGACGGAAGGATAGAATGAAGTGAAAAACCTGTGGATGAGTGAAAAAATGCATATATTGGAATTAGATTTGAAAACCAGGAGGATGAAAACAAATTTTATGTTTACATTTATATTTATTTATATTTATATGGCTGCCCATCACATCCTATTACTAGAAATAGTTGCAATTAATATGTCAAAGAGAACAAGCAAGAGACGTTTGCTCTATTTTTCCCTTCCCGTCTAGGTTTGTAACCATCAGATGCTTTTCCTGACCCTTCCTTTTGTCTGAGGACAGCTTCTATTTTCATTCTGTCTTTGGATCTGGCAAAACAACCCTTGGTCAATCTTTGTCACCTCTCCCACTTCCTGATAAGAACAGCAAAAAGGAGGGTAATCCCATTTCCTTTCCTTTTTCATCAGCAGGAATTTTGCATAATTTCTTCAGCTGTGCAAGGGAGCCTCTTTCACGTTCTATGGTCTTCAAAAAAAAAAGCCATCTTCTCCCTCAGAGCCAGAATTGCTGACTGGTGATTTTAACTTGGGAGGGCATCACAAATTTGTATTCCATCTGCCACTTCCTAGATAGAAAACCTGTTTTCTGTCTGTCTGTCTGTCTGTCTTTATCTATCTATCTATCTATCTATCTATCTATCTATCTATCTATCTATCTATCTATCTATCTTTCCATATTTATCTATCTTTCCATCTACCTATATCTATCTTCTATCATTTTTCAATTATCATCTATCTTCTATCTATATCTATCAACCATCCGTCTTTCTATCAGTCTATCATCATGAAACCATATCAAAGAGGGCACTGCTGAAGACATAGCCCTTTTGTAAAAATATTGAGCTTTTAAAATGGCCTGCTATGTGACATGAAAGTTAAATGACAAATTCTCAGCTTCCTTATGTAGCCTGAGGAAAAAGTGATTCCCCCCCACATTGCAAAGAAGTGCCTTGGAAAAAAAAAAAAGGAAGAAGGTGTGGCACCTGCAACAGCTTCAGCTCACACACAGAGTGGGAAGGCTGCAGTGGCTCACCTGAAACAAGGAATGGCTTTGCTTTTCTTATGCTGAAAAGAATGGCATTTAAAAAAAATAAAAAGGCCTAAAGGTGTTAGCTGTCTGCCGGTCCTGTGCAGCTATTTCTTTACGTGTCAGCAAACACTGCTATTTTTTTTTCCCCTGACCCAGTTCTAAAGAGCTCGCTGGTTAATGAAACAAAAGAAGGCTATTCTGGTAAGGAGCTCTAATGTGGCCAGAAATTCAGCCGTGGGCTTTATGCCACTCTCTTAGCATGCTGCCTCTCTGCCAATATTCTCAGCAGGTATTCCAGACACATTTCATTCCATCGCAGGGTCCCTGCTAGGCAACACAGTGTCAGGGTTGTTTGACCTGATGGCAGCATTGTAGCCAAGTGCTGCTCTTTCCTTTTTTCCTGCAGGTATGAATGGCAGCCGTTTCACCCCATATAACAGAAAGCAAAACACCTGCAAATACAGACACTGCTATGTGCACAGAATCTGCTGATGATCTCTTGTCTTTTTACTTCCGCTGGTTTAATATCACTTGCTTTTTTTTTTTATCCTATGGGAACATTTGGAACGTGGAGGGTCGCAGTGGCTCACGTGGTAAAACGGTGGACATATGCACTGCTGAAGTCGGCAGCTCGGCGGTTCGATTCCCATGAGCGAATAAACCATGCAGGGACAAGAAAGGAGCTGTCCTCGAATGCCTACCAGCATTCAGGTGTCCCGCAGGTAAAGATAACACCACCCGAAAAAATTCCTTTCACAGAGGCAGCCAGCCACCTCACGATCCCTGGCTAACACATTCCATATGCTAAATGAATAAATGAGTGAATGAATGAATGAATGAATAAAATAGATAGATAGATAGATAGATAGATAGATAGATAGATAGATAGATAGATAGATAGATAGATAAATTTGGGATGTGGAGAAATATGGTTTTCAAGCTTTCCCCCCATTACCAATATACACAGACATACACACGTAAGAAATCAACTCAAACCCAAGAAGATTAGAAACATGCTAATATCACCAAGATGCAAAGGTATGGATTCAAAACACAGGTTCATAGAGTTCCTCATGACCTTTACCAAGGAATGCTGTGACAATTTTCTGCATTGTCAACATCCATAGTTTGTCTCTATAAAATCTGATTCTCTTGACTTCATGCTGTAAAGGCCAAGGAGATTAAACTTATCTTTTCTTCCTCAAAATACAACTCAAAACATAGTCTCAAAAGTACTTTTCCAAAAGGCAACTGGACTTTCTTAGTTTTTTCTTTGAAAACATTTCGCTCCTCATCCAAGAAGCTTCTTTAGTTCTGTTCAGCTCCTTGGATGAGAAGTGAGACAGTTTCAAAGAAAGTAAGAAAACCAAGAAAGTCTAGTTGCCTTTTGAAAAACCATCTTTGGACAACCATGACCTGAGAATCTTCATAGACAACTCAAAACATAAATTCTTCTACACAATAGCTTATTTGGTCTGGTTTTCTTCTTTATTGATTAGCTCTGGAGACCCTGAGAAGAGGGCTTCAATGGGCAGCTGTTTTTATTTTCTAGCTAAATTGTTATCAAAAATATTGATTTAGATAAGAAAAAGCATCTACGAATTAGCTAAAAAAGGGGGTCTACTAACTGCTAAAATCAAGAAACCTCTATGCTCAAGTATATTTCAGATGTTCTTTCTATAATAAACTCTAATGATCTGAACTCAAAACCCTCCTCAAGCAGATAGAATCTATCTAGCTTAATTTAAACTGACTTTATCCATTTTATTTGGAATTCTTGATGAATGATTATTTTCCAATTGTTGTTTTTCCTGTCTTGCTATTGTTCCCAAATATAATTGTTTTTGTACCTGGATGAACATATTTATATGTTTAGAGGCAGATGAAAATGATGGTGTGGGGGAATGAGATATTTGGGTACAAATATGCAAATATATCTTATATTAAAAAAATTATATATAAAAAATATGCAAATATATCTTATATAAATATATAGTTGAATGAGGAGAGGGCAAAAAAACCCAAACCAGCCATGCTATGGCTCTGAGCATCTAGGTTAGTGTCCCAGCAAAATTTATTTTTCATATTATTATTTTTGTGTGCACACATACATGTATATGTGAAGACAGTTACATAGCAAGCCTAAGAAAACTATTTTAAGCATACTTTAAGTATTGTGTTTGACTCTAAGTTAGATCCAGATCCCTGGAAACAAAGATCAGCTCTTCTGCACGAACAGAGTTGAAACCATAGTTACAATTAACATGCTGAGACCTGGGATATCTGTAAATATCAGCGTTTTGTGTTTAAACTGCAAGACAACCAGCTCAGGATTTATTTTATTGCTTTTAAAATTAAGTTTAAAATCAAACTTGATTGCAGGAAATACGACTTCAGCAACAGAATGGTCAATGTATGGAACACTCTACCTGACTATGTGGTTTCTTCCCCAAACCCCAAAAACTTTAACCTTAGAGCTTAGACTGTCTACTATTGACCTCACCCCTTTCCTAAGAGGTCTGTAGGGTGCGTGCATAAGCGCACCAACGTGCCTACCGTGCCTATGTGTCCTATTGTTTCTTTTATTTTTCTTATATGTATCCATTTCATGTATTCATAACTATATTTATTTTTATACCTATTATCTTGTAAGCAATTGACAAATCAAATTAAATAAATAAATTAAAAAGAAGTCTTCTCATACACATTATAAACAATCAAACAGTGGTTAAACCATCATGTATATTGTTTAACAATAAGTGAACTACTTAGAATTTTTGGCATACTAAGTCCAAAATAGGTTTGGAGTTTACTTTCAGTTTGCATGGTTCAAATAAAATAGATATGATCTGGCATACTAAATTAAAAGCCATTGATCTAACTGTGGAAGTTTTGCAGTAACCTACTAGCAGCCACTAGATGTAGCTGGCATTCTGGATAATTTGGATGTATAAACTGATTTCTATTATAATCACGTAGGGTTTTTAAAAATATTATTCGTAATCCAATTTCAGATGTACAGTTTCGTTGACATGCATCTATGAAATGCAGTCATGCAATTTTTAATGACTCTTTTCTTAGGTTTTAAAATTGGATGGATGGCCAGATTTGCAATTGCACTTTTAACCCTAATTTCCTTTTACATTTGGGTTTTATTTTTAGGGAAGGGAGGCACTTTAAATAGCTTTAAAATTATATATTTTTGCTGCTTTTTAAAATGTTTTAAAATTCTATTGCAAGTGTTCTGGATTCCAAGGTTGTAAAGGGAAAAAAGAGAAGCACTGTAAACAGGACAGCTGGAAAAACAGACAGCACAGCAATATCAGTAGCTGTCATTGTTTTATGACTGTGAATTCTCACCAAAATCTTCCTTGCTGATCCCCCAAAGGAAGATGTCTGCTGCAGGTCATCCTCATTATTTTTCAATGAGACCTCAAAAAGCTTCATAAAAGATTTACTTAGCTTGGTAAACCAAAATGAAGCCATGATGCTGAATTTAGGAGATACAATACAAAAATAGCCATGGGAATATTTTGCAAAAATAACATAAGGTATTATCATAGTTTGTCTGCAGGATTGGAGGGTTTGGTTTTATTTGGTTGGTATCTAGCTGGAGATAACCAGAGCACCAGCAGGATACAAAAGATGCCTGGATTTATATTGTGTTGGGAAGGACATGAACTGAAAAGAGCCATCTTGAAACAGGCCAACACTCACATAGTCTGCCATTTCATCAAGTTACATTCCAGAAGTTTACCAGCTGCCTTCTACTGTTGTGCTCAGCACCTGGCATGTTGCTGGGTTTAAGGAGATAGTATTGAAATAATAGACATTAATCTAGTGGAATTATCTATTCATTTCTCTGGTGTCTTTTTAAACTTATTTAATATAGTAACCATCACCACACCACAATATGTTCTACCTTTGATTTTTGTAAGGAAGAGTAATATCCTTTTATTGGTCCAAAATCCCACCGTTTTTAATTTTATCATGCAAGTGGAAGAAAAACTTTCCATTGTCCATATTTCACATACACATAATTGTATATATCTGTATCATATGTTTCTTTTCACTTTAAACTAAAAAAGCCCCTAATGGTACAATTTTTCCTTAAATATTATCACAACAGGTACCAACAAAATAAACATTAGATTTTATTATATTACTTTGTAATGTGGGGAAAGGCTTGCTTTCACAGAAAAGCTTATTAAAATGATTTATTAACTGTATAGAATCAAAATGAGTGGATACCTAATTTTGATATGAAGGAACAGCAGGGCATCTTACATGAAAGAAGGTGTAAAAGCATAAAATTGCAGCAATGTGAAAAAAGGGAGAAAGGGAAGGAAGGAAAGAAAAAGAAAGAGGGAGGGAGGAAGCAGCCTAGCCTGAACCTTTGCATTCCTTTCCTATCCTTTAAGGACAGGAAAGAAAGATTCACTTTGCAACAGTGGACGTGCTTGGAATTTTAAGAGAAGCTATTGACACCCACAACAAATGGCTACCATTGGAGAGATATTTTTCTTGAATGTAGCTGCTATGGTGGGTGTAGCCAATTACAACATGTCCATTTTCCAGAAGGCTGGCCAATGAGAATATTATTTATTTATTTATTTATTTATTTATTTATTTATTTATTTGTCAAGCAATTATAAAATAACAGGTATAAGTATAAACATACTTATGAACACATGAAATGGATACATATAAGAAAAATAAAAATAAACAATAGGACAGGGATGGTAAGCACATTGGTGCACTTATGCACGCCTGCCCCTCTACAAAACTGTCCCCTTTCCCCTCTTTCCCCCTGCTTCAAGATGCCAACCTGGAAAGGTTGGTGAACTCTAGTTTATAGCATCCATATAGTCAACCCACTTCCTTCAATAGTTATTTATCTGGTGGCTGCACAACCTCTAGATGGCAGCCAAGAGATACAACAAAGTTACAGATCCAATCTGGTACAACAAACTCTAACTTTTTGCTGCCATCTAGTGATTGATCGGTCAAATAGCTGGCCTACAGTTTCAAGAAATTTTTTAAAAAAGAATCAAGTGGTCAGTGATACAAGAATATTCTATTTCTTTTAATTCTTGAAGATGTTCCATACAATTTCAGGGCAAATCTACTTTCTTGGCCTGCTAAGAAAACAGTCCACCCATTTCCAGAAGGTATATCAACCACACATGTCTTATTGTATACCCACAGCTGAGGAAGCCTTAAAACTATTTTTGGGGAGTTCTGTTCTGGAGGGGTACTTATTACTTTCCCTCTTATCCTACCTCTGCATTTTGAGTTTAAGTAATGTAGGGAACTTTGATTTGCATAGGCGATGTAACCTGAAATAAAATGTTCCATGTCAAGAAATATGTGACTCTAATTGGTTCCAATAGTGTCTGTGGGATCACATTGTTGTTTCTAGCTCTTAACCTGTTCTTCCAACCCAAATTTTAATTCTAGTGTGTGAAAAAACAAAACAGCAAATTCCATAGTCATTTTTTTCCTTTTCAGATAAGTTGGTGGAAGGGAAGAGCAGGGGTGTCTAATTCGCAGCCCACAGGCCAGATGCCCATGCCCAGTTTAGTGAAGGAGGGAAAGTCACAATACGTCATGTAACAATGCCGTGATGACACGAATTTGACACCCCTGACCTAGAGAGAACAAAACTTGAAATTGATTAACCTGTAGCTGGATTAATATATATATACTTGAAAGTGTATTTGGAAGGAATCATATCTTATACTTCTGAAGCCTCCCTGGCAGAAAATTCCATTCCCAGTGGCTGCTCATAGCAGGGTCCCCAACCTATGGGCTGCAGCCCAATACTGGGTTGCGGCCTATTCACAACTGGGCCTCATTCACACAAGCATTGTAGGGGCTCGGGGCCCCACTCACATGAGCATTGTAGGAGCTTGCGGTACCACTCGCACAAGTGCACGCTTGCCCCTCTACAAAACTATCCCCTCTTTCCCCTCTCTCCCCCTGCTTCAAGATGCCAACCTGGAAAGGTTGGGGAACTCTGGTTTATAGCATCCATATAGTCAACCCCCTTCCTTCCATAGTATTTATCTGGTGGCTGCACAACCTCTAGATGGCAGCCAAGAGAAACAACAAAGTTACAGATCCAATCTGGTACAACAAACTCTAATCTTTTAGTGCCATCTAGTGGTTGATAGGTCAAATAGGTTGGTCTACAGTTTCAAGAATTTTTTTTTAAAAAGAATCAAGTGGTCAGTGATACAAGAAAGGAAAAATTGCTGCATATGGTCAAAGCATTGAGCATACCAGCTGGACAACATTTTTCACATAGTAAATGAGTTTGGGTTGGATTAGAAGTTCAGCCCAGAGAACGACCAATCCTGGCCATTAGAATGCAGTATATTAAAGCTGTACAGACAGTAGCATAATGTGGATCTGTTCTGAGTACATACTGGTAGTAAAGATACAATGGAGGATCAGCAAGATTTTGTACATCATATTTTTCAGCTGGCTCCACGACAAAAGATATTATGTTCAAGTAGTTGTGTATTTGTGGCCTCAGTTTACCATAGTGTGGAGAGAGGGGATGGAGACAGAAAGGCACATCAACCTAGAAACTGTCCCTATCTTCAAAAAAGGTGGGGAGGAAGAACCAGCAAGCTACAGACCAGTTACTCTGACATAGACAACTGGAAAATTCTAGAACAGATTATAAGGAACTCAATCTGTAAGGACATTGAACATAATAAAAATAATCAGATAAGTCAGCATTTGTCAAAAACAAATATTTCAGACTAATCTTATCCATTTTTGATCATGTAACTTCCTGAACAAATTTTGGAAAACCCTACATATAACATCTTCAAACTACAGCAAAGTATTTCACAAAATACCCTGTGATATGCACACAAGCTAGCTGTATGGTTGGCTCAGAAGCTGTACTCAAAGAGTGCTCACCAATGGTTGGTTCCTCATTAAATTGAAGTGATACAGCAAACATTGTGCTGCGAGAATCAGTCCTATATTCTTCAGTATGTTGATTAACATTTCAGAAAGATTTAGAACAATGGACTAACGTTGTAGAAAGGAAGAATTTAATTTAATGTTAGCAAAATTAAAACTCACAGTAAAAAATAACTTGACAGTGAATCAGGTTATTCAGAAAGACATCGTTCATTGGATGTGTTCAATTAGAGTTTTCGTACTGTTACCTGGGCCCTTCCAACTCATTGAATTTATGATTAAATAAAGAGTCAGCAAACATCACTGAACCTTATGTCACTTTAAATGTATTATGGTTTAATCTTAAATGGACCACAGTGAATTTTAACTGTCAATGAAATGTGTAACCATATTTCTACGAATTCTTTTTTCTAATGGAATTCTTTCTGAACTACATTTCCTTTGCCTAGTCTATATTTCTGTCTCTAATTTGTAAAACTTTAAGAAGGCATTACTCATTTCTATGGGCTTACAACAAGATCATTCTCTGTGGAAAATTTCCATACCTTTTTTTCTGTACATATTTCAAGCCATGTGTTAGAAAAGTAACATCTCTTATATTGCCTTATTTTTACAAATGCTTAGTGATTCTTGTCATATTCTTTTTAAGAAAACTTACAAATATTTGATACTGTTTTTATGGATAGCCTCTGAAAATATTTTCTGAGTGAAATATAATGCGCCTAGAATTACTTTTATTAAGTCAAATCAATGTATGCAAGGTTTTAAGATTATAAGGACTCTTAATCAGTCAAAGCTAAATGGTTTTCCAAACATGGAAAAAGCAGCAGGAGAAGAAATATGGCTGCCATAAACACCTCATCTGCTTCAGTTACAGTTTAATATAGTATTCACGAGTAATATACAAGATCATAGCAATTGTGCAAACTGTTGCAATTTTTTGCATAGAAATATAAACTCAATACACATATGCAATCATTGTGTTTTAGAGCTATGCACTTATCTCCTCCTTTGAAGATGATTGTATGAAAGGGACTACTGGAATTCTTGCTTTCCTTTGGAAATGGAAATATTGTGAATTCTGCATGGAAGCTTACTGCTCCTAACTTATCTACATAATTTCACAAGATGTGAAATTTTAATCAGGCACAATTTACAGAGAACATTTGCAAGCATATTCCAGCACTGTTCTCAACATACAGGGCCTCTGGAGCAGAGCTAAGTGGTTCAGATACATAGAGAAAAATCAGCATTGTGATATATAGTTTACAGAATTTCTGGCCATATTTGAAATGCAGTTAAAATACAGTTCAGGAAGCTGGTTGTTTTCTAACCAATTTCAGCTGCTTTCATGCAGAGAAATGGAAAATAGCAACAACTTAAACGAAGCAAGATTTCATATCGTGATAAGATAAATGATTAATCCGTCAGCCCTTTACATTCTTTGCACAGATATAGAAAGACTCACTGTAAGAAAATTAACTTTGTTCATTTTAAATTAACATTAACTATTCTTCTAAAATGGTTCAGCATGACTGATATAAATAAGTAACTTAGTCTGCTGGGCTCCAGACACTTGGATGCTTGCTACTACTAGTTCATGAAAATGACGGGGCTAGTTTATTTCAGCTTCCCCTTCCTCATAAGACTGCTGTAAGATATTTCAGCAACCCCTGTATGCCACCCTGAGCAGTTTTGAGAAAGCAAGTGCTTGAAATTTGATAAATAAATCGGCTTTCACCCGTTCTAAATTTGGTTTCATTTTAGCTGATAATATTACCTTACATTGCAAGTATTTGGTGGAGAAAATATACTAATTACATATGACCATTGGAATAGAGCTTAGTTTGGGATAAATGTCATCATTTTGGCATCCTCATAGTTTATTTCAGATACTAAAAAATGTTCTCCCTGATGTTTCCATCCCTTACTTTCTAGGATCCAGTAGCTTTGTAAGAACTCAGAATAGTATCTTGGAGATATAAAGACTACATTTCTAAGCCAAAGAGTTTTCTTTGCTCATAATTGGGTGCTTCAAATAAAACTACAGGCCAAAAGCTGATTAAATGACGCACAATTTATTCCTTTATAGTTAACCCAGTCTTGTGGGTTTCCTTAAAATACTTGTGTTAAGGGCTTGTCTTTGCACAGCACACTAAACATAACTGTAGTTAGCCACTTTGTGATGCAATACATTATATTGAACTAGCCAATAACCCGCTGTTGCCTGGGTATTTATTTATCCCAATCCTGTATTAGACAGGAAAATCCTGTAATCCGGAATCATGCTGTTGTACTGTCTGTCACGCAATTCTTCTATTCCTCCACAAGAGGGAGGCTTGTGAAGCTGTTATTATGGCAGAAGCCATTTTAAGCACACACACCCCTGAGGGTGTTAGGGATGTCTTACCCTCACAGTATTTGTTTCCAGAGGGAATGTCATCTGTGTACCAAGTTTGTTGAAATTGCTTGAGGCATTCCACAGTTATGCTGGAACATACCTAGGAAATAGAAGAAGATAGACAGAAGAAGAAAGAAGATAGATAATAGAAGAAGAAGAAGAAGAAGAAGAAGAAGAAGAAGAAGAAGAAGAAGAAGAAGAGGAGGAGGAGGAGGAGGAGGAGGAGGAGGAGGAGGAGGAGGAGGAGGTTTCGGGTTTTTCATCGGCCGAGGGCCCAGGGGAGGGGAGGGGGGGTTGCGGTGGTTATTAAGGAGGATCTGTGTCCGAGGGAGGCCACTGTGTCTCAGACGACCGGGTGTGAGCTCCTTTTCGTTAAGTTCGGTCCCAAGGTTCAGGTGGGCTTGCTGGTCGCATACCTGGCTCCCTGCTATGCGGCGGCAGCCCTGCTTGAGCTCCTTGAGGTCATAGCTGGCGTGGCAGTTGGGACCCCCAGGCTTATGGTCATGGGGGATTTCAACTTGCCTTCTGCCGGCGGTGCCTCGGGGTCTGCTCAAGAGTTCATGGCTTCCATGACGGCCATGGGCCTGACCCAGTTAATTCGGGACCCTACTCACGTGGGGGGGTCACACCTTGGATCTGGTTTTTGTCTCTGATCAGTGGCAGAGTGATCTGGATATAGCTGATATAGTTGTGGAACCCCTGTCATGGACAGATCACTCGCTCCTGAAGCTCGACTTCCGTTCCGCACCCCTGACCGCAGGGAGGCGGGGCCACTAAAATGGTACCACCCCAGGCGCTTGATGGACCCTGATAGGTTCCTGACGGAGCTTGGGCCATTCCCCGAAGCTCACACACACGACTCGGTTGAGGGCTTGGTTGCCACCTGGGATAGGGTGGCTGCCGGGGCCCTTGACCGAGTTGTGCCCTTGCGGCCTCTGACCCGGTGCCGATCCCATGCGGCTCCCTGGTTTTCTGAGGAGCTGAGGGAGATGAAGCGCCAGAAAAGACGCCTAGAGAGCAGTTGGAGGGCTAGCCGCTCTGGGTCTGACCGAACACTATTACGATCTTATATCAAGACGTATTTAGTGGCGATAAGGATGGCGAGGAGGTCTTACCTCTCCACCCTTATTGCGTCCGCGGAAAACCGCCCAGCCGCCCTGTTTAGGGTGACCCGCTCCCTCCTGGAGGTGGGAGCGCGGGAGGACCCCTTGCAGGGACGGGCTGAGGAGTTTTCTAGGTTTCTGCAGGACAAAATCGCTCAGATCCGGGACGAGCTAGACTCCAACTGGGCATCTCCGGGCGGGGGGGCGGGGGTGGATATCGGTGAGGTCAATTGGGTTGAGTTTGATCCTGTTACTGTGGAGGACGTGGACAGGATACTGGGGGGACTGAATGCCACCACCTGTTTACTGGACCCGTGCCCCTCCTGGCTGGTCTTGGCCACTCGGGAGGTGACACGAGGCTGGTTCCAGGGTATTATAAACGCTTCCTTGAGAGAGGGGCTGTTACCTGCCGCCTTGAAAGAGGCGGTGGTGCGGCCCCTCCTCAAGAAACCGTCCCTGGACCCAACATTATTATCTAACTATCGTCCTGTCTCCAACCTTCGTTTCGTTGCGAAGGTTGTTGAGAGTGTGGTGGCACGTCAGCTCCCGCAGTACCTGGAGGAAATGAGTTATCTTGACCCCCTCCAATCGGGCTTCAGGCCCGGGCACAGCACGGAGACGGCGTTGGTCGCGTTGGTGGATGACCTCTGGAGGGCCCGGGACAGGGGTTGTTCCTCTGTCCTGGTCCTGTTAGATCTCTCAGCGGCTTTTGATACTGTCGACCACAGTATCCTATTGCGACGGTTGGAGGGGTTGGGGGTAGGGGGCACCGTGCTGCGGTGGTTCACCTCCTTCCTCTCCGACCGTTCGCAATTTGTGTTGACAGGGGGGCAGAGATCGGCCCCGAGGCCCCTACTATGTGGGGTGCCTCAGGGGTCGGTGCTCTCGCCCCTGCTGTTCAACATTTATGTAAAGCCGCTGGGTGAGGTCATCCGTGGCTTCGGGGTGGAGTTCCATCAGTACGCTGATGATACTCAGCTGTACATCTCCACCCCGGGCCACCCCAACGAAGCCGTCGAAGTGATGTCCCGGTGCCTGGAGGCCGTGCGGAGTTGGATGGATCGTAACAGGCTTCGTCTCAACCCGACCAAAACCGAGTGGCTGTGGTTTCCTGCGCCCAGATACAGCCAGCTGGTTCCTTCGCTGGCCGTGGGGGGAGAGGTTCTGACCCCTGTGGAAAGGGCGCGCAACTTGGGTGTCCTCCTGGATGGACGGCTGTCTTTAGAAGAACATATTGCAGCCGTCGCCAGGGGGGCTTTTTATCAGATTCGTCTGATTACCAGTTGCGGCCCTTACTGGATCTGGGCGCACTTCGCACAGTCACTTCCGCCCTCGTTATCTCCCGCCTGGATTATTGCAATGCTCTCTACATGGGGCTCCCCTTGAAGAGTCTCCGGAGGCTACAGTTAGTCCAGAATGCAGCCGTGCGGGTGATCGTGGGTGCCCCTCGGAGCTCCCACGTTACACCGCTTCTCCGCAGGCTGCACTGGCTTCCTGTGGCCTTCCGGATTTGATTCAAGGTGGTACTGATGATATTTAAAGTGCTCCATGGCTCGGGACCTGGGTATCTATGGGACCGCCTACTGCCATCGTCTACCTCCCGCCGCCCAGTACGCTCCCACAGGGTTGCCCTACTTGGGGTACCGCCGCCTGATCGTTGTCGGCTGGCGGCCCCGAGGGTGAGGGCCTTCTCTGTGGGAGCCCCCTCCCTGTGGAATGATCTCCCCCCGGAGATACGAGCCATGACGGACATCTTGACCTTCTGGCGCGTGGTTAAGACCTTATTTTTCCAGCAAGCCGGCCTGGCCCAGTAAATGGTTTATGGGTTTTAATCTAATTTGGTTTTAAATTTTTAAATTTTAATTTTTAATTAATCCCGGAATTTTAAATTTTTGTATTTTGCAATTGATGGGATTCGGCCAGATTCGTATATTTAATTTGTTTTTAAACTGTATATATTCTGTTTTTTAGTAGGCTGTACACCGCCCCGAGTCCCTTTTTGGGAGAGGGAGCGGTATAGAAATTTGATTAAATAAATAAATAAATAAAGCCATTTAGTAGCATGCATGAACATTGGGGACACTTGGCAGAAAAGCTTGGAAGAAACAAATTTATATTTGAATAAACTAGGTATCTGTCAGTGCAGCCCAAGTGATGGAAATTTGTTTTAGCAGTTGTAGAATGCATGATAGCTTATCTTCAAAACAAACCTATGCGGGAATTTAGGCTCTTTGCCTAAAGCAAGGGTAGACAACTATGACACTTTTATAACCTGTAGACTTCAACTCCCAACATTCCTGAGCTAGAATGCTGGCTCAGGAATTCTGGGAGTTGAAGTCCACAAATCATACAGGGGCCATAGTTGTCCAGCCCTGACCTAAAGATAGTCAGGGAAGTTCTTATCTGAGGAGATTTAAAAGGATCTTCTCAATTCTACTCTAGTATTCTAACCACAATTATCCGTCATTTTTTCCTAACAAAGTCACAGTAACAATACATTTTATCTAATCAAGAAAAGAATTTCTGAGGGTTTGTGACATTTCTTTGACTAGTACTTTTTCTATGTTTAGTGCGATAACACCTCAGTTTAATGGGCCATTTTGGGGGAAAGAATTCATTAAATCTGAATTTAAGAAATAAATATCATTTGCATAATTTCACAGTTGACATGTTTATATCATTTGTGTAATGGAAAAGACATAAAAAATCAAGTAATAATTATGACAGAAATGGCTTAAGTTATATCAAATGTCCTGACAAACTCTGTGGATGAGGTCTGAAGGCACATTTTGTCTATTAAATGGGAATCCATTAAATTGAGGTATCACAATAATGTCAGGGAGATGAAGAAACTGCTTCCAGCCTTTTTTATTGCACTGTGGTGCCATGTACACTACATCAACATATCCACTAATGGCACATCAGAAACCCAATGAACATACCAATGCACACTTCTTTTAGAGAACATGCAAATGTAGCTGGGTTTTTTATTTTTTAAGTGAACACAGAAGATTGACCTTAAATGATCAAGTGAATAAGGAAAGGTATTGTATCTTTTCTTGCTGTATTTAAAATGCTCATTCCAGATGGTCTTCCCTTCTTGAGCATTTACGGCATATTACAAGAATAAATGCGCTAATGGAAGCTGGGAAGGAAGAAGGTCATGGGGATTAGAAACAAGATAAGGAAACTCGCAGGGTAGAACTTTTGGAATTCCTTCAATTGTTCACCAACAGTAGCCATAGGAGGAGTTGCTATTTTTATATAGTACAATGAAGTAACATATCTCTGTGTACATTTTGCTCCTAAGAACTAATGAAGATGCATGTATGTGTATTGTTTGTGTGTTGTGTAAGAGAGGAGGGGGTAGGTATATACCAGAGGTGGTATTTAGCAGGTTCTGACCAGTTCTGGAGAACCGATAGCAGAAATTTTGACTAGTTTGAAGAACCGGCAAATACCCTCTCTGACTGGCCCTGCCCCCATCTATTCTCTGCCTCCCAAGTCCCAGCTGATTGGCTGGGTCTTCTTTTGTTGCCCTGTACAGGAGAACAGAGCTGGAAAGCAGGTTAGGGAGGCAGGGAGGGAATTGAGATTTTTTTCAGTAACCTTCCCCCAGGAATGGGGAGGGAATGTGGATTTTACAGTATCCTTTCCCTGGAGTGGGGTGCGAATGGAGATTTTACAGTATCCTTCCCCTGCCACGTCCACCAAGCCATGCCCACCAAGCCATGCCATGCCACATCCACCAAGCCACACCCACAGAACCAACAGTAAAAAAAATATTGAATTCCATCACTGGTATATACATGTTACTTGGATCTCTGAGAATCTATTCAGGATGATAAAACTCATGAAGAACAGCCCATCTTCTAAGGCAGGGGTGTCAAACTGGCAGCCCACAGGCCGGATGCATCACCCCAGTTCTGCGGAGAGAAAAAAACATCATGATACATCACATTTCAACAACGAGACGCTGCAAATTTGACACCCGTGTTCTAAGACATAATTCCCCATTGGTTGACTTTCCATAACACACTGAACCGCAAACTAGCCAACCATATTTTAGCTAAATTAATTCTGCAATTCTGATTCTGTGTGATCAATTTAAAGCTCATTATGTTGTGCAGACCCTAAAAATTCAAATAATTACAAACCATGATTACCATAAATTAATCACAAGTAAACCTCTTGTCTGGGCACAATCTCAGTATTTCCATATGCTGTACTATAGGAAAAGAGAAGAAAACAAACAAACAAACAAACAGGAGCCAGTTATAGACGAGAGTCTTGTCCTCAAAGTGCCAAAAAAGCTTTTTGGTTAGTAACATTTTTTTCTGTGTAGTGTGATAAGGTGCACCTGCTGAAATTCCTCCTGCATTTTGTGCAGCTGCTGAAGCCCAACTGAGCGCTCTCTTCATTTTGGCGTGTGGGATTGGAAGATTGTTTTCAAACTTGGGTGTATATTTGCCGGATGTCATTTACTCCTCTTTCTCCTCCTTCTTTCCTTCTATGTAGTCAGAGTCTTCCTCTGGGCCTTCTCTTATCATTTTCTTCGTATTTATTTCTTGTTTTGTCCTCTAGGTAAGTGTGCCAAATCCTTATTTGTTTGTTTGTGGTGAGAAAAGGAGGCTATGGGGTGGTCTTTTTATTATACATTATCATTTTCTATACTTTAAATACTTTGCAGATAAAAGCATGGGAGTCCATGTGAAAGATTACCAGCCTTGCTAAAATTTTCAACAAGAAAGCAAAGTTAATATTTTAGGAGAAAGCGGGGTTTAAAGTAGAATGCAAAGGTCATATGTATGAAATACAAAAACCATGTTATTGACAAGGACATTTGAATCACCATTATCATGATTAACCTAAAGTATGAGTAGTGTTATGTTTCTGAAATAGTATTTTTACTGCAACTGAAATGTTCTGAATTTGTTATAAATATATTGTGTTCAGTGGGTGTTTTCTAACAGTTTTTGAAATAAACTATGATAGTTCAAAGAATTGATAGAAAACATATTTTTCATGTTTGAGAACAAGCAATAACAAAGGCTGAATCTTGTGTGTTTCTCTCCCCACAAACATATGCACACACACAATACTCTTGGTAATGCTTCCATTTTAATTGGTACCAGCTAACTAATGTAATATACTGATTGCCTGGAGAATAAGCCCAATTTCATCTCAGTTGAGTTTGCTTCTAAGAAGACACAACTTTTCAAATATTTGGTGTATGTTTTGTAAATGTAAATAATAAAGACAGTCTCCAGTATGATCCTAACACCCTTTCTTGGTTAGGCTGAAAATAGCTTGTGACTTTAGAGCAGGTGTTGTGTGTCTTTCTAAGAGATCTACTCAGTGGAAGGGAATGGAGAGCCAAGATCTAAAAATAGGCAAACTCTTAAACTGTCTTAGTGTGAAAAAGTCCTTGTGACAAGGAGAAGGACATTTTGTAAAAAATACGTGTCTACTATAAAGAGGAAGAAAACATATTAAGATGTTTTCTTAATAAATATAAAAATGATATTAAGAAAACTTGCTGATGAGGTGTTCAGTAACCATTAACAGGAAGTATTGATGGAGTAACAATATAGTAGAAAAAAGAATCACTGAACTTAGAATAACTTTTCTAAAAAGTTCTTAAACAGGAGTTGCTTTAGTAGTAAACAAAATTCAGCTGTATCATCCTGAAAAACAAACCAGGCACATGTGAATAACACTTTAGTTCAAAAGCATATAAGGTATCATATCCATAAACAGATGCGTGAACTAAAGCTGAGCATTTTATTTTATTTTACATTTTATTTCATAGTATTATTTTCTTCCACTTCCAGAAAGCATTTAAAATAGTTTAAAATCACTAACTGGCTATTAACTTTGTGTTCATATTCATGACAAGACCCTGTTTAATTGGCATCGTTACATGCAATCTATATGGTGCTACCTCAAGATATTCCTTAGTACATGTACCCTGCCTTTTCTTAATAATGGTCAAACCAGGGAATGAGTTGGATTCATACATTATGCTAAGCCATGATGTGATTTGTTTAGTGAAATAACAATTTGATACAGTAAACCATGCATAATTGTATACATGAAACAATAGTTCTTTTTGTGATTGTGATTACCTTCTGTTTTATCAAACATGAAATCATAAGGAAAACTAGGCATCGTTTCTACCATTTTCCTAACAAAAACTCACAACTGACTCTCTTGTGAAAAGACAGATTTCCAACTTCTAGATTTAATGAATTTTACAATCATACTTTATTCCTTTGATATTATGCATTATCCAAAATACAACTCTTCAGAACTCTGAAACTGATACATACAAGATCACAAAAGGTGTATCATTGCAGTTCTTTGGAAAACAATCAGATGCTTGTTCAATACAAAACCAAAATATGTGAAGAAACTCACTTCCTATTTTTAGCCATTGTATTTCATGCTGTTCAGATAACTTAAACTGGAGAATTCAGTGTACTGTAAATACAACCTGTGTTGTACTTCCAATGCTCCGTGAAGTTTTTCCCCTCCCCAAAATCCACGATACAATAGTGGGTAGATATGTATTAAGTATATACAGACACACATATATACATACATATCCATATTTCTGTACAGAAAATTGCTATTCTGTTCAGTGAGTTTTCTGTCTTACTCAGACATTATATAGTTAATACGGTATTACTCTGGATGAGACGCAACTCCAGAAATGCCTTTTTCCTAATACTCAATGCAATAGAATTCAGAAAAAGATTTCAAACCAGGGTAATTATTGCCAAGTAATTTTTTTATACTAAGCTGTAATATGTCTATATAAAAATGATAGACTGGATAATATGAGAAGTATTCATTTTGTGTCCATCTTCATTCTACAATTCACACAATGGGAAATGATAACTAATTGGCCAAATCTAGTTTAGTCACTCATGCTCAATGCAGTGTCAAGAGAAAAGGTCATAAACAGGCAATCAAACCCCTTCTCTCACCTTATCCTTCTGCTTTAATGCTGCTTCTCTGAACTACCTGAAACGACTAGCATTCAGAGTTTCTACTGATTGGAATTTCCTTTTTCACTGAGCATAACCTAGGGAACTACTACTGTGGTACATCTGCAGAAAAGCATTTGTTTCTCTGGAATACACAGATTTTGTAACAATTTCCTGAGGGGTCATTGATTTAGTTTGAGAAAGCATGCAGACAGCAAAATTAGAATTGCCATCAGCTTCTATTTTCCTAGGCAGAGTGAAAATCTGCTGCAACTGGCTTCATCCCAGAAAACGTCAGATTAGTTCTTTATTTAAGACAGTGCAAGTTGCAACACATAATCTTTGGACCAGAATCACATATCAAAGTCTTTACAGAATTCATTAATACAATATACACGTGTTTATAATTCAGATATATTAGGGTATCCAAATTCACTTCTGTTATGAAACAGGTTTGAACTGTTTTAATTCTCTGACTACTGAAGCCCAAAAGCTGACAGATCACTTCCTAGTGAGAAATTGCTATTTTTTAAAAATAGAAAAGTAATAAAATTTATTAAAAAGAAGAAATTGCTACTTGATTGGATGAGAAGAGATGTCATTTGCTGCAGATGCTAGACTATTATGCAATTGCCACGACCCATATAACAGATTAACAGAATTGGAAGGGACCTTGTAGGTCATCTAGTCCAACCCCCACCCAAACAGGAGACCTTACACCATTTCTTACAGATGGCAGTCCAGTCTCTTCTTGAAAGCTTCCAGTGGTGAAGCTCCCACAACTTCCAAAGGCAAGTTGGTTCTTTGGTTGATTGCTCTCACTGTCAGAAAGTTTCTCCTTAGTTCCAAATTGAATCTCTCCTTGTTCAATTTCCATCCATTATTCCTTGTCTGGCCTTCAGGTGCTTTGGAAAATAGCTTTATCCCCTCTTCTCTGTGGCAGCCCCTCAAATATTGAAACACTACTATCATGTCTCCCCTAGTCTTTCTCTTCATTAGACTAGCTATGCCCAGTTCCTGCAACCATTGATTGTCTGTTTTAGCCTCCAGTCCCCTAATCATCTTGGTTGCTCTTCACTGCACTGTTTCTATAGTCTCAACATCTTTAGTATAATGTGGTGACCAAAACTGCATGCAGTATTCTAGATGTGGTCTTATTAAGGCTTTATAGAGTAGTATTAGTACCTCACTTGTTGACATGAGCATACAATGTCACTAGCATAGGTATCAGAAGAATTAATCTTCTGGGTTCTTCATTTTATAGACTTCTGAAGCAAAATGAGGAAATTCTTTTGGACATTCTGGAGGGGGGAAAGGTTCCAAATGGCTTAAATAGCAGACCATCTCTATTCCTGTGATTCCAGAAACATGTATGTTACAAAGAGGACACCTATCCAATGATGTCCTGCAATGCAAGGCATTTTTATTGTGAGTCAGCAATAAGAAGTACCAAAAAAAGCAAAACGTACAGATTTAAAGTAATTTTTAATGTAAAGTATTTTAAAATTAATAACAAAAAAGAAGAAGAAAAAGTGTTGTGAGACAAGAGTGGCCATGCTGGTGTTCTTTTAAAACTATGTGATTAGTACAGAGTAGTCTATTTCTGATTACATTCAACAACAGGAAAGAATAATTTAAGCAGTTGTATGGTAGAGTATTCTGTGCTTTCTTTAAAGATATCAGATATGCTGTGAGATGAATTCCCATTGGACATATTCAGCCAAGGTGCTAGCGGGCATAACATGATAGTGTGGTCTGGAATGTGTTGGAGTTAATAACTCTTGAGGAAATAAGCAGGGTTCTTTGTGTTGTTAGTTTGGTCATCTATTTGTTGCACCCAGGCCAGGGGTGGGTTTCTACCAGTTTGCACCTATTCGGTAGAACCGGTTGTTAACATTTTAAGCAGTTCGGAGAACTTGTTAGAAGAAATTACTGGCCTAATCCTGTAAGGAAGGCAGAAAGGAAACATTCTGGTGTTGCTTACAGAAACTGCCTCTCTGTTAACCCTTATTACATTCTTGGCAGGATTAGACTTCCTGTCTCTGGAACTTCTCTGGAGTTTTTTCCCCTTCCTTTGTTGGTACTTTGCTTGTGTGGAGTGACCATTCAAAGTTACAATGGCACTGAAAATAGTGACTTATGACCATTTTTCACACTTATGACTGTTGCAGCATCCCCACAGTCATGAGAGGCCAGGCGAGGAGATGCGTGCCTCGATGTGAGTGATATTGAGTTGGCCATGCCCAGCCAATAACATGACCACCAAGCCATGTCCACCCAGTCACATGACCACCAAGCCACGCCCACCACCTAAGCCATGCTCACAGAACCAGTTGTTAAAAATTTTGAATCCCATCCCTGACCCAGGCTATTCTTGACTTGTTTATGGTCCTCTGTCATGGGGTTCACATGGTGGCCTCTTTGAGAGTGGGATGATGCTGAAGGCCTTGAAAGAGGCTGTGGTATACCCCATCCACAAAAGGTCCAATTATTCTAGATGAGCATCATCCTGTCTCCAACCTTTCCTTTTTAGGAAAGATTGTTGCCGTTTTTCCAGGTGAGGCTAGAATTTCAGAGGATGCTGGAGGAAGCAGATTATCTGGATTAAGTTTAGTCAAGGCTCAGGAAGGATTTTATAATGATGACTTATGGCAGAGCCAGGAAGAAGATGAAGTATCAGCAGCTTTCAATACCACTGACCATGGTATCCTCCTGGACCAAGTGTGAGGGTAATTTCCTTCCTTCTGTGGTCCTGTGGCCAGCATGCCTATATGCCAAAGATGTACACAATGTTGTTAACTTCCCACTAAAGTGATAGCAATAGCACTTAGACTTGTATATCTCTCCATAGTGCTTTATAGCCTACTCTAAGTGAATAGAATTAAGCATATTGTCCCCAAACATCTGGGTCCTCATTTTACCCACCTTGGAAGGCTGGAAAGCTGAGACAACTTTGAGCCGATCAGAATCAAACTGATGGTAGTTGGCAGAATTAGTTTCCAATACTTCATTCTACCTATTGGCAACTGGCATGTATTTATGACAGTTGCAGAGTCCTGAGATCATGTGATCAGGGGTGGGATGCTACCGGTTCTGCCCGGCTCTATAGAACTGGTAGCTCTGAAGAGCAGCAGACACTGAACTGGAGCTGTGTCTGCTGCTGTTTGGCCCGCCCACCCACCTGGGCTCTTACCTGTCCTTTATTTCCTGCTTTTTCAACCTCAGCTGCTTTGCGCAGCACAGTTGAGATTGAAAAAGCAGGAAAAAAGGCTTTTCAAATGCTGCGTACCTGCACTCAGCACTTTCCAGTTGTCCGGGCAGAACAGCTGATTGTTATATAGTCACCGAACCGGTAGTAATACCGGTTGAATCCCACCCCTGCATGTGATCACTTTTTGCGACTTTCTGACAAAGGTACCTATTAATCTACTCACATGTGTATGCTTTCAAACTGCTAGGTGGACAGGAGTTGAGGGAAGGAACAGGAGCTCACCCTGTTGTGCTCCCGTTTCAATTATGTTTACACAATGTTCATGCTGAGTAGGAATTCAAGTGCAGCCCATGTGCAAGCTACCTAGTTAGACAAGGCTGTGATAAGATTATATCTGTTGGGCTCTTGGAACAGAACATTTCATCTTTTCATTGTGATGTTATATTTTATTACTAGCTCTATACCCATGCTTTGCTACAAAACTATGTGACCAGGCTTAGTTTTTTGGGAGGAAAATAAGGGGGAAAATATTGTGCCTCTGCCTACCAGCATCCATCAGTATTCATCTGGCTAGTGTCCTGTCGGTGTGTGAGAGAGTTGAGGGCTGTTTGGAAACTGAAGTAGTATCAGTAGTGAGATTCATTTTTTTTTACTACCGGTTCTGTGGGCATGACTTGGTGGGCGTGGCAGGGGAAGGATACTGTAAAATCTCCAGTCAGAGGTGGTATTTGCCAGTTCTCTGAACTACTCAAAATTTCCGCTACCGGTTCTCCAGAACTGGTCAGAACCTGCTGAATACCACCTCTGAGTAGTATGTGCTGTGTGAGCAAGAAGGAGACAGCAAGGAGCCTGGGTGTGGCTTAGCTCAACTGTTCTGTACTAAAGCTGATTGCTGCTGTGAAACTGAAACTCCTCTGCTTGTGTTTTGCATTTAGATTTTTTTTCAGGTGGAGAGGGGGAATAGAATTCCTTAGCATCAGAGTGTGTTAATAGTAATATACGAAATACTAATGGTCATTTCGAAAAATCCTTTCTTAGTGAGCACCTAAAAGCCAAGAGGAACATAGATGCCAAATGTCAAGTTTATAGGCTGTAAGGTTCTGGAGATTTTGTGATGATGTGTGAGTGGTATTTCGCTTTTATATATATAGATTTATTACTGAGATTGTACACTACTATTACCTTAGAAGATGGAAAATACTGGAAATACTTAAATAAACCTGTATATAAATCAGTTTTCTATTGCCATCTGTGAAAGGTGTTTGTCTAAAACTGAGCTCTCTTTGCTGTCAGGTATCAGCATGGACCAAAGCACCAGTGGCCAGCCTGAACAGCAACAATCATCTTCCGCAAACAACCCTGAAGATCAGCCTTCTCAGAATGGCTTCGGGAGAGCAAGTGAGACATTGCTTCCTCAGTCCAGTGAGAACCCAGCCCAGGCTCAGCCTGAAATAAAGTTCTGTGATGTATCTGAGGAGCTGAGCCAACAGCTGGAGGACATTATTAAAACCTATGGGTCAGCTGCCTGTTTGATGGAGGAAGGGAATACAAAAGCAACAGATGGCGCTGAGAAAGGAGAATCATTCAGTCCCGAAGATGGGGACTATGAGGATGGCCATGATGAGCCTGAAAAAGAACAGGTCCCTTTGGGGGATGCCTCTGGATTGAAGGAGGCCAGTATTCCGAAAGAACAAAAACTGGAAAAGAAAATCCTGAAAGGATTAGGCAAGTAGTTTTTTGGGTAACTTAAATGTGGAACTTAAATGTGAATCATTGCTTGTATCAGGAAAAACATAACACATTTTTGATAGTTTCACAGTTGTCAAATACCATCTATACATCAATTTGTAAAAACTTTCTCTTAAATTATTCCACAAAATTAATTTAATGTTATTCCAAAGCAGTGGGATTCAAAAAATTTTACTACCGGTTCTGTGGACATGGTTTGGTGGGCGAAGGATACGGCAAAATTTCCAGTCAGAGGTGGTATTTGCTGGTTCTCCGAACTACTCAAAATTTCCGCTACCGGTTCTCCAGAACTGGTCAGAACCTGCTGAATACCACCTCTGTTCCAAAGAAACAAAAGGACTTTCCCCACCCTTTCATGTAGATGTTAATCTGCATAGGGAACAAGATAAAATTATATGAAACATGATTTGTTAGTGACAAGGATATTGAATAGTAGTCCCTGCACTATCTTGTGACCAAGCCCTAATCCTAAAAGCCAGAATCTCTGCAACAGGATTGAAAAACAAGGCCCAACCCTAAGGGACATCCTGGAAATATAATATTATTAACATCTCGCTTTCTGTATTCTTTTAGCTTGTCATCTTACAAAATGCAATTATATTAATTCATGGGTAGGCATTTTATGCATCACCTTCCTGATCTTTTAAAATACAGAAGCAATAAAACCAAATTAGTCACAATTTCCAGATTAAAATATATTCATACAATCTTAATTTTGTCTGATGCATTATCACTTTGATCATGGCCTCTTATCCCATTTTCCTGATTCAGGAAAAGAGGCTACCCTGCTGATACAACATCTGACCAAGCTGAATACATCAGAAGAGAAATTGGAGCTCTTATTTAAGAAGTATGCTGAACTGGTTAGTATGAGGATCCAGGGTAGAGGGGGGGAAAACTTTTATTTTATTTATTTATTTTGTCAAGTGATTATAAGATAACAAGTATAAGTATAAATGTAGTTATGAATACATGAAATGGATACATGTAAGAAAAAATAAAAAATAAATAAAAGAAACAATAGGACAGGGACGGTAGGCACATTGGTGCACTTATGCATGTCCCCTACATGTTTAAAAACATGTCTTATGTAGTGCAAAATGACCAGATTGCAAACTGGAAGCAGATACAGTATCTTTTTAAGATCCCTGATAAAGCATTGAAAATTCCATCTTAAATTTGGGAAAGGCAAGATTCCCCACTCATTTGCCTGCCTTACTTATACTGTATAAGACACACAAGTTTCATCAGTCATGCTATTGACAGGACAAGTAGAGGTATAGGGAGTCCACAATAGGAGATTTAGCTATATTTCATCTGTTCATTCCATTGGAGACCCTTAAGGAACTCAATATTGGCTTTATATATGTATAATAAAGCATCTAACCAAGTATAATAAACTGGGACCTTTCTTCCCAGTCATTTAATCATAGCACAAAAATGGCCTGGCAAATTCTATCCTAGTCTCATTATTGTCTTTATCCAGTGGTGGGATTCAAATAATTTAACAATCGGTTGACCCAAGGTCAGGTTGGCTGTCATGGGAGGCATGTTCCAAATTACCCACCCTACCCCCTGCTATCATAGTGGATCCTGGGTGCTGCGCTGTACTGCAGTGGAGAAATGGGCAACGGAGCAGCAGGCACGAGGGAAGGAGGAGGAGCAGGGAGAAGAAAGAGGAAAAGCAGCCTTCTCCTTTCTTCATGCCGACCACTCTGTTGCTCATTTCTCCATTGTAGCATAGCGCCCAGGATCTACTTTGATGGGTGGTGATGGTAATTTAACAACCGGTTCGCCCAAACCAATGCAAACCGCATGAATCTCACCACTGTCTTTATCTGAATCCCTGTCCATAACTGAGGAACTTTATGTTGTCCTCATGGAAGTCAAGATTTAATTGCAGAAGTAATTCTTATAAATGGTTAGGATGAAGCAACTCCAATTGTTCTTGTCCTACTGGATTTCTCAACAGCCTTTGATCACAATATTCTGGATCAGCTGGAAGGAGAAACTTTGGAGGACAACCATACTGGAATAGTTCTTTCATAAGGAAGTTATTCCAATCAGTGACCTTGTGGGGAGAGAGGTCAGACCTTGAACACTCTAATATGGAGTTCCTGGGTCTTGACTCCTTCCTTCATTCCTTTAATATATCTGAATCTAGTCTGTTAAGTCACACATTGCTTGATTTTTTTATTGACTGTTTCCTAGTATGATTTGACCCTATGACTGTTTCCTAGTATTATTGTACCCCATGACTATATTCTATATACTATATTCCCTATGACTATATAAACATATGGCTATTATTAAGTGTTGTACCTTACGATCCTTGATGAATATATATTTTCTTTTTATGTACACTAAGAGCATTTGCACTAAGACAAATTTTCCAATCACACATGGCCAATAAAGAATTCTATTCTATTCTACAGGGAGGCATCATGATCAACATTAATTAATACATATCTCCATCTGAAACAAATGGGGGTCCACTCCCAATATATTTGAAGTCTGTCAGCATAGACAGTAAGGGAGATGACCTTGACAGAAATATTCAAAAACTATTACTTAGGCAAAGAAAGATGAAACATTATTTAACATTGGAGGCAAGATTATTTTGGGAAGTAACTTGAGGCAAAAAACTCCATGATTCACTGAGGGATAAGAAGAACAAATGGCCTTCAAGATTCTGTTATTGTAAGTCACCTCAATAAATTGTAGTTGTAGTTTTTCTACAGAGTGAATTTACAGATCTACCTACCTAGTGGGCTGACTAACAAGTCTGAAAGGAGAGAAACAGGCTCAGATTTGATCCAAGAAAGTTAAAGTGGTTGTTAAATTAGAAGCCAAAAGATTGTATTAACTTTAATTCTAGACAAGATTATATTTTTCTTGAAAGAACAGATCCTATTCTAACCTAGAGAGTTATTTGGAGTCATAGTTCCTACTAGAAGAGACCATAATCAAAAATATTTTTCTCAATTTTGTTTACTGCACTGGTTGTGGCCATTCTTGGAATGAGGGCCCTGAATACAATCACTCGTTGCCTCTCACCTGGATTACCTTAATTCATATTACATAGGGCTGCCCTTGATGAATATCCAGAATCTTCAGCTGCTACAGAATGGACCTGCCTGTGTAATAAGAGGGCAGACCCATTAGCCCCGTGTTGATCTGGCAGCTCCCTGGCAGTTTATTTTTGACTATATTTCTAGGGTTAATCATCATTATCACCTATTTTAAGTAGAGTCTACTCATCTGATGCATGCAAGTAAAGAGTACCTTCCAAAGAGTTCCATCCATGGAGACTTCTAAAAAAAGGAGATTTGAAAGCAGGCCATCCATTCAGTGATTCCCTTCTATAGAAAGCTTGCTTTTAAAGGAAAAAGAAGTGCCTTCCCTTGTGATCTTCTGAAAGCTTGTTGAGATCTATATATTTCAGAATGTTTTTAGACTGCAATAATACTACAGCGGCATATTCATTGTGTTGTGTCATATGCAGGGCTACAAAATTTTAGATCCAAATTTTGTTGCTTTACATATGACAGAGATCATGAATATGCTATGGTAGAATTACTTCAGTGTGATGCAGTCATTCTTTATTATATTATTATTGTTACGAAAAATTGTTGGCTTGTAGACTGTTAAGTAGTCAGCTTGATAAAAGTATTGGAGGAGGAGAATTATGATAGTCTATGATAATTAAAAAAAACCAAGAATCTTGTAGCACCTTTTCCAACTAACAATCTTATTAAGTGCTTTTGGCATTTTTATTTCATGTATTTATTCAATTTCTATAGCCACCCACCTCAACTGAATTGACTGGGGGGCAAACAATAAGGAAAACTATAAAACATTAAAACAGTTATATTTTATTATAAATTTCTTGCTATATATATTCTATATAAAATCCAAGCATGATTGGACGCACAAATTCATTTGATCACACTTGGCCAATAAAAAATTCAATTCTGTTCTGTTCTATCCTATCTATCCTAAATGTTGGTTGAATTTTAGTATATGCCTTGTAATAAAATGTGCTAGGTGGAAAAGGTATTACCAGATTTCTGAATAAAAGAGATGTAAAAGTCTTCATAAATAGATGCCTTCTTTGCCATCTATTCCATCTCCCATCACTCAGCCAGCATTTTGAAAAACCCCTCTTCCAGGCACTAAACTGAATTGCACATCACTTAATTTTACTTTGAATGGAGTATATGGAAACAATAGTTTGGAAATGGAATAATTAATTGAAGCACTGATAAATTTGGTGCAGAATCAGGAATAAAATGGAGACATGAATTGGGGTGATCCTTACCCAACCCTTGATTTCTCATTTAATTTTGGTGTGAATGAAACCAAGCCAAACTTTTTGGGTATATTTTTTCTATTTACCCCCTGTCCACTGCCATTGCAAATTAGAAAAATCTATTTTTTTAGGTTATTTGGAAGAAAAGTAGTTTGTTTCCTTCTATGAAATTTAAATAAATTCCAGTTAGGATTCCAAATATTCATGTTACTTGCAGAGGGGCGGAGGGTCATGTCTACTAAATGCCTAAGAACGGCCTTGTCCCAAGTTCTCTTGTTTTGCTTATTTATACTTGTCCACATACTTTTCAGCTGGAAGAACATCGTTCTGAACAAAAAAAGCTGAAGAATCTGCAGAAAAAACAGGCCCAGCTCTTAAAGGAGAAAGACCAATTACAGAGTGAACACAGCAGAGCCATCCTAGCCCGGAGCAAATTGGAGAGTCTTTGTAGAGAACTCCAAAGACACAACAAAACCCTGAAGGTAATGAGAAGAGAAGATCTGTAGGAGAGGTCAGAAGGAAAAGTTAAGTTCACTTGGTATCCTTAGTTGGCTCACAATAGATCGGTAAGGATCTTTCAGTCTTAAATATTGAACATTAGTAGCAGCTAAATAGTTTCCTGCTTCTGACTAAACTCTACTCTGGAAAGAATTGAAAGCTGCTCCTGTATTGTGCCTAGTTTAATTTTGTCTCCTGGATTCCCACTTTTATCTGAAAGAACTGAAGCCTGATTTACATACATATAACCCAGATTTATTCCATTGGTATCTCCAGTGGCAACACATGGAAACTGGTGCTGTGTTATAATGCTTTTCTTCAATTTTATGTGTATCAGCAAAGTGTGAGGTATATGAGTGGACACGTTTGGGTGATCTCAGTACAGCTAAAACAATATCAATTCCTCAAGAAACCCATAAAATAGTCAATAATGCAACTAAAGAAATTGGTCCCTGTCTCATCTATTACATCACTGTTACTGCTCCTTCCAGCTTTAAGATGCCAAAAGTAATGCAAATACATGTTCCTGGCTGCAGAAATGGCCTACATCTGATGTAAGTTAATGCAAAACTAATTAAAGCAGCATGCCTAAAGTCCAAGGAGTATACACTCGGTTAGATGACAATTCTTGTTTTTTATTTTTTTAAATAAACTTTATTGAATACAAAAAATCAAAATACACAAATATACAAACTCAAAAGACAAAGATTCATACAAACAAACGTCACAATAATCTCTGTGCTAAAACTAATTAAACTTTCCTTTAATACATTACAAATTTTGGAGAAAGGCAATTGCAAATAATTTCCAGAAGGACTACATAAAACTATAAAATTTCCATAAGTTAGCTTGAATAATACTACCTTACTTTAATCCTAGAAATCTGGTGTTTTCTTATGTAGCCTTGAACCCTACAAATCAAGGAGAGAATCAACTTAGAATTAATTTCCTGACTGTTAGAATAATTAATCAGTGGAACGGCTTGCGTCCAGAAGTTGTGGGTGCTCCATCACTGGAGGTTTTTAAGAAGAGATTGGACAACCATTTGTCTGAACTGATATAGAACAGTGGTTTTCAACCTATGGTCCATGGTCCCCTAGGGGAGGGGTATGATATCATCACAGGAGGTCCACAAAGGCTTGAAGAAACGTTATGGTTTAAATCTTGAGTTAAATCTTGGGGGTCCATGGCCACAAAAGATATTTAAAGGAAGGTCTGTGGTGAAGAAAAGGTTGAGGACTACTGGTATAGAGTTTCTTGCTCGAGAAGGGGGTTGGACTAGAAGACTTCCAAGTTCCCTTCTCACTCGGTTATTCTGTTATAGGAAACCAAAGGCCATTTGCTCATTACCACTGGGATATATACTATTGGGATAGCAGCTGGTGAAGGGGAATAGACAGGGGTGGGATTCTACCAGTTCGCACCTATTCATTAGAACTGGTTGTTAACATTCTAAGCAGTTCAGAGAACCAGTTGTTAGAAGAAATTACTGGCCTAATCCTGTAAGGAAGGCAGGAAGGAAACATTCTGGTGTTGCTTACAGAAACTGCCTCTCCGTTAACCCTTATTACATTCTTGGCAGGACTAGACTTCCTGTCTCTGGAACTTCTCTGGAGTTTTTTTCCCCTCCTTTGCTGGTACTTTGCTTGTGTGGAGCAACCATTCAAAGTTACAATGGCACTGAAAAAAGTGACTTATGACCATTTTTCACACTTACGTCTGTTGCAGCATCCCCACAGTCATGAGAGGCCAGGCAAGGAGATGCATGCCTCGATGTGAGTGATATTGAGTTGGCCACGCCCAGCCAGTCACATGACCACCAAGCCACATCCACCCAGTCACATGATCACCAAGCCACGCCCACGAACTAATCCACGCCCACAGAACCGGTTGTTAAAAATTTGAATCCCACCCCTGGGAATAGATATCTCTTTCTACTTCTTTCTGGATGAGGCTGCAGTGATGGAGAGGGGTGACCCAATTGTTGCATTACAGGAGGAGACTCTTCAGCGAGCAAGAGAAGATGACGAAAAGAGGAAGGAGATCACGAATCATTTCCAGAGCACACTGAACGATATCCAGGCACAGATTGAGCAGCAAAGTGAGAGGAACATGAAGTTGTGCCAGGAAAATACTGAGCTGGCTGAGAAACTGAAAAGCATCATTGATCAGTATGAAGTCAGAGAAGAGGTAAGAGCAATGTGACAAGTCATTCTTGTTTAGCAACTGCCTCGAACAACAATCGTTTGCAGTTACATCCATGATTTAAAAAGTAACTCTGTGACCAATTCTTGCATTTATGATCTTCAGAGGTCTGTAAAGTAAAAGAAAACTGAAGTAATGTCATAAGTACAAACACATTTTCATTTAGTGACCACTTCACTAAATGACCAAGTGACTGATTCCAATTATGGTTGCTATATGAGGACTCCCTCCACTCTCTAGGAGGTTTCCCCAAAGTTGAGAGTTATACCTAGCCTTATGGCACTGGAGTAATAGTAACTATCATCCTTCTGTCCCAGACTGTAAATGTTACAGGAATTTTGCAAATTATGCAAAATTATTCAAAACCCATAAGAGATTTATTCCCCTTGCAATTTCTAACTACACTAAATCTAAGCAGTCTAAGTTATACTTTGGACTTCTTAGGGTTTTTGCCTATCATCTGTTTTTGGGCATTGTGGTTTGATGATGAGTTCTTGAGATAGGTCTTATTATTGTTTTGGGATTTTTTTCCTTCATCTCCTCCCTAAAGAACACAACTATTATTGTAGTTTGTTATGCGTTCCTCTCTTCTCTGTGGCTAACATGCCGTAGAACTTTTATTCCAGTCTCAATACTCGTCATTTAATCATTCCTTTTTGTCTTTATTTAAACAACTAATTATTTATTCAACAACACTGAGGGTCAGTAATTAATTGAAGCCCATGAGTTGTTGTTTTATTGCTGATTGAGTTTGCCTCCATTATAAGCTTTTGTTCTTTGATGTTTATTTTGGTATTGTGCTTTTATGTGTATTAATGTAATGTTAGTCACCTTGAGTTGCTATGGTAAAATGTGCAGCCATATAAATTGAATAAATATATCCAGTAAAATAAACATGTTTGGAATGCTACAAATGTATTTCAGCAGCTATAAAGAAATTATTATGCATACACTAAGAAAATTATATTTACTTGATCTTGTGTAGCTTGTAATTTCACAGTTGTTTTTATAAGGGATACGTGATATCTTTAAATAATTTAAAAATCTAAATAATCTCTTTCCAACAAGCAGAACTTGAAATAACTTTGCAACACTTCTGCTATTTTACATATGTTGTTAACAGTGCAATTACGTACTTGCCTACTCAAAAATAATTCCCAATGAGATTTATAGCATTCCCAAATTCAGAGAGAGACTGCAGTCTTAAAATGCATTCTAGCATTCCCCCCATCTCTGTATCTCTCTCTCTCACACACACACTCTTTTTTATTTCCTTCCAGCATCTTGATAAAATATTTAAGCACAGGGAACTTCAGCAGAAACTGGTAGATGCCAAGTTGGAACAGTCACAAGAAGTCATGAAGGAAGCTGAAGACAGGCATCAGCGAGAAAAGGAATATGTATTCATTTTTTCTTTAGTTGTTTATATATAGTTCATGTTCACCTCTGAAATGTTGCTTGTTTGTTTTATATCATGGCCTTTATTGTTTACAACTCAAGTTGGGGTATATAATATTCCTCTCTTCTATTTTCTCCACAACATCAACTTTCTGAGGTTGGACTGAGATAGAACAACTGGTCCCAAATTGCCCAGAGGGCTTTCATGCTTGAGGCCTAGAATTGATGGCCTCACACACACACCCATACACCCATACTCTGATAGAACCACTTGTCAGAAAGAATGGCAGACTGGCAAATAGGACTATGACTATGTTAACAAACTAGATCTGGAGATATGCAATTGTGTCCTCATGGCAGCTCAAGCATTTACCTTTTAGCTCTTCTTATCATCAGAGGCAGGAGTGCACCACTTTGAATCTTTAGGAGCCCGAATCACACAGGACTTCCATTCCAGAACAGGGTATATTCACCCTCCTTTTATTTAAAAAAAAACACAGTATCTTCTGGTTTCAGGAAGCAATGAACTCATTTGTCATAATGACATTTGACATTTCCCCTTAGGAGCTCCAGGTGTAGCTATAGTCCACTAATTTTCTCTCTCTGGAATTTTGTGATTACTATTAGTTAAGATATGATCTCTCTGGAGACTGCTTAACTCCATAACTGAGTAATAATTTGAACCCATATTTTTCCTATCCAATCTACTACAGGTTGTTCTCATTTAAGATGATCAGCAACCATTTGAAGTTATGGTGCTGAACCATTCATTATATGATACTTGTGATAGGTCCTTGTACTTAGAGCAAGTAGATCCACTGATAAGGTGCCTATTTTTAGATTAAAATATTTCAGTAGGTCTTGATTCAAAAATCCATTTGTATGTTTAACAGATTTTGCAATAGTATCTACAATATATTTTTTGAGGCATACCAAATGAGGAAAAAGATGATCATTAGATTTTGTATCTGATCAAAATGCTTTTGCTTTGAAATTGCTTAAACTTGCATTTTGCATTAGCAGCAGAATAACACTGCTGCCTCCTGGTGGCCTTAATATTTATTTGCTGCTTTTTGGCATGCAATCCAACCAGCTTAATTCTCCTATAATTTAAAATAATTTTTAAAAGTATTGATCGTATTCAAAGCCTATGTAATGCAATGCTCAAAATTTAAATAACCTTTAACCCAAACTTCTGTAAATATTGTTCAGTTGAAGAAATTCCTTTTCCACATTTGTTTCAAAAGTTATGTTTCCTAGATCTCTCTCACATATAAACAATTTTAATTTCTCATTGCTGTCAACTAAAAAGATACTAAAAAGATATGATTTGAATGGGGGTGGATTTGTTGAAGTCCTGACAATTGCATTGTGATTATGTGATACACTCCAAGAAGTAGGTGAAGACAAAATAAAAAAAGCAGATTCAATACAAAAATTAAATTTGATTTTATTCATTTTATTTACATTAAATTAAGAGCATATTACTTAAATGTAGTCAATAATTAACCACTTCCATGAATATAATTTCCTTCAATTCAGATGAAAAATTACAAACTAATGTAAACTTTTTGGAAGGACTTTGGGAGAGGCAGCCAATAGTTTTAAGGCCCATAAATCAGAATGGGACAACTCGCCATAGCCAATTCGCTGCAGCCAACTCGCCACAGACAACTTGTTGCAGGACAACTTGCCATGGGGTTCGCTTAATTGCTTTTATTTTTTGCTGACTACATTTTCTTCAACATTTTATCTATTGCATTAAAGGAAATCATTCCTATGACTACCAGCTTTTGTACTGCTTTGATGAATAATAAAAAGAACTAATCCCACGTTGAATTGTCCCGTGGCAAGTTGGCCCATGGTGAGTTGGCCACAGCAAGTTGTCCCACAGGGATTGTGGTTGCAGTTAAGTAGGGTGTTGGTGAGTCAGCTGTGGCGAGTTGGCCTAATCATTAGATTAGTGCAATGCACGCTACATGAAGCCTATTTGGAAACCTCCGTTGATACAGAATGCAGTTGTGTGGTCAGTTGTGTGTTCTCCTAGGGCAGCACATTACACTTCTGCTCTGATAGCTGCACCGTTTGCCAGTTTACTTCAAGGTCCAATTCAAGGCGCTTCCTGGCATTAGAGCAGGTTACATGAAGGACCATCTCTGCCCATTTGTATAAGCCTGTCCCATTACATCATGGAGAAAAGGCATAGTCAGTGGCAGCTTTCAAAAAAATTTACGACCAGTTATGTGGGCATGGCTTGGTGGACATGGTTTGGTGGGTGTGGCAGGAGAAGGATACTGTAAAATCTCCATTCCCTCCCCACTGCTGGGGGAAAGTTACTGCAAAATCCCATTCCTCCCCACCCTATTAACTTGCTTGCCTGCTCCGTTCTCCTGTGCAGGGCAACAAAAGAAAACCCAGCTGATCAGCTGGGGCTCAGGAGACAGAGAATAGATGGGGGCGGGGGCAGTCAGAGGTGGTATTTGCCAGTGCTCCAAACTACTCAAAATTTCCACTACTGGTTCTCCAGAACTGTTCAGAACTTGCTGAGTACCGCCTCTGCATACAGTGGGTATGGAACTAGGGAACTACGTTTGATCAATCCTATGAGTCATGCCTTCTCTGCTATAGCACCTGCTTTACAGAATATCCTTCCTCCTGAAATTAGATTGGCCCCATCCCTTTTGATTTTTTTGAACAGCCCTCCAGATTTGGTTATGCTGCCATGCCTGAGGCTGCCAGAGAATCAACTATTTGTCTCAGTAACTTCACTATTGAGAGAAGCCATTTTTATCCTCTCTTCTACTAAACAGAATGCTATATTTAGTATTTTTGTTTGTATGTTATTTATTACTGTGGATTTTTTAGATTTTTATTTGCTATTATATTGGCTGTTTTATCTATTGTTTTGTGCTATCCAAAGTTCCCTTTGGTGAGATGGGCAGCTATATAAATTTGATTAATAAATAAAAATGAAATAATATTAACCCTTCTTTATTTTTAGAAGCAAACAAACAAGAAGCAAGAAGCAAACAAGTTTGCTTTCCCTTCCTTCATATTTTATTAATAAAAGCACCAATTTCAGCAGAGAACTTTTCTGATTTGGAAGATAACTCCAGGCTAATACAATCCACCTTTAAAAATAAATGCTAATTGAAAATATTGCTTTGAACAGTTGCTTTTATTACAAGTATCTCCCAGATTTGTCTTGTAAATTAGACATGTCAAGTTGAGCTATAGAGAGAGGGCAAAATAAAACTCATTAATAAGCCAGAACAGATTACACATAGAAGCAGTTTCTGCCTCATCTGTTTTATTGGGTTATGGCAGGTAAAAACTAATTCCAGTTGAAATAGTAGGCTATGCAGTTCCAGCAAAAGGTTAAGCATTTTCAAAATGCAAATAATTTGCAGGATTAAGAATTAAGTCTGAAATCTAATTTAGACCTCAGAATAATTAGTATTTGTCACCTCACATTAACTAACAGTAGTTTGTTCTGCTTTGCTATCACCATGTTAGGAAGGGCATCCGGATAGTAAATGCTTAGCTCCATTCAGTTGCCTTGACTCCACCCCAATAAAAAGGGATTACAAGGACGTAAAAAGGAAAAAAAATTAAAAATGATCATACTATGTTACTAGAACAAAAAGATTTGTTTAAAAAAGTAATTTCATATATGTTGTGGATTCCACTTGTTTTGTTAGATACTTATCAAACATGCAATGTATTATAATAGCAAAGATTTGCAATAATTTTTTTTTAATTTAAATTACTTGATCTTTCAAATGTTGTGTGCATTCTTAAATCCCAAATAGCTACTCAATCAAGCTGCAGAATGGAAACTACAGGTAAAAATGCTGAAGGAACAAGAGACCGTTCTCCGGGCTCAGGTAAAACAAGGCTCTTGTTTCCATTATGTACTTTTTCCAACTGGTTGTGTTCAACATTTTAGATGTTTTAAAAGTGGATAAAATGTAGCTAACCTTATTTATGTTCAAACCCATCTGGATAGTATGCATTAGAGTAAATCCTTACAAATTAGAATGGACCAGTCCATACCTTTTACAGGAAACTTTCAACTAGAGTTTAGGATATTGCAGCCTAATTAACCTGGAAGTGAGAAAAAATTGGGAAAATTTTGCTTATTTTGTCTTTCTTCCATCTATTCCTTTTTATTTTAAGAATATTTTCTCTTTTAAAAAGATTTAAAGCCAGTATACATTACTCTTTGTTTCATGTCTAGAATGAATTCATGAAATTCAGCAAATGCTAGATATTTACCATCCATTTTTATTATTAAGGAGTATATTAAATATATGAAATCAGTAACAAGAATTTGATGCCAACCTATGCTAGATCAGGTACAACAGTTGAGGTCAAAGTGGAATTGAAATTATGCAATATTATAAACCATCAAGGATGGTTGAGTATTTGAAACTGGATTTTGTCCAAGGTAGGAAAAACAGTGAAAACAAAAATACTTTGTCTTTAATTACACATTATTTCCCAAACTTCATGTACTAAATCAATGGGATTGCCTACTTCTCTTTAGCATTTAGGGACATCTTAAGGACTAGCAATTTGCAATTTTGAACATTAGAAATAGCGAAATTGTTAAATTATTTTTATGCCATGTTGATCACGTAAGACAGAGGTGTCAAACTCGTGGCGTCACGCTGTCATACAACTTTTTTCCCCTTCGCTAAAATGGATGGGAGTGGCCAGTGTGTGATGCATCCAACTGCGGGCCACAAGTTTTGACACCCCTGATGTAAGACATTGGATTCCTTTATCCCAATACTAGCACCCTCTCTTACCTGAGTCAGCAGGGCAGAGACAGGCAACTTATGGTACTCCAGTTTACTGCTGAAGTGCAAGTAGCCTGGAGAAACATGAGGAATTCTAGGAGCTGAATTGTGAGGAATTCTGGGAATTAAAGGTTAGCAAATGCATATGAAATCCATACAAGCTGCCATAATTACCTAACTCTTCGGAAGTTTTCTTTAAAACTTTCTTTAATGAATCTCCTTAATGTAACTTCCTTTAAGGATCCAAGCCCAATTCTCCCATTCCTTACTTACACCCCATCCCATTTTTCAGGAACGTCTTGATTTTCCAGATGGCTTTGAAGATAGCAGAGGATGGAAATTTCTTCTTCCGCAAACTTTTAAGATACCTTAAATTCCAAGCTAAAAGTTTCATCTTACTATCTGCAATCTTTTGAATTGAATTGAGTGCTATTATTGTGCAATGGTGGGTGTGATTGACCACACTTTTTTTTCCTTTGAATGCAGCTGACTCTCTATTCTGAACGTTTTGAAGAATTTCAGAAAACGCTAACAAAAAGCAATGAAGTGTTTTCCAACTTCAAGCAAGAAATGGACAAGGTGAGTTACACATTGCATTTCAACCCTAGGCTGTTCAATGTCTTTCAGGTTGATTTCGTTTGGTTTTCAAGACTTTCCAACATTTTTTTTATTTATAAAGCTATAATTTCTATATTGATAATCTAAGGAACTGCTGGAACTTAGATTGCTCTATCGTCAGTTCATTTATTTAGCTTTTGTTGTATGAAATCTTGAGTTTTAGTTGGTTGGTTTCTTCAGTCAGTAAAGAATATAAAGTAGGGCTGGAGCTTTCAGGTTTTAGAAACCATTAAACAAATAAATAGATTGTTCAGTCATGTGTAGACTGGGAGTAACTATTATTTAGTTTATGGCATTTTCCAACCCTTCCATTGATCCTTCAGAGTTCTCCAATGTCACAGCCCTGAAATACAGTGACAATTGATGGTACAACTTTCTTCATTTTTTAAAAAGGAATGTTTATTTTTAAAAGGCCCTGTCAGGATAGAAACAAAATTCTGTCCTAGCCATTTCTGATGATATCAGTGTAGTACAATTCTGAAATCTTTTGAGTTTGCAGCATAATATGAAAATGTCCATGATAGAGCCATAAAAGGTTCATGTTGTAAACACTAAGGGCATTTGTATTGCTATGATTTGTTTGCAAAACATGGGACTCTGAAGTTATTACCCATAATAAAATGAAGTTCACAGCATTAGCCATAATAAAAACTGTATTTATAAACACAGCTCTCTACTTTGTTCTAATGCCATCCTTTTAGTTCTCTTGCTTTGTTATCTTCTTATAAGCATTTTCATTTAAAGAAAAGGAAAGACTGTGAAGTTCTTAGTTATCGTGGTTTGTGAAACTGTGCAAGAAACCCTACTGCTAGGGGGCACTGACCATGTTTTAAAAAGCTCAGGAGTGATCAAATGATAGAATCATTAATTCATTTGATTACATTTATAAAAATCCACAATGTTGTTAATGGAATTGAATGAAACATTAAATTGAAGAACAGATTCTTATGAAAAATGTTCCACAATGATCTCAGCCCTACAAACTATTTAAGAAGCTGATAATAGGCATGCTGTCAGGATTCCGGCAGTAGCCCTAATTAAATCATAAGCTTCGAGCCAAGCTTCAAAAACTTCAGAGAATTTATTAGGAGCTAACATGTCGGTATGACCTGTATGGAGCCAATTCTGAGACATGTAATTCACTGTAACTCTTGGTTGTACCCTTCTGGGTGTATCATAATTCATATTCTCCAATGAAACACGTCCATAGCCAAGAGTCATCAATCATGTTCTCCAATTACAGATTTGTACGGCAGAAACTCTAGTCACTTAGTTATAATCTTTGCAAGATATGAATGGAATTCACTTTCGATTCCAAACTGCTGCACTGCTCTTTCAAACTCCTTCCCTACCCCCTTTCTGTTGGCAACTATAAAACATAGAAATGTTTTATGACTTGACACATTTTCAGTTAATTCACTACTTGGAATTATCCACAAAATTGCCACTAAGCTGTCATTGTATTATTAATTTAAAAAAAAAGGGAAAACATATATAAACTGAGGATGCTATTGCAACAGCATTCTATGAGATCACCTACCTCTGCTAGTCTAACAGAAAAATCAAGTGTTATATCTGTATTTATATGCTTTGTAATATTACATATAGGTTGATATTTACTCTGATGATCTCCAGAAAGGGAAAAAAGAGCAAAGATATCAGCTTCATGGTTCTTCGGCAACTGGGTGGTCATATGTATTTATTATGCACCTTTCATTTTCCCAATAAATATTTTTAACATGTCTAACATGGATTCATAAATCTTTGCACAACATTTGAACCATCCTATCTTCATAATGTGACAAGTGATCACAGAAGTCAAAATGAGAACAAATGTTAGGGATGGCATCAAAACTCACTCACATACTTTTTGGATATGAAAGCATAGATTTGAATCCTAAAGTACAATCCCAGGGAGGCGGCAGCAAAATTCACTTGCATAGTTTTTGGATATGAAATAAAATATGAATGTGGGAAAGTGTTTCCTACCATTCCCTCTCTCATCACTGTAGAAAAAGTATTTCTGCAACATGTGAGATCTTCCTGAACGAACAGCTTAAGGTGACCCCTTTATTCAAGCTCTCATGCATTTGCTTCCAACTGTTGTAAACTGATAATTTACTGATTATTTTAACGAATTAATTTTCTGGTGGTGGTTCATATCTTGTTTTTCAAAATAGATGGTTTTGTTGTAGACCATTTTGTGACCCTTAGATGAAGTTATAGAAATGTAAAAAATATAATTATGATATAAGGGAATATGGGGGGGCTGACCAGTTTGGGTGGTTTTCCCCTTCCCTGTAGGGCAGGTTCTCCCACACCCCAGCCTATATTTTCAGGGATGGGAAGTCATGCAATCTTCCTTAAAATTTGGTGCAATGCAGGTTGCTAGATGGGATGGTCAGTTACTTCCAGGAATATCAAGAAAATTGTTGAAAGAATTATAGATAGGAATGAGAAATCATGAAACAAAGCATATAGAAGCAAGGAAAGAGAAAAATATGAATATTTATGGAGCTTAGCTTTTGGTGGGCAGAGTAATTTCTGAAATATTCCCCATCTCTAATTTAATTTTTTCAGTCCAATCACTCAAATGGGGAATATGTAATAGAATCTCAATATATCCACCAACATCTTAACATTTTTCTGTTCCCTCTTCATGGTTGATGTCTATCTACACATGAAGTGTGTCTCTCTATTGATAAAGTAGTATCCACCAGTAGAATGGCTAACTCCCTTTATGTGTTTCCCAATCTTAGAAAATTGAAAAATACTATATCAAACCTAAGTAGCATATGGAGAGAGAAAGGAAGCTTAGTCACATGAATAAATACAATCATATATCTTGGACTAGTCTCTTTGAGAGCAATAATTGATCTACAGATCTAGGATTCTCATACAAAATCTATTAAATTAATACGGAGGTTGTGTAAGAGTTTAATTAGGTTATACAGCCCACTTAGAAAAAGTCAAATTTAAAGTTTCCTGCTGTGTCTAGATTTTATTTATTTTTTACAGATGACAAAGAAAATGAAAAAACTAGAAAAGGATACAGCCACATGGAAAGCAAGGTTTGAGAACTGTAACAAAGCTTTACTGGACATGATTGAAGAGGTACAAACAAATTTGAAAATCAGTTGCATATAAAAGCCATATAATCTTGTCCGTTAAAATGTTCTTAACAATGCAGCTGTGATGTCACTATTACTGGAAAGATTTCCAACACTGTTCATACTTACTTGTCTGCTTAGTGAGTTAATAAATGAAGTAACAGTAGAGTTTTGTAAGCTCTTGTTGCATGTGGGAAATAAAATGACAAAATTAAATCTGAAATTTGGAGTCACACTTTAATTCAGAGGCAATCTAGCTGTCAGCATGCATGGTCAGCTGGAGTACTTAGTGGCCACTGGATAACATTTGCACAATCCAATTATCCCACTTACATTTTTCACTGAGCAAGTTAGGCAGAATATTTTAAATAAATAAAAGACTTTTAACATGATTTAAATGCAATAATAGAATGACTTGGGCTGGCTTCATGCATTGCAGAAGTGAAAGGGTAACAATAACATGCTATAATTTGTAATTTCTCAATTTCCCCTTTCACACACACCCATTCGCATCCTGCCAGCTAAAATTAGCATCTCTAAGAAGTCTTAGCTGGCTCTGTAGATTGGCATATATTGAATGTAAAATCTCGGGGCATAAAAGGTCCAGAATACCACAAAGTTTGCAGAAATGGCAAGCGAATGGTAGGATCTTGGGGTTATCTTTTATTTGAGTATTTGAACAAGCAAACAAAAAAGGAGAGATTTGTCTAGCCATTTAGATTCTCTTCTGTCGTCTATTAGCTTTTTCAGCCTTCAAATATTTTGGTTTTTTTACCGTCACAGAAAGCCATGAGGGCCAAGGAATACGAATGCTTTGTAGTGAAAATTCAAAGACTAGAAAATCTTTGCAGAGCTCTGCAGGAAGAACGGAGCGTATTGTATAAAAAAATAAAAGAAGCACAATTCCCTGAAGAGAACAAAGAAGAGGAGGTGGAAGAAGATGAGGAAGAAGAACAGCAAGCTGGAATGGAGGATAGTCTGGAGAATACAACTACAGTTACAAGTCAGGCTACTGATGAGCCATCTGCCACCAGTGAAATTATCCCAAAAGATTTGGCTGCAGCTTTCATGGTAACTCATGTGAATATGGCTGTGATCCCAACCAATGAAGAAAAAGTAGAAGAACTACATGATCCCAAAGTGTGTGACCCAATTTGTCCTCCTGAGATGATATTGGCTTCTTGCAAGCCACAAGACAACCAGGATTGCTGTATTGATCCAACATCCATGCCCAAAGCAGAGAAACCAAAGGAAGACACAATAAAACTTGGTCCAGATTATCCAGTGCTGAACCTCTCAAATACTGACATGGAAGATGTTGATTAGCACGATAGAATGATGCATTTCCCCCCAAAATAACATTCTCCAACTCTTTTTCCGAAACATTTGTTTTTCATAATAAGACGGCTTTACAAGTGTTTTCAAACCTGCTTCAATTTCATAGAATACACGCTGTTGTATCCCATGATTACTGGTGGTGTTTGAATTTGCTTTATTTCTCATTCAGGTAAAGCCAAGAGCTTCTCTATCATTTAGTAGAAATTATTAAATTAAAAATTAAGAGTTGTCATTTCCACTGGAATTTTTAAAAAAATGGTTAAGTCCTCCTATGGGAAGCCTACTCTCAAATGCTCCAAATAAACTCAATAAATAGTTGGGAAAGGGAGGAACTAAGTGTGCTTGAGACAGCAAAAGCTAGCAAGCTTTAGGGATATAATTAAAAGTAGTAAAATATAATGCCAGACAAGCAAGCCCTAAGCTACTGATTATATATGTCAGAATGATTCAGTCACTATTTCTGTTTTGTTATTTTCAAACAAATTTGCTTAGTTAAATTAAGTTTGAATCTTTGATTTCATTTCCTTTAAATTTGTCAATCGTACTTATTTGATCTGTTCAGGGAGTGGGATACCAAATAATAAATAATCTCTATCAGCAATCTATTAAGTGGTGGAGTGTAAACCAAAAAAATCATGTGGACTATAAACCAAAACAATCATAGGATTGCTGTGGATAGAGTTCATGTATTATGTAAATTAACATTTGAGGCTTAGATCGGATATCATTAAAAAGAGATATTTTCAAATATTTGTGCTGCTAAAGCCTGAACTCCTTTTTACTACTTCTAGTATTTCAAATATAAGGCACCTTGACCTAATTACCTAACAGTAATTCGCCTTATAATTTTCTGCTACTTTCATCATAGTTCAGTCTTTGGGAATGTTCTGGATTTCTGAAAACAAATGTTTTTTTTTTTAATTTATATGCCTTAAGTTGGGATCTTGTATGAAGTGATCTGTCGTAAGCTTTCTGATATAGAATGTTGGTGTTCTTAACACTGATCCATGTCCAAATTTAGAATCGCTGTATTTACATTTAAAATTACATCTTCAGTCAGAAAATCTGACTTGAAAAATAAACTAAATTTGGAAATCTTTCAAGATCCAGTACAAGAACAGGTAGGCCTCAAACTTGGGAGTGGCACTTAATTTTTGCTTTCAAAAATTAGCTGTTCCTTTTGCAATCAATTATTTTGGTGTTATAAAATATGAAAAATTGCCCACCTCTATTCCTATATTCTACCTCAGCAGCCCCCTAACTTCTTAGCACCAGGCGACTGATTTCATGGAAGACAATTTTTTCATGGACTGGGGGTGAAGGTGGAAATGATTTCGATTTCACTCGCTCGCCCACCCGCCATCTACCTCCAGCTGTGTGGACCAGTTCCTAACCAGCCATGGACAGGTACTGGTCCATGGCTCGAGGTTCTGCATTCATATTTTATATTACAAATAATGCATCTGCCTTATTTTTAAAATTGTCATTATTCAAACATGTATGACCACAATCTAGCACCCGAGTTTGTCATTGAATTAAACAATGCCCTGAATTAAACAATGATTCAGTATGTTAACTAGACCAGTGATTCTTAACCTTTTTGAAAGAATCGCCCCCTTGAGCCATTGAGGAAGTTATCATCGCCCCCCTCCCCCAACATAACCTCAATAACAGGGAAATAATTCTTCAATTTATGCGAAATTGGGGAAGGGCCGGGGGGACTTGCTGTTAGGAGTGCCCGCGGGCAGCCATGCCTCACATCCAGCCACTAACAGGCGATCATGGCGGAGTGCTGAGCTCCCTACTCCCGCCAACCACCTTTGCTGCAGACATGAGACCTTCGGCGCCTGCCGCTGTTGCTTACCTTTCTGCCCATGCCGCCGCTGCATTTGGAGCTGCTGCTTCCGCGTTTGGAGCACCACCGACATTTGGAGCGCGTTTGGAGCACCACTGTTTGGAGCACCACCGCTATGTTTGGAGCTGCCGTTTTTGTATTTGGAGTACCGCCGCCATGCTTGGAACTGATGCTTCCATGTTTGGAGCACTGCCGCCGTGTTTGGAGCTGCCGTTTCCACGTTTGGAGCACCTCCGCCACGTTTGGAGCGTGTTTGGAATGACGGCAGTGCTCCAAATGGCAGTAGTGCTCCAAATGTGGAAGCGGTGGCGGTGCCCCAAACGTGGAAGCGGCAGTGGTGCCTCAAACGCGGAAGTGGCAGCTCCAAATGCGGCGGCAATGCTCCGCCGCTGTTTGGAGCTGCCACTTCCGCGTTTGGAGTGCCGCCGCCATTTGGAGCACCGCCGTGTTTGGAGCTGCCGCTTCTGTGTTTGGGGCACCACCGCTGCCTCCACGTTTGGAGCACTGCTACCATTTGGAGTACTGCCGTCACTCCAAACATGCTCCAAACGTGGTGGGGGTGCTCTAAACGGCGGTGGGGCTCCAAATATAGAAGCGGCAGCTCCAAACAGAGCAGCGGTGCTCCAAACTTTGGAGCACCACCGCCGCATTTGGAGCTGCCACTTCCATGTTTGGAGCACCGCTGCCACTTCCACATTTGGGGCACTGCCGCCCCTTCCACATTTGAAGCACCGCTTTGGAGCACCACTCCAAACTTTGGAGCACCACTGCCGCATTTGGAGCTGCCGCTTCTGTGTTTGGAGCCCCGACGCCATTTGGAGCACCCTTGCCACATTTGGAGCATGTTTGGAGTGATGCCAGTGCTCCAAATGGCAGCGGTGCTTCAAACGTGGAAGGGGCGGCGGTGCTCCAAACATGGAAGTGGCAGCTCCAAATGCGGCGGTGGTGCTCCACCGCCGCATTTGGAGCTGCCGCTTCTGTGTTTGGAGCCCTGCTGCCGCTTCCACATTTGGGGCACCGCCGCCCCTTCCACGTTTGGAGCACCGCTGCCATTTGGAGCACTGCCGTCACTCCAAACATGCTCCAAATGTGGCGAAGCTGCTCCAAATGGCGGCGGAGCTCCAAACACAGAAGCGGCAGCTCCAAACGCAGTGGCAGTGCTCCAAGGTTTAGAGCACCGCCACCATGTTTGGAGCTGCCACTTCTGCATTTGGAGCACCGCTGCCACATTTGGAGCTGCTGCTTCTGTGTTTGGAGCCCTGCTGCCGTTTGGACCACCCCTGCTACGTTTGGAGTGTTAGCAGTGCTCCAAATGGCAGCGGTGCCCCAAACATTGAAGCGGCAGCCGCAAACACGGCAGCGGTGCTCCAAATGGCGGCGGCACTCCAAACGCGGAAGTTGCAGTTCCAAATGCGGCGGCGCTGCCACTTCTGTGTCTGGAGCCCTGCCGTCATTTGGAGCACCCCCACCACGTTTGGAGTGTGTTTGGAGCGATGGCAATGCTCCAAATGGCAGCAGTGTTCCAAACGTGGAAGCGGCAGCTCCAAACACGGCAGTACGAAAAAAGTTTCAAAAGTGTCCCCAAAACTTCTCGCTCCATCGCCCCCATATCAACCCCCTTCCATTCCTTCGCCCCCACGACGCCCCTTTTCATTACATTGCCCCCCTGAAAAACAAAATCGCCCCATGGGGGGCGATATCGCACAGGTTAAGAACCACTGAACTAGACTATATGATTTTATGCCTATCAATTGAATTCACACATTCTTTTTAAACACTGGATCGCATCTGAGGAATTCTAGCCTAGTTTCAATATTAAGATTTTCATTTATAATCTCCTTAATATTTTAAACGTTGCCTTAAGTTTCCATTTGCTAGGGTTTTTTTCCTGTTTTTTATTAGACAAAAGCTCACATTTCTACAAAAGCTGTCAGATGTGAATATTTTTATGGGGACTATAAACAGAAATTTGAATTAGGCCTAATAATAATCAGATTCTTCAAAACAGTTGAGAGATATTATCTCAGTAATGTGAAGAACCATCTGAAAAATAGTTGATAATATTTGTCTGACATCATCTAGCTATACTTTACCACCTGTATTGAAGAAATTCAAATTAGGAATGACTCCAGAACCAATTTCACAGTAGGAATCTCTCAGCATTAGATATTAGAAAATCTATTTGAAGGTCTCTATACTATTACATTGTACTGTATAATTTATTGTGATTGCACTTTGGAGAGTGGGAGAGCAGGCTGGTTTCCAAACCAATTTAAAAATAATAGAAATGACTACAAAGGCAAAACAGAAAGAAGTGTTACATGTAAGAGCAACAACACTAGGCCTTTGATCCCATAGTCCCACCCAAACAGGCAGAGTCTGTAAGATAAGCCAAATGAATCATTAATAAGTAGCAAGTCTATATCTGAGATTTTCATTGAACTGACACATCTGTCACACAGAAATGAGAATAAGGGTTTCCACTTACTGAAGTTTTCTGACTTTTTAAAGCTATAAATACTAAAAGGCTGGTGCACACATAAGTTTTAATTCAGCAGCAACTCACAACTTTATCCATTGTACTTACAGATCAAGAATTTCAAGCAGCCAGAAAAAGCTTGCCAGAACTGATGATCACAATTATTTCAGTTTCTACATGACATTAGCTACTAAATGAACTTTGTTGTTTTATGTAACTATTAGGGGTTGGGATGTTTTAAGATATAGGTAGTACTCAATTTACAAACAGTCACTTAGTCACCATTCAAAGTTACAACACACCCCAAAAAAGGGTTCAAAGGGTTCTGACATCTGTCCCCAGTCATGTGCATTTATGGCTGTTTGCTGCATCCAGTGGTCAGGTGACTGCAATTTACATTTTTGGTTTTGCTTAACAATCATGTGTTTGCTTCATAATCACTATTGAAGACCACCACAAAGGTCATAAATTCTGTTGGTCATGTGGTGACCCACTTTACAACTGAAATTGTGGGCTCAGTTATAAATCAAGGACTACCTGTTAACTTGTTTACAAATGTTTTAGAAAATAATGTAAAATTTGCTATTGGTAAAGAAACTCTGGAAGCCTTAGGTATGTGATACAAATGGGTAACAGCTGATCAAAAGGGGCTGCTGGATAGTATTTTAAGATCGTTATCCTAGGAAGCTGGAAAGGAACGAAAGATGCACAGAAGAACTGACAACAGATTCAGCTTTCCATTTAAATCCAGACCGGTCTCTTGAACAATTTTATGCAATCAATAGTTTCACATTTGTTTCCTTTCAGCATCAGCATTCATGCTTATACATGCTGTTTTTTTTAAAAAATAGCCCACTATTAATGTAGAATGCCTCTTTATACAGATGTGCCTATATTTATTTTGAATCCCTGATATAGAAACCAACAAAGATTATTCCTTCATATTGCTATTACCTAGCTTTCAGGAACTAGTGGCTGAAATGTCCGCTCTCACACCAAAACAGTGAACCCTATTTAAAGAAGGAAGCAACTTTCACAAGCCAAGTCTTGTAACCTGAATCTCGGAAGCCAAGTGATCTCTCATTTGTTTTTTGAGGGGGTGAGGAGTTCAGCAAAAAAATTAAGTGGCACATTCAAACCCTAATGTCAGTCTTCCTCTTTAAGAGCCTATTCTTAATTTCGGGACAATACATTCTTGATTGCTTCATGTTCACTTTTAGATATAGTGATGGAGATCAGAATGGATTTCACTAAAATGCTCCTAACAAATCTATCTAGATGGTATATTCTCCTTTAGTGCAGAAAGGGATCCAAAACAGTCTCACCAAACAGAAATATATCCTGGGATTAATACCAGAGGTGAAATGCAACCGGTTCTGCCCGGTTCTCGAGAACCGGTAGCGGTGATGAGCAGCAGAGAGAGAACCGATTCTCTCCGCCGCCCGCCCAGTCTCCTATACTCACTTTCATGACCAGAATTCGAAGCGCAGCTGCTTTGCGTGGCACAGAATAGCGCCGCGTGGCAGCTGCTGCAGCAACCGGCATCGTGCAGGCTTGCAGGAGAAACTCTCTGCGCCTGCACAAATGCTTCTGCGCCTGCGCAAATGCTTCTGCGCCTGCGCAAATGCCTCTGCGCCCGTGCAAAATGCGTGTTTGGTGCGCGTGTGCATGCAAAGTGTGTGCATGCACGCAAAGCCCACCAATCCACACCCACCAAACCGGTGGCAACTTTATTTGTATTCCGTCCCTGATTAATACCATGCATTAAAGACATTCTACCAAATGAGACTTTGGCGTAGACATCCAATTTAATTTTTAATGTCAAACTAATGATATGGAGGACCAGATTGCAGATATCCATCAGTAAAACCTCTATATTACTGGTGACTAAAAAGGATCATAAGCTCTCCCTGAAAAGGACAAACCCATTCTATGATTTAATGCATATGCAGATATGGTGTCAGAAACAACACAGAATTCTATGGTTGCATCCTAGAAAGTCACAAAGATGTAATCTGGTGAAGCAAACCTTGTCTGTCCATTCCTTTAATTTTGGTGTGCACTCATTTAAGAATTTGTCATTAAATCTCAATCACGTTTTGCAGTGACTATAAGAGCTTTCTTACTGCTGTTACCAGAAGCATATATATTCATTTTATTGGCTATGTGCTTCAGAATTAGCAATAGCATCAACTGCAGAAGTCATGAAAGATTGTTTTATTCATGAGATGGAGTGCCTGAAACAATCAGACTCTTGAATCTTGTCACATCAGAGAATCAGAATCAAAAGAAGCCATTCAGTTCAATCCTGTTCAATGCAAAAATGCAAATTAAAGCATACATCCAAGATACAATGCTGCCATTTGAATACATTCAGTGAAGGAGTGCCTACCCCTTTTTAGGGTACTATTGTTGAACTTTAAATAATATATTTTCCCTCTATCATTTAATAGAAATCTGCATCCCTTCCAGTTAAACATATTATCCCAAATTCTACACTCTGAAAAAACTGGGGGGGAAAGACCTAGCCTCTTTTGGGTGAAACATTAACCAGTTATTTAAAAAGTGATGAATGCTATCAAATGCTTCTTTTTCTTTTACAAGACTAAATATATTCAGCTCTTTCATTTATTTATTTTTATATTTATTTGGTTTGTCAATTGCTTATAAGATATTTAGTTGTTCTTCAGAGATCAGAGATGAGTCAGAGTACCATTAGCAAAGGATGGTAGAAGGACTGGGCAAGACCTGTTGTGAGACTTATTTCATACCTATTGTCTTGGCTGTTTGGCTTCCTGAATGAACTATTCCAGGTGGTAATTTCAGATATTATATAATTCATTGCTGGAGTTCTTGACTTAAACTAAGTTTGCTGGCTGGGGAATTCTGGGAGTTGAAGTCCACAAGTCTTCAAGTTGCCAAGGTTGGACATCTCTGCTCTAAAGCCTACCAATATTCTGAAAGTGACCAACACTGCAAAGGTCTTTCAGGCCTTCTGACATATTGTGAATTTGGGCTGACAAAGCCATTCTGGACTCTACTTGGTGCTGAATCTTATCTTAAAGTAACAACAGGGCCCTGCACTTTCATGGTGGTAACAGACACTGAAATGACCCTCACGTTATTACTGTTATTATCTTACTTTAAAAATACTTCTGCAGGATGCTTTGTACAGGCCTCCTACATACAACGCTGTGAACCTTTATCTTTAAAACAGCCACAAACATAATCCACCACAATTTATTATTTTAATACAGATAAATCACAACCCCAAAACTTAACACCACAAAAATGGCATCATAAACAATTGTTTTAAAGTTTATCAACATTCATTTGCTATGTACATATTTTCCCCCTGCAAAAGTGCAATCCAAAACTTTTTTTTTCCTTTTGAGGAAAAAAGGCTTTTATTGACAAATGCAAATAGGGCAGATACCTCACAACAATTTGCCCTTGCATACCTCGTACAATTAAATCAGAAAATTAAATTTCCTACATGTCTTCCTATCAAAAGAGCACACTGACAGAATCACCTGTTGCCTCAAATCTGGTTTTCAGTAATTCACTCACTTAAAATGATCAAATAAGCACCATAGTCGTATTAGTCTCAGGTGCACTTAATGTTTTTAAATGGAGTTAAAAATATATGTTTGTTTGTGATCAAAGACACTATTCTGCTGTTTTTTTAGGAACACGTTTTCCTTTCTCTTTATGAAGGGTGGGAAAATGCAGGATTAACATTTAATATCTTCATTTTGTTATTTGTATGTGGAGGGGTGGTTACCCATATGGAACAATTTTCTGCCACAATATTAGCATCGTGTTATCAAATACAAATGCCACAGTAAATAAAAAGTTTTATCAAGTTTGGAAAAGATCATGTGGACACAGCAAAAGAATTTAACATGGTCTTCCAATGGTTTAAGAAAAAAACAGTTCAGAGATATAATACAGTCATTATGGTGATGACTGAGGAAATAAATTTCTGCCAGATGCAGTACAGGATATAGTCTGTTGCACACCTTGGCAAAGTGAAATGGCTATATATGACTATCGTATCTTTTCTTTAATGTACACTGAGAGCATATGCACCAAGACAAATTCCTTGTGTGTCCAATCACACTTGGTCAATAAAGAATTCTATTCTATTCTACACATGGAGACGATAAGTGGCAGTTTCTAAAACAACTGTGGAAACTTTGAAAAAAGATGCAGCTATGCAGCTGCTTTAACATTTCAAAGAAATCGGCCCTGTTTACTGTCTAGTACATTGTGAAGCTCCTCTTTCAAAGGATTTGTCAGACCTAATTTATGTGATATAGCATTATATGCAATCATCAAGAAAGTCAAATTAATTCAAATTCATATATATCAAGAACCGTTATTTTGGGGAGGTACTGATGATGCTAACCCACAATAGATAATTTATACACTATAGATATCAATCTTATATCAGGTTGGTTTTAGGAAATTTCTAATATGCTTTCTTTAATGAAAAAAAGAAATGCATTTATTTGTAAGATTTATATTAGCATGTAAACAGCCCAGAAATGATTTTTGCTAATGAAAGTGCCCTTTTTTGTGCAATTCATTCAATTTACTTCCTATTCTCTCAATGTCTTGATCCTGTATCATTTAAGATTAATTGCAATTCTGCAAACTCCCTTTTTAAATGGCTATACCCACAACATGCATTTGTGGAGACATAATTTGAGCAGATGCTAAAATATAACCAACACCTCGTATAGAACTCAATTTTCATACTGCCAGTTTCAATGAATACATGAAGCCCCCAGGAGCAATTTTCTTCAATACTGAAGGATGCCAAATATCTGCAGGGGGAGTGTGCATAAAAAATCACCCCCCTTTCCCGCCCTCCTTTTTCCAAACTGCTAACATAGTATTTATTTGCCTTATATTTTTCTTGATATCTATGATTTTAGATTTTGATTACTATGCTGCTACTCTGCTTTAGTACTCGCCTTAAATTTTGAATGAGCAAGTTGATGAACACTACCTTTGAAGCTAAAAAAAACTTGATGGCTATGGATATGAGGTTTCCTGGATAATTCACACTGAGTGAAGTAGACAGGAGTAGTAATAGCCCCTATGAAACTTGTTACCGAGTAATGCCTGACATATTTAACATTGTGTTCTATGCATGCAGGTTGTGAGTAATGCATGCACATAAATATGACTTCGCGGCCTCTATCATTCCTGTATAATTTAATATCAATCAAATATATCAATTAGGAAGGAACTCTATGCCTCAGGCAGTGACATATATACAACTGCCAATGTTCAAATTTTTACATGGTGATGGGAAAGAGGAACATGGTTTATAATCCAAACCAAATGCTAAATTGTACACAGCATGCAAATTAGAAAATAAACAGTATCAATAGAAAAATCCAATTGAATTGAAAAGTAAAATACCTCACTACTATTCCCCTGTCTTGAATAATTACAATAACGTTAACAATAAATGTTTTTGGAAATTAGAATCCAAATATTTCAAACAGTTTGACAGTCTTGCAGGGCTGAAAGAAAACATAGTTCATCAGACCACATATTATTGGATATCCATTTTATTATACTTTTGAAGCATGTGTGTCTTTTCATTCATGCCTGCCATGATCCCAATGCAGCATTTTCCTTTCAATAGATTATTGTTGCTACACAATGTTTATTGTCCAGTACAAAATTTGGAGTGATTAGATCCACCAAAACTCTACAGAGCTTATACATACTAGAATAATCGTCTCCCAAATAACACTCTTCAGTTGGTCTGAAACTAGTATTCCCAAATCTGTGAGTTACAGACCCAACAATTGAAACAAAACAGAGAAAACTGCACTTTAAAAATGTAATTATTTCTCTGTACATCTTTTTTTTTCAGGGCTACTTGATGGAGGTTGCATCATGTTGAAGAACTGCTAATCTTCCCTCCTCCAATCCAAATTACTTCTTCCCCCAGAGCTGTTTTGAGCTAAGTAGCCTAGAACATCCAAATTATAACTGAATGTTACTGTTGCTACATTTCACAACAACTCTAGAAAAGGAAAGAAGTTTATATTGCCCACACTGACCCATCACATCATTGCAATAGACTCCAAATTATCACATGCAATATTCATAACAACCTAAAATAAAATTATATTGCAAAATCTTATCACAAATTTCTGATGTGACAGCTCATTTGCTCCTTAGTGCTGATCTACAGAAATTACATTTACCTGCTTATCTTTGGAAATAATGTTATAATTATAGTTCAATAAAACATTCCATTTTCAAGTAGATCATTTGTTTCTGTTGAAGAATTTGTGCTGAAAAACCAAATAATACTACCAAATTTCAAAAGACTGAGCATTCACTTTTAACAAAAAATTTGCACATGTACAGATAAAGTAATTACAATACTGATAAAAGAACAACAAAATAATTATTTTGTTCTTAAATTTCTTATGTTTTGTTTTTGTATCTCTGAGGAGTACAAAAAAGAATCCTTTCAATTATTTCACTTTTAATTTATCATAAATTAAAAGTTCCTAAAAATTAAGTAAAAGTGCCATTTCAAAATAGATACCAAAAGTGGGTTTATCCTGTTTTAATACAACTTAATTCAAGCTAGGATTCAAAAGACATAAAAGTGAATTCCACAAGTCATGGCGCACAATCTCACATGATAACATGTATCCAAAACAGCAGGGAGGTTCAAAATATTGAGGTCTATTATTCAACAAGATAGTGTAAGCTACTACTTTAGCAGTTCTTTTGAACCATGAACCCTTGGTATGAACCTTAAATATGCTGAAGTCTTTTAACTGATTCCTTGTCTGTTTATACACAGCCCATATCTGCACACATAATCTTGGAAGTATTTCTGCAGAAATTTTTCCAGATGATATGTGAACAACTAATAAAAACTGTTCTATAAACACTATTCAGTTTTAGAGAACACTTTTGAAATACTGTAAAGAAATCATTAAATATTTCAACTTTTATGAAAATTAATTCACAGGTAGGCACCCTAATCTATCATCCTTCATTTAGTTTGAACATCGTTTACTGTAACTGTATCAAGAGACAAGGGTTAATCACAATGAAAAAAATCTGCAACGTAAATTGCAGATACCTCTCTTGATAACAGATTTTGTAATGAGTTTTGCAGTACTACCGAACACTCTAAGGTGACTTTCAAAATGCTTGAAAAAAGTTGAAATAAAACAACTTATTAAAATTGCAAGCTTGTTAGCTTGTTGGGGGTTTTTGTAGAAATTTCCCTGACTGTTTGAATTACAGTGTTAGTGGAAACAGCATGATCTGTCAGTGAGAGTAACTATGAATATCAAATATATATCCCAGGAAGACACTATGCAAAAATAAAACAGTTTTAAACAGTGCATTTTCTGACATAGTATTACATTCATTTGTCAATGGTTAATTTTACCTCAACAAACAGAGTCTCCAACTGTATTAACCAGCACTACTAATATTATCAAGTCATGATTTTGCTCCCAGGAGTGATGAAAATTCAACGAAGGAACAAAATACGAAGATAATCATTGAACAGAGGTACACACAAGGAAAATGTCTTTGAAAAGCTGGCTGTACAACAACCTAGCATCCTTTCTTAGTTTATCTAAAATGTACAGATAGGATCTGCATACAAACGTGAAGTCTATGGATTAACATTAAGCAACTGAGAGGTTATGACAATTTGTGATCCTGGGGCACACCTCCCATCTCTCTTCCATATGTTATATTAGGCCTTGAAATATATTAGAGTACATGGGAAAAGGCAGTAATAATGGGAGTGCTGCTTAGCATGGAACCACTTTCTATTCCCCCAACATCTTCAAAATCTGTCGAGTCTCCCACTGTTCAGAAATGATTTTCAGGCCACAGTGGAAGACTGTAGGGGCCACCTTATTCAGTGATGGGATTCAAATAATTTAACAACCAGTTCACCCAGGGTCACGTTGGCTATCATGAGGGGCATGGCCCTTCCCATCCTCCAACTTCGCCGCACATGTGGGATGAGCCTCCTGCAAAAGCCAACCTGACCCTGGGCAAACCAGTTGTTAAATTACTCATGCCAAAGTGGATCCTGGGCGCTGTGCTGCAATGGAGAAACGGGAAACAGAGTGGCCGGCACGAGAGGACGATCAGGGAGAAGAGGGAAAGTGGCTTTCTGCTTCCCTTGCTCCTGCGCTCCATTGCCTGTTTCTCCATTGTAGTGCAGCACCCAAGATCCACTTTGATAGCCCCCCCCACCCTGGGGGGGGGAGATTTAACAACAGTTTGTGTGAACTGGCTGAATACTACCACTGACCTTACCCCCATGATGCTGGATTTCACTCTTCATCTGGGCAGACTTAGAATTTTCTTTCTTCTACACGTTTATAAAAATCTGTTCATCTCTCCAACCTACAACTACTTGTCCATATCTTGGAGTCACTGTTTTCATTTAATAAAGGGAACAAATAGAATGGAATTTTCTCTCCAACCTGGGTGAATATAGACAACTCCCCAGATGTGATGGAACATCTTTTTCTGAATACCCAGGCAGTGAGATCCTAACCCATCTGGAAAAGAATTAGGATAATATGATAGAGAGAGAAAAAAAGATGGCACTGCATCTCCAGCCTTCACTGAAATCATGGCAAGAGGACCTCTGTCTGAATGACACACATCTACACAGGAACACATGTACACAATCACACAAAGCTGCTGTACTTTCATTTCAATTAGAAAAAAAGGCCCCCCTCCCCTTCACAGAGCAGATCTTATAAAAGATATGTAAAATAAATGGAACAATACTCATAAAATAGCTATTACTATGGCAAAGCTTTTGTCAATAAGCCTCCAGAACTTTAAATGAGGAAAATGGCTTCACAAAATGATAGTCCAAATTTCCACAGTGTGGACACTGCTGAACGTTGCTGTATTCTGAGAAATACTGCATCCCAATACGTACATCTATAACAGGTTTCCCACAGTGTTTACAGTTCAGCCGAGCCTGTAATAGACAGAGACAGAGAAAAAGAGAAGAGAATTTCAAAAATCTCATAATTGGCTGCCACCGTCCACCAAACCCTATCATGCTTCTGTTTGTTTTATTCTTGCTGAATACACTTTGTGATTATAGCCTGATGGGCCAATTCCTACTATAGCTTGTACTTGGGAAAGCTTGGCTGAATAATAAAATGCATAACATCGATTTCTTGTGTCTGTAGAATCAGCTATTAATGTGTTTTCATAGATTAAAAAAATGAATCAGTTACCTAGAGAGGATTTCATTTTACAATGCCTACATTGTATGCATAGATTTCTCTAGGTATATCAGACAATAATGGAAGGCAAGGATTAAATCTAGGGGGATTTGATTCTTTTGATTCATTTTATCTTAACATCTGGCCAATATGACCCTGAAGTATTGACACTGTTCCTCTAGGAGGGCATTTCCAGGAGATGAAACAGCATTGCACCACCAGGTTTCATCTTTATCTCAATGCACACTGAGATAATTACAGTGCTATCTTCTCTATGTGTACATGCAATTCCACACTACATGTTCTTTAATGAAGATGTACAGGACACAGACAACAAACACATAAATTCTTCTTAATCATTAGCTGCAGTGCTCCAATAGTCACTTGGGCCTCTCCTCATCACTGTGAATGGGAGCCAGTACTGAAAGAAGGGTATTGTTGGAAAATGCTCAGCCAGGTAGGGCGAAGGCTCAAGCAGAGAATTAGCCTTCAATCACTGCACAGTTAGAAGACATCCAGGACTGACTCCTTCCCCCCGCCCAAGCCCCACAGAGCCTTATCTATTTGTTCCCAAAGGAAGGCAAGCAATCTAGGGAGGTTCCTGTTATATAGGCAGAATACAATAAAGTAGTTAGCCTGAACTCTATCCATATGGATCTATATGCTTGAACCTGACTGGTACGCTGGCAGTGCACTTATGAGCTATGTGCTTTTGGAAGAGAAGCAGCATCCACCTGAGAGTCATGAATGTATCCTTATCCATGAAATAGTGTCTAGACAGCTATCACTATATCCCGGAGGCTTGCCAAGACCATGGAACATAATTTACTAAAATATGAATCTTTCATAATACTAACCTGACAACAAGGAGAGGCTGCTAGAATGTCATAAGTATACATGGTTCCCAGCTGATGCCAGCTTCCATCCCACCGAGATTTGCACTTTATGCAGATAATTTTATGAACCCCTTCTAAACAGTCTACACAAACAGCATATAGGTGCATAAGCCTTCCTGTGGAGAGAAATTTGTAAAAACAGATTATATCAAATGTATCACAAAATTAACACATTGACAGATTGTGAATGGCATTTTTATCAGAAAATGCAAGAAATGAAGATGCATACAGCAAACATGTTTCTAACCATCTTCTGTCCAAATACCATTAACAGAGAAAATCTATATTATTCAAAATTACATTCCTAACTTCAAATACAAATTATTCTTTCATTACTAGTTTAATCTAATGCTGACAGTCAACAGCCAACCGGTATTAGTTTCTAAATAGAGGTTGTTGGCATTTAGGATGTAAAATTTAGTCTTTAAAAATTCAGATTTTTAATTAAAACTACAGATCAACTATACTAAAACTAACACATGATCAGAATGAGAAGCTCATTTGTCACATCAGAATGAACAAGACAAGCATTCCAATTTTCAGTTCAACTAAGAAGCTTAACAAATAACTTTAGAGAATTACTATTGTATTACATACTTACTCTCAACTTCATATCACATGCTTCAGGGGGGGATGGACTCTATGCTATTGTAAATTCATAATAGATTTTTGCTTCATTTGCAAAGCAAAAGTAGAACCCAAAGTTAATTAGGTATCTCCATATATTTAATTTACAGTTATTATTTCATAAACATTTATAGTATTTGTATATGTGAATAAAAGTCATATATGATCATCCTTTTTTGGCAAAAGAATACAACACACAAACTCTTTATGCAGAGAAGAAGTCAGGAAAAACAGATTCTTCTCAACAGGAACTGCAGGCTTTTTTAAACCACAAAGTCTCTGCTATAACTCAGTTTCAGGAAAGAGTTCAAACTGCTACATGAATAAACTTGCGTACTCTGCATAAATACAGAAAAGATTCCAGTGTGAAAGCAGGAAGGTAGAATTATTCCTATAGCAATTGTGCTTAACTCATAATATACAATATGGAAAAACAAACTTCCTACAGTATATATTTGTTTAGGAGAAGCTGCCCATTTCATGTAGTTTTCACCTGGAAAAATATTAGAAAATGTGAAATAACTGTCTCATCAGAGATGGATACTAGCTAGCCCAATTTAGGTACTTACCTGGATGTTATATGGTGCTAATCCATACCGTAGTTTGTTTAGTTACTATTGAACTAAATCACAGTTCACAGCTTATGTCAAATTTTAAAAATCAAGTGGATTAATAAAACACACAAATATGTAGTTGTATTGTATATTTGGTTTGGTTTTAGCTTAATACTGTGTGAGCCCAAACACATTATTCTAATCCTGATAGGGTGACTCATTATTATTATTCTTTCCTCTCATTTATAAATCATTTCATCCATTTTTAATTTACAATAATTATATATATTAAATAAGCAATAGTAAATACTAATCTCCAAGCTAATTTTCAAAACTCTTTAAACTTTTTATTCCTTAACCCAGTTTATTCTCCTCCAAATTTCATGTGACATCCAAATCAAGGGAGCTATAGAAATTACCAAGTATGGAATGGAAGCAGGAATTGCATGGAAGGACAATGCAAAGTGACCCTTTAGTATTTCTGTACTCTTCAAACTATGATTTGTAAATATCTGTAGGGGAATTAGATATCACTTTCCTCTGCCCAACAGCTGGGATCATCTACCTGTATAAACATTTAGCATGACTATATTCCAGTCCTTCATCTATTCCCGCTTCTGAAATTTTTACTTCCCTCCCTGCTAGGTAAGATGAGAAACAAGTTTACAGACTCCTCCCCCGCCATCTTATTTGTATATATACAAATGTATATATTTATAAATTTATGTACAGGTGGTCCTCAATTTACAACGGTTCACTTAGTGACCATCCAAAGTTACCACAGCACTGAAAAAAGTGACTTATGACATTTTTTACATTTATGGCTATTGTGGTGTCCCTATGATCACGTGATTTACATTTGGATGCTTGACAACTGACTCACATTTATGACATTTACAGTGTCCCAGGGGTCATGTGATCATCTTTTGTGTCCTTCCCCCTTCAAAGGGGAAGCCAGATTTACTTAACAATTGTGTTACTAATTTAACAACTACAGTGATTCACTTAACAAATGTGGCAAGGAAAGTTGTAAAACGGAGCAAAACTCAGTTAACAAATTTCTCACTTAGCAACAGAAATTTTGGGCTCAATTGTGGTCGTAAGTCGAGGACTACCTTTATTTGTATATTATTAAGCATTTGCAATTATTTTGGGAAATTTCCTCAGGCTTCATTATTTTGCTTTTAGATTAAATATCCCAAGTTTAAAAATGATCAGAATGGCTTCTTTAAATTCATACTGAGAAATGACAGGGCTGCCAGATCTGGATAGCAAATGGTCAGATTACCACTAGAGTAGTTACTAGGGTAATATTCCAATTCTACTTCCCAGATTTTGGTAGTTCAGTTCCGATAGCATCATATTATGGTCAAATGTGAATTTTTAAAAGACTCTTTAGGAATATGCATTTGGGAATTAAAGCCTATAAATACCCAGAAGCCCTAATGTCTATAATTAAGCAACCTCAGGGTGGTAAAATGAACGAGAGGAAATACAGGAAATCCCTTATTTACAATTCATTTCACAACCATTCAAAGTTACAATGGCACTGAAAAAAATGACTTATGATTTGCCCTCAACACTTCTAACCACTGCAACATCCCAATGGTCAAATGATCAAGATGTGGGGTGTTTTGCAATATACATGTATTTGACCATTGCAATATTCCATTGACCATTGTCATTAGATCACCATTTGTGATGTTCCCAGCTGCAGTTAATGGAGGAAGCCACTTTCACTTAGCAATCATAAGGTTTATTTAATAACTGCTGTGAGTCACTTAATAACTATGGCACAAAAGATCACAAAATTGGGTGCAACTGACTTAAGAGCTGCCTTGTTTATCGACAGAAATTCTGGTCCAAATAAGTCAAGAATTCTCTGTAAAAATAATTGCTGCTGCTGCTGTTTATAAAGTCTATCTTTCAAATAGTCAAAAAGGCATTTTTAACAAATATACAATATCACTAACTTGGTTTTAACCAATGTAATACTATAAAAAATGTGCAAGAGTTGATATGGTTCTACTGGTAACTACCTAAGTATCAAAAACAGCTCATACAGTTGCCAGTACCAAAAGTGTAATTTCAGTTATGAAACAGCTTGTGGGAATGAATTGCACAAACATAATTAAATATTGGCCTGAACATTTCAACAAGAATAATTTATGCACTATCAGAATAACACAATCGGATTATGTAATCTTGACTGTTTGGGACATTTTAAGGAAAACTCTAAGCAGGGTATATAATTCACTGAAAATTCTGCAGCGGTCTTTTAAAAGTACAATCACATGAAGAAATGCAAAACATAATGTTTTCATTCCAATACATTGGCTATTGCAAATCAATAGCTGATAACCAGAAGATATGTGAACACAGTGCACCTTATTTGCATATTTGCACATTATTTGTAGTCGTTAATACCTCAGCAATTGAAACAAGTGCAATCATACCAGTCAGCATTTTTCATACTGTATGACTATGCTTTGTTTTTAAGGGTTTTTTTCTGACTTTTCTTTTAAAAATACTGCTTCTAGGCTACAAAATAGGCTTATTTTAGAACTCAGCATTTGTTTTGATGATTTACTATCAATGCAGAACAAAACATAAATTAAGCCTTGTACACTTAAATAGCCAATTATGCAATTTGGGCTACAATCCATATCATTACTGTTCTACTTATCCAAGAGCAGTAGACAAAATAAACCTTTAAAACTACTAAGTAAAAAGAGTAATAATGCAGACCTCAATCACAGAAAACTCTAAAATAATTAAAATGCAGTCATTTAAAAATGAAGTTCATTTGAAAAATAAATTTCAAAGATAATATCAGTGGTGCATTTTGAAAATTGTTACCACTGGTTCGGTGGGCGTGGCTTGATAGGCGCGCTTTGCATGCACGTGCACACTTTGTTCAGGCGCAGAGGCATTTTGATTCGCCTCCTGCAATCCTGCACTCCCTGTCGCTTCAGCAGCTGCCGAGCAGCTATTGCTATGCCACAGAAAGCAGTTGAGCTTTAAAAGCAGGACATAAAAGTTAGTATGGGAGCCTGGGTGGGCAGGTGGGCCCAACACAGAGCATCGGAGAGAACCGGTTCGGTCTTCACTGCTCATCGCCGCTACCGGCTCAGCAGAACCGGGCCGAACCGGTAGAATAACACCACTGGATAGTATGGTCCTGGAAGTATTACTATGACTGACTACGATGGGCAAATACAGAGAAGGTGTACATATCATGCTAAATTCTAATGTGTATGATTTGGGCCTATTGACATACATGAGTAGTCTTAGCCACAAGAGTTTGCAAACCATCAATGCAAAGGATGAGCTATTTCAATGTTGTGAGACTCTGTATGTTGCAAAGTAAGAAAGTCTGCATTTCTAAATTGTGTCTAAATTGTGTAGGCGTAGTTTTGTGTTTTACTACCTTAAAATAGTAAATTATGTTTTCAGTTTTCAGCAATCATGCCCAATGCAGATAGCAAAAGAGGGATTTGAAATTGAACTCTCTTGATTTATGACTTAGCAGGCAATCAGCACATTCAATGTGAACCCACCATCAATCTTGCCTCATTTATCTTCTGGTGGGTTGCATTGGCCTCTAGATTTGCATTAAAAGAAGTAGTCACAGTCGGTGATAGACCATGTTTTGCTCCCATATTAGAAAACCCAAACTCTTAAGTTATGTTTAATGTTAATTTTATGTAGCAGAAATAAGCCACTACTGTAAATTACAATGTTAAGTTGGTTTGTTTCCATTCATTTCAAATTTATCATTAAAATCAAATTTTTATTTATTTTATCAATTTAATTTTATTATTAATTTTAACAACCTAATTTATGCAGCCGTTCTCTTAATTATTCTCATCTAATCCTTTTTTTCCTCTAAGCACAGAAGATACCAACAATCTTAGAGAGTTTCTAATCATTTGTCTTTCTAGCCTGATTGCTTTTGTCTTTGCAAATTTCTTATCTAAAAGCTTCCTAACAGCAAGCTTCAAAAAGTTTTATTACAGTTCTGAAGCTACAACCATTTATTTAATGACCATTCAATGACCAGCACTGAAAAAAGTTAGTTATAACCGGTCTTCACACTTATGACTGTCACAGCATCTGAATGGTTATATGATCAAAATTCAGTCACTTGACAAGTGGCATGCGTTTATGACAGTTGCACTGTTCCATGGTCATGTGATCACCATTTGGAACCTTCCCAGCCAACTTCCAACAAAGTCAATAGAGAAACCAGATTCGCTTAATCTGTAATTATTTAACTTAGTGAATATCATTCACTAAACAAATGCAGTGATGTGCTAAATAACTGTGGCAAAGAGTCATAAAATGGGACAAAATTCACTTAGCAACTGTCTAGTAGGCAACAGAAAATTTGGAGTCAATTATGGTCTTATATCAAAGATTACCTGTATATTATAGGTAGTCATCAATTTATGATCACAATTGGAACGTGAATTTCTGTTGCAAGTCTCTATTAAGTGAGTCATGATCAATTTTAATGACTTTTTTGTTAAGTGAACCACTTCAATTGTTAAGTGAATCACATGGACTTCCACCCTTGACTCTACTTGACAGAAGTTGCTGGAAAAGTTGTAAATGGCAATCATACGATCCCCCCCAACGCCCTGCAATTGTCATAAATATATGCCACTTTGCCAAGTGCTCAAATTTTGATCACATGATACTGCAACAGCCTTAAGTGCAAGTTCTAAGTCACTTTTTTCAGCGCTGTTGTAATTTTGAACAACCATTGAACAAATAGTTATAAATCAAGGACTACCTCTATCCAAACACCTAAAATCCAAAATATGCTTCTTGCAAGCAAATGCAAATTTAGAATACTAAAGAAATAGAAAATTGTTCCACTAGCAATTCTTTTTCTGCCTAAGTTCCAAGTATATATCTGTAAATATAAGCACATTATGGATCAGAAAGACATGGGGCAAACAAAAAGAAAACAAATTTAATTATTCAAGGAGAGAAGCAATCTAGAACTAAGGAGAAAATTCCTGACAGTTAGAACAATTAATCAGCAGAACAGCTTGCCTCCAGAAATTGTGGGTGTTCCGGCACTGGAAATTTTTAAGAAGAGATTGGATAACCATTGGTTTGAAATGGTATGGGGTTTACTGAGCAATGGGACAACATGTTTCCTGAGAAGGTTTCCTGAGCAGGGAGTTGGACTAGAAGACCTTCCAATTCTAATTACCTGCAGCCTTTTTTTTTTACACAATTTCTCTGCTTTTACACAATTTCTTTGCATATTCTTTGCTGAAAGTATATTTCTTCTACCAAGCTATTTTCAAACAGAAGAGACAGTTAAAATTTTATGAAGCTTTTATTATGGTCTATTGTACTAGCCTTCATCAATCTGAGCATCTTCACATTGTATGAATATGTCCATATTTTTCAGCAATAGCCTTGCTGGTTGGGGATTCAAGAAACTGAATTCCAGACATTTAGGAATAATGCACAAGATGGAAAAGGCTAATGTAGACCACCTTCTAAAAATGCAAGATATTAACATAAATTATAGACTTTAGTTATGCCATTTAAGAAATAGCCAATAAATTTAATAAATACATAAACAAAACAAAAATAAAAGCAACCTGTACCTTGAAGGTGACAGGGAACATCATACTCAATTTCATCATGTCTTGATGGGCTAAGAAACAAGGTTCCATCCACCAGTGGAAACTGTTCAAATACAGGCAATGCTCTATGGCATAACGCACAGTTGACAACATTTCGATGACTGGCACTGAGTGCTGCAAGAATGAATTTACGTAAATCTTCTCCTTGACCCACTTGGGCATCATCTTCCATACGGACATGGAAAGTGTTCAATTTATGCCTAGGTATATGAGCAAGGAGTTCAGATAAATCAAGCCTTCTCAAAAATTGTACTGGAGCATCAAAATGTCCTGATCTATGTGCTTGTAACCCAGATGTCCCATAATCAAAGTGGGCATTTCTAAACATACCACTATTGGCCATATTCTTTCTATGAGGTTCTAAATGAATGGCATTCTTCAAAAATTCTCCTAAGTATCGTGAAGAGCGGGGCCCACTGAAATGGGTGGGGGCCAGAACAGAGTAACCTGCAGGGGGGGACTGTCCAGGAGAACCGCAGGGAGAACGGACTGCATAGCTACCGCCAGCAGTGCCTTTCTCTTGAGAATTTTGCCTGTCCATTGAATGCCGTCGTTGGAGATCATGGTTTAAACCTTTCTGTGGTTTGTTAGCAGACCTGCACTTTTTAAGATCTTCTGAAGACTCAGATGTTGATCTTCCACTGCTTTTCTCGGACCCTGATTTTTTCTTCTTTTCATCTTGCATTCGTTTTACTTGGTACCAATCCGTGTCTTTTTTTAAATGGCCTTGCCCACATCGACATGAACAAAAACGGAAGGCAAGATCATATCCTTTCTTGGTCCACATATTTTGCCGACACTGTTTCTCGTTCCAACTCCTTGCTCTTCCGATGCAATTAAATTGAGCCAAAATGCTGCTCTCCCACTCGTAAAAACACTGAAGATGCATCCAAGTGCTGTAGGGACAATGCTCATTGTTGCAAACAACTTTCTGGTAGTCATCTTTTTCTAGGTCAACGGGCCGTCCAAAGCTACACAACAGTGGTGTAGCACAAGGTGCTTCTGTGGAATGCAGAAGAGATAAGACAGATGAGCTGTATGATTCAAAATTAATTACTTGCAATCTTTATTTTAGTTTTTTTTTACTATATAAGAGTTATGCTAAACTACAATCCAGAAGCTCTAAGCACATATGTAGTTCTATGTATATTTAAACTATGCTGTGAATTGAGATTCTGTATGTCAAATGAGCAGAGTAAGCCTAATGGATTGAACCTTTTATTTTATTGTTCACAACACCTAAAAGCTGCAGAAGACACCAAGGCATAGCATTCAGTAAATTTTGTTCAAAACACTGAATTTGAATTTATGACATCTGTTTTTGTTTAGTGTATTTCTTACAAAATGGATTAGATACCTTACTATAATGTTTTCAGAAAAGATCTTAACTAGAATATATATCAAACTGTTTTATTTAATAGCAATAAAGTATTTAATATATAGTTGCCTAGATACGTGTTTTTAAGACATTAGTATAGACCTGAACTTATTTCTGGTAATTGCAAGTTTGTAGTATTTTTCAGCATTAAGCCAAAAATTAGCCATATATGACATTGATTTAATATTAATATTGATCACTATTAAGAAGTTATTAAATTAGGTTTTGGTGTGTATGAGTCAAAGAATATATGTATTTATTTAAGGTTTTGATGTGTATGAGTCAAAGAATATATGTATTTATTTAAGGCAAGTCTGCCAACATATAAATATCTTTCAAAACTATATTTCTTTAAAAAAAATTGTATTCCAGAGTCAAAAATTAAAATAGTCTTTGATATATTTGAAGAACTTGAATAACTGTTATTGTTGAGAAATACACCTTTTGATTAACAAAGGTTTCTAACTCCAAATTCTTAGTAGGCTAGCTTTCAGGGATTTAAACCTTCTGATATGGTGAAAGAGATATTTTTAGAGAGAATGATACAAATTAGACTGTAAATAGGACTAAATATTCAGCCCTAATATTTGGAAGCATAACCAATTCTCCCAAACTCCAAAATAAGAACACAACTCTTGAAATCCCACAACCATTTGATTGAAAAAAACCATATTTTCTTTTTTCATACTGACTTGCTAATGAATTCCATAATATACAGTCCTCAACTTACAACAGTTCATTTAGTGATCATTCAAAGTTACAACAGCACTGAAAAAAGTGACTTATGACCATTTTTCACTGTTACAACCTTTGCAGCATCCCCATGGTCCTGTGATTAAAAGTCAGGTGTTTGGCAACTGGTTGATATTTATGACCATTGCTATGTCCCAAGGTCCTGTGATCCCCTTTTGCGACCTTCTGATAGGCAAAATCAATAGGGAAGCCAGATTCACTTTACAATCCGGTTACTAACTTATCAGCTGCAGTGATTCACTTAACAACTGAGGCAAGGAAGGAAGTAAAATGGGCAAAATTCACTTAACAAATGTCTCACTTTAACAACAGAAATTTTGGGCTGAATTGTCACAAGTTGAGGACTATTTGTAATTCCCACGAATAATCCCCTACCCAAATTATTGTGAGGCATGTGAATCTAAAGTAATAATAAATCTTATTTTTATACATTTTCATCTAGAAATAAAAGATGACCCTCTCCACACTGAAACTGTCATTAATAAATATATTAAAAAACAGTGGTACAAGAATAAAGTCTTACTCGATAATGACTGGAATACCGAGAGAGACTAGACTATTGTATTATCATCTCATTTATATATTATGTTTAGAATAGAATTTTATATTAAAATCAAACAATACTGACCCACACTGCAGTTGTTTAAGTTAATCAAAGTCAGCTGCCATCAGGGAAGTCAACCAAGCAACATAAAATTTTTATTTCATATTCCCATACATTAACCCTCTGAGCCAATGTGAAACAATGATCAAATGAAGAACATTAAACTCTATAATGAGTTTTTTCTTCCAAAATACCATTTTGGACAACCATTCTCCACTTTGAAGCAATAAATGCTTTGCATTTCATTTAGCAGCTACACATATAAAATTGGTCCGTAATTAAATGGACAATTATTATTCTTTTTATTAAAAATTAGAAGAATACAATACTTGTATTTTATCCTTTAGAAAGGTAATCAGATGAATTAAGGTATTTAAAATCCTTAGAATGATTAAAATCTGCCATTCAGAATTAACATGTGTAGCCAGACAACTGGCCTACTTTAATGATTAAAATTAATTGCTTGTAAAATAAGGTATCCCATTTTTAGAATTAACTGATTCTTATCTGCTCTCTCATGCAAAAAATATTCACAAAAAGAAATATACAATGTACAAGCTTCCTCTCTTCCAACAAACAGTAAAAACAAGAAACAAAAAAAGAAAAACGGTATGGAAATGTAGAAGGGGAAAAGTAGATCCACAGGAAGGAAAAAGGATGGAAGCTGAATTAAGATAAGGAGCAGGGAAGAGGTAACTAAACAGAGAAGAAGGAAAAAACAGAAATCCTACATCCAGCATATGAACATGTAATAAACTAGATAACTCAAACAACCAATCAAGAAAACCAATCAGGTTCTCAGAATTTAAATACAGCACCAAACGAACAGCCAATCACGTGACCAACTAACCAGACTGGCACACAAGACATATATAATAAGCTAAAGAGGAATAGGACAAGACTTCTACAAAACTCCCGTAATGATGTTACCTAGACTGGTAACAAAATGTTCAGGAATTAAATGGCAAGTTCAGAAAGCAAGCCATTGTCAAAATTTAAAACCAAACTACAAGTATTTTCTATTATTTCAAAATGGAAACCCTGCTTAGACATTACAGACACATTTTTACAGGCAGGTAATGTTCAATGATTCACACTCTCTCTCTCCATTCCTGCTACTTTCTCTTTCTTATCACAAATCTATGGAACACTTAAATACCAGCACAATAACAAACTTTCTCTTGGGGGCTTAGTAATAGGAGTTATTAACATGTTTCTTTGGAGAGAGAAAAAACCCTAAAGTGAAGAGTTAGTGCTTCCAACATCCATTATCAGCAGGAATATCTGGCCTGAAGAAATAAATATCCTCATTTCAAACGGCATTTTTCTTTTTTTCTTATTCAGACACTTTTTTAAAACTCCAGGAATATTTGCATATATCAGAAGGTTCCTCAATTGTTGGCAGTACAATCAGGCAACTGGTGAATTGGGCACTTGCTGGTTCCCTTGAAGAGGTTTCTAAATCCTCTACTCACAATCCTATTGCAAAGAACTCATGGAGAGTGGCTGCCTCTTTATATTCCAGTTAGCTCTCTCTGTCCCGTAGCAAATGAAAATCCGCCTATCATCATTATCTTTAGACAGTGTCACTGATCCATTAAGACTTATGCAAGTTTTATTATATATCCAGGTTAAAGCACTAGAGCAGAAGCCTCCAAACTTGGCAACTTTAAAACTTGTGGATTTCAACTCTGGCTGGAGAATTCTGGAGGCTGAAGTCCACAAGTCTTAAAGTTGCCAAGTTTGGGGACTCCTGAACTAGAGGGAAATTTAAAGAGTACACAAAAAAGCATAAGAAAAAAAATGAACAATGACTTCTGGAGAATAAATAAATGAACACCATGTTTTTGACTCATTTGTTTAATTGGGTTATCTTTATCCGGTTTTAGGATTTGTATGGGCAACACATCATGTTTTAAGTCCTATATATGTAGAAATATTCAAAAGAGTTCACAAACTTTTAAGAAATGCTGTAATTACAGGATAAAGTAATTCCAGTTGCAGCATACTGTTGAAAGAAAAAAAAAGGCAAGTTTTATAAGCTAACTGGTATGTGAGAATTATTGGAACTTTTGTCCAACGTATTTTGAGAGCTTCAGGATAAGGAATCTTCTTTAAATGTTCAGTTTGCAACTATTAATTGACCAACAACACAAACTAAATGCATATTTTCAAACAAATGCAATATCTCATGTTCAATTCTATAAATTGTCACTTTATTTGTTTTGTTTATTCATCATATTTATATAGCTGCCCATCTCAAAATTAAGTGATTTTGGGTGGCATATAATAAAGTTAAAAACAAAATATAGAAATTAATATTAACATAGTTAATATTAAAAATATAAAATTAAAGATGGCTTAAAAACTGCAATAGTTGTTAAAATCAGTTGGAATTATATTCCTAAAATTTACTAAAGAACAGCAACTATTAGCCTGCTTATCTCTTAGTCTCCAGCCCTTGTTTCTCTATAATCTGTAATTATATAGAGTACAACAGCAAAATCCCATTTTACTAATATTTTAAATTTGACAAAGCAGTATCAAAAATTCTCCACTTTATTACCTGGACAGGAACAGAAGCAGTCTCATTACAGATGGACTTCATTTGTTTATCCCCTATGAAAAACTGGTCATCTATCTGATAAACAACACGGCTTATGATCACACTCAATTTATGATCCATGAATAATCACAAAGCAGGAAATGAATGTTAAAGAAAAACATTGAATTGCAGCAAAATGAGAGGGCAAAGATTTAAAAAGTAGCCCAGCTATACACCACAAAAAGAGAAGCTAATAGATATTCAGAAACTTATAACACGAATCATTTCTGAAAAGTAACATTTGAGAACATGCAGCTCTAATAACCAACCAGAAACTCAATCAAATCTATGTACACCTGTCACTCACTAAAACACAACATTCCCACAAAAATGGCAAATGAGTAATAGTGACTAGAAGTATAATTAAGTAAAGCGCACCACAGAACTTAACACAGCAAAGTTTTGGTGAATAAACTGTTGCTATAGCCAAGCCCACTTCAACCAGCCATAGCTTCATTATATCACTCATTATAAAAATGGGCTGGAATTTGCCTTAAAAGTCTGAAAGAAAATTAGATATCCATGAAAGGATAATTAATCTGAAAATGTTTAAATTAGAAGAGTTCACAAATAGCTTATTATAAGTAGTTCTTGACTTATGACAATTGGAACCAGAATCTCAGTTGTTGAATAAAATAGTTAAGTGAGACATCACATGATCACTTTGCTTAACAACTGCAATCCCGCCATTCCAGATTAGAGTCATTAAGCAATCTCATGAGTTATTAAGCTGATAGAGTCCCAGGGTAAGGAATAGAGGTGCTACATGTGGGTTGGAGAAAGTGCTGAGAAGCCCAGCCCAGGCTGCACATGAAATGAGAGAGGAATGCAAAGCTGTAACTTCTTCTTAAAGCTTGGTCTTGGAGTGTGTGCTTAGCAGCAGAGGCAGGCCTGAAGTAGAGGGCTGGGTCTTCAACAGTCTCAGCCAACTGCCACTGACCCCAGACATCGGTTTCAGGCCCCAACACTGCTGAAAAATGCTGCCAAATTCTCCACACCTGATCTTCCCTCTCCCATCTAGGCTGTCCAGTATAGAGGCACTTGGTGACAATGTAAAGAATGAGCTTGGAGTAGAGGCCTGGGACTTTCAGCAGTCTCAGCCACTGTCCCCAGAGTCAAAAGTCAAATATTTTTGTCTGCATGCCTCTCCCATTTTCAGAGAGAATTAAAACTTTTCTTCTCTCTATTCTCTGCCGTGGGTACAGAACCTGTATTTCTTCAAATGTTTCTGAATTGTCTCATCCTTCCACAATCTAGCCAATGATCAGAAATAATGCGAGTTCTAGCTCAACATTTGCAAGACATTAATTCTTCTCTTTTGCTAAGTTATTAGTCATCAAACCATTTAAAAGCTGCTCAAGCTCTTTGTCTTTTTCTCTATATAATTTTATATAATTCCCAAAGAAAACCAATGAAAGAATACATGTTGACATTGAAACTCTCATACCAGAACAGTCTAAGGAATTCAACTTACACACATCCACTTATCAGTACTACCCAGTCAGGATAGGATTGGGAAAATTCTACAACTAAGAACATTAGACTTCCGCTTTCCTTATAAATCAAATGCTATCACATACTAGGTCCCTTCACTAATATTCAAACCAAGATAACTGTACTGCTCAGATCTAGGTTCTTCAAACAGAAGAATGGGACCACTACAGCTTCTTGTGGACCATAAGTTCTAAGTTCTTATTTCTGTTCAGTCATTTAAATTTTCCTTGTGTATCAGCTCTAGCGATCAAAATTAATTCTTCCTCTACTATAATCTCTTTCTATTTCCTATATTGGGTCCTGAAAACAAACAAAACATCAAGACTTCATGGATTTTCTCTTATCAAATGACAAGGTTTCAAATTTGAACACAATATAAAATGGCACTAACAGCCATTGTCAGTGCCCTAAACAGAGCAGAGATGCAACCATCTCTGCCCCATAGACCTCTTTATGGCTTCTGGACTAGCTGCAGGAAATTAATGTTAGCCCTTCAAGACAGGTCGGAATAGAAATCCAATAGCATGTAGGTCAGTACTACATTTGTTATAAAGCAGAGGTCCCCAAACTTGACATCTTTAAGACTTGTGGAAGCCAAGTTTGGAGACCTCTGTTATAAAGTTACTTACTGTCTTGTTAGTCTGAATCAAGGGTCTTCAAACTTAGCAAGTTTAAGACTTGTGGACTTCAACTCCCAGAATTCCTGAGCTAACATGACTGGAGGAGGAATTCTCGGAGTTGAAGTCTACAAGTCTTGAAGCTGTCAAGTTTGAAGACCCCTGGACTCTGAATGCATCCCCACACATGCTTTATCTTTGTGAGAACCAGGGAGTATCTTTGTCCAAGACATTTACTCAAATTACATTCCTGCACCACTCACATATCTTTTATCTGACTGTTATCTTGGCAGTGGCTCTTCCTCTTGTCCGTCAAGGCCATTCCCTCTACTTTTTATAGTAGATAGCTCAGTGTTATGACAGACCTCTTTTCTGCACAGCCAGATCCACTGGGTGTTTGTGAGGGGAGAAGAACCAATCCCAACGCCCATGATTTGAGAAGTGAGTCAGAGCTTGAAACTCTGACTGGCAGGAGAGGTCTTTCATTGGATCACGATCAGGTAACATCAATACGTTGATGATATTCAATTATATATCTTGACTTCTAACTAGCCAAGAATTGTTGTCAAGCTCTGGCCCCACAGCTATTGGGTCTGAATGGTGGCAACTAGCCTCAGATTAAACCCTAGCAAGACCAAATGGCTGTGGGTACTCAGTCTTCCCAGTTCAGATCCACTTGACCCTGAACACACTGCCCTGCTTGGGACTAGTGCATAATCAGGGCATCTTCCTGGATTCTCAACTCCTGTTTGAGGAATAGCTGCTAGGTGTAGCTAAAGACACCTTTGTGTAGGTTCAACTTTTGTCCCAGTTGTGCCTATTTCTGGATTGAGAGCCCTCCCCCTTATGTTTTGGTCACCTCAACAGTTTGTTGCAATAAGCTTTAGACAGGACTGTCCTTTAGGATCACCCAAAAGCTACAAGAAGTTAGCACAAACACTGATGAATAACCTTTGCTATGCCAATGTAAGGTAGCTGCTAGAAACTGCACAGTTTGCCAGATGGCTTCTGGGTACAATTCAAGGTGCTGGTTATTACCTATAAAGTCCTGGTTGGCACAGGGCCTAGCAATTTGGAGGACCATGTGCTTTCTGCACTGTCACACCATCCTGTATGTATTCTAACATACTCAGTTTGTTTTGGGTCCCATCAATTAAACAATGCCATCTAATGGGAACAAGAATGGGCGTTGGTAGAAGTTACCGTGAACGCCCTTTCTATCTATGCTGCGACAAAGCCCAGGATGGGTTGACTCCTTTCTATGATGTCATTTAGCTGAGTCTGTACTAAGATATAAAAGCCAGCCCCTGGAAGAGCGAAGCTTTGGCGAAGATACTTGACAGACTGAAAGGTGTCTGTAAAAGCACAAAATGAATATAGAAATATGTCTTACCCTCTCTGGACGAATCAACGGAGGGGCTGGGCTCCCTTGCAGCATAAATAGAAAGGGGGTTCACGGTAACTTCTACCAATGCCCATTCTCCTCTATGCTGCATCGAGAGCCCAGGATGGGACATACCAAAGCTTGCATGTCCATGGGCGGGTCCTCGTCTGGCTCATCACACCAACTGTGGAACCATTCGTTGAAGCACCCGTCTGCCGAAGACTGCAGTCGCCGAGGCAAAGGCATCCAGATGGTAGTGTCTGATGAAAGGAAAGGGGGATGTCCACAACAAATCTCCTTCAAGGATGCTTGAGTTGCTCAGGCAGCAGAAGTGGCTGCGCTTCTGGTAGAGTGCGTCATCAGACCTCGGGGAACTGGAAGGGCCACAGCTTTGTAGACCTGCTCAATGCAAGTCCTGACCCACCTGCTAATAGTAGATGAGGCCTTGTGCCCCAAGTGAGAAGCGAAAACATGGCTTCCGACTTCCTGAAGGAGCAAGTGCACTTAATGTATATTCTAAGAGCCCTTCTTACATCTAGCGTGTGCCACTGCCGCTCTAAGTCATGGTGCGGGAGGGCACAGAAGTCAGGCAACACAATGTCCTAGGACCTATGAAACCAGGTGTTAACCTTTGGAATAAATGAGAGGTACAAATGGAGAACAACCCTATCATCGTGAAAGGAACAAAGGTGGAAAGAACAGCAAGCTCGGAAACCTGCCTGGCTGAAGTGATGGAAACGAGGAACACTACCTTCAGAGTCAGGAAACCGAGGGACACTGTTCTAATGGGTTCAAAGGGGGGCTTCATAAGGGCATTAAGGACCACATGAAAGTCCCATGAAGGATACCTGTGAACCACTGGTGGGTGCAGGTTGGAAGCCCCTTTCAAAAACCTCCTGACTGAAGGGTGATGGGATAAGGAAGCAAACCCCATGAGAGAACCGAGGAGAGGGCCGCAACCTGCCTGCGTAAGATGTTGGGAGCCAAACCTTTCTCCAGACCATGCTAAAGGAATCTAAGAACTTCTGCCAATTGGGCTGAAGCAGGAGAGAGACCCTACCTAAGGCACCATTGGGAAAGAGCCTTCCAGGTGGCATCATAGATGCGCCTTGTGGAAGGTTTGCGAGACACCAGGATAGTGAGGATGACCTTTTCTGGGAGATCAGCCTCCTGCTGCCGCTCAAGTGCCACACAGTTAGCTTGAGCCACTGGGCTCTGGATGGAGCAGAGCCCCTTGGTGAAGGGAGATTAAATGGGCTGGAATCCTCCAAGGAGAAGCCACAGATAGGTTGACCAGGTCCGCAAACCAGGCCCCCTTGGCCAATAGGAGGAGGAGGAGCTTCACTCGTTCCTCCAACATCTTCCGAATTACTGCCAGAATGATGGGAAGTGGGGGAAAGGCATAGAGGAGACCCTTGGGCCATCTGCATCAAAGAGCATTGGTTCCCTCCGCTCCCTGGCAAGGAAACCTGGTGAAGAATCTGGTGACTTGGGCATTTTGAGGAATGGAGAAGAGATCCACCTCCGGTGTTCCGAATCTGAGGGAAAGGTCCCTGAATAGAGATGGAGGAATGGACCTTTCTGCCTAGTCAACTAGGCTCCTGCTGAGTCAGTCAGCCTGGGAGTTGTCGACCCCGGAGATGTGGTCTGCTGAGATCGACAACAGGTGTTTCTCTGCCCATAACCCTAACCGTTGATCCTCTCTCATGAGGGCCTTGGACCTCAGTCCCCCCTTCCCAGTTGACGTGGGCCTTTGCGGCCATGTTGTCCGTAAGGACTAGAACATGAGAGCTGGTCACTGATTGCCTGAAATGCTTGAGAGCCAGAAAAATGGCTCTGAGCTCTAGCCAATTTATGGGAAGGGTCTGCTCTGACCTGGACCAAACTCCCTGACCTATCTGGCCCTTCATATGGGAACCCCAACCCAGGAGGCTGGCATCGGTGATTATCACTAGCCTGTCTGGGTCCCTGAATAGGAGTCTCTTCCAGATTGACGGGGAATGCCGCCAATTGAGTGATCGCCAGATTTGTGGCAGGACAGATGGATGAGTGGCTGGTTCCTGCTCGTTGGTAGGGAAGCAGGAACAATTAGAGCGATCGGAAATGGAGCAGAGCCCATGGGACGATGCCAATATAGGAGACCATCTTCCACAGAAGTTTGGACAGCAGCAACAGGGGGACAGTTTGATGGTGCTGGATCTGCTGATGATCTCTGCCAGGCTCTTTCCATGAGCTGGGGACAGGAAAACCTGGCACGACGTGATATTAATGACTGCTCCCAAGTGTTGCAATTTGGTTGTGGGAGAGAGATGGCTTTTTTGGTGTTGATGGAAAACCCGTGGTCTGGAGATATGACAGGGTAATTTGCAGATCCCGATAGGCCGCATGGATGGAGAACAGAATCAACATGTCATCTAAGTAGCATTGGATCCTCACTGAAACAGAACGCAGAGATGCCATCAATGCTGAAGACCCTTGGAGCCGATGAGAGGCCAAAGGGAAGTGCTTGATACTGGTAATGGGCATTCTGATAACAGAAACGGAGAAACTGGTGATGATGAGACCAAATGGGGATGTGGAGATAAGCCTCCTTGAGATCAATGAAGGAGAGGAGGTCGCCATCCCGAAAGCTGTCTAAAATAGAATGCAGAGTCTGCATTTTAAATCACCTGTATTTTACAAATTGGTTGAGGAATTTTAGATCAAGGATGGCTTGGCACCCCCCACCCCCACCCCCCGAGGCTTTGGGAACGATGAAAAGGCGAGAGTAAAACCCACGTCCCCGTTGAGAGGGGGGAACAGGTTGAATAGCCCTGATGTCAAGAAGGTATTGAATGGCCTGATTCATGAGGGCTCGCCTTCAAATGTCCCGAGAGACAGGACAGATCAAAAATTTTTCTGGGGGTGGCGTTAGGAAGTCTAATTGTAACCCTGACCTAATAGTGCTGAGCACCCAGGCATCCATCGTTGATTCCTCCCATTTGGAGGCAAAGAAGGCTAGGCGACCTCCGATGGATGGGGAGAACGAGGGATTACTTAGAGCGATGGAAGGAAAGACCCCCTCCCCCAAAAGGGCCATTTACCAGCTGACGGTTGTTGCCTGCCAGATGCACATTAGTCTTGGCGTTGGAAGTACGGCCTCTGAGAGCGAGGGAAGTGGGAGGAGGTCTCCGCTCAAAAAGCAGGAGGGCGATAAGGAGCTGGGCAATAGTCGGCTTTCTTCCCAGAGGAAGAGAGAATTTTACGTTTATCTCTCGTTTCGATGAGATAAGGTTCCAGAGCATCGCCAAAAAGTTTATCGCCTGTTAAGGGAACTGAAGCCAACTTCCATTTTTGGCGTGACTCCACCTGCCAATTTCGGAGCCATAAAAGTCTTCTTGCTGCTACTGAAGATGACATAGCCCTAGATGCAAATTTGGCGGAATTGAGAGTGGCATCCGCAGTGAATTTCGCCGCTGCGATAATTTTGTTAAGGTCTTGGTGAGACCGAAGGTCAGAAGCAGGCAATCTATTCTAGAGTTGGCGCAGCCACCATATGGATGCCCTCATGAAAAAAGATGCTGCTGTTGAAGCCCAAGCACTGCCAGGGCATTGTCCAGGGCTGCGCTGACGTTGTAGAAATGCTTATCCAGAGAAGATGGGCGAGGACCTGCCAAAGGAGAAGCGCACTGTTCCTTGACCATGTCTAGGAACAACATGGGAGAAGGCAAAACTTCTGCATGCGCTATAGGCTTGGAGAAGAGCGAGTCTCCTTGGCCAGAGGGATCTCCTTGTGGTTCAGGAGCCACTTCCTGCGGCGACAGCTTGGCAGTGACTAAGGCCTTGCTGAGTAATGGCCTGAAGAGAGTAGGTTTGAAGATCGATGCAGAGGATGTCTGCTCTGGGCGAGAATCTTCTTCCTCTGAAAGATTGTGGTCATAAATTTCGCCCTCTTCACACTCTGAACGAGAGGAGTAACTGTGTTCAGATGGTGAAACCCCTCCTTCCTCATCAGCCTCCTCCCATTCTGGTAGAGAAGAATGGATCCTGAGGTCCTGGGCCTATGAAATTCAGGTTGAGGAGGCAAGGAATTTATAGATTGAGAAGGGAGAAGGGCCTGAACCCTTTCCAGAGGTCGAAGAATTTGCTTGAAGCCTTCAGCCAATCCCTGCTTAATGGCCAATGAGACAACATCTTGGATATCCCCTGGCCTATGGTCAAGGGTAGAGGCCGAAGGCCCGCTGCTGTGGGAGTGAAGGTGGCTTCAGGCCTAGACTGAAAAGAGGCTCGAGGTCTGGAGGAAGGGTGGGGAGCATAGGGCCCAGAAGCCTATTGGAAATATGGCCCAGATCTGCTGAGATCCTGAGGATCTAATTGTTTTGCAGAGGCCCCAGGAGACCAGGATGGATGATGAAAAGGCTCATATATAACTTCTCCTCCTCTGGGAGGGCTTGGCTGGGGTCCACGGATATCACCTGAAACTTGTTGCAGTTGCCCTCTCATCTGTTGAATTGTTCTGTTAAACTGCCTCTCTAGGGCCGCATGTCTGCACTTCTCTGCCCTCAACTCAGCCTGAATTGCCTTCTTAGGGGCTGATTTTAGCAGCCACCTCCCTCTGGGCTGACTGGGTGCGCTGCCTACGTCTTTTTCTCTTATTGGGCTTAAGAGAATGATCCACTTGGGGGGAAAACTCTGCCTGAGCCTTATCCTGATCTATTTGTAGAAGGAAAGCTCTTGTGTTGGGAAGAAGCTGTTTAGAAACTGGGAATAAGTCCTTTAGGGTACAAAATGGCCCCCGGGCTTACGAATTGGCCGCTCACCTCATGGTGGAAGGCTTCAATCCAAGATGGCCACTGACTAGAGAAACCGGGCTCCGAGATAAGAGAATCGCTCCTTAGACTATAAGGAACTCCGAACGAAGTCAGCAGAAGAAAGCACAGCTGCCTGCCACACGATCAGCTGGCTGGAGCTGTTATCGGTTTGTCGATCTTTTTTACAATCATTCAAACCGCAGGCGTGGGGGAGGTCTCAAGACGCTGACCAGCTTGCCTGTACAGCGCTCTGGTAACATTGCTCCCAACATTGCAGGAGAGGGAACCCTGCTCTCCTGGAAGAGCAGCTGACCAGATCCCTGGGAACTGCTTGAAGTGAGGAAAAAGTCCTGAAGATCGTTGTTTGTTGCTATCTATCGGAACACTTTCAGAGATACAGCTACTGACTGAAAGAAGCTGAGTCAAAAGTTGGAGGTCTCTTCCAGGGGCTGGCTTTTATATCTTAGTACAAACTCAGCTAAATGACATCATAGAAAGGAGTCAACCCATCCTGGGCTCTCGATGCAGCATGGAGGAGAAAGTAGAACTTCTCTGTGATAATACCTACTCTTTAGAATATCATCCACCCAGAGATTACCTTGGCTATGTTTAAAATCTTGGTTTTCTCTTAAGGCCTTGGTTTAGGAGCTAGGTGGGCCATCTTTGAATCAGTTGTAATATGATAAGAAGTTATGTTGTCCTTCAGATAATGGTTGTTTTAATACAATGTTGTATCTTTTAATTTGTGAAACTACCCAGTCTCGTTTTGGAATTCAGCAGACTAAACATTCAACAAAGAAACAAATGAACAACAAATGCATCTAAGGTGTAATTCAGCTGCTACACTAACCACGTTTTTTATGCGCCCATATCAAAATTTAGGTTGCCAAATGTATACACTGGCAATGCACCATTTAGGGTAGTTGTATCTTCAGTCTTTGACTTTCCTTACTTCAACTTCACAAATTCATTCTCATCCTCACAAATTATTAGGCAATTCTGTGCACCATCTAAATACTATGTATTCTCACTTAATTTAATCTACTATATATATTTTTTCTGGAGGAGAATGTACTTTTTGCACAAACATCAAGCAGATAAGCAACAGAATGCTTGTGTTCTGGTGTTAAATCACATTTGGTAGGCAGGCTTGATGCTACTTTTCAAATTGAGCCAATAATTAAAATGTATATTTAAATTAATTAAAACAGTACTATATTGGCATGTATTAGCATATTCCACATGTATCGGCAACTGACTTATATTTATGACATTTGTAGTGTCCCAGAGTCATGTGATCATCTTTTGTAACCTTCTGACAAGCAAAGTCAATTGGAGAAGTCAGATTCACATACTATGTTACTAACTTAACAACTACAGTCATTCATTTAACAACTTTTGACAAGAAAGGTCATAAAATGGGGCAAAGCTCACTTAACAAATGTATCACTTATCAACAGAAATTTGGGGCTCAATTGCAGTCATAAATCAAGGACTGCCTGTGTATCCCATTTATTTTCACATATACTATAAGCCCATCTATAGACAAACTCTTACATTTTTAACTGAAAAATATGCCATTTGTGGATTATCCAGTTATGAAATTAAAATTTACGAAAATTCCAAATAATGGCTTATCCTCAGATGTCACATTTTTCATGGCATTTTGGTCAACTTATTTGTGCATAGGTTTAGATGCAAGTATATAACAGTAATCATTTTCTTCTTCAATCAGGCAGACAATTTCAAAACCAATAGCTATTTTTGGCGGGGTTCTGGCTAGCCAGTCAAAGCCTTTGTGGGCACAATATATGGCATGTTGCTAGAAAACCATTCCACTGTTGGACTTAATGTCTACAACAGCTCTCCAAATCTATTTTCCAAAGGCTGGAAATGTAATTCAACCAACTTCCTGTTCTCTATGATATATTTCAGGAAATGTGTAAGTTACTTCTGAAATGCCAAGGTCAATCTGTACCAAGAAAAAGCACATTATAAAGCTGAATCACTCCGCTTTGCACAAATAATTTTATAGCTAATCTGAAAGTATATTGTTCTGATTTCAATATCATGAAATTAGCAATAAATCTTAAATCCATCTTAATAGTAACACCAACCAATTTTTGCACATAGAGTTACATGCTATACTTTTCATGCCTAGATGATGGTCTCACTCATTTGCATAATGCCAGAGTTACATAAATCAACACTTACATAACTTGGGAATTGCCATTATACTAAAGTCTGTGATAAAAATGCGTATCAATTTTCATAATAAAATCAAACAACATAATGAACACTGAAAGCATATTTTTATGTAATTTATACAGTCAAATATTGTGGGCCCAGGTTATTTCATCAAAAAGACAAGCAAACTTTACTTATTTGGATATTTTCAGTTTTGCAATATTGTGAAATAATTCTGATGAAAGAATTAGCAAGTCTTCACATGTTCACTTTACTCCAACATATCTCCAAGAACTAATTTGAACGTGTTGGTGCAGCCATTTCAAAGGGCTGTACTACTTTTGAACCATATGCAAATATCCAGTTGACATGCCTGTGTATGCTTCAAAAATTATTTTGAGCAAGTTTTTGTAATGGACATTGCTTTTAATTAAAGCCCATGTCATTTTCTTTCAGATACAGTCTCTTTAAAAGTAATGCAATTCAAAAAGAAGAAGCATACAAAGCTCTATTAGATGACACAACTGTACAAGCTTTTCATATGCAAGGAAGCTTATGGAAAAGTGGGTTGGGTAGGGAAAATTAAGAGATTATAATCAGCCTAAGTAATAGGATTATACAATATGCCGATAGCTGCACATATAAATTACATTTAAGCTAATAAAACACAAAATTATAATTTCCAAGTATATAAATTAAATTATACTACTGCATAACTTCATTCACCACAAGCTACCTCAGGGACAAGTTATGAGTTTTTAGAACTATGTTCACTTAAAGGCAAAAAAGTTGAAAATTAAATATTATTCTTAAAAAATATACATCTTCCAATAAATTCCTAGGTTTAAGAAACATTGATCTACAATATATTCTTACAGAAATCACAAGATAAATATTTGGGACAGCAACATTAAGCAAAATAATAACACTGATTTATCACACCGGTCTCATCAAAGATGAGTAAATTATGTATTGAAGCTTTTATTTCAAGTATTTCAAGAATACTTGCTATGTATTCTTGCTCACAACTCTCAATTAAGTAATATATAATTTATAGTCACTTTGATCCAGTACCAATTACCTTCCCACTAATCAGGTTCTAGATCTACAGCGAGAACATACTTCTCCATCTCCTCTGTAAATACAATTCATAACAATAAAAAGGCACATTTTTTACTAAAAAAAACACACACCCACAAACCAATTTTTTAAAATACAAGTCTGTTCCAGAAAAATATAGTAATTTCCTTGACGTTCTGAGTCATGGTCTTTGAGATCAAGATATCTGGAAAAACAAATGGATTCGATCTCCTAATTTTTTTTTATATGTTTCCGTTTCAAATATTTTTATAACAATATTCTACATGTATTTTGTCTATTGTAAAAAGTAGCAGCTTCTTGCAGAATGCAATCTGGAATTCTCAGTATTCCACCAAGTCTGCAAGGGTCACACAAGTATTTTGATGACTTTCTTGTATCTTCCAAAGTCATATTGGCCCCATTTCAATATATTTCTTCTATAAAAATTACTCATAAAATTTAACAGAAAAAGTTCCAGTTATATCAAAGCTGTTACAATAACATTTCAAACTAAAAGAGTTTAACCACAGTAACTACCAACAAAAACTGCTTGAGGATTAGCCAAGATTTCCTGATTTCCCGATTGTAAAAGGTTTAACAGTATAATACAGATTTAATACTTTTATAGCCTCTTTTTATGTTTTTGTCAGTTAACAAAAAAGGTGTCAATGTCTGGGAATATATCCTTACTAAGGTATAAAAATAGTTATCCATACATTATTAGACCTCATCCAAATGTGCTGAACATCAGCATGTGTCCTAAATTTAGTACATAATATCAGATTGCTATATTTCGTCACTAGCAAGCATTGCGCTGGAAGCTATTCCTAGGAGACTGCAGAATTTAAATTTTATTTTGCTATGAACAGGAGACTGTATTTTCAGATGCATCTCCTCTATTTCACTGTCATGCACACATATTATTACAAATTCCTCAGAGATTATTATTTGCCCAAGTATTTGCAGTGTTTTGCATATTCCAGCAAAGATTAGCAATAAATAAAATAGGAATTAAAATAAGCAATAAATAAATAAGAATTATCTGATGAAAATTTTTTCATAACAATTTTCAAACACAAAAAGCAAAACAAAAAAGCTTGTTCTTGTGTTCTTAAAACACCAACACACAAAACTAACCTGGCAGCTATCAAAAGAAAGTAGGGTTTCACATATGCCATTTTTAAAAAATATTGGGTACTGTGCTTACATTCTGAGATTAAAGAGAAAAAGATCACTGGGAAGCTAAAGCATGTGAAAGGTTCATAAAATGATTAAGAGGTTTTTTCCCTCCTCTTTCTCTAACTTAGTTCAGTGGAGAGAGTGAAGAGCAGGGAGGATAATTTTTTTGTTTCACTTTAAGTTGTAGGCAGGTTGATAGAGTGAGATGACGGCACAGCTGCAGCTAAGCTCTGCTACCCTGCAAACCATCCTGTGGCAAATATAGAAGTTTGTCATCAACAGTCTGTTCTGTCTTTAAAAAAAACAGAAACATCTAGCCATTATAACTCTGATATCTGAATAAAGCTGAGAGGGGTCATTCCCCATAGACACTAAGCTCACAATTGTGTGGGATACGAAGGACTGCTCAGCATTACTTGGGAACACAGATTGGGGGGGCGGGGTGTCAATGCGGGAAACACTACAAACCATGCACATGAACAAGACCCATCTCTTCATAGTAGTAATGAAGACAGGCTTGAACATATGACACTTCCTACTCAGCTGAGTCCGAGTACTGAGACTCCAACTTTACCAGAGCATATTTTCAATCAAAACAAGCTGGCCCTGTTAAAGCGAAAGTAAGATACATACTTTAGGGAAGGAGACGACTTCCTTGCCCTTTTTCTGCACCTTTGATTGGGGTCACTTTTATGTATAAAGTATGCCACAGCATGGGCTTTTTCTCGTTCGGCCCGTCATTAAAACTGCCATTCTGAAGGAGACAGACGTGTCTCTACTTAGTGTAACCTCACCGGTTCGCTTTTTGGGCACGAAATGAGAGGGCATAAAACAGTTTTCAGTTCCCCAAGAAATTAGCTTATTGCGGGGGCGGAGAAAGACAGAAGGAAATCCGTCAGAAGGTACCAAAAAAAAAAAACCCACACGCTCTCCTTATACCGAAAATGCAACGTCTGGGGTGGGGGGACGGATGCAGCCCGTCTTTGGGACCACCACGTCCCCGCACAACCCTTAGGGGGGACGAGAGAGCGGGGAAGGGGCACTTGGGCCGGGCAAGCGGGCTCTTTTCAGCCCGGCTAAGCGTTCTAACTTCCCACTCCCGAGACCCGGTGGCAGGCCGCGCGCCCGTGCGGGCTGGCGGTGCAACTCAAGCCAAGAAAGAGAAGGGCCGCGCTTTCCTTTGGCTCATCTACATGCTGGCCCGCTCCGCTTCTCCCATCCAAGGGCTGCTGCGCCATCGAAGGCCCGGCAGCTCTGCCACTCGCAGGGGCGCCTCCGGCTCTGTGCCTCCGGTAAAGCAGGGAAGAAAAACAAAAACCAAAAGAAGAGCCAGCGAGTGAAGTTTGGTGGCTGCACGCCGCACGCCTGTTTTCTCGCTCGCTCTCTTCCTCCATCTCAGTCCCATAGGTTCCTACCGTTTTTGGAGTCGCTCGAAGCCGAGCCCGTCGCCGCCGTCGCTCCCCCGGAGCTTCCTCCTCCACCTCCTGCAGCCGCCACGGGCCCGCTTGTTCCGACCGCAGCCACGGCGGCCAGGACTCCTCCGGCGCCCGCAGCTCCCGTCGCGGCCAGGGCTCCATTTTCCTGCTCGTCCCCGCTGCTGTTAGCGCGCTTGTTCTTCTTGCCCTTGTTACTCTTCTGGTTCGGCATCGCCAAGGGAGGAGGAGGAGGAGGAGCGGGTCGCAGCGGGAAGGCTGAGGAGGAGGCGGCGGAGGCTCTTGGTGGCAGTGCTGCTGCTTCTGGTGCTGCTGCTGCTGCTACCCCCGCCGACCCCCGCCTATTGCAGCTCCATTGTCAGGCGGAGCAGCACACTCGTCCTTCGCTCACGCACCGCGGCCCTGTCGCATGCACGCACGCTCACACTCTCTCACACACACACTCACTCACGCGCGGCCGCGCGTCCACAGACGCCTCGTCGCGGAAGAAATGCAAGCCAGGGAAAAGGCGTGTCTCGCTTGTTTTGATTCTGCTGCTCCCTCGGCAATGCTGGGCTCCCCGCCCGCTTTCTCCTCCACCCCCACCCCTCCTTCTCTCTCTCTCGCCTGCCAAGCCTTGGCGACAGTGCTAAGCAAAGAGCAAGTGAAAGGAAGGGAGGAGGAAGGCGCGGCTCAGAGGCTGGACTTGCGACAGCAATTGAGGAGGCGCTTAAGCTTCGCCTTCGGACTTAGGAAAGCCGCCTTTCCGCTCCCGGAGCTGATTGTTTACAACGGCGATTGGATTTCCTCCAGATGTCTACAGGGGCCAGGCCCGCGAATAAAAAAAAATAGATGGGAAGGGATCTTGGGTAAGAACTCCTAAATCCGATTAGCGGCTAATCTCTCAGAGTGGACATTTCCTTTCTCTTGCCGTGACATGAGGTGAAGCGCGTTGGGTTAGGCCGGAAGGTGAGTGCAGTTCGACCAGATCTGTGTACTGTGTTGTGCAGGCAGGTAAGCGCTGGTCATACTCGATGCAAGTTCAGACTAGAAGAATTCCTTTGGAGTTCCACCCCAAAATGTTTGCCGGGGGAAACGAGCCACTAAATGGAAAAGAAGACCATGGCGAAAAGATAGAAACGGAAACAAATGGACTATGTGGAGTAATCCAATGGAATATTAATTAAATCACTTTCAAATAGAACGTGGATAGGAGTTTAAGGATTGAAAGTATATTTTCCAATTGATAGATTACTGTATATTATGATTATGGTGGTTATGATTATTATGCCATGTGATTGCAGACTTACTTGGAAATCGATCTTAAATGTGCATCTATTAACAGTGCCAGATTTTAACCTGCGCTCTGCGCTTCCCCGTCATGCCATTTGGTGATGGTTTGACAATTGTGGGTTGGGTTGGGGAGAAAGTAATTATTACTAAGCCTGTTTCTTCATGCAAAGAATGAATTAAAATATTTTTCTACAATAAAGTACAGTCTTTACAAGACCTGACTTGAATTTGGCCCTTTTGAAAAAGAGCTGCAGGTTTGGCCATGAAATAACGACATTGTCATGGCCTTTTTTCTCAATATTATTTCAATATGGCTTTGAAATTTCAGTAGAGATGTAACTTTGTTATGTGTTTAAATCTTTCCAGACGTGCAGTGTTGAGTTGTGTTTTGTATTTCCTTTTAAAAGAAAACACTGGCATTCTTCCAATCCAATATACATGTAGTCCTTGACTTACACCAATCACTTAGAGACAGTTCAAAGTTATGGTGGACCCCAGAAAAAGGTACTTTGGATCCAGATTCAAAGTTTCAGCAGCCACCTCCTCCACAATAACATGACCGCATTTTGGGTAGTCAAAAATCTGGTTCAGTTTACAGCATTTGCAGCATCCTGCTATCACATGTCCATGATTTAAAACATTTTTGCCAGAAACTAGCATTTATTTCCAATTTTTAGCAAAAAAAAAATGCCCCACAGAAACCAATGGGTTCACTAAATGACTGCAACATTCACTTAATAACCGCTGCAAAAAATATAGTAAAAAAATATAAAAAAATAGTAAAAAGTATGGTCATATGATAACTTACGACTGTAGTTGAGAATTCAATTACAATCATAAATCAAGGATTGCCTGTATAGTAAACTGATATTTCAATATTTAATGAGTGGGAACAGTTCATCAGCTCTTTTGCCAGCAGCTATGAAGTCTTGTATATCACTTTGTGGTTCAAACTAAAATATCTGTCTACCTACCTGCCTACCTATCCAAGGCAAGGAGGCGCAGTGGTTAGAATGCAATACTGCAGGCTACTTCTGCTGACTGACTGCACTTTGACAGTTCAAATCTCACCAGGCTCAAGGCTGACACAGTCTTCCAGAGTTGGATAAAATGAAGACCCAGATTGTTGGGATGTACTAACTCTGTAAACCGCTTAGAGAGAGCTGTAAAAGCACTGTGAAACGGTTTATAAGTCTAAGTGCTATTGCTATCTATCCTCTTATCTCCCTACTGAAGTACCTATGTATTTAGTTTACATAGCTGCCCATCTCCCACAAAGATATTGGGTGGTGTACAAAACACAAAACCAAATAAATTCTGTGGAAGCAGATTAAAAAACAAACAAAAAGAAGAACAACATCTCAAAGGGGTAATGCATCTATAACATGTGATGTAACCAAAATATGTATCTGAATGCAGGGCAGCAGCCCACAATGTTAAATAAAACATCTGTTTCTGATGTCTAATTAGAAAATAAGTTTATATAAGAACTCCAAATCCTGTGTTTATCTGGTTAGTTTTACAAACCTTAATCTTTTGCTTTTCATTAAGCAATTTCAATTCAGACTGGGAGCTTTGTTGTTGTTATTTGACAAACTTGGTGGGAAATCTGTTTGCTATAATCTGTTTTTATAGTTAAATTGAGATTCATTTATGTACATGGTCAGTTTCCAAAACTTATCAGGAAATATATTTAGTTAATTTCATACCTGTTCCTATAGGCAGTCCTTGACTTACAACCATTTAGCGATCATTTGAAATTACAATGACACTGAAGAAAGAGATTTACAACAGGTTCCACACTTACAACTATCACAGCATCCTGATGACCACGTGATCAAAATATGGACACTTGGAACCTGGCATGTATTTATGATGGTTGCGGCATCCTGGGTTCATGTGATCATTATTTGCAACCTTCTCATCTCATTTCCAATAAGCAAACTCAATAGTAGAAGCTGGATTCATTTAACAATTGCTTTGATTCACATGACAATCTTGGCAAAAAATCTTTGTAAAATTGGGTATGACTCACTTAACAAACTAGTTAGTCATGCAATAAATTAAGACCAGAGTAGCTTTTAGTATGTTCATATATTGTCAGAAGCATACCAAAATTCTGCACATATCATCAACAGGTGCAATCATTTAGAATGCAATAAAAACCTAGCCCTGTTAAGTTTTGTGCAGTTTATTCCCAGATATAAGAATGAAAATTTTACATAAAAATATGTGATGTATTTAATTTGGGGTGGCTTTTTTCTCAGATAAAAAGCATATTTCATGTTAGGAGTCGTAAGATTATTCAGTAATTAACTGATCTCTTAAATAACTCTTATTTCCACAATGGAAGTCATTCTTGATGTGACCTGGGACCATTTCTTAAAGATTTCTTAAGCCATATTCCCACCTTTTTGTAGTTTCTTGGTCTAGTTAGTACATATGCAAAGAAGATGTATTTAATATTATGGCAGGCTTACATTCTTTTATCTATCTTTCTAATTTTAACTTTTAAAAAGCTCACTGGTTTGCTTAAAAACTAGAAAACATCTTATTCTTATTGTAACTTTTAAAACACACACACACACACACACTAAAGTGCTCCATTCTGACAATTCATATAAGAATCATATTAAATATTTTTTTGCTGCTATAATTTTCAATCCTAGTCCTCATTTACCGACCACAACTTGGTTGTTAAGCAAAACACTTACCATCTTACTTCAGCTTCCTTTGCTTTACAGATCTACAAAGTTTGTAAATGCTAATATTAGTCATAAAGTTATTTTTTAATCGCTGTCGTATGTCTGAATGGGCACTGAATGAAACAGTGAGAAAGCTAAACAAGACCAAAGAAAGTATTTTCTGCAATGTTTATTGGAATAGGAGAAAACAATAATTTCAAAGGACACAAAAAAAGGAAGTGAAATTTTCAAGGCAGACTTTGCTATCTGAAAAGAAGCAGAATGGCATTACAATTCATTCAAGCACTGCTTTGTTGCTGTTGTAGGCAATTGATGAAGGGAGCATTTGTTGAATTTTGACTGGTAATCACATTCTCGACCTCTTAATGTAGATGTATACATATTATGGGATTGGAAATTAAACTAGATTGTCTCTCTGGGCTCACAACATCTGTATTTCTGTGATTACTGTCTCTCAATCTATTAGTCAGATGATAGAGCAGAGAGCTTGAAGAAAAGCCTTATCCCTCAGCCAGGAGAAAAGTACTACTGGGAAACTATCTCTGCTTCTAAGGAAGAACATAATAGCAAGAAAAAGCCAAGGTTTGGTAACCAGAGAAAAAAACTGCCTCTCCAATTTTTACTTTGTTATCAAATAGATTCATAGAATCACAAAATGAAGGGAATGGAAGGAATCTTGAAAATCTTCTGGTAAAATCCCCTGCCCGATGCAGATTCTGTGACTACAGTTCCCTGACAGAGTTGCCATCAGGCCTTTAAATCTATATGGAACCAGTGAAGAAAAAGCTTATCATCTCCCAAAGCATTGTGATACTGACAATAGAGGCTGTAAACCACAGATGTCAGATTCAATCGCGTCACAGTATATATTGTGATGCTTTTTGCATTTGTGCAAAAAAAGCTGGGGTGGGCGTGGCCTGCGTGTGACATATCTGGCCCACGGGCCCCCAGTTTGACACCCCTGCTGAAGACCCATTCCTTGTTTACTTAATTCCATTTCCAACAACCAGGTCATTAAGCAAAATAGTTGCTAAGTGAAGTGAAGACAGAGAGATACTGGGAAGATTCTTGATTACTACCATCTCATTCAGATGATGTCTTCCATCAGCTGCTCCAGTATTACTTTCATTCTAAAACGTGTTGTGGTCAAGCATACAAACTTACTTGTATGCATTGGTCAGAAAGTGAGTTTTTTATTACAATTGTATTGGCAAATGGTCGCTAAGTGAGATAGTCGCTAAACAAGAATAGGTGTGTTGTGTTTCATTGCTTTTGTATACAGTGTTTAAATTCTTTATACTATATAATAATAACAGAGATTGTCATTGCTGTTTCTGTAACAGTTATAATTTTTACAGGAACAGGTTACTAGGCCGATGCCCAAATTTCCTCCTTTCTCATCCAGGCTTGGGACCTCCATAACACAGGATCTAATGTGAATGCTAAAAATATAATAACAATACTAATACCAAATGTTAAGCATTTGTTTTATTTTGTCTCTTTAAGAGTATGACAGTATCTACTTCAGAATATATGTCAAAGGAAGAATAGCAAATAAAACTTTTATCAGTTGGTTTTTAATCCAGGTTGCCTTGAAGAGTTCTTGAAAAGAACGGTCACTCAGGCCCTTGTCACCTCTCGCCTGGACTATTGTAATGCCCTCTACATGGGGCTCCCTGCGGGGAGCACTCGGAGACTCCAACTGGTGCAAAATGCGGCCGCGCGGGTGATCATGGGGGCGTCACGTAGCACCCATGTGACGCCTCTCCTGCGCGAGCTGCATTGGTTGCCGGTGGCTCTCCGGGTTCGCTTTAAGGTTCTAGTCTTGACCTTTAGGGCGATCCATGGCATTGGGCCAGGTTATCTGCAGGACCGCATTCTACCGGTGATCTCCAGCAGGCCGGTGCGTTCGCACAGGGAGGGCCTTCTCCGGGTGCCGTCAGCCGCTATGTGTCGTCTGGCGGCCCCGAGGAGTAGGGCCTTCTCTGTGGGGGCCCCTGCCCTCTGGAATACTCTGCCACCTGAACTTCGTACCAGCACGGACCTGAGGGCCTTCAGGCGCGCGTTGAAGACCTGGCTCTTTGAGCAGGCTGGCCTGGGCTGAGGTAGTTTTAAATTGTCTCCGAATTTTGGATTTTAATTGGGTTTTAAAGTTGGGGGGAGGGTTTTACTAATGTAATCAGCCAGTATTTAATTGCTTTTTAATTTTTGTATTGTCTTTCGGGGTTCGGATTTGGCTGTACACCGCCCTGAGTCCCTAGGGAGAAGGGCGGTATAGAAATTCTATAAATAAATAAAATAAAATAAAAAAATTGGCTTGATTTTGTATATCTTCATTTGGCCTTAATATTGCCTGTGTGGATTTTAATTTGTTTCTTATCACCACCAGAGGGTCTATGCTGTTCAGGAGCCATGTTACAATTTTTTTTCCTAAGATATAGTAATAGGAAGAAAAAGTAAACTTGCCTTTGCTGAAAGAAATTGATGGAGCATAAAGACTTATTTTAATATTAAATAAATAATCAAGCAAGCTCTCATCCATTTGTGGTTCAAAAGAAATGTGCTAAGTCATAATTCTTTTGGATCACAGATGGATGGAAACTTGCTTGATTATTTATTTAATATTAATGTGTATGGTTGCACACCCAAATATTGCAACTTTAGGTAGCTGACAACAGGAAAAAAAGCACGATAAAAAAGTTAACAACTAATAATAATAGGCAACCTGGCTCTCAATTATACTCTTCCCAATGGGAACTTACCTATCCCAGTTCCAAGGTTATTTCCTGTGGAAATATTTCCACGTTTTTAAGGTCTTTCTAAAGGCCAATAAGTCAGGGCCAATTGAATTTCAGCAGCTTGGTGTCGGAGGGGCACTCCAGAGGCCACAAATCAAAAAGGTACCGTACACCTCGTGGTATATTGTTTAAAAGAATAGTTCATGTTAGTAAGCTATGTTTTGCAAGTCACAAAGATTGGATTCCCAAATTACAATAAGCAAAATCCAAAAACCATACTATACGTACCACAGTTTGCAAATCCAGAGTTATTTATATCCTAATTCCATTTTCAAACCCAAATCCCTTCTATTCAGAGGTTTTTTTCTGCAACACTGGGACTGCTCCAAATTTCTAGATCTGGGGAGAACTACCATTAAGGTTTTGGATGAAATTATTCTGATTCTTCCAAAGATATTTTTGCAAGGGAAAATGATCATTGTGTTATGGATTGTGTTATGATAAAGTAACAGGCTTACTTTATTTTTTACCAGATACTAAAATCAGGGCAATTATGTCCCATTTCATGAACTCAAAGAAATTAGGAGTTGGCATTGTGCTTAAACATCGTTATGTGCCTTACCTTGTAGAGTACCATTATTCATTTTCTCTTGCAAATACATGCCGCTTTTACCGTCTCGGGTTTTTTTTTTACCTAATTTCTGTCCATTAGCGCAGAAAGCTTCCAAAATGTCATTATAATGAAGCTTATAAACATATAGCTCTGAAGGATTATATCCTGAAATCAGGAAGCTCTGTTTATCTCTTTTATATGCTGTTTGTACTGTTTATTTTTAATTCAAAGGATATTTATGCTGTTCTGAATAGCATTTTAACTAAATACTTTTATCAGTAGGATTATTTATGCATTACAGCTCATTATACTCTTCATTAGTCTTTAAAATGCATTTACTATCTTTCAATCTTTTACAACAAACCTATGATTTTCCTCCGCAATTGTGCTGCTTTAATGCTGTATGCAAGTCCACTGCCCACACATAAAGCCAATACATGTGTTTCCTCCTGTACAACTAAGCACTGTTGTTCATTCAGAATAACACTCTGTGATTCAACACAAGGCGTATATAATTCTGAATTATTGGAAGAAAAAAGCTCTAGAACAACCTGTAAAAATCCCTTCAGACTGCTTAGTTGGGAAATGCTTACAAATTTAGGAGGCTCCAGTCAAAGCTTTGTACCTATTGCTGAGTAATTTCTTAAATATTTATATTAAAAGATCACAGTAGGGATCTGTATATAGATAGGGGTGAGGAGTGAAATTTTCATGTATATATAAAGGAGGCTTAAATCTTTTTCTCCCTAATCCTATGCATTTTATTTATCTGTATTAATGGGGTGATGGCAATTTGTACTGATTGAAAAGCCTTTGTCTTTTCTATTTGGTTTTCTTTCTTTGTTCAACAGGTGATCCGTCTCCTGAATGGAAATTGGTTAGTTTATATGAATTTATGTTCTGCCCAGCTCCCTAAACTCAAAGAAGTTTTCAATAAAATTAAAAGCCTATGTTTGCGTGTGTAATAGCTTTGTATATAAAGATGTGTGAGAGAGTATATATGTCAGCCTTCAAGATTTTCTTCCTTTGCTTTGCATCTTTCGGCTGTCATAACTAACGGGGGGAGGAGGGGGGACATGGTTATGGGAAGTGAGCTGGAGGTATTACAAAACAGAACTGTATAAATTGGGCGGGGAGATTATCGCTTAGGCTTCTATCCTATGCTATGCACAGCTGCAACTCTATCAAAATATGTCAAGGTCAATGGACAGAGGATTCATCACCACCTGGAGATGCCCACATGATGCTATACACAACTTTTAATTGGATGAGCCAATTGAACTATTGGGGGTGGGAACGTTGCCATTGCTTTGTATATGTGATTTATGCGCTCATTTTCTCAGATTCAGAATTCTTTTGTTGCTACCACTTGATTTCCAGTAAAAGATATCTTTTCTCTAACTAATGGAGTCTTAAGTATTTCTTTCTTGGATTTTGAATGGAGCACCATCTGACAATATATATACATGTATATTAAATGTCAGAGCAATAAAAATAACAGCCCAATACCATACAGTCATAATACTAAATACATAATACTTTATACACAGCATGACAATGTACAGTAATTGTAAAATGAAGTTCTTTCATTGCCTACAATAGATAAGTGAGATTCCTTCACATCTACTATTGCATAAATAATAAGGTAAAGGGGCATTTGTATCATTTGAGAAAATGACTAAGGCACTTTTCAATTAAAAGTTAGCTTATCTGATCTTCATTATGTTATGATTCCAGCCTCTCCTAGTAGCCAGTGCATAAACTGGAAAGAGTCACAATATGTCTCACTTAGAAGATGTTCTGATTAGGAAAGCAAGGTTATATATGCAGGCAGGTTTATCATTTGGTGACTGCAACCCAGAATATTGGTTTGAATGGTTTACTTATATACCATATATAATAGTTATTAGAAGTAAACTATCCTAGTCAGCTCATACTATGGTACGTATTGAACAGAAGTGGGATTCACACTTTTTTACTTCCAGTTCTGTGGGCGTGCCTTGGTGGGCGTGGCAGAGGAAGGATGCTGTAAAAATCTCCAATCAGAGGTGGTATTTGCCGGTTCTCTAAACTACTCAAAATTTCCACTACCAGTTCTCTAGAACTGGTCAGAACGTGCTGAATACCACCTCTGGTATTGAATGCTTTCTTGAATGTGTGTGCCAGTTAATGATTGTCTAAACTTATATTGTTACAGCTTATTATATTTGGTTCTTAAATCTCAATAGCTGTTTGTTAGAATTATATCCAACATTTTTGTCAGGCCCTCAAGGCAGCACACACAATACTCCCATTTTTCCACAAAACAACTGCTCTTTGAAGTGTGTTGGGCTGAGAGAAAATCACATTATGTATCCCAGTAAACTTCCTTAACTAAGGATAAAATCTGACTCTTCCCTGCACTAAACCAACATTTGAGCTCCTACATTATAAACCTCTCAAGTAATATACAGCAGTGCTATGGTTCAATTTATGTTTCATATTAATCCATAATTAAACTTCTGGAATTTTTTTCATTTGGAGTTTTTTCTGTTTTCTAAAGTAAAATTGCAATCACCATAAATCATAAGAAAACACATATACTGTACAATTATTTTAAAGAATGAGAAATAAGATCTTAAAATTTTAGAAGTGTGTCCTTTGAACATAAACTTTAGAATTTTAGTCAGCAAGGTGTCAGTTAATTCAAAGAAGTGAATTTCCATAGGAAATTATCTCATTTTGAAATCAGACACTAATATTTGTTATGATGGACTGCTTATTTATCAGCCTTATTTATCCAGAACTCACACTGTAAACTTTCAAAAAGTTTCCAGCTATTTTAAGACATATTGAAAGCTTAATTTCTTCTCTTTCATGGTAACTAATGTCCTTAATCTTGAATCATAACTTTAATAAGATCATTAACACAGAATGCATTAAATAAATATGTAAATCATTCCAGAGATGAAAATACTGTATCAAATTCCTTCATAAGCATCAAAGCAAATTTTCATATTAAGTACCATTGCTTTCCTATGCTCCACCATCACCATAACAAACTCTGTTTTTTTTCTTGAATGCTTCAATTTTGATGAAGTTAATACTAAGTGTGTACAGAATTGGTAAAAAGGATCCTTACAAAGTAAGAATTCCAGTGCTCAGGTGAACTACTCCGGACTTCAAGAAACAAACCAGACCAGTAAGAATTGGAAATATTTTATTGTAAATACCAAAAATATGTATTTTTGAAACCAGATTTTCCCAGGCATATTTTTCACAGAATGAAATGGCTAAAAATAACTCCCAGATTTTTATTTATTGATGAAGTATTTTACTTTGAATCCCTTTAGGGACTTCTAAAGAAAACTAGCTAGCCACTGAATCAATTAGACGCAAAAGAATCATGCAAAGAATAGAATACAATGCATAGAATAGGAAGGGCTACAAGACAAAATGTATTATGACACCATTGTTGCCATTTAGACAGTCTTTAATTCTCAAGTATTGGGTAGGAGTGGAGAGGGGAGGGGAAAAGGAATTGATGATTTTCCAGTTTCCTAGATGAATTATAGTAATAAAAAGTACACTTCAATCATCTTGTAAAAACTAAAAGAATGGATCTCTGTGAGATAATCTTATACAATTCTATCAATTTTGCATGTTCATGTCCTCTATGAGGCAATCTTCCTGTTCTTCTTGTTTTATGTTATATTCTGTCTTTCAAGTGTTCAGTCCCTGATGCCTGCCAGAAAATGTTCAGATGAGCACTTCAAACACCCTGTTCAATTTTTTTTTAAACCAAATAGAAAAGGAATGAACTTGTCTTAACAGTAGTTTGGATAATATTTAGTGCTTTCTGAAGTGATGTACACAGTTTATTTAAGGTACACCCATTCCCCAGAAGGGCATCATCATCAAGTATTTAACCTTATAGAGAAACTGGAATCTGAGGAATAGAAGGACTGTCCTCCCACTTCTCTTTCTAACTTCACCCTGAGAAAAGGAAAATTATATGAGTTAGACACAAATGGTCTTTTGAGATTCTCAAATTTGTGGGAGGTGAAACTGGATGGACAATTTCTCAGCAGCAAGACTCCCGTTTAGCAATGCAATACTGCCAAAGAAAATATCAAAAAAATCCTTTTGAGTATTTCCTCAGAATTTAATGTATGTATGATTTGCCAATGGCTAGAGAAATGATTGTAATAATAAAAGACAAAACACTTTATCTTGGGTCACTTTATAATCAACTAAGTGAAAAATAACATACTAATGACACATTTTTCTTACATTATTTTCTTCTTTGAAATGATTTCCATAACATTCTCTAATGAGAATACACTAAAATGCAAAATAATTCCTCTGTCTGCCATTGCTTTAAACAGTTCCCCTGAAGTATCACAGTTCAGAAAGTGTCACATGAGAAATCTATGTTTCAAGCATTGCATAAAGACCATATCAAATATTCAGTTTCAGATGAAACTACCAGCTTGAATGCTTCATTTGGCCAGAATAATTTTCATTGTTGCAGAGAAATCACAGGATCCCCACAAACTCATCTTTGGAAGTTTGTAGCAGGGTTTAGGTTGTTAATATTGCTAATTTGTAAGGAATTCTCAAAGTTTAACAACATTTCAGACATGTGAGAATGTAATTCCCAAATTCCACCCACCCACCCCAAAAAGGCCCAACAACCTATGTGGCAAGGGTTTCAGAAAAGAATTTGTTAAAAGGCCTTCAAATAATTTTTATATATAATTCTATAAAGATAAATAGGAAGATATACTTTCAATCAAATGCATCTTGATCTGAGTTACATATAGATACCTAATGAAAATGCCATTTGCTAGGAAAGTAACTAATCCTGCAATAACAAGATATCAACATTGTCATGAACTCCTTGCAAAAGAAGTTCACCAGGATAACTAACAATCTTTCGTCGTTTTGCAGCTTTCAGCGTTCCCACTAAAGCCTCAAAAAGGTTGGCACATTTCTCATCCGCAAACAGCACTCCAAACTTCACACTCAATGTCCCATCAGGATCTGGACAAAAGAAAGCACAAGGATGAAATGACATATTAACATTTTAGCTCCCAATAAGTCTTTGGACCTGAAGATTTTCAAGGTTTCTAATTAGATGTAATAAGGTTATTGAATCTGTAGGCAATTTCATCATAATGTAAATGCAAAAATACAACCAATGCGTTAACTTTTAAACAAACATGCACTCAGAGGCACAAATCAGTAAAAATTATTATTAAATCCAAATTCATCAGACCAAATTGTAAACTATATCAAATTAGTAATCTCTGCAACATTATTTTAGATTTGCTGACATTGCTGAAGAAAGTATCAAGAAAAACATATTTTAACACATCTTTAAAAAATTTTAATGTTCCATTTTTACATTTTTAATCACTGAAAACTGCTTTGTGACTATATACTGAATAATAATCATATGAAAATCTGATATTATTTAGGCTGAAAGTAATTCAAGGTAGTCATAATTAATACTGACTGACTTCATATTAGCATGGTTGAATAAAGCACAACTAGATGGGTTTATAAACATATTTTATAAATCACAATTTGCATGCTATACTAAGCTAAAAGCAACAAAAATAACCCTTATTTTTTAATCTATTGTGATTAATGAATGTGACTATCACCTGAAATTAAAAGTCAATGAGGAAAAAAATAAGATTGCATTTAAATGCCCTTTTCAAAAAGGCACACTAGTATAGTGAATTTACAAACAGCTACTTAGGCTGTTGATTAAAACCTAAACTTACACTACCAGTTTAAATTGGAACCAACATGCACATAAGAATCCAGTTTTATTTTAAAAGCAGGAAAATTATGAAAAAATTCCAGTGACTTAACTGGGAATCAAATATAGTTTTGGTGATGAGTAAACAAAGATAACATGATATTTCAACCTAGACATCATGTCTCACTGTTGCCAAGTTTCCACAAGCAAGTAGGCATACCCTCAGAAGGGATTGTTGTTTTCCATTAAATGATTGTTTTATGTCACAAGTTTGCATTAGTAGCTATGAACGTATGGGAAACTTGGCACCAGTTTTCAGAAGCACAGGGGTCCCTTGAAAGAGCAGTCTGATTATTCTATATAATGCTATTAGAACTAGAGATACATGCTGTTGGCTTAAATAGTCTAGGGGTTCCCATGCTGTTATTATCTATTTAATAATCAATATTTATATCCTGTTGGTGTTGGAGAAGTCCTCTGGACTTGAATAGCTAAGAACAAACTAATCATCAAACCAATCAACTCAGGGTTCTCATGGGTTTCAAATTATCCCACTTTAGATACATTATGTGAAGACATAGCTCTCTAGAGAAGTCTCTAATATTGGGAAAGATAGAAATAAAGACAGAAAGAGGATGGCCTAATTAAAGTGGTCATAAATGCACCACTGAAAGACCAAAAGAACCAGATTGGGAACAGGAGAAAATATAGTCACTAAGAATCGACATCAACCTGATTGCACATAAACAATATTTTATATTCTGTAACAAACTTACCAGACTGGCTTGAAGCAAAAGCCTTAACCACTTCCTTTAATGTTTGAACTGTTGCCAGAAGTTTACTGAATTCTACTGATTTCAGTAGAATGATCTTTTAAGAACAAAATCTTGTATCTTTATATCTTACTTTTCAAAATGTTTTCTCTGCAGGTTTTCCTACATTGCAGATTTTTCCCAGTACAGTGCCTTCCGGAAATATTAGACCAATATACATTGGAAATTATGTCAGTTATATTCTACCATATTTGGAGTCTATTAATTTTATATTCCTTCTACAGCCATTTAGTCATACTTACTTTTGGTCCCCAGCCGCCGAATTTCTTCAACTAACAGGTTGATTTCATGTTCAACATTCATTGTAACCTACAAATAAATTGTTGCCTTATAAATTTGTTCCTTTCTATTTTCTTTCATATTCATAACAAGTACTGAGATTTTAAAAGAAGTTTCATGTGCACTCAGGGACACAATGAATGCATGTTGGGGAAACATGAATGCATGTTTTCAGTTCACATTCTCAAAGAGACAGTTACCTTCTTTATTAAGTGGCTTGTGTGTTTGGAAGTCAGATACATTGTTGTGCATTCTGCAAAGGAAAGTTTTAAAATGCATGTGGTACCTGTAAAGCATTTACTCATGTTAAACATTCTAGCATTTTAAATGCCTTTATATTGCAAAATAATTGCATAACAATTATTTAAGTACTACATTTCTTTGACAAGCACATGATCCAGCATTTAAGGTAATTCTTCCCTTTCATCTTCTTAAATTAAGATCTGAACAAAAAAAAAATCCTTGTCTGCCAATTCTGCCATTTGCAGACCAAATCTAAGATTATTTTTCTACTTTAAAGTATAACTCATTTGGGAAAAAGAACTATCTTTTTATATAATACACTAAGTTACCAGTGCAAATGCAGAATTTCAACAAAATGTCACCATGACTGATTGAAACACAAACAACTTAAAAGTTGCCACTCCTTTTAACAAGCTTTCTTCAACAGACTTCTACAGTAGTCCTCGATCTACAACTACAATCAGCACCAGAATTTCAGTTGCTTAGCAGTTGTTAAAGTGAGTCATGCCTGATTTTATGACCTTTTTGCCATGAATGTTAAGCAAATCACTGCAGTTGTAAGTGAAGAATGCAGTTAGTAAGCTAAACTGGCTTCCCTCATTGACTATGATTGTCAGAAGGCAGCTGGGAAGGTTGCAAGCAGCAAATACCATGACCTTGGGAACCATTGTAAATAATGACACTTGCCAAGTACTCTAATTTTGATCCTGAGACAATAATGGGAAAGCTACAAAGTTCATAAATATAAATTGTAACTTACTTTTTTCACTGCTGTTGTAACTTCCAATGGTTGCTAAACAAATGGCTATAGATTGATACTACAGGTTAACAGTTTTCTAAACCTATTAATAAAGCCCATCTCAAAAGTGGTATAGTATCATAAATGAATTGGTATCTTCCGTGGCATCCAGACTCTGCCAAAGTACCACCTCTTCAAAATATTTGTACATCAAACAGCATTGCAAGATAATGTTCCATTTATATAAACTAATTCAAGCAAATAGGGATTTTTTTATTTTGCTAACCAATGGAAGTTTCCTGACAGACTACACAAAATCTGTGCAGAGATCCACCCACATAGGAGAACTGCTGCAGTTATCTTCAGAAAATGTCAATATTCAGTAAATCAGAAAAAATGCAGACTCCACCTGGTTTTTGGCTGTCAGTCTAAACAGGGTCTTCAAACTTGACAGCTTGTGGACTTCAACTCCCAGAATTCCTCCTCCAGTCATGTTAGCTCAGGAATTCTGGGCACTGATCTTAAACTTGACAAGTTTGAAGACCCTTGGTCTAACACACCTCTCCTACAAGTCTTTTCACTAAAACCACAAGAAGCTGTCTTAAAAAAAATGAGGTCCCAACATTGACATGTTTTATATGCATGTCTAATGAGAAGTTCATTAAGTTTGATGGGAGTTACATCTAAGAAACTTGTATGACTGCAGCCCAGGCAGGCAAGCTCCTATAGTTTCATACAAAGTATGGGATGTTATTAACACAATGAACAAACATGTTTCACTTCAAATAACAGAGATGAGGAAGCAGGTGATAATTACTTAAGTGTGCATATTATTTCAAATGTTAAGGGAATGTTTTTTGTTTACCTTTTCAAAAGGTTATAGAGGAAGTATAACTGAATCCTGACTTAAGATGCTTCCTTCTCCAAAATGAATATGAATAGCAAGCAATGATATGTGAGTGCCTAATTAATTTTCAATAGTGTTTTATATTTATTATAGGAGAGAAAGGAATCTAAGACTTTTCATTGGCTTCATGGCTTAGGAGTATATTCTTTTTTTAATTCTTTTGTTTGCAGCTAGGATAAGGACAGCATGATGAGTAATTTCCTCTCTGGTGCAACACACATCCTAATTTGGTCATATGTGTGTTTGTGTGTGACTGACTAGTCAGGCAATTTTCTAGGTAAGGTTTCAGAAGTGATTTGCCATTGCCTGCTTCCTAGGGCTGAGAGGGAATGACTGGCCCAAGGGCACCCAGTTGGCTTCATGCCCGAGGCAGGACTGAAACTGGTCTTCAGCCTGATGCTTTAACGGCTATATGGCTCCAATGTGGTAAGGGGAGCTTCAGTATTCTAATGAAAGCTTTCAACAAGTTGAAAGTCTTCTCTGCATCTTTCTCGCTTTTACGTTTCCTTCTTTTCACCTGTTCCTATGCGCTCCTCGAGTTCCCCGCATTCAGAGATGGGGAGAGGCGGGCAGACAAGGCAGGCGAGGGAAACGAGCCGCGGGGGGGAAGCGCAACTTGCAAAGGAGGGGAGCGCGAACCGTTTTGCGTTAAAGGCGACTGGCGGAGCTGGGAAAGGGCTCAGGTACAACGGCCGGGCAAAACAATGGGATAAATAACTCGATTCCCCAAACAAGCCTGCTTCTCCGGAAGCAAGTCTCTTCGTCTCTATAGGGCTCCCATCCCAGCTGTAAGCAACAGCGGGGCTGCAGGCAGCCCTCCCGCTGGCCAATTGCGCAAAGCAGAATATCAGCCGCGCCGCCGGTTGCTACTGGTTCTTGCGCCCGCCTGGGATAAACCCCCTTCGCCCACCAGCAATCGCCGGCGAGAAGCGTTCTCGCACCCGAGGACTTCCACTTCCAAGGTGCATTCTCCTGCCCTTTCCATCCGCGTGGAGAATCACATGGCGCCGGCGCGGAAGTGCCGGCTGCCGCCACCTCGCCTTCCCTCCGACCTGACAAAGAGCCTCGGCTCAAACCCCGGCTCGGAAACTAGAGCTCCAAGAAGCGGACTTTTAACTCCGCGGCTCCCCGCAGTCCACTGCGGGGGGTGGGGGGGGGAGTGGCACCCTGCGATTTTTGCCCTGCCGTCCTCCTGCGCGTCGGTCGCCTGACTGTGGATGCCCACTCAATCTCACCTCGATGGACTTACCTCTAGAGAAGCGAAGGAGCGGCGTTCAAAGCAAAGCGCCCGAGGAAGTGCGGCTCTGAAAGAGTGTCAGAAGGAGGAAATCTGTGACCAACCTCCCCCCTCTTCCCCCACTCGAGACTGAAAGTGAGCGGAAGGAGAGGTGCCGCCCACACGCCTGTAGCAAACGCTTCTGGGGAAGCGAGGGGTTAAGATCGAGGCTTGGTTAAACCTGAGAATAAGCTCCGTTTGCCAAGTGGAAAAACGCCAATGATTGATTAGTCTCTTGGAACAGGGCTAGGTTACACCTGTGTGCTCATGACCTGATGCAGCCTCGTTAAGTGCCTTGCAGTTGTCAATCAACCTCTCATAGATCAGAAAAGATGGCAGAACGTTGAAATCACCTCATTATAATATTTGTTAACTAGCCACCTCTCTGGAGTCCTTAAACGATAAACATTCATGAGTCTGTAGTGGCTATATGGCTGCAGTCCTGATGTTGGGGCAAAAAGGAACTCCATGTTCCTTTTTGCCCCAACATCAGGACTGCAGCCATATAGAGCATGTCTTTCCATAGGATTTTTAAAAGCAGGCTACCATAATTAGCTCCTATTTTGCCAGTTTATATTCTGTCTAGTAAGGGGAACGGCAAATGGGTACAATAATGTCCTAACAGTTCGCTGCAGGGTGTATTAAGGTCCAGTAATTGGATTTCAGTCACTTCTCGAGATATGAGCTGGGCCTTGAGTGGGGATGAGTTTTACAAATGTTTAGAGCAGCAAATTTATCTACCTGTCAAAACCATTGCATTTAGGTACTGCTCTTGCGAATTTTGTGAGACCTAGTTGTCTGACCATTGCAGAAAAAAAAACCCAATTGACAGGTTACTTTACAGAGGGCTTAGTCTACACATTCTCAAGTAACCTTGGTGCTTTAGTGATAGCAGATTAAACCAGAATCTCTCTAGAGGCATTTGTTGACCTGTATAATACCATGTCTGAAAGGCAAGCTGATTATTAGAGCAGCCCCACTACGGCTAGAGAAAGCAATATTGCAGAACACAAACTTTCAAAAACAGCTTACATCCCATGGGTCTGAAAGCGATGTGCAGGTTGTTTGAAAGAAACCTGATCACATTTTTCTTTAGTTATGCTGCTGCTGCTTTTCTCCTGTGGTCATGTTAGTTAAGTAGCACAAACTGGAACAGCCGTGGAAGAAAACCAAGTGACTGGAAAGGTAGCATGCACACAGCAGTCAAAAATGGCTGGACACATTCCAGTTCTTTTCTCTTCAGTTCATTTCACTTCGTCATGATGATTGCTTGACCAAGTGAGCCAGATAATGCCTTCAGCAAGGTTTGTATAGAGGGAAAATGGAAAATACATCTCCAATAGAATGAGAAACCCAAAGATAAAAAGAGATACCTCCTTAAAAAGCAATTAGTGAGGCAATGGCAACTTAACGTTACAGTGATGTGGTGGCTGTATCCTAAGGTTCCTTCATGATACAGGTAGTCCTAAATTTACAATCATTTATTTAGTGACCCTCTGAAACTATCAGTACTGAAAAAATGATTTGTGAGTTTTTTACACTTATGACCATTGCAGCACCCCCAAGGTTATATAATCAAAATTGAGATGCTTGGCAACTGGCATGTATTTGTATCCCAAGGTCATGTGATCACCTTTTGCAACCTTCTACAAGCAAAATCAATGGGAAAGCCAGATTCTCTTAATAACCATGTTATTATCTTAACTGGGTCTTTCTGCTGATAGACTAAGTACTTTAACCACTATAAAACACTAAGTTGTGTATGTGTGTGTGTGTAGAGAGAAAGAGAAGGAGGGAGTTAGAAGGAGAGGGTGTGCAGTGTAAGCTAGCTAGCTGGGAAGGTTGCAAGTGGTAATCACATAATTGAGGCTCTGTGACTGCTGCATGTTCAAGGACAGGTCAATTTTTTTTAGCATGGTTGTACCTGTCAAAGCAAAAACATTCAGCTTTATAAATTAGAGGAAATGAATCGTGTTTTTCTGTTGCCAGCATACTTTATTTACAAAATAACTAAGAAACAAAAGAAACAGCAGTACCATTCTAAGAAGCAAGCGAAAGAAAGTTATAATGAAAGATGAAGTGGAAGTAAAACTCCTCCCCTGCACACATGCGCAGTACATCAAACATCACAAGACACTCATATCTTGTTACTATGGAAACTTGATAACCAGTCCATCTTATTCTATAAACTTCTATGGAAACTCATCAGACAAATCAAAACAAACGCAGTGACAGTACCTTTAATTATTAAAGGAATGGTCCAGAGCTGATATTCAGCCAGTTCTGGAGAACTAGTAGTGAAATTTTGAGTAGTTGGAAGAACTGGTAAATACCACCTTTGGTTGGCCCTGCCCCCATCTATTCCTGCCTCCTGATTGGCGGGGTCTTCTTTTGTTGTCCTGCACAGGAGAACGGAGCTGGAAAGCAAGTTAGTGGGGTGAGAAGGAGTGAGGATTTTACAGTATCCTTCTCCTGGAGTGGGGTGCAAATGAAGATTTTGCAGTATTCTTCTCCTGCCACACCCACCAAGCCACACCACACCCACCAAGCCTTTCCTACAGAACCGTAAAAAAAATTACAGTCAAGGACTACCCATAGTACATAAATAGTTCCTAATTTAAATTAAATTCTAAAGAAGGAATGATGTGTAATATTAGTAAGAAACATAAAGTGTCTTCGGAACTGTTAACATATACAGAACCAAGTCTGTATATGTCTGTGCTGGAATCTTAAGCAGAGTTGAGGTAGAGAGTGAAAAGGCTGGCTAGGCTTGAATTCCCCCCACAGGGAGGAAGGGGTCAGGCTATTTTCTAAAGTGCCTGTAGGCCAGACAAGGAATAATGGATGGAAATGAACAAGGAGAGATTTAACCTGGAAATAAGGAGAAACTTTCTGACAGTGAGAACAATCAGCCAATGGAACAGCTTGCCCTCGGAAGTTGTGGGAGCGCCATCACCTAAGACTTTCAAGAAGAGATTGGACTGCCATTTGTCAGAAATGGTGTAGGGTCTCCTGCTTGGGCGGGGGGTTGGACTAGATGACCTACAAGGTCCCTTCCAATTCTGATTATCTGTTATCTGCTGATAGGGTGGAACCAGTTGAAAGGAAATTTTCTTAACTCTGCTCAAGATTCCTCTACAATGTGGTAGGAATATAAGCTTTAACAATGTTTAATAAAAAACCATCTGGAAGAAAAGAAAAAGTCAAAATTAATTTCATTAATGAGAGTTGTGAAGCATTTTAAATTTAAGTTATTATATACACAACGTAAAATCACAGCTGCCAATTCTTTAGCTGGTGTTGACTTTCATTCACTGATTCAGCAGCCAGACAGGGCATGCCTCACCAGCAACTGGAAGAAAATAGTGAAGATCAGCTAAGGTGGTGGAGAATCAGCAGCAAAATGGCATAAGTATAGGGAAGATGGGAACTACAAAGCCCATGTTATAAGTGCAGGCAGGCTGCTAAGTAGCTACATTTTGATCACATGATGTGGGGGTACAGCAATAGCCATAACTTAACCATACACTTTGTTCATCATCGTAACTTCATTCTGAACAAAGGATCATAAAACAAATACCTGTACATGATATCACCAAACAAAATAAAATTGACCAGGCAAATGTCACTATATACTAATGTTCAATACCTAACACAAATTGCAGCATTTGTATGATGACGCTATCATGCATGCCATCACTGGCCTCTCTTGTACTGGTTCATATATCTCCCTAGCTAAGGTGAGGTTTTGCAGGTTAGATTTTATGGAATCCTAGGTTCCATGAGAAGTTAAATGGGTTCTATGGAACTGAGAAAAGAGCTTCACAAAAAGACCTAAACATAGATCCTTGTAGGGAGGATGTTTTTCCCCCAATAGTATCTTGTGTAGAGGGATTTTTTCTTTCATAGAAAAATTGCTCTAGAAAAATAGTACCGAGGTATGAAAAACTGACCATATTTAGGGTTGGTTCCCTAGGGAAAGAAAAATTTAATGCTCAGCCGTGTATATCTGCCTCACAGCTGTTTTTAAGGCATATCTATAGCAATTTTTCTAAGTTATATTGGAAAGATCAGGGCTTATCCTTTGACATCTAAATGTCCCATTCCTCTCAATAAGGGATTCCAGGGTTTTTAAAAAATAGATTCAATGGCCTGAAATAAATTGGAAGCCTCTGATCTAAGAAACTGCCTCTTCCTTCCTTTCTTCTCTGGCTGTTAACTTTTGAAGCGGATGGACTTTTGAAAATACCCTTGTACAATAATCAGAGGGCAGTCTTTCTGGCATATGGAATAAGGCCTTCTGTGCTATTCCCAAGATGTGAAAAATACTGTAGGAAACTCCATTTGTCTCTATGGCAGCACCCAAGCAAGCTTTTAAAAAGCTCAACTTAAGCCAGATCAAATGTGGTTAAAATTTGAATGAGAAGCTGCCAGGCAACATCAGGACTGTCAGGTAGATTAGGAAATTGGAAAACATCCCAGAAAGCCATGCCAAATCACTTTGGTACCTTTGCCAAGTAAACCGCTTGAGTGTATACAGAAGGCAACATCCTCTTGTGGGTATCACTTTTTATTTATACTTTATATTTAGAAAAATCTGTAAAGCCACATCTTTTTTGTCAGTCTTTTGTTAAATTTAAATATAGGCCTTTACTTTTTAATATTCTGTGTTGTTTAGTAAAGTGTTTTTGATAAGATATTGCCAGGTGGAGTATAACAAATCAACAATAAATATATTCCTTAATCTGGTGTTGTTCACTTATGTTGGACTACAGTTCCTATCATCCCCAGAGTAGGAAAACCAGTCATCCCCAGCAGACTCCATTAAAGATATTCTTGTTTCATTTTCAGCTGATCGTACGAGTAAGTTCCAAAATTTAGACATCCACAGGGTGCTACAGTATTCAGGAACACTGTAGCAGACCTCCAGACCGACAGAGGACGGTGTACCGCCTCTCTTTCTCTGTTCCAACCCTCCCAAAGGCTTCTGTCGTATGAGAAAGCGGAGCGAAGAGCCTAAACCACCACACAGCTTCGCATCCGGGTCTCGTGCGCGAGATCTCGGGCAGCCTTTTTTTTTTTCCCCTTTTCTTCTCCTTTCCGGGAGCGGAATTAAATCCGTCCGCCCCTTGGTTGCGCGCGCCTTCCCCAGAGAGCCCGAGGGAGGGGAAATGGGCGTGGCCAAAGGCACGGAAGAGAAACGTACAGAAACTTTATTAGGAGACTTTGACCGACTCACAGCGCTGGGCGCTTTTTTTTTCCCCTCGCTTTGGACGCGCGGCCACGCCCCCCTCCTCCCTCCTGTCGTCGGGCTTCCTCTGGATTGGAACCTTCCTCCGCAACTCTTGTCGGGCAGGCTACTTCGCGGCGCGATATCAACAAGCGACAGCCGAAAGGCGGACACACACACGCACACCACACACACACACACACAGGCACGCGCGCGCTCTCGTTCCTTTTTTTTTTTTTTGCGGAAGGCCTTCTTCCGCCCCCCCCTCCTGCCCGGCCGCTGCTGGCGCGAGGAGGCGGCGGCGGCGGCGGCTTCGCGCGTGCGAGCGCGGCCCCGCTCCCTCCTTTACTCCACCCCGTTGTAGGATCGATCCCCGGGGCAGGGCAGGGCAGGGCCGGTGTAAGATGGAGGGTTTAACGCTGAGTGAAACGGAGCAGCGCTATTACTGCGACCTCTTCTCGTACTGCGACACGGAGAGCACCAAGAAAGTGGCGTCCAACGGGCGGGTCCTGGAGCTTTTCCGCGCCGCGCAGTTACCCAACGAGATAGTCATGCAGGTAAGCCCGGTGCCTTTCCCTGAAGGCAATCCCAGACTGCTGCTTTTGACCTCCGAGTGGGGTGGGGGGGACTCGGCTAAGGGAAGCGTCAACGGGCTTCCCTTCGAGGCTTTTGAGCCCCAGCTGCAGCGGGAGGGTCGTTTGGGAGTGGGGGGGACCAGGTGGATTTTTTTTATAGAAAAGCGGGTCCATTTCTGCAAATGCACCGCCGAGCGAGGCAGGCAGTGCAAACTGGCGGTGCCTCTTCGGTTGCAGCCCCCGAGGCTCGAGCACTTTTTGCACTTCTTCTTTCCCAGTTGCAAGATCAGCACTTAACGACGAAACGCAAGGTATGACGTTCATCGCTCGGCTTGTTTTTTTAAATCCCGACGTGTTCCGCAAAAGTAGTAAAATAAGAAGAATATTAAATTGGAAACTGAATATGATGATAGGTGTTACCAAGGAATTTAGAATTACAAGGCTTTTTTCCTATAACTTTTGAGTGAAAGTAAGTGCTTAAAGGCAATACACAGAATCAACATTTTTGTCTTTTTTCTACTTCACTAATTTTAAATCTATAGTAATCCTTTTCTCAGTTTTGTTGTGCTGATACTCTGAATTTCTGGACGCAGTTTCATGGTATGGAGTGGATGCTTTATAATCTTCTTAGCTAGATAAGGTAGCTTAGCTAGGTAAACTATACCTTATAGTTAGGAATGTGTGTTGAAATTTAGTGCAGCTGTTTTATTTTTTTCTTTGGATTCCTTCTGGGAATGTTGAACCATTCTAAATATTTTTTAAAAAATATTTTTTCTACTTCATAGAAAGTGGCATAATACCGCCTTTCCCCAATCTGATATGCTGAACTTTTACTTACTCCACTAGCTCATTCCACTAGTTTGCACAAAGACATTCGGTGGTTTGGGATTTGTAAGTGTGAGGTCATTGGTGTTACTTGATCATCATTATTTGATCACTATCCCAAAGTGTAAGAAGCAGTAGTTGTAATTAACCTGTATCAGTGCCTTATTTACTTTTATTGTTATTAAGTGTACGAATGCAGCCCAATTTCTTTTTGAAGTTATTGAAAGTTTATGGCACTGAAATAGGTCAGTGACAATTAGTGCTTCCAACTCTTTTGGACAGTTAGCTGATTATTTCCTTGAACAAATAAAAAGCAGGCAGTGTATTGTACTTTAGCATGCTGTGGCAAGGCTCTCATGAGGCAAAACAAATTTATCTATTAATGATATGGTTAATAAGTACATGTATTACATTGTTTTAAATTAATTGAAAGCCTGAATTGTGTATTACATAACTGTTGCCAACAAATAGAAAAGACTGTATTAAGAATGCTTTGCCCCTTGTATGAAATGGACATGGCCTTGAATCTTGACTAACTGGAACATGTCTAAAAGATAACTTTTTGACAAAACTTGCTGAATTTGCTTATGAATACAATTGTGTTAAAAGGGGGTTGAATTTTAATTACACTTGAATGAGATCCACATCTTCTGTAACTGTAAAAATAGATTCAATTCTGTCATCTATTCAAGCATATACTGTTTATGTTCTTCTGTTTGCTTTTATTTTCCAGCTTATCACTTTTATCAGTATTAAAGTTTATTGCTTTGTATTTATTCATTGTAAATTGTAATTCATTGTAATTTATTCTTTTGAGAGGGACACTTGTTTTTGTTTTTAAGTACATTTTAAGCAGTGTTTTTCACTTAGACCTTTAAAGTCCACATATGTAGCCAGATGCCCTCTAAGTACTTTGGACTGTATCTACCACAATCCTTTTTGCCTTTGGCCATGCTATAAAAAGAATAGTGTCCAAATGGGCACTAGGCTGCTTATTACTATTCATGGTAGAATTCTGTCCATGAATTGTTGTTTGGTAAGGGTGACATAGCTCTCAAGTTCTTTATGGTGTGTCATCAGTATAAGGTCTTTATATTTTTCAGATCCATTAGATCATTTGATTCATTGCTTTTCTATTTGGGTAGAAAAAAGGCCCTGACTTAATAAATGTGCATGTAACTGTTTGCTATGTATGCTTATAATATGAAAATTATGTTACATTTATAAATGTGTATATTAGTCAAAATAGACACTACTCTGACTTGTATACATATACATTTCTGCTGTGTTTTAATTGTTTACAATGAAGTTCTTAAAAGTTTGAAATGGGAAGTTGTGTACTTTGTAAAACTAATTCAGAAGTGGGATAGGACAAAAACTTGACAACCCTGAAAAATAGAATTTCTCCTGTGTTGATTCAGAATATTGCATTTAGCTTTAACTCACCTCATTGTAATGAATATTGCATAAATGTCCAGCAGCCTACATAATAATACAGTTCATTTTTAGCTGTAGAACTCTTCAGGTAGTGATTGCTTCACTGATTGCTGTAGTATTTCATATGGTTTGTGCTCAAAATGGAGAGACATACTAAATACTGTTTTACTGTTGATTCACAGCCAATTATTGCCTAAGATCCAGTTCTAAATATGGTGAACTATCAATAAGTAAACTATCTTCCATTTTTGGAATCTAGTTGAAAAGAAAGCATGCAGTAGAAAAATTATTAACAGAGAACCCGTGGAATAAACAAGAGAAGCTTGGACTATGCCTCTTTTTAGTCTATCAAGTAATGCAAAACAGGAATTATGGAAAATAAAAATTGGGACAAATTAGGTGTCCAGTGTTTCTATTCTATGAAGGAAATGTAGTGGAAGCTTAGGCAGTTTCATGTGAACAGGAACTTCAGTGCATTCTGTTAGAACTTCATAACTTAAAACATTTGATTACCTTTATGGAGTGATTGGTGAACAGAAGTGTATAAATTTTATTTAAATTTCTGTGGTGTTTGTTAGAATGTGTATATTCCATTTTTACGTAAAGGCAACTGGACCATCATGCCATCTATTTGTTCATCAGCAGACTAACTTTGTGAAAAATGAACCACATCTGATGCCTTCACCCAGGATGCTTCTGGTAAAGGGTAGCCCTTCCAACATACTAAATATTGGAGAAGCTGATAAAAGAGAGTTCAGGTCTTTTTTAAAAAAGGTCCATATGTAGCTAAGAACTCTGTAGAAAAATATCCAGGGGGGAAAAATCCTCCAATGCATTTCTATAAGACAGTAAGACAATGTCTCACAATGTTTCCAGCTTTTCCATCCTAAGCCCCCTGCTTAGGGTGAATTACAACAGAGCTATTGTTAAGGGATTGGGCAAAAAATCCAGAATCCATGGTTGGTATGTCTATTCCCTAACTTGTTTAATGTATGCAAAAGCAATTTTGTTTAATATATGTAAAAGCTAATTTTACCTTCAGGTTCAAATGTAAAGAATTTATTTTAATGGTATTTTTAGAAAATTGTATAGCTAAGGGTAACATCTGATGCAGTAAGTAGTCACTTACAATGCTGTGTCATGTTTAGCTGCTATTAATTGAACTAGAGAACTTTATGAACTATACTTAAATAGCACATGGGTTTCTGGCAATTATTGGGATAATGTTTCAATTACTAGGCCGTAAGTTTCTCATAAGAGTAAAAACCTAGAATATAAATATGGTTACTCTAAAGTAAGATGCAATTAATGTGTGTGTTTTACATATTACAAAAAGAATTCAAGAATATGAAGAACTTGCCTACTTAAGGGACTCTTATCTTTAAAGCATTTATCAACTAATTAATGAAGAAACTTTGAATCAATACTATGTTTAGAGTCAGAAAAAACATAGTTACCTCAATTTTCAGCCCAAAATATTATGGGAGTTTATGGAATTGAATTAATCTTGCTTAATGGGCCTAAATCCTGCAATACTATTATACATTCATTTGCAGCTTTTGTACAAATTGTTGCAGAGACTAAACTTACACAAGAAGAGAAATTGCTTGTAGTCTACTAGTCATGATATTATGTTAAAATAAACATCTCTTACAGATAGTCCTTTCTCTCTGTTTCTAGGAATTCAGTGGTATTTCTTAGCTAAAATAAAGACTTCTCCAAGTTGAACTTGATGCCTGATGTCTTAATGGACAAGCCTGTGCAATATATTTTGTCATAGCAAGACATATTCTATCCTTTTTATGTTGCATCAGAAGACCATTTTGTTTTATTTTAAATTTATTGTATATTTATGTTTATATATATTTATCTAGGCAAACTTTTCTGTGTGTACTGGACCCTTTTAAAATTAAATCAAACCAAACTGCATCAATTTTATTACTACTATTATAATTCAGGTTTTGAGTACCCAGCTTTTTTTATCTAGTATGACAGGTTCCAGAATGCTTAACACCAAATTTTCAGTGAAGTTGCTGAGCAGTAATGGTTCTCATAACTAATTCACTTGATATTGATATTGTCAGTCAGATCATTACATATTGTTTCTGGTAGATTTATTTGTATGGCATGCTGCTGCCAGAAAAATTTAAAAACTGAAGTTGAGATTATATAAAATTAATAAAAATGAGGTTCTTTTTCTGGTGGAAACAGCAAAATATATTGCAGTAACAAATATTGGGTTACTACCTGTAGTATTCAAACTGGTGAAATTAAGATATTTCACTGAACAGGAATATGAACTATTAAGTACCATAAAGCATACTTAAGTTAAATATAGAAACTAGGAAATTAGTACCTTATAATATTTTAGCATTATTGGTGAACAGTATTGTTGCTAAACTAAGGGCTGCAATTTGTAGTGAACATTCATATGATTTCAGACACCTGTAGATATTCATTATGTTGCCCTTTTTGTGGATTTTGTTTTCTTTGAATCAGTGGCTATTAAAATGTGCATTTAAGATTGCCAAATTTTTCGTTACAGTTACAAATGCATGACTACACTGTGCAGTGCTGCATGCATATTATCGATGAGGAAATCAATAATAAGTAATATGCACCCATGCATTGCAAAATTGTCTTATTACAATATGAAGCTATTGAGAAATGGCTCAGTATCATTAACTTTGGATTTTGGAATTATTTATTCCTGTGGTAGAATGCATATATTAATACTAAGCTTTATAGACAGATACAATCTCACGTTATGTATATTGATCTGTCTGTAGATCATGGAACTTTGTGGTGCAACTAGACTTGGATACTTCGGAAGAAGCCAATTCTACATTGCTTTGAAACTTGTTGCAGTGGCTCAGTCTGGGTTTCCACTACGAATGGAAAGTTTAAATTCTGGTAAGCCTTGAAATCATATTAAAATCAAATTTAAAAATATGCCTGTTGTCTGACTATGATATATTACTGGCCTAGTTCCTAAAAAATGAAATAAGGAACTCAGAAAACAGTATCTCATGCATGACTTGTGTTAGTATTTTTACTATCACAAGAAAGTGGAATAATTACAGAATTCCAGCTCTTGAGCAACAAAAAAAGAAAGCTGAATTTTGGATTCCTTACATGTATGTAAAACCTATAACATATATGCGTAAAGCTTTCAGTTTTAAGATTGTCATGCATTTTTAAGTGTAAGGGAAAATGCAGAATTTTATTTTTAATATGAAAAGGAATGTCAAATAGCTTGGCCGGATTTTCATTTTTAACTTATTCTCAAAGTCGGTGCTTATTTAATCATTTTTCCTGTAGTGGGAAATAGGAAGAAATAATTGAACCTACAGAAGAATGAAACAGTAATGTGTAGTAAAAGTTCTTCATTCATTGTCAGTAAGTATAGAAGCAGGTTGAAAAAAGCACAAGCAGAGAAACATACGTGCATTCTAATGCCTGGCTACTCAGGTATTATGCTGTTATGTGCTTGAGGTGTTTTTGCAATTAATCGGCTAAAAGCCCAGATTGTGATACTTCGTTAGATATCAAAAACTTTGCAGTGGATTAAATATTTTAAAAGGTGTTATTGGTGTTAGGGGAGATAGCTATACTTTTCAAACTTGGGAGCTTGCTTTTAAAATAAGCATGAATTGTTCCATTAATAGATGCAAGCTTTTTCATGAATCTGAGTTGAAACTATTTTGATTCTGCACCAGCTTCGTTGGTCAAGACTGCTTTAAAATGTTTTAAATTTAGATTTGGGAAGTTGTAATATTGATGCAGTAAGCTCAGGGCTAAATTACTGTGATACATCTTCTTAAGATACCATGCGCTATTATTTAGATGAAAATACATACAGTGTTTCTTGAAGTTTTGTGGATCCTTTTGAATTTTCAGTATTTTTTCATAAATGTGACCTAAAACATCATCTGTCCTAAAACTAGATCAAGAGAACCCAATTAAACAAATGACTCAAAAACATTAAACTTGTTCAGTTATTTATTGACAAAAATGATTCAAAATTACATATGTATGTACATTGTATTAAAAGTTACATTTTCTTATTTCATGGAAGCTTCTCACTATTATAGCACTCCTGTATCTATATTTATGAATTAAATGCCTTCTGATATTTGTTCCTAGATTAACAAACACAAAATATTAAATGTGAAAGAGATGTGTTTAAATTTATTTTGAAAATAAATTTTAAATAATTTTGAAAATAAATTATCCCTATTAAAATATTTAAATTTTATACTTAGATTGAACTACAGGTAGTCCTCAACTTACAACCAAATTTGAACCCAAAATTTCTGATGTTAAATGAGACATTAAGTTAATTTTGCCCATTTTACCACCTTTCTTGTCTCAGTTATTAACTAAATCACTATAGTGGATACGTTTGTAACCTGGTTCTTAAGTGAATCCGACTTCGCTTGACAAAAGGTCACATGATCTTGGATACAGCAATGATCATAAATACGAACCAATTTCCAAGTGTCTGAATTTTGACCACGTTATCATGTGGATAGTGGAAAGATCATAACTCTAAAACACTGTCCTAAGTCACTTTTTTCAGTGTCGTAACTTTGAATGGTCATTAAACAAACTGTTGTAAGTTGAGGATTACCTGTATTAATGTTTCTGTGTTTGAAAATACTAATACTGAAGATAATTGTTCTTTGGGTCTTTAACTGAACTGTCACAATCTTAGTTATTTTCATAATAATACAATATGTCTTAACAGAATTTTAGCAGCAGCTCAAATTAAAATTATATTTTAATTTATTAGTAATAAGAAATTTTGTAATATAAGTTTCTTAATCCATGTCATCTTATTTTGACAGTCAAAGATCTCCCCCTACCCCGATTTGTGATGTCAAAGAATGAGCAAGAATTAAGACATTCATCCATGTATTCTTCAGATGCTGATAACTCATCTTCCTATTCAGGTGCAATTCCTCCTCCACCAGGCAGAATACAAGCTAAAAAGGGCTCTGTGAGCCATGATATAGTTCAGCAACGTCCAGCTACAGATCAACAGGTAATGCAATCTAGAGACTTAGGGGTCCATGTGTCTTTCATGTCTAATCCTGTGATAAGTTAAAGTAAAAAGAACGATAATTGCAAGCTTGGTTAAATTTACTTTAACTTGTTTAAGAAATTGTGTACCAGGCAAAATAGATTCTGTGATTTTATCCTAGAATCTCAAAGTTATTAATGTTTTCAACAGATACTTTCTCAAGCTAGTCTTTCTTTTTTAGTCTTATTTCACACATGTACATAGCTTAATTTTTATTTTTTTTGTAAAATAAAATACTTTAATATTTTTACGACCAAACTTAGCTTATTCCTTCCAAAAGAACAGATAGTGCTGGCTGAACAGATTATTTTTCCCTTTGTTGCATGTGTGTCCTCCCCAGCTACTCTAGGAAATGATACGCTCTTAAATAGGAACATAGAATGATTGAATGGAAGGGACCTTAGAGGTCTTTTAGTCCAACCACCTGCTCAGGGCAGGAGACCTTAAATATGGAAGGTTTGGACATCAGCTCTTCCCATTTATTTGAAAATACAGTGGTATAAAAGGTAATGCAAAGATAAGTAAATAGTTTTAAATGGGAACAGCGGTGTGGATTATTTCTTGATCCCATTTTAATTGGAAAGAGATGCGAAGTTCAGGAATTCTACAATTATTTTTCTAAACAATTTCTGCTGAACCTTTATTTGTGCAACTGGTGAAAAAAATAAAATACTGGATTTAGCAAGGATTAATATCTTGATTGCTAATTTATAGATTGGTCTTCAGCATTTCCCCATATTGTTGAACTAAAGTAGTATGTGAACAGGGTGATTGTGTAGTTGCATGGGGAACTCCTATATCAAGGAATTTTTTTAGTAGCTTCAGTTGTATTGCTAATCAGAACTATGGGTGTATAAAATGTCTCATTGTAGCTAATGTTGTCTTGATTATTGCAAAATATTTTTTGTGAGGCTAACAGTGAAAATTGTCTAGACGCGCAAGTTAATATGGAAAGTAAGAGTTGCACTGGTTGCAAGAATCTCATTGCTTAATTCTGAAGACCTTAAATGAATATTTATTTGCTTCTGGATAATTTAGAGTAACAGGACCATTTTAAATGTCATTTTTTCAGCTATCCATATATTTGAATAATAATAACCTTGTACTATCTCCTTTGTTTTGAGAAATTGCACTCTGTTCTCTGTTGATCTTGAGTGCCGTTTTAGTTGGCATCAGATTTGTTATCCAATCTCTTGGCTTGTCTGGGCTGCATTGAGCAAAGAGGAATTTTTTGGGGCTGCATATAAAATATATAATACAGTTAATGTGTGTACAAATCAAACTTCCTTTATTCTTTTTATACTTTTATGATCTTGTGGCGCCACATTACTAGCTGTCCAGGACTGCATGCAACCCATGGCCCGCAAATGATCTGAGGCATATTTTGTAAGGAAGAATTATAAAAAAAACCTGCAATCATCTGCATAGAATTAGGTTGGTCCAGATCTCTGGTCTCAGGAACAGTTTGGATGTAAAAATTTGCCCTCTATGACTTACTTGACTTAATTTTAAGAAAGTTGATCTTGATCCAATATCAGGGAGAAAAAGCAGGTTAAAAATCAAGGGAAAAAAATGAAAATCATTGGCAGTAAGTATATAGAGTCAATAAATTCCAGTGGCTGAAGAAAATGGATGTCCATGTATGCACGTGCAAAGATCTGGGATTAGCTTCCATGAAGTTCTTGTAAATAACTTTTAATTATTTCAGGAAAGATGGTTTCTACATGTTCCCATGCAGAAAAATTACCTCTTTGGAAGACTTTGTACAGCCCTAATTCATGTATCCATAGTAATACTGTTTTAACCAAGTTGTTTACCTTGCTTAGAACAGATTGCTAAATATAGTCAGCCTTTATTGATTACTTTTCATCTGACTGCCTTCAGCTGAAAACTATAGAGATGATAGATTATAACTTGTATAAAAATTATGCATTCAACTGCTTTGTATATATGGTAGAACATGTAATATAATTACATTAATATATATATAATATATTGTTACTGAATGCTTTGGAATCAGACGTGTCTGAACAAGCTGGGCTTGATCCAGAGATTGTGTTAACGGAAAGATATTCTTGAAAGAGTTATTTCCTGTCACCTCTTCCCCACACTTTTGGGGAGGACAATTACAGTAAGAAAATAAATGCTGGAAAAATTCTGGTGCCTATCTATTGAGTATCAGGCAACTTTGAACTGCAGTAAATGAGAATTAGAAACTTTTCTGATGATTTTATGTCTGCAGAAGTTTTGAATACAAACTAATATTCTTGGTGAAAAGGACAACTGAAGTTTCTGGTTTTTCTTGAAAGATGTTTCTCTTCTCACCCAAGAAGCTTCTTCAGCTCTGAAGAAGCTTCTTAGATGAGAAGCAAAATGTCTTCCAAGAAAAACCAGAAAGTCCAGTTGCCTCTTGAAAAAGCACCTTGGGACAACCATGACCTGGATGACTGAGAATCTCTATAGACATCATTGGAATGGTTTTCATCAACAAAGCTAGAATAGAACAGTTCTCTATTGTTAGTCATTCCCTTAACATCTTCAAAAGAGTGTCCAATCTTTGGAGCAGATTTTGCTTGAAAAGGGGCAAAGAAAGACCTCAAGTGATAATTGGTTCATGCAGCATGACTTTTCACCCACCATGTAATTCCCTGTAGTTTTTTTGTTTCATTTGTTTCTCAATTAAGAGAACTAAATTTTGATTCCACAAGAATCTTTTGACAATTGCTGTTGTCTTAATAGTTGCATCTGTTATTGTTTGGAGGAGTATTTTAATTATTCAGTGATGAGGAGATATGAATTTATTCATGTAATCCTGTACTGCAATCAAAAAGATAGGACCTGTCCCTTTCAAAACGTGTTAACCTATTCTAATAAAATTATATCTTGTGAGAAATCCAGCTTCATATATTCAGTAGCAGAAACAGTTTCGTCAAAGTGAGAGGAGTAAAAGAATTCATTCCCTGAGCGCCCCATGTATCTTCATACAGGTCGTCCTCACATTTGCCAATTGGGATTGGCAAATCTGTCATTAAATAAGGTGGTTGTTAAGGAAACTATACATGACCACTTAGCAATGGCAGTACCTTTGCAGTTAAGTGACTCATCCGTGGTTAAGTGAAACATCACATGACTACAACTTTCAACCTCCTGCCGGCGACGCCATTGATTGCTTGTTAGAAGTCAGCTGGGAAGATTACAAATGGTAATGATGTGTCTGCAGGACACTGAAATTGTAAGTGTAAGCACCAGTTGTAAGTCACTTTTGGACTACCTGTAATCTGGTTCAGAGGGAGACGGAAGGAAGGGAAGAAATTATATAAATAGAAATTCATTTCTGGGATACTGATTTTTACCCAATGATTTTTACAAATATATTTCAGCATTTATTAGTTTCCTTTATTTTTAGGAGTCTACATCTCCCGTCGTTTCACCACAGCAGTCTCCACCAACTTCTCCCCATTCATGGAGGAAACACAGCCGCCATCCTAGTGGAGGAAATAATGAGCGATCTGTTGCTGGGTCGGGGCCTTTCTGGGCTCCGTTTAATGAAGCACAATCAGGTATTAAGAAATGCCTTCTTGCATTGTTTGGGCTTGTGAAATTTCTTTCAGACAATTTAATAATTAATTAGGGATTCCAGTGATTTGAGGTAGTCTGTCTTTAAAATGGGGTGAATTTGCATGTGATGTGCACAAAAATTACTTTCACCATACTTCATGTCTTGAATACGCACATTTCAGGCCTAACCCTAACGCCGACACTAGTGATAATAATCTTTACCTCCTTCTCTGCACCAGTGCAAACTCCCATCCTTTCTCATTCTGAGAAATCAGTGAGACAACCCTTTTCATTGTCCAGTGGCTTTTTATTTTCAAAGGATCTCCTCAGGGTGTCCACATGATGCTTGATTCTTTAGTACGTCAAACTTTTTTTTTGCGCTTGAATAGTTCAATATCACACAAATACTATATTCTTCCTGGCTATTTGTGCATTGAGGGAAGCCAAATCTTGCTGAAAAATTCATAAATGACAATAACCAGTTATGCCACTTTATCATGTGCCTGTCCTTTGTTTTATCTGGACCTGCATAATCTTTCCACAGTTTGGAAACCATGTCGGTTTCCGGGTGGGGGGGGGGGATGGGGGTGAGGGTGGGGAAGACAGCTGCTCTTGGGATTATCTGTATGAACTATCATTGACCCTAGAGAATATACCAGGATTAGGCAACCATGTTCCTCCTGTTAATTCCAAAGGTGTGGCTTTAATAAATCAGTCATCGGACTCTAGGTGTGTGAGATTTGAGTCTCCCTCATGTCTGTGGAATAGAGAAGGGATGAGAGAGGAAACAGTAAAAAAAAATCAGTGTAGCTCTTCTGGTTATTGTAGTAACTACTATAAGTAACACTTCAGGTTATGCTTTTTTTTTTTAGTACTTTGATGTCTTGGCCTTTGTACAGTACTTGATCCATTTTAAATCGGCCACCACAATAGTAGGAAGAGTGTTGTAGGGAGATTGGAGGACAAGAATGTTTGTAAAGGAAACCTGACAACAGCAGTACTATGGGCTTTTCTAGGAATACTTTTTATTTATTTTATTTATTTTGTCAAACAATTATTAGATAACAGGTATAAGTATAAACATGGTTATAAATACATGAAATGGATACGAATAAGAAAAAAAGAAACAATAGGACAGGGATGGTAGGCACGTTTTGGTGCGCTTATGCACGCCCCCTGTGAGTATACAGTACACTGTTTTTTCCAAATTAAATCTGCCTTTGCTGATTCATGTATCTATTAAAACAGTTATACAATCTGACTGCCAGGGCACTTTAATTTTTAACTAAAGAGAATATTAGTTACCCTGCTTCACGGTTACAGCAGGCAATATATCTTTATCACACTGAATACATTTTATAATGAAGGGAAGCCACACTTAGTCTTTCATTATAGCGTGCCAAGGACTGTACTTCAAAAAGTGTATGGATCCAGGACAAAAAATAAATTGCATGTAATTCAAATGAATTACAGTTAAATGTTAATGTCCATCTATTTCATAATTTCTCCTTCTGTCACGTTAAACATTACACCACTGCCGTGACTTGAAAACTATTGCAGCAAGCGAGAACAAGTAACCCACAATCAGAGTTTTTACATCCGTACTTCCCATGTTCACATTATTTGCTAAAAAGCATCTTTCTAGTGTCAGCATCCATGATTTTTTTGTGTAAAGTTAAGTATTGAGAGTATAGAAACTTGTGAGAGAAATTAGAAATGCTTATTTTTTCCCCCAATATTGACTTTTCTTTCTAAATCCACTGTTAACCTAAAAAAAAAAAAACAGCAAGCAAAAATGAAGTGGCCTCTGGAGATAAAATCTACTGCAGTTATTTGGTTGATTAGAATAATGTATTTTTAGCAGATGTTAATAAATTTCTTTGCTTGCTTGGTAACTATTGCAATTTCAGAAATGTTCGAATTATTCTTTTTTCAATTTCACAGCTCTAAATTCAAACGTGCAGGTAATCCTTGACTTACCACTGTTCACTTAGTGATCGTTCAAAGTTAAAGCAGCCCTGAAAAAAGTAACTTACAACCATTTTTTGCACTTATGGCTGTTGCAGCATTCCCATGGTCACGTGATCAAAATTCAGGTGCTTGGGGATTTCCTTATATATACCCCGGTTTTAGTGTCCTTAGGGTAATGTGATCCCTTTTGCGACCTTCTGACACGCAATGTCAATGGAAAAGCCAGAGTCACTTAACAACCATGTTGCTAACTTAATAACTGCAATTTCATTTAACAACTGGTAAGAAAGATCATAAAATGGGGCAAAATTCACTTAAATGTCTCGCTTAGCAACAGAAAATTTGGGCTCATTAACCGTATAAAGATTAGAAAGGGCTGACTTATTTGTCTGCCCAATTCTTCCCTCCCTTTCACTTGTCCACAGAGAATTAGAGGAACTTTAAATAGGTTAGCCATTATATTCAAAAGGTTGTACAGGATTTTTTAGGGCTTTTCTGGGATTTCCTGTATGTATTCTAAAGAGGAAAAGAGGATTCACATCCTTTCTGTACCAAAATATATTCTATATTTTTAAACAAATCGTTGAACAGATTACAAGAATAATACTTTAGCAAGATCTTAATCTGGGACATTGTTCATGTCACATTTCCATATCAACATTTCTTTAAGTGTAAATAATATTGCTATTAAAGTCTTGCTAGGTTAGCAAAAAGAGTGTTAATCTTCCACTTACTCTGAAGTGTGTGTGTAAGTAAACTGGAAGCTGACATCAGAGAGCATGCCAGATGGCAAAAAATACTGTATTAATCTACCTAAGTATTTCATAAAGTGTCTGAAAAAAGGCAGTAGCATATAATTTTTGTATCGTTCCCAAGAAACGTGTGTTTTCATCAAATCTTCAGAATTAGGATTTTGACTCAAAGGAAACTTTTCTAGGTTAGCTATGAATTCTAAAATGTTAACTTCTCCAACCTATTTTGGTATCCTCAAAGTCACAAACATGTCATATTGTGCAAGGAAAAGCTTGAAATCTCAATTTCTCTCTCCCTCCCTCTCCCTCTCATAACAGGTAATTATGCCTGCTTTTCATGTTGAATATGGATTTAAAATAATAAAGAAAAGTTACACATACCCACATTTATCTCTGAATCCCACTTGTTTCTACCATCCCCTTACCATTCATCCCCTTTTTAAGGCTCAAATACTATACTACTATATATGCTATTATACTTCCCTATGTTAACTTGTCAGTTGTTATGTGACTGCATATATAGAGCTACTTCATAAAACCACTGTAGAGCTGCACACAATTGTTTAATGTCTTGATCTGATTTTTTTTTTCTTCCATTAGGGAAAAGCTTGCTAACACTACTGCAATTAGATGTAATGAAACAGCGTGCGTGTGTGAGAGAGAGCGGGGGGGGGGGGAGTGTGTGGAAGAGTGCAGAGATAGTCTTCCAGCAACCATTGGAGAAACAAACAGCCTGTGAAACAGGAAGGTGTGAGAAGGAAACTCAAAATCACCTTATTTGACACTAGAGGGAGGAAGAAGAAATCAGATTTTAAAATTCCATTGTTATATTCTGTTATCCATGGAATAGAATTCTATAATTTTATATTATGATTTGAAGCATTGACTAATAAGAAGTTTAGGCTCCAATTTGAACATAACCATGTATTTTTATCCGTGACTCTATTAATAAATTGGTTAAGTTGATTTATACTTTCTTGTTAAGGTTGGCATCTCACCTTTGTAATGGTTTTATGCCACCTACTCGACGATTGCAGATAGTAATATGATATGATAAAACAGATATAGAAACACAGTGATAAAAATAATATAAACAGCTTTATACTGACTAGCTTCTAATAAAATGCCATTGCTTTTATGTAGGAGCTCTCTTGTCCATGGGTCTTTACTGCTTTCCTAAGAGACAGTACTGAAAGACAGCCTGATCTTGGCAAACTGTTCTGGATTAAGGGATCTGAAACAAAAAGGGGCTCTGAAGTTAGGTGATGTACTCTTATGATAGGCACATGCTACTTCACTAAACAACTGAAGCCCACAAAAGAGAATGTAAAGAATAGCCCAAATCATCAAGGAGAGGTTACATCTTTGCATCACTTTGAAATTTGCAGTTTCCTTGTAATTCTTCCACCTCTACTTTATCTTTCCTTAAAGCCATAGAGAAATCATAGGCAACCATCTTAACAGGCTAACAATGTTTGCTGTAGCCTGCTGTCTTAATTTGTACATCACATAATCCTTAATGTAATCCCTTTGGTTGGATTTAGCATATACCTCACACTCTTGGCATCTGACAAATATATTGACAAATGAATAGGGAATTGAATGGTTTCAGGGATGTAAACAGTGTGAAATCCCTAATTTGATAGAGCCCCAAATGAATGTAATTAAGCTGATATATTGTACTTCAGTAGTTACAAAGTAATTAAAATTCATTGATATTTATATATTTCCTTTTTCATATAGCTTAGAGCAGTGGATATCTTTATTCCATCAATGCAGATATTTTTCAACTTAAGACTGATTGCTTAGTGACTTTTCAGAGTTATGACGGACCTCCAAAGCTACTTATGACCTGATTTCGAAGTACAATGGCTGCTCACAAACTTCAGCAGTCCAATGATTACATTTTTGGTGTTTGATAACTAGTTAATCTTTATAGCTGTTTGCAGCATCCTGCAGTCTCATGGCAACAATTTTTCACTATTTTTGCCAGTTTCATTTCTGGTTTTCAGCAAAAAAATGCCCATTGGATAAAATGGATTTATGTAATGACTGCGGTGTTCATTTAATGACTACCACTAAAAGGTAATAAAATTGGGCACAGTCATGTGGTAACATGATCAACAGACGCAATGATTTACAATTGTAATTTTGGGCTCAGTTACAATCATAAGTCAAGAACTATCTGTAATTTTAATTTTGCAACATCTGGGTTGAATTTTACAAGAAAACCAAAATGGGGTTAAGTACATAGTTCAGTATATGGTGGGAGCACAACTACTTAGTATGTTTGTGTGGACCAACCATCACGTTAAGCACTTGCAGCATTTGTTGAAGTTTCAACTGTCTATCACCACAGGATGGACTAGTTTATTTTTAAAGTTTCTTTAGGTATAGAATTCCAGCCTTCCCATACTTCATTTGTGAAAGCATGTCATCGTCATTGATATTAGCAAGAAAACTGGTGTGAGAAATAACTAAAGAAATTAAGATGGATGACTTCCAACCTTCTTTTCAACAGATATTAACAAGCCCATCATCTCCCCTTCTTCTTAACTATAGCAGAAATCCCTTCGGCCTTTTATTTCTCATCTTTTTCAATCACTGAAATTATTGATGATCTAATCAATCATTTCACTTTTTTCTTCTTTTAGCCAAAATTCCATGAAAGGTTCCCCCCCCCCTTTTTTTAAACAAAACTTTTTTCTTTGTTGTATTTGTTTTTTACTCATGCAAAAACTTCAATTTTAACTTCAAAATTTAAAAAACACATTAGTAAAAATAAATCCACTTTTTAAATTAAAAAAGTAATCCAATTAAAAAAGATTTTTTTTGTGGCCACCTTTTCTGAACCCAGATTTTAAATCTCTTTATATGCTTAACTAGGCACTGATATAGGCTTGATGATACCTTATTTTTATGGTGGTCCCTATTTTGCAGGAGGGTGGAGACAGGTTAATTGATTCATTTTGGAGTACAAACACCAGGCACAGTGGAATAATCAGGGCAAACTGATAATGGCTTTTGGGTGAATATGGGAACATGTTTCTTAGTCTTTGCTTGAAACCTAGATTTATAGTGCTTTTGCCTTTTGTAGCCACTTGTCTGTGGGAAATTAAAAGTTTAGTGAAAAAATTGGCATGAGTGAAATCCTCAGATTTGGAGATTCATGGTTAATACAACCATGGAATTTTAGTTTTATTCCATTGAACTGGGAAACCCCCAACAGTGTGTCATCAAAAGAAACTCCAAAGTCTCTTATATAGTTACAAGTGGAAAGGAGCACCCATTGCAACCATGGATTGGTTGATATTACAGAAAGTATCTCTGATAGTATATTATTGTTGTATTAAAGTTTTGCTTATTAGGAGTAAGTCTTAAGCTTATTCACTATTCTTGTTATATATTCAGATTTGGGATGCCCAATTTGTTACATTCAAATTTGTTCTGCTAGAAAACAGCAAATTGTAATCTGTCTGTCGGACAGATTAGGAAACCAAGCTTGCTAAGCAACCTTCATAGTAATAATGGTTAACACAATTAACAGGTTACTGAGTGAATTATTTTGAAATCAGTATATGAATTAGGAAATCAAGAATGCAGACATAATAAGAGAATGTGGTTGAATTCAAATCTCATTTGAACCTTTATTATTAGGATCCTGCATTAAGTTTTTCTAAGCCCCTGTTTCAGCGAATTTTTTAAAAGTGTTTCAAGACAGACAATTATTGAATAGATTGTTGTACTGATTTTGAAACTGACATGGCATTCTGATTTTTAGGCTCCTGTAATGCCGGTGATCCAGTGTGGTCTGGCCATTCACCACCACCACATCAAGAAAACTGGGTCAGTTTTGCAGATAATACACCAGCCAGTACTATTTTAACCATGCATCCTGCTTCTGTCCAGGTGTGACATTTTATTAGTATTATTTTATTTGCTTCATTCCAAATAACGTCAGTCATTTCCATATTGCTGCTAAAGATTTGTGCTGTGTCTTCACATATCTTTTAAGATTAAGCTCTAATTCATTCTTCCTTTCTCAGAATGTAATCTGGCATTGAACATGTTTCACTGAAGCTTCTTAATCAAGGAATCTTAATTTTAAAATTCATTTGTAAAACCAGCTGTCAGCTTTTTGTTTTTTTATTTTTAAAACTCTTCTGTGCACACTTTTCATAACATTATGTTGCTTATATGGCTGTTGTCATTTCAGATTATTTATTTATCTGTCACATATATCTGCCCATCTCAGAGGGACTGTAAGTGGCTTGCAGTAAAAGCAATTATAACATTCAGATATTAAAACTACAATGAAAAGGAATGTCAATATTATTAATAATAAAATAATAGAGAGAATTGATGTTAAAAACAATGCATTTCATCAAATCATCATTTCCTTGAGATCTCCAGGCCTGCTGACCCAGCCAGTTATGCTTTAAGAGACTTCTGGAAAGATGTCAAGGATTGGATCAATTTCACCTCAGTGGGGATGATATTCCAGAGGGCGGGTGCCATGGCAAAGACTCATATCTTCCAAATGAAATTCTTTCATTGATGGGACCTGCAGCATATTTCCTGATGCAGTGGACAGATGTAATTGCATGGAGGTGGTCCTTCAAACCCAGCTCCATGCTATAAAGGACTTTAAAGGTCAAAACCTGCACCTTGAATGGGATCAGAAGTAAACTGGACAATCAGTGCCACTCACAGAGCAGAGATGTAATGTGTACTCTTCTTGGGCACATATCCACACCTTTGCATTTTGCATGCAGCCCAAGCTTCCAGATACTCTTCAAGAGCTAACATGTGTAAAGCGCATTAAAGTAGTCCATTTGAGAAGTGACCAGGGCGTCAGAGAGCACAGTCCCCCTGATCCAGGTACAGGCACCACAGATGCATAACACAAAGCTGCAAAAGCCCTCCTAGTTATGATTGCTACCTGCTCTTTGAGCAGGAGTCACGAATCTAGAAGGATCTGCAAGTTGTGCGCTAAATCTGTTTGGGACACTGCAACCCAAGTACCAAAGATGGCATAGTACCTGAGCCAGAGGACCCCAAAACCCAGAGTCATTATCAGGATTCAGTTAAAGTCTGTTGTTCACCATTTAGGCTCCCATAGCCCCCAATTACAAGGATAAGTTATTGAGTGCATTGGTTAAGTCACCAGGAACAGAAAGGTATAATTAGGTATCCTTAGCACTTTGAAGATATCACATTCCATGTTGATGTTGAATAGGAGAAGAGAGAGTACCAGGATAGGAGTTGATCTCTACTATCCAATCACCACCAACTATCCACAAAGATACCATGTTGTTGCAAGGTCAAATAGAGCAAGGATGGTTTCAGAACATCTATCCATCTAAAAGCACAACCAATGCCATTTCCATCTACCGAGGCCTGAATCCTGACTGAAAAAAGGAGGGAAATTAGTTGTACAGGATGATGTGATCCAATAGTGGCTTCTTAGGGAACGGTCAGACCCCCTTATTCAAGGAATAATTAATTGTCACAAGAGCTCTCCCACAAGACAGCAATAGTACTTAGACTTATATACTTCTTCGCAGTGCTTTACAGCCCTCTCTAAGCGGTTTACAGAGTTGGCATGTTGCCCCCAATAATCTGGATCCTCATTTTACTGACCTTGGAAGGATGGAAAGCTGAGTCAACCTTGAGTCACTGAGAATCGAACTGCCGGCAGTTGGGAGAATTAGCCTTCAATACTGCATACTAACCACTACACTACCATGGCTGGCAGTTTTAGTTAGCCAGGAGGGCTGTGGATCTAGAGAGTAGGTGGCTAAGCTCACAGTCATTGACATAGAAAAAAAATTATGGCTCTACTCAGCTAGCACTAGTCGGAAGTCTACAATTGTTTCCTTTTTCGAGGCAAATAAATACAGAAGATTGTCAATAAAGCTAGAAAATGCTGAAGACAAATATTTTATTGCAGGACCAGACTACAGTACGAACTGTAGCATCAGCTACAACAACAAATGAAATTCGTAGGCAGTCGAGTAGTTATGATGATCCTTGGAAAATAACAGATGAACAAAGGCAATATTATGTAAATCAGTTTAAAACTATTCAGCCCGATCTGAATGGATATATTCCAGGTAAGCTTTTTAAGCACATATGATACAATGAATAATTGTATAATTATCTAATATTAGACTGATTTTACAAAATGTACATGCTGGTAGTTCAAATTTCAGTAAAGAGATTCCTGGCATGTAAGTAACTAAAGATGTTACTAAAAGAGTTCTTCAGAAAAAAACGGAGTCAGGGAATAAGATTGTGAGGAAAGAAATCATAAATGCAGCTTTTGGTATTATTTTCTGCTAGATCAGAGATCCTTTTGTTAATAGAATTCTTTATTCATAAGAGAGCCTATTAAATATTGTGTAAGTGCTTTTGTGAATTTCTTAGCTTTAATGTTTTGTAATGATTTCCTACATTTGCATTTTTGAACTCATTATGCTCCCAGCCCCCAGCCTAGTGTATCTTTAAAAACTCACTAGCATTTGTGTCATAGATAAAGCTTGTACTGAATTTACAATTAAGATTATAATTCTAGTTTGAAAGTCAAACATTATTACTCTGGATAACATGGGCGGCCAATGCATTTTACAAATAAATACATTTAATATTCTTAGGTTCTGCAGCTAAAGAATTTTTCACAAAATCAAAGCTTCCTATTCTTGAACTTTCACACATCTGGTAAGTTAAAGTATAATTATTTAAGCTCATCATTCTAAGAGCCCAAATTATTTGATAACAAACTGAAATATCTAGCAACCAACACTACCATTTACATTGAAACCTCTTGTCTTAAAAATAAATGTAATTTAGAAGCTTAATCATATTTCCATTAAAATTGAGTAAGTTTCCATTTGACATGATCTCATATTAAATTTTGTTGTAATTAGCAAGGGAACAAACATGAAACTTTATACTTATATCTAAGTTACAGATGGTCTCATTTAGTGACGACAACTGGGATTGACATTTCATTGTTAAGCAAAGCGATTGCTAAGTGAAATCGCAATTGTGCTTGTGATCTTACTTCAGCTTGCTTTATAGACCTGTGAAGGTCATAAATGTGAGAACTTGTCCTGAAATTAGTTTGTCATCACTATAAAATTTTTGAACAGTTAATAAACAAGACAGTCACTAAACAAGGATTTCATGTATTATTAGCTCCTATCAGTAGAACAAATTAATCACAACTGCTGCCTTTTGTTTTCTGTATGAAGTAAATATAGTCAGACATAGTCTGCGCCTAATTATTGTTCAAATAATATTTTTTATACATGCCTTCATGTCACTTTAAATATTTGGGGCTACAATTTCATTAATATTGTCTGATAAGAGTTGTAATCTAGATGGCATCAGTTTGCCTATTATTTTTTAAAGGACAAGATGGTAGCTCAGTTTGATATACTTTCCATACTACCTATCACTGCAAATGTAAAGAGGCAAATGTTTTGAATGCTTCATTGCTCCCTTCGTATTCTTTAAGAAATATTTGTCCAAATGTAACTTTTGCTGTCAAATACTAGCTTTTCCTGCACAGCAGAAAATTAGGGTTTCTTCAAGGTTTTCCCAATACTGAATTTAATTCTGAGTTAATATTTGTGAATAGATGGGTTTCTGATACATTACAGGTAGTCCTCAACTTACAGCAATTTGTTTAATGACCATTCAAAGTTGCAACAACACTGAAAAAAAATGACCTATGACTGTTTTTCAACCTTTGCAGCTGGTCATGTGATCAGATGCTTGGCAACTGGTTCATATTTATGAACCAGTGATCATCTGATTCTCTTTTGAAACCTTCTAACAAGTAAACACAATGGGGAAGCCAGATTCACTTAACAACTGGGTTACTGTGTTACCAACTGCAGTGAGTCACTTAACTGAGGCAAGAAAGGTCGTAAAATGGGACAAAATCAGGGGTGGGATTCTACCAGTTCACACTTATTCGCTACAACCGGTTTTTAATATTCTAAGCAGTTCAGAGAACTGGTTGTTAGAAGAAATTGCTGACCTAATCCTGTAAGGAAGGCAGGAAGGAAACATTCTGGTGTTGCTTACAGAAACTACCTCTCCATTAACCCTTATTACATTCTTGGCAGGACTAGACTTCCTGTCTCAAAGAGTTTTTTTCCCCTCCTTTGCTGGTACTTTGCTTGTGTGGAGTGACCATTCAAAGTTACAGTGGCACTGAAAAAAGTGACTTATGACCATTTTTCATAATTACAACTGTTGCAGCATCCCTACAGTCATGAGAGGCCAGGCAAGGAGATGCGTGCCTCGATGTGAGTGATGTTGGCCAGACCCAGCCAATAACATGACCACCAAGCCATGTCTACCCAGTCACATGATCATCAAGCCATGCCCACTACCTAAGCCGCACTCACAGAACCAGTTGTTAAAAATTTGAATCCCACCCCTGGACAAAATTCACTTAACAAATGTCTCACTTAACAAAAATTTTGGGATCAATTGTGGTTGTAAGTCGAGGACTATCTATACAAACTTCTATTGGCAAAGAGGCATGGTAAATGATTTTTGACAGCCTTTCCTAATAATTCTCCTGTATCACTTAGGTGTGTAGAGTACGTATAAATACTTTTTTAACGCTTTAGAGGAATTTTTTAAGTTTTTTTTTTAAATGGGGATTTTTTTTTAATGGTTATTGTTCTTATCTAGTAGGAGAATTCCATGAGTTCATGGCTTCTCAGGATTCAGTTGATTGTGTTTTAAATACAATATACCAGACTATGAAAGACTAATGCTTACCTAGTAAAATTATCTGGTATTTGCTAGAACTTCTTCAGATTACTTTTTCTCAATTTGAAAGACTTTGGAAAAATAAAAATTCTTTTTTTTTTTTAAGTACAATAAAGTTAAAATAATTTCATTTCAGGGAGCTGTCAGATTTTGATAAAGATGGTGCATTAACACTGGATGAGTTCTGTGCTGCTTTCCATCTAGTGGTTGCTAGGAAGAATGGTTATGACTTGCCGGAAAAATTACCTGAAAGTTTAATGCCCAAGCTGATTGATTTGGAGGACTCAGCAGGTACTCTTTTTTTCTTCTTTTCCAAATTAGTTGCTAAAGGATGTGTATTACAAACTCTTCTGCTTGTGTGTTGCAATTTTATTTCATTGTCTTGTGTGTGTCTGTATAAAACTGATTTTCTTTTTGAAGCAGAAGCATCTGTCCTTATGTATATAAAATATAATAGTTTATAAAAATGTAAGTTGATCCTACTTGCATTTATTCAAGCATTCTATTACAGAAGATAAAATGTCTCTTACTCAGTTTTCAAATAATTGTTATTGCTTCCATTGCTTTCTAAGGTTGCCCATTTGTCGATTCTAGGTGGTTAAAGTTTATATTTCCAGCTAGTCTCTTATTCTCTATCATGTAAATTATATGTGTGTTCAGTATCTAATATGTGGAGGGAAACATGGAGTTTGCATGAGATGTTTGTCCTATTGTGAAAAGTCCTTTAAATTTTTGTTTTATGGGAAACTATTATTCAGCTCATTTCAAAATATTTTTTAGATCCTTGTAATGTTTACTTGTAATGTATATTTCACCTGTGTTACAATCAATCAAACAATTTAAAATATAAAAATGAAGAGGATAGTTTGTATTACTAACAAAGCAACGTGCCTGATACCCCAACCTAGCAACCTCCTTTTTACAGACAGGGAATAGCTATGTGTTTTAATGATATTTTAGAATGAATACACCTAAGGATTGTACTCTAATGCCGTGAAGAAGCTAATCAAGCAGATTTATTTATTTAGCATATAGCAAATACATGGACTTATGGAGGTTCAAATATCTCAGTGTCTAGTCCACCCAGCCATTGAAGGACAGAGTAGTCTATCAATCAAGCAGTCATTTTTTCTATATAACATAATATGTGGCCAAGGCCTATCCTTTAAGGAGAACTTCTGGAAGAGGTTTCCATAAAAGACTATTAATAAAACAGAAATTTTGCACTTTTACTGTCTTTGCAAAAGTTCTTGTAATCTCATAGAATTTTCTAGATCCTGGCCAGTAAAGTCACCCTACGATTGTTCTCATGTTTGGTAGCCATCAAATATACAAAATTAGAAAGCTGCTAGCTTTTTGTTGTTCAAAGAAAATATTCTTTGTTCTTAACATATGGAATGTATAAACTTAAAACTATAAGGAAAACTTTTGAAAAAGAAAAATATTCAGTTTATTCTATACCTTAGCATTAGCATTCTAAATTTTTTTGCTATGCTTATAGCAGAAACAGGTTGAATCCAAAACATGAAAGAACTCTCCTTATGCAATACAGCTTTTCTGGTTTTCCCTCTTCTACCAGAGGTCCAGCATTTTCATGAGGGTGGGCATATCTCTGATTTTGATGTAACCAATCATAAAACACAATTTTTACAGGAAGGCAAACTGATAAAGCTGAAAGAAAAATAGCTTGCTCAAGAATTTAAGCACAGAGCTGACAAAACAAAATTGCTACTTTATGGCAGGTAAATTGGTCATACTAAGAAATATGCAACAGGGACAAAGCTTACACAATACATGTATCAAAACAAGTAAGAGGAATTAGCAGAAAAAATGTAAAAAAATAATTAAAATATCATATATAGAGAATAATCAAAACATTCTTTCTAGCCAAATACATTTGCTACTAGTTTCTATTGTCTTTTTTCCTAGACTATATAGTATAGTTCAGAATAAAAAATGGGCTATTTAACTATTTTATTTTCTGAGAATGTCCATAGGGCCTAGAATGATTAATGGGAATAGAATTTATGTGGTCGCTGATACTTTAGTTTGCAGTAAAATTGAAAGTATTTTTTAATATAGTGAGAGCGGGATAAATGACAGAACTGCCCACAAACCCTGTGATTTCCCAAATATCCCATGGGGAATCCATTCTAGAATATTTATAATGGAGCTAAATGTACTATAACATGCTGGAAAAATAAATATAATACAGTTCTCTGCATAATGGGGAATCTCTGAAATAGGTTGATAAATGTTCATAAATAACACATGTTATAAGCATACTTCCATACATTAATTATGAAATTGCAACAAACTATTAACACACAGTTTTAAAGACTGCTACGATGTTGTGTTTGGCTTTTGTAGTGGTTCCTGTTTCAGAAGTGGGGGATCAATCTGCTGAAGTAGGTTTTGCAAGTTCCCCAGCAGAAGCACCGCCAAGCAAATCGCCATCAATGCCATCACTTAATCAAACGTGGCCTGAACTAAATCAAAGCAGCGAGGTTAGCAAAATATACCTTATTTTCTTAGAAGTTCCTACTTTAAGAATAAATGTATAACACAATATAGATTGGATTGAGTTCTAAATTTGGGGGTTATGTTTAGTTTTGCTGTGTATAGCCTTGATCCTTGTCATGATAACTAGAGAATATATTGGGCTTGTACATAAAAGCTCACTTTTTTTCTTTCCCTGGTCTTTAAAACAAAAGTTATTCTGTCTATCAGTGATTTTTGTTCTAAATCCTGCATTGGTCCTTTGCTAATTTCTTGAGGGTGATTTCAACTCTCTATAAGGTAGAAAAGATTAGAGAACTTCCTTTTGGAATTATTCAGTTTATTTTTTGCTGTTAGACCACAGTAAAAGATAAAGTTCCTCTTGAGGTGACTTGGACTCCTGGTGACTGTCTATGTTTGCTTGGCAAAAGCATGTATGTGATTTGCCATAACTTTTTTTGCCTTTTTGATTTCCCTAATCTAAAATCTTAGAAAGTTTCTGGTAGTTTCCCATCCAAATGCTAGTTCTGGTCCAATCCTGTTTAGCTTTATTTAAATTGACTAGGTTCTACTCCCCTTCTGACCTAGACCAAAAAGCACATGCAAGTCTTTTTGCCTATATCTAGTACAATCAGGATGCCATTTAAATCAGTCTGGCCATTGATTGGGAATTAGATTTCAATACATTGTTTGGTGAGTGCTCATTTTAAAAAATACGGTTTTTATAGAATTTTATTTAAAATTACAATTGCAACAATAAAACTAATATAAACTAAAAAATGGAAGATGCATAAAAATAGAAAAGAGAAAATAATATAGTAAGGAAAAAAGAAAAGAAAGAAAGAACTTGCCTCTTCATCACAAGTATAAACAGTCTTTTTTTTTAAAATACAAATGACCTCTTCTTCCCATGCCTCGTCTCTTAAACGAATCTTTAGAATCTATCATTCAGTCCTGATTAGCAAACGTCTATTGTTACCAGAGATAACAATATATCTATTTTAGTCTTGGTCAAATAAACCAACTTTATAATCCTTCTTTTTACTTTTAACAATCCTGATCTTTAAACCCTTTAAATAATGTGCTAGATCTTGATTTATTTTGTTTTTCCCGTCATTTCTCCCAAAATTCTTTAAAGCTTTAATAAGCCTATTGTAGGAAGATTATACAGGTCACTCTCTTGGTTTGCTATTGTATGTTTCTTTTAATTATTAAGACATCCACTGGATGTATTGTGTCATCTTTTCCCATATCATTCTTGTAACCTATCTTTTTAAAGTCCACTTTCAGATCAGTCTCAATCTTTTCAGGTAAAAGTTGTTCCTCTTCCATAACACATTTTAAATAGAGGCCAGACCTTACTGAAACTAATTTCTGGGTCCAACGTTTAAAACCCTAACCCTAATCTTTAGTGTGTCCAGGCTTAAAATATTTTGCTTAATTCTGCATTAATAAGTCAAGTGTTCTTCCCCTTTAATTGTAATCTTTAGTTTCTCTAGTGTCCAACCTTTAAAGTCCCATTTATCATGTTTTTTAAAAGAATTCAGCATTTCCTCATGGGAAAGATCCTTATAATTAATTTCAAAATTGTATTTCAAATCTGAACTCTTTATTTATAACTTTCCAAAATCTAAATTCTAAACACCCTTTTGCTGTTCAAAAACAAGTTCTTAAAAAGTCTATTTAAAACTTTTTTTGCTAAGGATTGAAGGAAACTTACCTGTTGCTTTAAATTAATCTGTCAATCCAAAATTTCCTAGTAGCTGAAAAGCAATTAAATAATTTTTGAACGTGATTGGAAAAGAAGTATGCAAACCCAATGCCTTTCAAAGATGCCAAACCAAGTTTGAGCAAGCTGGCTATCTATCCCCTCATCTCCCAGACCTCTAAACCCATTGGAGACCTTTGTCTAGCAGTCTCTTCATGAGGAACAACTGTATGGAGAACGTGTCCATTTCTTGTCCAGAGAAAAATTATGAAGATCTAGTCTATTTAATCAGCTCTTCATTTGACTGCAGTCATTAGCCCTGGCTTTTAGTGGAGCTTTCTCCACTATCCTTTATTCCCTGGAAGTTTTATGTCTCAAATGAAATTTCTGAATTTAATTCAATTCTGAATTTTCTGAAATTCCTCTAGAAGCTGAAAGTATCTGAGTAAAACTGGGAAGGCAGAAATTATTTAGAACATTCTATTGTTTGAGCAATACTTATATCGCAAAATATATTAGTGTGGTGCTAAATATTTGTCTTTTCAAGAATTATTTGCCACTAACAATTTTCATTAATGTTTGTATATATGCTTCCATAAGCCATTTATATTAGAATTCAGAATTACAAGGATCTCCTAGCCCAAGCAGTGATCAGTTTACAAGTTTCTGCAGTATCTCAAACTAAATAGTTTCAATGCCAAATAACAGTCACCACTATGAAAAATTACCTTATATTTAACACTTTTGGATCTGTTGCCATTACAGGTTATGGTTTGAACCTGTGAAGTAGCAGTAGATAGATGGTTTACCCACCATCTCGCTATTCCACATAAATGTATTTTTAAAAAATTAATTTAAGAATAGGTATGGTAGAAAAGATTCTGAAGGTCTAGAAATGGAAAGCTGATAACAGTTTTACCAATTACTTCACTAAAAAGTCATTATTTGAGTTTGCCTTCTGTATTTCAAAATTCTAACTCTGTCCACTGGTTTTGAAAAGGTTGCCTGTCTCCATTTTGGGGCAACAGAGAATGGAAAATAAAGGCCCAACCTTGAAGAGAAAAAAACCCATATAAATCTTCATTACAACCATTGGCTTATTAGATGGCTCAGCAGTCTAAGCAAATACAGAGGGTCAGTGACCACTTGAAATGATGATGGCACTGAACGAAGACTGCTGCCGAAAGTTACTACCATTGCAGCACCCCCACAATTATGTGGATGAAATTCAGACTTTTGACCAGAGGGACATTGCAGCTTGTCTTTTTCCCATCCCACCCTGCTGGGACCCTGCAAGCTTTGGGATTGTTTCCCATCCTATTGGGTCTACATCCTTTTCCCTATGCCCCATCACAGCTTTGGGTCTCTATGTTCTCCTTTGAGAAGCAGCTGCTTAGCCAGGAGGCCTTCTTACACAGAGTCTCAGCACCATTCCAGAAGTGGACATCATTTTGCAATGAATTGTGGCTGCTTCGAAATGGTGCCCACTTCAAGGATGATGCCACATGACTCCATACTATATAGAAAAGCTGAAGGGTGAAATAACTGGTTTTCCTTTAGGAAGGAGAGTTCACCATTCCACTGCTTAGCTTCCCTATATATTATGGAATCTATGTGATGCCATCACAGAGCCAGGCACCATTTTGAAGTGGCTGCAATAAATTGTGTTGCCTGTGGGTTTTCATTCTTGCTGATTGACAAGATACACATTTTTGAATGCTTTGCCACATAATGCAGAACTTTTAATAACAGAGTTGGAATTCCATCATATATAGATATCATGATGGACTAGCTCTCTGGAAAGTTTGGGTTCATGCTAGTTAGATGTTGCTCTCCATTCCATTGAAAATATCCAAGAGTCTTAAGATACTTGTCCAAAAGATTGCTGTCTGACATTGCTAATTTCTGCCAAGATGAATCTGATACTTGGGTTGCTTCTGGAGGGAAACGATATATTGAAAGTTAAAGGGGGATCTTGCTCACCTATTGGATGCATACCATTTGAAAGGAAACATTATTGTAACAGGATATAGGGAGAATATGTTATTTCCTGACGTAGGCAACTAAATCCTATAGCTCCAAAACATAAGGTGGCAATCTCCAGTAAGACCTTTGGTCATATTCTTTTAGCATTTAGCGCAGAAATGGAACCAGAGTTCTTGTTAGGTTGGAAACATTGGTGACAGGAAATGGGGCAGGGACCCCAATAAAAGAGGCCAATCGTAATTCCTGGTACATCCAGAATATTGAAAAGAACCAATGTGTTTTGAAGCAAGCCTGAACCAAAATCTCCAAAACACAATTGTATTGTTCCAGATTTGAAATATTCAGAATGATTTGTTTTGAGCTCATAATATTCCGTTCTGATTCTAAAAATCAGCCCAGAAAACTGTAAATCTGTCAGTTTATGTTGATCCCCTAAAAACTTCATTACTACTTGAACAAATTACTTCTTCCAGTCTCTTGGCCTCAATAAATGTTTTTCTTTTAATTTATCAGTTAAATCTATGTCCTGCTTTTCTATGTTTGTAAACATTCTAGATGGCTTACAATAATTAAATAATGTGAGAAAAATAATGATAAAAATCAGTAGTTAAAATAAAATCTATTAAAATCAATATAATTAGATTGTTCCAATAATTAACAGTGAAAACTTTACTAGAAACCTTCCTTTTTTATTATTCCCAGCTTTGAGCACCTTAATTCACTCTTAATGGATTGGATATATCAACATGAAAATGATTATGCAGAGTTGGAGTCCATTAATACAATACATGTCAGAAATTATTAGGCAGCAAATTGAAATTTAAGGGAATGTGAAGTAAAATAAGGCAGCATTGCCCATAGTCAACTGCCATAAAGCCTTTGCATATTAGATTGATAACACGAGTGTAGCAATAAAAACAGGCTGGCATCATCATGGAACCATGAAACACAGTAGAAATTACAGTGGATTACACCAGCTGCAGTTGAGACTTGATGTATATCAAATTTCTTTTCAGTGTTTTCTGCTTGTCAGTAGAAAGTTGTTTGCTGCTTGCTAAGTTCCTCATTTTATCCTGAAAAAGTTGGGAGAGGTATTGAACTGCTTTCTACTTACCATAAATATCTTAGGTTATACAAAAGATGCTATATATAAGCAAACAAATAATATTGGATAATATCTGAATATATAATTCATGCAGGGAAATTTTTACAGTTTCCACAGTATTCCTTGAATCGCCGATTCTGTGCAAACTGCAAATTGCTTTTCAAACAGGCCAAATTAAGTTTAGGAAGCTGTTACTGAAGAAACATGAAAGTTTTATCTGTTAATCTTACTCATGGGTCTTGGAATTCTGTCCATTAACCTAATACTGTGTTAATATTTTTTTAAACCCATTACACAGTACATTGCATGGTACATTAGATTTCTACATTATTATCTCTGGATTTTTTTTTAAAAAAATCTACAATTCTTCAGAATATTCATATAAGGGATATATTAGATTTTAGGGTTCTAACTAATGCTGAACAAATGTACATATATTATCTACACTAACTTTCCTTTGTACAATCTCCCAGTTATGTTTAATTTGTTTATCCAAAAGCAACTGTTTCTCCAACTAGGTCCACCTCTTATGATCAGCCAAGCTCTCTCCCAGCCATGCAGCATAAGCAGCTCCTGATTTGCTAGGAAAACATATTCAGTCCATTTGTTTAAATGTTTGATATGTCTAATAATTAATTCACCATTCCACTAACGAGATATTAACATTTCCTTCCAAGAAGTAATCTTGAGCATTGAATCTCAGACCAAGTCCTTCATTGCTTGGAAACGTGATTATTTCTGTTTTGCCTGTATCTTAGTTTTTGCATGAAAAAAAAAAAATGAGTTGGCAGTTATATATTTCAATGGGGCATGCCTTGGATCTTACTGAAATGATTGCCAAAGCAGTCTTTCCTTTTACATTGAATACTTCAAATTTGCATCATTTCAATTATCAAACATATCTTTAATTTATGTATAAAATGTACTTTATTAGAAATGTTTTCAGGTATGGCAATTTGCATGTGATTCTTTTAATTTTTTTTCTAATATAAAGATATTTTATTTCTGATCTTATGTGAAGAGAATTTATTATTAATTTTTATTTAAATGAAACAAAAGATTCTAGAGAAACAAGGAATCTTACATATTGGTAGCAATAGCAGCAGTGACTTTTAAAAGCTTCTGTTTTCTGTAGTTTGATTTTGTTAAAAATTCTTAATCAGTATGCTGGCTTTCATTTTCAAATTGATTTGTTTAATCTGTAATAACTGATTTAAAAGATTTTGCAAGACACAATCTGAAAACAATTGAAATGTATATTTTGGCTCCCCCCCCCCCCAAAGAAAAACAACTGCCATTACAACCTCTGAACTATGCTAAATCTTCTCCAGGGGTGACTCTATTCTCATGTTTTGTCTCCTCTGTCTGTTCAGCAGTGGGAGACATTTAGTGAACGCTCTTCCAGCTCACAAACTCTGACCCAATTTGATTCTAACATTGCACCAGCTGATCCTGTAAGTCAATCACTTAGCTTGCTTCTTTGAAATTAATTTTATTAACTCCAAATTTTCATTAATTGTTTTGGTTTTTGCATGTTAAATGGGAGAATGGTGAACAGTTTAATAATTTGATCTGCTTTAAAATTCATCAAAGGGTCTTGTCTGTCACTGCAACTAAAATGACATATTTTAGAAGCGCAAAAATAAAATTAGGTCTGTTCTTTTCTAATATCTGCCCCAATATTTTGAGATTTTTATTTAACTGTTTTTTTTTAAAGGTTAGTAAAACATTTTAACTGAGTTTTCTTTACTGATAATAAATGTGTTGGAAATAAAATGAGCAAAAATGGTGACTTGTCAAAAGCTATTGTGAACCTGGACATCCAGGACCATCTCGTTTTTCTGGATCCAGTTCTCTTTCTGTTACACCCAAAAGCTTCTTATATGAATACACCCTTTGTAGACGTGTTTCACAATTACATAATTTAAACCTTTTCCCACATCCTTCATTGTTCATGGAAATGCATGAATGCCATGGACTGTCAGGCACACATACTTCATCATATGATCTTGCACACAAGAAAGCTATAAACTAAACAGAATAACTTATCCCCAAAGAACCAATATTTCCTCTCATATTATTTTTCAGAATTTATTGTTGTTGTCAAATGCTCAAAAAATGCTCTATTGATGACCAGAGTGTATGTTGCAGATTGTATGAGTCATCAGTTCTATAATAGCTTAGGTATAAGTATATAAATATGTATACATTGTTATGAGCACCTTGAATTGGACTCAGATAAACAACCAATGTGTATAAAGAGATTTCAGTAATCCAGCCTTGATGTTATTAGTTCATGGATCACCAGGTCCAGAGTTGATAAAGGCCCTCCTTACAATTTGTGTGATACGTTAATACAGTATGAATATCCAAGATTACCCCAGATTGTCAGCTTGTTTTAAAGAAGAGTGTTGCTCCATCAGAACTGCTACTTGTCCCAAAGTCTGATGTCAAACATTCAGAATCAGTATTCTATTTTGTCTGAGTTCAGTTTCAGCTTTTATTTCCCTTCAGAAACAGTTGAAGCACTTGTTAAAAGACTTAAATTTTCACTAACGTCTTCTTTATTTGAATATTGGGATGAATTTTATTTCTATTCTTTTTTTCTTTGCCATCACCTTTTTATTCTATATTTTTATTTTGTGGTTTATCCAATGTAACCCACTTTGAGATGATTTTGTAAGGGAGGTGAAAATAAATTATCCATTATTATGCCTAGAAATGACTCAATTGAAATATAAGTTCACCTTGTCATTAAAAGAGAACAAGAACAAAGTTACTTATCAGGATTTCTTCAAAGCAGGAGAAGTAGTGGGAAGCTGGAGGGGAAGATGAGTAATAAATAGTTTTCATATAACTACTGTGTCTGCAGCTTTCTTGATTATTGTATTCTTAATGGAAGCAAGCTTGTTCTTGACCTTTCTATCCAGAACTTTGCACCTTATTCATATAAAAAAAGGCATACAAAAATGGGGAAAGATAAACATCTAATAACAATAATAAACTCCGCAAAAAAGGTGAAGCAGTGGACCATCAATAATTAGGTGCTGCACAGAGATCATATAGATTGACTACAAACAGTAGCATGACAAAGTGGCAACAATGGTGCATTGGAAGTTCTGCAAGAAATAGCAAGAACTGGCAAGCAAGAACTGGTGGGACCACAAAATAAACAAAGAAAATGAAAAAGCTAAAGTGCTCTGGTACTTTAAATTCAACAGACAAGCACCTGCCACATAAAACCTCAGACTTAACTATTGTTAAAAAGAAAGACAAAGAAGTCTGGAGAGTGGATGTTGCAGCACCTGGAGACAACAAAATTGAAGATAGAATGCAAGAAAATCACAAAATCCAAATAGAGTAGAATGTTCTGTAAACAGAAGTAGGACAATTGAGGCAAAAGAAAGCAAACAGAGTACCAATAGTAATAGGTGCCTTGGGTGCAACCCCAAAACATTTGGAGCACCACTTAATATATCAGTATTGACAAAATCACCATGAGTGATAAAATGCCAAATCCGATCTAAACATTTGGCTGACTGCAAATAAAAACAAAACACTCCTTTGAACTAATTTGTGCTTCCTGCTTAAGGTCTGTTCTCCACAATGCAAGAATCAGAGAGATTCTCATAGTGTGGGCTGAAGGTCCCCAAAACTTTTTCAGGGGGCTCGCAAAGTGAAATAATTGAACATTTTAAAATGTCTCAATTTTAATTTCTAATGCAGTAAATAAGAATAGATATAAGCCACATAAACCAAAGTTATTTGTATTCCTCAATCCTTTTTAAGAAAGTAAAGGGGTCCTACACCAAAAAGAGACCAAAATATTTGAAAATTGCTGCCTTAGAACATCTTTAGCTCTTTATTTCATATTGCTGCTTAGTAACAAAGTTGCCTGAAACATGGGAATATTTATTGTTCTATTAGTAGTTCTTCCATTTACTATATTGAATGTAGCTATGCTACTTCAGATCACAGGCAACAAATTTTTGCTTCCTTTATTTTGCTTTGTTTGAACTTTTGTCCAACATGATTTTTCTATAGCTAGCCGTTCAAAATTAATAAGGAGCTCAATAAAAATATAACTTTTTTTTCTCTTTGGAGGTGGGGATGCATTTCTGCCTAGCTTGTTGATGCCTGTCTCTGCGTAAATTATTAGGCACTACTGTATACGATGCATATGCTTCTGAACATGTTATCAGTTTATGGGCAGAATATTACATAAAAACCGCAGTCTGAGAGAAGTTTCAGACTTGTTTATTAGAAACAACCAATACACTTTGCTTTGATAATGAGGAAAATAGACATGTTTTCCCGGTGAAATGTTGTGTTCCTTTGTGTAATGTCAGCAAAAGTGCCGATATTCACTATGTAAGATCCCAAATATGTGTATGATATATGTGCAGTTTCAATGCTGTTGAGTTATAAAAGGTTTAGAGAGAGATAGTACCTACATTGTGCCTAGTGTCTTGTACACAGTATTTAATTATAGCCAGTAAGCCATAAAGGTCAAGCTATACTTCTTTCTATAGCGTAATTAATCAATTTTCTGATAATCCTATAAATGAAATTAAAGAAAATTTAAGTGTTGCTTTGTGGTTTTGCCTCTTTTCTGATAGTAGCCTTATGTAGATGACATAATCAGGACAAATGGTTAAGCGTAGATTGCTTCTTAAGAGGATACAAAAAATTGAAAAACCGTATGACTAGGAAAAAGGTAACCAAGGAACACATAAGCAAAGCAGCAACAAAAGGAGAAAAGTGAAATGGGTATGGATATGGATATTAAGACTCAGAACAGTTTATCTTATTTCTTATTTTTAAACAGTCAACATAGTTTAATGTTTCAAATTTTAACATAAAATGATATATAGAAACTAATCTATTCAGGATAGAATAATTGGCTTAAATAGTTTCCTTTCAAATCCCTTTCTGTTTTAGGATACTGCTATTGTCCACCCTGTTCCTATTCGAATGACCCCAAGCAAAATTCATATGCAAGAAATGGAACTTAAAAGAACTGGAAATGGTAAGAGATGCTTGTCACTTATAGAAGAATATTTTTAATAGCCAAGAATCACTTCCACAATAATTAATTATTTGTTAAAAAAACCACAAAATTAAAGGCTCTAAGGAAAGATTGTAATCATTTTGTTACTCATTATATATTTCAAAATATGCCATTTTTAATTGGTGCACTTAAAGAGTGCTTTTGAATAATTTTGACTCACCCAGTAGTATTTTATATGAATACCACATATTGCATTGGAGTAATGTAATGGGATTCCAAAACACAGGAAACTGTTTCAACTTAAAAATTAACCGAACAAAGAGTCTTGAAAAACTATTTTAAGGACAAATTCAGCCAAACTGAGTCTCAGGTTTAGCTTAAATTTTTCTTACCAGATTGCCTTTTTCTATAGAATAAAATATTGCATTGTATTATACAGAAATATTGCATAGAAATGCTTAAAATGTTCATAAATTCCGTATGTATGTATGTATGTATGTATGTATGTATGTATATCACATACAGACATACATATCCTTCCAGTTTGTAATCCTCCTTGTTTTCATATTTACTTTTGATTTTATATTTAGTTAGTTTTAATTCTAACTGTATTGCTGTTTATTTTTCAAAAATGGATGGATATCCAGGTTTTGTTACCTGCTAAGGCAGGCATAGGCATTTTATGGTTCACAAGCCATATTTGATTCTTTGACTCTCCCTGTCTGCACAGCAGCCATTTGGAGGGTGGAGAGTAGGAATAACCCCTTGGCAAAATTAATTACCTACCCATGTACAAAGGTATAAACTGACAAATGTTCCTGATCCACTGTGAAAAGTTTTGAACTCCATGAAATAACCAATATAAAAAGAAAGTGTCAGGCAGACTGTTAATTGGTGTGTGAGTGTGTGTGTGTGTGTGTGAGAGAGAGAGAGAGAAAGAGACAGATTGTACCACTGTATCTGTATCACGAGGTGGTGATTAAGGCTTGTGACAGACTGTACAGTGATAAGACTGTACAGTGCATATTTCACCAATGGCAACATAATTAGTTATCCTCAGTTAACTCTTTTGTCAAGAATCCAGCTCACCTCTGATGTAGTATAGATTTTAAATACTGGAAGGGGGTCAAAATAGATTCAGTTTGGTACTTATGTGAACTTTCCAATACACTTTTCTAAAAGAAGTCTATGTTTGAAAATGCATTTTTATATTTTAAAGAAGAACATGATGTCCCTGATTTTCTGTAATGACAATTAGAAAAACAATACAGCTCAAATTGTAAACCAAATTATGGAGCAAATGCCAAATCAATCATTGGGGGAATATTTACTACGAGTAATCAGAGTTATAGAAAAGCATGTACAATTTCTCTGGATCTCTTAGTGAGGCAAGGTTACAAAATAAAGGACAATGAAGAAACAAACTGCAAACTGCAAAAGAGATTTTGAGACATCATCTCTGCATTGGGTTGCCTTTGAATAAAAATTTAGAATCAATCTTGCCTCGTTCAGATTTAAATTTCTTATGTTGGGTCTGACTTCATATACCAAAACTAGTTTAACATATCATTTCTTTTCTGTTTTCTTGTTTCAAATCAAGCAGGCAAGCACACCATTATTGTTAGTGGCTTGCATTAAACTGCACAATCTTAGTCCCAAATAGTCAAAGTAATTACCTAAATTTGCACTGAATGTTTTAAAATGTCTTTCCAGATCACACAAATCCTACAAGTCCCTTGCTAGTGAAGTCACCAGATCTTGCAGAAGAAAGTAAAATAAGTTCATCAGTAAAATTCACAGGAGGAAGTGCAGCTGGCAAGTATCGGTATTTATTTTTCAGTAATCTGTTGAGAAATGCGTTATTCCAGTAAGCTAAAAAAATAACAAAAAATAAATGTTCATGGGAAAGCTGCAGAAATCATAACTATGAAAAATGGTCACAAGTCACTTTTTTCAGCGATGTAATTTTGAACAGTCGCTAAATGAACTGTTGTTAACTTGAGGACTACTTTTATTCAAAATGTTTTCTCCTAGTATAAAGATATGATTTAGTTCAGTAAATATCAAATCCCATCTATGTCAGGGGAAGATCTTTCAAATTTTATGATTCACACAATCCTTTCTAATAGGGATTCATTCATGCAACACAATCTTCCAGGCGGTAAACTATGGATTTCTTAAACCTAGCATTTTTATGTGACATTCTGCTCACTTAAAATTATTTACTCATATACTGTAACTTCTTTTATGCTGTAAGTATCCATTGTGGGCCATCTATCTATATACCTATAAGAGCATACACTTAATGGTAGTGTCAGGCCTGGATACTAGCAGCATGTCTTATGTCAAATATTTTATCAGTTGGGCTCAATTTATTATTTTTTACATTCTAAAAAGTTAAATTATCATTCTGTAGATAGTAATGTAATGTAATTCATCAAGGGTAAGATTTTATTTTAATTTATTTCAGCAGATGGTTACAGCAGCTCAGATTCTTTTACTTCAGATGCAGAACACATTGGAACTACTGTAACTAGACAACGGTAATTGGCTGCTTAAATATTACAACAGAATGCTGTTGGGTTGAACTGATCACCTTGTAGCTTGTTTGCAGAACATAGTTTAGTCTGGTAAAACTTCCTGTGATTCTATGATAGTGATTCAAGAGTTTATAATATTCCCTGGTATTACTGCTCTACATTTAATAACATTAATAGCTCTGGGGCACAGTGGTTAGAGTGCAGTACTGCAAGCTACCTCTGCAGCCAGCTGCCTACAGTTTGGCAGTTCAAATCCCACGAGGCTCAAGGTTGACTCAGCCTTCTGAGTTGGGTAAAATGAGGATCCAAATTGTTGGGGGCAATATGCTGACTCTGTAAACCGCTATAAAGTGGTATATAAGTCTAATTGCTATTGCTATTATGTTTCTTTTTCTGCAACATTAAGAGAAAAATAAAATAAATGCTCATATACTACTTTTCAGAGTTATCAATTCAGAGGATTTGCAGTATTTTAGGCTTTTGGAAGTTAAAACCCTCACAGACTGTTTAAATAGATAGATGACTGAGTTCTAGGCAAAATGAAGTGGAATAATGAAGGTGCATAGTTATGCATTGCAGAATGTGTCATTCTGTCTTCAGAAATCTCACTGTCCTCAGCTAAATAATCACTATGTTGCTCTTCTTGCTATTGATCTTTTTTTAAAGGAAATCGTTCCAAAAATAATAACACATTCTATAAGTGCTCCTGCTAGTTGTTCTCACCTAATTTTATTTGCTTATTAAAAACATTGTATCCTGCTTTCATGAAATAAAGCAAGAAAAGTACAATATACAGGTACAAAACAAAAGCAGGAAAATGGTAATAAACTCAATTGTCAGTTCATAAGTTACACAATTTTTATAGTGCAAATAATGATAGTGAATTATATATACCTATATAATTATATTACGTAGGTGCAAAAAATTCTTACAGTGAATAACATATGTGCAAATAATAAGAGCATACACACACTCGCCCCCTGAAGATGCTGTTTGTGCAAAGCATTCCTCACCCTTCTTTGTTACCTGATAGAATAACTGCTTTCCAATAAACAGCTTGGGCTCTTTTATTTTCAAGTTTCCAACTTCCCTGACTGCACAGTCCCAGATTTCTCCATGATTGTTGAGGAAGGTACAGTACCTGATAAGAGCTAGTTTCAGAAGGTCAAGAAGAAAGGCCCTATTGCTCCACAGGGGTTCCCAACCTCTGGTCTGTAGCCTGGTAGTGGGCCGCAGCCCATTGGGAACTGAGTCACGCAAACAGCAGGTGAGCGTGCAAAGCTGCATTTGCGCAAGTGGCACATGCATGCACATCCGTTCTCCTCCCCCGACCCCACTGCCTGTCCGCAGAACCAGATAGGTTGGGGACTGCTGCTTTAAAGTTTTTAATTTAGACTTTCCTCAGTTGGTGTTCTCAAAGTTTTTCCTTCCAGATACTACGGGTTGCCTGTTGGATAAAGTGATGGATTCTAGCACATCTTGATGGGGCATCAGATTGGGGAACACTGCCTTGATTATTAATATTTCCATTTTCAAATGTAAATGTATAAATGAAAAAACCACAGCTGAACTTTGTTGTAATAGCAATTGTAACAAATGTGTCAGGTGTGATACACAATTCTTTGCATTGTATAAGTTCAGTATCCCCAGCCAAGTTTGTTTTCATCCAGAATGGCGGGATATTATTTTGTAAGTTAATATGTTACTTTTCTGATCTTTTAGTCTTTGGAAGTTGCAGTTTGCAATAGAAATTCTGTAGTTCCATTGTTTTTCAGGTCACATTCAGGGACTTCTCCAGATAACCCTGCTCCTCCTCCACCTCCTCCAAGACCTCATCCCTCTCATTCACGATCATCATCTTTAGATATGAATAGGACCTTCCCAGTTACTCCAGGTGGGTGTATTTGAAATGTGTGGCGGGTTTTTGTTTTAATTAATACATTTGTTAGAAATGCACATGTTGCTTGTGAAATAATTTTAGATTTTTTTTCAAGTAATATTAAAGAAGCCTTATGAAACTAGTGAAATATAGTTAATACTGCTATTACAATTAAGGTACCATATTAAATGCTACAAGACTCTATTCTAATACAGAGGGAAAAAATAACTTTCAAAGTACAAAATTAATGGTAGTTTTTAAAAACTTTACATATTCAAGGCTTCACAATTCTAAGATGGTTAGTAATGCATTCTATTCTTCAAAACCTGCAATTAAGATGCTTTTTATTATGTTTCCTCAGAGAGAAATTCCTCAGCTCTTAATATTCCCAGTCTTGGTAGTATGTTTTTTTTAACAGAGGAATTTAATGTGAAGATATTACTATAATTAAATTCTGTAGTCTTCAATTTTAAATCACAGGAATGTCTATATAAAGCTCAAAGGAAAACACCTCTGATATAGTTTAGTGAACCAGGGTTCCCATTTATTAATGACAATCTGTATATTTTAATTTGGAGAGCATGATATGATATTTTTTACCTTGAGCTGTGGTGTTACCATAAGATATGCGGGCTGCCAGCCTGGCTGGCTTCAGAAGCATTGAACCAATTTATGGAAATGTTGTGGTTCACCGGCAGCCAGCACAGACGGCAGCGGTATCGAACAGTGAGGAAGAAAGGGAACCAGTTAGAGAATCTGGAGATGACTTGGACAAGGGTCCTGTGTCCAATGCAGGGGTGGAGCCAGGACTATCTGGGAGTGGGGTGCTGCCTTCGGAATCTGGCAGAAGCAAAACAGAGGACTCAGGAGAGCCTGTTCCCATTGCGCATGTGCGCAGAGTTTCTAGAAGGCGAGAGCAGCTGAAGCAGAAGGAACAACTCAGGAGTAAGGCTGGGAGGTGATTGCCCCTCCCATAAGGGATAAACGTCAGACCTCAATGACGAAAGCTTTGCAGGAAGCAAAGCAGTTCAATAGATTCCAAGTCCTCCTTGAAGCTCTGAGTATCCTGGTGGTTTTTTTCTGGTACTTTGGGTGGTTTCTGTTATAATTAATTTGGATACTTCTGCTTTTCACAGCATTCCACAGCACTGACAGGGGTGTACTTATCTTGGGGAACTATTTGTAATTAGTTCTGGCTGGGAATACAAGTAATTCCCAGCGTTGCAATAAAATAGGTTTTGCTTTTAAAATAAATTTGTGTTTAAGTACATTTGACGAAGCCTGGGTCAAAACTGGAAATCATAAATTAGTCTTGATGACAATGTGTGGCTGCCTCTGAAGCCATCTGCTGGGAGACTAATAAGACTTCTTTATGCAGTTGCTTGGCCATTGAGAGAATAGATTGCTGGACTAGATGGGTCAAAAGTCCACTGTTTATGTTCTTACAGAAATAATTGCTCAAGTTATAACCAAACACAAAACATTGATCTACCAAACAAAAAATTAATAAAACCATGTGAAACAGGATACCGGTGATTGCCAGTTGTCACTGGGCACATTACAATCTATGGAAATTCAGGGATAATAGTATATATTAGGTAATGAATCAGGTAAATTTTTTTGGTACAAATTTTGCATGGCATTCAAAGTACTATCAACTGTAATTGCAACTGTGACTTTGTATAAAATTCAAAATAGTATAGACATTCTAAAATGGTTTCTGTCTCCTTGCTACTGTAATTAATAAATAAAAGACTTTGCCTATTAAACATTATATACCCTTAACATGTATGATGGCTGAAATAGAGCAACAGATACTACTAAGGTATGACTCTAATTTTAGACAGGATGCTGTATTATATCCAAACAACAGCTAAACATTTTCCAGAAATTAATATGATTAGTGTATTATTAAGCCAGAAGCTTTTCAATTTTACTGTTTTTTTAGGTCAACAGCAGACTGGAGCGATTGCTTGTCCTCCTGCAGTGCCTCCAAGACCTCAACCCACACAGGTATATTTGAATTTCTGTTTAACTTAGCAATATTTCCTTATGACATTCTTTTTGGGATTGCATTTTCCCCTAGGCCATGAAATGCAGTTTTCCGTTTATTACCTCTAATACCTCTTTGCCAGTGCATAGGTCACACTAGGCCTGTCTTGGAGAAAGCAAGCAAGAATTTTGCCATCTCAAAATGATGAGCTCTCATAGTGTGAAAGTGTCCTCTTAACCAAGGCTGTAATTTGACTGAGTTGGTGATGACTAGGTTATAGTACCATACTTTCTTGATTGACTTTTTTTTGCTTTTTTAGATTTTTAAAAGTTCTTTTTTTAAATTATAGGCTGGAAGCCACGTTCACCGATCATCAGATGCTGATGGCCTAATAGTGCACAACAATACTTCACCTCAACAAATCCCAGAACAGCCAAACTTTGCAGACTTTAGCCATTTTGAGGTTTTTGCCGCATCAAATGTAAATGAAGATGATGTTGAAGAAATAGAGAAACTTCCAGAGGTTGTCCAGGTAAGCACATATCAATATATGTATCTATCTATTAGCTATATTAAGTACCATGAGACCTTCCATAAATTTGAAGAGCGGTTTCATCCTTAGCCATGATAAGTTTCTGGAAATATTTCTCTGACTCTCTTTAGGTAGAAAAACCCTCTGATACTGCAGGATCTATAAGAGTTGCCAAAGGAGATGGAAGAATAGAAGACAAAACAGTTTCTACTACCCCTGCAAACATGGTATGCAACATACTAACAGGTGAACATATCTTATAAAATGTATTAATCATTGCACAGAAAGCAATTCATTCAGGTTTTTCTTTTCACTGTTTATAAATAATAAGCACAGAGCAGATAAGCTTTCTTTTATTAAAGAACTGAAGAATCAAGGGAAATCAAGAAATTAGCATGAAGTGCAAATGGCTGCTGATTCCTTTTGTGGCTGATGTCTTCAAAGAGGTTTATGAAAATTAGCTGCTTCTACCAAGTGAGGTGACCTTTCAGAAAAGGTCCTATATCCCTAGGCACAGCCACCTTATGTAGCTTGTAGAATTGTGTGTGGTCTCTCATTAATTAGACTTACAGTAAGATTCATAATACAATAAAAATCCATAATAAATTGTACTAATTATTTTAAATCACTAAGCTTTCTGTAGTGTGCCTTCAAGTCATTGTTGACTCCCAGCAACTGCATGGACTTGGCAAAATTTTGGAAGTAATTAGCTATTGCCCTTTCAAAAGCTGAGAGGAGGGGACTGGCCCAGGTAACCTACATGGCTTTGTGCATAAGATGGGACACAAAGTCAGTCTCCTGATTTCTAGCCTGATGCCTTAACCCAGGGGTGTCAAACACAAGGCCCATGGGCCGAATCTAGCCTACGGGATGCTTAGATCTGGCCCATGGGGTCACCCTGGAAACAGTGAAGGACCAGCCTGTGGTGCCTCTGCCAGCAAAAACGGAGCTCAAGGGGGCCGTGCATGTCCCTCCCAGACTCCATTTTTGGCTATTACAGCTTCTTGCAGCCCTTCATCAGTGAAAACAGAGCTCGGGGGAGCTGCGTGCGCCCCCTCCAGGCTCCAGTTTTGCTGGTGAAGGGCTTCAGGAGGCCTTCACAACCAAAAATTGAGCTCAGGAGCCCATTTCACTGGCAGAGCACTCAGGCCACCACAACACACATACATGACTGACATCAAGCTGGTATGTCCACCCTGGCCACGCCTTGAGGTCAAACAACCCTGATGTGGCCCTCAATGAAAGAATTTGACACCCCTGCTTTAACCCCTACATCAAAGTGGTTCTTACAGCTTAAATAATTAGTATTTGTAATTATTTAACCAACTAATATTTCTGAGGGTGGATGAAACTTACTTCAATATGTATTCATCAACCATGATGACTGTCTTTTCAGGCCAAAGGCACTACACCTCTAGCACCCCCACCAAAGCCTATCCGCAGAAGGCCAAAATCTGAAGATGAGCTGAGACCTGAAGTTGAGGAGCCTGCGCAGAAAGCAGGTGTCATAGCTGCTGTTCTTGCTTCTCAGCCATCTATTCCTAGGTAACCCAAGATGTGTATGAGTAACTCTAATACTGAGATATTTTCACTTTAAATAGGAAATAGATTTATTAAAAAGGCAATTTAATGGTCTCTGATGCTTGAATTGCTAAGAAAGGCAGTTAAACAAGGTTTAATCTGCCAAAATTAAGGCTATGGGGAAAATTGCTACTTTTCTAAGTGCCTATTTATTAAAATTACATAAAATATCTATGTATTCTATATAAGGATGGAATGGAATGGCTCGTGTAAACTCACAAATGCACACAGACCCTTCATCTTGTGGAGCTTTTTTTTTATATATGATTGAGAAAATGCAAGTAACTAACATTGGGATAATTATTTAGAACTTTTTATTCTAAACCAAAATTGAATTCTAAGGTGTGTCCAAAGGGGAAGGCTGAAGATTGAGAACTTTTGGTATTCTAAGCTACAGTGGTCAAAGGTGCAGGATAATGTCTTTTTACTTTTGTAAATTGCTTTCTCGCCAAAACAAAAACAAAAACTTGTGATTTTGGGGGTTCTGGGCAAACAAAATATGACAATGCATTGGGGAATGCATTGTCCCCATGTATGTAACCTATGTTTACATAGACAATCATATAAACTGCTACTGTCATTGGAAACATGTTCAGTGATTTTAAAGCTATAAAGTTATGAAGAATAAAGTAAAGTAATGAAATGTGTAGATAGCAGCTTCGTTGTTTCAAACACTAAAAAAGCTGCTGTATATAAACAGGGAGCAGAACCAACACTCACTGACATTGATGTTGTTACCTAGATGGGTAATAAAACGTTTGCAAGCAAATACATTCAGAGAGCAGTAAGGATTCCACAGTTCCTGAGCTGCAGATATTCTATCCTGTTGGAACTTGATTTGAGTTGTTCAACATGGGATCTCTTCATAGAAAAAAAGAGTCTTAGAAAGTGCCAGTAAATGCATATAAGCTTTAAATACTTTAAATAGTAGCTCTGTAATCTGAGAATAGAATGCCAAAATTATAAAAGGCATTTTCTTTACAACTATTCAATTAAACATATTACAGAGCTAAGGAATTTAACAATATTGTATTCAGAACAATATCAGCTTTTTGGGGGAGGGGAAGTGTTCCACAATTCCTGAAAGTTGTGTCATGAAATGTCCCCTCAGATCGGTGGGAAAGGACAAGAAAGCTATTCAGGCATCAATTAGACGCAATAAGGAGACCAATACTGTTTTGGCCAGACTGAACAGTGAATTGCAGCAACAATTAAAGGTAAGATAACTGACAAGTTATTATGAGATGTTTTACAAACATACATTGTGCTTTCTGTTTAGCAAACTTGTAAAGAAAATCCCAGGATCCATAGCTCATGCTTTGAGTTTGCATGTTCTCTTGGAGAACAGCTACTTTCTTCATATAGTTTAAGTGAGCTGTATTCTGCAGAATACAAAGGGCTTCAGAACATGTTGGAAAACTAATTACAAGATCCATGAGATTAGGGGGGAGGAGGGAAAAGAGTCATTCAGTTTGACTAGCCACATAAGTATCCTATGTATGAATGAGGAGGAGATGTTGACAAATCTATTCTCAAACATTTCACTGAAACAGTTGGTAGAGCAATCATCATTAGAAGATTTTGACTGCAGATTCACAGAGAATATAAGTGTTTAATTCTCACTACATTTTCCCAGTAACATAGCTTTGTAAAAGTAGATTTTCAGCATTAGTTGTATTCACGCCAGCTACCTTAAGACAATAACGAAATTTACTACTGATAAACTGACATATGCCGTTCATACATCCATTAATATTTTCTATACACTAAATGTAAAATAAAGAGGTTTGTTGAAACATAGTCTGCTTCAATATTTTTTTATTGATTTACTTTTTCACTTGCAAAGATACTACAAGTGTTCCTCAGTAAACAAGATTATTGAACACAATTGGTGACAAGTTTTTAAGAAAAATACAAAGAACACTTGTTTAGGCAGAAATTTTACATGCTGAAGTAAAAGTTATATATATAATTGTGCATGTGTGCAAGTATGCATAGTAATACACTTTCGTTATGGTATCTAAATGGCAATTTTTTCCTTTCTAGGATGTCCTGGAAGAAAGAATTTCACTGGAGGTTCAACTGGAACAGCTTCGACCCTTCTCTCACTTATAAACCAATTGCCATTAACTGTGAAATAATTAACTCTGAAACAGAAAATTGGGTAAAGGCCTAATTAAAATCCCATATGTTTCACTCAGTGCACTCTTAACATTTTTGTTGTGATTGTTATGTCCTCTGTCCACAGTTGTATTTAAGTAACTTTTTATAATTTTAATACAAAGAATGGAATAAGTATTTCCTTGAATGTCCAATATATTGGCATTGCCAATCTTCCCATTTTCTTGGGAGGACATAATTTTTAAGTTGGAGTCAGATTTATAAAACTTAAGTGGCCTATATCCCAAACTGGAACTGAATAGTGAATGAATTTTGTATCTTTCACATCAAAAATCACGAATAAAAACATCCCAATAGCTATCTTTATCACGAAAGCACATATATTTATCATAAATACCTTTTACACATCTGTCTTACTGTGTAAATGGAAATTAGCCAGCTGTGGTCATCACCAATCCCCCAAATCAGAATTTGCAGTCTTGCAAATCATTAGTGATTTCAGAAGCCTGTTCTTTTTGATTAACCCAATTATGTTCCAAGTTCTGCCTATGTCCTTTTATACTTTGCCATACCAAATTCCATTGTCCTTGCCTGTTTAATCCATTGCATGTGTGACCACAGCTTGACTTGTTGAAATGATGTCATTTTGCAGTCTGCACACAAAGTGTTTCTCTTCTGTGAAAGGATCGGGTGTTGATCTCAGTCATGCACATTTCCTGAACACCACATATAGTTGCATGCTTTGCACATTATCCTTTACAAACTGACACACCCACCAAACATTACTGTAACACACTCTGTGGTCAAGAAATGTGTCAGTACCTCAACTCTTCCCCAGTCTGCCCCCTCCACTCCTCATTCCCCCCCCCCCGCCCCTAATTTGTGTTTCTTTCTTGGGTTCTTATTTCTGTTCATGTCTCCAAGAATTCTTCTTCTGGCTTGAAGATAGGCTTCATTATTAACACACAGTTTCCTGAGTGTATCCTGCTATTCAGGTTGATGTACTGTATTAGGATTTGTTGTATATTGTATAATACACACCTTTTGATCTCATATGTAAATTTGCATTAATGCTGACTAACAGCAGATATTCTATTTAATGGCTTATTCTGGCTGTGGGATCATAGATGTTAAAATGCATGGAAGTATCTCAGCAGAATCAGAACTAGCAACTGTGTGATTTTTACAACAATAAAACAGCACAATATTTTAATTGGAGTTAATCCTTTTAATTTGGCTCAATAACAAGACAAGTTTTTTACAATTTTTTACTGAATATAGAATCAGTAATTTTAAGGCTAGAAATGGGTGGGTTCATACATTATGATAAAATAAAAAAAAAATTAGCATTCTGTGGGGACCACACTTAATCTGCTTGTAAAATTTATAGTAATCTATGGTCATACATGCGACTGATAATGCTATATTATTCACTAATAAAAATTGGGAACAAACTTTTTAGTAGAAAATATCAAACATTTAGGAAGAAGCAAAAAAAGTCATAAAAACTATTCCCTGCACATGCAAAACAGACTGTATATTCAAAATAAAGTATAATTAATCATGCAGTTACATTAATAGTTCACTAGCCCCTTTCTATATGTTGTATGGCATAAACAGAAACATCAGCTCATAGCAAATGTAATTTATTATTTTACTAAAGATTTTCTTTTGCATGAAAACTCAGAGTGGGATGGAACCTATTAAATGGCTCGTGTGAGGTGCTGTTGGGGGGTGATTTTAGTACATTAATTTACTATATGACTCTTATTAGTTTTATTGTTTTTATATGGGGTTTTATATTCTGTAGGCCGCTTTGAGTCTCCATGTGCAAATAGGCCGCAATATAATTTTTTTTAAAAAACCATATTTCTATGTATGAAAAGGCTAGAAAGGTAATTATATCCCTTATATTCAGTCATTGAAACAAAACTACTTTATTATTACACTTTATTTTGAAGCTCATGAGCATTTGGATATAGTGTGTGCCTGCCTTATAGTATCATGCTCAATCCTGACATTCTCATATTCAAATCCAAAGATTCCAGCTCTTATACAATATTTATACAATTATACAAAGGAGCCTCTGTGGCACAGTGGTTACCGTGCAGTACTACAAGCTACTGCTGCAGCAGCTGCCTACAGTTCAAATCCCACCAGGCTCAAGATTGACTCAGCCTTCCATCCTTCCAAGGTGGGTAAAATGAGGACCCAAATTGTTGGGGGCAATATGCTGACTCTGTAAACCACTTAGAGAGGGCTGTAAAGCACTGTGAAGCGGTATATAAGTCTAAATGCTATTGCTATTTAGTTTGGAGATTTCCTCCAGCACTAATCAGTATAAAGGTTGCAGATGCATACCAAAGTATTTGTGCAAGATACAAATGAGAGCATAGTGATAGGGTTTGATTTTTACTGCAAATTCTACTGCAAAATTTTCAGATATAAATTTTTGACTAGATACGTAAAATCCAAAATCAGGCAAGCTGTATCTTATTGGTGATAAGGAAGAATTTATTTTAAAAACTTCTGATGTCTATTTTATTAATCATGTTCATACCTATGACTCAATCACACTCCTGTGACAAATCATTGTATATACTTATTTCACACTAAATTTGCTTATAATAAGAAAGTTATTGCAGTTAATGGTCACATTCACCATGCCATGAAATCATGAGCAATATACATGGAAAGGAATTGCCTCATTCAGCAACCATTCACAATTACAACAGGAATGAAAACTCAGCAATCCTCACATTTACAACTCTTGTAGGTGTATAAAACTAAAATAAGATCATAAACATAGACATGGATTTCACATAGCAACTGCTTCACTTAATGACCAAGTTGTCAGTCCCAACTGCAGTCATTAAATGAGATTACCTTATTCAGTTTACATCCTCACTGATACTGCAGTGAATTGCTTTCTGTAAAGCAGAAAGCCATACAAACTTGTCTTCATCTGTAGAACAAATCCATTGCTGCTTGGGCGCTTGTAAAAGTAAAGCATTCTTGATGTCTGTGAAAAGACGCAAACAAAAATTATCATTCATTTAGATTTCCTAAGAATATTTGTTAACATGTGCAGCAGTTAAAAATTGGAATGAACATACATTGCAAAAAAAATTTTTGTTATAAGTATTACTTGTTCAGTGTTCATAGACTATTGCGGAAATGAATTAAATTGGCTGCCTAGCTAAGTCTAGATTTGTCATAAGACATTATAGTAGAGAATACCTGAAAATTCCAACCTGGATGAATGTATTAAGAGATTTATATGGCTGCCTACCTTATCTGTCGTAACAACTTACAACAAAACAGAAGCAATAAAACCAGCCACCAAAGAAATACAATTTACCCCAAAATAATTCTCCCTGGTACATAAATGATTGCAATCAGTGAGCTTCCGCTTTACTCATTGCTGAGGTAAAAAGTCAGCCTTTCAAGGCCTTTTGGAAGAGTTAAAGGCTCTGCTAAGGAGACCAACTTCTCAAGTCCTAGTAAGTGATACGTTTTAAGGGACTGGAGCACTTACTATATCTGACCTGGCAGCACAGTGAGATATCCTCAGATACATATGGCGATTCTCAGTCATTCAGGTCATGGTTTGTTTGTTTATTAAATAATTTTATATACCGCCCTTCTCCCGAAGGACTCAGAGCGGTAAACAGCCAACTAAAATATATATAAATTACAAATACAAATACAATTAAAAGAGAATTAAATTATAGGCTGCCATTTAAAAATTTAAAACCCCCAATTAAAAATAAGCTAAAATTTTCATACCCCAACCAATCAATTCTAAAACCCCTTATTTAAAATCCCATTTGAAGTCAGCTCAGGCCGGCCTGCTCAAAGAGCCAAGTTTTCAGATTACGTCTGAACGCCCTCAGGTCAGTGGTTGTCCATAGCCCCGGGGACAGCCCATTCCAAAGGGTAGGTGCCCCCACAGAGAAGGCCTTATTCCTTGGGGTCACCAGGCGGCACATACATGTCGTCAGGGACCCGAAGGAGACCCTCTGTGGGAGCGCATGGATGGCATGGGCTAACTCCTATGAAGAATTATCTCTGAAGATATCTAAGGATATCCCAAAGGTGCTTTTTCAAGAGGCAACTGGACTTTCTGGTTTTTCTTTGAAGATGTTTCGCTTCTCATCCAAGAAGCTTCTTCCTTTTAAAGCCAGATGAACAGCATCTGACTCTAGCCAGAGCTGAAGAAGCTTCTTGGATGAGAAGCGAAACATCTTCAAAGAAAAATCAGAAAGTCCAGTTGCCTGTTGAAAAAGCATCTTTGGGATATCCTTAGATACCTTCAGAGATAATTCTTCATAGGAGTTAGCCCATGCCATCCATTCAACCATATATAGTTTCAACCTTTCTGTGAGGTTCATTGTGAGTACGATATTTGGTTAGAGCTAGGCAAAAGATTTGTCTTATTTGGCTCTTTCCAAAAGTTTGTCCAAATTAACCTATCGCCGCTAATAATTAAATGTAACACTAAAATGAAATCTTATTTCTTTTCTTCCCATTTTCCAATACTTCCAATAAGAAATATTTAGAAATAAGTAGCGGTCCCAAATACTTTTTTTTTTAGGAACATTTTTAGAAGTGAATTATATTTTCTCTGGGATCTACTACTACAAAATTAATAGTTGAAGAGTGAGGATTTTTAGTGTGCATGTGTGTGTGCATGCATTCATGTATGGCAGTTTTTAACTCCTGGTGACTGTCTGAACTAACACCCTCAGTATTCTTGGCAAGATTTTTGGTTTGCCATTTCCTTCTTAGGGTGGAGAAGGTGTATTTGGCACAATGTCACCCAGCTGGTTTTGTGGCTAAGGAAGGACTAGAACTCAGTGTCCTGGTTGCTAAGCTGATATCTTAACCCAGGTCTGTTAAACTGGAGGCCTGCGGGCTGGATATGTCACTTGCAGGGTTCCACAAAGGCAAAAAAACATTGCGATATGTCACAATGCATCACATGATGCTATCGAATTTGACGCCCAGGCGTTAACTGCTACACCAAACTGGCTGTCTAAAGATGAGATCATAGGTGGGTGTACTTAATCATCTAAAGGAAATGACTTAGGATACTAAAACACAGAAATGAACTCCCTTTATAATCAACTGGCTGAAGTCAGATGCTGTTCATCTGCCTTTAAAGATGTGAATGATCAAGGAAGGTACCAATTGTTTTCTCAGCTTCCGTGTCCTGACTGCAGAAGTAGCTAATCTAATCTACAAATACTGGCTAAACAGGAAACATGTGCACCAACGTGAGGGGGTTTTCCATCCAGGGTTTTTCTTTTCTTTTTTTTCTTCTTTGTGAACTGCTAATGGTTGGAGTCAAATAGTGACTGATCTATTTGTTTAAGAGCAACAAAAAGGCCCAATATGTTGTGACTCCCGGTCCAATAAAATTCTTCTAAGAAGTTTCCCAGTCGTAATCTAATTTATGTAATCTAAATGGATTACATAAATTCCATATGATTTTTAAGTCACACTATCAGGTTTAGGCTAAGATAACTCGCTGCGGCCAACTCACTGTGGCCAACTCACTGCAGGACTATTTGCCATGATTGGGACAATTCAACGCTGTATTAAAAATTTAATTCACTTACTTTATTATTGTTGACTATATTTCGGTCAAAAATCACTGTAACTCTTATATTTCTGGATTGACTTTATTATTATTGGCCACAGTTCCGTCAAAATTATTTTAACTTTTCTATTTGCTGAATTGTCCCGGGATCAACTAAAACCAACCATTTTTAAGTTGATTTGGAAAACGTCCCAAAGCTGTCATAAACATCGATTGCAATACCTTTAAAGATGATTTCCTAACATTTCAGTCTTTTTTACACAACTGTCTACCTAAATCTTTTCCCCATTGTTTTTATCAGACAAGCCGCAACAATAAATACCATTCTCTGAATTGGTGATAAACCTGAATTTGTGAAATATTTGCTTCATGGAATTCCCCTCCCCTCTTTCTTTAGTTTGCCCTTGCTATGGCTTAATTATTGAAATACAAAGGTACCCCCATTAAACATACTTGTTAAGACAACTTTGGCTTTAATAATCAGGAATGTTTGTTACTATTTATATTGCTAAATTTTAAATGTTCAGATTAATTCTGACCTAGTTTGATACCTTTAGTAAGGATGACTGTGTGATTATTGACTTTTAGTTGTTTGGCTCAATTCTGGCTCTATTTCTAAAATGTAGTCGGGATGGATCTGTCTTTAGATACATTTGATAAAAAATATTTTTGCTTTCACTGGAATATCAAATTACTTTGCCCACAGTGCAATGGTGAGATTCATTTTTTTTTTACTACCGGTTCTGTGGGCGTGGCTTGATGGGCATGGCAGAGGAAGGATACTGTAAAATCTCCAGTCAGAGGTGATATTTGCAGGTTCTCTGAACTACTCAAAATTTCTGCTACCGGTTCTCCAGAACTGGTCAGAACCTGCTGAATACCACCTCTGCCACAGTGTGCAGATTTATAAAAGATTCAGGCTTCTGTCCTTGAGCCAAATTTTATTTTATTATTTATTCAATTTCTATAGCCACCCGTCTCAATCAATAACTTAAATACCCAAAGGGAACCAGAATGAGGGTAATGGAAGCATTACTGAACAGTTGTTTTTAAATTATCATCAATCTGATATGCATTGTTTTGCCATTTCTTTGTGTCTGGGTTCACATACTAGTTTGTATTCTAAATAGACTTCCAGAATTTCAAATAAAGCCTTAAGGGATTTGGATGTGATTTAGCATCCATTACAATGTTATGCACTCATTTTGATAAATCTGCCACCACAGCAGCAAATACTGAGACTTACAGCAGACTCACAGTGAAAATTTGTGAATATTTTCTCTCTCTTGCATCAACAATCACAGTAAGAGAAAGGTGAGAGACAGAAATTACTAAAAAGTACATACTAACAGCTCTTCCCATCTACTACAGGTAGTCCTCAACTTACAATCACAATTGAGCCCAAAATTTCTGTTGCTAACTGAAACATTTCTGAAGTGAGTTTTGCCCCATTTTACGACCTTTCTTGCCACAGTTGATAAGTGAATCTCTGCAATTGTTAAATTGGTAACACCATCGTTAAGTAACTCTGGCTTCCCCACTGACTTTCCTTGTCAGAAGGTCATGAAAGGTGATCACATGACCAGGCGACACTGCAACCATCATAAATATGAGTCAGCTGGCAAGCACCTGAATTTTGATCCCTTGACCGTGGGAATGCTGCAATGGTCGTAAGTGTGAAATGCAGTCATAAGTCACTTTTTCCAGTGCTGTTGTAATTTCGAATGGTCACTAAACAAACTGTTTAGATCAGAATTTCTGTAGCTAAGCAAGCTGGTGCTGAAGTGAGCCGTGCCTGATTTTACAATTCTTTTTAGGCACGGTTATTAAAGAAATCACTGCTGTTGTTAAGTGAATCACATGGTTGTTAAGCAAATCTGGTGTCAACTAAAAAGATACTCCTTTGGTCTTTTTAGCTGCCAGAAAAAGGGAGTGGGGGAAAACAAGGCATTCTTGAAATGCCTAGATAATCACCTCGGCAGCTCAAAGTTGTCAGAGCATAAGAAGGTTGTTGGAGAGCATGATGGATGACTCTTGGAGACGGATGTTTCCCATTGGAGAAGTCACATCCAGGGGGTGGGGGAATGACCAGGGTCAAGGGGGAAATGTATGATGTGATTTACTATCGGCTGTACCCAGCCATGTGCCAACATGGCAATTTCTAATAAACCAATTTACTTTTTTCTCAGATGCGGCTAGAGACTTATGATTTGAATGAGGGTGGATTTGTTGGAGCTCTGACATCTGACTTCTTCCGTTGACTTGGCTTGTTGGAAGCTGGCTGGGAAGGTTGAAATTTACATGATTCCAGGATCGTGCAACAGTTGTACATACATGTCAATTGCCAACCACCCCAATTTTGTGACTATGAGGATGTTGCAATGGGCATACGTGCAAGGACTGGTTGTAGGTCATTTTTCTTCATTGCCTTTGTAACTTAACTTTAAATGGTTGCTAAACAACTGGTTGTAAATTGAGGAACTATCCCTACACAGCTGATGGAGGAGGCAAACCAGGGCATCTGATCAGAAATGAAGCAGAAAGCCCCATCCCATTTGTCCCCAAAAGCTTTTCACAAGAATAGTTACAAAATACTTCTGCTCGTTTTATATTGCATCCTCGTGAACCTAACAGAATGTTACTGTTTTTATCCACTCAAAATATTGTCTTCCTTTCCTAAAGGGCATAGTGTCCAGGCTCCTACTAATGAACCCAAGCAAATCAGAACTCTGGGCTCCTTCTCAAAGGTCTTCCTTATTGAGTACATCATATTGGCACAGCTTCAAAGGAAAACCAATTCTAAATCTTTCCCCCGATTACAGTATAATTAAACTAGGAAATAACCCCATCTCCTAATGTCACAGGTCACGCTGGCCAGTTGGATTAGTTGGCTGGCTCTCCAGGCATTCCTTCCTCAACCTTATCTGTTGCCAGTAGAGATGACCTTGCTTCTCATGAGAAAGCTCTCTGTTGTGTCTAGTAATGCATTCCAACCTTCTTCCCCCCCTTCCCTTTCTTTCTGTGTGGCAACTGAGGAATAGAAAAATGGCTGCTGCCAGGTTGGGTTCGAAGTTTACATGCAGCTTCTGTTATCGCTGGATCCTGCCTTTCAAAGAATTGTGGGAATTAAGCATCTCCTGCCAGTTCCATTGTTCACTGACCAAAGAAACACCACCAAAGAAACTGATGCTCAAATTCCCAGTTTGTTTCTTACGTGAGCAAATACACTTCAGAAATTGCACACCCAATGGAAAAGTGGGCTGGAGATCATTATAACAGAGCTTTTTCTGCTACATAAAAAAAAACACCCTGCAAGAATGTCAGGTTCTAGCATTTTCAGAATACAGGTAGTCCTCAACTTACGAACACAATTGAGCCCAAAATTACTTTTGCTAAATGAGACATTTGTTAACTGAGTTTTGCCTCGTTTTATGATCTTTCTTGCCATAGCTGTTAAGTGAATCACTGCAGTTGTTAATTTAGTAAAACATGGTTGTTAAATGAATCTGGCTTCAACATTGACTTTGCAGAAGGTCACAAAAGGAAATCACATGACCTTGGCATACTGCTATGGTCATAAATATGAACCAGTTGCCAAGCATCAGAATTTTGATAGATAAATGAGGGACTGCTACAAAGGTCATAACTCTGAAAATCGGTCACATGTCACATTTTTCAATACTGTTATAACTTTGAACAGTCACTGAATGAACTGTTGTAAGTCAAGGACTATCTCTGCTCCATTTCGCTGGCATCTTGCCATAAAATGCAGGGAGAGGGGAGATTGGGGAGGGAGGCAGAGAAATGACAGGGTGGCAGGAACCAGAGGTATCAATCCAGAACAGAAAGGCCGATCAAGGACGGAGCCATGAGAACAGAATGCAAAACTCAACCAAAGAGGTGCCAAACCTGAAGGTTGTTGCCAAAACTTCTAATTCAAACATCATTGGACATTGACTGACTAGTTAAGGGGGGGGGAGGGCCAGGGAAGAGGGAAAACACAGGCTTTGCACAGTGGTGGGATTCAAATATTGTTGCCACCGATTCGGTGGGCATGGCTTGATGGGTGCGCTTTGCAGGTGTGCACACACTTGGTGTGTACACGTGTGCCAAATGCGCATTTTATGCAGGTGCGGAGGTGTTTGCGCAGGCACAGTGGTGTTCTAACTCACCTCCTGCAAGCCTGCACGATCCCAGTCGCTTCAGCAGGTGCTGCGTGGCACTATTCTGTATCGCGCAAAGCAGCTGTGCTTCAAAGTCAGCAGATAAAAGTGAGTATGGGAGCCCAGGTGGGCCCAACAGCAGAGCAGCGGAGAGAACAGGTGCAGTCTCCGCTGCTCATCGCTCCTACCGAACCGGTCAAATACCACCACTGGCTTTGCGCGGAATATTCAGATCCAGCTTTGCTTATGCTTGACTTTGATAAAAGTAAACCTTTCATTTCAAAATGGAGTCAAGGGTCTTTCTTTCCTAAGTGTTCAAGTCATTACTTTCAAAAGCAGTGTTGTCTGTTATAAAGGCTCTTGCTAAAGAAAAAAGCCAGTATGGTTCAGTGGTTAAAGTATCAGACTAGAAACTGAAAGAGTGGGCATTTTAATTCCTCCTTAGGCAGAAAGCCAGCTGGGCAACCCTAGGCCAGTCTCTCTTTCTCAGCTCTAAAAAGAAGGCAAGGGCAAAGCGGATCTGGAAATCTTGTCAATAATATTGCAGGAAGTTCCCAGATGTCAGACCTCACCACAGGCATCACATTGTTTGATTCTGAGAATGCCTCTGAGATTTTGTAACAATACTCCCTGTTTTAATTAAATATATATATATATATTTAAAAAACCTCTATTACTGCATTCAACTTTTTTTTTTTACTATTTTAGAGTAATGAAAAGCATACATTTAGAATCTGGAATGTCTTCAATCTGGAGCTGATGGAGCATGATTGTAGCCAAAAATTGGTACGTGACCTTGGGGGTTCGTTCAAAGGGCTTGTAGGAGATGTTGCGTTGTGAAATAACAAGGATGTCATTGAATAGGAAAAGCCTAAGATCGTGGGTATGCTCATAAAACCTGGAAAAATGGAAAGATTAGTTTCGTTATCCATATTAATATTATTTATAAATAATTTAACAACCACAGGGAGAACATTCAAATGCAGTAAACATGTTTTAAAAATGCATTATCATGAATGTTTATAAAAATGTACTAAAAGGGGGAAAAAAGGAAAAATCTACACCTTGAAAAGTATAAGAAAACACAAAACACAAGGTCTTTTGATTAACTACAATAAACTACAGAAATTAACAAGTTTCATCCATTCATACTCATGAAATATTTCCCTAATGCTCAAATGCTCAAACTCAAAGCTCAGTAAGGACCTCATTAAAAAGGCTGATTTGTTGTACATTTTTGGAAGTGACAAATATTAGCGGAACAATTGTCCGTATTGTTTTACCCAGTGATATAATTATATTGTTAATTGTTACCCTATATTTAATTTTTTTAATCTTTTTATTTATAAATTCATACACCATTTCAATCAAGATTATTTTTAAGCCAGGACTGTCAAACTCATGGCATCACGTGCTGGCCATACCTGGTTTAAGCAAAGGGGATAAAAGTTGCGATATGTCCTGGAGGACAGGAGAATGGAAACTACCTTTGCCTGTGGGACCAAGCTGCTCCAGAATTGGGGAATCCCTGAAGAGAATGCATACTTTCAGAATCCCTTGAGGATAAGAACTTTCCGCTATTGGTGTAGGCATTCTTTGTGCCCTTGGATTGAGTAGGCAGAATCTCTAGGGATAAGCAGTCTTAAAACTACCTAGAGTTAGGGTTTTATAGCTGTGTTTATATTCTTGAGCTTATGTTTATGTTTATATTTGTATTTTTATTTTTTTTTTAAAAAAAAGATTCATCGTACCCTAAAAAAGAAAGCATGCAACATGACACATTATTTACCCAATAAATAATTCAATACATTTAGCACTTATTATCTTTACGGTCTCTGTTTAGACAGAAAACTTTTTTTAAAAAGGAGCATTTATGTAATACTAGCCCTCATTTTGTTTATATTATCCTTAATATTTTTACTGATATATTTACCTGAATGGAAAATTTGTTCTCTGTGAATAGTTTAGCTGGGCTGCATCTTGCACCATAATTAGATATCTATTGGCTTTCAGTAATTGCTGTGAATGAGAATATTAAAAATTATGCATACTGCTACCAAATTGCTTCATTATTTTTACCTACTTTGTAAATGTTATAAATCACAGACTTCTAAAATGTTTAAATATCAGAAGTACTTTTTGCTGTATTGATCAACAAACATTATTTGTTTACTCTATTTTTTTTTTCAATCTGTATGGTCACCAATTTCAACATCATGACTGTAGGTATCAAGCAACAATTAAAACATAACAACAACATTCTAATGAATATATTCTGATAATTGATGGTTACAGTGCTGGATCCAACATTTGATACATGGACAATACAATCAGTACATCAATACATCAATCCAACCATCCATGGGTTGTGTCATATATTCCAACTTCAAGGTCCACTGGCACTAGTGTCTGGAGATAATTAGGGTCTGCAATAAGGAGAAACAAACTCAAACTAACAAAAACTAAACCATGACAATACATAGTTTCTTGTGTTTATAAACATCAGGGTAGTTAACACTGAACCTAATAGTTCTTGCTATGATCACGATCTCCCAGAATAGGCTAATCCTTGATTTTGCAAAGGAACCTTTGTGTTGAAAACTCCAATTAAATCAGCATGTAAACTGGGCTGTGGCCAGGGGATATATTCCTTAATTTTGGCTGGCACAACAGTTGACGTTTACCTACCACAATGAACTGGTAACAGTAACTCAAACACAGGACACTTTGCAGCTGGGCTATCACGATGAACTCAACACGGAGCTGTCTTTGAAGATGAGTCAAATACTATAGAAACTTTATTCCTAGTTACTATAGAACACGGCTGTCAAACTCCCAGCCTGCGGACCGGATGTGTCACACACTGGCCATGCCCACACCCTGTTTAGCGAAGGGGGGGGGAAAGTTCCGATATGTTACATGATGCCACTGTGACGACGTGAGTTTGACATCCCTGCTATAGAATAACACAGGGTTTTTTTTGCTTGGATAAGATTTTAGCATAGTCAAATCTAGTAAGTCAGCCACTGTTTTACTTGCTTTAACTTTTATTTTAGTTATTTTATTATACACACTGACCTGTAACTGACACATTGCATTTTTTAATATTTTCCCAGTCAACTTCCCCATTCATAAAAAGCATTTACTTTTCTTTGTCATTCTACCAAAACATATTTATTTGAGTAAATCTATTGGTCTTATCTTTGTCATTTAACGTTGAACACATGAAACTCATCGTATAGAAATATCTCCTGACATTGTCACAAATAAATGCCATGTATTTGTTGGGCATTTTGGTTCACATAAACAAAGCTAATTACTTACAGGACCTCCTTGGATGCACTGTTGCACACTCAATAGTTGATCATTTCTGCCCACATTCAGTTTCAACTAGAAAATTTAATATTTGGGAAGTAAATTACTACAAGGAACTCTTTAGAGGGCTATGCTACATAATGAAGAAGTTATTCTTTACAAAAAATAAAGCATCTGTACGTTAATTTTTGTTAAAAAATGAAGTCATTTTTAAAAAAATGAAATTAAATTTAGCACAGTGAATCAGTCATGTATATTTGGATTAAGTTTTGAGAACCTATTTTATAGTCCCTCAAAGCATTACCTGGATCAGCTCAAATTACTGTCTGCTAAGAAAATGTAATTTCCTTCATTTCAATATTCATATAAAGAGTCACCTGTCTGAAAATATTTGCATAAATTTTAACACCTAAGTAAACTTTTATGGGAGCAGATTGCCTTCAAAGAAATTCTGATGATTTATGTCTTACATAGCAGACTCCCAAAGTAAAAATTAACAGTTGTATGATGAAAGTATACCAGATAAACAACTGAGCATTTACATATTTGTTGCATTTATCATACAATCATAAATATATTACACAAATACAAATATACAAATCTAAAAGAAACTGGACAAGCGAACCAAGAAAATTGTCAATGATGCAGGTAACATAGGCCAGCTTACAAAAGAAGAATAGCATATGAAAAGTTGAACCATCCTTTCTTGTTTTAATAGATGTTCCCCAAATTAATCAAATCAAACTAACTGCTATCTAACTGTATTGCTACTTGAAACCACAACATACAACTTAGGACTCACAAAAAAATTGGAAATTGCATAAATAGGAATAAACATACAATTAATTTACCCTTGCAGTGCCTTCATAAAAATCTAAGGCTTAACAATTGAGAAAGATAAAATTATTACTTTATTTCATGACAGAACACCCTACACACCTGTGGATCCAAAATCAGCCATTCAAGCCTTATTATATAAAGTATCAAACCTTGCCAAGCATGTAAACATGTTAATATATATAATCATGAAACTTAAAAACTTTTGACTCTGGACTGACTTTCATTCTGATGGACAGAACAAACCAGTCAGAGGAACCTTATGGAAATTACCTATCTCAGGATTCATAGCAAAAACAGTCATGCAACATCTGAAGCAATTGCCCTCCCACACATACAATCCAAAATGTAGATTCAGTTGAGTGTATAAAACATTTGTCATATTTTTTAAAAAGTCACTTAGAAAACACACACGATACAATCAATAACATATTTAACAGGATCAAATACAGAAGAGAAAAATATATTCTTATCAGCAGAGGAAACAATGGCATGCATATTAAAAACAACAACAAAGAATTGCACCATCAAGTGATGATCCAAATTTCAATAAGAAAAACTGTATAAAACAGTACTTCTTGCACTAGCAAATTACTTCAACTGCTAGATTTTAGAGTGGCCCGCATACCATTGGAATCTCTCCAGGTATCCTAGGCATAACCCAAAATCCAACTATTTAAGACAGAGCAGAATTTATTTACAACACAAAAATGGTAAGATCGTGAAAGCTGCCATGTAGGACAAACACCAGAACACCAGATAGTAGTCAGAAGACATAATGAACAGGCTTCAATTTTATATTGCATAGATCAATTTAACCACAAATTTAAGTGAGAAAGTTAAATTATTTTATGTCAGTTCAAATCCAGCTATACAAGAATATTCCCCAAGACCTGGCATTCTGACAGATCAGCCATTAACAGAGAGAGAGAGATAAACCTGGCCTACAACCTATTTAATGGGTTGGAGAATATTCTGGAGAATAACCACGTTGATACTATTAATTCTCCCTGTGACAGGAATTCTGCTGGTTATAGTACCATTGCTTGAAAAAAAAATTCTCTAGTTACTGTCTGAATATGAGCACAACTGGAAGAATCTACAAAGATGTAAAACTGAACAGCTGTGATTGGAATTTCTCAATGTAGTGTGCTACTTTGGCCTCCTATTAGTCACAAAGGAAATATCATATAGTTATTTTGGCCTTGGGTTTTTCCTTTTTTAATTAACAGCAGCTCCAGAATGTGACTGAAACCATGGATCCCATTGCATTAAAAGAGGAGGAGGCACCTCTATTTCACAATCCCATTTAGGATAATTAAACCAGAGAATATTCCATGTAGTGTGCAATAAACCCCATTTATCTAAAAGGGTGCAAAATAATCATCATGCTAAAGCAAATGTAGAAGACAGACCTGATCTATGTAATCATTGAGTTGTTTCATTTGCTTAATTGCAGTGGCCAAGTCTTCGTGGTCAGCGTGTTCCTGAGGAGTGTGAAGTCTAAGAGCACAGAGGAGAGTGATATATTCTTTGACCCTCTTAGAAGGGCAGAGCAGAAGTTCTTGTAAGCTACACAGGAAACACATACATTTAATGTTTTAATTAGAAAAATGACAGATAAGCACAGTCAAAGCTAATTGTTAAGAGACAAATTTTAAAGCTAAGTCAACTAACTCAGCCATATTTCTACAAGCAACTTAACTGCTTTAAAAATCTTATTTATAAAACTGGATGCTGTACAGATTGTTTTTATCTGCATGCTGGATAGATTACTCTATTTTACTTTACAATGAAGATTTCTCTAATGTCAATACCGCCATCATCACAACTTTCAAAGACCTCAGCACCAAATATGCAGATTGTTTAGCCAATAGCCAAATTATCATGTCAGCTGCCTACCTATCTTTTGCCTTCTTTCCTGGGTGTGAGACACTCCCAAAATATATTGGACAATGTATCCAACGGAAGAAGAAGGAAGAAGCTAGTAGCCAAAATCAGGAGTTAAAATATTTTTTTGCAGGCCAGAATATGAAATGGAAAGAAATTAGTACTGCTTCTGCTCCTGTCCTCTATGCAACCATAGAATTTTTCCTTTCCACATATATGGAAGCAGATATACAAATTTGCCAAGGAGAAAAGAGTAGTGTGCATTTTCTAGATGAAAAAAGAATGTACTGTATTAATGTATCCTGTGAAGAAAACATGGCTGAAGGGCTGGAAGTACTCTAGCCACTGCTAAAGCTACCTGGACCTTCTTTGCAAATTATTTCAATTCAGTCAAAGGATTGTGGCTGAGAGAACCAGACTAAGAAAGTTCTGGGTCTTTGGGTTTCTAGAACAACTTTATACATTAATTCAGTCGTGGTAGCATGTTTGGCATCATGCTCCTGAAGCAATTTTCTGAAAAGCATTATTTGGTAGAGCCTAACTTTGCTTTTTTCCTTATTTATTAGGAATCCCTCTTTAAGTCAGAATCCAACCTCACAGAAGATATATTTAAATTTTAATAAAAAAGACACGTGGCAATTGTTTTGCTCCCAGACTGTGACAATCGTTATGTGAAATTGTTGGGTTACCTTCTCATGGTGGTAACAACAGTCCGATCGTGTCTCTTCAAGAAAGCACGGAATACTGGAACAGTTTCTCGGCACTATGGAAACAAGAGGTTTGGATTATCATGATGATCAGATTATGTATAAAACAGAACAATTGTCTAATCTGGTCCAATCAGAGAGTTTTCAACAAGGGAAACATTGTAATTACCAGTTTCTAAAGGTGCTGCATTAGAATCCTGAGCTAGCTGTAAACTGAGCTCTCACAAATTGCAACATCATTCAATCATGTGTTTAGAATATAACCTGTAGAATAATGGGAGATTGAAGACACAGGAGCCAGATCTTGAAGTAACAACAGCTCTTTATTTTAACAAGAACAGAACAATCCAGCAAAGGCCTGTCTAATAGGTCCTGTCTCCCTCTTTTTATAGGGAGCTAATGGATACCAGGAAGAAATACATTTCTAGTCAGTCATACCTAATAACTTCAAATAGTTTTGAACTGTAGATAACAGAATATAAGGCTTTAAGAATATTTTAATGCACGATTATTACTAGTTAAAAATTTCAAGCAACACATTCATGAATCTAACTAAGCTTGGGAAGAATGACAAGCCCCCTCTTCTTTGATTCTCTCTGGAGACACTATCCATCTCTCCAGATACAGCACTGAAACCTGAAGCTGTGGGGAACTAGATGCAAATGTCTTGTTTCCCTTAGACTTCACTATTATTTTCCAGGAACCTATGGGCACCCTTCAGCTTTTGTAACACAGATATCATTTCACATTGCCCCATTCTGTCAGCACTCTGTCCCAGCATAACTCTTCATTTCCTTGGCCAGGCAGTTCATAAAATGCTTTCTGTCTAAAGCAGGGATGTCAAACTTACACTGTCATGTCATCATCACATGATGTATTGGGACTTTCACCTCCTTTGCTAAACTAGAGGTGGGCATGGCCAGCACATAATGCATCTGGCTCATGGGCTGTGAGTTTGACACCCCTGGTCTAAAGGATATCATGCAGAGGTGGTATTCAGCAGGTTCTGGCCAGTTCTGAAGAACCGGTAGCAGAAATTTTGAGTAGTTTGGAGAACCGGTAGCGGAAATTTTGAATGGTTCTGAATACCACCTCTGACTGGCCCCTCCCCCATCTATTCTCTGCTTCCTGAATCCCAGCTGATCGGCTGGGTCTTCTTTTGTTGCCCTGCACAGGAGAACGAAGCTGGAAAGCAGGTTAATGGGATGGGGAGGGAATGGGATTTTGCAGTAACCTTCCCCTGGAGTGTGGTGGGAATGGAGATTTTACAGAATCCTTCCCCTGCCATGCTCACCAAGCCACTCCTACAGAACCGGTAGTAAAAAATTTTGAATCCCACCACTGATATCATGGTATTATGAATGTTAATTAGAAGTCTGATGTATCTACTCAGGTCAAGATGGATTCATTAAAGAAAGATTTCTTTCAACAATCAGCAAGAGAAGGTAACATCAAACGTGTTAAAAATTGCTGAAGACAGCTGCAGCAGAAAATGTATTCAGACTATTGCCTGAATGAGGTTGCCAACACATTTTGCCTTCTTTGTTTTCTTTTTAGAGTTTTCTAAAATGATGTGCATCCCTATATTTTTGGATGAGGATTACACAATTCTGCACCTAAATGTATTGGATTATAAAGCCCATCATTCCCAATCAACACAATGAGAACTGAGATTTAACATTTTCTAAGTTGGTCTGAGAAGTTTAGTAATTCTCTGGGTAGGCAGATATGATAAGAAAAAAAAAAATCCACTGCCATAAGCCATGGTTTCCATGTAAATTTGTGCCAACCTGAAACTAGGCATTAAACTGTAATTTGTGCCCCAAGCTGTGGTTGTGTATGACTATGATTGGAACACTTTTTATTCAATGAAAATAGATACCGTGAACTTACTGAACAGCTCAAACTATCCAGTTCACAGGCCATCCAGTTCACAGGTCTGAATAATTATAAAGACAATTCAATATTGAGTATGCATCTGATACGGCAGGAATTGTTTTCCTTATAGTTCCTTATTGTGTAATTTGACATCCAATAAGCCTATTCTGGAGATAAATCTGAAACAATCCTGCCAAAATTATCCCTTCATCAACTGATATTGTGTGGAATGGAAAAAAAACACAATGAATACCATAATAACTGGCTTATACTAGACGAAGGACAGCACAGCTATCTAAAAACAGGTAGATGGGTTACATAGTAAAATTAACCGAAATATCAAAATAGGTTATGAATGAGAAGGAAGCAATGTTAGTCCAGAGAGATGGACTGAATCACAGGAAAAATACAAACACTGATATCCGGTTAGAAATGAACAGATTAAAAAGAAACAACTGAATAGCAAAAATACTTTTCCATAATGCATGCTGGCCTCAAGAGAAAGGAATCGGAAAATCCTCCAGGCACAATCACAGGCAGCTTCCAACCTATTTTCTGGCTCCATTGAGATGAGGAGAATTCCAGTTAAACCTGTTGTATGCAATGCTAGCAAAAACTAAAGGCTTCCATCCCTGGCACCATTTGAAAGTTGTAAAAGGGAAATGCCCATTGTGTATTTTAAATGAATTAGCAAGAGTATGTTTAATAAAATAAACCTATTGAGGAAAATAAATTCATTTACCAGACCTTGGGAGATTATTCTTACCTTATCAATAGTTTTCAGAATGACTGCATAGTTGTTGAAAAAGTTTGTATAGGTTTGAAACTGCTGGCCCAACTTAATGAATATGTCTCCTACGTTTTGGGCAGGGCTCCATTCATTAAGCCTTCGTGTTAACTCAGCTAAAAAACACCTGTATTTGGAACAGACACAAAAGGGTGTTTCTATCTTTCTATCTGGTTGCAGACAAGTTGCAACAGCTGGTGATGACAACATTATGTTTCTACATCTAAGGAATCATCTCCCTCCCAGTTTGCATGAGGCAAGACTTAAGGCTTACCTTTAATGGGTCTGCCTCTATTCCAGTAGAAAAGATTCCAGTAAGACTACAGAAAACTATTAATCTGCGATATTAATTTATCACAGGTAAAGCTTAATATTCAATTGGTCAACCTTAGAGATATTCTATTCTTGAAAACTGATAAGTTTTTGATAAGTTAAAACTGATAAGATTGTACCCTATGACTATCATTAAGTGTTGCACGTTCTGATTCTTGATTCTTAACTAATGTTCCTTCTTTATGTATACTGAGAGTATTTACACCAAGACAAATTCCTTGTGTGTCCAATCACACTTGGCCAATAAAGTATTCTATTCTATTCTATTCTAAATTCAGCACATACCCAAGTAGAAAGTAGTAGAATGGGATCTGTCTTTTGAAAAATAATTGGCACTTTTAAATGCTGCTGTCCAATGCATTTTTTTTTTACTAAGAAGATCCCCGGTATCCAGTTATTGCAGCCTGCTTTATATCAAGTGATTCTAGAATTACTACCGGTGATTATATATTAGAGCAATCCATATATAAACAAGAAACTCAGCTCTGTATAACCTTTAGCAGATTTGATACTTTGCCTGACCCACATTTTGGAAGGAAAAAAACCACCTTTAAGCATTCAGGCAGTTACCCCTGGGAAATTTTGTTAAATCACCTGCATGAAGTGGAATGCTTGCTAATCCAGACTTGCCTGTAATAGTTGATGTTCTATCAGCCAGCAGCACCTGGCTAACCTAAGCCAGAATCAGGCCTGAGTGCCAGAAGAGGAAACTAAGAAATCTTAGGGCTGTAGGCTAGATTTAGAAACTGGGGAAAAAAATAACTTGGAAAAAATAACAAAGCTCCTATCAAGAATACTGTCAAGAACAATCTCTCTAGATATTTATCTATCTCATTAACAAAACTGGGAAAGCCTGTGCCAATCAATTTACGAAGGAGGGGAGAGCTATTTAACTTTCTCAAATGTTCATCCTAAACATAATCCATTGCTACTTTGCAACCCACTGTGGGGAATCATAGAATTCTGCAGTTTGAAGAGCAATTTAAACGAACTGCCAAATTCAGTTTCCACCCTCAGTGCAGAAATCTAAATTAAAGTATCATTAATAGCTAGCTATCCAAAGTAAAGGGGAGCTCACCATCTCCCTTACTGGTTCAGGGGTGGGATCCGACAGGATTAACTACTGGTTCAGTGATATACTATGTGCTTCCCTGACATCATCAGCCTGGTGCCTGGACAGCTGAGCAGCACTGCGTGCTGAGAAGCAGCCTTTGAAAAAGTACTTTTTTCCTGCTTTTTAAACTGCAACTGTGCCTCACACGGCAACTGAAGTTGAAATAGCAGGAAATAAAGGTCAGGTAAGAGCCCAGGCAGGCGTGTGGGCAAAAACATCAGCAGACATAGAACTGGTTCTGTTTGGCGGCGGAATAACGAGGCTTGCACTCTTGAGTGATTTCAGCTCTTCTCTGTTTATTTCAGAACGAACACACTGGAGAGTCGCGGCAGCCTCTCTTTTAAAGGCTCCCCGCGCCTCACCAGCCAATGACAAGAGAAGGATCTCCCGCCGACTCAACGACCAATGATCGGTGAGTATTTCAAATACAAAGTAACCAATACAGAACACCCCTCCCTTCTTGGTCCAGTCCGACCAATCAGGGGCTCCGCCTATGTTATGTAATCACGTAGATAGGCGGGGCTCCTGTGGGTCCGACTGGACCTGCGCGGCTCATTCACAACGTCGCTGATGGTCGGTGCAGGTGGACCTGTTGGTCCTCCTGTCCCTGGCCCGGGAAACTTCTGGAAGGTCAAGCCGGGCGAGCCACTCCTAGCGGGCCTAGCCTGACTAGTTGAGATGGCTAGGCCGCTCCCTTCCTGGCTTGGATTATTGTCGGCCGTGTCTGGTGTTTCCTCTGGAAGTTCCCCTGGCTCAGGTGCGTAGCTGCGAAACTCGACCGGAGCTAGTGTTGAGGGTGTATGTGTGTAGGTTAGGTCGTCGTTGTTTGTTTGTGGGTCTGTTGTATTATGATTGTTGTCTGGGTGTGGGTATGCTGTTTCTTGTTTGTTTGGTGGTTGATCTCCTTCCCCCCCAGGGAGGTCGTGAGGTCTGGTAAGGGTGCGGGATCTAAGTTGATCGATGTGTCGCTTCCAGCTTCTGTTGTCAGAAGTGGTAAGCCGGTAGGATCGTGGGCCTGTGAGTTGGGTGATGGTGGCTGGAACCCATAGGGGATGTCCCACCAAATTTTTTGCGTAAACTAAGTCTCCAATTTGGAATGTTCGGAGTTTGCTGGAAGAGTCTAGTGGTTTGTCAGTGGAGTATGTGGGGTGAAGTCTATCTAAAGGGGAGCGTAATTTCCTCCCCATGAGTAGTTCGGCTGGGGTTTTGTTAGTAGTGCTGCTGGGTGTAGTATGTTGTATGAATAATAATTTATCGATGCGTGCTTGTATAGGGCCCTGGCCTAACTTATAGAGTGTCTCTTTGGTGAACCGAACCATGCGTTCGGCTCGTCCATTCGCAGCCGGGTGTGCCGGCGCGGTTAGGGCATGCCGTATGCCCAAACTAGCTAAATAGCCTTCAAATTCGGTGGCCATGAATTGAGGGCCGTTGTCTGAGACTAGGACGTCTGGTAACCAATGTGTGGCAAACCATTTTCTGAGTTGTCGGATGACAGCTTCGGAAGAGGTTGATTGCATGGAGCTTACTTCTAGCCAGTTCGAGTAAGCGTCTACTAGAATTAAAAATGTATAGCCTTTAGTCGGACCCGCGAAATCTATGTGAACCCTTGACCATGGGCCCCTGGGCAGATCCCACTCAGCGACTGGTGCTTTCGGGGGTGAGGGACGGGATGTCTGGCACGGCTGGCAGCCCGCAACCCAATCCACAACGTCCCTGTCCAACCCAGGCAACCAGACATAGCTTCTGGCCAAACTTTTCATTTTAACCACCCCTGGGTGTCCTTCATGCAAAAGGTTCAAAATCGGATCCCGCAGTCTTGGTGGAATAACCACTCGGTCTCCCCAAAGTACACAACCTTTAAGTACGGAAAGTTCCGTTTGTCTTTGTTTAAAGGGTCTATAAGAGTCCTGCAAGTTATCATCTGGCCATCCCTTGGTAATCCACCCACTCACTTTGTGCAGTAGGTGGTCGTTAGCGGTTTCGTGGGCGATGTCTGCTGCCGTCATCAGAAGGTCGGGTAGGGCTTCAATCAGTAGCACAGATGTGGTGGGATTCGGATCAGGATCGCTGTCCGGCAATGGGCAACGACTTAATGCATCCGCGTGAGTGATAGACGGACCAGGGCGGTAAGACAAAGTATAGTTGTATGCAGCGAGGAATTCTGACCATCTCGTCATTCTGGGTGATAATATGTTAGGCGTTGCTTTATTCCCAGCTAGAAGTCCTAATAGTGGTTTATGATCGGTAATTACAGAAAACAGGCGGCCATAGAGGTATTCATGGAAACGTTTAATACCTGATATGATGGCTAGTGCTTCTTTGTCTAGTTGACTGTAATTTCGTTGGCTTTTGGACAATGTTTTTGAGTAAAATGCAATCGGAGCCTCTCTGCCATCGGGTAAAAGGTGGCTTAGAACAGCTCCGACCCCAAACGGCGATGCATCGCAAGTCAATATCAACGGTAAAGTCTCGTTATATTGTATGAGTACCTTTGTTGAGGTAATGAGGTCTTTTATTTTGGTAAAAGCTGTTTCCTCCTGACTGCCCCACTTCCAAACCATGTCTTTGTCCAGGAGTCTATGTAAGGGTTCCGCAACCGTGGCTTTCTGCGGTAGAAAAACATGGTAAAAGTTTATTAACCCTAGGAAGGCTTGTAGTTCTCCCTTGTTAGTCGGAGTGGGGGCGTCTTTGATTGCGTGGATTTTTCCTTCTGTCGGGTGGATGCCATCGCCATCGATTAGGTATCCCAGGAATTCGATTTTCTCTGTGATTAATGTGCATTTGTCTTTTTTAACTTTGAGGCCTGATTCAACGAATTTGGTGAGGACTTTTCTTAGACGGTCTCGCAGTTGTACTTTGTCTTTAGCTGCGATTAGGACATCGTCAAAGTATGGAATGACTCCCGGTATTCCCTGGAGGAGGCATTCCATTAAACATTGGAAAATGCCTGGTGCCACACTAACGCCGAATTGGAGGCGGTTACATTTGAAAGCGCCCCGGTGTGTGACAATAGTTTGGGCTTCTGCTGTTTTTGCGTCTACAGGCAGTTGTTGGTATGCCTGGGCCAAATCGAGTTTAGCGAATATTTTTCCGCCTTTGATGGAATGTAACAAGTGTTGGACGACTGGAACGGGGTATGCACTCTGTTGTAATGCATGGTTAAGGGTTGCCTTATAGTCCCCGCAGATACGAATCGACCCATCCGCTTTAATAGGGGTGACTATGGGGGTCTCCCATTTAGTGTGGTCAACTGGTTCTAGGACTCCTTGCTTAATTAATTTGTCCAGTTGTTCCTCTATTTTCGGTTTTAAAGCGAAGGGAACACGCCTTGCCTTTAGTCTAATTGGGGCTACTTTAGGGTCTAGGTTAAAAGATATCGGGTTACCCCGGTACTTGCCTAATTCGCTGCTGAACAGGTCCTGGAATTCTTGAATAAGATCTGCTTCCCAGTCTGCATCTGAGATATGGTTGATTCCGGTCATCCCGATTCCAAGCGGTTCGAACCATTCCAATCCTAACAGGCTGGGTCTGTTCCGGTCCACAATTGTTAGTGGTAGAATTTCGGTGTGATTTTTGTAGGTGACCTGGAAGTGTCCAATGCCTACGACAGGAATTTTATTGCCTTGGTAGTCTTTTAGGGTCAAGTTTTGTCTTTCAAGTTCACTTCGTTGGATGTCTGGAATTAAGTTTCTGATCGTGTCCCACGAGACCATAGAGAGAAATGATCCCGAGTCCACTTCCATTTCACAGTCTTGTTCCTCAATCTTTACTTGGACGTGGACCTTCCTTACATTTTTTGTATTTGAGTGTCCAATTATAACTGTTTGGTGTGTTTCTTCTTTCCTATACCTTGAATCTTTGTATCTCCTTTCTCTTCCCTCTTGGCTCCAACGGCCGCTTGTCTTTCTCTTTCTCTCTCTCTCTTTCTCTTGGGGGAGGGCTTCCTTTTCGCCTCAGGCTATAACTTGATCGGGATCTACATACCTTTGCGATGTGCCCTTTCTTCTCTCATTTTCTGCAAATCGCGTCGATGAAACGGCACTCTGACCTGGGGTGATTTCCTCCACAGCGGTTACATTCAAAATCGAACCTTCTGTTCGCCCACTCTTTCTTTCCTCTACCTGTCTTCAGGTGGCATACATCGTCTTCCTCACTACTGGTCTCAGTTTCTATATCTTCATGGTGTGTAGTGGTCTTCTCTCGATCCCCCTCTGGTTTGGGTGATTCTCTGTTGTTGTAATTTGCAGCTTTGTTGATCTTTTTCATTTTTGCCGCTGATTTCTGGGTAGCTTCGGCTGCGGCGGCTTCTTCCATAGCTTCTTTTACTGTGATCTTGGGCCGATTTAACAATCGGCTCTGTAGTACTGGATCTTTTAGCCCTAACACGATTCGGTCTCTTAGGGCTTCGTCGAAATCCGAGAATTCGCACTCACCCCCAATATCTCTCAAGACTGCCACGAAATCAGCGATAGATTCATCTTCTTTCTGATTTCGGAGATAAAACTCGTGGCGCTTAATGAGGCAGGACACTGTAGGAGCGTAGTGTGCTCGCAGGATCTTTTCCAGCTCGGGCCAGGTTAACGTCTTAACATCAATCGGGGATGCTAGCGCTTTCGCCATGCGGAAAACAGCCTGGCCGCAGTGTGTCAGGAAAACCGCTCTCTTCCGATGTTCCGATACGCCGCTCAGATCGCTGCTCTCCAGGAACATGAGGAAACGGTCTACATACGACTGCCACTCTTCCTTTGCCGGGTTGAATTGTTCAGGCGGGGTGTTGTTTCCAGACATGGTGCCGCTCGATCTCCGCCGCTATCGCACTCGCTTAAAAGTGCTGTCTCGATCCCACCTTCGTCGCCAGTGTTTGGCGGCGGAATAACGAGGCTTGCACTCTTGAGTGATTTCAGCTCTTCTCTGTTTATTTCAGAACGAACACACTGGAGAGTCGTGGCAGCCTCTCTTTTAAAGGCTCCCCACGCCTCACCAGCCAATGACAAGAGAAGGATCTCCCGCCGACTCAACAACCAATGATCGGTGAGTATTTCAAACCAATACAGAACAGGTTCTATGTCTGCTGCTCTTCAGAGCTACCGGTTCTACAGAGGTGAACAGAACCAGTAGAAACCCACCCCTGTACTGGTTCTGTTGTTACCATTAGGATATTTATTCAACATTCAGTGCTTTCATAACCACATAAAACCTAGTTATTAAGCTAGGCAAACCATTTAGAAAAGACATTTTGTGAAGAACATTGATGCAAGTGAAAATTCCTGTTTGAAGTGTCAAGGCAACCCTGTCAAAGGTCAATGGGACTGCACTGATGGCTTGCTTTGTCAGATCATTTGCTTGAATGGACACACTCCTACAGTGCTGGGATGGCTGGTGAAGGTGAGGTGCTTGTTTGTGTGGTGATGACCTGAGAAAGCCCAGCTGTACCAAGCTTTCCAAAGGGTGTGACCCACAGATCTTAGTTTCCAGTCTTCCAGTCATTCTCCTTGAACTTCTCCATAGCTATCCAAATTTCACTGAATTATTCTTAAGGTGCTCAGAAATGGAGGTGTTCAAAACAGGAACCAGGGCTGAGGTTTGGCTTGTACAGAAAATAGTGTCCGTACTACTTTCTTTAATTTGGAAATTGACACAGTTGCTCCCAATCTGAAATGTCAAACTTCCTATCCTGCTTTTCACTGAAAACAAACACTTGAAATTGTATTCAATGTATACTCCTATTAACAAACTGGATTAGAAAGCAGTTAACTGTACTGGAACACAGAGATCCAGTTTGATGTAGCAGTTAAGGCAGAACTGTCAAACTCGTGGCCTGAAGACTGGATGCATCATGCGCTGGTCACGCCCACGACTGGTTTAGTAAAGGGCAAAAAAGTCAAGATACATCATGTGATGATGCTGTGACAACACAAATTTGATACCCCTGAATTAAGGCATTAGAAACTGGAAGATTGTAGTTCTAGCCCTACCTAGAGCACAAAGCCAGGTGGATGATATTAGTCCAATCCTAGAAAGAGGCAATGGCAAACCACTTCTGAAAAAACTTGCCAAGAAAACTTGTCGAAGAAGTCACCAGGAGTCAACACTGACTCAAAGGTCTGTCTGTCTGTCTGCCCATCCGTCCGTCCATCCAGATTAGAAAGAAATTATATCTACAGGAAATCTACTAGTCACTTCAAATTATTATATTCCCAAACACTTGAGTTATTTATTAGAGTTGGGTTGCTAGAGATTGCTTTGTTTTATCTCTAAATTTTTTTGATAGTGGAACGGTTCAAAGTAGTTAGTGAAATATACCTGTTTATTTGTAAAATGTCCAAGACATCGGAAAAGATGAGCTGAGTACTAATATCACTTAGGATGGCCTGATGGGATGCCAATGCTGCTTTTAATGGTTTAACATAGACGTCTTTCACAATTTCCAGAATGTGCACATAACTTCTCTCACTTAAGAGAAGTTCTCTGGCAAAGCTTTGGCGCTTCTCTATCACATCTTGAGATTCATCTATCTAAATGTCAAAGAGAGAGACAACTTTTTTTAATGTGCTTATTTTAACCATCTAAAGGCTGATGTAGTGTATTACTATCTGATTTTTGGCTATGCAGCTTGGAAGCATCTTTTCATATATCCAACCATAGGGAGATTCCAACATACTGCTTTTACTTCAAAAGCCTCTTTAGACTCAGCACTGCAGATGCTTACCTGGGATATTAAACCTTATTGGGCTTTGCTTTTGAATCAAAATGTATAGTACTGCTAGTTACTTGTTCTCGTTCATTCATTTCAAGATTGGCACAACCAATCTGAAGAGTTCGATACGCTATTTCACATATAGATATTTGTTTGCATGAGCTACTGAAATAATTTTGGCTTGCACAGCACTAGCTAAAATAGGCCACTTCAGTCATATGCACATGGATGCGGAAGATATGGAAAAACACAGGGCAGATTAACTTCATTCAGCTGCTTTAGGAGGCTTCCTTCATAGCAGTCTCCTTCTGTGCAATAGGATACTAGTGACAATTTGTTCTCAAAGCAACAACAGCTGAGAGCAACTGTAACAGGGCATGTATTCACCTTTACAAAAGTCCGGGGATAGGAAAGTACTTTTTGGATGGTTGCTCAATAAAGAGAATTCTTCTTCATTAGCTAAATTAAATTAAAGCAATTTGCATTGTGTCAAAACATAGAATTCCTAGCATTTCTAATCACTTTCCTGCTTATCACTGGATGCATCTTAAGTACTCTTCAGCTGTTATCTAAAAATACAGTTGTGCAAAAAAAGGAAGAGATTAACATGTTCTGTTTTGTGCACACAGAGCGGACTGTGTATAGGTATTGCTTTGTAACAGTGGCACTAAGTGCATAAATGCCGTAGTACTGGAATAGGAAGCATAGTTTCAATCTTCTTTTATACCATTCTATGTGTGATCAACTTATGAAGAGGACTGTAAGACACATTAGGTATATCTGAGATAGGGACGTCTATTAAAATGGATGCTATAATAACTCACTTAGCCTAGGGGTCTTCAAACTGGACTGCTTTAAGACTTGTGGACTTTCCCAGAATTCCTCCTCCAGTCATGTTAGATCAGGAATTCTGGGAGTTGAAGTCCACAAGCCTTAAAGTTGCCAAGTTTGAAGACCCTTGCTGTAAACCAAAGGTCTTCAAACTTGGCAAGTTTAAGACTTGTGGACTTCAATTCCCAAAATTCCTGATCTAACATGACTGGAGGAGGAATTCTGGGAGTTGAAGTCCACAAGCCTTAAAGCTGTCAAGTTAGAAGACCCCTGCTGTAAACAAAGATGCTGCCAGATTTTCCCTTTTCTGCTCACATCCCACCTGGAAGATTTTTGAAAAAGGGGCATAATGGTTATCAGACTAGTAAGTGCATTCACAGAGCAATTTATTCCATGCACTGTTTCTTGCATCTTAGATATGATCCCTCATATCTAAGATGCAAGAAACAGTAGTGCCAAGGGGATTGCAATGGTGTGACCATTTTAATGATACTTTGTGCATAGAACCAGGGTTTTAGCTTCTGGTTTTCAGAACCACTACAAAGTTATATTACCCTGCCCCCTCAGCAATGGGAAGCACTCACCACATTGTCTTAAAGTTAATATAATGATGCCAATGGAAGGATTCCAAATAAATCCTGAAATCAAAACTGATGCCATTGCAACTTAATATTAATATATAGTACTTTAAAAGATTACACTTATCATACGTGGTTTCCTCTTGAGAGTTCAACTAATCCATTAGCCAAAGTCTGGATTACTCTTCCATTATCTTGAATATCGGGCCAACTCATAGTATTAAACATAATTTGACCTGTGTATGAAATATTAGTTACTTTTAAGACATCATACTGAAAGGGTTGCTGCTTGTCATTACATAGTTTTGTTTAAAGGGGGACAAAAATAGGAAATTCCCTTTAAACTAGATTATTTTGCATATTCTGATTACCCAGTTACTTGCGCATGCACATACACAGATCCAGACACAGAGAGTTAATTGGTAGCATCTAGTCAAATCTAGATGACTGCCAACAACTAAACAGCATTGAACCTGTGAGTATTTGAACAGGAGTCAAACTCATTAATGAGATTTTACACATAAATAGAGAGCCATTTTTCAATAGTGATTAACATTCCAGGCTATAAAACAGAAAACTGAATTTAGGTCCCATTTTAAGCATGAAACCAGTTGGCTGACCTTGGTCTAGGCATTCTTTCTTACCCTGAAGAAAGATGCAAGGGCAAACCTATTCCCAATAAAACTGCAGGGGCATGTCCAAGCCATTGCCAGGAGTCAACATTGACTTAAACGCATACAAGCACGCACAAATAAACAACACAGAAAAATCCACATCTATAATGTGCAGCCCAGGCCAAAAACATCATCTGTATTTGTAGTAAACCGAACATCATTACTAAGGTGGGATCAGGGGTGGGATTCTACCAGTTCGCACCTATTCGCTAGAAACGGTTGTTAACATTCTAAGCAGTTCAGAGAACTGGTTGTTAGAAGAAATTACCGGCCTAATCCTGTAAGGAAGGCAGGAAGGAAACATTCTGGTATTGCTTACAGAAACTGCCTCTCCGTTAACCCTTATTACATTCTTGGCAGGACTAAACATCCTATCTCTGGAACTTCTCTGGAGTTTTTTCCCCTCCTTTGCTGGCAAAGTGCTTGTGTGGAGTGATCATTCATAGTTACAATTGCACTGAAAAAAGTGACTTATGACCATTTTTCACACTTACAACCGTTGCAGCATCCCCACAGTCATGAGAGGCCAGGCGAGGAGATGCATGCCTCGATGTGAGTGATATTGAGTTGGCCACACCCAGCCAATAACATGACCACCAAACCATGAACACCCAGTCACATGACCACTAAGCCACACTCACCATCTAAGTCACAGAACCAGTTGTTAAAAATTTGAATCCCACCCCTGGGTGAGATGCATTTTTTATACTGGCAAAAAGTCTAAAATATCCAATATGATTCTTATTTCAGATACACACATAGAGGACCATAATGAGAAAAATTACCAAGAATTTTGCCAGCCATGTTCTTTTGCAAATCAAAAAAATATGGACTCAGCTTTTTCCTGACAACATCCAGGGCCTCTTCCAGAAGCTCGGTGAATCTGAGCCATATTTGCAGTTTTACTTCAGTGAGGTAGAGAAATGGAGGAGAGCTTCCTTTCTGACTTCCTAGCCATTCACTGAGAACTGTAATAACACAAAAGTCATTTCCCTGTCCATGGACTATTTCTTATGTTCCAATCTCTCCCCTCCCCTCCCCTCCCCCACAAAACCAGAATTAGCTAATATTTGGGGAGCACCAATATGGTATCAAATAAGAAATTGCTAATTGTATTTTCTGTATTACAAACCCCTGGAAAATAAAGCAAAGCTGCATATAAATGTTGTAGTAGGAACACGGTGGGTCATGAGGTTAGAATACTGGGCTGATGATCAGCAGTCTCACATTTGAGATCCTTGCTGCTGTAGGACAGGATGAGGTCCTGTTACTCATTCCAGCTCTCACCGATACAGCGGTTTGAAAGTGAATAATTGCAAGTTTATAAATGGATACCACTTCAGTAGGCACCATCACGAGGACATGAAAGAAGTCCCCAACTGGGCACCCACCAGGCAATGATGTCACTGGCAAATCCTTTAGCCATAGAAGCACTTCGGTACTTCCGACATAAAAGTATTAGCATTAATGGTGTATTGTAATTAAATTTGTTTCTCTTTCCTCCAGTTTCCCCTGTTCAAAACCTATTGCTTGGACTTCTTGCAATTTAATAACATGTGGAAGCATACATGCATTTACAGACAACATTGTTTTACAGTGGCATCATATAGTTCATCCAGCAATTTCAATGATCTTCTTAGTATTGCTAAGAAGATCTAGAAGAACCTGCTGTTGTTTGTTTAGATTCTTTCAGGATCCCATTACAAAATACCATCTGCATCTGTTTATTGGGCTAAGTCAGATCACTGATCCTTAAACTTGATATGTCAGTTTCTGATTGGCAATAGTTCTTTGCCAGCAAATGTCATTAGCAATTTCATCCACTAAAAATTTAAGCCATATACATATTAATTCTGCTGAAGCTTCTGCCTGGGCCCAGCAACTTTGAGGAAAATAAGATAGGATGCAGCTGATTTAAAATATGGCCAGCCATCAAATATTTGATGTAGATCTTTCCAAATATGTAGGAATTTTCTCCACCTACTGTGCTGATAAGACCCAGTAGCTATTCCTGTAGGAGTCCTGAAGAATGCTCCAGTTAGATGAGTCAGCTGTAAAAGGATCTCTTTTCCTGCCTCTGAAAACGATTAAAGTAATTGTTTAAAAATATAGCATGTATTTGAGGGTAAGATGTTATTTGAAATGTTGTGGATTGGGGCTGGTCTTTTGTGAAGGACAACTGGTTCCTTTTCTCATATTAAATTTCAGATTTTTATTTTGTTTATATAGGATATTGGGACCATTTCTTGACTTTCAGTGGTATTTTGTTATATACTTGACTTACAAGCATTTGTTCCATGATCATTCACAGTTACAACAGCACTGGAAAAAGTGATTTATGACTGGTTTTCACGCTTATGATCGTTGCAGCCTTCCTATGGTCACATGATCAACATCCAGATGCTCGGTAACTGACTCATATTTATAATGGTTATACTGTCCTGGGATCATGTGATCACCCATTGTAACCTCTCCAGTTGGCTTCCGACAAGCAAAGTCAACCACATGATCCACTTAACAACTAACAGTGATTCATTTAACAATTGTGGCAAAAAAAGATTTAAAAATAGGGCACAATTCACTTAACAACTGTTTTATTTAGCAATAAAAATTTCTGGCTCAATTGTGGCCATAAGTCGAGGACAGCCTATAAGACAAGATGAGGAATGTTGAGTTTTATATATGTTGATTAAAAATTTAGACCTCTGCTTGGATCTTTTGCTGGTAACTTGATTGAAAACATAGTTACTTATTTGATTTGCTTATTGTTAAGAAATAGGTGATGAGATGAAGAGTTTTAGATTTGTTAGCTAAGAGAAAGTGGGCAGGTGAGATTTGGGTTCTTTACTGTCTACTTGCCATGAAGAGGATACCGGATCATTTTCTTAGGGAAAAGGATTTTTTTCCCTTTATACATTTATTTTCTTGCATTTTTTTTCTTTTAGTCTTTATTATCTTTTATTGTTTAATTCAAACTTTTAATAAACATTTGGAAAAAAATGTAGAATGTGGCAATTGCAACCCTAAAATAAACACCAGCCTAAGAGTGGATGAATGCAGTTGCCTGTTCCTCATGAAGATAGGAAAACACATGCTCTATGTTGAGCAATCAGTAGCCCACAAGAAATGTGGTGTTATTTTCCCCCAGTTTCATTTTACCACCTGTTTGAAAGAATAAGGCGAAGGAGATCTTTTCTTGACTCAGTTACTGTGATCTCGCAGGATTACTACCTCTTCTGGAATAGATTCACAATAAGGTATTATGGCCATTATGGGGGGGAAATCACTCAGATTAATGTTTCTAATCAGCATGTGCCTTTTACTTTCTCTTCGCTCCTCATATTTTATTATCCTTTTGTGCTATTTCTGTTGACTGAGCCTGCATCACAGAACTCTGCCTTGCATTATAATAATACTGTGATAACAATACTGTATGGAGGTGGGCAGGTGAGATGAGACTCTCTGTAATGGCTGGTGAATAATATATATATATATATATATATATATATATATATATATATATATATATATATATATATATATATATACACACCTAATTAAGGGATACGGATTTTGATGATATATATATATATATATCCTATAAATAAATGGAGGAGTAAACTAGGGCATAAGAGAAAATTGGATTCCTGGGCCTTTTTATCCATCAGAGAAGACTTCTTTCTTTTTTAATTGGAAAATAAAAAGATGCACAAACAATATTTTAGTCTTTGGCTCTTGAACCAACTCTCAGGGTCTTTGGCTCTTGAAAAACAATTCTGATACAGCTGAGGATACCTTAAATATTTTGCTAGGTGAAGCTAAATTAAATGAAGTTATACTCAGGGGTATGGGGGTGGGAATTGGTGATCCCAAAACAATCATACACACACACACAGACACACAAAAGCCTTGGGGCTTCAATCACATGGCTACAGCCAACATCTTGACTTTTTGATCAATGTACGTCCCTGGTTATGTTTGTACTGTGGAAATGACTTGAAAGCATGAGTAAGTGGTGATAACACCCACTTTCTGGCTAATATGTAAAAGGCACAACCCAAAGGAAAAGGGTTTGGGAAGGAAGAGGGAAGAAGCAAAACCATTCATGGTTTGTGGCCACGTAATTAACCATTGCATAACATATGGCAGCTCCTTTGAAGCCCCAACCAAATCAAAAGAGTTTCCTGTTTGATTAGATCTACTGTAAACAAAGGGAAAGATGCCAATTTTTCTGGGTGGTAAGCTGGACTGACCTGAAGCTGCCAGAGGAACAAAGAGGTCTATGCTTCCACCTTCTTCTGGAGAGATAACGCAACTTTTTAAGTGCTTCCAAAACTCTCTCATCTCAGGTTTAAGAAGATTTGAGGTGTTGATGTTGTAACCTAAATAAAATTAAGCAAAGGATGCATTTAAGGTGAAAGGACAATATTCAGGGTCTCAACTGTCTTGAACTGCAAAAAGATTCTACTACTATACCTCATCAGGAAGTATTGACCGATTCAATTTTTTTTTCTAGAAGACGTACAAGTAAAATGCTAGACTCCGATTTTGCTATCGTTACTCTTCAGATGCCCAAACTCTTATGGCTATATTTTTTAAGAAGTTATAAGATTGACATATCACTGATACCAATAAGTTGGAACCTATCTCTTAACTTTAGAGCCACAATAATCTTTTCCAAGTGTAGGAAATGTGTAAAAATTGTCCTGTTTCCCTCTTCCTGATCCTTTTTGCATATATTTTTAGATTCTAATCAAACTGAGGCAGGAACCAGCAAAATCTTTCTTCCTTTGCAAATTGCAATCTGCATTGATGATGATATATAAAGATTATTCAAGAGGTCAGGGCAAGAATATCTTGTTAGTATAATATATATATGAGTTTTGTAAGTTTTTAAATCTTGGGCTGGCAGAAAAAAAAATTTCTTTGTGCTTTCTTGTTGTCTGATACTCTCTTTCTGTTCTACTTTTCCAAATATTCTCTTATTTTAGCAGGATATCTACTTTTTAAAAGTATTTAAAATCCAATAAAGCTAATAAAAGGCTGAGGAAAGATAGACTTCTACATGAAATATTGTTTGTATTTTTCCTAAGTACGGAAATATGCCTTATATTGAACAGTGGGAGCAAATCAAGTTACTGGGAAGTGAAGAAATTAATACATTTTTCAACCACTTCATGCTTCTACCACTATAAGACACAGAAAAAAAAGGAAAAATTGATGATTGAAAACTAGTTATGGAAGTTATGATTATCAAAAATAACTTGCTATACTTTATGGTCTTTAAATGCCAGTGGAGGATGACAAAATTAGAGAAACATTATTTCAGTACAAAATATATCACCCATTCAAGATAGTTATTATTTTAACTTAACCCTACCTTGAAGCAAGTTAATCTCTCTGGAATCTCCATCACTAATTATTCCAATACTCTTTGCTATTTGGCCATCCAAGGCCCTTTCTACTGAATGAATAAGGCTTTCCAGTGTGGTGCCAGTATGTTCATAGACTATCAGAACCACACCAGGCTTAACACTGTCCACAAACATCTGAAGTAAAATTGGAAGAGAACAACAAGTAAGAACACAGTTTTCAAATTAAAAGCAAACATGTTTAGTGCAGTGAATGAATTCCATCAGTCTAAAGACATTCTCGCATTGTGCTATATTTGAAAGTTCTTGTTATTGGATACGATTCATTTTTATGACTACAAAATGAAAATGTTAAACTTATTCATAAAATGAATTACTCATAGAAAAACAGAGTTGAAAATATAATTGAAATCATCAAATGCAGCTGCTGAGATTGGTTCCATTATTAAAGTACTCTTAGTCTCAGGACATTTTCCTTTTCTATATTCTACCTTCCTATAAATTAATTTATCCATTATTCTGAGTCACATATTCTGCACAGAAGGTCTGTTTTATTTATTAGTTGTTTGGTTGGCTGATTTTTTTTTTTTGCAGTTCTAGGTCACACTATGCCCAGCAGATTAGTTAAAACAGTACAATAAGATTGCTACAAAAACCATCAAAATCCCTATCCCTTAGTTAGGTGTAAGGACGTGATGGAATAATATTGTTTTCACTTGCTTACAAAGAGATGGGAGTCACATGTAGCTCAATGGAGAGATATGTTTATAAAATGGGCTACTGCTAAGAGGTCCTGCCACCACCTCCAACTTTTACTTCACAAAGGGATGAGGATCTCTAAATAGACTCTCCTATGGTTAAATCGGGTGGGGAGATGTCACTCCACCAAGCTATCATCCAATATAACAGGTTGCTATGCCATGTAGGGCTTTATAGATAACAACCAACACTAGCAGTTGAACCACTAGTCTACTGATAACCATTACATTGGCTTAAAAAGTGGTGTTTTTCTGCACAGGACTGACTAGCCAATATTCTAGTTATTCATTTTGTATCACCACTAAGTTATGTTAATACTTTTCTAGCTGCCAAACTAGCTCTGGACTAATGTCCAGAAAATAGTCTAACAACTATACTTTTCAAAGCTACTTGCACTTCTGAGGCTTAGGTGAAGTACCAAAAGAGCTCAAAGAATGATTCCGCTCTCCTGCACACAATAAACCATGTATCCCTGTTCATGCTAAGCCACAGTTGCAATTAGCCAACAAAAATATAATGTAAATTGTGGTTTACTTTCCTAAATGGTTTTTAAAATTCAGTATTGAAATAAAATAAATCACACGCAAATATGGAAGAATGGAAACAAACCCCACCATTGCATGTATATGCACAGTTTAAAAAACATAATGCTATTTCCTCCTGTTTTAGATGACATCTTTCAAAGTTTATTAGTTTGACACTAGGTAGTAATAGCAGTAGCACTTAGATTTATATACTGCTTCACAGTGCTTTCTAGCCCTCTCTAAGTGGTTTACAGAGTCAGCATATTGCCCCCAACAATTTGGGTCCTCATTTTACCAACCTCGGGTGGAAGACTGAATTAACCTTGAGCCTGGTGAAATTTGAACTGCCAAATTGCGGGCAGCTGGCAGTCACCAAAATTAGCTGTAGTACTGCATTCTAACCACTGCACTACCACTGGTCTTACAGATGGCCTTTCTCCAATATTTGCTTATGCATTAGAAGAAATGGCCATCACAAAAATGAGTCAGAAGGCTCTGTCAATCAGCCAACTGAATTTAACATACTTACTCATCTTGGAGAACTAGCTTTTAAAGTTTTCAACACAATACAAATATGTGATGGGAAAGGCTGCAAGGAACTAACTGGCTTTCTTTCTGTTTTTCACTCCTCCCCAATTTTAGTTCATACCAGTGGTGGTATTCAAATATTTTTACTATCGGTTCTATGGTGTATCTTGGCTTGGTGGGCATGGCTTGGTGGGTGTGGCAGGGGAAGGATACTGCAAAATCTCCATTCCCCCACCCACACTCCTGGGGGAAAGTTACTGCAAAATCCCATTCCCCCACCCCACTAACCTGCTTTCCAACTCCATTCTCCTGTTCAGGGCAATAAAAGAAGACGCAGTCAATCAGCTGGGACTAGAGAATAGATAGAGGTGGGACCAATAGAGATGGCATTTGCCGGTTCTCTGAACTACTCAAATTTCCGCTACCTGGTCTCCAGAACTGGTCAGAACCTGCTAAATACCACCTCTGGTTCATACAGTATATTAAAATATATTGAAATATGAAATATATTTTAATTTAGTTTGGATCCTTGTGTTTTGCCTTTTTGACCTAACAGATTTTCTGTTGTTTGATTGGTTCGATATATTTGATTCATCACTTCTCCTTATTTGTACAAAAGGGAAGTAGACATCTCATTCAGTCCCATGGAGGAAAACTGGAAAGACAAATTCCATAAAGTTTTACCTCATATGCAGGAATGTGGGAGGATATCAAGACCAGGTGTGGATGGAGCGAATGCATTCCATTGGGGTATCCTTGGGCAACAGACTGACAAAATCTGTGAGACAAGTTAGGACACGAACTGCTACAAGTAATATTCCTTCTGTACAAATAAAAAGTTAATATTACATATGATGTTTTATGATTATGATGATAAAATGTCACACAAATGAAGTTCCACTTAGAAGTTTCCTTTCCCCTCCATCCCAATCCATTGGAGTGACTTAGAAGGCAGCATATTTTGATGTGTTTTAATTAGATAGAAAAATATTATTTGGGCATATTATTACTGTGAACCACCCAGGATTTTGAAAATGGACCTGAATATAAGTCTTTTAAATAGAATAAACAAGATGAGGGTGTAGACATATAGATTGATATGGGGCAGAGCTCCAACAGGTTGTTAGAAAAGGTCACATAAGTTCCTCCAACCAGTAGCATCGAGTAGAAGTGGACAGAAGCTAAGCCTGAAGCTTCCATGGTCCTTCCCCTTTGCTCTTGCAACTTCTGTGCCGAACACAATCAACTGTGGCAAACTCCAGCAAACGCTGGGTTTATGGACTTAATAACTCTGGTAGAGGACATCAATCAGGGGTGGGTTTCTACCAGTTCGCACCTATTCGCTAGAACCGGTTGTTAACATTCTAAGCAGTTCGGATAACCAGTTGTTAGAAGAAATTACTGGCCAAATCCTGTAACGAAGGCAGGAAGGAAACATTCTGGTGTTGCTTACAGAAACTGCCTCTCCATTAACCTTATTACATTCTTGGCAGGACTAGACTTCCTGTCTCAGGAACTTCTCTGGAGTTTTTTTCCCCTCCTTTGCTGGTACTTTGCTTGTGTGGAGTGACCATTTAAAGTTACAATTGCACTGAAAAAAGTGACTTATGACCATTTTTCACACTTAACGACTGTTGCAGCATCCCCACAGTCATGGGAAGTCCGGCAAGGAGATGCATGCCTCGATGTGAGTGATATTGAGTTGGCCACACCTAGCCAATAACATGACCACCAAACCATGAACACCCAGTCACATGACCACCAAGCCACGCCCAGCACCTAAGCCATGCCCACAGAACTAGTTGTTAAAAATTTTGAATCCCACCCCTGACATCAATCCATGGTACACCCAGATGGAGACAGAAAAATGTTTGCCCAAAACTCTAGAGATCCAATTGCTAGTCGGAATGGATAATACTGGATCAGATGAACCAATTACTGGGCTTCGTTCATTCTGGGGAAAGCCTTTGGGTTCTGCATGCAGCAGCAGCAGCAGCAACAACAACAACAATAGTAGCAGTTCTCTGTACAACAGAACAGGAGCCCTAGGCTTGTAAACCAGGATTGGACAGACAGGCAATCCACATCTTCTCTTGTCCTGAAGTTGCAACTAGATATGGATCTCCCTGTAATTTCGCTTAAAAAAAAGAAAATACAAACGTGGAAAGTCCAAACTTCATTTGTTTGAGATGGACAGAAATAAAAATTGAATAAATAAGTCAATAATAAATAAACTTTGATCAAACTTATTTCACACGTTTTAAAATGGTCAATAAAATCAGCACAGGCAAGTCATCATGCTTGCTAAATGATCTTATTAATTTCTGGTGGTATTATGGCTCCTCCCTGAATTTATCATGCTTTAGGTGAAAAGTTCTACCTGTTTAGCAGCAAATTTGCCAGCTTAGATTCCAAAGCCACTCCCCTAATATTTCAGAGGCTGCCTGTTTTTAAAAAATTATAAGAGAAAAAAGTTGTGCGCTCAGCTTCCAAAGGTCATCCTGGGCTACATCCAGATTGAAGTGTCCCTCTAATATTACACCAGCAGATTTCCTCTCCTGCAACAGGATTTCCCCTGATGTTGTCTACCCCCACCCCCACCCCTTCACAATTGTGAGAAAGCAACATATTTGTTCAGGAAGCTTCAGATCTGAGGGAAAAGCAATTGCTGCAAAGCCAATAAGTCTTTCTGTCCCACTAGCAGACAGAAACAGACTAGATACTATGCAGTGCACTGTTATCACTCCTTCCTTTGCTGAATCTCAAAAACAAGGCTCAGAAAGGAATACCACACTATTTCCTGCAACAGCAAGTTTTCCCTTGGTCACCAACTGGAAACAGAAAATTCTAAGGCAAATGTTTTAATTTAAATCAACCATAAAACAAATTTTCTCAACTTTGGCAATTTAAGATGTGTAAGCTGCAACTCACAGAATTCCCCCACCAACCATGCTGCATATAAATCTCCATGGCTGCACCCACGGACAAAAGATACCCCAGAGATAGGTATTTCTTGGCTATTTATGGCAGAACAGATTAGCTGAATGGAAGTCCTACTATGTCCCCATCATGAGGCAATTAATCAGTATTCAAAGCAAGCAATTTTCTCTCTCAGACTGGACATTGTATATTGTACATACTTTGCAACACAAAAATTGAATGCCGCCAGAGGAAGGAAAGACAAGGAACAGAGGGAAGGAGAGAGGACAAAGAAAGGAAACATGTTTTTCCTCCTTTCTCTTAGGGAAGGCACAGCAATAGAGCAGACAAATATCTTCAAAGTTTACAGCTTTTAAGAAATACAGCAGGCAAGCAGATGCTGGGAAAATACTGTTATGGCCTATATATAGCTCTATTGTCAAACCCCCATGTTGCAAGGAAACTGCTTCTGCCCCAAGACGGGGAATTTTTTCTAATTCAGATGGTGAACAGGATAAGACAAGATTCCCTTCTATCTCTAGCTCTGAACCCTTATAGAAACTTTTATTGACCGTCTTCTTTCCATATGCAGAAGAGACCTTAATTTGAAAAGGCATTTACCTTTCTGGTACAGATTTCTCAGATGACAAGATGAGTGGCTTCTCAGCTTCTAGTCTGAACCCTGATGCAGATTTATTCTGTTGATAAATATGTTTGAAAAATGAATTATTTGTGGAAAGTACTTTTTCAATAAAAGCATTGAGAGAGAGAGAGATTACATGGCATATCTAAGAGGAACCACAACTCTAAGGATGATAGGTGTATACTCAGGAACACAAGGTGTCACATTTCTGTCACGGGATGTATCACAGCGTTTTTTTACCCTTCGTGGAGCTGGGGTGAGCGTGGCCTGTAAGTGACAGCATCCAGCCCGTGAGCCGCCAGTTTCACACCTCTGTTCTAGAACAGTGCTTCCCAACCTTGCCCATTTTGGAGTGTGTGGACTTCAGTTTCCATAATTCCTCAGCCTGCAGGGCCACTGATAAGAATTCTGGCAGCTAAAGGCCATACCTCTGAAAATGGCTAAGCTTGGGAAACACTGCTGTAGAAGAGACAAGACATCTAAGTGCTAAATTCATGCAGGAGGTATAGACTACCTGCTGAAGGATGAGGAGTAAAGATGACACCATTCATAGAGGCAGAGTAGGAAAAAAAAAGTTTAGCCTCTCAACTCAGGTCTTTGAGGAAGGTTTCTCCTCTGTATATTATTTCCCATTCATTCATTCATTCATTCATTTTGTCAAGTGATTATAAGATAACAGGTGTAAGTATAAACATAGTTATGAATACATGAAATGGATACATATAAGAAAAATATAAAAGAAACAATAGGACAGGGACTGGTAGGCAAGTTGGTGTGCTTATGCACGCCCCCTACAGACCTCTTAGGAAAGGGGTGAGGTCAATAGTAGACAGTCTAAGGTTAAAGATTTTGGGTTTGGGGAAGAAATCACAGAGTCAGGTAGAGTATTCCAGACATTGACCACTCTATTGCTGAAGTCGTATTTCCTGCAATCAAGTTTGGTGCGGTTTACCTTGAGTTTGTATCTATTCTGTGCTCTTGTATTGTTGTGGTTGAAGCTGAAGTATTCATTGACAGGTAGGACATTGCAATATATAATTTTATGTACTATAGTTAGATCATACCGAAGGCAGTGTAGTTCTAGGTTGTCTAGGTCTAAAATTTCAAGTCTGGTGGCATAAGGTATTCTGCTATGAGTAGAGGAGTGGAGAACTCTTCTTGTGAAATATTTCTGGACTTTTCAGTAGTTCAAAAAAAAAAAAAGGAACAAATCTATGAGCAACTAAAATCTATTTGCTGAACAAGAAAATAAAAGAAGTTGCTGCCCTGTTTGCCCCTTGGCCTAGGCTTTCACAGTCAAGTTATATTGTGTGATTTGGAGGCATTAACAACTCTTAATCCCAAAGACTGTTATAAGGATACAATTGGGAGGAGAAGACATAATATATTGTCATTATCGTATTGACATTCCATTTTACATTTAAATTGCAATGGATCTTCTTGCATTTTTTTTAATGAATTGAACTCTAGGGATGTACAGGTCAGAAGCATGTTAATTTGCTCAGAACAAAAGAACAGGGTAATATTTTTGATCAATAAAGATCCCCAGAACCTTGACATTTAATTCCTCTGTTGTTGACTAAACATTTTAGTCTTCTGCTACAAAGATTCAAATTGAATTATTGAAGCCACTTGAGTGGCTTCAGAAAAATCAATTGGCTGCTGTTTAACCAACTAAATCTGCAACAAGGCTAAAATGGAAAGCATTACACCTCATCTTGAGAACGTTAGCAGTGCCTGCTAAAATTCAGGAAGGGCTGTCAAAATATAGAAAATGCTGCTTCTTGGATACAAAATTTCCCTAAGAAGGAAAAAAGACACTAGACACTACAGACAGTATCTGTATGTGATACAAGCACAGATAGTGTCAGCTGCAGCCATTGGAGAGTACCTGACAAGATGCCACTACCCTGCACCATCTTTGCTAGTTCTTAGATTATTTATGTAGGTCAGTGTTTCTCAACGTTGGGATGGGAATGCTGAGAGTTGAAGTCCACACATTTTAAAATTGCCAAGGTTGAGCAACACCCATCTATGTCAATCTGCACAGCCATTTGCAGGAGGTAGTTGAAGAGAGTAGGTTTCCTACCATCGTTATTCAGACAGAGAAGTCTGATGGAAACCCAGGGACAGCAAGATGAGATTAACAAGACCAGCGATTGGCAATAGGGACCCCAGTGCCAACATCAATTGTTTAGCAGATCCTCAAGCCCCTAAAGCTCACTGACTCAGATGCCTACACTGCTCTTCTTAAGACATGCTTAAACTCTAAGCACTGTTACTCAACATTATCTTGGGGATGGAGACAAGTCTTAAGCGAAGCTCTGTATGCACGGATATAAAAATTTAAACATTTGGGGAGGGGGAAAATAATACCTTCATTAATAATTCAGATGATAATTCAGCCCTATCATAGATAGCTTGGGATAAATGTGGTTGAAATCCAGATTTGTAAAATCCTGAGGTCCGGGTTCCACATATCCAAGGTGGACGAGCTTTGAATAATTCCTCTGAAAAATAAAGACCATTCAACTATATTATACATCAGTTTCAAAAGGTAATTATTTATGTACCTTTTTCACTGTCAGGTTATACTATTAATTTAAGTATATATTTTAATTTACAGCCAGTTCTAGATTTTAATAAGCTGTGCAAGATTCCTAATCCTGAGAGAATTTAGAGGGAGAAAAGAATTTATAGGCCACCCACAACTAGACTCTCATTTTGATCTTTATAAAAGCGATGCACAAAAAATGCAAATTGCAAACCATTCATCATATTTGTCATAATAGGATTGACATGACTTGTTCAATTTTGTCTTCCTATTCTTTTTATCACAATGCCTGTATTGGGAACATGCCATGGGAGTGAAAATAAAGAATTTGGTCCACAAATTTCTGAATAAGTTGGTTTAAAAAAAAGAGAGAGAATACTACCATGTTTCCCTGAAAATAAGGTCCAACTGGAAAATAAGCCCCACCTAGCATGATTTTTCAAGATGCTCGTAATAGAAGCCCTACCCCAAAAATAAGCTCCAGTTAAGATTGTCAGCCAGATGGACACATTTAGTACTGTATTTCCCCTAAAATAAGACATCACATGAAAATAAGCCCTAATATGTCTTTTGGAGCAAAAATTAATACAAGACCCGGTGTTATTTTCTGGGAAACACGGTAGGTGTCAAGGCTGAAGTTATACTCTTGAGGAAGGTGGACATTTCAGAAATGTGGAAAATAAAAATAAATAGATTAAGCTAAAGTGGGAAACTACTGCTATCCAAAGCCAACTGGCACAAGCAGAGAATCAAATTCATAGGAGCAGCAAGAGACAGAGGAGAAAGAATTACTCATTCTATAATCTGCATTCCATTTCTGCAATCATTTCATATGACATATAGGAATAATTCATTAGAGTATTTTACATTAAGCCTCATGGAAAATAATTACATTAATTTAAGAAGGCATACACATACTTCAAAGAGAAGACAATGCCCTAATATTCTTTTCACTTTGCTGCATTTGGAAAAAGAGGTCAAACACAGCCAAACCTTTTCCATTTTTCTGTCTAATGCAATTATTTAAAAAGCTATTTATTTCAGTATATTTATTTCAGTTTTAGGTCCTTGGGGCTTGCTAGGCACTCCTATGCATCTCATATATTCTTAAGTACTTAATGATTCCCAGCTGCTACAGATAAAAATTAAGATCCTGCCTTACTAACAACTGAACCAAAACTGACTTTTGCGGACTGCCAGTCTTCCTCGAATAAATTTCCGAAGACATTTTGCTTGACATTTTTCTTCTTGCTCTTCAATTTTTGTTTTGAAATCACTGGTGGTGCTGTGGTGTGCAGTTCTCCTAGGAGTTAAATAATTCAGGCTAGTTGCACAGGCAATATAATATTGCTTCCAAGCGCCATATTCATTCTTTTCAGGAACATATGGAAGAAACCATCCTAATTTAAGGCATTTTGGCATCCACAGACAGTCCTTAAGGAAGTGAAAACATTTAATTTCAAAGAAAAGTTAATACCAAAGCTTATCAAATCAAGTAAAGTATGATTTAATTGTTGATAACAGCAGATATGTAAGAGAAGCAGATCTATGGGAATTATGTACACAAATACCAACTTCTCTCTTTTCCTTGATTTGGAAGGTACATGCAACCTGTTTTATTTAAAAGAGACTTAAAGGTAATTCCTTGGATTTTAACTCAGGAGCCTCATCTTTTTGTTTAATTTTAATTAGACTGGTTGATTTGGGTAATTATTATGATCATACCCTAATAATATATAGAAATAGAAGAAATCTAGAAAAACAGTAAGTAAAATTGATAAATAGTTCAAAAATAAATGTACATAGACATAGAAGTAAGGCTATATCTAAATTCTGCTATTCCATATGTATATCAATTCATGAATGGATCTGATAGATGCCACCTGAATGTAAAATTAATTATTGCCAATTATTCTATTGCTGTCAGGTGCATAGATGTGAAGTTATAATTAAATCAATTTATTATTCATGACTCTGCACAGCAATCTACTCGATTAATGGTTAGCACTATTTTAGTGATAGATAAGGGGCAACTGAATTCAAGAAGGGTTGAATTAGTCCATTTGTGACTACGTAAAGTCTAGGCTGATTCCTTTCTTAACTCTGCCCACAGATTCTGCCACTCCTTCTCCTACAATTGCCACTCCTCCCACTTTAAATTTGAATAAGGCCAATGAATTTTAATCATTGACAATAGGATTATTTTCCTTCCATGTGAAATGGCTATAATTAAGAGACAAGTAACAGATGGGAAACTTCACTGGAGAATGTTACAAACGTTCATGCCATTTCAAATCAATGAGCATAAGAACTTGGTGTTTAATTGGGATGACTACAAAGTGGCTCTGAAACCCTCAGTCTCAATTTTGAACTCGGTGGGGTTTATTCAAAAGTGAGGGAAGGATGATAATGTATGGTCTTCGAATGTTGCTGAACTGCAGTTCTGAGTATCTCATCATGGGTCATGTAATCTGGAACATCTGGGAATTGAACTTTACTTAGAAGACCATGGTTCTACTACTCTAGCATGTAGCATTGGCTCATGAGAACAAGGCATAGTCTGATACTACCTGTTCAGTTAAAAATTTCCAGTGCCAATTGACCTGGGCTGCAGTACAAAGATCCCTCGGACCGAGAAAGGAGAATACATATAGAGATATGAAACGTGGCAGTAGAGTGGTGAAATCTACGTGGGTCAGTGGGATATTTTCACCAAGCCATTTTTCAGCACACCTATGCAGCAAGGAAGGAAAACACAACAACAACAAAAATGAAATGAATTATTGGATCTGGGGAAATACTTATATTTATTGCCAGGAAAAGAGAATTTTACAAACGTGAACCATAGCTTGTGTTAAATACAAAGCAGCACCATGTTTTGAGGTTCTAAACATTTAATGAGTAAGCCATTATTAAACCACCACCACTCCGCTTTCTCCCCATCTATTCAACTTCTCAAGTTCACTTTCATTTTCATGTGGAAGCACCTCTTCATGCAGGGCAACACCAATATTTTTTGTTAGTGTCTGACAAAATTGACACATGATTATAGTCTCCAGTTTTATAGGAAGCTGGTGGGCAGGTTCAAATTTAGAAAAGGCCAGCCTTAACATTAGATACTGTATCAGGAGGCCAAGATCTCTGGTACCAGAGGCAGATCTCCATCTGATGTACTTTTCCCATTCTGGCCCACTTTCCCCCGATTTCTTGGAAAATAGGGCTTTGCGTTGGACAAAATGTATTTTACTCTTAAAATACATTTACTCCTTAACTCTTTTGTTCCATAATTTATGGAATGAGACTTTATCTTGTCATCAATATAGAAGTAAGGTATTAATGTATGTATTTTATAAAACATATGGACGGAGCTACCACTAGCCCAAAGATCTACCAAAAGTTGTAGCTAAATCACAACTGTTAACACAGAGAATTATTAAATGCCTAGAAATAACCATATTAACAATGCTAAATTAATTTAAAATAATTTTACAATATATATATAGTTTCTGCCTTAGCACCAGTCAGTTTTTTGAAATCTAGATACCAAAGGTTGGAAATATTCCTTTTGGTCCATTAAATTTTATACATTTTACAAGAATTAGTACTTCTAGATCTCTGTTTGGGAGGTCTCAATAAGCTCCAGCTAATTATAGGATTCAATTCTAGAAAAAGCAAACAATGGTGCAATAAATAATTTATATTATAGGAAGTGCTCTTGCATAATCTACTTTTCCTTTTCACAAAGCATAGTATTAAAGCAAGTAGATCACTTACTTCAGTTGTGATTTACTGCACTGGTTCAGTATCAAGAAGAGAAATTGCTTGCGTTGTTTGTCTGTCCACAAGTCAAACCAGTGGCTTATAAGTCTGATTCTTTCCTGATAAAGCTAAACAAAGTCACATATTTTTTAAATAAAAAAGACAGTTCAATAATAAACAAGATTACACCATTCCACATACAGTACTGCTAATTTTTCACTTTAGGCTCATTTTATAACCTGCAACTTGGGTAACAATCTGGAGTCCTTAGACATTGCTAAGTTCAATTCTCAACAATTGGCTGTGTTGGACAATGCTAATGCTTTAGCTCAGGGATGGGATTCAATTTTTTTAACAACTGGTTCTGTGGGTGTGGCTTAGTTGGTGGATGTGGCTTGGTGATAATGTGACTGGCTCGGCGTGGCCAACTCAACGTCACTCACATCGAGGCACGCATCTCCTCACCTGGTCTCTCGTAACTGTGGGGATGCTGCAATAGTCGTAAGTGTGAAAAATGGTTATAAATCACTTTTTCAATGCCATTGTAACTTTGAAGAAGAAGAACTTTATTGTCATTGTACAAATACAACGAAACTGTGGATGCACCCCAGCAACTGTTTGCAATACAATAAAACCAAAACACTTTATTTATTTATTTATTTATATACTTAAAAATAAAGATAAGAAAAATAGAGTACCCATGTCTCCACTTGCAATTTGAGAGTGCAATATCTACGAATGTACACAAAATATACATCCAACACTGACTGTGACGCTTTGCCTAGTGTAATACATAAAAGATGGATTATACTGCAATATGTTATTATACATCTGAATGAGGTATTGCAATTTCACATCTTTTCACATCTTAATATGGTAGTAACTTATATTTATTTGCAGTGCGGATGGCCCAGAGAAAGAAACTATTTGTTAATCTAGTGGTGTGGGATTTTATTGACCTAAAGTGCCGTCCAGATGGCAGCAGGTCAAAAAGATAATTGCCAGGGTGTGAAGGATCTTCTATGATGCCCTTGATTCTGCTTTGGCAGCGGGACCTGGCTAAGTCTTCCAGGGAGGGCAGAGGCAACCAATGATCTTTTGAGCTGTATTTATCACCCTCTGTACAGTTTTCCTGTCCTCAACTGAGGAACCTGCATATCACACACTCAGACAGTATGTCAAAGTACTCTCCACAGAGGCTTTATAGAAAGCCAGCAGCAGCCTCTTTTCCAGATTGTTTTTTCTGAGAACTCACAGGAAATGCAGCCGCTGCTGAGCCTTCTTCACTATGGCCTTCGTGTTAGGGGACCAGGAAATATTGGCTGATATATGGATGCCAAGGAATCTAATCGTAGAGACAGTTTCCATTCATTCTTCATTAATGATGAGTGGGGCGTGGTTCTGTCCATGTTTTCTGAAGTCCATAATCAGTTCTTTGGTTTTATGGACATTTAGTGACAAATTGTTTTGTGAACACCAGACAGACAGGCTCTCTACTTCTGCCCTATATGCCATCTCATCCTCTCCGGAGATGAGACCAATCATGGTCATGTCGTCCACAAACTTTATGATGGTGTTTGTTGCGTGGCTTGGTGAGCAGTCAAAGATGTACAAGACATATAGCAAGGGGCTCAAGACACAACCTGGGGGGAACCAGTACTGAGTGTAGTAGTGGAAGAAAGGTGGGGGCCAAGTCTAACAGACTGTGGTCTGTTTGTCAAAATGTTCTTAATCCAGGAGCATGTTGGGGTGGGGACCTGCAGATTATACAGTTTGGTTACTAGTATATCTGGGATGATAGTGTTAAACGCAGAGCTGTAGTCCACAAAGAACATTCTCACATAACTCTGTTTGTTCTCCAGATGACTCAGCACTCTATGAAGTGTGATGACCACAGCATTCTCTGTAGATTGGTTTGCTCTATAAGCAAACTGATGTTGATCAATGGAGGGCGGGAGGCAGTTTCTGATGTGCTGTGAGACTAGTCGCTCAAAAACCTTCATGATGGAGCTTGTTAACGGGCCTATAGTCATTGAGAGTGTTTATATTTGTTTTTTTGGGGGGAATAGGGATGATGGTTGCAGCCTTCAGGCATTGTGGGATAAAGATAGATTGTGTTAAAGATAAATTGTGTTAAAGATAGATTGAACAGCTCTGTAAGTATTTTTGCTAACTGGTCAGCACATGCTTTAACTACTATGCCAGGAATGCCATCAGGTCCTGCAACTTTCCTGGGATTTACTGCTCTCAGTGTTTTTCTCACCTCATGCACCTGAAGAGAGAGTAATGCAGTGTGTCATGGATCTTGTGAGGCAGTATGTCCAGGTTCTTGGTGGTCTCAAAGCGTGCGAAAAAGCTGTTTAGCTCCTCTGCCAGAGTGCTGCTGCTCTCGCTGTTTGTTGGGCTCTGGCCTTTGTAGTTGGTCAGGGCCTGTATCCTCCTTCACATCTGCCATGGGTCACTGTCAGTAAAATGGTCCTCGGCCTTCCTTCTGTACATCTCCTTAGCATGTTTAATGCCCCTTCTCAGTTCAGCTCTGGCAATGCTGTAGTGTGTGATGTCACCTGCTCTAAAAGCCAGTCATGGGCCTTGATCAGAGCCTGGACTTCGTTGGTCATCCAGGGTTTCCTGTTTGGGAAAGACCGTACGCGTTTGTCCACAGTGACATTTTCGACATTTTCTTGAATGGTCATTCCACACAAGCAAAGTACTAGCAAAGGAGGGGAAAAAATCTCCAGAGAAGTTCCAGAGACAGGAAGTCTAGTTCTGCCAAGAATGTAATAAGGGTTAACGGAGAGGCAGTTTCTGTAAGAAACACCAGAATGTTTCCTTCCTGCCTTCCTTACAAGATTAGGTCAGTAATTTCTTCTAACAAGCGGTTCTCTGAACTGCTTAGAATGTTAACAACTGGTTCTAGCGAATAGGTGCAAACTGGTAGAATCCCACCCCTGCTTTGGCTACTATATCTGGAGGACCACAGACAATAATATATGCTGCAAAATCAAGTTAACTTCACATGAAGTTCTGACTGGCTGGATTATTTCCTTAAAAAGTCTGGACTAGGAGCAAAAAAAAATTTATGGTCTGGGGATCCCAATGAAATATTCAAATAAACCATGACCACCCTCACAAAACAGGTGTCAGTCACAGAACACTCATTTACTTTCTATTATGCTCTTTTTTTCCTCACATGTACACAGTAAGCAGAGTCTCTTTCAGCTGAGCTCCATCCTTTTTAGGCCTATCTAGGACCTTAAGATATTATTAAAAATTATCATTAATAAATATACTATTGGTAAGTATAATGCTAAGGGACAGCAATCTGCTTTGTAGCATGCCACTAGCATCCCATTTTGGTTTATTTTGTAACATAATTTTTTTGGGGGAAAAAGCCTGGTAGTAGTAGTTCTGTATTATATCAAAAATCCAAAATATACAAAGCAGAAAATTAATAAAATTGCTAAAATTGATGTCAATACTATTGATTGATTGATTTAAATTTTGAACCTGTTTGATTCTATACAACTCAGTGTGGCTTTTGTTATATATATTTGAAAAAAAAGCAGAAAGGAAAATCATTGGGGGGTTGGGGGAAACTGAACATCCTGAAAAATAGTAGACAGTCAATGTTGTAATTCTACAGGCAAGATAGCAGAATTTGGAGGCCATCAATGGAATGGAATACTGTACTTCTGTTCCAACTGTAGGCACTAGCAGCAGCACTTAGCAAAAGCACTTAGACTTATATATCATTTCACAGTGCTTTTACAACTCTTTCTAAGTGGTTTACAGAGTCAGCATATTGCCCCCAACAATCTGGGTCTTCCTTTTACCAACCTTGGAAGGATGGAAGGCTGAGTCAACCTTGAGCCTGGTGCAGAGATGGTATTCAGAAAATTCTGACCAGTTCTGGAGAACCAGTAGCGGAAATTTTGAGTAGTTCGGAGAACTGGCAAATACTACCTCTGACTGGCCTCACCCCGATCTATTCTCTGCCTTCTGAATCCCAGCTGATTGGCTGGTCTTCTTTTGTTGCCCTTTTGTTGCACAGGAGAACAGAGCTGGAAAGTAGGTTAGTGGGGTGGGAAGGGAATGGAGATTTTGCAGTATCCTTCCCCTGCCACACCCACCAAGCCACATCATACCCACCAAGTCACGTCCACTGAACCGGTAGTAAAATTTTTTGAATCCCAACACTGGCCTGGTGAGATTCGAACTGCCAAATTGCAGACAGCTGGTAGTCAGAAGTAGCCTGCAGTACTGCACTGTAACCACTTCGCCACCACGACAGAACAAGGCTATATGGATGTCCTTACAGACAATACAGTGTTAAAAAAAAAACAGTGGATCATTCTAATGTTTATATGGGTTTTTCTTAGTGTTTCTTTTCTTGTATAGTAAGTCACTGTAAGAGTAAATATACAGTAAACAATTACAATTCTCTCTATATAACATAATGCAAACATTATGTGCATGTGCATGTTTATGCATCTAATATATTTTTCACTGATACACATAAGTATTCCTTATGTATTTTTGTAATGTGTTTTTGTGTTTTATTCCTTTTTTTTTTCTTTTTTGTTATTATTCTAAAAGCAATAAAATGTATTTTTAAAAAACAATGTTGCATCAATTGATTGTGGTGAGAAAAACATCTTGGATATGGATTTATTTTACAGATTTTTTTTTAATGTTAGCAGCCAAAAAGAAAAAAAGGAACAAGAGTTGTATTAGGCAACTGTACTTATTCCAGATGTATGTAAGAATATAGAAACCATGGGTCAAATGGGCATCAAAATAATATTTGTCTACAGCAGCAGGTTTTTGCTGCAGGTAGCCTGTAAGTTAGCAAGTGCTAAAATAACAAATGTATTCTCTTGGTTGAAACCAGAAGGGGAGAAGCAAAACTCAACCAGTTTTTATGAAGGTTTATTATGAAGGTGTCCAAGTCTTCTGTGCTGTCCAGCCAGTATATGGGAATTGGATAGTTAGATAGCAGTTGTGAGCTGTCCCCTTAAGGGAATGCATCATGGTAAATGTAGTAAAGGTAACCTGGGAAATGTAGTCCATGTCACGTGACCACATCTGTAATCCTGATTGGTCACTAAATTGACCCTTGATGGGTTGGAGAAGGTTTTCCTCACTCTTAGCTGAACTCACGGACTCGTGGTAACTTTCTATCGTTACAAGATGGGAGGAAAAGGATAGAAGATAACCATCTTTTTACCTACAAGACAGATATACAGAGGATTGGTCACTAAAGAAGAACGTTGTCACAAATGTGAGTTATGAGGATACCTGATGAAACAATAAATGTACTTTGTCTGGTTGAGTTTATCTATCTGCATCTGCACAGCTTACAAATCCACTACTGTGCAGGATACAGAAAAGTAAAAAAATGGTTATCTTATATGCTTTTCCTCCCACCTTGTAACGATAGAAGTAGAAAGTTACCACGAGTCCGTGAGTTCAGCCAAAAGTGAGGAAAACCTCCTCCAACCCATCGAGGGTCAATTTAGTGACCGATCAGGATTACAGATGTGGTCACATGACATGGACTACATTTCCCAGGTTACCTTTACTACATTTACCATGATGCATTCCCTTAAGGGGACAGCTCACAATTGCTACCTAACTAACCAATTCCCATACACTGGCTGGACAGTACATCTTCAGTTATAGGCAGAACCAGGTATCACAATTTCATGGTATGCCTGTATTTGCTACAACAAACTGGCGTATACTTTTTTTCTGGAAAGATTTAAACAAACTACAAAACCAGCCTGCTGTTGATGGACACGCGAGCTACAAAAGTTTTGGAAATATTAAATTGTAAAAGTTTAGCAGTTTAAGTATTAAATGTTAATTTAACATTAACTCACCTGATTGTTAAGTAGTTTGTTTTCAATTGGTGTCCAAGAACTGAATCGTGTACGCAGGATTTCCATTGTCTGAGGCTGATGTAGACTCTGTCTCTTGTAAGAATATCCTATGCTTTTCAAATGTCACCATGAGGTGTATATACTGTATGAACTATAATTATTCAGATAATAGCCACTTTCATCTGCTGTTAATTCTGTCGTACACATCAATTAGATTCCTATTAGTAGCTAGAAACAGAACAATGGTGTAACTTTCATGTGAAGAGGAAATGCTGAGTTCTAAATTCAGCTAAAATCTATATCCTAATCAAAACCTCTAAAAACAAGCCAAAGACCTGTGTCTTTAGCTTTTTTTAATTATTTTGGGTCCCCTCTATCAATTTTTGTAATATTGATCTCATTATAAAATAAGAAACATGTGGCTTTTTATATTTATGCTATTAATGTTATGTATTAATATTGGCAAAAACAAAAAACTTGGATTGATTTATGCAGTCCAGCTGGGTGATTTTGGGAAGTCACTCTCTCAGCCCAACTCACCTCACAGGGTTGTTGTGGGGAAAATAGGAAGACAAATGTGTATTGAATATGTTCATTGCCTTGAGTTGTTTGTAAAAATAGTAAAGGCTAGATATAAATGAAATAAATAAATACATATTGGCCTTCTGTAATCTGACAAGTAATCTGACACCCATTGTCCCTCTACCAAAAAGGGCATTGTTTGTGCAAGCTGTGGGTGGGGCTATAATGTACAGAAGGGGTTGAGGTATGAATTTTGAACTGGAAATGCTACCTCATGGGTAATCTCTAGTCTAGAGGTTAGCAACTTTATCAGAATGAGCAGATAGACACTTTACATATTGTATGATTACCTTTCGCTGCATCCTTTTTCCCCCAAATATTACTTGGATCCCCATCAATCCATATTGAGTGAGACACCAACATCAATTAATTTGCATTATGATGATTTGGCCACATGACAAACTGTGGTATTTTAATTTATCCTCAGTATTAGTAACTGGACAAAAATTTGTATAATCTGATGTTACTGGGTGAGCTCTACATACTATATATCTGAAGAAATCCCTGTTCACCTTTATCTTTACATTTGCTTTAGAAATATTATAGTTCTTTTCTCTGAAGCTATTAAAAATATGAAACATCAGGGTCAATGAGCTGAGGGCCTTTGGATCTCTTGTACATGTACTGTGTACATGGACTCTTTTTCCATTCTTATACAAACTGTTTGGGGGAACAACTGTTTAAAACATGGGGTTAAAATGCAGGGAATAAACCCGTGACTACTACCCATATCTATGTGCAGAAGGGGAGAAATCAAATACTAAGCTATTAGTTTCTTATTAAAACATACACTTTTTCTTTTCAAAAGCTCCGTTGTGGGTTTGGGGGTTTGGGGAAAAAAGATGGTGATACCTCAACACAAGGAAGACAGAAGTGAGATTAAAGCTTAATAATGTTCACTGGAAAAGCAAAAAGGTAAAAATCTTCTCTAATGTTCCAAGTTTTGATCTTATTTTCACTCTTTCCTTTTGCTAGGTTAATTTTGCATGTTATACAGGAAACAATTGCACTCTGAAATTAATTTGAATCCTATTAGCCTCTAGAATTATACTACAAATTAAGCTTTTGTGCATCAGTCTCAGGATTCAGTATTATGACATATGTTGTTATTTTTAGTCTAAGAGAATATCAATTCTGCGGTTTCTGAAACACAGCACACACAATACACACACACTCTGACCCCTCAATATCCTATCTATCCATTCACATGTTTGAACAAATAAATAATCACAGGTAGATCTACTACTTTACCTTAAGAATTGATAGATTTTTCCCTTCTGAGAAAAGCCAGAAGTACTGTTGGCTGAAGGTCTTCTCCACATCTCCATAGGAACCAATGTACACAATACAACATATCTTGGGCTTTTAGCCAACACTGGGTGACAAATATTTCTTGTCCAGTTTGAATCTATTCCTTGTCCAGTTTGAATCTATTTACAAGGACAAAGTCCTTTGGATTTGCATGGCACTGTAGCACTATGTCTATCAACCTGTGTACTTATACGACAGTACTTCTTCTGATGGGGCTTTGATTAAAAAAAAGAGAGAGAATGGCAGAGATAAAAATCTTCCTGGAAAGGGAGACCCAGTTTTAAAAAAACCCAGCAAACTTTCATGCAGTGTTTCTGGCACTGAAGAACAAAATGTGCCAACTCTTACAAGATGCAAAAGTGGCATAAAAGAGTTTCCCTATTTATTCATCATATTTACAGTATATGGCTGTCCATCTCACTAAATGTGACTCAGTGTGGCATACTATAAAAAACTATAAAATAATTAAAACCATTAATATTATTACAAGGCAAGAAGAGAGCAACAAATATATTAACAACAGTGAAACTACCTCAACAACTCACAATTCCCCTAAGAGCCCCCAGGCCGCTTGGCACAATTAAATTTTGAAGGACTTATGAAAATAGCAATGGGGCCAAATGTAATAGCAACTTTAGCTTACTCTGCTCATCTTCTTTGCTAAAAAAAACCCCAGAAGCAAACATCTGCAAATTCCTTCTACTTTTTCCTTTTCAAATAATATCAGCTTGGATTGAAAAAGTCTCTTGAATTAGTGGGAACCTGTTAAGTGGAAATAAGACTTCTCCAAATAATAAGCTGTGAACATAGGAGTTCTTGTATTTTGTAGTAATAGAAGCTGCGGAACACAGGCAACAAAAGCAATGCTTGCAGAAAAAGGCTGTTCTCATAATGAGTTTAATGTTCTCTGCAATTTCTAAGCAAGACTACTCCGACTTTTTCTTAATTTCCTGTCCGGTTACTCCTCCTTCCCCCATCTCATTTCAGTTTTGTGGTCAGCTTCTCTTTTTCTTTTTCCAATCCATCTACCCTTTTTCTTGTTCCATTTCCATCCTGTTCTTTTGGGTCACCTCTGACGAGAGGAAATTGGAGATGTATGCTTAAAATGGGGAATCTGTGTTCTGTCCAGGATGTTTGGTTTGCACATGTGTATAGACCATCAAATCTACTTAGCAGTTGAGATCATTTAAATATATGGCATACCATATATCACAAATGCAGTTCTATCTATCTTTTTCCAGAAAATCTCCTGATTTTCAGGATTAAGGGAAAGGTTTTATAGAGATATAAAAGATAGGGAGAAAGTAATCTGGAGTGGTCATCTTGACCACTTCAGTTAGACTAACGATCAATGTGTTCCTTGGCTTACAGAGACATCAGCTTGTTCTATAAGTTGACCACATCATACGTTAAGATGCAGTACACTTGTCATGAAGCCACCACAACATGAAGAGCAGTGGTGGGATTCAAAAATTCTTACTACCAGTTCTGTGGGCGTGGCTGGGTGGCGTGGCCATGATTGGGTGGATGTAGCTATTTTGGCAGCACCACCCCCACCCCATTTTTTGGACTTTCCTGGCCTCAGGAGAGCATCCAGGGGGGACATTTTTGCTCCCAGAAGGCTCCCCTGGGGCCCAGGAAGAAAGAAAGCGGAGCATAGGAGGGGCATGCAGCACCCCTCCACGCTCCGTTTTGGGGCCTTCCTGGCCTCAGCGGAGGGTCTGGGGGGGTGGCATTCTTGCTCCCAGGAAGCTTCCCTGGGGCCCAGGAAGGCAGAAAATGGAGGCCTCCTTTCATTTTTTGCCTTCCTGGGCCTCAGGGAAGTCTCCTGGGCAAAGCAGTAAGAAGCGAGAGGAATCCCGGCACAGCTATTCATAGGAACAGCTGATTGTCAGGAGGTAAAAAAAAATACCTTAAGGAGTGGCTGGGTGGGCAAGCATCGGGCGGATGGGGTGAGCTAGCATCAGGCATTGAGTGGGCGTGGCCAGCCAGAAGTTACTACTGGTTCGGCGATCCATGCCAAATCCTTGCTACCGGTTCACTTGAACTGGTGAGAACCGGATGAATACCACCACTGAAGAGGTTTCACATCTGTAGTGGTAATGAATATCAAGTATTGGAATAGAAATCCATATTGTTACTAATTTTAACACATCAAGCAGCAATACAAAATACAGATTCAAATAATTTTCCAGAAAATGGAAACAACTTACCATTGAAGTTAACACCTCTGAAACAATTAAAACCTGCCAGTATCTATACTGGTGAGAATTACTGTGGTCCCCATTTATGTGGAAGGGCCCAGATCAGTAAAGCTCAGCAGAGAAAGTGTGTTATTACTGTCAGTGTCAAGCTTTGATGCTAATCAGTCATTGATATAATGATCTCCATATGAAACCACTCACTTTCACACAAAAAGTGTCTGGCATCTGGTTTTAATTTCCTCTTCATCAATCATCAATCAAGACATACTGCTATAAAAGGCTAATTACCTGAAAGTAACTAGAAGTGGAAAATTTGAACAGCATACCCTCACGCTTTCATTACTTAAAATAAAGATATATATACATGCAACAGAGATCAACATGGAATCCTTGATGTTCTCTGAACTTCTTGGTTGACTGCTTGCAGACAAATGTCTGAGTATTTTCTCACTCAAGGTTATTAAATGGATGAAATCAATGTACAACTGCAAACTCGTTCTAATAACAAGGGCTCCCAAGTGACAAATGAAATGTACAGCTGTAATGAAAATGTAGTGCAATTCCTCCCTTGCTCCGAGGGCTGAATTATGTGCAGGATATGAGCCCATATTCAGCTATTTCTGCTCACCCAACTCAGCTGCCCAAAGTAGACATGCTTCAGGTCCCCCGAGGCAGAGTTACCAATGGAACCTAGACTCCATACCTTTATGGTTGAAACATCTGCTCTTTGGATGATGAGCTTCTTCCCCACCCTTGATATGAAGGCACTCTGATCCTACTCCTCTTTTGTAAAGCTGAGAAGAGATGCTTTTGTCTTCTGTCTTAGGCCAAAATGGTAATTGAATCCACTCAATTATGAGAAGTGTTTATTTGAACTGTGGTGGCATAATGGTTAGAATGCAGTATTACAGGCTAATTCTGCTGCCTGCCAGGAATTCAATTGTCACCAGCTCAAGATTGTCTCCAGCGTTCCAAGGTTGGTAAAATTAGGAGCCAGATTGTTAGGGGCAATATGTTGTCTGTAAACCACTTATGAGGCTGTAACACACTATGAAGCTGTATATAAGTCTAAGTGCTATTGCTATTATTTTCAACCTTGATTATCTCTCTATTGGTGTTTATTATGCTGGTTTTATATTTGTTGGATATTTACTTACATCTGCTGCCCAGAGCAATAAATTATGAATTCGGCAGCTTTATAAATTCAATAAATAAAGATACATATAAAAACACTCAATAAATTCTATAGAAAACAGAGGTGGTTAAAATAATTTTATTGCTAAAATAAATTAAACATTCATTTAATGGCATCATTGAGCATGTGCTGATTGTCTACATTGTGGAAAAGGAAGCAGGCACGGCACAGCTCATTATTAACTTAATCAATACTCTTTTTTTTCCATTTTAAAAATGCTCTTTCAAGTTTCCCCACTTTTCACAGAGATTAAGGCAACAATACAAAGCATAGCAGCAAAACATGGCCATACTGTACCCTAAGCTTCAAGCCTGACAAGGCTTCAACAATACATGTCTGCTAAAGGAATGTGTGCACATATTAATTATTTTCAACATGTTGTTACAAAAGCAAGGAACAGTCTGCTGGAAATTAAATACGAGAACTTGGATCCCCCAAACAAGCAAGAAAATGGCAGATTTAGCTTGTGCTGGTATTCGGAAGATCTTGAACATCTGCTAAGTGAAGTTTCTGTCTAAGGCAAGGAGTCAAGGAATAGCATTCAATGAGCTAAAGTTAAAACCCCTTATGTTCTTCTAATTACATGCATTTCAGGAGAAGCAAGTATTGAGGTAGTATCTGGAGAGGTTTTTAAGAGGCTCCAGATACCTAGAATCATGTCTTTCATTTATTCTGAAAAAAGACCCTGAGTAGCAGGTGAACATGAGAAAAATGGACAAATTTCATTTCACATAAAACATGCAATTGTAGTACTACTTCACTCAAGTTTAAATTATAGCCATAGACAGAAGTAGGGTGAAAGATTTAAAAATAAATGACTTCTTTCTCTGCTATAATCCCAGAATAAGTTCTCTAAATACTGAATTCGTCAAGTTGCTGTTTTATTTATTTCACTTATATCTGCCTTTTCCCTGGGAGCTCAAGGTGGCAGACATCGAAGCCTTTCCACCTTTAATTTTTCACAAAAGAAAACTTAACTGGGTAGCTTGAGCTGAGGGCAAACATCACCCAAAGTCATTCAGGGAGTTTCAGTGGTGGAAAGTGGACCTGAGCATGGGGCTCCATGAATTTAGTTCAACATCTTAACTACTACACCAAGTTGCTACTAGACTATGTCACATGGGGGTCTGGAGGGGAAAATTATGTACATTATAGTCCCAGTTCCTACTGCTCTTTAACATTTTTTAAAAAAATCAAAATCAAAATTGTTCCTTAATTTCACACTGGGTATGACAATTGGGTCTCCACAGCCTTGGTCCAATATTCTGTCTTATCCTTTTACTATTATATTTAATATTACTATATTTATTATAATACTATTTTTATTATTATATTGAACCATGGTTGTACAGGGTTAGAATGGAGTCATTGCAGGCTAATTGTGCCAACTGTCAGCAATTCAATTCTCACCAGCTCAAGGTTGACTCAGGCTTCCATCTTTCCAAGGTCAGTAAAATGCGGACCCAGATTGTTGGGGGCAATATGCTGACTTTGTAAACCGCTTAGAGAGGACTGTAAAGCACTGTGAAGCGGTATATAGGTCTAAGTGCTATTGCTATTACTACTGGAAACAATAGGAGTAAAGCAACCAGGTTGGGGAAGGTAGGCATTAGGAAAAATGGTAGTAAGTATACCATCCTTTTTTAAAAATCTACATAGCAATAGATACACAGAAAGAGAGACCCCAAGTTATAGTTTATTAAGCCATGTGGAGAAAAATATTACTGAGCCAAAAAAATGTCATTTCCAATTCAGGTCTATATTGAGAAGGGTTTTGCAGGAAGCATGTGAAATCAGCTTATAGCCTAAACATGCAGTAAATCACACAATTTCTTATTAAACTCTTAAGTTAGTTCATACTTGATACAACCAATTTCCATTTAAAGCCAATAAGGAAATATTGCTCTGTTCAAAAACTGAGCAGAAAGTAAAGTAACCAGGTAAATTTGGAGAAGTACAAAGAGAGGGAAGTAAAAAGAAATGGAGGGAACAAAAAGAGGGGAAATGTGAGTTGCCTATTTAAAATAGCTTGTAAATCATGAAAAAATGTTTAATGTTTCTGGGTTGCAGGCTTAAAAAGATAAAACAGATCAAACTATTCTTAGATTGAGGTGCAAGTTGCATCACATGAACAGGATTTTACCCTAAATGAGCTATTACATTTAGACAGCTATTTGGTCACGACTGGACATTTCACAAAAAGGATACATAGAAGAATTCAGTTCTTCCAGCTACAGTAGAAAGAAATATAAAAAGTTGCACTTATTAATTGTCCAGATAATTTATCAGTAAGACTTAATTGTACTGGAATGCCAACTGGGGAAAGAACTGGATGTCAATTTCCCAAAGCAATGTCTCCACACTGTTCTGCAGTGTTTCAAACTCTCCAGAAGAGTTTTCATCAATGATAGAAAAAATAAATTGAATTTGCCTGTTTGCCTGTTTTGCTTTGGGAAACAACAGTAGCTCACTAATTTAATAATTTTTGTTATTCAAACATTTGTGACAGCACTAATCTTACAATCCACATTAGATTCACCTTTCATCCTTTACCAAATTTCCAAATGCAAATGTAATGATACCACAAAGACAGAATGCAAAACAAATATTTGAAGCCTAACAATATCTCTTTTGTTGCTTCCAGAGATTGTAATGCTGAAATTTATGAAAATTTAATGGTATTCATAGGATTTTAGGAAGGAGTTAGGAGACAAAAGACCGAATAATTTCTTTTTAAAATGTATTCTCCTGTTTTAAAAAAAGGAAAGGCTGCAGTGTTTTTTCTTTATCAATAGAGGGTGGTATAGTATAATATTGGGAAAATGTCTCATCGTTAGCGCACCCTCACTTAGGAAGGAAAAGGTTATACTTTGAACAATGTAATTTTGTTATTATTTAAACTCTACAAAAATAACAAAGCTATATATTTTTGAAGGATAAAAAACAGACCTGAAGTCAGGGGAATTTTTGCACCTCTGCTATCAAGTAGGAATGTGCAAAATTTTGAACAATTTTCAACATAAAATTTCACAAAAGTACAGGGTTGAATGCAAGGCACTCTGAGCACTGTGAGAAAGTTTTGCTGTTAAAATGGGTCACTCTTTAAAAATCTGGTGCTCAAAATTGTTTGAAACAGAACTGAAGAAGCAAAACATCTTCAAGGAAAAACAAAAGGTAATTGCAATTTGAAAAAGCAGAAACAAACCTTTTGCAAGACACTATTTATAACCTCCCTGTGCCCTGTTTATACTTACATCTGACAACAATCTATCCAGATTAGAGTCACTAGCTAATTTTCTTTTATCTTCAGGGAGTTCTTCCAACTCTCCGTAAAGCTCCAAGTTCAAGCGGGCCAACTTCTCTTGCATTTCTCTTACATGTTCCATTTGCTCAATAGAACATTCATTTCCTGAAGTAAACAAAGGTATAAAAGAGCATTAAGCCAAAGATTTGATAATAATTAAAAGTATTAACTTTCCATCATGCTAATAAGACAGATCAGAACTGCTACAGGAGGCTTAAGAAAAAGATCAAAGTGCAACATCACGCCAGTGCTTCATTCTTCAGAACTGAAGGGCAACATGATTTCACAACCCAGCTTCAAAAGAGTACTTCGCTTGAAACAGCGTAGAAGCAATGTTCCCCTTTGAAGATCTGAAAACCCCATAATTTAGTTCTTCTTCATAGTAATTCTCCCTGAACCTGTCCTTCCATAAATCTTACAGATGGTTTTCTGGTTTCTTTAGGTGATCACAAGCTAAAGATGTGGCATCTCTGGAGACTTTGAAGACACATATCATTTTTTAAAAAGTGGTTTTGTGGGGTGATGAATAAATATGATTTATTGGATTTACCTCACCACATTCAAGAGGAATCTTGTTAGTTTACCCCTTCCATCAATGTAATATCATAAAACGTTCACAATAAAAAAAGAGAAAGAAAATAAATTACGAATAGTCAGCCAGCCCTAAGGGAAGTTTATGACACCATCTCAAATCTCAAAAGCTCTCTGTAAAGCTCCACTTTAATAGCTTACAGAAAATCAGAAGTATGGGAGTTGACACAATTTCCAGGAAAAGACTCTTCCAGAATGCAGGCACACCAAAGGACAAGCAACCTGTGAGTCTCCAACCCTGTTGACTTTGCAGATGTGAGTGACCACCAGCAGGTGCTACTACAACATATGGGTGAAGACTAGTTAGAGAAGGTAGTCCTGAAAGTACCTACATGCTAAGCCATGTAAGGCTTTAAAAGTTAAAACCAACATTTGAAATGCACTTAGAAACCAATAGGAGCCATTGTAGCGCCCAGAGCACAGGTGTCATGTCAACATGTAACAGCTAGCACCTGGGCTGTCATACAGTGGATCAACAGAAGGCTCCAGGTGATGTTCAGAGGCAGTCCCACTTAGACCTGTGCAGCAGTACAGAACAGTGGTTGGATTCCAAATTTCCGCTAATGATACATCAGAACAGGTCTGAACCCGCTGAATACCACCTCTGGTACAGACCACTGATAGTAAAGTCGCACCCTATTCATTTTTACACCCTTAGTTATTTAGGTTCATTTTATTATTTTCAGAAATACAATGTAATCTGCATAACTTTACTCCATTTTGGTATGCTTATTAAATGGAAAAGTATACTTTAATCCACTGCCCCAAAATGTTTTCCTTCGTTACCCAAAGCCACCTATCAGAAGGGTCCCTTTTACCCGTTGTAGGTAAAACATTTTAATTTCAATGTCCCTGAGGTGATTCAGTAATAGATTTGTATGTCATTATCCAAAGAGGCTGAGTAATTTACCCAAGCTTGAGAAGCATTGCTTTAGTAACACGGTCATTTTATTTCTGGGTGTCTCTTCTATCCTTTGAGGCTTACTTAAGACTTTAAACAAAAAGTCATCAAATCAAGCCCTGAATCTTCTTCCTTCCTTCCTCGCTTGTGACCAACTAGGAACAGAAAGTCATCTCACTGTTGCCTTTGAGAACTGTACTACATTGCTTGTCCTCCACATACAGGAATTGCAGTATTCTGCTGCCCTAGATAAAAGCCAACTTATTACAAGTCAAAAGAAAGTAGGGCTGTGAACAAAGGCAAAAAGATGCTGTGCACAGTGCAAGCATGCTTACAGCACAGCTCTCTGCAACTCTTTTAAAGCCAGGGTATCTTTTCCTAGGGTCAAATACCTCCCCACAGTTTCAGTGTTATTCCAGAAAAACACATCTGATTTTATGAATTGCAAGAGAGTTTACAAGCATGCGTACACATTGCTTAACCATAACTAGAGACATTTGGGAGAAATAAAACAACAGCTTTTTGTCACATTGTATTCATTATTCTAAAGAAAACATTTCACTGGAATTGTTTTATTCCTTCCAATTTGTTTCGGCTTTCCCAATATTTCTGAAAAATAAATCAAAGACAAAAAATAATGTGAAGATTCAAATATCTAGCTACATATAATTCATAACTGATGGGCAAGATTCAGACTGTTCTCCCCATGTTTGGATATGCAGCAAATAAAATATATCTCTCAATGGGAGGATAACGTAATTTATTTTATTTATCAAAATTTGACCATCTTGTGGTCAGGAGACTCTGAGCAGCTAATCTATGTATTACAATCACTTACACAGCTAGCGAGAATGTAGGTCTGTGAGTGTAGTATACTGAAATATATATGGTACATACCCTACTTTCTAGTCTTAACAGGTGAAGTGACAGCCACTGTGGACAATTTATTCTGAATGCTAACTTATTTTTTAAAATCTGCTTGTCTTACAACTCCACTACTCCTTTAAAAAAATAAATTCTGAAAAAGGGGTTCGGATAGCAAATATATTAAAAATGGAATACAAAACATGGTTGCCAGACTCAGAATTGTTAAATAACAGTACTGTCTATTTTAGTGTTGATTTTTATCTTTTGAAAACTTTTTGAAATTATCTTGAGTACTCACCACAGTAAAAAACTATTACATAAACCTGTTAAGTAGTACCACAATAGCAACAGTATCTTGATCTAAGCAACTTGTTCTGCCTTGAGAAAATAAGTTTAATGAAACTTTTTCTAATTGCTATGACTTCAGCGAATCATGCAGTTGCTTTCAGTTATGCTTTCAATGTCCCACTTTTTCAACAGTGAATAATATATGAGCATTTCAACACGTAATTTATCTAGGGGAACAGTCATAATAAAAATACCAAATGCTTGTAGTTTTCCAGAATGGAAGTCATTCAGAAGACTCAGAAGTCCTTTCTCCATTTCTTGAACATCTGATACATCTGTGAGAAATGAATGCTGGATTGGAGCTGACTGGGATCCTTTGTTTTCCACTCCTGGTGTTTTGGCTTTCTCTTTCACACCTCTGAGAAAAACAGAAAAGTTGTCATTTAGTTCCTTCAAGCTGCTTGCTAATTTGAATGCCCCACCTCAACAAATGTTCTGAAGGAAGAACTTAACCCCTTCTCTCCCAAACATATACAATAACAAATCATTATAGGAACTGGGGTATGATTCATAGGATCAGTTTCTAAAGCTACTAATGAGGAAATATAACTATCAAATGTACCTATCAAAATCTACTGTCAATAGATTTTGCCTTCCTTAATAAGAAGGCTAATGGAAAACTGCTTAAATAGCTTAGGAAAGTTTTCAAACCTCTTTTTCTTTTAATTGGTATGGAACAATTGAAATAGTGAAGTTATCCTATTATGGTGTCTCATTTGGATAAATCATGATAGGAATTAGTTTTGTTCCGATTTTCCAAAAAAGACTGCATCATATACACCTTTACCATTCCCTAGTCCACATTAATTACAGCATACTAGTTCCACACTTTGCCCTTAAAAGCTGAAAGAACCAATCTGGTATCTTTCAGTTCCAATCAACTGTTATTGTTTGTTCTTTACTATTCTTGTACTGAGTAATTAATGAAATAAGCCTCCCAGCTAAAAAGGAAAATGGTTATTATGGCTGAAGTATTGGCCCTTTTCAGAAATCCAGACAATGTTTGTCAAAACATGCAAGCCTTGTTGCAATATCTAGGACCCTCAATTTTTAACCTTCTTTTATTGTACAGGAAGATTCAGCTTTTAGTGAGACAGCTGACTTCCTGTAATAGCTTCTGGCCTCATGTTTAGGCTTATCTCTTAAGAAAATAATTTAGGAAGAGATTTAATGTACAGGTGCCACCTTATCTTGACTAGCGTGACCTACTATCTGATCAGTAAGAGTAGCAGAATCATTAGGCATCTCATGAAGAACTTGCTTTTTCACTTTCTTATGTTTTGGATAAACTGAGCTATGCTGTATTTAAGTAGAACCTGTTATATTATTTTGCAACTGCACTTTGTCCATTGAGCAGGAGATTCCAGACATGCCTGGATATTTGCTATCAAAGCCTTGGATGTATCCCTGGATGTATTTATCAAATTTATATGCCACTCATATCAGAGTTTGAAGTAACTCTGAGTAGCAAAGTAACTATCTCACTTGCTATCAAAGTTACTAGGACCTTCAAAAGAAAAAAGTGGGCTTGCATTGCATATTACTATTTCTGAAAGAGAAATATAAGCCCATTTAAGAGTGGAATGTACAGGAATTCACATGTACACCTTTAATATAGCTTTAGCAACCAAGAACTCATCTTTGGAAATGATGATGACATCTTTGACTGTGTTCTTAGTTTACATTCAGAAATATTTTTAATTACAGAACACTGTACAACCACTTCAAATCCAGAGGGGAACACATTGTTCCGTTCTTGAATATTAAGAAGAAAAAAGAAGAAAATTTATGGGAAATGTTCCTCGGCTCAAATAATTAGCAGAATTTGCACTGCTGCTTTCATTCTGCAATGTTCATTAGACCTTGAAATGGCAATGCATTTGTTCTAGAACGGAGACATTTCAGGACCTTACCAAAGGATGCTATCTCTCTTATCTAGACATGTTCTGTTCCATTTTCTGACCAAAACATTCATTGCCAAATCTAAAAAGGAAACAGTCAACAGAGCAGCTGGAATATTTCTCAGGTCATATTTGAATTGCTCTGTAGTTAAGTTTGTCTTTACCCAGTTCTCTTAACCAGAAGCAAGTAGCTCTGCAAAATGTGAAGTCAGATACAGAAATGACAAACAAACAGCAGAACAGAGTATAAAATGTTAGTGGTGTGTTGCTTCTATTCTTTGCCTCAATTATTTCTGGAATTTTCTCATCCATCTCCTGAAATGACTGCCAGAGCAGCATAGTTTTTTCAAACAGTGTTGTGTTGATTGGGTTTCGTGAAAGACTAAGAGCAAAGTTTACTTGAACACAATTAAAGTCTGGCCTCTTCATCAGGGTTTTTAAAAAATATTTTAACTAACAAGTTTCCTTGCCTGAAAATCTTTTCAAATCCTACTTCTATGGCATCCATCTTTAGAAGCTTTAGCAATGCCACATGTTGTCTTGATATCTTTATTTTTCCTTTGAAGGTATTGTTCCACTTTGCTTTTCATACCTTTTGAAAAAAAATCTGGAAAACTGTAGCATCTGGGGATTAGAAAAGCCCTGAAGATGAACCTTCTTAATTGTTTCAAATTATAGGGATGTGAAATCCCTGGACTCCCAAAGCTCAGCTGTTTGCTTGCAGACATTTCATTACATTCTCCTTGGTAGTTCTTTTATTAAGAGAAAACTACATCCCCACCAAAACTGGCAGGGCAAGCTGCTGTATGAAAACAAACCCCACACTTACTGACACTGATGATGTCATCTAGTTGGTAATGAAACATCTGCAAGCAAACAACCAGCTCAGACAGCATCAAGATTTCACTGTTCAACTCTTAGCTGCAGATATTCTCTTCTATTGGAATTACAGGGTTGGCAGGAAATGTTCACTATTACTAATTCTTCTTTTTTTTGTGGGTATATTTTATCCCCCTTAAAACCTTGAAAAACTTCAAAAATCATGTTCCTTGCCCCAGCCACTTGAGATGGCATGTAAAGCTCCCTGAAGCTCTTGAGCTTATGGAAATTTGTATTGAAATATTGTAGTGACAGGAAGAAAGAAGTAATTTATTTTGTGTTATGCGCCATTTTTGCAACTAATAAAGATCACACTCCATTTTAAAAATGCAAAACTCCCATTTAGTTAAAGAAGAAGAATATGTGTGTTTGTATGTATTTAATTAATCAATAGAACCAAAATTAGTTTGGAACCAAATACCGTCTCTATTGATTAAATTCATAAATGGAGTTTGGATGATTTTAAAGGGAGCAGCATCCTGAAGCTTGAGTTTGTTTGACCCATAATCCTGCCCAAACCAGAGGGGTGGGAAACATCATACCGAGTAGCTCCTGGGGGGAAAGCTTCAAAAAAGGGGGTGCCACAGATGGCTTAGCATGGCAAGCTGGATGGTTTTGTGGGCCAGGTATTATTCTTTATCCCTTAATGTCTCCCTGCCTGAAAATTGTACAGCCTTCAAATTTAGCCAGCCTTGATTGCCTGTAGCACATTCCATATAAAACCTTACCTTTTAAGCTTTGGTCTTTGTAAATGAACCTGGGATGCGGAATTGGCAAATGCTGTACTTTTGCTAGAAGGCACAGTGTTTTTCTTATTGTTGTGAACCTGACTGACATGAGACATGGATGACTTGGGACTTCTCCTTTTGTTTTTTTTCTCCTCCATTTCTGGATTCTTTATCTTTTATTATAGAGGAAGAGAAATAGCAAATATCATTTATACATACATATGCTTATCATATTGTGATTTCAATAGAAAAATAATTTTGCACAGTGTGTATTTTTACATTTCATAAACCAGTTTGATTTTATTTGTTTGCAACAAGACAACTCAGATATACTAGAAATAAAAATATAAATCCTCCAAATTAAATTATCACCACGAAGGAAGGAAGGAAGGAAGGAAGGAAGGAAGGAAGGAAGGAAGGAAGGAAGGAAGGAAGGAAGGAAGGAAGGAAGGAAAATCTAAAATGGAAGAGGTGATAAGTGTTGCACCCACCCTGTCCATTTGTCAAATGTGAATGATGCAATTTGACAGCTACTTTTAGTAAAGGAAATATTAGTCAAATCCAAGACTACATATTCGGAACTAATAATTCATACAATATTTTCCAAATAAAAATAATAAGAGCTGAAGCTCCAAACTTCTAAATGGCTTTTGGGACAGACAACGTTTTTATCAATTATGTCCTTCAACTGTTTGAAAAGAAGGGTATAAAAAACATACATTTAAATAGCCCTATTAACTAGTATTTCAACTGGAGTAAAATCAGTTCTATTTCCTATGGCCTTTTTTTTTTTTTTTTCCAAAAAGTGTTGTAAAATGTATTAATACTTTGGTTAATAACAGTCTTCAGAATTTCATCTTCAAAAATGGGTCTAATGTATCTCACAATGAACATGTATTAAAATGTATGATAATATCCATTAGAAATGTGGGAATTACTGGAAGGTCTGTATGTAATATCAAATACCAGCCAATATGATCAACCTTGCTTGAAAATCAGTATGAATATATCCTTTTAAAATGCTGGTCATTCAGAAGAGAATAGATAGCGGTTTCCACCTCTCCCCACAAAAATAATTCAGCTCCACTGACCTATTTTTAAGACTCCAATCTGTTCAGTGAAAGCTTTGCATGGCTATCAAATTGGTATACTATATATACATATTCATCACAAAACTCCTGAAAAAACTTTTTTGCATTCCTTACTATCTCAAAGACTGAGAATTATAGTACAAATCCATTCAAAATGGCAGGTGTGTCCCCAGATTATGGTCACAAAAAGTCAAGATAATAACCAAACATACAAGCCTTGAATGTTTGTTTTTCTATTGTGTATTTTATGTATTCATTTTATTGTAAGCTGCTTAGAGCTAGATCAGTGCTGTCAAACTCGCGGCCCAGGGGCTGGATGCATCACATGCTGGTCTTTCCCACGCCCAGTTTAGCGAAGGGGGAAAAAGTCATGATACGTCACGTGACGCTGTGACAACACAAGTTTGACACCCCTGAGCATACATGGTCAGCAATTGGATGAATACAGATAGTCCTCAATTTACAACTATTTGTTTAGTGACCACTCAAAGTTACAACACTAAAAAAGGTGACTCAAGACCATTTTCCACTCTTATAACCATTCTAGCATCCCAATGGTTATGTGATCAAAATTTGCATGCTTGGCAATTAGTTCATATTTATGATGGTCGCAGTGCCCCAGGATCACACAATTGCTTTTTGCAACTTTCTGACAAGCGAAGTCATTGGGAAGCCAGGCCCAAAGATGCTTTTTTCAAGGCAACTGGACTTTCTGGTTTTTCTTTGAAGACATTTCTCTTCTTATCCAAGAAGTTTGGATGAGAAGCAAAATGTCTTTAAAGAAAAACCAGAAAGTCCAGTTGCCTCTTGACAAAAGCACCTTTGGGACAACCGACCTGGATAACTAAGAATCTCCATAGACAGGTTCACTTTAAAATGATTATTAACTTAACAAATGTGGTAGCTAAGGTCATAAAGTGGGTCAAAATTCATGTCTCAGCAACAGAAATTCTGCCCTCAATTATTATGGTTGTAAGTCAAGCCTGGACATAAATATATAGCACTTGCAGTTTTGACTGCACCATCATGGCTAGTATTTTGATTTATTTATTTGATTTTATTTTTTACCAGGGGTAATACTTTAAAGAGGGAAAATCTAGCCCCACAATTTTAAACCTAAAACTTAATTGTTTCAGCTCTTGCTTGACCTGTTGCTCTGGAAACGAGAGTCTCCTACCATTGGTAGTTCCAACTGGCAAAGCCATTTTTTAGGATAACTGTGCTCCAGTGGTTCTTTGGTTTAAGTAAGCTGCAGCAGGCTCACTTCGGTCTTGCTTTGATTTCAGCCCTCGATAAATCTTACCTACTCTCTGATGCAACAAATAACACCCTCGTTCATTCCAGATAAAACAGAGGCAAAGCAGACCGAAGTATCGGTATAAAAGGATGTTCGTAAACAACAACAACCACCCAACTTCATCTCATGATTTTTTCCTGTTTGAAATCCAAAGTGTATGGTCAGGTCCGCAAACCCTTTAATCGAGGCCGTATTTCAACGAAGGAGTGGATTAAAATAGTTCTTTCCTGAATCTTAAGCTTGATCGAGGGTCAAGTATCAAGTCCCGGGTCTTGTTTCTACGCACTCCCACGGTCAGCGCAACAAGCGTTGTTAACGTTTTGCAAACGCGCGATCGATCCCGCACCAATTTTCTCAGTTAACCGAGTTGGCAGAAAACGGTTATAAAGCAGTTTTGGGCTTCCCCGTATCATGGAAGCGCTAGTAATATCTGATGGGGGGGGGGGGGGGGGAGAGCAATGAGTCCTCGGACCTACCTGCGGGGGCGAGGAAATGCTCGGTATCTCCCCCAAATCAGTCCGGTCCGACTGAACCCCCCGTAACCTGCCGGCACTGGCTTATATCTTCCCCGATAAGACTGGAAACCTTCCACAATTCAGCCCTTCCCAATGAGCCGGTGGAACGAAACTTCCGGGCCCGCTCCAAACAAGAACCCACGTGCTCTAGGAGACGAAACCGAGAGGGGAGAACCCGGAAGAGGTCGGTCATGTGACCACGCGTTCTTCTCCAGAGTGCCTCTTGCACGTCTCTGAGGCGTGTGATCGTTCTCTTTCTTTCTTTTTTTCTTTCTTTCTTTTTTTCTTTCTCTCTCTCTTTCTTTCCCTCTTTCTTTCTTTCCCTCTTCCCCCTTTTCCTCCCTCTCTCTCTTTCTTCCTTTTCTCTCTCTCTCTTTCTGTCTCTCCCCCCTTTTTCTCTCCGTCTCTATCTTTCTCTCCGTCTCTATCTCTCCTTCTCCCTCCTTTCCTCCCTCCCTCTTTCTCCTTCTCCCTCCCTCCCTCCCTCCCTCTTTCTCTCTCCTCCCTCCCTCCCTCCCTCTTTCTCTCTCTCTCCTTCTCCCTCCCTCCCTCTTTCTCTCTCTCTCCCTCCCACCCCTTCGTGTATTGGGCACTGATCGGCTTGTATTTATTTGTTCCTTTTACTCAGGGATAAAGGCTACACTGGAACTCCAAACTCTACAGTGGCCATGATCCTATTGCTTTATTTATTTGTTTTTAGAAAAACTTTATTAGCAATTAAAAAAGAAAAACACTATGTACAGTACATCTTAACATTGTAGACGTGATCTATACAAATACAAAATAAACATATAAAACATATGTTTCTAATCAACTAAGACGGTGTGCTTTTTTTCTTGGTAATGATTTTACTACTATTCATTTCTTATTTGGTAAACATTCTTAATTTAACTACTCCATCAAATACATATCTATTAAATTCCTGTTTTTTTTTCTCTTTAATCCACTTATACCATTTATCCCAAGCTGTAATATATCTTGAGTCTTCCTTATTCGTAAGTTTTTGTGTGAGTAGGTCCATTTCAGCGCAGTCAAGTATTTTCTGAGTAATCAAATTATTGGCATTTGTTTGCCCTTCCAACATTGTGCCAACGCAATTCTTGCCGCTGTGATTATACGGAGAATTAAATATTTTATTTTATTTGCATAGTCCCCTTTTAACATTCCCAACAAAAAAAATTCAGATTTAAATTCCAGTTGAATACTTGTAATTTCTTTTATCCACAGTCTAATTTTTTTCCAATATTTTTTACTTTTTGGGCAGAGCCGACAAGTGTGGAAGAAGATCCCCCTCATTTTCTTACATTTCCAACACATCGGTCTCATGGTTGGATAAATGTTAGGTAACCTTGAGGGTGACAGATATCACCGGTAACACATTTTATATTGATTTTCTTTATAGATCGCCAATTTTGTTATTTTGTAATTTTGATTCCAGATTTTTTCCCAATCTTCCAAATTAATATTGTGCCCTACATTCCTTGCCCATGCGATCATTGGGCCTTTAACTATTTCTTCCGCCATTTCATATTTGTGGGATTAATGGCTCTGATTAACGATGCTCAATGTGTTTATGACATATTCAACTCATACTTAATTGGTGAAAGTTAAGATCAGTACGTGCACGACCTGACCTAGGCTGCTGAAACAGGGGAGTTGCTTCACGGTCGCTTGTCCTTGTATGAGGTTTTATCTGGAACAAGAAAGTAACGGAATGTACTGACTTTGTGTTATTATGCTTGGCTGATATTGTGTAACCTTGCTTTTGCTAAATAAAAGAGTGCTTTGAATTTCGGTTCGGGGCATTCATCCCGAGGAAAAACCCTGTTTCCATGTCTCATGATTGCCGGGTTAACCATTAATTGCCTCAAGTGGTGACTCCGACGTGACTCCTAAGGGAGACGTCCGCTTTGTCCCCATCCTTCGCCAGGCATTGGCTTAAGCGCTTTCATCAGGTACACGGCTGGACCGCGTCTGATTCATCGTAAGTATGGGGAATGATCTATCTCAGGCTCAAGAAGAGCACGTCAGGGAATTGAAAGAGATAGTTAAGCGAAATTACTTTCAGTTTAACTCAGCTGGGAAAGCCCGGCAAGTTAAGGGAAAAGAGATTAAGGAACTTTTGAAATATGTATGGGAACATATGTCCTATTACCCTTTGTCAGGAAGTACGAAGATGTCTACATGGAGAAAGATAGGCGAGGATTTACACAATGTGCCTCGCGCCCCTGCACCCATACTTTGTACATGGCGTTCCTTAATTGAGGCATTGCAAATTCAAAATAATCCCTTATTGCAACCTCCTCCGGACCCTATCATTCACCCGCCACCTTATCAGCCAGTCCTCGTGCAACCGGCTGACACCACGGCAGTCCGTAATCATGGCTTGTTGCTTCCCCCTTCTGCCCCTGCTCTCAGCGAGCCTTCGCTAGCCCCTTGTGGCGTAAAAAATGCAGTGGATGCTGGGTTTGAAAAGGCGATGAAGAACGGGGAGCTGTCCCCGGAGGAATTGATCAATCTTCCGGTTTCAGCTTTCCCTGTTAGTGTAGAGATGGATGGCGTTGGGAATCAGCAGCGAGTATGGCGTCCTTTAGAATTAAGAACCCTCAGGGAAATTACCACAGCAGTTAAGGATTATGGGTTAAAAAGCAAATATACAGCTGCCTTGCTGGAAGCTTTGGCGTTTGGTCGAAAAATGATACCGGAGGATTGGAAAGCTTTGGCCAGAATGATCTTGTCCTCCGGCCAATATATTGTTTGGGATTTTCAATATCGGCAGCAGGCATTAGCCAGAGGGACAGGACAAATAACACCTGATCAGTTATACGGTGCAGGTCAATTCAACACGGTTGAGTCACAACGAGATAATCTGGCAGATCAAATCTTCCCTATGATTAACCTTTGTGTATTGGCTGCTTTCACTAGAGTAGATGAGGCTGGAGGTAGCTCCATTCGCAGTTTTGTTACCATCAAGCAGGGAAATGCCAAGCCATATCAGGATTTTATTACTAAATTGAAAACTGCAATTGAAAGATCGGTAGATAATGATATGGCGGCTGCAGAATTACTCCAAAAATTAGCCGTAGAAAATGCTAATGCAGACTGTAAGGCTATTCTAAAGCCTTTAATAGCTACAGGACTGAAGGAAATTGCGCAAATGATTGAAGCTTGTGCTGCTGTAGGAAGCCAGCTCCACCAATACACATATAATTTTGGCAGAAGTTCGCTGCTCTTTTCCTCTCCCAGATGCTTTGACCTTATTTGTGGATGGAGGAAAAACTTATGGTGCGTGCGTATGGAAACTAAACGAGAAGTGGCATACGAAAATTACTCCCCCCTCAAAAATCAGCTCAACGAGCAGAATTGGCCGCTGCTATGTTGGCTTTTCAAACTTTTCCTGACACGCCACTTAATCTAATTGTGGATAGTCAATATGTTTACAACTTAACTATATGCCTCAAAGGGGCATATGTATCCCCAGGAACGGAGGAAGGGCTACTTGCTCTTTTCTTATCTTACCAACAAATCTTAGAGCAGCGTAAATGTCCTTATTTTGTTGGGCATATGCGTAGTCATTCCCATCTTCCTGGAATCCTTGCTGAAGGAAACCAGCGAGCTGATGCCTCCACACGCGTGGAGCACTTACATTTTTCTAAAACAACTCCGTGGGACAGCCATTCTTACTTCCATCAAGGGGCAAAAGCCCTTATCAAGCAATTTGGCCTCTCAGCTACAGAAGCTGCTGCAATTGTCCAGCAATGTTCTACCTGTAGTAAAATTGCTACAGCTATACCAATGGGAGTAAACCCTAGGGGTTTGCACCGTAATGCCCTTTGGCAAATGGATGTCACTCAGTATCCCTCCTTTGCTCCGTGGAAATATCTACATGTTAGTATTGACACATTTTCTGGGTTTATTATGGCTACCCCACAAAGGGGGGAGACTGTTAAGCATGTCATTAATCATTGTCTCCGGACTTTTGCCTCTTCAGGGCCACCAAAGGAGCTAAAAACAGATAATGGCCCTGCCTATACTAGCTCCAACTTTGCTCAATTCTGTGATCGTTGGTCGATTTGCCATAAATTCGGAATCCCCTATAACTCGCAAGGACAAGCTATTTGCGAGCGGGCAAACGGCACTTTAAAACGCATGCTCGAACAATTTAAACAACAGCAAAGGGGGAATTCCCCGGGACTTCCGGGTATACAAGACACTCTCAATATTGCTTTATATTCTTTAAATTTTCTAACTCCCACCGGCTCGCCTCCAGCTACAGCGGCAGACCGGTTTTTCCCTTCTTCTGTTTCTTCTACAGAAAATCGCCCTCTGGTCTGGGCTCGGTTTCTCCCAGATCCTACGTGGTGTGGCCCATTTAAACTTATTACGTGGGGCCGCGGATATGCTGCGGTGGAAAATGAAAATGGTATTCGCTGGGTGCCTGGTCGCTGCGTTCGTCCATATATGTGTGTCCAGCAACCCCGGAAGCCCGAAGGAGAGAGCGGATCTGGGAGTATGGGAGCAGAACACTCTGATAACTGATGCAGCACAGATGGCTTCGGTGCTTAACAAAACGAATTGCTGGATTTGCTTGCATTTACCAACGGGAGGTCATGGCGGACTAATCCTGGAAGGTGTCCCTTTAAATATCACCTCGATAGCCTCCCATGCAGGAACCTTTAAGGGAACTTTTTCAGACTTGCTGTCAGATGCTTTTTTCAACAAATCGGTGATTGCTCTTAGTCACTGTCTCCAGGCAAAGGCAGATGTTTGTTTTAGAATTCTTAACCAAACAAATGGGATCTTTTTAGGAGACTATCCTCGATGTAAAAGAACAATAGTGGTTGATGCAAAAAATCTTACCTGGCCAGGGAAGAACGATCAAGGGTCTGACGCTAATTTTGGATGGACTAGCATGAACTCAGACTTTCAATGCCGAAGGACAGTGTTTAATTGCACCCGGGACAGAAATTGTGTTCAACACAATTTAACTTGTGCGAAAGGGGACAGAATTGATGGAGACAATGCGGCCAATGCTAATGTTACTTCCTGTACAAAGATTACTGGAAAATTTATGCCTGCTTATATGTGTCAGGTAATCGGTATGATCATTGCGCAAGCAAATGCCTCATGGGCAGGGAATCGCAGTCTTCCTTTATTTGCGGGAGAAGTTTGGTGGTTATGTGGACATAATGCGTACGCTGTCATTCCGAGTGGTTGGTATGGCACTTGTGCGCTTGGTTGGCTTGCACCTGCTATTTGGGTTCGGGACACACTCCCGACAGGGCTACGTATACGGAATAAGCGGGGCACCGACGACTTGGATTCAGGATTAACAATGGGGGGTAGTTGGTCAACTCAACTAGCCAGAAGTTTGTTTCCTAGTTTGCGGGTGGCTATGAATTATCGAGATTTACACCTGTTAAATAATTGGACTACACAAATGTTTAATCTGACTATCAGAGCTTTAAAAGATATCAATGAAGAACTTCAGCAGATCAGATTGGTCTCTCTACAGAACCGTTATGCTCTGGATTACATTCTAGCATCTAAAGGAGGAGTCTGTGCTTTGGTAGGTACTGTCTGTTGTACTTATGTGACTGATCACGGCCCTAATCTAACCCTTACTATTGACGCCATGGAAAATTTGATTGCTCAGAATCCTTTGGTAGGGACTGGTTCTGGTACCGTAGACATATGGGGAGCCGTGTGGTCCTGGCTGCCGGATGGGTCCTGGATCCGAAGGACTACTATGTCGATCATTTTGATACTGGTTGCTCTAGTAAGTGTATGTTGCTGTATTCAGTGCTTGCCTTCTTTGATAGCCGTGGCAAGAGGTTTATTTCAACAAAAGCAAGAAATACATGTTACCACCTATTATGCTCGTGATGGTCATGAAATAGAAAAGGGGGAGATGTGGGATTAATGGCTCTGATTAACGATGCTCAATGTGTTTATGACATATTCAACTCATACTTAATTGGTGAAAGTTAAGATCAGTACGTGCACGACCTGACCTAGGCTGCTGAAACAGGGGAGTTGCTTCACGGTCGCTTGTCCTTATATGAGGTTTTATCTGGAACAAGAAAGTAATGGAATGTACTGACTTTGTGTTATTATGCTTGGCTGATATTGTGTAACCTTGCTTTTGCTAAATAAAAGAGTGCTTTGAATTTCGGTTCGGGGCATTCATCCTGAGGAAAAACCCTGTTTCCATGTCTCATGATTGCCGGGTTAACCATTAATTGCCTCACATATTCTAACAGGTAGTTATACATTTTTGAGATTAATTTTTCATCTGTTCCCTCCAGTATTTTATCTAATTGATTCGGTTTTATCTAGATTCCAAACTTTTCCATGTCTTTTTTACACCTTGCCTTGAGTTGTAAATATGGCCACCACTCTATTTTTATCCCTTGCTCTCTAATTTCTTGATTCGTCATTAATCTTCCTTGGTAGTTTAGTACATCATAATACGTAATTTTTCTTCCAGTTTCTAGTGCGTTGGGGTGGATCAATGCCTCCATGATGGAAACCCATCCTGGGATCTTCATATAATGGTTTGTGTTTAATTTCTTTCCACACTTTTAATAGTGAACATCTAATTATATGCCTATTAAAGTGTGTGTAGCTTTTATTTCCCGGGTACCACATGAAGGCATGCCACCCTGCTTCCAAATCATGCCCTTCTAGAATCAAGACTCTTTTATTTCTCAAATTGGCCCAATTCTTAATCCATGTTAAAGTTGCCGCTTTATAGTATAGTTCCCAGGCAGGGAGCCCAAAACCACCTCTGCATCTATTATCTTGTAAGTAGCTTAATTTTATTCTAGGCTTTTTCTCTGACCAAATAAATTTCGTAGTAATTTTATTTAATTCGTTAAAAAAAATTATCCAATTTAATTGGAATATTTTGAAAGAGGAATAATATTCTTGGGAAGATGTTCATCTTTATGGTCTCTATTCTTCCTAGCATAGATAATTGTAATTTCCCCTATTTTTCTAAGTCTTTTTTTATTTCTCATACTAATTTTACATAATTATCTTCTTTTATTGTTGAGCATCTTGCCATGAGCCAAATCCCTAAATATTTAATTCTTTTTACAATTTGTAAGCCCATTATCTCTTTTAATTTCTTTTTATGTTTCTCTGTTAGATTTTTTTGTTATCATTTTAGTTTTATCCTTATTGATTGTTAACCCTGCCACCTCTCCATATCTCTCTTTCTCTTTAATTAATTTTGGTCCCGATTTTATGGTTCTTCTATGAAGAACACAAGGACATCTGCAAATGCTTGGGCCTTGTATTCTTCATTTTTAATTCTTAATCCTTTTATCTCCATATTCTGTCTAATTTTTCTCAACAAGGTTTCCAAAGTCGTGATAAAGAGCAGAGGTGAAGATGGGCATCCCTGCCTGACTCCCTTTTCTATTTCAAATGAATTAGTCATTTCTCCATTAATTATAACCCGGGCTTCTTGGCTTGAATATATTGATTCTAACATTTTTTCAAATTTATCCCCAAATTTCATTTCCTTTACTTGTTGTCTCATAAATTCCCAATTTACTTTGTCAAAGGCTTTTTGAGCATCCAGAAAAACAAGTGTAGCCTGTTTTTCTGGATGAGCCTCGTAGTATTCCAGGATATCTAGTACTGTTCTTGTATTTTTTTTAAGTTGTCTTATTGGAAGAAAACCGTTTTGATCAGTATGTATATATCTACTTAGTATTTATTTTAGTCTCTCAGCCATTAAATTCATAAATATTTTGTAGTCGACGTTCAACAAAGAAATTGGTGTATAGTTGTTTATGTGGGTGATATCTGCGCCCTCCTTCAGAATTAATGTGATGTATGCTTCTCTCCACGACCTTGGTAACTCTGCCCCTTTAAATATTTCATTATAGATTTCTAAAAGAATTGGCTCAAGAATTTCACCTAAGTTTTTATATAACTCTGCAGGTAAACCATCTGTTCCGGGAGTGTTTTTTGTTTTGTTTGCTAATTGCTTCATTTATTTCCTCTATAGTAATCTCTTTATTTAATCTTTCCCTTTCTTCTTCTGGTAGTATTGGAATATTTTCTTCCTCTAAATACTGTTTAACTCTCTCTTTACTCATATTTTCTTGTTTATAGAGTTCACAAAAATACTCCAATACTATTTCTTTTTTCTTTTCCATATTGTTTTGTAACTTTCCCTTCTTATCTTGCAATTGCTGTATCCATCTCTTCTCCTTTTCCTTTCTTAACCTATATGCAAGCCATCTTCCCGGCTTATTTGCATTTTTGAAATAATTTTGCTTTACTGCTTTCAATGCTCTTAAATTTCTTTCCTGTTCTAATATATTCAATTTATGTTTAGCTAATTTCCATTTATTTATAATTTGCTCATTTTCTGGTGCTAATTGTGCTTGTCTTATCAATTTTCTAATGTCATCCTGTAACTTGTTAATTTCTTTTTTTCTTTCTAGCGTTATAAGCAATTGTTATTCATCTTAGAAAGGCTTTCGTTGTATTCCTGTAAAGAAGTGTGTTCTTTTTTATTTATATCAAAAAACATTTCTAATTCTTTCTTTAATTTTACTATATATTCTTTATCTCTCAGAGTCTGTGGGTTCAACGTCCATCTTCCTCTTTGTTTTGATTGACCTTTCCATATTACTATAATGGGTTTGTGATCTGCCCATATATTTGGTGCTATTTCTATTCGTACTATGTCTTTCATTAGGGTTTTGCTTATCCATGTCATGTCAATCCTTGACCGTGATTTGTGGGGAACCAAGTAAAAGATGAACTGCTTTTCTTTTGAATTGTGTATTCTCCATATATCACTTAGGTTCTGTTCTTCTATCATGTTAAAAGATGTTTTTGGGAATGTATTTTTCTTTTTTTTACTGGTACTTTGATAATCTTTTTTTATATTTGAGACTACGTTGAAATCCCCTATTATGCAAATTTCTTCTTTGCCTAATTCAAGAAATTTTTCATGTAATTTTTTGTAATACGTTTCTTGTTGTTTGTTGGGTGCGTAAATTACAACTAATAGAATTTTCTTCTGTTCCCATACTACTTCTAATATTAGTGTTCTCCCTAGTGCATCCGTGTATAATACTTCTACTTCTACTCCTTCTCTAGCATATATTACTACTACACTTTTTTTCCCCCGTGAATGCTGCGTATAAGTTTCCTAATTTTTTATATTGCAAAAATCTCTTACCTTGGGCTCTAACATGTAATTCCTGAAGACATACTATGTCCATTTTTTGTTTTGCCAATTTTTTAAAAGTTTGATTCCGTTTTGCTGGTGAGTTAAGTCCATTTATATTTACTGATAATATCTTCAAATTATTATCCATTTTCTCTCTTTGCCTTTACCAATTAGTTCCTGTAATTCCTTGCTTCTGTTTGTGCTCTTTTTCTTATTCTATTTTCTTCTTGTGGTCTTTCTTCCTTCTTCCTTTCCTCCTCTTCCTGCTTTGTTCTTTTCCAGTTGTTGATCATCTTAACTAGCTGATTCCAGTTCTCTGCTATTACCAAGTTCCTCTGTGCCTGATAATTGTGTGTGGAATTCTTTCTTTCGCTTTCTCCAATGTGTCGATCTTGACTTTCTTCCCTTGCCACGACACCAATATTTCCTCCGGTGTAGTCCACCTAAACAATATATTATTTTTGTTGAGTTGGGTGGCCAGAAAGCGATCTTTCCTTTGTTCTCGAACTCTTTTCGGGATCTGTTTTAATGTTATGATCTTTACCTTTATATGTCATAGATTCCTCTCTAGTAATCTTGTAACCTCTCCATCTTTATCTCTCTCCTCTTTCCCTCCCTCCCTCTTTCTCTCTCTCTCCTTCTCCCTCCCTCCCTCTTTCTCTCTCTCTGCCTCCCCTCCCTTCGTGTGTTGGGCACTGATCAGCTTGTATTTATTTGTTCCTTTTAACTCAGGGATAAAGGCTCAACTGGAACCCCAAACACTATGTGGCCACGATCCTATTGCTTTAGTAGGATGCATTACTTCATAGTTCCATCATCTCCCAGCTGCAATAGATGCTGGGAGTTTTAAGCTAGCGGGAACCAGGTTGGAAAAGAACAGTGAGGCTGGCTTGCCCAACGAAGGGCAGGCATTGCTCTCTGTTCCAGTTGAGGCAATGAGTGCAATCCCAAACATTCTTCTTTTCTCCGTCCCCCCATCATTTTTTTAAACATTGATTCACCTTAATAGCAGAACTTTCAAAAATATTTCTGCAATAATGCAGTGGATGAGGTACTTGTATACAAGAAATTTTTTTCTTCATAATTTTAACTTGTAAATTTCCCAGAATTGCTGGTAATCTGGGGTATATACATTTAGTAAAAACCAGTCACTGTTTTAGAAAAAAGGGTAACATAAATATGAACAAATGTGGCTAGTTTCACCCATCTACACTGTCAAGACCGTGAATTACTGATTTGCTATTCCATGTTTATTCTGTTACAGACGGAAAAGATTTGTATTGGCCAGTATGTAATTTTGATGGTGACTGCAGTTTTCTGGGAAAAATCAACAGAATTCTGAGCAGACTTTTTGGACTTGGAATAAAGGCAGATCAAGATTCAAGCAGCTATTTCAATATAGTAACAAACTCTTGATCTTTTTTAAAAAATACTGCAACCATCCTATTTTAAACTTGTCATTCTTATCCATTGCTGCCTCTTCCATGCAAAAGTTTCCATAAAAAGCTTAGCCCAGTAAAAGAATGAGGGGTAGGCAGAGAGAATGTAAATTAAACTGTTGTAAAAATTCATTAGCTATGTTGGGTTTCAAAATGGGAAATTCTATAACCATCAAAACTACATGTATTCCACAAAGGTGACACCAATGCAACTTGAAGTGAAATAAATACAAAGGTAATTCTTCATTTGCATACATTGTTTCTGTGAGTAAAGGTTTATTTAAATTGCTTTAAATTTAAATTCCTTGGGCAAGAACAGTTATTGGAACCTGCAGTGAGTCATTAGAGAGTACAGTAGTGGGTTGTTGTTTTTCTAATAACTGTACTGCTATGAATAACTGCTGAAAAAAAGAACAGTATTTATTTTATGTAGAGATTGAGGTAAATAAGCTTTTTCTATCGGTTTTTATTTTTTTATTGAAAAGTTTCACTTCTCCAATACACAGCAAGAGTAAGGAGAATACTGACACTGACATTCTCTAAGCGGATTGCCTCTTTCAAGGAACTTCAATATGAAAAACTACACATATACATGAATGACCAAATTAAATCGGTTAAAGTATCTTCCACAGTTTTGATCTTATGGCACTACTTACAAGGGCAATATGCCTTCTCTTGGGATCTATCACATCAAGTACAAATTGTGTCTAAGTGTGGCACAACATGATCGCTGCTTTTGAAGGTGCGCAGAAATGTAACCAAAACTGATGCACATGCACAGATACCTGTACCACATTTTCTTCCACAATAATGTAGGCAACTTTATATTGAGTGCCATTCTATCTTCAGCCGTTCAAAGATTCTCTCCATCACTTTCCTGCACATGTGGTTGCATTATGCCTCCTATTGACTGAGAAGCTTGAAAAATAGCTCCATAAGCCACTGGTATATATTTAGTATATGCTATCTCTGAAAGTAATTAATGGTGTAAAGACATCTCACCATCGATTATCATGGAATTTCCAGCAACAAGAGTTCTGAAAAACAAAAGGCATTGGACTCTCATGCAGTGTGGAAATCCCATTTCACAAAACCATTCATGGTCTGCCAGAGATGTGAATTTTCTACAGACTGCTTGACATTCATACTTGACTCCGCACCTCAGCTATTATGGTTGTTCCCACTAGGTGAGATTGGTGCACAAGCTCATAGCAAATGACCAGTCCCCACACTATTATAGTCCCGTCTTCCACTGTAGCTTGTAAAGTTGCTCTTGCAACGATGGATCTTGGGAATTGTCATATTGAAGTAATAGTTGCATTCAGTGGTGGGATTCCAAAAAAATTACTACCGGTTCTGTGGGTGTGGCTTGGTGGGCATGGCAGAGGAAGGATACTGTAAAATCTCCAGTCAGAGGTGGTATTTTCCAGTTCTCCAAACTACTCAAAATTTCCGATTGGTCAGAATCTGCTGAATACCAGCTCTGGCTGCATTACAGGAAGTCATAAAGCTAAAAGTGGGTGCAGACATGTTAATGGTTCAGGGGGAATTTGCACAACACATTGTACAGTCACATCAACATGCGTACAACCTCCTCTTCCCATTTAATCCAAAGTGTATAAAGGGAAACGTAATCCCTTGTACCATGTTTTGCTTGTATGGCTTTTCATTTCCTATTATGGAAGATGGTCTGTGGTTATCCATTCTATACATCTACTCCTAGACTGACATTAATTGTATGTGTATACAGACATCCCTAGACAATTGCAAACCACTGTGTTTGTGAATACTTGGAAGAAAACATATGTATGTCCCAAATACTCACACACTGTCAAAGAACAGCTGGTGAGGGCATTCCTCCCATTTGTGGAGGGGAAACCCTGTAGAAAACCATAGGCAGCCAGAAGGGCAGTGATTGAGACTAATTTAACAGAAAGCTAAAAAATATTCTTGTTTGTTTTCATCACTGCAGTCTTTGTGGCTGCTGCTCTCCCTCCCCTCTTCCATCTTAGACTATATTTTATCAATGCACTGGTTACTGTTGTATTCTTGGTGTGCTGCCAAATGCTGCTTTGAATCTGTGTTATTGTGTTTGTGGTACTGCCACTTTTGCAGAGACAGAACTGTGACATGAATGGAAGAGAAATACTGTAAATGGGTTTGCTATGTAGCAGATTCTTTTCCCATGGTTCATTGAAGGGAGCAGATTTATCCAGAGTTCTAATGCTCTCCCCCTCTCAACCCAATAGAGACCACAATGTTCCAGGGCCCCTCAAGGAATTCAGAATTATTTCCTTAAACAACCTTCCATCCAATTTCATCTCTTGTTTTTGAACAGGATAGACCAAAGACTGAAGAAGACATCCTAGTGTAGAATCCAGGGAATAGGGGCATACTGTTCTAGGCCCTTAGGTTACTGACCAGTATGATAAAACACACATGCAGAGAGTCTGCATTCTTACAGCAAACAGGTGCTTGAAGCATATAAGCTGGGACACTACAATATGGCAAATTGAAAGCAACCCTCTTCCACACATCAACAAAATGTATATTTTATTATTTTATAGTAATATTGTTAGCCAGGGCCAGGGCCAATGGAGAAGGCAAGAACAGATGATAGGAAATATACTCTTGCAAAAAGTTTATACAATAATAGTTAATAAAAGTTGGGTATGGGTCAACAATGTGTTGTATTTTTTAAAAAAATCCAATTTAACAGAATAACCTAGTTGGAAGGGAACCTTGGAGATCTTCTAGTCCAAGCCCCTGCACAGATAGGAAACCTTACATTTACACCATTTCAGAAAATGGTTGTCCAATCTCTTCTTAAAACCTCAAGTGCCCGAGCACCCACAACTTCTGGAGGCAAGGCATTCCACTGATTAATTGTTCTGTCAGGAAATTTCTCCTTAGTTCTAAGTTACTTCTCTCTTGATTAGTTTCCATCCACTGCTTCTTGCCTTCAGGTGCTTTGGAACATAGGTTGACCCCTTCTTTTTTGTGGCAGCTACTTAGATATTGGAACCCTGCTATCATTTCACTCCTAGTCCTTCTTTTCATTAAACTAGACATACCCAGTTCCAGCAACTGTTCTTTATATGTTTTAGCCTCCAGTCTCCTAATCATCTTTGTTGCTCTTCTCTGCACTCTTTCTAGAGTCTCAACATCTTTTTTAATATCATGGTGATCAAAACTGGATGCAGTATTCCAAGTGTGGTCTCACCAAGGCATTATAAAATGGTACTAACACTTCACTTGCTCTTTTTCATAGCCTGAATGTTAGGCTTCTTTCACAGAAAGATATGGTGACCAGTGATGTTACACTGTTATTTCCCACAAAGCAGTTTGGTGATAGTTTTTTGTCTGTCCCATATGTGAGGAGCATGAAGATGCTGCTTCTTGTGCCTGCCTAGATAGAATCTGTCTCCATCCTTTTGGGCATGCAACACAGAGCAACCCAATCCCTCTCACAAAAGTGGAGGAAGTGTCACATAGAGAGAAAGGATGCCTTAGGTATGAAAACTAGCCTGGCAACCTGTATTGGTGTAGAGCAGGTAAAACAGCAAATGAGGAAGGGAGGAATGGAAAGGCAATGGCTGCAATTTGGAGACATGGAACCACTTTTACACCAGTGGTTTGGCCTGAATTATTATTATTATGGTTCATCGCACATTCAGCCAGAAGTTTAGATGAAGTTGGCATTTTTTGTTCACCTATCAAGTCCTTCCCAAGGATCTGGGATAAGTCGATGTTATCATAATAGAAAATAAGCTGGTCCAAGTAAAATTGCCTTTTGCAGTTGATTGATGGTGGATTTGTCAATGCCAATAGTGTTCAAATGGTACTACAGATGTTGGGGATTGCACTCAAAGCACCTATTACTATTGGCAGTATCTTTGCTTTATTTTGCCACAGTTCCTCACAGTTGTCTTTGTATTTTGTTGTCTTCTCCAGTTCCTTCTTTTCTCTTTTGCTGTCTCCAGATACTGTCCTGTCCACCATCCAGACTTCGTTTTTCTTTCTCTTTGACAATTGTTAAGTCTGGGGTGTTATGTGGTGGGTGCCTGTCTATTTGAATTCTAAAGTCCTGGAGCAATTTAGCTTCTTTATTTTCTATTACTTCCTCTATTTGATGGTCACACAATTTCTTGCTTGCAGACAAATGATGTTTCTTGCAGACCTTCCAATGCACTTTTGTTACTACTTTGTCATGCCATTGTTTATAGGCAGTCTGTGCAAACCTCTTCCAGCAGCCATCTAAGTGCTCCACTGTTTCTTCAACTTCTTCACAGAATTGATATTTGCAGTACATTGTTGTCTTCTCAATTCTGGCTTTGTTTGTATTGTTCTTAAGGATCAATCTTGTACACTCCAGATTAGCCCCTCTGTCTCTTTCTTCAATTTTCTTGCTCTTAGCTATTGCCAGGTCTTGTTATATGCTTTGCCTGCTATTACTTTATGTACTAATCTTGTAATACTTTGCCTTGCCACATCTCTTTTCTATTCTTCCTCTGGTTTTTCCTGTGTACTAGTTTTGTCTTTTCAGTACTCAATAAATCATCATCGTATAGTAGGTTCATCTTCTTCACTGTGCTTCAGATATTCTTCGAATGCTGTTCTTTTTTTTTTTTTCTTTTTAAACTGTCTGGTATACTTGCAACATTCTACGCCCACTTATTTTCTTTGGCAAGTAGAGTCTATCAACATTGCTTTGTGGGTGAAGGACATGATTCATTGTTATTGTTTTTTTCATCTTCTAATCCAGGGCTTTTAATTCTATTTTGAGTCCATTTCAATATTCCAACTGTGTATGACTGGAGTTGACCAGGTGTTAATTGCCTTGATGGTATTTCCTCCACTCTGTTTGGACTTGAAGATTTTCTTCACTTTTATGATGTATACACTTCTAGCCTCCTTTTTGACTTCAGTGTGCTTGAAGTCATCAGCTTGAAGGATGCCCAGGTGTTGGTAGTGTTCGTCTTTAACCAGACTCTTGATGTTATTTCTGTAGGGCATCTTGATTCATTCATTGTTTTCCTCTGTTGATGGTGAGGATGGACACATTTGTCCAGTCCAAATAGATGCTCCAGTGAATCATTTTGGTGACTGTGTTATGTTGTTGTTTATAATCAGCTTGTGAAATCTTCTTGCACGAGTGATATATATGAACTACTGTTTGTTCTGCCTCTTTGTACAATCTGCAATTTGAAACATTTGATGAGTTTTTAATTCTGACCTTATATAATTTTTCTCTTCCTCCTCCTCCTCTTTCTCCGCCTCCCCTACTCCTCCTCCTCCTCCTCCTCCTCCCTTTCCCCCTGATCCTCCTCTTCCCTCTCCTCCTCTTCCCTCATCCATCCTTCTGCTTTTGGAATTTGGATTGGAATCACTGAAAATATCTGGCAAATTGCTAACCTGTTCTTAAAGACAGCAAGAATTGGCTGTCCTTGTGACATCCCAAGACTAGGACTAACTTCACCAAGACATATGGCTACAAATGTATTACACAACAATTAACAATAAATTAATGATGATTAAATGCCAGGAGGATATAAGAACAGTGTGCTCATTTTCCACTTAATTTGTTATGCATGTACGTACTTTTCTCATTAATCTATTTCTTTCTTGTTAAATTAGTTTATTTTTTGGTCACTTTAAATCTGCTATCTGTATCTCTCCCTCTGGTTTTAAATCTGCTCTTTGAAGATTTTGGTGGTATCATTTATACATGAAGGAGGAACCCAGCACCAGACTATAGGAGGATAACAGACCTCCTCGTGTATTTATTTGTCTGTTTACTATAGTAGTATGCTGTCCATTCCCAGAGTTTTTAGGAGACTAATATTTATTTAAAAATAGAAATGCCAAACAGATACAAAAACAAAACCCATATAAATATACCAAAGATATTGCAGGCACTGCCTCTATTTTATAAAGCATTATCCTGTGCCAAAAGGAAAGGATCCCGCCCCCTAGTTTTTTGAAGCACAGGAGGAATAAAGCCTATGTGAAGGAGTTTGAGAGAATGGAGATGTTGATGGAAAAAGCTTGCTTCTAAAGTCCACCTCTGATGACAATTGCAAAGGGAGGAAGCCTGGAGATTGTTGGCCCTATGATACCTATTTGGACAAGGAGGTAAATGGCAAACAAGATGGCCTCTGAAATAACCCCAGAATGGAGTCAAGCAGGACCTTTGAGGTGACAACCAGCACTTTGAATCACACTCAGAGACCCAATGACAGCCAATGGGGCTTCTAAAATGAAGGGTGGGGTGAGGTGAAGTCATCCAAATATATCAGGATGTCATGCCCCTGGTGGAGACTGACTCTGCGGAAGAGGAGGAACAGCTGACAGGGAGTGGAAGTATGGCTCGGGAGGTTGTGGAGGAGGCTGGGGAAGAGCAGAGGCTGGCTGTGCAGCCAGAGGAGAACCCAGGCCCATCCCCTCTCTATCTAGATGTGATCTAGTCGGGAGGAGAGGGCCTTGATCTTCTTCATGGGCTGCAGCTGTGACAACTGAATAAGAGGAAGGACATGTGTATGGGCGAGTGCTGGAAACAAAGCGTGGAAATATCTCTAGTTTATGGTTCCTCTCTGAATTTGGCGTCCTTCCCAGTGTGTGTGTTCTGTTATCTGTGGACATCTTCCAGCCCTTATCTTGCCTGGTTTGTGTTGTTTTTTACTCTTTATAATTTAAACGGCATTTTCTCCTTCTGGTAACTACTTGTGTGGGAGTTTTTTGTCTCCAGTCAAGGATATTTGGAGCTTGGAAGCAAAGTGAAGGAATAAAAGTGGCTTCACCTGTTTTCTGTGACTGTGTTTATTTTGTATCCCACCCTGGGTCATCACATCAAGGCATACCTGAGCTGATGCATTCTAGCTTTTTGAATGTTCTTCAAGGGTAGCCCATGTAGAATGCATTAGGGTAATCCAACTGAGAAGTTATTAAAGTATGACCTTGCTTTTTGATCCAAGCAGTTATAAGTGGTGCACCAAATGGAACAAGGCAAAACTCCTATTCAGCTGCCAGTTGCTCTCAGCCATGTGTTTAGGATTGTGGACCATTTCCAAGTGGAGTAATAGAACTCCATTCAGGGAGAAAGGTGCCATTTCTCTGTTAGACCCACAAATCCAGAGCCATGCCATCTTAGAAGGATGCAATTTGAGTCTATTCTTCATGACTCTGACAGGCTCCAGGCACTTCGTCAGCACTTCCATCACATCATAGATAACGATGATTGCCATTTGACCCTCTAGGGGTCAAACTCAATTTCATTGAGGGCCATATCAAGGTTGTGATTGATCTGTGGGGGCATGGATTGTGGTCAGGGTGGGCGTACTCAGCTTGACATGACTCGTATTGGAGGCACCTGAGGTGGCCAGAGCAGTGTGCCAGCAAAAACAGGCTCCTGAGATCAATTTTTGGCTATGATGGCCTCCTGCAACCCTCTGCCAGCGAAAACAGAGCTCGGGAGGGCTGTGTGCAGCCCTCCTGAGTTCCGTTTTCACTGGCAGAGGCACCGCGGGCTGGTCCTTCACTGTTTTCAGGGTGACCCCACAGGCCAGATCTAAGCACCTCATGGGCTGGATCTGGCCCACGAGCCTTGAGTTTGACATCCCTGCTTTAAGGGCTCAGAATAAGCATTTTTTCAAGCCTTCTAAAGTAATTTGGATGATACTATAAGAGTTCAGTGATAATTTGCTCGCCACAAAGTCTTAAGACATAAATGGGAAGCAGCAAGCTGCCAATTTTACCTACTTTTAAAAAAATCATTATGTGTTCTAAGAGATCGGAGGAGAGGGAATCTTTTCAATTCTACTGTTGCAAAACTTTGGTACCTTTGTACTGGGAATTGGTGGAAGTTTGATGCTGCTACCCTAAATTTCCAGCAGTGTAGGCATGATGTCTGAGGCTAAGCAAGGTCTTTGAGTTCCCTAGCTCTGCTCTACTAATTATCTATGATTCCCTAGGTTCTAATGTAATGCTGGTGTATGCTTGGAGCATCTAATTCAACTATAATGACCATCTGATCCATTATCCAGGAAGAACATGATTAGCTGGCATATGTAATTGAAACTTACATATGGTTGGATAAAATGACAGGTGTATTTTTTTCTCCATGTGTATTCACTGGTTATTAAGTGTAGCTTGATAATCATTTATAAAAGACTAAGCTTGAACTTAGTCTTTTATAAATGATTCCTTCTTCATGGTTAGATGTTCTAAGTAACGAACACCTGGTTTTGAGTTTCTAAACTCAAGATCGGGCAGAGATTCTGACATCTTCTCTTAGCCTAACAGTTTCCCTGGCTGAAGTATGGGATGTAGACATGCATACACATGTTTTCAGAAATACCTAAAGTAGGAACAGACGTTTTTAGTGATTACAGCTAAAGTACACCAATACGTTTTTCTTTTGTGTGTGCCTGTTGTTTATAACTGTATTTCATGACATTGAGAAACTTAACCAGAGTGCAGAAAATCCTTGTAATTTAATAACTACTAATATGGAGCCTGAAAGATAGGAATAGAAAATATCAAGCATAATTAATATGAGGAGTGAGCCAACACAATTCTAGGCAACGTAAGAGATTCAAGTATTTTTATGAATGTGTTTTTTTACCTCCAGAAGATATGAGCAAACTATTTTTTTTAAGAACCATAATTCCATTTCTGGTGTGGTGCAGTGGTTAGAATGCAGTATTGCAGAGTAACTCTGGCCAATCCAGGAGTTCGAACTTGACTGGCTCAAGTTTCACTCAACCTTCCATTCTTTTGAGGTTGGTAAAATGAGGACTTAAGATTGTTGGGAGCAATATGCTGACTCTGTAAACTGCCCAGTGAGTGCTGTAAAGGCTTATGGGGCAATATATAAGTCTAAATGCTATTACTATTGCTATTTCTGCTATGTAGATACTTGTTTTCCTTCCAAGTGTATCTGCCAGATGGTCTCACAAGTTTCGAAGAGGTTTTACTTAAAACGCCCCTATTTCCAGCAAGCAAGGCTACAAGAAATAATATATGGTTAGTATTTATCAATTTATAAAAGTTATCGGCTACTATCTTACCACAAGCTAACTGTCATGCCCTTGGTAGAGTCGGACTCTGAGGGAAAGGAGAAACAGCTGACAGGGAGTGGAGGTGTGGCTCCAGAGGTTGTGGAGGAGGCTGGGGAAGGGCAGAGGCCGGCTGAGCAGTCAGAGGAAGAACCAGGCCCATCCCCTCTGCATCCTAGGACACGTAGGGAGGAATGGAGAAGGCAACAACTTGGCTTACGAGAGAGGAAGCGGCCATGATCCTCCTTGGTTGCAGCTGGGGAGACTAGTATATAAGAGAGACTATTACAACACAGCGTTGTCAGAAGCAAAGTTATCTTGGTTGGCGTCCTTCCAACAGACTGTGCCTTGTTATTTCCTTGAACTTGCTAATTACTTATCCTGGTCTGTTGTGGAAATTTCATCATTGTAGTTTGTTTGGTTTTTTTATTTCACTTCTATCTGCTCATTAAGTTTGGACTGTATTGCTTTCTTTTGAAGACTATTTTTGAGTACGTTTTATCTCCAACTGAGAGTTATTGAACAGTGGGGAGAAGTTGGAGACATTAAAGGACATTTATTTACGTTTTGGATTTTGATACTTTTGTGTTATACTCTGGGTCATCACACTAACTCTGAATGAGTTGATATGTAGCTCCTGAGAGATATTCTCCAAACTTCAAGATTAATGGGAAAAAAATATCAATGAATAACGTAAGAAATTCTATCTATATAGATTGCCAAGTATGGCCATCAGTCCAAATGAGTACAATGTGACATGCATGACAGATACCAAAATGTCACCTGAATAAGAGATCAAAATAGATATCAATATTGCCTCTCCTGGACAAAAAATAGACCACAATTTGCCTAGTGCTATGGAAAGAAAGCTTTACCTCTTGACTAGGAATGTGGATAAAATGAAAGAGCCACTGTGCATGATTGCAGTCAACTATGGAGGTTCACCCTGTGGCTTTGAGCATTTTCTCTAAACTCAAACTACCTCACAGGGTTGTTGTTGCACAGCATAAGAGAAGGGAATCCTAGATGCTGTGCCTTCCATTCCCGATGGAAAAATGGGCTATAAAAGTAATAAATAAATGCATGTTGCAAGAAAAAAGATCAGGGAACCCACCCTTAAAACTGTCACTGCCATTAAGGGTTCAGTCCATTTTACCAAAAGGTCCCAGAAAAATCCAGTTCCACATTTATACAGGTAGTCCTCAACTTATCACAGTTCATTTAGTGACTGTTCAAAGTTACGACACTGAAAAAAGTGACTTAGGACCATTTTTCAAACTTACAACCTTTGTAACATCCCTATGATTATGTGATCGAAATTCAGATGCTTGGCAATCTGAATAGTAGTTCATTCTTATGACCAATACTGTGTCCCAAGGTCACAGTACTACTGTGTGATCACTTTTTGCAACCTTGGGGAAGACAGATTCACTTAACAACTAGGTATGTTATCAACTGCAATGATTCACTTAAACAACTGTGGCAAAAAAGGTCATAAAAAACTCTTAGCATGTTTCATTTAACAACAGAAATTTCAGGCTCAACTGTGGTCGCAGATCGAGGACTACCATGGAAGAGCACTACCTGTACTCTTTTTCTCCTGCCCTTCGCCTAAGATGGCTTCTATGAAAAAGAAGCGGCGTTTGAGCCCTAAATAACAAGGCCGAAGCTTTCCTAAAATGAGCGAAAAAGTGGCAGCTAAGAGTGCCAGAGGAGAAAGTTCATTTTGAGGGAAAGAGTCCTTGAAGATTCCTCGGGAGAGCCAACGAGCTGAGCCCAGGCTGAGATTCGCTGACCTCCAGCGGCAGAAAGAGTTAAAGCGAAGGCGGGGAGAGAGAGAGAAAGGCGCTCCACCTTCGCCTGGCTGGGGGGCAAGGAGTAACTCGGGCTGGAAGAGCCACAGGTAGGCGGCGGCCTTGATTGTTGTTATTGGGGCTGCTTAAAGAAAACCTTCGCGCCAGGTTTCTGGTGAGACGGATCGTCTTGCGCTCTCCTTCCCAGTTCTGTCGGTTTCCCAGGGGTGGAAGAGCGGCTGTTTCGGGAAAGCAAGAAGAGGGGGATCCCAGGTGACGAGCGCCTTCGGGGGGGATCGGCCGAACAGAGCCCCTTTCTTCCAGCCGGCTTCCTCGCTGACTTCCACCAGCTTCGATCGTCTCTCCCCTCCGGTCTCTCCGTTCGGAGCTGCCCGGCAGCGGCGGCTCAAAAGCTCTGGATTCCGCTCCCCGCCACGCTCCGCTCTTGCAGCGCCTTTCGGGCTAAGCGGCGGGAGGGCAGGCGGGCAGGCAGGCGGGCGAGCCAACTCTTCCCAACAACGCTCGCTTCGGCGCAATGTACCTGTGGCGGTTCCCCTGCGGGCCCTGGGCTAACGGGGCTTACGGCCACGCCAGCTCTTCGCTCCGGCCTTTTTAATAACGACAGCGAAGAGGAGAAAGAAAGAAAGAAAGAAAAAAGCTCGGTTGGAAAAGCTCGGCCTTCTTCGGGCAGGGGACCCGGCAAGCGCGAAGCCTCCGCTTGGGTTTGGATGCCTGTTGCTTTCCGCCCGGAGAAGCGGAAGCCCAAACGATGCCTTTCCCTCTGAGGACCGTGGCTCCCCTCCAGCTCTGCCGCTTGGAAGAGGGCGCTGCCGCCCTTCCGAGGGACAAAGAAGGGCACGCCAGGCGGAGTGGCGCGGGGCTCCTCTTCAACTCTTTGGAAGAAGTCTGCTCCCGCTCGCTGGTCTCCCTCCTCTGGCAGCTCTCGGACCTTTCCCGCTGGGCCAGCGACATCTTCGGCGGCATCCAGAGCGAAGCCGACAGTTTAGGGCGCCGGAGCGTCCGGCTCCACTGCCGGTTGGAGTCCCTCAAGGCTCTCGCCGGTTGCCTGGACCATCGCAAAGTCAAAGTCCGTAAGTCTCTGGCTTGTGGCTGCGTTGGGTGGGCGGCTGGTTGAGCTCGACGGACTTGTTAGCTGCAGGGCCACTCTCAGCTGCTGCGGGTCGGTGGGGGCGGTGTGTGTGTGTGTATGCCTGCCGCGCAGGAGAGAAGAGAGATTTGGGTCGGTGGAAAGGTTTGATGTGTGCAAAGGACCAGAGGTCCCTTTGCTTATCCGTGGGGCTCACGGAAGACCCAGCCCCCCACCCGCGAGTGGAAACGGGGCCGTCTCCTTTTTCCATCCAAAACGGAACTCGGTCTAGCCAGAGAGAGAGACTGATGGTTCTGAGCGGGTTTTGCATGAAAGAACTTAGCGGTTATTGCAAAAGGTACAGGCTCCACGGGTTGGGGCACATTGTTGAAATGCTGCTTTGCCTCTCCCAAAGAGGGATCCTTAAAAGAGTCCAAATGCTCAAAACAGCCTCGGGTTTCTTCCTTCTCTTGGTAGGGCTTGGCCAAACCATTGGCCCTCCGTGACAGTGCGCGATGCATGTATCTGGCGTGCTGCGTGCTAAAGTACAGATGTGCGTCCATCAGATGGGATTATTTCCTCCTGGATGGCATGCCTGGATGGCATGCCAGAGGGTGTGAAGCAGGCTTGGGATTAGGTCCCAGGCTGTAAAAAGTTTTCTCAAGATAAGAGAAAATCTTCCACATCTGTATTTCTTTGTGCATGTTTTTATAAACAGGAGAGCAAAGGGGAAAAAATGGAAGGGAACACTAAGAACTTAAGTTGAAAAAAAAACTTTGTGTACCCTTTGAAAGATTTCTTTACAATGTAATTAGTTAACTTCTCTTATGGCAATGGAAACATGGATTATTTGACCAAATTTGATAATAGCTATTTGATAATACTAAATTCTGGGAATGGTGTCTTCCAAGGGTCCCTTGATTTACTAAAGTTTGAATATTATACATTTTTTGTAAAATAATGTATAGAAGTTTATAGAAGCCCTAATGAAAGTAAGTTGTTATTGTAAAATCTGTTGTTTATCCCTGATAAAAGTAATTCAAACAGAGAATGAGTTTGGATAACACTGAGGCACCTGAATGATCAAACTCATCAGGTATTGAAGAGGTATTGAAACTTGGTAACCTTTCAAAAGCAAGTTTTAATTCAATATTTTTACTTCTGAACAACATATATCTTATATCCAGATTGTTTTTTATTGGTTTGACTTTAGTATTGGATGTACACATTCTGTCTTCAACATATACAAGCTTTTATCAACTTCATTTCATTTGGAAAGAAAATGACACTCTTACTATACTGCAGATGTTATCAGACTCATATTGTTCCATAAAGACATAAAGCCAACACCTATGATTTGGTAATACAGTTATGATAGTGTATTACATTATTACAGAGGTGTTTCCTACTAAAAAAAAATTGTACAATAGCCTTTAAATGCTGCTGCAGAATATGTGAAGTCCTAGTTGGATCTAGGGAAAATGTTTATGAGGGGTCCTTGGTATTCTCTGAGATTGGTTGTTTTCTTGCAAACATTTCATTACCCAAACTAGGTTACATCATCAGTACTAGCGCTGATAATGTTACCTAGTTTGGATAATGAAATGTTTGAATGGAAACAACCAAGCTCAGAGAGTACCAAGGACGCCTCATTTTAACCCTGAGCTCCAAAACTTTCCTTTATTGTTTATTTATGAACATATATTGAGATCAATTGACACTTTTGGGGAAATCTTCTCCTTGACTTGTAAGATAGTGGTTGGCATCTTCTGTGCTAGCAGCTATATCTGCTGTTGGCGAATTAGCCTAGCATCTGGCGCCTATTTTTTGTAGAGCAGCTGAAGTCTGGTCTCCTGAGCCTTTAAAGCTAATCGAAACAACATTTGCTCTTACTGATTACATCAGGGCAGGATGTCATTGGTTAGTTACCTTTTACATAATAATCTGTTTCTCTTGTTTTATCTTTGAAAATTGGAATTCACTTTGACAACTGTTCAAAGTGGGATAAGGAGTATTTTGTAAAGAATGAAAAACATCTTTCTTTAAAACGTCCTTGCCTGAAAAATGTGAAGGTTTTCTTTTTTTTCCTTAGGAGAGAATTCTATAACTTTTGCTGAGTTACGTCACAGTATACTTTTCCTTAATTTTCCCATGGATAAGATAATGCTAGCCTGGTATCTTTGATCAACCTCAAAGTACCTTAAAGTTAGACAAAGGAGCCTAATCCTTAAGGTTACCTTTCTGGGAGAATACTGAATCAACAATGCACAACAGTGATTTGAGTTCAGCTTTCACTGGCGTTCTACCCCAATTTCTGGGAGTAATCTCTAGTGACTACAAGATATTTAATTTTTCTTTACGTTATAAAAGCATTGCTTTAACACTTTCCATTTTATTATATTCCATCCATCTAAACATGGAAGTTCCTTACCTTTTGCACAATATGTTCCTTTTTATTCACTCCACTGTCCATTTCAATTTTTACTTACAATCTGTTCTGGTAAAGTAGCTTGTTTTTATTTATAGTATGTGCACTATTGAGAGATCCAAGCTGAAAAAAAATTGCTGTCACATGATCTGTTCAATCTGAATTAAAAGACTTCCACGTAAACCTTATACAAATGTTATTGGAATTCAACTTTAGGCATTGGGAATCTACCTTTGACTGTTTAAATGAATGGAAGCAAAGTGGGGGGGGGGGCATGCTTCTTTCCTTCTTTCTTTTCCTTATCCCAGGCCCTCCCTGTCATTGAAAGTTCACAAGCAATGTTATGATTTTCCCTCTCTAAACTACATGCATCCTTTTCTCAGAAACTTTTGCATGGAGTGTTTGGAATTTCCTGCTGGGTCTCTGCAATGAAATATTCTTCTGACCTCTCCTCTTTTTTCAGTTTTGCAGTTTGTCCCACTCTGCACAAAACAAGGCTTATAATGTGTGATGTACAGACAATTCAGCAGAGTAGAGAAGCTTGTTTGTCAGCATTTCTGATGGGTATCAGCTTTCATTTGGCACATTAGCCTTAGGAGAGTAATTGGAGTTTTTGTTTGCTTACACTAACTTTTTTGTTTCAATTCATATTTTTTTTTCCCTTAAAAACAAAACCCTTTTTAAATTCTGTTCACAATAGCTGGTTCTATAGATTTGATATTTATAACATAATTATTTTTTTTTATAATTTACGCTATCTAAAGCTGATTCTTTAACACTACATTCTGCTTAGATTGGATTGTAACTAGTGTTCTGAGAATTCCATAGAAGTTTCCATTGAAGAATTGGGGAGCTCTGCAATATTATTCCCTGCCATGCATTAAAAATTGCACAGATATATAGAGCAGCTTTTCAGATGGCTCATTGCCCCAAGAGTTTTCAAAAAAAAAAAATGTAGGGCACAGAACCAATTAATTAAAAATATTTCTCTTGAACCTCTGATCAAGAAGCATAATTCCATGATCTCTCATGGAACATCAACAAATTCTTATAACATTCTACGGTTTTCAGGAACATAATTCAAATAATCCTGCATTAGATAACCAATGTCTTTAGCAGAGTTTGTGCTGATTATTGCATTTTAAGTTTCTTGATAATAATGTAGAAGAAATAATAAGCAACCAACTTAGTAAATGAAGATGAAGTAATAATTTATGTACACAGTTTAAAATGAGTAAATAATTCATGCATGTAATTCCAAGTACAAAAAAGAATTTACATTTTGCTAATTTATTTAATATTGCTTCATTTACCCTCTTGATTACTTAGCAAAAATGTATAACAATTTCTGTAAAATTCTTCCCTATTGTCAAATTGGGCTTGCTAATTTTTTTTCTTTAATGGTTGAAGTATAAGTCCTGTTTTCCCCCTTCCATTCAGTTGTATCAGTGACTGCCTGGACAAGTCCCTGCAGTTTTCTTAGCAATATTTTTCAGAAGTGGTTTGCCATTTCCTTCTTCCTAGGGCTGAAAGAAAGTGCCTACTGCAAGTCATCCAGTTTGCTTTGTCCCTAAGATGGATTGGAACTCACTATCTCCCACATTAAATTGAGTTTCAGTGACAACAAAGGATATTTGGAGATATAATATTTATGAAACCACCAAGATTTTTTCCAGTTTTTTTTTTCAGAAGCAATGTTGGGAATATTTGAAATGTATGCAGTATTTCTTTTAATATTATCCTTAATGACCTGAGTTCCCTTTGCTGTTTGAAGAACATTCAGTGCAACATGCATAACTTTGCTCATACAAATATAAAGTTTGTTATACTTATTATATGCAAAAATATACACTAGTCACATAATAATTTTGTCTACTAATAGAATTTACTTTAATATATATTGAAAATTTCAATTTGGTGTTCCTTGATGCTGTTTCTGTCCTTTGAAATCAGATCAAGGCAAATCTATCTATCAACCTCTAAAACAGGGGTGTCAAACTCTTGATGACATGTTATCACGTGATGTATCGCAACTTTTCCCCCCTTCACTAAACAGGGTATGGCTGTGCCAGCAAGTGACACATCCTGTCTGCAGGCTGAGAGTTTGACCCCCGTGCTGTAAAAGAAAAAAACAACAGTAACAGGCCTGTTTTCAGACACTAAACCTTCCTTCCTTCCTTCCTTCCTTCCTTCCTTCCTTCCTTCCTCCCTCCCTCCCTCCCTCCCTCCCTCCCTCCCTCCCTCACTGAGTGGCACTTGTGATAGAAGTGCCTCTTGCCTTTGCATTTAAGAGTCATATTGTATACAGAAATTATATTGCTCTGGTACTCTGAATAAAAAGATCCAGGAAAAAATACTTTGCATTATGGAGTTCCATACTATTACATATATGAAGCATCTTTTAATTTTTGAATCTCAAGCACAGCACAATCCTAATAAAATATTATTGGAATATAAAGCAATATATGAGCACCCTGTTTTATTGCAGCCATAATGCCAAACAAAACATCACATTTAAATTTTTTCATCTTTTCTAATTTTTTTCAACTTTTGAAATTTGCAAGCTTTTTATTTTTTTCTGCAAGCCTTCATATCTCCATATATATCTAATAGCTTCAGACTGCTATGCTATACAAAGTAATTTTGAATCGTAAACCTGGAGCAAAATTTTGCAAAATTTAATTTACAGCATGTACCATCAGTGAAGGAAGTATATGTATTTACCTTATTTCATGTAAAAGATCTTAGAAATGTCTTTAGAAATAAAAAGGAATACATCCACATATATATTTTTTCATCTTGGGGGTCTTTTTTATGGTTGAGAAATGGAAAATGAAATTGTCGACATTGCTGAAAGCCAGTTTGCACCACATAGGGTATAGCAGTCATAGTTAGAAAAACGTATAATCAGGACAGTTATATCTATGCTAGCATTTAACATCCTATATGTTTATTTCAGAGGACTTAAAAGATTGTGTTTTTTCCTTAAGAATAATGAATTCGAATTCCCTTTCAGTAAAGAATGAAATCTACAAAAAGATACCACATGAACTGAGAATTTAATTTAAAAAAAAACTCTCTTTCCTGAAAAGCTTTGCAAGCCACTGTTTAACCAAAGCAGCATAGAAATTATAACAATAATCAAAAATAAAATCAAAATGAAACGTCTTCCTTGTATTTGAAGCTTGGAAAACTAGCAATTTGCTGCATGCTAGGTAAGACAATATGTTTCTTCTGGATTTGTATAATTCTATATGGCTTTGGTAAAAGTTAATGGTTTTACTTTTTGATTCCCTTGATGCACAATTTTATAAAAATGTTATAGATAATGTGGAAGAGATTCTTTGTAGAAATTGCTAATTCCTTTTCCATTTATTCTTGTGATTCATACAGTTGGGTGACTGCAGTTCATGTCTTCTCCACAGCCCTCCAGTGTTAGGAAGGAAATACTGTGCAGTGCAACTTGTGACTGCTTTTGTTTTGTTTGGGGTCAGCTGTTTCCGTGGGGGAACATCTCATTTGGCTCACTCACCTCCTGCTGTAACAAAGAAAAATACTGTGAAAGGGCTTTCCTGTGTATTAAAAAAAGAAACATGAATGGAAGAATCTTCCCTTCCATCCTTCACAACACTTCCTGTCTTGATACAATTTGTTTATAAAACATGTATTCAATATTGTAGTCACTTCTATGGTACATATAACATGGCAGGATTGTTCCAGCAGCTTTACTTTTCTTCTGTACCTATGCTTCTCCACAAATGAATCTCATAAATATTTTGCTTAGTTTTCTGAAGAAACATTCCCTTTCTTGTTAAGATAATGTCTGAACCATTGGAGCTTTTTAGGCCCAGATAAGAAAGCGAAAATAGTCTAATTTGATTTGCTGGACAGTTTCAGCTATTTTATTCTTAAATCTTTACTAAATGCCTAGGTTCTACCCCCTCAAAATCAATGGCTCAGACAAAAAAAAAGTTTCCCCTTCATTTTTATCACAAAATTACCTGAAAAACGATCAATTTTCATTCAATATTTTATCTCAAGACTATTGCATTACTAGAAACAAAGGTACACCGGAATTACTAAGTTGCAGCCATAATTTTGAAATTTAACAGAGAATAATAAAAACAAAGACTTTGTTTCAGAAGTTTAGCCTTTGCAGTATTGATGACATACTTTATAAGAAGTAAAAAAAAATGCAGGATTCATTAAAACATGAAACTTTACCAACAAGAAATGCACAAATCTTTGCTGCAAAATCTATCTGAATAAGCATGAATTTGCACATACATAAATTTTGTCTAAAACCTGATTTTGTATATATGTATGATATAGACAAAGTTCCTCCTAATAAACATGTATCCTGTTATTATCAATGCTTCTAATAATCTTCAAAAGAGTAGCTACATGAACAATTAGTAATGACTAGATATAGCTGCAAGAAATCTGTCTTAGATTTGGCTAATAATCTGTGAATTATGTTCAAATCTGGCATAACGTTGAAAGAACTCTTTGATTTTTTTAAAGCAAATAATACCAACCCAGAGATAATAAAAATAATAGTAATTAACATCTTTCCTCTTCTGTAATCCTGGAAAAAATACTATTCTGAACCTTGGGTCTGTTTTAATGTGTGCAAATTCCCTATTATAGTAATCACAATAATTAAATCTTGTCGCAAAGCCATTTGCAGTTTTATAAGTCCATTTGTTATATACAAAAATGGATATAAACTCCCTTGCAGTATATGATTTTCTTGTTACTAAAAGCAATTCCTTTTAGAAGTCATTCTAGATATTTGACATTTAATACCACTTGGTAGTATCCCCCCTTTTCCATCTGATTTAGCAGCTATATCTTGGACACAGAGATATATTGTAGAACTGTAGTCTATGTACTGCATAATCTAAGTACTGTAGTCTGTACATCAGTTTCACATTTCCAATAACTAATATATAAAGTTTGCAGAGAAGAAAATCTAAATATTTTGAACTTGAAACCAAAGGTACTATTAAAAGTCATTCCTTTATTTTATATTTGGTCAGTGACTATTTATTAATTAAATGGTATAAAAGTGTGTGACATTTTTGGCTACTGTTGGCAAACCAGATGACTAATTATAGCATTAATTAATGGGTGTAGGTCTCTGGACTTGCAAGGCAGGCATAACAGGTATGGTTTTATTTTCTGCCATGTCTTACTTAGAGAGGATTAATTTCAAATGATAATGCTGTGTTTTTTAAAATTAGTAGTATTATACAATAGTTTGGAACTTAAATGTAATCTGATGCATGAAGAAATTGTCTATAGCAACAAATATCCTTATTTCAGTCACTTTTAGTTTTGTAGTCCATTTTTATTTTTGGCCACAGAGAAATGTTTTTACACAATCAAATGCAAGAATGGATATATTTTGCTTCCTGAAATTCCAGAATGGTGTGGAATGCCAATATGCGGTCATCTTATATCATATACCTGGTCTCATTTGAAAGAAGGGAAATGGAATAGATATGACCATATAAAGGCATACTGTATGGTAGTGAATTGGGAAAAAATAATTCGTAATTTAATATCCCTTTTTCATCTAAAGTTTAAGAAGGAAGAAATTATCTGCCCCATGTTTAAATAATTAAAGATAAATTATATGAATAAAAAGACCTAGTTCTCATTGTTCCTCCTTCTTTAAAATATGCTAGATCCTTCAGTTACTGACTTTTTATGTATTGCAATACTTACAGCTGCCAAGTGCATCAACCAATAATAAGAAGAAGTTGCATGCAGTTATGTAACTATTTGTGTAGTTGTAGAAATGTCACCTGTATTTAAAACATATGGTAAACTGTCCAGAGTCTCTGGGAGTTGGCAGGGAAATGAATTTAATAATAATAATATTGTTAATAAATTTTCAAACTTAATCATGTGAATGCAATTGACTAAAGTTATTCTTAAGTTTTGTTGATGTCAGTGCTTCTGTTCTATATATAAATAAATCTGGATCCACCCAATGACTATAAAAATAATTGATTTCAGCTGGAAAAAATTCTCTTCATTTGTGATATTTATAATTTATTTTGCATAAAAATATTATTTTATTGAACTCTGTGTTATAATTTGGCATCTCTACCATTTCCAGCATAGATTAACAGTGGCCTTAGTAGGTGTTAAATTTTTCATTTTTTATATCTTCAATTTATATAGCCAGCCATTGTGTAGTAATGACTCAGAGCAGCTTACAACATTTGTTTAGAGGAGGTTCATAAGGATTTGAGAAAGTGATTTTATATCTTCAGATTATTGATTTATAGTGAAAAAAACGCTCAAAAGTCTGTTTACTTTGAAGATTCTCAGACATCCAGGTCATGGTTGTCCCAAAGGTGCTTTTTCAAGAGGCAACTGAACTTTCTCGTTTTTCTTTGAAAACATTTAGCTTGTCATCCAAGAAGCTTCTTTAGCTCTGACTGGAATCTGAATCCTTCCATTCTTCACCATCCAGTAAGAGCTATAGAAGCTTCTTGGATGAGAAGAGAAACGTCTTCAAAGAAAAACCAGAAAGTCCAGTTATCTCTTGAAAAAGCACCTTTGGATCAAAAGTCTGTTTGTATTCTTTTCAACTTATTGAAAATCATGCTATTGTATGATGAAGGAAATTTAAAATAGACCAATGATAATTTGAACCTGGTAAGAAAATTCTTGCCTTGTTTAATTCTTACCAGAAATAGCAATAGCACTTAGACTTGTATATCACTTACAGTGATTTATAGCATGCTCTAAGTGGATTACAGAGTCAGTATATTGCCCCCCCCTCCCGCCAATAATCTGAGTCATCATTTTACTGACCTCGGAAGGATGGATTGCTGAGTCAACCTACAGAGATACCTATTCTATACCTTTCCCTGCCAGTGGTAAGGGTAGAGGTGGTTAGCTTTGGTCCATTTTGATCAAAGAGCATAACTAATTTTACTTCAAGCATATTCATAACGTTTTATGCAAACTAGGATCACTAATCTAGAAAGCACTTTGCAAACCAGTATATTTATATTGTACCATCCTGGAGATTCATGTAATGTTTTGACAGTCTTTATTCTTCATATTCTGTATTTTTTTATTTGCTTCATCTGATGGCCGTATTTTTTTATGAGTTTGGTTTCCAGACTTGAATGATTGTTGCATGCAAAATTCACTAAAAACCATACAGAATTAATTTGATTGAAAATTTGTACTGTAAACAATTAATAAACTGCTATAAAATGCATTCATTAAACTTGCTCTAGTTAAGCATGGCAGGCTGCCAGTTTGTGGAGGAGTGGCTCAACTGAGCCTTGTTTTTATTGCTCCACCTGTTAAGATGAGCACACCAATGAATACCATATGAAGGCAGGTGCAGCTGGAGATGTACCAAGAATGGAAGAACAATGCAGATATTCCATGGTGTCATGCAGATTTCTCTCTCTCCCATGTGAATGTCTTGTGATTCAAAGCACAGGAACCACCAAAGGAGAGAGAGAGGAGAGATGCACAAGTGTTTGCTTTCTTGCATTATCACTTTAAACACTCATCTTGGGAAGTCGTTTATTGTTGCCTTGTGAGACTCATCTGTACAGAAGCACTATAGTATGACTACATTTAACTGGATTAGATTTATTCTGTGGTACCACATTAGAATTAAAGTTGCCTCGTTCATAGAATTTAACACAAAAACAAAGTACACCTCTTATTTTCAAACGATTTGCTCAGCAACATTTTTTTGCCAAATAATGTTATTTGAGATTATATAATACAAGTAAAACTTGTACAACTACAGAATACAAAATATATTAAAAAAATGTCAAAGGAGGTGCAGAAAAAGAAAAAAAAATAAGAAAAAAAGCTTCCCCTTCAGTCTCAGCAACTTCAGCTAATCATCACTTTCTCTTAAATTATAAGCAAACATCTCTTCATTCTATATCCCCAATTTCTATAAACCCATGTCTAGAATTCTATAAAATAGGAGAAGTATTACAGATTATATCTATTACATGCAATATAACTCATTTTCCCTTTAAACCAGGGGTGTCAAACTCATGTTCTCACATTATCATCATATGACCTATCAGGACGTTTTTCCTCTTCACTAAACCAGGCATGGGCGTGGCCAGCATGTGATGCATCTGGCCCGCGGCCTGTGAGTTTGACAGCCCTGCTTTAAACAAATCCCTATTTTGTCTTGTCAAATAATCAAAGTATAGCCCCACTCAAAAAAAATTAAATATTAATAGAAATCAACATCATCAAACAGTTCTAATCAAGCAACTGCTAAACATTTCCCAAAATAACAACCCATTATTTTAATCTTGATTGAATAAACTGTATTCTTCCTTTTTTTACTGACAATCTTTCTTTCTTCAGAGAATCTTCTTACATCTGACTTCTCATACTCTCCACTTCTCACAAAGTTCTTGTTTTCATCTTTATGAAGCCCCTTTTTTACTTCCAATGTATCAACTTCAGCAAAACCCTCTTGCAAATTCAGTATAAGGAAATATTTCATATTGCTAATTTGACTATTTTTTATTTATCAATTTTAAGTCATAATCTTTCATTTGTATTTTATTCTCCTTTTTGTTAGCTCTAATTTTTAATTTCATCTGTATGTCAGTTTCAAACAACCAATGTACAAAAAATTAAATAGTTCAAAACCGCCTGTCACCATACTTTACAGTAGATCAAATGGTTCTTTTAAGGTAGCCATCTGGTGCCCTCTAGTGTGTAATGTTCAAAGTCTTGTTATCAGTTTCAAAATGTAAGTAAAGGATACTTGGGAGAGGAGCCTTTCAATCAATTTTTAAAGTCTTAAATCAAGTCCATCTGAGCCCTTTATCTGTTTAAAACTTTCTAAAATCAACAAAAATCATCCTTTTGCTATAATTTTGATTTTTTTAATTTGTAATAAAAAAGACAAATCTTACAAAACTTATATTTAAACTTTTTTAAAAATTGAAAGAAACTTAACAGTGATTTCAATAAAACTTGCCAGTTTAAAAGTTCTTAAACTTTAAAGAAAGCCAAAGTATGTGTGTGCCTGTATATGTGTGTGTTGTGTCTGAGTGTGTTTATATCAAATAAAAAGCCCAAACTAGTTAAGAGATGACTCCAGTTGAACATGGTCCATATAGATGACATTAGCAGTTGTAATATGGTGAAATCTGGTGCTGTTGCAGGATGGAGGGGATCTTTCACAAGGAGCTAAGAGATAAAATAGGCCTTGAGTCCTTGGCATGCAGAAAGAGGCCCAGGAGGGATTCTTCTTAAACCTTCACAGAATTTATCTGATAGTTATGCAATGTATACTTTAGTCTGGAAAGATCCCTGTATATGGGAGAAACAAAAACAAAGAAATTTATATGAGCAATTCATTGGGGTATTCTTGGTTCCTTGCACCAGGCATATAAGCAGGATAGAATGCCATGACTTCCAGCCAATTGGAGGTTAACACAAAAATGCAGCTCCTGCCCTCGACTTGCAAAAATGTCTGGAGTACACGTAAGTAATCTGATGTTCTCTCTTTAACTCCAAAGAGATTTCATCAGCCCAATTCCTTCATTCAAGTATCATTTCAGTCCCCACAGTTCCTCTCTTATACAATAATTATGGCTGATTGGAAGTTCTGCACACCAACACAGTTTTAATGATACTGTAAAGTATATTTTTCATATTCTTTTTTCCTACAAGCAGTGGTGGTGGTTGTATTTAATTTAAGCAGTGAGGAAAAACTTATATCAAATAATCATATGTACAGTAGATTAATAATGGGCTTGAGAAACGGATGAAAGATATGATGGGGGGAAAAAAGTAGTTAGAGCAATAGCTTTGCATATAATAGAACCAGCTTCCACCCACTTTCCCCAGATACTCATTTTGGACTAATTAGCACTTGTACAACATAACCTGTTAGGCAGGCTTTGTTAAAATAATGCTAACCAGGGAAAGTTTAGAGTGAAATGTCTATCCTTCCAATTGTGATTTCATCCCTATACCATATTGGTGTGATAAAGATTACAAACAAAAGTCGTCCCCCCCCCAGCTTTTTAACTTGGGTTTAAAAGTTTAAAATTGAGTTTAAATATACTGCATCTTCTTTGCTAAATTGATTCCATGTTAAATTACGGTATAAATCATACAAAATACTTTCTTAGTCTTTCATAACAGATTAACATCCAAGTATACTTTCTGGAAAACATTTTTTAAAATTTCTTTTTTTTAATCCTGACAGATATATATCAGTGATAGATTTTTCATTTTTATTCCTTCCATAGGACTTGTAAATGATTGATACCAGATGTAAATATTTGTGTGAATAAAAAATATGCTATCATGGACCTATTTTAATATCAAATTTTAAACATTGGTGTAGCCCAGCATTATTCCTTCATGTAAAATGTTGAATAGTCTATGGCGTTTCAGTGTGGGTATTAATGGTAAAGAAATCTTAGTATTGAAAGCTGCAGCTGATAATTTTCAGTCACAGGTTCCAAGTATTTATTTAGTTTATTATTCTTATCCTGGTCATTACTAATCTAGCATATTTTTACAACCTACTGAAAGGTAGAGACATTTTCAGTCTGTTCTTGACATTAAGAGTTTGTGTGTTCTATGGGTTTTTTTTGTAGACATGCTTTAGAATGATATCTTATGAAATGCTGCATGAAAAGGGCCTGGTGGGAAGAGAGATAAGTCACTTGGAAAAGAAGGATTGAGCTTTAATTCAAGCCCATCTGGCAGTTAGCAAACAAACAGGCAACATAAAACAAATGGAAAAGTCCAAAGGTTCACAGAGCCTTTTAGAACGTTGATAGGTTTAACACAATTACCACAATTAAGAGTAAATTCTGATTTGACAAGTCAACTGTAGGATCTCTTTTGCAAAAAAAATGTTAATGTCTAGAAGCAAGCACTAAGAATAAACATTTTACCAGCTGCAATTTTAAATGCAAATAATTTAAATACTAGACATGATATTTTAATTATTCATGCAGATATCAAACTATTGCTTCAAGGAAGGAAGCACATATTGGAGTGAGAAGGTCTATATGTGTATGCAACTGAATAAGACAGTTGCTTGATCACTATAGGATAATTTATAATTAATAGTACTCATTTGCTGTTCTTAAAATCTAAATCTATACAACAAAACTTCACTTTATTGCAGTCAGTTGTAAATTCAAGCAGTGCTGGAAAATTTCTGCCTGAAATCTTAGAAAGGGATTGCTCTACTGACATTGATGGGCTAGTGAGCTGATTCAGAATAATGCATCAGAAGCTTTTACCCATACACAGTAAACTAAATAGTTGTGCAATATTTAAGATACAAGTATAAAATAATTATATCAACTTTGCATTTTTTCAGTATCTAAATGACAGGCTTTTTTAAAGGACAGATTATTTCTCTAATTTTTACCCATATGCCCTTCCATATTTAGCAATCCACAAATCCATATGGTATCCCACTAGAGGACAGTGATTGTCCTTGTTAGATATTATGGTCACTTTTCCTGTATTATAATGATACAGAAGTCTACTCTTTAGCACAGAATTCATAATTTTCCCAACCTGATCCACAAAACCTAGCTCCTTTGATAACTTGATGTGGTTCTATAAAAAGTAATAGGCATCTTAGGTGTGATCCCAAAACAGCTGGAGCACCAATTGAACACCATTGGCATTGACCAAATCACAATTAGTCAATTGCAAAAAGCAATTTTGTTTGGAACATTCTGCTTACATTCTGCAACAGTACCATTCACACCATCGAACAACAACATCTGTCTAATCCAGATCCTTGGGAAAGACTCGACAGGTGGATAAAAATGCCAAATCCATCTAAACATCTGTTTTTATATATATATATGTATATTTATTTTTATATTTCAAGAACATCTCTTTTGGTGAACAGTGTGGTTCCAGATTTTTACATTTCCATACAAACTTGATCTTAGTTACATATTCATCTTTCGCACTCAGTTTCATATCACATCATTACATTACATAATTTCTATAAATTTTCTCAAATATCCTTATATTCTTCACACTTATTGTATATATTTTCTATTCATATCTTATTTGATTTTCTTTTAATAATTATCGTATCTTCTTTATATAATATTTAAAATTCTTATTTCTTGTTCTTTATTCATTATACTTTTATACTTTTATCTGTCACATTTGCATTTTCATCTTATATAATTTCATTATTCAAAACATTCCATCCTAATTCTAATATAAAAAAACCTCCCCCTTTAATTACTAATTTTAGTGTACCATCTCTTTGTCTTATACATCATTCAATTAATTCCCCTTTAATTCATAATAATGATTTATCATAATATGATCACTTTTTAGTTATCCCTTTGTAAGTTAGTAACAATAATCTAATTACTACATAACACATATACATTTTAAGCCGGATTCCACATGGTATTTCTCCCCTTAATTACTTTCTATTACATTTATTATTGCAAATACATTAGTCTATTCAATTACTCATAAAGACTGATGTTAATCTTTTTATTACAATCCTCATAGTTCATTTTAACTATATTCTTAATTTTATTAAACTTATTTAGTATATTTATCATAACTTCCCAATTTCACATTTATACCAATTATATCTATGTGTAATTTAACAATAACAAATAGTCCGATAACAAAAAAAACCCCCATCAGTTCCAATCTTTTCATTTTTAAAGTCTATATTTTTAAAACATCACAGCAAATTATTATTACTTCAAATACATTTAATATTATAACACGTTACCTTAGTCCTAGTCTGTTTACCCATTGTCTCTATGTCTCCTAACTAAACAATTTCTTTTCATTCTTGTTTGATTTCCATATCTCCTCCTTTTATTATTTATTTATTTATTATTTATTAATAGGTTTTATATACTCCTTGTTGTTCTTTGTTTTCCAAAATCACCATTTTTATTAGTTGTAAGGCAATACAGTTCGATTCATTTCTTTCATGTAATATTTCCTTTATGTTTTGAGTTCTATTTTTTTCCCAAAAAAAGTTCTGCCTTTTTTATACTCTTTTTTTAGGTTTTCTTTATTCCTTTCTTTAACATTTAAATTCCTTTCTTTAATATTTAAATATTTGTCCAGTACTTTAATTCAACCAACATCTTTAATATTTATTTCCAATTATCAATTTCTGTTAATTCTTCTTTGAGTTTTCTCCAAAATCATCAAATAATCCAATATCCATAAATTAGAGTTGTGTCAAAATCGCCAAACAATCACAAAGTAATTTATTTACTGTTCTTTTTTTTATCTTAAAATTCTGTATTTTCACTTTTCAAGGTTTCTATTTTGTTGTAACAAAGTTCCTCTTGTGTCAAGTTCCACTTTTGAAAGAGCCAAGTTCCACTTTTGAAAGAGCCGGTACCATTAGGTGGCGCTCTCTGTTATGTCCAAGTTTCATCCTCCCCACCCCCACTTTATTTTTTCTGTTTAGGGCTTTTAAGTTTCAAAAATCCAATAAATCAATTATCAATTACTGGTTTTTTTTGACACATTCAAATTCAGATTTTAATTATGCCTATTTAGTGCCTAAATTCATATATTTATCCAATTTAAAAAAGTATTTTCTTCTGGCTTCCTCCTTGAATTTAACTCCTTTCAAAGTTCAAAGCCACTTTCAGCTGTCAATTTTTCTTTTCACTTTCTCTGGCCATCACTTTCACTGTCTTTCTTAAAAAATTGCTTAGTATCTTAATTCTGGGGTACCTTTATATCCAGATGTTGCAACTGATTAGCCCGGTCTTCACACTGTCCGCTTCTTCACCGTTCCAGCACAATCTTTATCCCAGTTAGCTCTCTTTCTTCAGGGTGGCCATATTGGCTACCGCTACAGCCCGTCTTCAGAGGGAGTATGCCTAGCTAGGGAGGGGAGATGTGGCTTCCCTCAACCCAACTGGCAGTCTTCCCCTTCTTCATTATCCCTGCAGGGAGGTTCTGGCCCCGTTCAGAGCCCTCCAACTGGGAGAGCATGGACTGAAGTTGCGCACGATCATGGTCTTTGGTCCATCTGTGAAGGAAACACCACTGTCTCCCATCTAAACATCTGGTTGACTGTGTGCGATGAACCATAATAACAACGACTTTAATAGGTTCATTCACCTCAACAAATTACAAAAAGCTCTTCATTTCATTGCCATTTTTATAGACTACAGCTTTGCCTCTTGAGCAGGGATTCCAAGAATTATTATTTTTTAACTATGAAGTTCTACATTTGAAAAGTCCTGCTCTGGCACTCTAATTGTCAGGACAAATTAGATGTAGCCTGTATCTCCAAGTGCTCATTCTGCTTGATTGTTTGGAAAAGGGGCATGACATTTTAATTTGTGCTGAGTTGTGGGAAAATAGGAAATGACTAAAATAATTTCTATAATTTTTTCTCTTTAATAACAGCACATTTATAAAGAGCGAACTATTTATAGCATCCTAACCTGACCCAAAAAGGGATATATACTTCTTTGTATCTGTTACTTAAGTTCTTTAAAATTATTCTTTAACTGAAAACCCTCTGCTCCTTGTGCTTTGCCAAACTTTCTCCCCTGAGTTTGGTTTCAGAATATAACTCTTGCAATGGCACAGTTACGGGTTTAACAGATAACAGATAATCAGAGTTGGAAGGGACCTTGTAGATCATCTAGTCCAACCTCCCGCCCAAGCAGGAGACCCTACACCATTTCCGACAAATGGCAGTCCAATCTCTTCTTGAAAGTCTTAAGTGATGGCGCTCCCACAACTTCTGAGGACAAGCTATTCCATTGGTTGATTGTTCTCACTGTCAGAAAGTTTCTCCTTATTTCCAGCTTAATCTCTCCTTGTTCAGTTTCCATCCATTATTTCTTGTCTGGCCTACAAGAGCTTTAGAAAATAGCTTGACCCCTCCCTCCCTATGGCAGCCCCTCAAATATTGGAAGACCACTATCATGTCTCCCCGGTCCTTTTCTTTACTCAGATTTATTCCAATTAATTTTAGATAAGAGATAATTGCCCCAGATTAATTTTGTATGTATTGCAACTAATGATTTAGACCGTCCCCCCAAAAAACAACACAAAATCTAATATTAGAATTTAGGATTTAGAAATTATTTTTCACTTCCTTTTTCACATCAGAATACTTCTGATGTACTTTGACAAATTGCACAAGTGGTAGTTCCAAAATTATATTTAAACATTAAAAAGTCTGTTGTTTATGATAAAGACAGAGAAAAAAAATTAAAAACCAAATAATTAATACACAATCTGGAACAAGGAGCTCCAATGAAAAATTAATCCAATCAACAGAATTTTCAGTAAAACAATAAACATTTTAAAGTCACTAACTGAGACTGCTAATTAATATTACGGAAAGATCTTAAACCTAGAAAAATAACACTGCTTGTTATATTTATTAATAGAAGCATATTCTTTATGTTTGGAATGCAATGTTAAAGCATGAAATAAATATCTAAATAATAGACAATTTTGATTTAACTTTACTATGAATTAAGTTAATGTTCATGAATTGATCATGAAAATATTTATCTAAATCTATAGATATGCTGTTTATAAAGTTAGGTGCTTTTAAAATAATAGAAGAGCTGTTTTGTAATATGGCTGTATGAACTTTCTAATGCCATACATTTAGCATAGCCCAGATTACTGGGTAAATACCCATATGCATGTGGCAGTAAATTACAAATTCCACATTATACAACACACTGCACATACGTTTTCGTATATCTAAATATCTTGGGGATCCTAAAGCACTTTTCTGTTTATATGTATGTAGAAATGTTGCAGATTATATACAGTATATATATGTGACTTTGAGAATGTTTAATTCAGAACTATGTTAAAATTAAGGGGAAGAGGAAGCAGGCTACTGTAAAGGACTGAATTGAATACTATTGTATTTTAAAACATAAATTGTATTGATATTATTGGTTAGCATTATTATTGTATTATATTACTATGTTCTGATACCTAAAACATCTTGATTGCCTACCTCAGTAATCAAAACTGATTTTACTACAGTACTTATGAATTTACTATTCATGAATAATAATGAACCATATGAAAAGTATGCATATGTTTATAAAAACCATATGAATTACTAATGACATAAAAGCTTAAATCACATAAATCCCCAATTATGCTAGACATAATGTAGTTGTAACCGGAGAGGGAAAACTCAATTCACAACACAAATTTGAGCTCACATGAATGCCTTTGTGTATACAGCTGTACAGACAAAGGTTTCCTCACAGCAGATTTAATTATTGAATGTGCCATTGAAGATTAGATTCACTAGTATGACTTCAGAGGAGTAGGTCTCATTGTATGATGAGTTTCTTCCCTTGTGAAGATGATTGCAAAGGGAAATAATATACTTCGGTTTTCGTTTGGCATAATACACAAATTTATCCATAGAAAGAAACTGTGGCTTACAAGCAAAGTAGTTGCATTCCCACTTCCCTCCAATTCAAAAGCAAACCACTTATGGCTTAATTTGATATAGAAGTAAAACTAATAATAGTAATCCTTTATGATGTATGTTTGTAATAAATATTGATTGTGCAGCACTTCTCTTTCTATCCCCTTTTTTCTTTCCTTTTAAAAACCATTTCTCCATGATTTATTCAGTGTGAATATTTAATATTCTACTTCCAAGTATACCAGTTACTTGAAGTTTAGCTTGCTCTGGAGGTATGTGAATTGAATGTATTCTCAGTCCCAATGAGATTTCTCCTATTAGTGATGTTGTTTTACACATGATATTACGGTATATTCAAGAAAAGCTTGATGGATTTTACCTTACTAATCAAAACATAAACTCATTTTCAAAAAAATAGCTTATTTGAAATCCTGCTTAATCTGATATTTTAAGCTTATTTGACTATTTTTTTCCTGACTCATAATTAAGCTTGTATGAGGTTCATTTATATTAAAATATATCCTTGTAGGATATGATGGAAAAATGCTTTCTGAGTTACTGAATCATGAAAAATCTGTTTCCTAGAGTTTCAGCAAATTATATTAGACAAAATTTGATTTCTATTCAGTTCAAAGAACATTAAAATGTTTAATCTTGAAGGTCCACATAAGTTATCACGAAGATCTATTTTTGAGAACACCTCAGTATTAGAAAGAAGACCTATGAATTGTACCAAAGCAGACAGTTGTAGAGCATTCCTGTGTGAGTTGTGATGAATAAAAAGCTGTAGGATTTAATGAAAAAGTATTTTGCCTGAAATGTGTCTCTTGGTCATGATGGCTATGCTCATAGAATGGCTGAGTAACTGAGTATAGGTAGTCCTTGACTTAAAACCATTTGTTTAGTGACCGTTCAGTTACAATAGCATTGACTGAAAAGTGACTGAAAAAGTAGGACCGTTTTTCACATTTACAACCTTGTGGCATCCCCATGATCATATGATCACAATTCAGGTATTTGACAGCTGGTATGTATTTATGACAGTTGCACTGTCCTAGGCTCATGTGATCATCATTTTAACTGTTACCAGCCAGCCTTTGGCAACCAAAATCAATGAGGGAAACCAGATTCCCTTAATGATCACGCAATTCTCTTCATAATTGCAATGATTTGCTTAACAAATGTGACAAAAAAGCTTGCTAAATGGGGCAAGACTCACTTAACAACTGCCTTGCTTAGCAATTGAAACTTTGGACTCAATTGTGTTTGTAAGTTGAGGAGTTCTTGTAAGGCACAGGTCCCCAACTCCTGGGCCATGGCTCATTACGGGGCCGTGGACCATCCAGAAATGGGCCACGCAAACAGCATGCACACACAGCTTTACTTATACTTGCAGTTCTACTTGCACAAGCTTGTGCGCAAAGCTCGATTTGGACAAGCAGCAGGCGCTCACGCATGAAGCTCTGCTAGTGGCGGGGGGAAGGGTATGGTTTTGTGTGAGTGATAGGCATGCACGCAAGCACACATACTCGCTCGCTACTTGCTAAACCTGGATCCAAATGGGCCATGGCCTAGTAGTGGGCTATGGCCAGGGGTTAGGATCATATTCCTGCAGTGCAAATATTTTAGTATTAAATGCAATAAGTAGATTCAAAATCAACCTTTAAACTAGTCATGCTCATCATATCATTTCCACTCAGACTACTTATTTATTTATCAACTTACATACCAGTTAAATCATCAAAGTAACTACAGTAGATGGCTTATGTATTAAGGTTTATTTAAAGAAAAAAAAACCCTCTCATATTTATAGTTGTCTTTATTTGGCTCATTGCAGCACTAACTGCAGTGATAATTCCCCATTTATTCCATTCAGAACTCTGTTGCTGGTTTCTGTATTTTTCATTAACTTTATAAACTGTATCGTCCCAAGCTTTCTCATCACAAAGAACAACGTATTTGTTACAATCAGTTTCCAAAGGAGAAGTATAGGCAATCCATAAATTTTATTATCTTAATGAGATACTTTCTTTTAATCTACTAATCAAAGTTAATACTGTAAAGAAGCTAATTGTTTAAATATGGTCAGGCCTGAGAGGCAATAAATTATTTCTTTGTTTTACTGCTAACTGGCTATTGGTCTTTTATTTCAAGACAGATTTTACTATCTTTTAAAAATAATATATATAGCTACAGAGCTTTTCGTGTTTCTTAGGCTCTGTTTTGTCTGTATGTATAATGAGCAACAGTGTCTTGAATATTTAAAAGCAGGATTTGTAGTATTTAATTACACATGAACTACCTAGGAATTCAGCTGAACCCTCTACTTTGGACCATTAATCTTTAAAAATTAGATGTAAGAGTCTTTAGAGAGGCAGGCAGCTTTTGGCCATGTTTGTTGTGGGATAAACTTTCCTTTAGCAATTGGTACAGGCAGAATGGCTTGATATGTCCACTCCCCAATTTTTTTTTGATCACTACCAAGTGATAGTTGGTGACTGAGAAATAAAAAGGAGGAAATGACCAAGATTTTCCAAGCTTCTGCAGCCTGAAAACCTGAGTTTTATACAGAAATACACTGAAGAAGATACTAACTTTTGAAAGTTCTTTCAGGAGAATGACATAGATTTTTCATAAGGTAACTATATTGTGTCTGGAGCAGGAAGAAACTAGGTAACATGAAGATTGGTTTGTTATGGAATGAAACGAACATTACCTGCCGTTCATAATAAATATCAGTCTTGCTTGAACTGGGATTCAGAAAGTTTAGGTGATTATGTACTTAAATAAATCCACAAGACTTTTATGTATTAAATGGCAATTGATAGGTATCCTCAATATAAAGGAGCCTAATTATCAGTTCATTTGGGATTTGTTAGAATTTGTATTTTAGTAAGGATTTTTTTCTTCTTCTGGGTTCTTAAGATTCCAAAGGCTAAATTATTACTAGTACTAAAAATATTGATAAAAATTCCTTTAAAAAAAGACTGATATAGCTTTATAAATGCAACAATAGAAAAGGTTAACAGATATTTTAATAGGTTAAAAACTATAAACTTTATCTTTAAAAGATGTAAAATACCTTGATTTTTTTCAGAATATGGTAAGTAGCCTGGGCCCTGTGGCCTAACAGAGAAATTTTGTAAGGAGTTTAAAGAAATTCTGATCTTAGAATTTTTTTTAATTAGCATTTTTTTCTACCAAGAATATTCTGTACCTCAAGATGGGAACTATTCAAAATAATTTTAATTCTCAAACCAGGTAAAGGTTTACAAAAGCATTATCTTTTAGACCTATATCTCTTCTTAATTTATATTATAAATTATACAGTAAGGTTTTAGCTGATCTTTTCAAATTAATTTGAACAGGAAACTTACACATTCTGTTCAATCAGGATTTATCCCCAAAAGGAATTTATCAGGTCCCATTAGGAAATTGTTGAATATCATTAATCATTGTAAAATGAATACATTATTTCTATTATTTTGCTAAGTAGGCATTTTTAATACTTTTGATTGTGTTGAAAGGACCTTTTTAAAGTAACATTACAGAAACTTGACTTTGTTGATTATTTCTTCTGTCTGATCAGTCAAATTTATAATCATACTTTTGCTCAGATAAGAATTAATCGCTATGATTCATAGCAATGTGTACTTTTAACAGTCAGTAACAGTGAATTTGTTATAGAAATAAGATAGCATTTTGTGCTAACAAGGAAATAAAATAATAAAAAAGGAAAAAAAGTTATTTATTAAACTTGTTTGCTGTTGACACATTTCTGACTTTTTCAAATCTTAAACATTGTTCAAAATTGTAGAGGACCGAGGGAGTGGCCTTGAAGGGCAGGACAAACTGCTGCTACCAAGGCAACAGTCAGATAAGCAGAGCTTGAGTAAGTAATTGTTTCAAACAACCTCTTTCTTAGTTCAGGTGAATTGAGAGAGTGGGGAAGCACATTCAGATTTGCAAGATTCTGTTACTGTAGCTGTCACAATAAAATCAGTCCTGAATTATATGTCATTAATTTCTTAGTCAGGTTTATGTAATAGACCAGGGGTCCTCAATCGCGGGCTGTGGTGTGGCCCACTACCGGATTGTGGCCTATTCGGAATTGGGCTGTACAAGTGGCCAGCCAGAACACATACAGACACAGAGCTCAACTTGCATGAGTGGCGGGCCGGTGGGTCCATGCACACTGGCCTGTCGCACACATGACCCAGTTCCCCTCTCCCCCCCAAAGCCAGACTCCAAAGCCACTGTCATAAGGTGTATTGGGATTTACAGAGCTATTAGACTAAGCAGTATGGATCATACCTACTATTAATCCATAAACTTTCAAACTAGAATGAACAGGTTCATATCTCATCTAAGTCTAAACTAAACAAACCATATGGTTTATAATAGTGAGTGAATACAGACTCTATGAAACAATATTCTATTAAATATTAAGAATACTGGTTTAGCTTTAGCACATGGAGAAGAATTATATATTTTTAATTTTTAAATGACCTTTTTTTTTTCTCCTGGCTGTTAAAACTCTGGAAGAGCAGGCTATCTAATTGCACAAAAGCAGGAAACTGACAAAGAAACAATAACAGTATTTTTGCAAAAGCCAGTAGATTTCGGCTTCTGTCAAATTCTTCTCTCTTATTCAATTGGCATTTCAAGATTACTGCCTGAAAATTGCTGCGGGTTGACTGGTTCCAAATGTTTTAAGACGAGAACATTAGTCTTTAAATTGGTACATAAACTGCCTTTTAAAAATAAATGAATGAGCTTGTGAAACAGCGTATTGGAAGCTTAAAATAGGTTCTTGTCTATGAGAGCCCCTTCTAACTCAGAAGACGCATCAACATAATTGTCACGATTTTCATTTTACAAAGAGCACGAAATCTTGGCAAAAGTATAAAAACTTTTTGTGGCCTGCCTGGCTTGTAGCCTAGTACTAAATCTTTGCTTCATAGATTTCTCTACTAAAGACAGGAAACTGAGTAATAAATAAAATGTTATTCAGGTTGACTGTCATGACAATGAGACACACCTTCAAGTCCACATGATTTAGATGAAGAATGGATGTAGAACAGGACATTCTAAAACAGGGATTACTTTTTAAATTTAGGATAGGTTAACCAAGTAGTTATTTAAGTTTTATTATAATCTAGTATTTGTGTTTATGTTGCCACTTCCTTATATCATGTAACCACTGTCACTGTTTATCTGTCAGAGTAAGTATCTAATCAATTACTAAACATTTTGGATTTTATAGAAAAATATGAACTGAAAGAATTGTAGAAAGTTTTCTTACTTAAATTAGGTTAATTTTCATCAGATAATTTGCATTAACATCAGTTTCCATTGGACTGAGAAAATGTAGCTGGTTCAAAGTCATTCAGCTGATTTTCATGTTCTTGAATTTCAGGTATTAAGTAACAGTGGGGATTGAAATGAAAGAGGTTTGATTGACCAATTCAAGGAAGTACAGTCATATTCAATAGAGATAAGTTCATTTATCAAGAGATCCTAGACACTAAGACAGCACTAAATCCAGATTTGCTAGCATTTCAATCAAAGATTTGAATTGTATTATAGAATGGGTAGGAAGGGAAGATGCAGTTTTATCCCTGCTGCCTCCCTTCCACTCTCAAAATAGAGACATTGAAAGTTGAATCTCTAGAACTGGGAGCTAGCGTAGCTTCACTTTCTCCATGAGAATGATTGCAAGGTGTAAGAATATAGAAACTTTGACACTTTGATGCTCTCACTTTTCTGAGTAAGGAAAATTTTTTTGCAAACTGATGCCTTATATGCCCCCATATAATAGTTTCTCAGGAAACAATATGGTTTCAGACTACATCCTATGTGCTAGTTTTTAGAGCTGTGGATAGAATATGCAGGTTATTTATTTATTTATTTATTTATTTATTTACAAAAAGGTTAGGAAGGATTGTTGAGAAAGACATATTTTGGCATAGACAGCAAAATATCAGATTGCTTGTTTTCTAAGCTTGGAATGTAAAAGATTTTAAATTGAAATAATAAATAAATAAATGTTGGATAAAATTAACCTGTCCTTCACCAATATAATTGTCCCATATCCATCCTTCCTTCCTTCCTTCCTTCCTTCCTTCCTTCCTTCCTTCCTTCCTTCCTTCCTTCCTTCCTTCCTTCCATCCTTCCTTCTTTCCACTTTAGAGTTCCCAAGGGAACTTGATCTTCCCATAATTTGTCTAAAATATGATAATTTGAACCTGTCTATTTGATGAGAACTCTGGATTCATTTATACTGTGAACTATGCCATACAAAATGCCTCTGAAATACTCCCAAATCATTGGATGTGAATAATTTGTCCTTGCTTTTATTATCCTGTACTGTCCGCCAGATGGTAATAGTTCAAAAAAAGGGTGCCCAAGATGAAATGGAACTTTGAGAATGTTTTGAACTTTCTTAAAGGCAGCAGGAACTATAAAGCTCTTTCAAAGAGGGGAGAGGGCAATCAATGATCTTCTGGGCAATGACGTTAACCCTCTGGAGTGCTGTCCTATCTGCCATTGTGCAATTGGCAAACCATACACAGGTGGAGTAACTATTTAATTATTTAATGCAATAACTAAATGACAGACTTGTCATTCACTACACATAATGCTTCTAAATAATTTCTCATAGAGAAATAAAAGTTCTTAGTAGGAAAGAATGTATTATCTAAGGTTTGGACATCATAAGGGTTGAAATCAGCATCGTTTTTATGGAACTTATTAAAATTCCTTCTTTGTGTCAGTTGTTCTGGTTAAGTTCATTTGAATACAGTTCCCTTTGGGAGGAGAACACTTAGTTGATGATCTCTGTCTTGTCTCTATTATCTGACAGTATCCTACCAACTTTTTCAAGCAACAAATCCAGCCTTTTTCTTCCCTTTTGCTACTGTTTTAAAAACTCTTTCTATTGTCTTTAACAGCCTTGCAAAACTAAGTAGGCAATTTAATACCTAAAGTGAAAAAGATTATTACAATGATGCAGTTTATTACAGTTTAACAATTTAACATTTTAAAAATAATGTTTGATTTTGGTTACCTTCTATGGAATGAGGTGCCTTTCTATGTGAGTGTATTTAAATAGTTTGGTGTTGTGTGGTTTAGATTGATGTACTTGTCCAGAAACAATTTGACCTTAGGACAAAATATATGCGCCCATTAGTATTTTGTGGGAATACATGACAGCCATTAATACATACAAGAGAAAAGTAAAAGGATACACCTCTGGTTTGGGGAGTTAAAATGTTTTCTGGACTTATTCAGCCATTAACAAAGAAACTTGCTGCTTCCTGCAAAGTCCCGTTTTGAACTATACTGCTGACAGTGGAACATCTTCAGGAGGGCTTCTCCCACTGTTTGAAGTAACCAGGCAGGAAAGATCAGTGTAGCCATAATTGTGCATAGATACTGTTCACCATCTGACATACTGTTCACCATCTGCAGCTATCTGCAAATTCTGTGACAGCTGGGAGTGTAAGGATCACACCCAAATGATTAACCTGTCTTTTCTGGTTGAATGCAGTCTCATACAGAGCAAACTTCATCTTAATCCCAGAGCACAATATTTTCTTTACTAAAAGCATCTCCATATTGTATGAATTCAGTGGTTTATTCTTGCTTATCCAGACTATTATCAAGAGTATTCAGTGTTCAAGAATAGAAGTTTCTTCCTTGAAGATAAAAGATACTGAGCAGCATAGCTAGGAGTCATTAGCATATTCCAGAATTCTGAAGGATTTTCCTGAATGGTTTCATGTACACTCTTTGCCAGTAGATGTTTGTACTGAAAGAGCATTCCTCCCCGCATTCAATTGCTCACTGTAGCTTTTCAGTTGACTGCTGATTACCAGAGATGGCATTAGCATCCTCATCTTCATCCTGAATTTGTGGTTACCCTAACTAGTGGGTCTTCATCAAACCCAGCAAAAGATCTAACAGGAGCTTCTCCATTACAAAGATGAGAACAAATGTAGCAATGTTGTTATTCCATATGTTGCAGGAATACCTGAAAAGTTTAGGACAATTTTCAAGCAACACAACACACATGTACTGTGCACTTTAAACCCAAGAATACACTAAGGGAGAAGTTTGTCTATCCAAGAATAAAACACCCAGACAAAAACTGAGCAATGTAATATATACAATATAATACAGACATGCAGATATGTACATAGGTGAAACAAAACAACCACTCAACAAAACAACCACTCTGGAGAACTAGTAGCAGAAATGTTGAGTAGTTCGGAGAACCAGCAAATACCACCTCTGATTGGCCCCGCCCTCATCTATTCTCTGCCTCCCAAGTCCCAGCTGATCGGCTGGGTCTTCTTTTGTTGCCTTGCCCAGGAGAACGGAGTTGGAAAGCAGGTTAGTGGGATGGGGAAGGAATGGGATTTTGCAGTAACCTTCCCCCAGGAGTGGCGAGGAAATGGAGATTTTGCAGTATCCTTCCCCTGCAACACCCACCAAGCCATGCCCACCAAACCACACCACGCCCACCAAGCCATGCCCACAGAACCGAAAGTAAAAATTTTTGAATCCCACCATTGCAACCACTTCACAGATGCATGGCACAACATAGGAGAAAAAACCCATCAGGACAGGATTCAATGGTCCATCTGCATTTGAAAGACAAAGGCCACTCTTTTGAAGACAGCAAAATCCACATTTTGGATAGAGAGGATCATTGGTTCGAAAGAGGGGTAAAAGCGGCCACTTATATTAACACTGAGCAACCTTCTCTCAACACGGGGAGGGATAAATCATCACCTATCTCCTGGAAGGTCCTGGATGACTAAGAATCTCCACAGACATCCCCATCTATACTTGCAAAGATTATGAACAGCTAGATAGGCAAAGAACCAAATAGTCTCAGTCCCTCTTCTTTCTAATGTTAAAAAAGAGGCTTGGATTTTAGCCAAGGGGGGGCTAAAATGGAAGGGGAGGGGAAGAGCAAAAAGAGCAAGAACACACAGGATGGGAGGCTGAAAGAAGTTGGGCCAGAGATGGTATTCAGCAGGTTCTGACCAGTTCTGGAGAACCGGTAGCAGAAATCTTGAATAGTTTGGAGAACCGGCAAATGCCACCTCTGACTGGAGATTTCATATTATCCTTCCCCTGCCACACCCACCAAGCCATGCCCACAGAACCGGTAGTAAAAAAATTCGAATCCCACTACTGAGTTGGGCTCTAATCTTCCTTAAGCCTCAAAAGCTAAGCTTGGAAAAGCTAAAAACAATTCAAAGTAACAATGAATCAGGAAGAGAAGTTTGGTCAGGATTTTATGTTCTATTGTAATGGGTGTTATATACTTTAATGTCTTTGAGTATTTGTGATTAATGTCTCTAGTGCCATGCTCTTGGCAAATGCTAAGTGAATTGTATATTGTTTGTTTTTATGTTCCTCGGAACCTATCGACCTCAGAGTGCAAGCTGGTGAACCATCATATGATCTGGTCAGAGATCTTGTCTTTTGTGCAATTTGTGGAAGGTTAAAAATAAGATGCTGTGTGTGCAATTGGATTTTCTCCATAACTCATTGTTTTCACAGTAAGCTGTTTAAAACCGTAGAAGAATACATTTTCTATTTAATTCAATTTAATGTAATTTTAGTTAAACGTAATTTACAATTAAACTTCTCATATTGTTCTGACTTGTGTGTGTGTGTGTGTTTGTGTGCAATGGTTTTTCCTTAACATACATATCAAGCTCATGATACAGTTATAGGAAGTGGCATTTTAGATCTTATAATTCCTGAATTTCTTGATTTTTTTTTAACTTAGAGGTTATGGGATTTCTATCCATCCCACACACACAGATTAAAGTACTATGCACAGGGAGCTAGTGGCAGAGAAAGTACTTTAAATGTGCTGTATCAACCTTAGTCAGCTTGTGTAGTAACCCAGACTCCCAGCGGATAATTGGGAGACAAGGGGAGAAATACTTCGTGGCCCAGCCCTTTCCATTCAGTCAATATTAAACAGTATAAGAAATAGAACTGCGTGGAGCAACTGCGTGGTCAACTTAGGTATACTATATTTTATTTTATTATTTTATTTGGAAATATTTTAACGAACTTCTTTGCCATAGTAACATATTATCAAAGAAACAAGAAGTATGAGGAAACAATTATTTTATTGTTCATGACACACACAGAAATATATAAATAATTGTTTTTTATGCAATTTTTATGCTACAAAATTCACAAACATTTTGTAATTATCTATTGTAAAAATCTGATACAGAATAGTTTATTCTGCTTTCAAATTCAGAATAAAACAGTATAATCTTCATGTTTCTTCAGCACAAAATGGGACATTCTTGAGAAAAAGTAAACTCAAGACCTTCAAGTAATCTTGGACACTTTGTTTTGGATAAAGGTCTCTATCTGTGCACCCTAATCCAACAAGAATTTTATTGAATTCTTCTGTCAAAATGTCTCTTTATCTTGATATCCAAAACATACTACCCAATTAAGTGTGAGAATGGAAATTTCTTTTCAGGCATTTCAAGAACTAAAGTTATTCTGTAATATAAATGTCATAAATATCATAGTAACCTTATTCACGCATGTACTTTAATGAACAGTATTCTGTTTAAGATGTTCTGATAATATGTTACATATTGTGGTAGTGTTAATTTAAGCTAATAAGTATTAAGTTTGGGACATTCAGTTTTTCAGTATGAATTTGGACTACTAAATCGGAGGTATATTTTGAGCAACACATGTATTTTCATATTTATCCTATAGAATAGTAGTCTACAGTAGACATGTGGCTATGCCTGTTATTCATCTATGTTTGTAATTATTATTTCAAGCATCTGAGCAACAGTGCTAATGAGGGTTTGTTACCTGGGTTATATTAGGATTTTTTAAAAAATACATATACTTTGTTTTCCTAGTTTTGTAGAAACCCAGCCACCATAATTGCTTTATATTATCTGAAAATAAATGTCTAAAATTGATTAATCCTAATACCATAGAAATATTGGAATAGTACTTAATGGCTTTTTAATATGAACATTCATAGTGGGAGCAGAAATTCCTGGCACATAAAGATTATATATCTATCTTCTGTGATTCCCATGATTGGGACCAGGACAGCTTTGTTAAATGAATGCAGCACATACATTCCATAGTTTGTTTTCATTGTATCAATTACAAATGGTTTCCTGACTATACTAAACTTTAGCAAATGTAGTACTATTGTAAGCTTTAAAAAATGATTTCCAGCACGAGTGAATAATCCCAACAAGCAGATTTGATTTTTTTTTGAGCCCTTCATTCTCTATGATTCATTATTTTTCATATGCTTATAATAATCCAGCTAATATTTTTAGGCTGAAAATCTCAGCCCATGTGGCAATAATCTCAAGAATATCATCATCCAAATTAAATGACAATGCAGAAAATGTAGAAAGCCAGTTGATTAAAACATTGGTGGGAAACCAGTAGATCAAGAGTTCTAATCCTGTCAGAGGCACAAAGCTCTGACCCAGAGCCTGCCATTTTCTTTCAGTTCTAGAAAATGGGCAGGGGCAAACCACTACTGAAAACTTTGCCAAGAAAACTGCAGGGAGTAGTCAGGGCAAGTGTCAGGAGTCAAGATTGACGAAGGCATCAAAGAAGGACAAGAAGGAGAAGAGAGTGAGGAAATGCTATAAGTAATATGTGCTTGTTATTTGGGCTTGAAAAAATAAGTAGTTGGAGAAACCATTATAATTTAAGAGATCTGTGTATTTCTTCCGATTGTATCATCACAGCACTCTTGTGAGGTAGATAGGAGAAATAAACTTTATCCAAAGTTACCCAATGAAGTTGATCTCTGAGTAGAGATTTAAATATGTCTTTGTAATCCTGAACTAACATTCTAATCATGATATTTTACTGGCTTTTATAATTAAAGTACACATAGAAAATGGCACTAAAGAATTTAAAAGAACTTCAGATGAACAGCAATAGCAATAGCACTTAGACTTACTGTAGATACCACTTTACAATGCTTTACAGTCCTCTCTAAGCAGTTTAGAGTCAGCGTATTGCTCCCAACAATTTGGGTCCTCATTTTATCCACCTCAGAAGGATGGAAGGCTGAGTCAACCTTGAGTCTGGTGAGATTTGAATTGCCAAATTTCAGGCAGCCGGCAGGCAGCAGAAGTAGCCTGCAGTACTGCACTCTAACCATTATGCCATTGTGGCTTTGATTACAATCATCTAATTTCAGCCAAAAAAATAATTATGCATAACTAAGTTATGTCTCCAGAAAGGAGATTGTCTTTTCCTAAAAATGGTTATCCATTCCTGTCATTGTTGAAGGACTTTTCAGAAGCTAATCCAGAACATCTTAATGTCGCTAATAGTTTGTTTCTTGGTTTATTGATTGCTAAATAAATGTAATATTGTTGCTACTCTTCTTTCCTTTTATGTTAGTTGAATTCATATAAAATAATAACCATAAATTGCAGAGAATTTGTGTTTGCTAGGAATTATGGTGAGTTATAATTATGGGAGTTAAGAGTAAATACAGTTTAGAGACGCTGGAGATTCCTACAACATTGCCAATATGTTAAAGAATTATAATGGAAATGGTTTCTAGAAACTAGAAAGGAAATGGTTTCGTCCTAAATTTCAAGAAACCCTCCCAGCAAAGTACAACATTTAATTGGTTGCCTTATAATTCTTTTTTTCAGTATTTGTCTTGGCTTCTTGTGCTCTATAGTGGGGAAAATTCTATTTCTGTTTGTTTCTTTGCATTCATTTCTTGCCAGTTATTTGGATACAAAATAAAAGCAGCCAGTATAACAGAAAAGAGAAAGAATGTTCTTCAGCATAATAGATCTAACTGCCCCAGAGTTTCTCAAAAACAAGGTCAGCTCTCTATTTTTGAAGAAAATTGTGGGAAGAAACATAAATCAGATTATTACACATTTAAAGATTGTGATGGTGATGATATGAAACTAGAAATACTAATGCTGTCCTTTATATATTACCTTGTTTGGTGAATTTCTTTGTTATTAAAAATATAAAATGCTTTCAAAATATGTTAGCGTACAAAAAAGGAAGCTTTTCAATTCATGATTGTAAAATGGGAAACTAGACCTGAATATATAATTTATATTGGCCTAGATTTAGCAGCTTTTCCTCATTTATTCTCAGATAAATACATAACAGAATAAATAAACTTGTCTATAACTAGACAGTGGCTATTGTTTAAAACCTTTCTTACTGACTTTTTATTGCTATATTTTTATATAGAGTAAGAACCTGCAAAATAAACTGTTTTTCAATACTGTGGATATTCATGATATTTTTCACAAATATTTAATCCATGTTCCCTCCGTGTATGTGTGTGTGTGTGTGTGTGTGGTGTGTGCACACATATGTATTTTTCTATGTATATGTATGTTTTTATTTACATGTATAGGTAGTCAAAACAGACAGTTACAACAGACACACCAAAATTACATACAACTCTATTTCAAAAGATATGACAGCTACAGCACCTCTGTGTTCATTCTCCCTTCTAACCAACTGCACCCCCCTTTTCTCCCACCATCCCACCCGTCCAGGAACCCTAGCACTTTGACCTACTCCCCACATACCCATCACCCATCACACTTACTTTTTGAAGCTTACTGGACCTTATGTTAGGAAAGGAGAGAAGGCCACATGTCCCTGGGCCATGCAATGGCAACCCAGAAATAGCTACCATTGGCAGCCTCCAGACAAACTGCTTTGTTTTGCTGCCTTAATAAGGTCTGCACAGACCTGCAGAAGTTCTAAACAGGGCAGAAAACTTCTACAGTGCTGTCCATACCTCATTTAGGCAGAAAAATTTAGTACTTTGTTTTCAGGCCACATAACTAGCAACCTGAACATTGCTGCCACTTTGTGGATGGGACAACTGGAATCGCACCATGCATAGTTTAGAAATCCATTCTAATCCTCTGAAAGGTCTCCAAGCTCTTCATAAGGTAAGCAAAGAGGTGGATGTTTGCTCTGGTGGTATGGAAATCTGGCCTAATCCCTGGGGGGATCCTTTGGAAATGGAGAAAAACCTTTAGGGACCCAAGAGGCTGGAAGTAGATCATGAGACTTCTTGGGGGGCATTGGGGAAGCCTTCAGAGGGCCAGGGAAGATGGGCTTGGGCCTATGCTAGATGTCCAAGGGTCCCTCCTATCCCTAAGGCACTCTGTGTTCTGTTTAATAACCTGCACATTCATATAACAATTCATTGGGGAAAGCACAGATGAGAGGTTGTTAGGGTTACGGTTAGGGTTAACCTAACGAGTATCATGATATGTGTTTTTAGTGGAATTGATTCAATCATCTTATTGTAGATCAGATATATGTACAGTAATCAGATGAGATATGGCTGTTGGTGCATGTTTGAATCATCATTTCCTCCTTATTGAATCTCTCTCTCTCTCTCTCTCTCTGTGTATCTCTCCCCCACTCTTTTGTATTCTGCTTCCAAGAAACTATAATTCATGAGTAGTTTGTTAAAACTTATTGGTGCTTAATATTATGTAACACCCCCTCTACAGTTTAATTCTGTTTTTAATTTCTCTTTTGTTCAACTATTGAAAAATAATGGATGCCAATGAAATCCCAACATAGATGATATAAAGTAGAAGGGCTACAAACCCTCACATGGGGCCAGTGTGGAAAAAGAGGAAGTATGCTTTCATTTGGTTGCATGCTAATATTATTGTTTATGTTATATTCTCTTCCTCTTGCTTCTGCAGTTTCACAGACCTTGTAAAAATCCTTGGAAATATGTAGGTTATCTGATATCAGGTATCAGGATATTGGAGATATTTAATAGAATCTGAACAATAAACAAAACTTGAATTTCCACCAACATATTGGCTAGGTGATATAAAAATACTCCTTGAGTTATGACTGACTGCTTAGTGACTGTTTTAAGCTCATGACTGGTTGTTTATTATTTAAAGTTACTTATGACCGAGTTCTAAAATTCTTAATGGCTGGGCCCCCTCTGATGGTCATTTGATCTCATTTAAGGCACTCGGCAACCAGCCTGCATTTAAAGCTGTTTGCAGCATCCCACAGTCATGTGACCGCATTTTATGACATTTTTTGCTGAAAACCAGTGTTTACTTCTGGGTTTTGGCCAAACGCCCATACCAAACAATTAGTTTGCTTAAGGACTGTGACAGGCGTTTAACGACTGTGGCAGTTGCTTAGCATTCACTGCAAAAAAGCCCATAAAATCGGATTGGTCATGTGGGTGACCCATTTTACAATCATGACTTACCACTATAGAGTCCAATTACGATCGTGAGTCAAGTAATACCTATAGATGGGATTCAATCATTAACCTGCTTTTCCTTTTACACAGAAGATAAAAATGGACAAGTCATCTAAATTAATTCATTCTCTTTGGGAACAATTTGCTTACCTTTTTAAAAGAAATTTCCCAATACTCTAAATTTTCCTTTAAAAGAAAGAAATATTCATTTGTGTTTAAAATACTGCAGAAAAGCTACCCACAAAAGATTTCTATTCTGTGAAACCCCAACCTCATCCGTACCGGAGCTTGAAAAACACAGGGGGAGATAATATACTAACCCATCAGAATTTTTAATGTGGCATTTTCTTTTTGAAATATTGTTGGGGGGAATATATATATATATATATACTGGAATGAAAAAAATTCCCCAAGAGGGATCAGATCAAATGTAAATTACTAGGCTATGTTGAAGTGGTTTGGAATCAACTTCTTATTGAGGACGACGAGGTCACTGGCAGGAAATATTTTTTTAAAAAATAATATACAATTCCATACTATTACTACAAATACAGGCTTCCAAATATACCTCTACTAAAATTACAGAAATATGGGCTTGTTGCTTCTGCAAATGCCTCCTTAATCCTGGTTATTTCCTCAATTCCATCAGCCAGATTTGATGGGGAAGTTAAATTGCCCAGGGTGCCAAATATAGAATTCTTGGCCAAAACTCAGCTATTTTATTTAGCAGTTGAGACAAATATTGCAGACACTTTATTAGTAAAGCAGTGAGAATGGCAAGTATTTATTATTACAACCTTAGTTCCCACTTAGCAAATGGTGTATGTTATGGCCATATGTAGGCTAGAAAAATTCAAATGCCCAGTAGATACAAACTGTGGGTTCACAATTGGTTAATAGTCAAAACTATACTATACACAATTGAAAAAAAATGCCTTGGCTGTGTTTCATTGCTGTGCATTTTTGGAGACAACAATTAAGCTTGTTCATTGATAATTCTTACGGCTTGTGTCGAATAAATGTTTTCCTGTATTCAAGACAGAATGTATTAAAAAGCTAACAAAGAATGGAGGGTTCTTTTTGAGAAAATGTTTAGTAGCCCTAATTGTCTGTACAAATGTGGGATATATGAGAGTTCATGTTCACACATGACAGATCATTTTTTATTGATATTGATAGATCAGATTATGTATTCATATTGTGAACTGAGCTGCAAAGACAAAAAGAGAGAAATTAAAAATTTGAGCAGATGAAGGGAAATTTTGAAGAGATTCCTTGCCTGCAGTGTCATTTGTTTCTGATAACCTTATAAACATGGGGACAGAGAAACATGATTTCCCCACAAATTCAGTGTTGCAAATTCCCATTTCAACCTGCAGGATTGTTTCAGCCCTGGGTGCAGTTGTATCTTCACGAAATTTTTGGAAAAATGCAGTGCTAGTTTTTAAGCAATGGATACGAGCGAAGGCAGAATGCTTATAGGAAATATTGTTTTAAAAAGGGATATTAGAGAAAAAAATCACTACCTACTGTATGTTCCTAGAGCTAACATTTTACCTTCTATATGTCCCTTGTAATATATCCAATCCCATTTTGTTTTATAATCTGTACCAGCACTGATCTGGAAGAGAATTGATTAATATATAATCTTTTCAGAAGAAGACATCAGAAAAAAAGCAGCATTAAGGAGACAATCAAAGAAAAACAAAAGAAAGAATAATGGCCAGTATTTTGACAAATACTCAGTTTTAACGAAAGTATTCCAAAATTATATTGTTTCTATATTCTTTCTATATTCTCCACTGTTATTATGCTTATGGTCTTATTTACAGCTCACATTTTTAAAGCTGCTTTAGTTTACAATGACACTTGGAATAGTAAAAGCATATTAATTATTTCACACTGCCATCTTGTGGCCATATGAATGAATGTCATTTCTGACACTAGCATAGTTTTAAAATATTTATAATTTTGCCTGTAATATAAGCATCTAGTTAAGATAATTTTAACACATTTTAGCACTCTGACTTGGTTATATCTGTTTTATTCCATTTGCATTCTTATTTTCCTTTGGGGACTGAATCAGTGGAAAAAGAAGGGAAGTCTTTCCTTCCCATTATTCCCATATGCAGCTATGATCCACTAATAGGAATTTGTAACAAACAATAGAGGGAATAATTGTCCATACTCTCAAAAGTTGCATGGAAAAACTATCCAATTTTATAGAGAATAAATAGAAGTTAAGAAATAGTTGGATAGGACAGTTTAATGATAGAAGTGGATATACTTGAACAACAAGATTTTGCTAGTGCTATGATCTTTGATATGAATTCTTAAATTTCTAGTTGATCTCTACATTCTTTTTCATAAAACAGTGTTTGAATGTTGGTAATGTTGGTTAAGAATTCAATATTTACAGACTATTACAACATTTGAATTATATAGTAAGCCATAGGAATTGCTCATTAATTTAATGGCAGAGTGATTTAATGGAAAACAGCTAACAATTTCTTTCCAGCCTACTGATTTTTCTGCAGTGTTCCTCCAGACACAACTAACTAGAAAATGTCTGCATGGTTTGTTTTAATTTACTTACGAGTATGTTTTCTGGTTAGCAGGGCCAAAATTATCCTACACAAAACTCAAAAACAAACTACATATGGCTGTTCATAGCTGTGTTGTTTGAGGTCAACAATTAAGCTTGCTTTAAATGCTGTATGCTGCTTATTCTTTTTACTTATATATTGTCATATGTTTTGAAGGTTATTTCAAGGAAGAAGGATGTTAATACATTTACTAAACATATTACACATAAAAATAACCTTTTTTGAAACTTCCTCAATATATAATAGTTGTGAATATTTGAAATGTTCACCAGTTACTACACCAATTCATTAAAATTAAATTATAATAATTGCAAAGATTAAATTTTGATGAGAACAGTTCCAAAGGCATAGAGTAGTCAAATTTATATGGCCTTCTGCCATTTGTGGCTCTCTTTGTTGGATTAAACTCAAAATTTGGGTTCCAGCTTCACTTCCTTAGCCAGTTGACTGAAGGCAATTACTTCTACACACAAGCAAAGGAATTTTTCCCCTAACCAAGAAAAAAAATGCAAAGAGCAATTGACAGAAAGGGTTATAACTATTCTGCCAAGTAATGGCTTAAAACACCGCTTCCTACCTTTTACTTTATGCAGTTCATTAATTTCTTCTAGATCTAACAAGGATCACCAGGGCGTCATGGCTTGGTGCCTGTGGTCATCATGGTGGATTCCCAGATATCATAGGCACCAATCTTGCAAGAATGCATGCCAGAAGATCAACATCTGGCAAGATGTGGTGATCTTATATGAAAAGAAGTCAGGAACAATTGAATTAAAGAAACTCTCCTTCCCCCTTGTATTTCTCAGAAACAAGAAAGATAAGAATTGTGGATCTTCAGACACTGCTTTGAGATGAGGTCACTATCTAAAGAAACTTCTTCACTTTGCTTACTTCTTTTTCTGTCTCTTTCCAAGGAGACAGAATGGTGGGAAGCATTCAGTTTCATATCAAAATTAGACTTGAGCAGAAATTAGAGATTAGATGACCTCTACTGTCTTGGACTCTTCAAAGCTGGAAGCAAAGTATTTTGCTTAATCTTTAGATAACAAGCCCTTTTCATCTTGATGAGTATGCCAAGTGGGTTTGCTGTTCACTGTCACGTTTTACTAGGTTTTGACATAAACAAACCTTCAAAGTATAATATAAAAAGTCCTTTTTGCGGTATTTTAACTTTTTTTTTTCTAAAATGTTAACTTTCTTTTTCTTAGGCATGATTTTATCAGGCAAAATGTAGTGTTCTTTTGTTTCTGACAAAGTCTCACCTCAGAAGAAAAGATTGACATCTGAGTAGATGACAAAGAAGATTTTCCTAATTTTCATCCTTTTTTCTGTGAGAAAAAAAAGGGATATTATTTTACTATTGTCTCTCAATTTTCTTTTTCTTCTTATATTTTGAACAAACTATTACTGCATACTGTACTAGGTTTTTAATGAGAAAAAAAAGACTTTCAGTCAACTCAGAACAAGAAACTTTAGATATTGGAAGTTAATAAATTTGCCTCCACTTTGTCTCTTTTTATTTAGATATTGAAAAGAAAATATGTTTCTCTGTTTTGTTGTTGTTCCCATTCTGTTGTTGTTTCAATTCTTAGTTAAAGACTTCTTTTCCCAAAGGGAATACACTACTGAAAACATCTGTGGGCTTCAGATTGGGGAAGATTACTCTGTAGAAATTATAGCAAGTGGACTTTTTAGCTATCAGTAATAGATAAAATTTTATAGTTTAGATCAGGGGTCTCCAACCTTTTGGACTTCAGGGCCACCAAACTCATAATTTTAGATCCCAGGACCACTAACTGGTTCTGTGGGTGTGGCCTAATTTGTGGGTGTGGCTTGGTGATCATGTGACTGGCTGGGCATGGCTTGTATGTAAATATTATAAATATTTATATAAATATTGAATTTTTTATAAAAAAAGAGCAACTTTTACCCAAAAGCAGGCAAAGCAGGCAGGCAGATTGAATTGTTCACAGAATCACAGATTCATTCAGAAATCTATCTATCTGCCATTGGCTAGCTCAGTCTGTCACATAAAATTTGCTTGCAAGCAAACTCACAAAATTAACTCACAACACACCATGTATGTAAATATTGAATTTTTTATATAAAAAAGCAACTGTTATCCAAAATCAGGCAAAGCAGGCAGATTGAGTTGCTCACAGAATCATTCAGTGATCTATCTGTCTGCCATCGGCTAGCTCAGTCTCTCAAATTTGCTTGCCATGAGTCTGCACTGAATTTGCTTGCAAGCAAACCTTCAGTCCTAAGGGAGGTTCGGCTGTACTGAGCCAAAGATCTAAAGACTAGTTAGAAAGCAAGAAAATCAACCATTTCCTGCTTCTAGCTAAACTAAATCTCCTGGCAGAGCAGAACAGATGATGGTCGGAAAAAGGAAAAATAGCAATTTAGCAGGCAAGTTTGCCGGGTAAGGAGTGAGTGGGCAGGGAAGGTTCCCACAGGCCATTGGGCGACACAGCCTTGTGTTTCTGCGCAGTCTAGATTAATTGCTTTGGGCGGGGATGCTCTGGGAGTGAGATTTCTCTGCGGCCCACCAAAGTTTTCTCATGGCCCACCAGTGGGCTGCGGACCCACCAGTTGGCGACCGTTGCTTTAGATCCTCCAAAGATGCATCCATCGCCACTATAATTGAATCCATTTATCTTGTTACTGATCATACTCTTTTTACTCTTTCCTTCCATTTTTCCTTCCATTATAGATGGGAAAGATCTATAGATATCTTACAGGAGCTAGTTCTTGTCATATAATGTTATTATAATTACCATAATAATTGTTACGGTAAGTTTACCACTATATTCAGTTTTTTATTGTGTTATTACCATTCAGGGTAGATTTTTTTCTTTTGTATTTTAGTATTTCAACTTAAAAAAAAAAAACGTATATGAAAACTTGTCGTATACTAAGCCAGTCAAGAGTGGGTTTCTCAGTAATGTGTCAATCAAGCTTTTGAAAAATTATCTTTTTCAGTTTCTTCCATATTGACATTATCCTTCCAGAATGCCTTTTTGCTTAGCTTTGTCCAAAGATAATACAAATGTGCTTCCACCATTGCAACTGCTTCCTTTATTATTATTTTATTTTAGCAGTAGTATAATAGGCTATGGAGATCAGCAATTGGTTATTTACCCACCTTCTCTGTTGTGAAATCTTACTTTCCTAGCCAAGCAATAATGATTGATGCATCTCTCTTCCCAGCATTTCTATAGAAAATATAATTTATTTCCAAAGGAAAGAAGCCCCATATCACTGCTTTTGTGAAAGACTTGATAATCTTAGCAACATATAATTCCTGTAAACTAAAGAAAAAATTTCCTGCCTTTTCCAGATGGAACCAAACTTTTTAAAACATTAAGCTGTAGAAAGGCAAGAAAATGTATTTTGGAGCTTTTCTATGTTGTAGTCATTCTGTCCTGAGTTCTTTTTAGGAAAATATATGAAACAAAAAATTAGGTAATGGTCAGGATGCATGTGGAAAAAGATTAAAAAAACAAACAACAGATGTTTTGATTGCACTCATAACCACAATCTTAATTTTTATGTTCTTACCCTACAGACATTCCTGTTTTTATTTATTTATTTTGTGCTTATTTTTACCTTCCAGCTAATTTTTGGACTGGTTCCACAGGGACCTTTAGGTAACATAATTCTATTCTGTCTCTAGGAGGACTTTTATTTCCATATTTGAACCTGTTATTATGCAATCTCAGTTCATAATGCATTCCTCCATTTTGGTATATCTGCAGTCTTCCATCTTTGTACATATAATAAAGTCATTACATTTATAAAACCAAATCATGCATGAGCCCCTTCTAGGTGTGTGTCCATAAGTCCTAATAAGAAAAGTTCCAGTTTCATTTTAATATTATTTTCCAAAAGAACCTCTTTCTAGCTGGCTTTATAAAGCTAAACAAAATTAGACCTGATTGGTATTTGTACAGGTGATTATAACAAAATGCCAGGATTGAGACAACATTGGGAAATCAAAGAAACCATCCTGGAATAATAGAGTGGAAAAACAAATATGGTTGCCAAGAAAATTACGTTTGAGTAAAGCAACTTTAAAGAGATATTACTTTAATAAGTCCATTTATTTATTTCTTCGTTTGTTTGGAAAATTTATGGCCACTCAGTCACTCACAATGACTCTGGGAGGCTTACAAGCATTAAAACACAGTATAAAACATAAAATAACAATACACCCCCCCCCCCCCGCGGGCAACAATACACAGTCAGATGAACCACTTGATGGGTTCCAACCCACGCTGGGTTCCCCAGGTTTGCTGGCAAAACCAAGTCCTCAGGGCCTTATGACAGAATGTCTAAATGGAGGTCAGTCTAATTTCTGCAGGGATAATATTCCAAAGGAATGGAGCTACTATGAACAAGGCCTTTTTTTCTAGGTCCCACCAGATGTCCCTCCTTAGGGAACGGGACCTCAACATACCTTGTCTGCTTGCTCTAGTGGGTTGGGTGTGAGTAACAGGCATCCCTCAGATAACCCAGTCCCAAGCCATGAAGGGCTTTAAAGTTGACAAACAACACTTTTCATTGCACCTGGAAGCAAATTGGCAGCCAATGCTTCTCCTGCAGGAAGGGTGACATATGTGCACACCTATGTTTGAGGGTTACTGTATTTTGAACCAACTGGACTTCTGAATGCTTTTCAAGGACAGCCCCATGTAGAATGCATTGCAGTAGTCAAGAAGTGAGGTGACTAGAGTATGAGTGACTGTGAGGAGGGATCGTTTGTTGTTCCAGAAAGGGGTGTAACTGATGCATAACCCACAGTTGCCCAAAAGTCCTCCTGGCCATGACTGCCAAATGGATTTAGAAACTCAGAAATGTAAACGAAATAGGTAGTTCAGGTTGTAAAAAAGAAATATGTATCAGCTACATCAGTTTTGGTTGATAGCAACACCTGTGATTACAGGCACCTCAGACCTTGGCTATAGCACCAATCTCAAAATGACAACAGATGAAAAGAATGAAACATCATGTCAAATTTATAATGCGGTGCCTCACAAACCACTATTTTGCATTTTTAATTCAATATACTCTAGGAGTACAAAAACAATTTTCCATCTTAAATTAAGTAATTTATTTTAAAATAAAGAATATATTAATAGAAAATTAAAAATACCTATTTTTTACTCATTCATAAATAATTGGGTTATGTCCAAGCCTGCTGTTCTATAAATTGTAGGGCTTCTTTTTCCTTATGGAACTGGGTGGGATTTCAGAAAGGTTCCTGTTTTCAAATTGGATACTAATGGAAGGAGAAAGAAAACACTTTCCTTTTTTCCAGAAGCCTCTTTTGGAGGATGCTGGAGGTTCCCTAAAATATCAGAGGATATAGAGGAGGAATAAATTAAAATGACATCTTTTCCAATCACAGATATTTGATTCACAGAGATCTGTTCTGCCTTGCTTAATACACAGCCCATTACTTATCTTCCTTTCTTTGACTGTTTCCTAGTATGATTTGATTGCTTATTGTAACTATCATTAAGTGTCCTACCTTATGATTCTTGATTCTTAACAAATGTTATCTTTTCTTTATGTATACTGAGAGTATTTACACCAAGACAAATTCCTTGTGTGTCCAATCACACTTGGCCAATAAAGTATTCTATTCTATTCTATTCTATTCTATTCTATTCTTTCAACTATCTATAGTACCGACAGAGTTTGTGAATATGAAGGACAATATTAGCGTATCACAGTGTCTAAGTTAGAATGGATTTAGGAGAAAAGTCCTTCAAAAGTGCAATCGAGATTGTTAAATTACGAAGCTTAACTTTTCTTCTAAGGCTAACTTTCTGCATAAAAGAATAAGACTATGAAATATTTCTTTAGAATACAGTGCTTTCTTTAAAAAATGGTTTATAACCCACCCATCTTGTTAGTTACCATACAAAATCTCTTCTTTAAATTGCTAGTCACTGGCTAGTTAAAATTACATATTTCATAGTCCTCTTAATAAATATAATTATGTGTTTAGTTTTTTTCCACTGAAATATGATATTAATGTGTATTCGATTTACAAGTGCGTAATTCTGTCCTGATTGGGATGGATTATGCACTCCAAATTGCAGTAATTCAATTTGGAAGTAGATGTTAAACTGTGTAATTTATTTCAATTCTGTATGTTTTATGTTATTATGTTCACCTTTCTAGATAATTTAAATTCCCCAAATTTGAAAGGTATTGCCCTCTCCTTCTGCTTTTGTTGCATAAGAAATTACTTCTCCATTGATTATTACAGAAAAGTGACACAACACTATAATATATACTGTAATACTTGTGTATAAATTCTCAATTGATTCCCATGTAATGAATACATTGTACTTTATAATACCCAGCTGGGAGAAACAGCCATAATATTAATTGAACATATTTGACTGAACATCTAGTTTCTGGCCAGTGTTCTGAAATTTAACTTCCATTTTCCCATTTCCTTCTTATTGATTTAATCTGCACTTTACTAGAATATAATTTAAACTGCCAGGTGTATTATGCACTGTGGTCACTATAGTTATATGAATTGTATGGCTGAAGTTATACTAATGGCTCAATTAAGTATATATTTGTCATATAGCATATTTTCTTTTGCATTGGCATGTGGAAGAGAAAATGGAAGAGTCGGAGGTGCATATGCTGTTCTTCAAAGCTAATTCAGCATAAATACAACTTATTCAATTATTTACCAAAACAGTTGGCTAATCTATTGTTCAAGGAGCTGAAAGTCAGCTGATTTATAGGTAATCTGATACAATACTTAGTTGTTTGATTCCCAGACAGGGTTGTACCTTATCTTTTCATTATGAGTCAGATAACCATAACTTTTCAGGGAGAAAGCTTTGAAAGTCCTGCTCAGCTAGTTTTTCTTTAAGAAAATATGTTTCTGTATGCTAAAGCAATAATATGGTTTAAGGTACATCATTTATTCAAGAATCAGTGACACATTCTGTTCTTTATACTTTGCTAACTTTATCACATCAGAAAAGTTGGCAGGAAATAATCCTGTGCATGTGGGTTTACAAAGGTTTCTGCAGATAGATTCAGATGCTCCCAGGGTATGTAGACCTAGAAATGTATCTTACATTTTTAACACTGTATATCTTCAAGAAGTGCTCCTTTAGACTATAGTTTTATCATCTGAAGTCTTAACATGCAATTATTGTCATCACGGTCCTTAAAAGCAGAGTAACTCCAAATGCATTGGACTTTAGTCATTTTTTTTTTGCTTTTGTACATAGGTTTGTTTCTCCCTCTTTACTGTTTCCTCTCATAATCTAAAAAATATCTAACAGTGGACCCTGATGTGGTTTTTATTTGTTTGATCGCTTTATTAGCAAAATCTTAATTCGACGATGAACCCTGAAATGGATTAAAGTATAGTTTAGTGAAGCATATATAACTAAAAAGAGATCATGAACTTTAAGCCAGATAATTTCTGTGGTAATATTGATGGTAAGAACCGAACAGAAAAACAATTGGAGTCATAATTCCTGTTCACCCCAATAAAAGTAGCATGAAAATAAGCAACCTTTTACATGTCTGGTGTTAGAAAAAAGAATTGTCATTCGGTTACTAAGTCTTTTTTTTAAAAATCATTATTTCTCCTTGTGGAAGTCAACTGAGAGGCCATTGTGTTATTTTACTTCTGTTTCCTGTACAGAAGTTTGAGCTGTTGTTAGTTCTGTGCCGTGGAAGGGAGGAGTTTGTGTCTCTATAGCTGCGCCTTCAAGAGCGGAAGCCTATCATATTTCACCCTAATCCTAATTGATAGCTATAGCCAAGCTTATTGTTAACGAGAATCGCTCCGGAGATTCTTCCCTGAGCCTTTTCGTTTTAGGCAGAAAGCTACATGGCTGGTTTGGGGGAATCAGAATGCCTTTTCCGCAGAGAAAAGAGAGAGCTGCTGTAATTTATATCCTCCTCGCCTGGCAACTTGCTAACGGCATGCATTTTTTTCTGATGAAAGGAGCTCTTGGTTTCTCTACGTGATAGGAGAGGAGCCTGGATTACAAGCACACTGGAGGGAAGAGATGGACTTTGGATGAAAGCGGGGGGAAAAGCCAAAATCTGTGTATTTTTCGGGATTGTACTTCGACACTCCTAATCTGATTTCCTGGAGGTTGTTTTCAGCGTGTCCGTCTGTTTTGCTTGCTTCTATTGTGTTGTGCTTGACAGCTCGGAAAGTGGGCAAAAGCAGAATTAGCCACTTGGATTTATGTTCGATTGAGTTTTAAAATGAAGAAGTGTGTTACTTATTTTAAAACATGTACACGCCCACACCTGTGGTAAAGGAAAAGGAACGGGAGAAGATTTAAGAGCGTTCTTAATTGTTGCAATATTGCATTTGGGGATTTTTTTTTTTAAAGAGAAAATGAAACAGGAGGGTTCCTCAAAATCACTGCGGTTTAAATCTAATCCAGGATCCCTTTCACGTGCCGTAAGCTGGATAAACTTCTCTACGCTGTCCAAGCAAACAAAAAGGTTATTTCGCAGTGATGGTGAACTCACATCCATATGCGGGGAGCAAGTGGGAGAGGATGAGAACTGGATCTACAGACCACAACACAGAAATGGTGATGGTTGTTTTTATATTCAATCCAGATCTCATCTTTTTAATTATGCTTTGTAAGATTGTGCTTCATTGTTCCCATACTCCTTTTCATTTTCTCCACAAGCGTCTCTGTTGACCTTCTGGATTCTGGGGCGTTTCTTGATAATGCAACCTGCTGTTTTATTGTATCCTTACAAAATCATTCTTCCTAAGAGGCTAGCCTATGAAAACAGGATTTGCGTTGCTGTGCTTTTTAATGTGGCAGTTTGTTGTGACAAAGGATTTCTCTGAGATTGCGTGTGGGGAGGGGAACTGAAATTTAATGGGCCTAAAGATCCAAGACAGGGAAACGTTAATTGCAAAAATACAATCTTCAGTCATTTTTGGAGAGATAATCAGTGCATGTAACAGACACATGTGTAACAGGTGTATGTAAAGCAAAAGATAAGGTTTTCTTTCTTGCTTCACCTGTGGATGGGGTTTAATAGTTTCTGGAAGGTGGAACCCTAAGGAACATGTATTTATATATTTATTAGTCTCGTAAGTGTATTATGCCAGAAATGTGCTATACAAATAAATGACTTTATAATTTGATTGGAACTTTTGGCTTAGCTTCATGTGAGATTTGTGGCATTCTGGCAAGGCAGAATTATTAGCTTTAGCTAAAATTGTTTCTAGACCGGAGGAATGGTGATTCATCCACCTTTCTGAAAACTACACAGACACATCCTTGAAGTCCTCAAGAGCTGAGTTTCACCTGAAAATGTCTTTACCTTTGCTCTACTTCTCAACTTCCTTTCTCACAATGGCGGTTTCTCCCCTTCCCCCCCCAAATCAAAGTGTTTTCTACTTGTGAGTAATTGCATGCCTCATTTGTCATCTCTTATAAAACATGATCAGGACTTTGCTTTACAGCATGCTAAAATAATAATTATCTTTTTGGCCAGTATTGTAAGGACCACCTATAATAATCCAGTGAGTTAGCTATTGTACCATTAGAATTTATACATAATAAAAAAAATCATAGCAAATGATAGGCTGTATTGGAAACTGCAGTTGTTTAGTTTATATTTTACTGAAAAAGGCATAATGTATTTTTGAACATTGAGAAAATCAGTCACAAATGTTGAAAGAGCACTTGTGTGAAACAACCCCATGATAGCTTCAAACTTCATAGCGTGGGAAAAATGAGGATGGGTATGTATCTATTGTTTTATGGCACTTGAAAACTTGTGAGTTCTTGTTTGGATGCCGAATTTATTTTGTTTCCTGCTGTGGCACCCTGCTAGATACCCAAAGATCTTCCAGTAAAAGTAAATGGCTATTCAATTTCTCCTACATTCAGCGAGGTCTTTCCATGGTGCATTTTCTCTTGCTTTGAAGCTCTGTTTAAAAGAGATGAGACTGAAAGATAGTGGGAGGAGGCAGAGAAGAGAAAAAGAGACTAGACGAAATTACTGTAAATCAGCCTGAATTTTCATGACTTCACTTCTAACATTAGTCAAAGTCTTCAATGTCATTGGTAAGAGTAGTAAAAAGAATTTAATGAAAAAGCATTTACTAAACCATCCTCTTAAATGCAATTGTGTTAAGTCAGCCACTTTTCAGAAATGATATACCAAATTTTAAAAGTTATTTTTAAAATGGAAAATCTAGAATCCTGAAAAACTGAAAAGATGTTTGGTCAAATCTGTTTTTTTTTTTAAAAACTGGGTCATTTAGAGGGTAGATTTATAAAACAAAAGTTTGGTAATTGATATTAAAGCAATTTAATAATAAAATAAAAAATTCTGAAACATAAGGTTAATATTAAGTTAATATTACAGTAGGTTAATAATCCTAACCCTTGTATATTTTGTACCAAGAAATTCATAATAGTCACAGCATTAATTTTTTTTTATTTTTAGTCCTCTAAAGTAAACAATGACACACTAATGCCATATATGCAGTACAGGTAATGATAAACTTGGCACTATTTCTGTGGTCAATTTTTGAAGTCCATGTGTGAACATTTTAAATTCAGCATATATTGCAAATATCCATGAACACACCTGGAGTTTACATTGCCCTGTGCACTGATTCATCTCCAGAAACTTGATATATGTACGATATGAGTAATATTACCATGTTTCCACTGATGATTGCTTTATAAGGTCTGTCTATGAGCCCAAAAGATTTATTGGTTTAAGAGCTCCAAAGCAACTCTGTCATAGTGTTAGAAACACTCAGAAGTGATTGCAGTTGTAATAATTTCCCAGTCAGGCAGACTAACCTTTGGACTAGAAACTGGAGATTGCAAAACAACCCCAGGTAAGAATGTCTGGTCTGAATAATGTGAAAAAAGCAAATATATGATGATTTCTTTAAAAAAAACAACTATGAAATCAAGTTTCCTCTCTTCCTGAATTCAGATTACAAATAGTATGGTAGTATAATAATCTTGGATCAGAATCCCTAGGCATAAAGTTCAGTTATTTGTAAAATCCAATGAATTATTTTTCAACTCTAATCTTTGAGAATTGTTCCAAAAAACGGCACCAGAGATTAGCATGAGGAAAATTTATTTACAGAATACAATGTAGAGACATATGCATGACCTTATTCAATTGTTGAAATTAACCTACTCATATTTCTAAATAGTTGTTTTTCTCAAAGCTGTTCATTGTAAGGCCCTTATTCTTGAAATGCCTACCCTTCAAGTTGAAGTTCTTAAAATTATGAGGTAAATAACGAAGAGGCCAATACCATCCTTTGTGAAACATCCTTTCTTATATAATGTTGAATGTGGCTAAAAAAAGCAAGTTGTCCTTAGTAATTTGTAACCCATTTTGTTTCCAAGAGTATTTCATAAACTAAAATGAATTATATATTTCAGAAATTCTGTGGTTTAAACTTAACATTTAGAATAGACCCTGGAGAAATGCTGGCATGTTAATGTTCTTACTTTGCTTTTTTCATAACTGATCTACTGGGTATTCAGTTAAATTATCAGGTTTACATGAAGTTGGATTGAAATCAATTTGGCTTGCATGTAAGGCTAAAAGTAGGAACTCAAGGAGAGAACATTTAATCAAAATGTGCTAGAAGCTGCAGTACCACAAGTGTGTTACCCAGATGTTAAGTCTATTTCTTTGAAGTTTGTTGCTTCAATGTTTGAAACTTAGCATTGTATACTAATCACAGTTTTTTTTCTTATGAGATGCGTAAATAAATAAAAATGTTTAAAAACATTTTTGTTAGGTGGCTGACTTCTTTTAAATTGAAAAGGACAACAAATCTAGCAAAACAAATGTAATTATGTGATATATTATGCAGAAGTAAGTAATGTATTTAAGATATATGTTCTCTTTTGTTGACTATATTGTCATTAGATTTTCTTGCAAGGGCTAGTTTTTCCTTTAATGAGAGTTCACATACTCAGCCAGTGTAGGAATGGGAGAAAGATGTGGGAATGAACATACTTCATTGATTTGGGGGTTAGATGGGTAGCATTATTGTACACTTGACTCATATATAAAATAAACAAACCTATTGCATAGAGCACAGTAAGGGGTAGAATGAGAGGACTTTGTATCCCTGTAATTGGACAGCATCTATAAAACTCTTTTATTACTTATAATGATAAGGATAGCAGTTGATTAATGTTTAAAAAATTATTTTTATTGGAATAATGAATACAGGTAGTCTGACTGACAACAGAATGACTGTTTGAAGTTACTACAACATCACTGAAGAAAGTTGATTTTGATTGTTTTTCACCCTTTCAACCATTGCAACATCCCCATGGTCATGTAATCAAAATTCAGATTGCTTGGCAACTGATTTACATTTATGATCATTGTGACAAGAAAGATCATAAGCTGGGGCAAAACTCACTTAACTATCTCGCTTAGCAATGTAAATTTCGGGTTCAATAGTGGTTGTAAGTTGAGAACAAACTGTAATGGGGTGTGACTGTTTCAAAATGCTTGAAGTAGTGCAAAAGTACCCTTGATTTTAGTTAGCACAGGGGTCGGCAACCTTTTGGACCTCAGAGACCACCAAACTCATAATTTTAGATCCCAGGGATCACTAACTGGTTCTGTGGGTGTGGCCTAATTTGTGGTTGTAGCTTGATGGTCATGTGACTGGCTGGGCTTGTCTTGTATGTAAATATTATAAATGTTTATATAAATATTGAATTTTTTATAAAAAAAAAGCAACTTTTACCCAAAAGCAGGCAGGCAGATTGAATTGCTCACAGAATCACAGATTCATTCAGAAATCTATCTATCTGCCATTGGCTAGCTCAGTCTGTCATATAAAATTTGCTTGCAAGCAAACTCACAAAATTAACTCACAATACACCATGTATGTAAATATTGATTTTTTTATTAAAAAAGCAACTTTTACCCAAAATCAGGCAAAGCAGGCAGATTGAGTTGCTCACAGAATCATTCAGTGATCTATCTATCTGCCATCAGCTAGCTCAGTCTCTCAAATTTGCTTGCGTGAGTTTGCACTGAATTTGCTTGCAAGCAAACCTTCAGTCCTAAGGGAGGTTCGGCTGTGCTTAGCTAGAAAGCAAGAAATCCAACCATTTCCTGCTTCCTAGCTAATCTAAATCTCCTGGCACAGCAGCACAGATGATGGTCAGAAAAAGAAAAATAGCAACTTAGCAGACAAGTTTGCCCGGTAAGGAATGAGTGTGCAGGGAGGGTTCCCGCAGGTCATGTGGACTGAACAGCCTTGTGTTTCTTTGCAGCCTGGATTAATTGCTTTGGGGGGGGTGCTCTGGGGGTGAAATTTCTCAGCGGACCACCAAAATTTTCTCACGGCCCACCAGTTGGCGATCGCTGAGTTAGCATATGTTGGAATTATTATACAAATTGTATTATTGAAGATTGCTTTAAACAGTCTTGTGAGTATCAAATGTGGCAATTTTTATTTTGTATACAGTAGTATACTATTCCAACTTACCATGTGATGCTGATGGGGTTGTTTCTGAGTACTTGGAAGCTGTGGAATGATAGGCTTTAGTTCAACCCTAGCAAGACCAAGTGACTTTGGGTTCTAGGGTTGCCCAATCTAGTGATTTTCCATCTATAGTTCTTGATGGGATAGCAGACCCTCAGACAGAAGTGGTGCACAATTTGGGGATTTTCCTGGATTCAAGTCTTGTATTTGAAGAACAGATGTTGACCATAGTCAGGAGAGTTTTTGTAGTACTCCATCTGGTGTACTAATTTTGCCTTTTCCTGAATCAGCACTGTTTATTGTCACTCATGCCTCCCAAGTAGCTTACTGAAATGTGCTATACATGTATGGAGCTGCTCTTGAAGATCACTCAGAAGCTGCAGCTAGACCAGAACATAATAATGCAAGCAGTTATGGCCATACCTCTCATCTACACTTGTTTCCAGTAGGCTTCTGGAGGACCTCCTATGTCTCCTCTAAAATACTTCATTGGATGAGATTGGATGAGGTTTTAAGTGGGACTTCTCTCTAATTGTTTCTGTCTGTCTCACTAAATTTAAACAGGAAGGGAATGTTCCAGGTTGCAACTATTAAACAGTACCATTTGATGGAAACAGAGAGACCTTTTCTGTCATAGCACATGCCCTATGGAATATGAGATTTACACAGCCCTTACATTTTGTAAGTCCTTAATGACCTGGGTGACTCCTTGAGCATGGGGTTTGGAGGTGGGTGAACCTATCAGATTGTTTTTTTCTTATGGATTAAGTTGAGTTTATTCTTGGGTACCATTATTTTATTAGTAATTGTTTTTGTTTTGGCTTTTAATACTATGTTGGCTGATGAGAATGAAAGTCAATAAGATTGGAAGCTATATACATTGATTTGAGTAAATAAATAATCAAAATATCACACAAAAGGAAGCTTGGTCTTTTCATGCATCTATTATATTCTGGCAGCATAACCTGATTAGATTTTTTCTCACAATTTTACTGTGCTTGCACTAATCAAATGCTTATGTGTGTCATCAGATCATTGGCAGCTTGGTAAGTTCCAAAGTTCTGGTTTGACTTTAGCATATTTCTGGGATGCTACTTGCTTCAATGTAATTTCTGAAAGTCAGTTTGAATTAAACGTTAATTTATAACAACATAGGCTGTAAAAAATAAGTGATGGCATATATATTATCAGAGTGGTCACATGAAGTAGCTTTTCAGGAAATAGGAAGTTCTTAAAGATGAAGAGAAAAGATGTGGAAATTTTGAGAGTATAGAAATTGAAATGTGAAGTTTTATGTCTCGTATTTCAGAGACATTTGTGTCTCTCCCTTATACTGCTCAGAGAGACACAATGGCCTACATCAGGGCTCAAACTGAAGGCCTGGGGCCTGGATCCAGCCACAGGACACTTAGATTTGGCCCGTGGGGCCTCCCTGAAAACAGTAAAGAACTGGCCTGCAGTACCTCTGCCAGCAAAGACGGAGCTCGGGAGGGCTGCCCTCCCGAGCTCCGTTTTCATTGACAGAGTTACAGGAGGCCATTGCAGCTGAAAACGGAGCTTGGGAGCCCATTTTTTCTGGCAGAGCACTCAGGCCCCCACAGGTGTTCCCACACATGACATTGAGCTGGCTACACCCACCCTTGCCATGCCCACCCCAAGATCAAACACAAACCTGATGCAGCCCTCAATGAAATCGAGTTTGACACCCCTGGCCTAAATGACCTTTTGAATTCTTACGATTCAGTGAAATTTATTTTATAATAATTAATTTATATATATCAGCAATGAAAGTTAATTATAAAATGAATCTCATTAATTGCAGTATACCCGAGCTGCGTTTATGTGGTAATACAGAACAATCTTGTGATATTAATTGGAGTGCTCTTGAAAATGTATGTTCAAAATCCACTATTATGAGTATAAGAATATCTTGCCACTCTTAGGGTTTTATGGAAGTTTATCTTCCAATCTTCCAGTCTATGTGTATGATTAAGTGCCAGAATGAAAACCATAGAGACCATGAATTCTAGTCCCATCTTGAGCAAAAATCCAGTTGGATGACCTTGGTCTAGTCACGCTCTTTCAGCCCTAGGAAGGAGTAATGGCAAACCACTTCCAAAATCTTGCAGCAAGACTTCAGGGACTTAATCCAGTTAGTTTCCATAAATCAAAAAATTGACTCAAAAGCACCAAATTATATAAATATATAATTCACTAAACTAAAGTGGTTCTCTTATGATATTCAGATCACTCCCTATTGACTTCGGAGTTCCCTTCAGCCACTTCTTATCACAGTGAGGAAGGCCCTATTGTTATTTCTCATGCACCTGATATCAGTTTTGTTGAGTTTCAGAGAGAAATGGGGTAGTTCCTGAGGCTCTGGTGCATAGATTCATGGGACCTTGTTCACTGCCTGGAATTAAGAGATCATTGCTATAAGAACTCTCTCAGTTCCTAGATCCTGGAGAACCCCTAGTTTTCAAAGGGATTCCATGAAGTGGCAAAAGAGATACCTAGAATGCCACTGAAAGAAAATGAAGAGTAAACCTGAGCAAGCACAGGAAGATTACTTCAAGTAGTTAAATGTTATCATTTTTCCACTCTTACTGCAACAACAGATTGTCAGCTGTGGCCTTGTATGAAGAGTTCTAGGAATTTCTCAGATAAACTTGTTTAGATCCATGCAAATCCTTTGGAGTTGATTAAGACATAGTATGGTTATTGGGAAAGAGTTCAATCCTTGTGGTCAAAGGAATACACAAAGGCACTGGGGCTATAAGTGCAGCCATATTGTATTAAAGCTATGTTTTTTCCAGTTGGTTAAAGCCTCCTGGGAGATGATGTATAGCTGGATCTAGTGGTGGTAAATGGATTTTTGAAATAAGGGATGTTTTCTCTAGCTTTTAAAGATGTAGAGCCCACCTACTTCGTCAACATTCCAGGACCCACTAATACTGCATAAATTGTGTCTTGTCTCCAACCTTCTTTTTTTTTAGGGAAGGTTTAACAGATTAACAGATAATCAGAGTTGGAAGGGACCTTGTAGGTCATCTAGTCCAACCCCATGTCCAAGCGGGAGACCCTACACCATTTCTGACAAATGGCAGTCCAATCTCTTCTTGAAACTTTCAAGTGATGGCGCTCCCACAACTTCCAAGGGCAAGCTGTTCCATTGGTTGATTGTTCTCACTGTCAGAAAGTTTCTCCTTATTTCCAGGTTAAATCTCTCCTTGTTCAGTTTCCATTGCTGAGAAGGAAGTCAGTTAGCAGCTTCAGAGTGTCCTGGAGGAAAGTGATTACCTTGATCTTTTCAGTCAGGTTTCAGAGTACAGTAATGAGATAGCACTGATTATGCTTATAAACGACCTCTAACAAAATTGAGGTTTATTTATGAATGAATGATTGAATGAATGAATGAATTTTAGGACTGCTTGAAATCGATCAGGCAACTTAAAGAATTTGAGTATTCAAAGTAAATACAAATCAGAAGAAATTAAAATGGTGATTAAAAATGCAAAGCTAGCAATTATAAATTTCTAAAAGTGGTGCAGCTAGAGGGTATATGTGATTTAGATAGCAAGCTGTTCCATAAAAGGAAAGCTGCTACAAAAACATCCATCGTTAGGCTCCCGATAGGCAGGAATCTCATGTGGCAGTTATCTCAATAGGATGATCAGAAACTATTGAGGAAAGGCAGTTCCTAAGGTACTCAAGCCTTAGCCATGTAGGGAAGGGGAGATGTATCCAACTGGGGCTTTTTTTTTCTTTTTTTGTCTTAAGCAGCTTTCTGTACCATTTTTATACTATAGTATCCTCCTGGATTTAAGGGTTTAGAATGAGCAGACTGTGTAAATGGTTCTCCTTCTTCCTCTGAGACCCATTCCAATCAGTGTTGATAGTAGGAGAGACCTAGTACTAGACCTGCCATACTTTTTTTGTTCTTAACATTTATATGAAAACTCTGAGTGAAGTTATTCATTGGCATACTCAGATACCACCGCCTGATGATGTTTAGCTATACCTCTCTATCCTGGGTCAAGCAAGTAATGCTATCAAGGTTCCTTTCAAGTGTCTTGAAACTGTTAATGGAAGGAGGCAAATGTGAAGAACAGGATTTATTTTAACTGAAGCAAGAATAAGTAGAGTTTTGGATTGTGGGAATGTTCCATCTTCAGTTCTCAATGTGTTGTGCTCCCAGAGAGAACTGATGTACAGTTTGGAAGTCCTGTTCGACTCTTAGCAGGAAGAGCAGGTGGCAGCTGTGCCCAAAAGAAGCTTCATGCAAATCCATGTGCCAGTTATGTATGTCCATTGATGGACCAGGAAGCCCTCTCCATACTCACTCACACCCAAGCCAATTCTTATTTGGACTACTGCAGCTTGCTATATGAGCTGTGCTTGAAGGCCATCTAGAAGTTGCACATGGTCTATGTACAGTGGTACAGATAGGGGTATGTGTGTGTGTATCCAATACACTCAAGAAACACCATTATTTTTGAGAGCTACACTAGCTATTCATAGGCTTTTAGGTGTAATTCAAGTTGATTACTATCTATAAAGTCCTTCATGGCACAAGAGCAGGTTATTTGTCGCTGTCTTTGCACATTCCTCAAGATCTATCAGGGAAATATAAATAGATCTCAAGTTATGAGCACAATTGAGCCCAAAATTTATGTTGGTAAATGAAAAAAAAATGTGGGGTTTTTTGCCCCATTTTAAAGTAGGTTTTTTTGGCCACAGTTGTTAAGTGAATCTTTGCATTTGTTAAGTTAATAACATGATTGCTAAGTGAATCTGGCTTCCGCATTGAGTTTGCTTGTCAGAAGGTCGCAAAAGGGAATCACATGATCCCGGGACATTGTGACCATCATGAGTCAGTTGCCAAGTGTCTGAATTTTGATTGTGTGAGCATGGGGATGCTGCAATAGTTGTAAGTATGAAAAATGATCATAAATCACTTTTTTCAGTGCCGTTGTGATTTTGAATGGTCACTAAATCCACTAGCGTAAGTCAAGGTCTACCTGTATGCCCTGAGTCCCTTCTATGAACAATGTTATCTAGCAGGAGGTATGTCTTCTTTGTTGTAGCATCTGCCCTTTGGAACAACATATCTCTACCTCAGGGCTGTCAAACTTGCGGCATCAAGTGACGTATCGTGATTTTTTTTCCCCTTCACTAAACTGGGCGTGGGTGTGGCCAGGACATGACGCATCCAGCCTGAGTTTGATAGCCCTGCTCTAAAGATTCCAATGCCTTCCATTGGCCTCCCAGAAACCCTTGAAAACCTGTTTTCCCCCCTCTAGCATAAGGCCAGAATGTTGAATGACCTTGACTTCTACCAATATCAGGTTGGAATGTGTTGTGGTTTAGCTTTGGTTGTGTGGATCTGTGGTGTGTCTTTATGATTTTTTAAAAATTCACCCAGAGTTGATATTCATGATTTAGGCACCTTATGCCTAAAAATCATATCAAGAAAAGAAAGAATTATCAGCAACTCTTGATTTTCTGGTTTAATCATGATATGTCTTGTCCTTATCTTTCTTTTCTTATGGTACTACTGGTTTTGTTTTGTTGTTGTTGTTCAGTTGCTAAGTCATATCTGACTCTTCACAATCCCATGGACCACTCCTTGTCCCATCCTCTACTGTCTCTCAGAATCTGCCCAAACCTATGCCAACTGTGTCAATGACCCTATTTAACCAACTCATCTTCTGTTTCTTCCTTCTCCTTTCCACTCCACTATCCTTGACAAGAAAACTCCATAGAGAGCACCAAAAGGCTAAAAGGTACTACTAGTGCAATCTATCAATCACAGTTTATTTTATGTGTGATCTGTGATTTAAATTTAACAATAATCCCGGCATGTAAATTGAATTAAAATTACATTTTACAATATAAATAAGTTTAAATCATAGTTTCTTAGTTCAGATATAAAAGAAATTCATTATTTCAGAAATAATATTACAATGTGCAAGAGGATGGAGGATAATATATTTTTAATTAAAATAGCATAATTAGGTTTTAGTCATGTTTCTGACATTAGATTGAGACAAAAATATCCCTAGTTCAGCATCTTTGGCCAGGAGAAAGGATGCTGCTATATTAAGATAATATAGAGAATCCAAGAATAGGGCACACTTCTTTGAAGCTCCGGAAATGGGAACAGCTTGTCCTAGAAGTTGTGCAGTAACTGATCTCTGCCACTTTTCTAATTCAAAGTTGGCACAAAGGACTGATGGGTGTTTGGCAGCCATGTATTTTAGGCAGATGGAAATCCTGCTGTAAAATCTGCAATAGTTATGAAATGTTTTGCTTTCCCCTCTCCCTCTCCTTTTTCCTTCCCTCCCTTTCTGTTTCTCTACCCCTTACATGCACACATGTGTAAACAGAGTCTGAAACACTAGTAATTGCTTAAAATTCCAAAGTAATAACTACTTCTGGTTTGCTATCTGATACCATAATCACATGGATAGTTTAGATAATTATGTTGCATTGACAACTAATGTTAACTTGGACATGCTGAAACTATAGGCTAGATTTATAGTGGTTTGCAAGAGTATAATTCAATTTGATTTAGATTGTTATAGTGAGTTAAATTTGGAATTTTCCTGGAAAAAATAAATAAACTATAGAACCAATATTAGTACTATTTTTATACTTTTTTTTGATGCAGCTACATTAATATTGCTTTTCTTTATTTTATTGCTTTTCTTTTCTTTATAATTTTATTAAGCATTACAGTTAAACAGATAAGAACAAATACAAATTAAGAGATAAAAGTATAAAAAGAAAAATTAGAAAAGAAAGAAAAAGAAAAACAAACATGGAAAAGAAAAAAGAATACATACACACACACACAATATAAAGAAATTATTTACCCTCTCATAAAGTATAAACATTTTTAGTAACCTATCACCTTCTTTTAAAATATAACAAATTATCTCTTTGTGCCCTATTTCATCTATTATCTATAATCTTTATTGTCTCATCAAAAGCAAAAAGTCCATTAAGGGTTACTGGAAAAAACAATTTTTAACCTTGATCAAATAAGCCAACTTCATGTGCGTTCCTTCTACTTCTATTAATCTTGATCTTTAATTCCTTCAAATAATATTCTAGAACTTGATTTCTTTTCATTTTTTTGTTTGTATCACAAAATTATTTAACACTTTAACAAGCTTTTTCTTGTAAATCCAATATTGAAAAATTATCCAGGTCATTTACTCATTTGTTAGTTATTTCTATATCCATTTTAATTATTAAGATATCAGCTGATTTCTTTTGTATGCCAATGTAACTTTTTTTTCATATTCTTATAGCCTGTCATTTTAAAATCACTTTCAGATCAGTCACAATCTAGTCAGGTAATATTTGTTCCTTTTCTATAATTTTTGTATACAGTCTATCTATAGAGGCAGACACTTTTAAAATTAACTTCTGGATCCATTGTTCACAAATATCTATCAGTACATCCATTAGTTTGTTCCATTCTGTATTAGTAAATAAAATTTAAATGATCATCTCCTTTAGTTGTAATCTTTAGTTCCTATCCTAACATTTTTTTAACCATTCAAAACAGCATTTCTCCATGTAAAGGCTTCTTATATTGTCATCAATTTCAAAATCTTATTTCAAATCCATTTGACTCTTAATCCATTTGTAATTTTTGAATGCTAATCACCATTTTGCTGTTTATTCAAAATATTTTTTTTAGTTTTTAAACTTGTATTTAAAATTTATTTTGCTAAGGACTCAAAGAGACTCACCCAGTGCTCTAAAAACTGCCCTTGTGGAGGTTCCTAATACAGGAATTAAAAAGCAGCTAAAAAGCAATTTCTGAAAGCAATTAAGAAATGAGCCTATATTAACATTATGTCCATATAGATTATTATGTTTTGATGGTGAGCTTGTTCAGAAACCCTCAACTCTCAGTCATTCTACTCATAAGCCAATCCTGCAGTCCACACTAGAGGAGTCATAGTCTGGAGTACAAGTGTGCAATCTCCCAATCTCTCCTTTTTCTAGAGAGATATTACTGACCAGTGTTCACAGTGTGACTGCTGACCTCTCTTGCAATGCTATCCCTTCTGCTTCAGGGACATCTAATTTGCTATGAATCCTCACTGGAAGTAGGTAGTACTGCTTTTCTATCTGTAATTTATTTAAGTGTTGGAAGGAAGGAATAATTAAACTTTTAGCAGATTTCACCATTCTTGGAAAAGTTCTTTCAACTTGGGTTAGTGGATGCTTTCTTGGTTTCATTCAGCCTTAAGAATCATCACATTTGGCCAGTTCAGAATTATGTCTTTTTAAAGCAATAATCCCACAGACATAATTTCTGATCTAGTCAGTATTGTAGGTATTCTACTTTTTTCTTGTGTTCTTAGCTTAATATTTTATGAAACTCAGTGCTTTCCTATTTGGAAAAAAAATTGTTTATCATAGAGATGGATCAGGCTTTAGACTAAAGTCAGCAGTTGTGACAAACAGCGGACAGATTTTGGATGCAGAAGTTTCTAATTATTTTTCCTCACTGTGTTCTAAATTGCTTCTAATTACTAGGCTCCCCTGTGAGTTACCAAACCTATTTATCTGGGAGCTACTGCCTGCATACAGTATGTTTTGTTTCTCCTTGTGTAATGGTAGGGTCTAAGTAGGTCAATTTCCCATTGTTTTAGCTTTTTTTTTTCTCTTTTCCTGTTCTTCCTTCCTTTTCTCTTCTTCATAAAGCAGAATCTCTTTGAATTTTCAGAACTCCAGTTTTCAGAGAAGACTGGCAATAAAGAGAAAGAAAAAGAAAGGGTGGATCAAAATTTTTCTCCTTAATTGCTGTGGATGAAGGAGCAAGTAATGTTTGCTGCAAGTGATAACTTTAAAAGAAAGGGTGACCTTTTTAAAATCTCAGACTAAAATCCAAATTAAGGAAGAACTAAGATGTTCAAGTCATTTTTAAGTGAGCATTATGTGTCACTGAAATTGGTCTTATAGAGCAATGAATTATGACACTCAACTTCATTTTCCCCCAGGAGATTGGCCTTTTATTAATCCCAATTTGAAAGTGCTTGGGGGAATCATTTTTCTAGCCCAGATGAAATTTAATAAGTTGCAATATGTTACCCAGTTATCTCTGATGCTTTGGTTTGAAAAACGTGATGGCGATTTTTTTTTATTATTCCAACATGTTATCATTGGCAGAAACTCAAAGGTACCTTAGTAGAAAAAATTATTAGATTCCTGAAAGTTAACCCTTTCCCTGGAATGTTTTCCTACACATGAATTCTACATGCATGCACATAGACATCTGCATATTCAAAAAATATGTATATTGTGTGTATATGCATGTTTGTGACAGGTATGTGTACACATTTGTACATGTGTGTGCACTGAATCAATTTTGGGGGGAACAATTGTCTCAGCACATTAATTTGTTTGGGACAAGAAAGTTATGCAGAAGCTTATGGGTATGATTTATGTATAAGAATCATAGTTATTTAGTATGTCAGTTTGTGCACCTGGAATCTAATTTTGCACCTGGCTAGTAACATATTTAATATACTGTTTTTTTTTTAAAATTAATAACATTATTTGTGCACATTTGTTTTCAGGAAGATAAGAATATTGAAAACCTTGTCCCTGAAATATGAATTTTATAAATATTATTGTGCTGGTTTAAAATAAGTTTATGGCAGATTTCAATACGTGTATCCAACAAATAACAAAGTGCAAATTAGTTTTGGCCATTTAGGTAAATATATAGTTGTTTGCTGACATTCTATATCAATGCTTTATATTATGTTAGTATAATTTTATATAATTAAATACACCCTATTGATTCATAATTAAAAGAATATATTGCTTACATCATTTAAAATAGTAAAAGGTTAATTGAACACTGCAGGAGATAGTAGCAGGCTTGGATATTAAAGCCCAGCCAAAGGAATCAGTACCTTTCGGAGTGAAATATTTTAGTAGCAACAGAGGAGTAGAAATAAAAATTAATTGCCAGAGGTAACTTTAGTTTCAGTGCAGCCATGGATAAGGCTTTCACACATTTGTTATAATCAGTCTTGTCTCAACTAGATTTCATTTGGCATGTACAGGTAGTCCTTGAGTTACGAATGTAATGGAGCCTGCCCATTCCATTCGTAACCTGAGGATTCATGGGAGTGAATCTCCTACCTTTAACGGGATCACTCCCTCTTTTCGCCTATGCATTCGCTAATTGAATACGCGGTTCATTAACTGCACATGAGGTATTTCAGGGTGGGGAATCCATGGGCCTAGTGATGGAAAAGGCCACATGCTTAAGACCACCCAAAGCCTCCCAGACCCACTGAAATTTCTCCATACAATTGCTTTTGACTGCCACCCAATTTGCCATACTGGGTCACTTAACATGCAAAGATCTAGCAAGCTGTCGCCTCTCAGCCACACGTGCCCTCTGCAGCTCCATTTTGATGTGCACAGGTCTTACCTGGCACTTTGCCGACCAAAATGGAGCTCTGTTTAGGCCTATGCATGCCTCGCCTGGCACTTCACAAGCCAAAATAGAAGTTCAGAGGAGGTGGGCCCAGGCATGCACTCCATTTTGGCTGGCAAAGTGCTGCAACATTAGTAGTTTCAGGACTTGTTTGTAAATATTGGGGGGCGCTGATCACCTAACTACAAATATTCGCTAAGGGAATACTTGTAACCCTTACAATACAGGGATTACCTGTATTTCTTTCACCCTCATTAAACCTTAAGAAAACAGGTCTTTTAGGACATTTGAACTCCATATAGGGTAACAATTTCATAGAGAAGGAATGTTGAAGAAGGATGGAGTAAAAAAATAGCTTCTAAAGTTGAACAATACTGAAAAGATTGTAAAGTGCTTTACAAGCATAAAATTCAGTGCAAAAATTTATGGAGTTGGGTATCCGATCTGACTATTAAAGCACAATTCCCAATGCCAAAATTTTGAGCAAAATAGTCATAGGCAATATTTTTGTAACTCAGAAAAGTTATCAACCAGAGTCATGAACTACATAATCTTTGAATTATAATGTAACTAAACAACTAGCCCATTTAAACATTATGAATATTATTTATATTTTTAATGAACTTAATAAATAATTTAAATAATTTTTTTCTTTGCTATCAATTGCCACATTTTATGGTTACTAACTTGGTGAAAAGTCTGTGTGGTTGGTTTTTCTAATGTGCAGATCCAGTTCATTATTAAACACATAGTGATGTGCATCTCTTCACTGTGGGTTAAGGAATCATATTTTCAAATTGGCAGGCCTGATCTAATGATTACCAACTTAAACCATGTTCCCCTGCTGGAACATAACTCATTCGAGTCCAGTAATAAACTTTGCCTGATTAGCTGCACCTGCTAACATCCCCAGGGCGAAGCAAATACTTGATTGTCATTGGTATAAATCTCAAATGATAGCTGCTGTCCCTTTTCTTTTATTTTTCCTTGTTTGCTTATCTTGACAGAATGAATCTTTTCCTTTTGGTTTGATGGGGCCCAATAAAGATATTTTTTTAAAGAAAAACTGAGACAAAGAGATTAATGCACTATTTTAAGGTATACATTTAGCAGTTGCTTGAATTGCTACTTGCTTTTTATTTTTCAATTTTTCTACTTTTTCCCTTTAAAAGTCATGAAACATTTACTTAAGAAGCTCTTTTATTACAAAAATTAAATATATATGTGTGTGTGTGTGTTAGGTTTTTGAGCTGATAAATAATTAAACAAGGGAGACTAGGATAGATCTATTTTGAGCTACTTATTTATTTATTATTTATTTATTATTTATTTATTTATTTATTCATGCTTCTATACCGCTCCCTCTCCCAAAAAGGGACTCGAGGCGGTGTACATTCAACAAACGAGATAATACAAATAACGGGAGTGGAAATAAAAATCTAAAATGGCTAAGAATAATCATTATTAGAAAATTTTTAAATTTAAAATTTGACCCCAATGATTTATTTGGCTAGACCGGCTTGCTTGAACAGTAAGGTCTTAACTGCGCGCCGGAAGGTCAGGATGTCTGACATGGCTCGTATCTCTGAGGGGAGACAGTTCCAGAGGGATGGGGCTCCCACAGAGAAAGCACGTAGCCTCGGGGCTGCTAGTCGACAGTGATTTAGTGGTGGTACCCCGAGCATGGCGACTCTGTGGGAGCGCACTGGGCGGCGGGAGGTTGTTGGTGGCAGTAGGCGATCCCGTAAGTATCCAGGTCCCGAGCCATGGAGCACTTTGAATACTATTAGTACCACCTTGAATCGAATCCGGAAGGCCACAGGAAGCCAGTGCAGCCGGCGGAGAAGAGGTGTTATGTGGGCGTCCCGCGGGGCGCCCATGATCATCCGCGCGGCTGCATTCTGAACTAACTGTAACCTACGGAGAGTCTTCAAGAGGAGCCCCATGTAGAGAGTAGTCCAAACGGGAGATGACGAGGGCAGAGGTGACTGTGCGAAGTGCGTCCAGATCCAGAAAGGGTCGCAATTGGTAGATCAGACGAATCTGATAAAAAGCACTCCTGGTGGCGGCTGCAATATGGTCTTCCAAAGACAGTCGCACATCCAGGAGGACACCCAAGTTACGTGCCCTTTCCACAGGGGATAATGTCTCTCCTCCTATGGTGGTCAGCAATGGAATAAGCTGACTGAATCTGGGAGCAGGAAACCACAGCCACTCGGTTTTGGTCGGGTTGAGACGGAGTCTGTTATGACCCATCCAACTTCGTACGGCCTCCAGGCACCGGGTCATCACTTCGACGGCTTCGTTGGGGTGGTCTGGGGTGGAGATGTACAGCTGAGTATCATCAGCGTACTGATGGAATTCCACCCCAAAGCCACGGATGATCTCACCTAGGGGCTTAATATAAATGTTGAACAGCAGGGGAGAGAGTACCGACCCCTGAGGTACCCCACAAACTAGGGGCCTTGGGGTCGATCTCAGTCCCCCCATCAACACAAATTGCGAACGATCGGAGAGGAAGGAGGAGAACCATCGAAATACGGTGCCTCCAATCCCTAGCCCCTCCAACCGATGCAATAGGATACTGTGGTCGACAGTATCAAAAGCCGCAGATAGATCAAGTAGGATCAGAACAGAGGAATAGCCTCTGTCCCGTGCCCTCCAGAGATCATCCATCAACGTGACCAACGCCGTCTCAGTGCTGTGCCCGGGCCTGAAGCCCGATTGGAGGGGGTCGAGATAATCCGTTTTATCCAGGTACTGTGGGAACTGACGTGCCACCACAGTCTCTACAACCTTCGCTACAAAGCGAAGGTTGGAGACAGGACGATAATTTGATAGTAATGTTGGATCCAAGGACGGTTTCTTGAGGAGAGGACGAACCACCGCTTCTTTCAAAGCAGCGGGTAGAAACCCCTCTCTCAAGGAAGCGTTAATAATGCCTTGGAACCAGCCTCGTGTTACCTCCCGAGTGGCTAAAACCAGCCAGGAGGGACACGGGTCTAATAAACAAGTGGTAGCATTCAGTCCCCTCAGTATTCTGTCAACGTGTTCTTTGGTAACAGAGTCGAACTCAACCCAGTTGACCTCACCGATACCTGATCTCGCCCTCCCGCCCGGAGATGACCAGTCTGAGTCCAGTTCGTTCCGAATCTGAGCAATTTTGTCCTGGAGAAATATAGAAAATTCCTCAGCTCGACCCTGCAAAGGGTCATCCTGCGACTCCACTTTCAAGAGGGAGCGAGTCACCTTAAACAGGGCAGCTGGGCGGTTTTCTGCAGACGCAATAAGGGTGGAGAGGTAAGTTCTCCTCGCCATCCTTATCGCCACTAAATACGTCTTAATGTAAGAACGTAGTAGTGTTCGGTCAGACTCAGAGTGGCTGGCTCTCCAACTACTCTCTAGGCGTCTTTTCCGGCGTTTCATCTCCCTCAGCTCCTCAGAGAACCAAGGAGCTATTTGGGAGCGGCGCTGGGTCAGAGGCCGCAAGGGCACAACCCGGTTAAGTGCTCTAGCAGCTGCCAAATTCCAGGCGGCAACCAAGTTTTCAACTGAGTTGTGTGTGTGAGTTTCGGGAAATGGCCCAAGCTCCATCAGGAACCTTTTTGGGTCCGTCAGGCGCCTGGGGCAGTACCATTTTAATGGCCCCGCCTCCCTACGGTCAAGAGGTGTGGAACGGAAGTCAAGCTTTAGGAGTGAGTGGTCTGACCATGACAGGGGTTCTATGACTATATTCCCTATACCCAGATCACTCTGCCACTGATCAGAGACAAAAACTAAGTCCAGGGTATGACCTCCAATGTGAGTAGGGTCCCGGATTAATTGGGTTAGGCCCATGGCTGTCATGGAAGCCATGAACTCCTGAGCAGCTCCCGAGGCACCGCCGGCAGAGGGAAGGTTGAAATCACCCATGACCATAAGCCTAGGGGTCTCAACCGCCATGCCGGCAATAATCTCAAGAAGCTCAAGCAGGGCAGATGATGCATAGCAGGGAGCCAGGTAAGCGATCAACAAGCCCTTCTGAACCTTGGAACCAAACTTCACAAAAAGAGATTCACATCCGGACGTCTGAGAGACAGTGGACTCCCTCGGACATAGATCTTCCTTGATAACTAATGCAACACCTCCACCCCTTCCCTGGGTCCTCGGCCGATGAAAAGCCCGAAACCCGGCTGGGCACATATCGACCAGAGGGACACCCCCCTCTGGGCCCAGCCAAGTTTCGGTAATACCCACCAGGTCCGCCCCCCCTCTAAGATCAAGTCATGAATGAGAGGGGCCTTGTTCATGACGGACCTGGCGTTACATAACATCAGCCGAAGGCCCAGGGACCGATTACTCAGACCACCTGGAGAACGGGAAGTGATAATGGGGTCGGAGCGCGCCACAGCAGATAGGAAGCGGAGGCGTGCTCCCGAAACAGAATGTGGCCCCTTATAAACGCCAAAACTGCCTTTCCCGCTCACCGTTTTAATAGATTTAATGACACCCTCTTCTGGACAACCCCCCATCCTCAATCGAGCCACGTCAGAATCCCGACCACTCCGGCTGCGCTCTAACTGTGACCAGGTCGGAGCCCCAGGTGGGTTGTCCCCTAGAACCCACATGGTTAACCCTAATTTGTTAAAAGATTTGATTAAAAATTTTAAGTAACCCTCCCTCCCACGCTTCTGACGACCCCACCATCTCTCCGGATCCCAGGATCTGTCCTTGAGATGGGATTTGGAGAGACAAGGGGGCCAATTTTGAGATAGGGGGACATATCTCAAGGCCCGTAGTTCGGTTGAGGAATATGACAGTATATGAGGAAAATGACTATGAACCATTTGTGTTGGAGCAGGTGGATCCAATAATGGTCCTAGGACCCTACAAGGGGTTGGAGGAGGGCCGGATGATGGCCATAGTCTAGGCCTAGATTTCCAGGCAGGATGTAAGCAAGGTGGTGATATAGCCCCAGACCTCGAGTCTCGTCGCTGCTCAATAAATATGTGTTGCAGCTGTGGTGGCGGCGGATGTGAGGGCAGTCCCAGGGATGGTCTCGGCAGAGGTTTTTTAGATCCGAGGTCTACAGGAGGGTTTGAAGGATGTTTGGACAGTGGCCACAGTTCATGGTCAGGCCTCCAGGAAGTTGACAAAAAGGGCGGTGGTCTTGGCCCTGCCTCTGGGATTGGCCTCCAGAAGGTAGTTGAGCAAGTAGTTGAGCAAGGGGATAACCTCGGTCCCGCCCCCGAGCTCCCCAGCCATCCCAAGGATGTCTGCTGCGGCAGGGGAGATGGTTGATGGTTGGTCGGTGGAGTCGACCCCTTCTCCGGGTCTTGCCGCCATCCGAAAGACATCCAATGTGATGGTGGCGGCGGCGGAGGAAAAGAGGATAGAAAGTGGTCGCACGACGATCCTGGCTCAGTCCCTAGGCCTCGCCGCTGTCCGCAAGGCCTCCGCTGCGACGGTGGTGGCGGCGTTGGCCGCGAGGACAGAATATGGCCGTGGGGAGGTCCCGGCTCCGCCTCTAGGCCTCGCCGCTGTCTGCAAGATGACTGCCGCGGCCATGGCCATGAGGTCGGTTGCTGACTGATTGGGAGCTGCGGCCCTGCCTCCGGGTCTCGCCGCCAGTTAAAACACAATCGCCGTGGTGGTGGTGGTGGCGGAGGCCACGGGGGCAGAACATTGCTGTGTGGCGGTCCCAGGCTCGTCCCCAGGCCCCGCCACCGTCCGCAAGATGTTCGTCGCAACAATGATGGTGGCGGCGGCGGCGGAGGCCACGGGGATAGAACATGGCTGAGTGGTAGTCCCGGCTCCGTTCCTAGGCCTCGCCGCCGTCTGCGAGACGACCGTTGTGACGGCAGCGGGGCAGCGGCCATGGCCATGAGGGCGGCCGATGGCCGATCGGGAGTCGCAGCCCTGTCTCCGGGCCTCGCCGCCGATCAAAACGCACTCGCTGCGGCGGCGGCGGCGGTGGAGGCCACGGGGTAGAACACGGCCATGGGCCGGCTCCGGCCAAATCCCCAGGCCCCGCTGGCGTTCGCAAGATGTCGGCTGCAACGGCGGCGGCGGCGGAGGCGGCGGAGGCCACGGGGGCAGAACACGGCCGTGGGGCGGCTCCGGTCGAATCTCCAGGCCCCGCCGGCATTCGTAAGATGTCGGCTGCAACGGCGGCGGCAGCAGCGGCGGCGGAGGCCACGGGGACAGAGCACGGCCGTGTGGAAGTCTCGGCTTCGTCCCAAGGCCCCGCCGCCATCCGCAGAATGCTCGCTGTAACGGCGGTGGAGGTGGCGGCCATGGCCATGAGGGCAGCCGCCAGTCGATCGGGAGTCCTGGCCCCGTCTCCGGGCCTCGCCGCTGATCAAAAAGTAAACATTGCGGCGGCGGCGGAGGCCATGAGGATAACCTCGGGCAAGGCGCCAACAGTCCGGGCCCGAAACCAGAAGAGAACAGCTGCCGCGACGGGCCGGTGTTGGTCGCGACGACAGCTCCAGGCATGGCCTCGATAACGGTCGGCCAGCTGGGGAGGCCAACAGGATCCGACGCCGCCCTAGGGCTCCTCCAATGCCCCAGGTGGTCTCCCCGAGGCTGCCCACCCTCCCCCAGGGTCCCCTCGGCACCACTGCCATGGGTGAGGACCCGGGGGAGGGGGTTCGTCACAACAACGGTTCATCTCGGGGGAGGACACCAACCGAACAGCCTCCGGTCGCCATATTGGAAGCCCCAATAATCTTAGCTCTCATCAGCTAGCCATACCCTTACTGGGATTCGAACCAGGGAAGTATTACATGTGAGGCAGTTGTAACTGCCATTAGGCCACGGGTTCTCATCCAGATCAGCCGTATCATATCATATCTTATCATATCATGCATGTATGTATGTATGTATGTTTTCTAAGGTTTTCACGGGTATTTGTATGTGGATCTTTGGTTCTTCGGGTTTTCTCCCGCGTAGAATTGGAAGTATCTAGGCCTAGATACTTCCAATTCTATGTGGGAGAAAACCCGAAGAACCAAAGATCCATATATATATATATATATATATATATATATATATATATATATATATATATATATATATATATATATATATATATTAAAAAGCACATCTGCCATAGTTTAATTGGGGAATAGCTACATTTAAATGGCTTCATTTATCTGTTGCTAATACACCCAAGTATCTTTGCTGATTTTACAAATATGAGCAGTCAACCATGGTATGACTTAGTTTATTGTCATCTGTTGCCACCAAAGCAAAATAACATGTACCCTGAAACTCTGCAATACTGAATATATAAGTACTACCAGGAAATCTCATTTCTATCATAACTGATTTGTATCCTACGATAGGAAACGGCCCTACTTAAATCTGACTGGTGTAATTTGTGAATTCACAAAGTAGGATCGGAGGCTGACAACCACTAGAATGCTCTATAGGTAAAGTTAAGCTTAATTTCAAATATAACAATCGTTTATAAATTTCCTATTTCACACTTATCACCAAAGGCAAGGAACAAGTTACATAAAAATAATTCCGATATAAGCCTTGGGATAGCCGATGTCTGTTTGCTGGGAGGTTACTTCCTGCTCTGGAAGGCATAGATGGGAGGGGGAAGATAAGTGGTAAGGGGAGTTGTAGGGAATCCCTTACCTTATTGAGGCTCAGTGTTGGGAGTACCCAAGCCTGGAATGGCTTGGCTTGGGTGGGTTATTGCTTAACAACAGTACCTGCAATTCCTCTTTAATGATCTCAATAAGTTCACAACTTGTTGCTTGTTATCTGCACTCATTTATATCAGCAATCCCAGTCCCAATTGCCATAACTCTGCAACCACCTATACAGATTTAGATAACAGATAACAGATAATCAGGGTTGGAAGGGACCTTGTAGGTCATTTAGTCCAGTCCCGCTTTAGAAAATAGCTATATATGTGTTGGTTAAGCACGTGAATATCATACATATAAAATCTTTAAAAGCTTACCACTGGCTTCTTATATGCCCATGTTTTATAACATAAATGAAAAAATTGAATTCTACCCTGTATTGTGTGTGTACCTGGTGTGAAAGAAACCAAGTTCATTGGGAAATTATAAAAATTTAAATAAAACTCTCCTAATTTGGCTAATAGCAGTAGCACTTAGACTTATATACCGCTTTATAGTGCTTTACAGCCCTCTCAAAGCGGTTTACAGAGTCAGCATATTGCTCCAACAATTTGGGTCCTCATTTTACCCACCTCTGAAGGATGGAAGGCTGAGTCAGCCTTGAGCCTGGTGGGATTCGACCTGCCAAATTGCAATAGGAGTAGCTTGCAGTACTGCACCACCGACCTTTATTTACTTGCACTTTAGTCTTCTTATTTATAAAATTAACATATAATAGTTTATTCCAGGAGTGTGATAATTTACTGTATTAGAATATCTTCATTAAAAGTTAGTAGCCCTCATTTCATCTTGGGGTAGTGAATTCCAGGGGGTAATTATGCACTATCTGAAGAGCTGCTTGCTTCGCTCTGTTCTAAATCTCCTTCCAATTATACTTTTATTAGGTGGAATCTGGTACTACTACTGTTTTACAGGAACGAGAAAACACTTCTCTTTGTTCACTTTCTCCGTGTGATGCATGATTTTTAACTTCCATTGTGTGTCTATCTCTAACATACTTTTCTTCCTAAATGTTCTAATCTTTTACGCCCATTTTGGTTCTCCGCTGCTTCACTTTTTCCATCTCTGTTATATCCTCTTTCAAATGTAGCTATTGGAATTATACACATGCTCCTACTGCAGAGGTACCATATATCTTTATAAGGGCATTACAATGTCAGGCAATTTTATTTTCAAGTCCTTTCCTAATGAAGCCTACAATGGAATTTGCCTTTTTCATTCCTGCTGCACACTGAGTCAAAATCTTTATTCAGCTGTCCACTATGACCTTACCATTTTTTTCCTGGCTATTGGCTGTCAGCTCAGTCCTCATGAGTTTAAACCCTAATGTGTATCAGTTTATACTTATTTAAATTGAACCTCATTTCTTGAACTGTTCACTTAGTTTAGAGAGATTGTTTTGGTATTTTTCACAAGAAATTCCTGCCATGGTGAAGAGTTGATAATATTCACAAATTTGACCCCGAAGTCACTATTAAATCAAGATAATTTATAAACAAGTAAAAAGTAGTAAGCATTCAGATCTCCTTATTTAATAAGGTGTTTAGTCTTCAGAAAGTGGGCTGTACTGTTTAACCCCTTGCTACAATTAGTGTCAATGTGTATATTTTAGAGGTGGTATTCAGCAGGTTCTGATCAGTTCTGGAGAACCGGTAGCGGAAATTTTAAGTAGTTCGGAGAACCGGCAAATACCACCTATGATTGGAGATTTTACAGTATCATTACCCTGCCACGCCCACCAAGCCATGCCCACAGAACAGATAGTAAAAAAAATTGAATCTCACCACTGGTATATTTCTATTTTTTACTGCTGCTGTTCTTCACTGCTTTCATTTGCCCAAAACTGTAGTTTCTTTCTAATATGAGGTATCTTTCTAATGTAGTAATCTATTTCATCATACATGTTTTTTTAATCCAACTAACTTTTTTTCCGAAGACTACGCTACTGGGTAGTTATTAGTTTTATTCTATTTTTCTTTGTTCTGAAGCTTAAATATAATACATTTCAGGAATACGCATGATCATACCTTGTAACCACATACTAAACCTTTCTTAAACTTGACAGCAGCAGCAGAAGAATTTTTTCATTTTACTTATATAATAATAAAGTTACTTTTGGTAAATAATGTAATAAAAACACAGGGCAAAATCATAACCTTTCAGTGCAGAAAAGAATGTGGTGTGGGATGAGAAACTATTACAGATTATTTTCTATTAATTCCCATTCCCTTCCATTCTACACACTTTAATAGTTTTGTCTTTTATACAAATTGGGTTATTTGGAGAAATTCATTTGAAAAGAGAGCTTAAAGACCTGTCACAAATTTATGAGGCATTGCCCTTTGTATGCCCTTTAACTTTTATTTGACTTGCTCTTGAGCCTAACTTGATTCATGACTGGGATTGGCTTCATGCAGAGTCTTACTGTGGTTTAACGGATTATTTTTGTTTAAAAAGTGATAAGGAGTGCCAGACTTAGAGGTCACTTTGGAACATTCAGTCTGAGTTAATATTAAATTAAATTGCATCGATGTATCCATTTATATGTAGTTACGCCCTCTTTTGAACTGACTGTTCCCCATATTTATCTTGCAGTTGTAAAAAGTTAGATTAGACGCAACATGTTCAAAACAATTCAGTAGTTCTACATGCGGAGTGAAGTTTTAAAATCTATAATATCTACTTTTCTTTATGAAATGTCATTTTACTAGTAAAGTTATACATAGCTTCAATAAAAAAATAAAAGTTGGGAATATAGATGGACATAAGGTTTGAAATTTATATAATATGATGTATCAATGGTATTTTAACTCCTGTTAAATTGTCAAAAATGTATAAGGGAATTCCAAATGGAATTGTACAGGTAGCACTTGACTTACCATCATTTGTTTAGTGTCTGTTCAAAATTACATCACTGAAAAAAGTGTCTTATGAGCAGTTTTCACACTTACAACTGTTGCAGCATTCCCAGGGTCACATGATCAAAATTCGAGCACTTGGCAACTGGCATGTATTTGTAATGGTTGCACTATCCTCGGGTCATGTGATCACCATTTATGACTTCTCGGAGCCAGCTTCCGACAAGCAAAGTCAGTGAAGAAAGCCAGAGTCACTTGACTACTGCATGATCCACTTGACAACAGCTGTAGCAAAGAGGTTGTAAAATGACTCACAACTCACTTAACAAATGCCTTGTTTAGTAATATCAGGTTTGGGCTTAGTTCTGGTCATAAGTCCAGGACTATCTGTAATCAATCCAAAGATACTTTGGTGGACATGTAAGAAGGCTAAGAAATTTTGGTGTCAGATATTTTTGTTAAAAAAAACCTGAAAATGGATCTTATATTGAAACCAAAAGCTTTTCATTTAGAGATGACAGATGAACAAATGAGGAAAAACACAGGACTTTGTTTTTATATGTGATTATGGCAGCAATGTTGTTACAAGCCCTAGAATGGAAAGATCAAGTATATTATCTTTTCTTATCAATTTAATATTTGCTACAGGTAGTCCTTGTTTAATGACCTGTCACTTAGCAGTTGTTCAAAATTACCATTTACTGTCAAAAAATTACTTACAACCCATTGTTGAAGTTACAACTGACTTACACATATGCTCTACAATCATATGATTGCATTTCAGTTGCTTGGCAATTGGCTTGAATTTATGTTTGATTGCAGAATCCCACAGTCATGAGATCACGATGATGTTTTATTTTCCTCCTGAGACTCCTTTTAAACTCATTAAGGTAAACATATTTCAGATGCATACTTGCCTCCATCCAAAAAATAATTTTAGAGCAGCATACAAACCCTCTCCCCACATTCATTGCCCCAGGCTAGACATAAAAACCATGATTCAGACATTCTTGAACTGACTGAATCACAGCTGGGAACATGTAGATGAAAAGTAGTTCTCTTTTGATAGAAAAGTTTTTATTGTTTCAAATCCAAGCCTCAAGAGACAAGAGTTTTTGGGGAACAGAAGAAAATATAGCTGTTATCCTCAGGGATTATCTAAAGAGCAGATCCAGGAGTAACTAACATAGAAAAATCTATTACAGGCAATAATTAACTCAGAAGAAAAGAAAAGGGGATATTACAAATATTGTAATATTGCAGTTTATAGATATCAAACAACATCCTAGAGAAGCAAATAGTGATTGCTTGCTTGAGATACTTTTCATCTGTGAGGAATAAGGAATATTTGTAATGAAGTTTCACTTTTGATTCACTTTATTGTGAATAAGCTTTGTCTCTGAAAACAATTCTTTGTGACAGTTATTTTATTTGTGCAATTATTCTCAGTCTGTATATATACTATTCTTTTTGAATAGTATATCTCACCTACTTTGGATCTGTCTCAAATTTATATTCTGTTTGCTAATTTTATGGTTAGTTTATGAGTAGGATGCTTGAGGTAGCATGCTGTTTGATTTATCTGTATTATTTGTTCAACTTACCATTTTTGCATATGGCTACTTGCAAAGTTAAACAGAAAAAGTCGTGTGTGTGTGTGTGTATCCCTAGCTACATGCTCAAAAACATGTAGTCACTAGAAAGCGGCCCTATAGAATTTATTTCAGCTTTATCAATTTTCCCCTTTTTACTCACAAGTAAGTATAGCCTGAGGGAATTCTACCTGTCTTCCATGCTGGAGTTAAGATCACTATTGCTTCTCTTTGGTTACCTTAGAATCAGTTTAGTCTAGTATATAAGATGCTGGCCTAGGAGAGTTTTAGTTCTACTCCCTCCTTAGGCATGAAAAACTGGCTGGGTAACTTTGGCTAGTCACTCTCTTTCAGCCACTTATCTCACAGATTTGTGATTGCGAGGGAAATGTAAGGCAGAAGGAGTACTGGTATGTTTGCTATCTTGACTTGTACATGAAAATAAAAGTGGAAAATAATAAAAGAGAGTTAGGATACGAGGTAAAGACCTTTTTCAAGAAGAGAGGTAGCAGCAGTAGTAACTACCCAGCAGCTACACCAGCATAAACCCCAGAGGACCTCTGGGAAGTGAGGGCTGAGATCCGGTAAGTGTTATGCTGCTTGTAGTGTTAATCAGCTGTAGCCAGTAAAGCCTTTACACAACTCTATCTGGTGTGCCAATTGCATTCTTTGATAGGTCAGGGGAAGACAGTCACTCCTCTCCCAGTCACCTTGGGTTTGACTACTACAGCACACTGTACATGAGACTGCCCTTGAACCATAAGCTTCAACCATAAGCTTCAACTGCAGAATGCAGCAGTGCGAACAGTGATGGGCATGCCTCAGTAAACCCATTTAACACCTCAGCTTTATGAGCTATGCCAATTGCCAGGTTGCCTCTTGGGGCAATTCAAGGTGCTGGTTATGACCTATAAAACCCTATAGAATATAAAGCCTGGTTACTTGAGGGTCCATCCGTATCCCATAGTATCTGCCCAGCTGATTTGATGTTCCAGGATTAGTGCACTCTGGGTTTCTTCAATTAAAATATGTCATTTGTTTGGACCCCAGAAATGTGCCTTCTCTGTGGCAGCACCTGATATCTGCCCATTCCACTGTTTACAAGAACAGTGAAGACCTGGCTCTTCACCCAGGCCTTTGGTGAGGGAAAGTGAGACTTTTTACTTAATTCAATTCAATGTGTCACTCTTGCCATCTTTCATCTTATATCTTTTATTGTAAAATCTTTGTCTGATTGTTCTGAGCTACCCAGTTTATTCTAGAGTCAACCCTACCACTATGATGGTGATAAGATAGAGTTAAAAAGAACACTAGGAATTTAGAGTGTGATTCACTAATGACTGATGCTGTTCTTTCCAATTTGTTTCAGTGGATTGTTGTTGGTTTTGTCTGTTTTCATCTCTGTAGCAGATGGCTAGGTAAAAAAAGACTCAGAGGCATTTATATCCACTGTTCCAAAAATTTCTTGGTCAATTCTTCACATTATAAAAAAAGGAAAGAGTTGAACAAAAAGCATAGGTAACAAAGATGTGATTTTTAAAAATACAGTTAAAGTTTAAAATATAACAAATATAACTGTTTAGCCAGGAAGGCAGAAATATGATTGGGTCTTTAGTTTTCTCTGAGCTTGGTTTTCTTACAGACATTTTATTACCCAAACAAGGTAACATGATCAGTGGCAGTAGGATGTGCTCTAATGATATTTCCTAGTTTGGGTAATGAAATTTCTGCAAGAAAACAACCTGGCTCAGAGAGCACCAAAGATGACTTCATTTCAATGAATATTTTCCTCTATCAGATATATGGTTGGCCTAAATAAATCATTTGAAGGAGGTCCCATAGTTTGTTTAGCAATTCTTGCAAGATATTCCAATTTGTGTGATTGAGCAATATATGCCAACATAATAATACGTTACATGGATGAAATCAAGTTTGTTCTTCATTCTTCATATGGAATATATAATATCTGTTTTTCTCTTAATCTAATATCCATTGATCATAGTATTAATCTTTACATCAATTTTCCAATGGATCCCAAATATTTTTCTTTATTCTATCTTCATTGCTGCCATGGCTCATAAAAATGCAGCTCTGCCATATATAGTTTTCTGCCACCCTCCCTCCCTCCCTTCTCAGAGAGAGCAGAGACACACTAGGGAACTAGTTTAATTTTCATACTCATGCAATTTTGGAAGGTAAAAAGGGCATTTGCATTAGAGTTTCTGTGAAATGCTATGCTATAGAAAAGGGGGTTGATAACAAGATTTTATTTACATATCTTTGGTTAAATTCCATTTTTAAAATCAAACTTGTGAAATAGACATGTGATTTACTCTTTTTTATTTGCTTTTCTCAGTGCTGTCTGGTAAACAGAGGACAGCATGTGTAGCTTCATCTTTATTTAGAGGTCAGAACAGCTATTCTCCTAATTAGATAAGATATTTGTCCTATTTATTTAGAAGCAAAGGTTAACTGTGAAAATTGGTTGACGATACTCTTGGTATCTGTTTATAACTATAAAATATTTGCAATCCAATCTGTGTTCATAGCTGTGCATGCTTAACATTTAGTTACAATTATGCATATTTCCTACTTTGTTGCATGTGTATGTAAATACCTATACATTTTAAAAAGTTGCCAACTTTCTAGCATGCTTCAAAATGAAACAGATTGTAATCCAGATTGATTATCCAAAAATTAAGGAGAGACGGAATTCACCATTCAGAGATGCAGCTAAGGTAAATGAAAGGTGGTTTATTTATTTTTTTACTTCACACTGACCAGCTCATGAGTGTGAATTGTTTTCAAAGGAAAAACAAGCTGACAAAGGAGAAAAAAAATGTATTCAAGTTATAGTCTGATAGGCGTGGCTGAAGAGGCACAATTCCCTTTTCCTTTCTCTTGTCTTTTTTTTTTGTAGTAGCTGGGAGGGGGAATAGGGAGGTGTCAGTAGTGTTGTTGAAGAATCAGTGGGTTGGGCGACAGCTTCCTAGAGCAGCAGATTTGGTCTGCAGCCAGCTTCTGAGCTGAGTGCTTGAATGGGGGGAACTAGGGAACCGCTGTACCTAGCACTGGTGTGTTGCTTTTTCTCCAAGCAAGACTTTTCCATTTCTTTCCATGGAACAGTCTCAGAATGTTTTGTCTAAAAGGTAAGGCAGTGATTTGGCTTCTTTTTATATTGCCAGTTGAGCTGTGTTACTGTTTGGGAAGGGGCTGGTAGAATCCTTTTGTCCGTAGTCGAGCCAGTTCTCAGAAGTTTATGAGAAGTATAATCTCTGGTCTTAGGTCCTGAGTCAGAGAACAGGCCAAACCATCCCATCTCACCCTGTGTCTTTTATGATCCGAGAGAAGGCATATTTCTGCCTGGAATGCATTTGTAATCTTCCTGTACAAAGGAAGGAGCTTGTTCTGTAGGTTGTAAATTGCTGACCCGATCAACTATTTGCAAATACATTGTTTGGGTCATTGGAATGTTTGGGTGGATTTACTGAACGAAGCATGTAGACTGGGTCCGCTACTAAATAGCATTCATCAGACAATTCCTTTATTTAACTGGTCTCAAAACAGCATCTCCTAATTATATTGGGATGTGGGGTGTGGATAGGAAATAAGAATATAAATTCAAAAGTACACCGGGGTGTTTTTTAGGATATATCTTATACCCAAAAATTGTGCTTGTATGGATGTGGAGGTGGATGGGGCGCTTTGACACAAACAAATTACTGATTTTTTTTAAAATTGAAAATGAACATTTATTATTTCAAAGGTAAGGAAAATATGAATGTATGGTGTTCTCCTGTGAGGCATATGTTTATATTTATTTGTATTTGCCATTTCTGCTCTTTGATTGTTAAAGGAAAGAATTGCTTAATTGTATTGTGTTTTCCTTGTTAGAATGAAAAGAAGTCAAACTAATATGCATACACCACAATTTAAAGCATTCAGAGTAAGAATTTATAAGATAATAAAAAGATAGTTGTTTTAGGCTGTTCTACCAGGATTGACTGCAATGGGGAAAAATATATATTGTAATAAGAAAATAACTGTTGCAACTTATTATGGGTAAGTTTTGAAATGCCTGATTCATCCCTGCATGTGCTGCAAACTAGTACATTGGTAACATTTCTTAAATTCAAATCAGATTAGGATGTTAATGCTACCAATCTCTCCCCCTGCAGCTTTGCTAGAGTATTTTTAGCTGATTATTTTTAAGCACTGTATTGTCTCAATGGAGAGATTACGTATCTGTTACTGAATTTGTGTTTGCATTTTAAAAAATTGAGAAGGAGAAAACAACACAAATATTTTTAATTGGTCTGACCTAAATTTTATAGTCACACTCAAAACGTTATATGAAAGTTTGCATTATAGGAATATATTATGAAGCACTCTTGTGAACCATTTTGGGCCTTCAGGGCAAATCAAATAAATGAAATTAAATATATTTATATTGCAGGGTAAGGATACATAAAGGTTGCATTTCTGTTGGGCAACTTAAAGAAATTACAAACAGGTCAAGAAGTTACTGGGACTTTCAGAGATAGGCAGACTGCAAAAAGAGTAGGAAAATGAGATTCTCTTATAGTTATAATATATGTGCTACTTAAAAACCAATATGGTGTCATGGTTAAAGCATAGAATTGGATAATTTTGGGACAGACACTGTTTCTTAGTCCAATCCAGAACCGAATGGTTGTTGTGAATGGTGTAAGGATAGGAAATGAATCTTAACAAATATAAAAATAATTATTTTTCTTTTATACATTAATCATGCTTGTAATAAATAACAGATTCTATCTTTTTAAAACAACAAAAGGGCTCTAGTAGGTAAAATACCTCGTCCTCCTTCTCATTGTTATCTAGAGAGATATTCAAATATATATGCAATTATGGTGAGGTGACTTTTCCTTATAGGATTGATCATGTGAACACTTTTGTATAGCAAAAATTGTGTGGAAAAAACTGATGGACAAAGTTTTGTGGGAGGGTATCCTTTGAAATTCTTCCAAAAGTTAGTATTCAACACAGGTAAATCAAACAGAATATTCTTTTCTTATTCTGTAAAAGTAAAATAATGAAAAACAAACAGAAAGGTCAACAAAAAAGAATGACAATTTAGTTTAAACTGCTGTTTAAACATGTTTGCTGGTGTTGTTTTGCCTACTAGTACAGGTGAAAAGTTAGAAAGATTTGTTAAATAAATTCCTAACACCAAAACAGTTACTAATAAATCCCTCCACTTGAAATAGTGCCAAGATATTTATATTGGATTCTAGCTTGGTCAGAACATCTTGACATGTACAGATGATAGCCTTGTGATTTAACTCTTAATTAGCAAATTAGGTCTAATTTTGTGCTAGCAAGTTACTTCTGCTTCACAAGATAAATATAAGCTGTACCATAAAACTGACTTTTGCAATTGACTGATAATGATTTTTGTCAATGACAGTGGTCTTCAAGTGGTGCTCCAGATCAGGAGCAAAGTCTCCAACTTTGGTAACTTTAAGACTTGTGGATTTCAACTCCCAGAATTGCTCAGCCAGCACTGAGGTCTTAAAAGTTGCCAAGATTGGAGACCCCTGCTCCAGATGCAATGAAATTAGGAATAGGAACCCAAGGCGCCTATTACTGTTGGTGCCATTTTTGCTTTATTTTGCCACACTTGTTCTACTTTTATCTGCACGTCTTTATATATGTGATTTTCTCCAGTTCTTTCTCTTCTGTTCCCGTGTCTCCAGGAACTACTGCAGGGTCCACTGTCCAGACCTTTTTTTTTTTGGTCTTTCTCAATAGTTCTTAAGTCTGGGGTGTCATGTGGCAAACACTTGTCTGTTTGAATTCTAAAGTCTGGATGCTTTAGATTCTTCAATTTCTATTACTTTGTCTATTTTGTGGTCTGTTGCTTGCTGGCAGGCAAACAGTATTTTATTATTACATTATCCTACCTTTTTAAATATATATATATAAAACTAAGACAACAAACACACCTACTATTCCTGCCTCCTGTTTTTCCAATACTAAAAACTCTTTGAGGTGACCAGAGAAAACTGGCTGAGACAGAGTGACTGGCCTAAAGTCACCCAGCCAGTTTTCATGCCTAAGGGGGTATCAGTTTTCTGTTTTTTAGGCCAACCACTATAGCAAACTGACTTTTTTTAAAGAAACAATACAGTATATGTATTATATTCAATAACAGCAATGGTTTCTATTCTACTTGCATGAGTTTTGTTTTCTTAACTGTTGTTGGACTCCTTTCAATAGCTTCTAGTATTTGATAACATTTATTTATCACTTAAGATACCACATAACAAGATCAGAAGGAAACCCTGGAAGTCATAAATAGGAGATGGGATGTTTTTAGTTTCTTCAATGTTGCAATATATTATTTGGGCAATATGCTGATTCCAAAACTCCCACAGAGCTTGATTTAATTGGTTTATTTATTTTCCTATAAATATGCATTTCAGTTTTCTGTAAGAATGTTTCCTAAACCTTTACTTATGATTAGTGTCCAGTGCAGAAATATTATTTACTTCAGATTTTGTTTAAATATGATGGAAGAGAGGCTGAAGGGATATTTGAATTAACTTCAAATAAACCAACTGCAATTCACTAACTACAATTAAAATTGTTTAGTAATAGATGACAATTCAGTCTTCATTGACACACCCCGGTCAGTATGCCCCTACAGTGTTTGCATTTTTTTTTAATATCACAATTCAGGAATGAGAAGATTTGATGTGCTGATATAGGATAATGATTAGTCACTTTTGCTATTAGACGTACAGGAAAGGTGAAGGAAATACTTTGGGCCCTGCATTTCTCCTCTTTCTTGCTCTCCTCTCGTTGTTGCCTGCTCCCTTCCCTCCACACTAGCTGGAGAGCCCTGGTCCTGGTGACATATCTGATCATTGCCACACCCAGGTCAAGTGTAGATATTTCCAAGGAGAGCACTAGTTGGAGCCGTAGTTGTGAGAGTCTTAATAGCAATCTCCAACACATATTGAGTTAAAGACAAGTTCAGAGAAGAGGAGAGGAGCAGGGAAGTATAAGATCTGTGATAGGGGCTGGAGAGAGAGGCAAGCTTCAGTGAGGGAGCATCAGTGGGGAACTACAGCTGGCAGGAGAAGAACAAGACAAAGAATACTAATACAGGTAGGTAGTCCTCGACTTACAACTACAATGGAGCCCAAAACTTCTGTTGCTAAGTGATACATTTGTTAAGAGCGTTTTACCCCATTTTACGACCTTTCTTGCCTCAGTTGTTGAGTGAATCACTGCAGTTGTTAAAATAGTAACATAATTGATAAGTGAATCTGGCTTTCCCATTGACTTTGCTTGTCAGAAGGTTGCAAAAGGTGATCAGGTGACCTCAGGGCACTGCAACCGTCATAAATACAAGCCAGTTATCAAGCATCTGATGTCAGCATTCCAAGAAATACAGTCATTGCAAGGTCCGAAGCTGGGTTTCGGCTAACATCTGAATTTTGATCATGTGACCATGGGAATGCTGCAATAGTGTGAAAAATAATCATGTCACTTTTTTCAGTGTCATTGTAACTTTGAATAGTCACTAAACAAACTATTGAGGACTTGCAACAGAGATCCAGAAGAATTATATTAATTCTGGTTAAAAATAACTGAGAACATTTAATCTCTTCGGAAAGTTTTAGTCTCTCTGGCAGCCGAAGTTGAAATAGCTATGGAGGCACTGAGCTCATAGTTGGATGGAAGGGCATCCTGAAGACTCAAGATATGGTCTTGAGGCCATATCAGTTGGAACTTTATAAATAATTGACTCTTCCTCCATACAACATATAAGTTTGCACTAGAGTTATTCTTCTGTTTTCCAGTTGATAAGACCTCTGTCCTACCAATTCACCTTGATCTAGCTTTAGCCTATCTTGGCAGTGGATTGGCACTGAGATGAAACCTCTCCTGTGAAGTGAGGTTTCTCTGTAAAAAGAAGTATGCTATCCAGGATCTGAACCAGGGGTGGACTTCAAATATTTCAGCAACAGATTCTCTACCTGGTTGCTGGGTGGGCGTGGCCATGGTGCACTATGGTGGGGGGGGGGCATTTTCACCTTCCCCAGGTTACAGAGGATTTTTTATTCATTTATATCATCAATATATGGGACTAGGGTGATTCAAGGTGGAAATTGATGTTGTAAGAGAATTGTAATAGAAGAAAGGGAATTGTAATGGGACAAAAACAAGCAAAAGCAGTTGCATGTAGCAAGGCTGCTTTTCTCTTTCAGTCTCAAGAAAAACCATGTTTCTTCTTTTTAGGTAGTCAATAGATAATGAGAGAAGAAAGAGATAGGACGATAAGATATACTACAACCTATTCTATCCTACGGGATAGCAAGAAATTGATAACAGAGATGGTCTATGAGGGACCAAGAATATAAAGGTGCCCAAATGCATATGAAAGTCGTTCATTGCCTGGAGAAGTTTTGAAAGTGTGGAGTGGAAGCAATCTGCATATCTTTTCCATTGTTCTTCTCAATTATTTAAAATTAAGTGGGAAGATCTGATTTTATTGTGATCTGTGAGTTTCTTTAACTATTATGTGCAGAATTGTCCTTGTGTCCAAACTCACATGGATACATTTCTTTTGGATGTTACAACAGCTTGGGAACATTAATGATTAGGATGAGCAATATATGTAGACAAAAAAATCAAACCCAATGTGTGTATTTGAGTCCTGCATCTTGTTTCATGTTTGGAGGACAATTCTTGATTCTTTGATGTGGAAATACTGCCAACGTACTTTTCATGCAATGTACACAGTTCCATTTTTTAAAAAAATAAAACCATATATTCTTAAAGACTAGTCTTGATTTACAGGTGGCACAGAACCTAGAAGAAATTAATGGCTTGTATCTTATGATAGATAATCAAATTATTATCATCAAAACAAGATGACACATGTTTGAACAAAACCTGTAATATGCTAATTAATGCGTGAGTTCAAAGTTAAAATAATTCATGTGATACACATATTTTACACCATAATGAAGCTTCTGTGATCAGGAAATTGGCATGCTTGCTAGCTTTGCTTTTTAGATATGAACTACTGATGGACAGCTAGCTTCAAGGTCACTTGGAAAGTGTCCTTCAGTTTGCATAATTTTATAGTATCTACACTGCAGATAAGCAGTTGAAAAACATAGTGACTGCTTTATTGTTAACCATCTTAACATTTGTTTCTGGTTAGCTGTTTAATCATTCTCTGGATATCATAGCTGTGGTTTCAAATTGCCCATGAATTGAGTTGCATTGTTGTTCTAATCAAGTTAGGGTAAGATATTGGGGGCGGGGTGTTAAATAAAATATTATTGATTTCCAAAATTCTTTTCAAGCAAGATCTGGATAGCTAATATTTGGTTGAATCATTGTATGGTATCAGCATGTAAGAATAATGAAGACCAGAGTAAATTAGGTATGTTACACTATGGATGAACTCTGAAAATATTTTGCATAGTCTTATTTATTGTACAGCTGTGAATTTGGTGAAGGGGTAGGCGAAATATTTTCTACTAATAATAGGATGTTAAAGACCATCTCTGAAAAATCCTGAGTATGTGCTTACTGCACTCTAGAGGAAAGCTCTTTGCTAGAAATGCCAATTTATCTTCTCCCTCTTTAAAAAAAAGATATCAGTGGTTTGTTCACCAGTTGTCTCTTATGTAGCATATATATAAAGACATTCCTTGAATTCTTTTCTTGGCAGTGTTCTTAGCAAATATGTAAAGTTTGGATTCAGAAACAGACTTTTGGAAAAGTATCTAAGGGAGCTGGACACTTTGAACTAATCTATTTCTCTTAGGAAAGAAAATAAAAATATATACTTACCTTTCTAATATGCTTCTACAAACATAATTTGAATTTGTTAGTCTTAAATTTGATTAGATTAGTGTTACTCAGGCTTGACTTTGATTAGGTTAGTCTTAATCAGTCTAGTTTACTTCTGATAAACATTGTCCTTGGATTTAATTAAGGAAAATTGATTTATGACAGCAATAGCAGATAATGTATTTTGAATAACATGGGGAAAAGTATGGGCAAACATCTATCTTGACAACTTTAATATGTGTGTGTGTGTGTGTGTGTGTTAGGTTTTTGAGCTGATAAACAATTAAATAAGGGAGACTAGTATAAATCTATTTCGAGCTACTTAGTTCTCGTCAGCTAGCCATACCCTTACTGGGATTCGAACCTGGGAAGTATTACATGTGAGGCAGTTGTAATTGCCATTAGGCCAATAACACAAGAACATATATAGTATGTATGTATGTATGTATGTATGTATGTATGTATGTATGTATATATAGTTTATATATATATATATAAACTGTGACATTTGCTTAACAGCAGCATTTACTTAATGACCACTACAAAAAAGGTTGTAAAATCGGGTCTGTCACGTGATGTCCCACTTTGTGTTCATCATGTCTTACTATCATAATGGGCAGGCTCCATTATGGTATAAGTTGAGGATTACCTATTTTCTAGACAATAAAGCCAGTCGTGCAAAATAAATCAGTGCCTACAGCACATTCGAATAACTCTTAGTCTTCAGAGATTTTCTACATGTGTAGTTAGATGTCTGCTTAGAGAGATGTATTTTAAGATAATTTTTTTGACAAAGAGTTGAACAGCATTATTACTAATTTTATGTGCCAAAATTATACATGACCTAGAGTTGTTCGAAAGATTAAGATAGAACAAATCATTGAATTTAAAAAACAAAAATATTTGTTATGTATATTTTAGTTTTCTTTCATCTGTTTTTATTAATTTTATAAATAACTCAAGGCAGTGAACTTGAGTTATCTAATAGTCCTATTAGACCACGGGTGTCAAACTCGATCATGTCATGGGCTGATTGGGACAGTTTTTGCCTTTGCCGAGCCGGGTGGGTGTAGCCTGCATGTGACGTATCCAGCCCATAGACCACTAGTTTGACAAACTTGTATTAGACTATTTTACTCATAACAGGAACTCTTGAGATAGATTGGGCTAAGACAGAATGATCAGCCCAAGGTCACCTAATAACTTTCATGTCCAGACAGAACTAGAACTCACAGTTTCCTTGGTTTTAGCCTATGGCAGTGATGGTGAACCTTTTTGGCACTGAGTGCTCAAAGTGCATGCGTGCATACCCAAAATGCAACACATGCATGCCCCTCATGCACCCCAGAGACCCGAAGGCCAGCTTGGTCGGTGGGAGGCATATGTGCATGAGGGCAGACCAGAGCTGGGGCAATGGCGTGCTTGCACAGAGAGGGCTATGTGTGCCATCTGTGGCACACATGCCATAGGTTCGCCACTATGGATCTAGGGCCTTAACCTCTAGGCCTAAGTGGCTAAATGCAAAAAAAATCATTTTTTAACAAATAAAATAAATAAAAATGTTTATAAGAATAAAGTTAGGCAAACCATACAAGTATAATCCACTGCTGCAGCTCATATTTTCAATATTGGTTTCAAGTGAAAACCAAAATCAGCTTTGTCTACAAGAGTAATGCCGCATGTCACTGACTAATTAACTTTCCATCATCATCAAAATGAGAGATTTTTACCACTATGGTGCCATTGGTTTGGTGAAAGCTAATATAATGTGATGTGGACTAAGCCATAATGTATAATGAATACTATCATAATACAGAAAGTTATTTTCAGCAACAATACTATGTGATTTCTAGCGGCAATCCTATAAACATCAATAGGAATTTGTTCTGCATAGTCTTGTATAGGATTGCACTTTTAGTTACCATATGTTCCTATCAGAGGAAACACCAGAGAATTATGTACAACTGTTGTTGAGTGTAAGTATGAAAGGAATCTTTAGTGCAAAACGGTATGCGAAATTGCATACATGTTTGATATGAATCAATTATTATATGTAACAAGAGTATGCTTATATATCCATTGCATTAATAATGTATGAATGACAGGCTTTTCAAGAATTTGAACTGAATAATTAGCATTGTGTTGCATTAAATAGGTATGTTTATGGCTATTTTATACCAATGCTTAGCATCTGAGGTCCCCCCCAATGGTATATTAAATTGTTTTTGTTTACTTTGATAGAAGAATTTATCAAAGTGGCTATCCAGTTAGTGAATTCTAAGCTGACTATCTGAGAGACCCTCTTACTCTCATTTTTTGCGTCTGTCCTATAAGTTCTGTTAGAATGAGAGTGTTTCAAGTACTACCTTTAAAACAGGGTCATCTGATGGGATCTAGGTAGAAAACCTGCTCTATTGTGGCATTTCCACTGTGGAGTAGTATTCCCCAGTGGCCCTGACATTTGTCTCCTTGAAAACCTTACCCCTTCCCAGGTGTTGAGTTAGGAAGTATGTGCCTGGCCAGGAATTTTATCAATGAATTGAATGTATCAGTCCCTGAGATACTGCCTTCATAGTGTTTTCTTTTAAACTTGTATGCTACCTAAAGTTGTTAAGAGTTATATGGCCTATAAATATGATTTATAAGTTTATAAATGAACAAATACATACATAAATCTTGTTTCCTCTTGCTGGTGGGTTTTTCCTGTAAACATACTGTGTGCAAGTGAAAGGAAAGGAATAAAAAGACATTAAGTACAGTAGAATAGCTTTATTTTTATCAGCATGCAGAAAAATTGAAAGAAAAACTTATAGCCTTCAAATATTATATAGGTAGTCCTTGACTTACGACCACAAGCTCAGGAGTGAGCTATGCCGATCGAGTGTTCGCACTAAGTTTGGCATCAATATGGTTGCCTAAGGAGGGGTGAACCGGCCCAGGTCGGAGACGGAGCAAGTAAAAACTCCCTTGCTGATTGATAGTGGGATAGCGCCTGTGAATGCCCGCTGCTGCAGCAACAATAACTCAGTCCAACATTTCTATTGCTAGTGAGATGGTTCTTAAGTTAATTTTGCCCCATTTTATGACCTTTCTTGCCACGGTTGTTAAGTGAATCAATGCAGCTGTCAAATTGTTAAATGAATCTGGCTTTCCCATTGACTTTGCTTGTCAGAAGGTCACAAAAGGGATCACATGACCCTGGAACAGTGCAACCATCATAAATGCATATCCGTTGCCAAGCATCTGACTTTTGATGAGGTGAACATGGGGGATGCTGCAATGGTCATACGTGTGAAAAATAATCAGTTTTTTGGGTGCTGTTGTAACCTTGAATGGTCACTAAATGAACTGCTGTAAGTCGAGGACTACCTATAATGAAGTTCAATAATAAATAAATAAATAAATAAATAAATAAAATAAGGAATAATGGGGTGATATATTTTTCCACTTTCTTAATTGGTGGAAAATAAAACATGTGTTTTAAATCTGCTTACATGTTGTGGCCTATAAATAACCCTAATGGTATTTAATTCTAAAAAAATACTACAATTAATAAAGTGAATGCTGCATTACCTATTACCATGATGTACACCTGAAGGAAATACTGTTTGTTTTGGAAAATAAGAGGTTGTTGAGGACCAGTGAAAAATTGGAGGTTGGGGTTTTCTTTCTATTGGAGGGTATTAATCCATAATTTTAATGTATTTGAATTGGCAAGTTGAGCTTGTTCAGGGGTGGGCTGCTAAGAGTTTGCCCGGGTTCAGGGAACCCGTAGCTTATATTATGGCCAGTTTGGAGAACTTCCAAATTCCATCCCTGGCTGGCTCCTCCCACCCTATCCCTCCCAGAAGTCTCCATGTGGCCCATTTTGGATGCGAGGTAAATGTAGGGTCTGTACGGAGGCTTGGGGAGGACAAAAAACGGGTCTCCCGGAGGTTCCGGAAGGCCGGAAACAGGCTCATTTCTGGCTTCCTGAGGGCCTCCAGAACCCGGGAGAGGCTGTTTTTGCCCTCCCAGAGGCTCAAGGAAAGCCTCCAGAGCCTGGGAAAGGCAAAAACACCCCTTCCCCAGCTGTGGTGCAGGAGCCCAAGTAGGCCACACCCACTCAGCACCCTGGCAGAGAATCGTTGCTGAAATTTTTGAAGCCCACCCCGATCTTGTTCCAATTGTACAGTATCTGAATTCCTAGCTCTAGTATAGTGAACTGAAAAATTTGCTTGTCATCGATGTAAAGAATGCTTTGCTCTCTTAGTACTAGGATGTGCCAGCTATAGCAGTTTTGTCGTTCTATTGTTGCTTTAGATTAGAGGCATTTCTTTTTATTTATTTTTTGGCAGCAACCTGTTTTTCAGATGCAGCAGCAGCTGCATGAAAAAAAAAAAAGCTAAAATCTTCCAGTATTGTGCCAGATAAATGGCTTTTGTGTCAGTATCAGCAACAACCTGTTTTGAAGAGTAAAAGTATTCATTTCTGTTGACTGTATTCTAAAATGTCAAATCCGTGTTTAATGGGTGAAACTAGATGTAACCTTGAAAGGTGAAACTTGAAGAAAAACAGTCTTCATGCCAGGCAAACCCGTTATTCCATCTAATTTACAAAATGGTATATTCCATTGTTAATAACATTATATTCCATTGTTAATAACATCCTGTAAAAATTCTACAGTAGAATAAAAGCCTGAACATTTGAAAACCTGAAATGAGTTTATTTGTGTGGTATGTTTGATGCTTTGATCCTAGTCTGAGTCACCATTTCATCGTCAGTGTGTTGTGTTTAATCCAGTATCAGTTCTTGCTTGTTAAGCAGAAATCTCAGAAACATTGGCAAAAAAGTACAGAACATGAAGTCCTAGGACCAAATGTGACCCATTGAAGCCTTAAGGTATTTCCAATGACCTTTTGATTATAAAATGACCTTTTAAATATGACAGAAGCAAAATTATTAACTTAAATGACTGGACATTACTGTCTCTTCATTTAGCTATGTAATCCATTCAGAAAGAGAGTCAGAGAGAGAGATGCTACGAAATTTGCTGATTGGTTGCCATCTCATGTGCATCTTCTCTTGTGCAGCTACACTGGCATTATTCTCACTCTGACATTGCCAAGTGCAGAAATTTATACTTAAGTTAATTTATCAGTCAACTTTTTTTTTTTACTACTGTTTATGATGATCATATTTGCAAAGTGTTGCTAATCAAGGTAGCCACTAAGTGGGGAGTCGCTGTATTTATTTTTTCTTAGATGTTAATGAAATAAAAACAGATATATTTTGTGTCCTATTACTCCTTGACCTAAAATAAAAGTGCATTCCAGAGTTAGAAGAACTGATTTTAAATAAGCTTTTAAGATATGGCCATCTGTGTGTGCAATTGTATGTTCAGATAAATAATCTGGGATAAAGCTTAAGTCACGTAGCATCAGAGTTCAGTTGTAACTTAAAGAGGTATCTTGAAATCGGTCTCTGTGTAATCCCACAACTGATCTTAAACTGGAGCCCAAGGACTGCTGCTGGAGTTTCTTGACCTCCAGTTTAAGGCAAATTCTTGGATTAAACTGGAAACAGTATCCCTTTGTCAAATCTGTTCAAAGGGAGCATAAACATTTTATTGGTTTATATTACCAGATATAGGGTCATAAAAGTGGGCTGATTGTAGCAAAACTAGAAAGGCAAGAATTCTAATATTTTAATATGGAGTCATTCTTCCTTTTATTTGAAAAGTTATGGGCAGATAATCAGCATATTTATCAGTGATTATTACAATAATTGTCTATAGGCACTGCTTATCTGCAGATCCAGGAGTTGATAACTTGATAGAAATAAATGACAGGCAAGTTAAGATGAACATGGACTTGGAGATATCCTTCTGGAAAGGACAAGTTCTGGTTTTTTTCTTTCCTTCTTAGCTTTTTTTTGTCTCTCTTAAATGGTCTGTAAAATTGATTTATCTCTATATAACTATTATTGGTTGATATGTCTGAATGCCAAGCTTCCAAGAATTCCCTAATGGTTTTGGAGTTAGGTTTCCCAGTTGAAACAATGGTTGAGTCTGTCCATGTGTTGTGAGATTAAGAAACTTTCATTGTGTCTTCTGATTGTAAATTGATATTCTTGTATGTGCTCTTCTTGTCTGTTCTACAAAGTGGTTGTTACAGTCCTTGTACTATACATTGTAGATGATTTCTGTTTTCTTCTTCTTAGACAACTAAGTCTTTTGTTTTACTTAAGATGTTAAGATAAGTACAAGATTTACAACAGTTTGTTTAATGTTTGCTGTTACAGTGGCACTGATTAGCATCATTTTCACATGATCATTGCAGAATGCCCATGGTCATCTGTTCAAAATTCAGATGCTTGGCCACCAATTCATATTTATGACAGTTGCAATGTCCTGTGGTCATGTGAGCCCATTTTGCAACGTTCTGACAAGCAAAGTCAATGGGGAAGCCAGATTCATTTAAAAACTGTGTTACTAACTTAACAATTGCAGTGATTCATTTAACAATTCTGGCAAGAAAAGTCGTAAAATGGGGCAAAACTCACTTAACAAATGTTTTGCTTTAACGATAGTCATAAGTCAAAAGATTACCTGTAGTTCAGGGGTGTCAAACACATGTCATCACAGTGGCGTCAGGTGGCGTATTGTGACTTTCCCCCTCCTTCGCTAAACCGGACGTGGACATGGCCAGCTCATAACGAATCCGGCCTGCGGGCGGCAAGTTTGTCAGCCTTGCTGTAGTTGGTTTGTGGCTACAGTGATGTCATGTAGTTGTAATAGTCTGCGTTTGTTTCTGAAATGTTTTTGTTACATGGGTGGGTAGTTGTGATCCTTTTCATAGCTTGTTTTGAATGTGCTGTAGCAGTCAGGTACTTTTCGATAAAGTCATATAGGTATCCATTTTGCTTTAGGTGGTCTGGTTTTCTTGTGTTCTGCTTTGCTGCAATGCATAGCCAAAGCACTGAAATACTGATACAAATGTTTGTACTTTATTTCTGATCCTGGTAGCAGGTGCAGAACTGACAGCAAATGGACACAGTAGATCAATATGGAATTATGGCATGCTTTAAAGCTATGTTAATTGTTGTACTATCTGTGCCCCTTGACCTCGGGGCTGCTGTTGATCTCTGCACATCTGCTATTAGCCTTGCATAAAGCCATATCAGCATGCATGCACAATTTTCAGGTTTATTGGCATGGCTGAATGTTATTTGTTTGTTTACTTTAGGAAGACAGTATGGCAAAAAACCTGCATCATTAGAAAAAGTGGGAGAGATTCAGTTGAGCCTACAATGAAGTAGGTCAGTGGCCAGGCCACTCGCTAACAAAGCTGGCTGAGGCTCATTACTTAGAAGGGTGCCTTGTAAGCAAACAGGCTTTAAACATGAGATGACTTTATATATTAACTGAAAACCTGGCTGCCATGTATATCTATCACTACGTATTATATGCAGTAGTACATAACAGCATTATACAGTGAGGCAAAAAAGTATTTAGTCAGCCACCAATTGTGCAAGTTCTCCCACTTAAAAAGATGAGACAGGCCTGTAATTGTCATCATAGGTATACCTCACCTATAAGAGACAAAATGTGAAAACAAATCCAAACAATCACATTGTCTGATTTGGAAAGAATTTATTTGCAAATTATGTATTTGATTGAAATGTGAAATATTCACATCCTAGTCCCGTGATGGTAAATCTATGCCACATGTGCCAGAAGTGGCATGCAGAACCATCTCTCCGAGCATGTCAGCCATCGCCCGTTGACCTTCTGGCATGTGCTGGCCAACTAGTCTTTGCACGCAACAGGAACGCCAGAAACCAGAAGAGCAGCTCTCTGGAGCACATGGTCTTTATGCACGCATGCACGTTAGAAACCAGAAGACCAGGTGGCCAGCACATATGTGCATGCCAGGAAGCTAAGCTCCGTGCGTGCACATCGGGGAGCTGCCCTAGTCATATCTTAAATAAAAACAATTCTTGGAAATAAAGTAGGGTTAGGCTTCCTGTGGCTGTTAACATTATTCTGAAAACTACATATATAACCCCAGTTTTATCAGCGTAAACAAAGTTCTGGATAGCTATCGCAAATCAATTTGTATAAGGATACTTTTTGCATACTTTATATTATTCGTGCATATTTATAGAATGTTTGCTTCTGTATTTCACAGAAATACACTTATCACCTTTGCTCTGTTTTCAGCACATTTCTGTTTGGCAGGCTAAGTTTTCCAACGTTTACATTATTTTCAGTCTGTATTTATCAAACTTTCTTACCTTTATTTTTTCCTATTAACAATGCACAGCTTCTCTTTCATTATTCTAATCTTTAATTTTATCTCACTGAGCTTACGATATCTGCATTCTCCTCACATGAAAGATGTATCTGATGTTTCCATAAATAGCTGTCACATCAATTTAGAAAAATATATGCAGGTCGTTGTGTATAAATCTTTACAGTGAGTTTAAAAAACAGCTTTTCAAGCAGCCCAGTTCCAGCATATATAAATTGTTTTATTGTTCTGCCTTGATTACAGAGTTAATGCTTGTAAATGGATATTTCTGATTGTTTAGGCCCTAGCAATGAACACACATTGCTAGTGTGTAAACAATCAGAAAGGTCCATTTACAAGCACTAAGTTTGTAATCAAGTGTAGAATTGTAGCTATAGTCTAATAAATATTAGTTTAATATCCCTTTTGCCATTATTTGCTTGCCCACACTGCTATGCAAACTCAATTAGATTGATTGCTAGCAGATGGCTGGCTTGAGTACATAGTCAACAGTATTTAAGTTCCTAGTTACAGATATTTATTCAGTATAAAATTGACTTGCCAGGGCCAAAGACTTTGTAATAAAATAGCTGTCATTAATTTAATATTTTTCTGATTTGATAATAGTGGGTCAGTTACCTTAACTGAAATAGAGTAATTACTTTAATGTTTGAAAGACAAGAGAACTGCAGTCATTAAGCAATGCAACTGTTGTAAATTAAAAGCATGTATTATTTAATTAAGACAGCTACAAATGAATATTAACATTGTTGTTGTTTGGTCCTAGTCTCTCTTTTGTGGCTTTTCCCATGTCTGTCTAACATCTTTGTAATGCACCCTTAATGCTTACTTTTAGCAGATGCTGCTTTATGACTTCCGTAACATTATATGTTGGGAAGAGACAATGAATGGCTGCTATTCGTTTTGTTGAAAACATTTGATTCTGAATGCCTAGGAAAATATTTGGTACTAGCAGTGGGAACCAATGTGAACGTAAGATGGACCCTGACAAAATTCATGCACCCAAAAAATGAATGAAAGTTATAGATGTTTCTATCTACTTTTCTGTAGAAAGAACTGGAATGGAAATATTTCGTGTGTTTGTATGTTTTTCTTTGTGTATGAGTCCTATTGCAATGGCCCTTGACCTGCATTTTGGGAAGAACTTGCCATTGGCCCATCCTGGCCTTCCTTGAAAGAGTGGCAATCTTCTGGTGGTAATGACATGATATTCTTCATTTTTTTTCTCTATCTCTTGTAGTTCTTAAGCTATGTATTTTTTTTCTATAAAGGTTTTTTAGATGATATTCATTTTTTAAAAAAAAATTGATTAATGTAGAGTTCAATTCAACTACTCCAGCTAAAAAGCTTAATGCAGATCTCCCAGTTCTCCTGTATCTTATTCAGTATGATTAATATAGAAAACTACTAATTGTACTGCTACTTCTAAATGAAATGCTACTGTATTCTGTTCCTCATGTTTGTGTATATAACAAGGAATAGCAAACAGAAAGAAAATATATGAAATATTTAAATCATAATAAAAATATAACTATTTTAAAATAGTTAATGGTAGTACTGAAATTATCTTTTCTGGGAACAGTAGAAATAAAGAAAACAGCAAAAATTGCCCTAGGAGAGAGGATTGGTGACTGATAGCAAAAGTCTTCTAAGCAACAAAAGCTCTTCCATACATAGATTACAGATCCAATATTATCAGAAAAGATCCTCAGGCCATTTATATTTATTGGGAAATTTTTTTCTTGTCACCATGGTAAATAATAGCCCATTGTAATTTTTACATTTTTTTATTACTTTCTAGAACAAAATAGACTATCTGGATCCATCAGTCACTTATATAAGTAATTAACTTCTGCAATATATTTTGTCTTTGCCGTTTGACTTCTAAGAAATCTGCTACCTCATTTTGTCTAATCTACTGGCACACTTTACTAGAAGATGTAAGAGAATTGGATACCGTAAACTATTAGTTCATCACAGGACAAAAGTGGCTTATCTTAATTTGTCTAATTAGCATCTTATATATGGACCAGCTGCCTTCTTGAACAAAACCAGAAGATAAGATTATTTTATTAATTGCATATTAATTCTTGCATGTGTCAAGCATATGGGGGAATCTTTCTGAATCCACTGTAACAAATCCATTATGAAAACAGGGTAAACTCATGATCAATTGTATCTGCGGAGAACAGAACATTGGAGCCATGAAAAATGTGTCATCGTAAGTACAACCCATCTGTGTCCCTCCTGCTTTTTGTTACTCATATTAACACATTTAAGAACAAAACAAAACAGTGTGAGTTTAGTAACAGTGTTTCTGGGAATTGATACTCCTTTCTTTGAAAACAAAGCTCATTTTTTTCCTTTACCACATATTTTCTTAATTCAGAAATTAATTATTTTTATTAATATTATGCTCAGGCTTATGTGTTTTTAAAATTTGTAATGCAATGAAAGTAACCCTGCCTTTGCAAAAGTTAAAATTTATCTCAGTGTACACACAGAAAAAATGAGACTCTGTAGAAAGTTTATTTTATAAATTAAAATAAATATTCAAATTGGTACTGTAGACATTTTCCTCTAAATGCTTCCTTACTCGCATGGCCTCTAAACATTCCTAAGTAAAGTAACTTTTCCCCCTGATAAATACATTAATTAATACAATTATTAAAATTTAAATCAGAATAGAATTGGACGGATCCTTGGAAATCTTCTAGGCGAACCCCCTGATCAAGCAGAAGACCCTATACCATTTCAGACAAATAACTATCCAATCTCTTTTTAAAAACCTCCAGTGATGAAGCATCCACAACTTCCGAGGGCAAGCTGTTCCACTGGTTAATTGCCCACTCTGTTAGGCAATTCCAGATTGCTTTTCTCCTTAACTAGTTTTCCATCCATTGTTTTTTGTCTTGCCCTCTGATGCTTTAGAAAAATAAGTTGACCCCCTCCTCTTTGTGGCAGCCTCTCAAATACTGGAATAAGGTTATCGTGTCCCTCCTAGTCCTTCTTTTCTCTAGACCAGACAAACTCAGATCCTGCAACTGTTTGTTATATGTTTTAGCCTCCAGGGCTTTAATTGACTTAATTGCTCTTTTTACAAAATCTCAACAACTTTTTTGTAATGTGGTGATCAAAACTGGATGCAGTACAGTATTCCAGGTATGGCTGGAATTATTTAACTTATTGTGATTTATTGTCTAACTTACTGTGACTGGCTTATGAGGCTTGAATTTTGGTGCACTCATTGTGGCTGTAAGTACATGCATATGTGATTATTATGTCACAGTGATCGTTGGCAGAGACATACAGAATATGGTTAAAATAAAATATCACATTTCTGAACAGTGAATAGTAAAAATGATTGATTTTCACATTTTGAAAATGCTGAAAGAATCTGTAGAATCATTTCTTTACTAAAAAAAATCCCCAATAGTGCAGATAATCCTTAATTTATGACTACAATTGAACCCAAAACTTCTGTTACTGAGTGAGACAGATGTTAAGTGATTTTGCACCATTTTATGATTTTTTTTGTCACAGTTGTTAAGTGAATCATTGCAGTTGTTAAGTTAGTAACATGATTGTTAAGTGAATCTGGCTTCCCTATTGACTTTGCTTGTCAGAAGGGACTTGCAGCCATCATAAATATACGTTATTTGCCGAGCGTCTGAATTTTGATCATATGCCCATGGAGATGCTGCAACAGTTGTAAGTTGAAAAAAAATGTCATAAGTCACTTTTTTCAATGCCGTTATAACTTCAAGCGATCACTAAATGAACTGTTTTAAGGTAAGGACTATCTGTAATGTAAACTAGTATCTTAGAAACATATCACAAACTAAACAATTTATCAACTTAAAATGATGAGTTAAATAGGAATGTTTTAATCTATCACTGGAAAAAAAATATCAAACTTTTATGTAACCTCAATCGCAGGACTCTTGGTAGCATAAGAATATACAATAAAATGTAAACAAATAGAGATAAGAAATAAAATCCATCATGAATATCGTACCTTCAAGCCATAGAACCTTCTGGAAATGCCCTTTTTTCAACTTGTTTCTGAAAGGAGATAAATCTGCTTCTGGAGTTATTGACTGGAGTCAGTGAGGGCTGTCCCCATCACTGAAAAATGCTTCTAGGCTCTGGGACCAAAATGGAAGACAATTCCCCTTTTTTCCCAACATCATCAAAATGGTTCTCTAGTGGGAAGATGTGGTCGTGCAGGTAAGCAACCACCAAACCACAAAGAGCTTGATAGATTCAAACCAGCACTTTAAATTGCATCGAGAATCAAATAGGAAATCAATGTAGGACCTGCAATATAGGTGTAATATGTGCCTACCTGTGAACAGTGGGGCCACTGTATTTTGTACTAATCAGCACACTGAGTATCATATCAAAAAGTCCTGGATCGCACTTAGGAAATCTGAACCTTGACAAAATTTCCATCTGTCAGTTACAAAAAGCCACACGTTTGGATCCCCACATACATAGGTCAACATTACATTTTAGGTTCTTCAGGAGAACTCAATGCATATGAAGGCCAATATCAGCTAAAGAGCTGGCAGCTGTGATTTCACATTGCTGTGTATATGATATTAATAATAAACAGTTTACAATAAACAAGTATCTCTGAGTAACAAAGCTTAGGGAAAGGAGCCAGTGGGGATAATTTAGTGAAAATACTGATTCCCAAAAATTTGGATTTATCTGTCCATGGAATCTGTATTTCAATTTTATGAGTTTTCTAAATCAAAATATAATTTTAATAATATGGACTGCATTACATTTAGTGATTTACATTGTGTTGACAATGCTTTTTCTACTTATGTTTCTTAATTACTTAATGTGATTATAGTATATGTAATATTCATAACTATCACATATGTAATATTCATAGCTATTCATAACTAATTAGTCATATTTTTAAAAAGCTATAATCTCCATGGTACCTTTTAATCTTTAACTTATCTATATTATATTATTTTTTTCTCTTTTGTTCCTATGTTTTTTCAAGACTATTCATTTTTCAAAAGAAAAAAGCTTAGTCTGCTGAAGTAAAAAAAAAAAACCAAAGCAAGATAGATCTAATTAGTACTTGGATAGGAGACAGAAAGTCAACATGGACATTTATACGTGATCAGGAGTTAAGCTCTGGTGGTCTGCCACCTCCATGCTAATGTAGCTTTTAAAATAAAGCCTAGCAAGACCTGGAATAGGGTGTATTGTTCTGACCATCACAGCTTAAAAAGAATATTGTGTACAAGAAAACTTACACCTACCAGGTAGGGATGTTTTAAATGGCTGTGGTATTCGAAAAGGAGACAGTAACTTTTGGTTGCCTACAGATGGCAGCATTTTACCTTTTTTCCAGATTTTGCAAATCTGTCATACTGTTTTGGGAAGTAGCTAATTATGCTTCACCCATCACTGCCATCTGTTCTGATTTTTTTCATTACAGAAAAATGAGTATAACAGGTTACCCATATGTTAGTTTCTTTTAAATGTCCTTAAAAATCTTTCTTCTTGAGCAAAACATCTTTATAGCACATATTGCAAAAATTCATAGCTGTCTTTGTAAAAAGTATTATATTGATCACCATCGCTTCCATTCTCATATGATACTATTCATGGAATATTTAATCTCATTTTATCTGGCTAATAAAACTTTAAACACTGACCACTCGAGACACTTCCTGCTTCCTAAAAAGAGAGTGACTGGCCAAGGCCACCCAGCCAACTTTGTGTCTAAGGTAGAACTAGAACTCACAGTTTCCTGGTTTCTAGTTTGGAACCTTAATCACTACATCCAGGTGGCTTTCTTCTGATTTAGCTTACTGGACATGGCCTGTGACAGGATTCATAGTGCAGTTAAAATAGATGTATTATGAGGATGTCATGCCCTTGTTGGAGTCTGATTCTGAGGGGGCGGGATTGAGCAGCTGACAGGGAGCGGAGTGTGGCTCCAGTGGCTATGGAAGAAATGGGAGAAGGGCACAGTCCGACTGGGCATTCAGAGGAAGACCGAGGGCCATCCTCTCTTCATCCTAGGGCATGCAGGAAGGAACAGAGAAGGGAGCAACGTGGCTTATGAGAGAGAAGGCCCTGATCCCTTTCATTAGTTGCAGCTGGTTATAAGTGGGGTGTTTGCATATGGTTCCTTGCTGGAAGCAAAGCATGCATTATCTTGGTAGAGGCTTATTTGGGTTTTGGTATCCTGCCAACTTGTGGGTGCTGCATTATCCTTTGAAAGTCTGCAATTTATCATCCTGGCCTGCCAGTGTTAATTACTTCAGTGTAGTTTATGTTGGTTTTTTATTTACTAATTATCCTTACTTTGGGTTCGGACTGCATTTCTGCCCTTCCTAGACTGTTTTTTGAAGAGTTTAATATCCAGCCTAGGATAATTGGACATTGGGGCCAAGTTGGAGGCATTAAAGGGAATTTATTCTACTTTGGTGACTTTGTTATTTTTGTGTCATACCCCGGGTCATCACAGAGAAAGGCCATTTTGTTAAATTAGAAAATGACCAATTTTCAAATAGTGTTTTCAAGGAAAAGATAAATCAGTTGACCAAAAGACAGATCTGATCAAATATATTTAGTTTTGATTGTCAAGACACTTCACAACTTTTTAAATGACCAAACTTTTAAAAATAATAATTCCTAAGCACCTTAGCTGAATGTTCTTGGCAGTGTAAGTGGTTTACATTGCTATCTTTCAGCTCCAGAACAAGCTTGCTTAAAGCCATAGAAAACAGTTAATTTTCATTTTTAGCTGCCAACTCTAGGTTAATGATTGAGATAACAGTTCTGTGTAGAAGTTGGTACCTCTTAGATTGTGCATTCAGCTAAAGTTAATGTACTAAATAAGTGCCAGGAAGCTTGCAACAAAGCACTGAGTAAATAAGCAGAGTACTGAGCAGATGGTAACCCACAGTATTATATTTAAATAATTAAGCAAATTCAGAAGTGGCATTGAGTTATCAGTAGAAGCAGAACTGACTTGTTGCTATTTAAACTTGGAGGAATTTATTACACTGAAAAATAAAGGCTTTTGTGCAGCACTTTTTTCTATCTCTTCAAAGATACAGTACATTATTTATTAACATTTTAGTTCAGAATATATTCCGTGTCTTTGTTAGAAGGAGCTATTGTAAAAACAATATTTTTTCACCAATTTTGGAAATTAATGTGTACTAAGATCCATATGTATGTCATACTTGCTATGTCTACATTAATTTCTTCAAAATAATTTTGAGTGCTATTTAAAATTCTGAAATTTGACTTTCTCTTTTATGTTTTTTGCAAAAACAACCACTGCCTATAGCCACTTGATGAGGGAGAGAGATAGACATTAAGGAATTGAGGACTTTGATTCTTTGTTGTTCAGATGTTCTAATGTCGATAGAGGAGCATCAAGGTTTTTTTATACATGATAAGCTTACAGTCTGGCGCTCCTATTGGTTGAGATTTCCTGAGAGGGTTGCTAATTTATTTGTATTGATTGTAATATTGACTGTTTACACTTTAATCTCATTTTCTTTTTTTAGGGTCATGTCTTCCCTTGACCTTATAGTAGATTAGAGTAGAAATATATGTAGCTGTTCTGTCTGCTGCTGACCTGCATGTTAATTTATTGGCTATATTATGAAGTATTTCATTAATATATTTTGTGTATATTTTATATTTCTTTTTAATATTCTTTTAAATATTGGTGATGTATGAAATTATTTGTTGTAATGCTTACAGAACACATTGGAACCAACTTTCAGATTTAAATACAGAATTGGGATTTTGAAACAGGCCATGGAGCCTGGTTTTGGAAGATAACATTTATAACAATTCCATAATTTATTCTTTGAAGTTGAATGCCTATAAAACACTCTGTGTTGAGTCATAGTATAAAAGTACTGTAACCATGGTTTTATATATATCCCATAATTCCTGAATTCGGCATGCATGTTTTGATTTATGAAAGCTATAATTTTAATTACTGAGGCATAAGTTTATATAGCAGCATCACAGACCTCGAAATAATTCTATGAAACTATGAGTATTTTACCAAATTGTTATAACTTTGACATATGAGACTATCTTTAATGTATCACTTTCAGGGAAGTATACTGTTCTGCATAGAGTTAAATGGTGATGTTGGACTAAATAATTTCTGTCCTTTTTCATATTACAAGTTCTGATCAAAGAAATTACATTCCTTTGTTTCATCATTGTGAATTGGCCATACAGAAGATCCTCACAAATACTAGTATCTTATTCTCTTATTAATATTGTACTATACTATACTACACTAGTTATAAATATCTTATTCTGATGTGCTTATGCTTGTAGTCTGTGATAGTAATCAAGGATACTAGATTAAAACCCCTGTTCGGAAAGTGTTATTATTTATGGTAAAATAAGATCATTATAAGAGACTCCTTTTACTTTCTTTGTCTCTCATCATAATCCATTTTATTGTCAATCTACCAATCTCCTTCTCAGGATTTCTGATCCCCTGAAGAAGCTGCCGTGAATTTCTTCTAAGCAATTACCTACTTTGTAATCTTCTTTGCAAAGATGTTTTATGTGTGGCTCTTGCTTTGGCTTATATGGTGCACAGGTTGTTGGGCTTTTGTTTTTAACAGCTGTTTTAAAGAAAAATGTGACTTACTTTCTGATTCTTCTCCAGATCCAGTTTAATTAATTATCACTTCTTAGGAGCCAAGGCAATATTAAGATGCATGAAGGCTGAGTCTGCCTGGTTGAAAGAGACTATTGTGAGTGGAATTCAGTTCATGATGGGAGGGCAGCTAAATTCATTGCTTCTTGGGAGAGGTTTTGTGACAAGAACTCACTTTTGTTCTAAGGCATAATGCTGGGGGTTGGCTAAGTTTAGACGGTTTGAAAAGAAAAAAAAAGCCTCATAACTTATAAATTATTTATCACTAGTTCTTGTAGAAGTATTTGATAACCACTGCAGTAAAATATTTGATTAGATAAGTAGTCTGAATATCAGTGGGAAGGAGTTTAATGTTTTTTTTTTCATGTTTTGTTTGTTCGCTTCATAGAGATTTATTATGGCATCTAATTGGAATAAATATGTATTATTTCTTAAGGTATCTCTTTGAGTAGATTGTATGGTATATTACATGAGAGAGAAGATTCAGTGCTTCAAAATGAAGCCTTAAATTTTGCTTTATCTGTTTGAATTGGAAAACCAGTATGTAGCAACCGAAATATATCTTTTTTTGTGATACCTCATTTGGCAATGCTTGTAGCTTAGTATATTTGTCATGATAAAGAGTACATGTTTTCTCTACCAAAACACTGATTTAACACTTTGTACGTATAACAAATGCATTTGGCACATTAAATGAAAAAGTATTCTTAGGAGGCAAGCCATGTTAATCTATGGTTGCCACTGTTTAATCAAGCCACTGCTACCATAGTGCTCTATGGTAGCACACTAAGCATCTGATGAAGTGAGCTGTAACTCACCAGAGCTTATACCCTTTAATGAAATGCATTGGTTTGAATAACTGCTACCAGATTTATTCTAATTGTACTGTGAAAGAATTACCCTTTAAAGCCCTTAAAATTTATGAATTATATTTTAACCTGCCCAAACATTATTCAAAACTTTACACAAATCTCCATTAGTCTGCATTATTTGTTATTAAGTTTATATTATACCCTTCCTTCAAAGAATTCCCAATCATGAACATAAATTCTGTTTCCTGTTGTAATGTAGATTGCACTGGAAAATGGTGACTTGTCCAAAGGTAGAGTGAAAATCGAATCTTCCCTGTCCTAGAATGCATAGAATTCAGGTAGTCCTTCACTTACTAGCACAATTGGGGCCAAGAATTTCCATCATAAGTCATATAACTTCAGGAGGCATGTATTATTGATGTATGTATGTATGTATGATTGCCAATTGCACAGATTGCAATCATATATGTGACTGTGGGATTGGTCTAATAGTCCTAAATGCGAGTATGGGTTGTAAGTCACCTTTTCTAAGGTTGTTGTAACTTTAAACTGCAGTTAAACTAATGGCTGTAATTCAAGGGCTACTAGTATTTCATATGTTAATATAATGAATATGCATTAACCTACCACTTCAGTTTGCACTTCCTGAATTCCAGTCAGAAAAAATATGTCTGTTTCAGCATTAGTTTATCTAATATGGAATATTTATGTAAAGCAAGAATATTCTTAAAGATTATTGCTAATAAAATGTGAGAAAGTAAACGTTTCCAGTTCTACGGAAGACTGAAAAAGTCAGTTTAGAAATATAGGTTCAAACAGCAAAATAATGAATTGGAACATATGGAGATTAGATACTTCATTCCTAGCACATTTAAATTATCAGTTACTCCATTGTTATGCTAGTAGGTGAAAAACTTAATTAAACATGACAATCTGTCCTTTTACAATAATCACATTGTTATAATTAAAATTGAAAACAGTTCAGTGTTTATTTTGTTTAGGCTTATTAACAATGCAGTACATTCTGCATTTGATTAAAGTGATTTAACAGGCAAAATAAGATTTGGTACTGGTAATATCCATCCATCCACCCATCAATATTAAAATTCTTGACCCATCATATCATTTTTGCTGAAACAGAATAAATGGATAATGATCTGTTCAAATTTTTGTGGCTATCTTTCTTTTAATTTTTCCAAGCTTCTTGAGGTTCTTATTTTATCCTAAAATATTCAGAGTTTTAAATTGTGCAAAACTAGAGGAAACTCTATTTGATCACTTTTCTTTCCAAATCATGAAAAGCTGCAGGGCTAATAATAGGATTTATAACAGGGGCACACATGGACATATCTTCATTTTCCCCTTAACACCATCTAAATATTGAGGAAGAACTTTTCAATATTATATGGCTAAGATATTCTATGTCTCTTTGCTAGCTTTTTTTTAATGTCCATAATATACAACTTCTGTATACAACTTCTGCTGTAACTTTGGTCATTAAACAGTTGATTGTAAATTGAGAATTACCTATGTGTAGCAAAGTTAACTGTTCTGTGAGTTAACCACTAAAGATTGGATATTGAAATATGTATATTGTTTATACTCACTAGATGAGTTGTAGTCAATTTGATACATGCTCTGCTTACCTTACCTTATTTTCATTTCTACTTGTGATTTTGAAAATATTCAAGCTTCATTGAGTGTTTCACAATAGCATATTATTATAGAGAAAACTAGTCAGCAAGAATTCTTTCACTATGGAAAATTAAATTCAAAATAGTTAAGCATGAAACTTTTCAGCAAATATGTTTTTCTTCATTGATAAACCTTGAATTATTAAAAGTGAATACAATAATATTTTCATTATTTTGTCAGTCTTGTACTAGTTGCCTCCATATTAAGATGGATAGAAGGCTTTGTACTGCTTATTGTTTTTATTCTGGTACATGCTGATGCAACTTTTAAGAGAAGTTCTCTCCTGAAGGTAATTAATCAGGGAACGTGCATTGTCTATCCATTTACATTGCTGTGGTGAAACAAAGTTGGTTGAAGTGTTAAAGAGGAAAACTATTAATGCATATGGTATCCCAAAGCTTTGAGTCTATCTGGCCTCTCTTGGAAAGGACTGAGATGGCCCCTGCTGTTGGTGTTTCTTTGGGGAAATGAGAATTCCTTTCAGTGTCAAGCTAAGACATCACTTGGTCTTTCTTTGAAAGGGCAGTCTGACTTCTTGAGCCTCAGCATTGTGCTACAGGCATGCCCCGCTGAGCACATTAATAGCGTGCTTAGCATTGTTCTCTGCAAAAATATGTGAATTGCTTCCAAAGAGAGGAAAGAGATTATGCTTTCACTTCAAAAATCCTTCACTTACCAATATTGTTTAAGATGTCTTAGATAGAAAGTATACCTAAGTGGGAATTGTAGTCGTGGGTTTTAATTAAATCCTGTGAGTGGGTTAAGGAATGAATGAATGAATGGAAAGATAAACTGTACGGTAGTGTTTTATTATACAGTCTTGTATATAGTAGAAATTGGCAGGTGAATGTAACACTGGAAAGCAGAACGATTTAAAGAAAATAATTTTGGAAGCAGCCCAAAGGATCAAAATATATAGATGGAGGAGGGAAAGGCAATTTATGATTTGCGCACACAACACACACACACACAAAAAACAGGTCTATAGGAATTTTATAGCAGTGCTGGAATCATGCTGACTATAAAGACAGTCCTTGATAGGAAAAGAAAATGATGTGTTTAGAAAGAAAAAAAAAAAAGCTGAGTATCTCACTGTCCCAGACAATTAAAAAAATCATGTTCGCAATAGGCTAGGATGAGAAAAGTCCTGCCCATTAAAGCATCTGCCTCATATTCTGTCCTATAAAGGATTTTGAAGATCCCAATAAGGTAATGCTAGGGGGGATGATGTATATTTTATTGTTCTCGTTTTGTAAAGTACAGTCTGCAGGGGAAAGAAGAACTCTTGGTTTCCTAAGAGAAGTGGGGTGGGGGGGCGCGGAGAGAGAAAGGGAGAATCTATGAATGAGCATTGAAGCAGAAATCTCCATCTTGCTTCCACGCAAACATGAACAAAGATTGGCTCCCTCGCCTCCCACCTTCTCCTCACATTGTAACTGGCTGTTGCAGGCACAGCATTATGTTTCCGATGGAGGCTTTCAGGTTCAAGGACTGTTAATGTTTTCTAATTGGTAGGACGTTTCACTGCAGCGCGGAGCTTGCTTTCTAAAAGAGGGAACGAGGAAAGGGGTGGTGTAAGGATGAACAAAGTTAGCAGAAATTGTAAGAACTGTTGGGGAAGCTCTGGAATTTAGTTTCTGCACAATACTTCTCGCTCTCTATGGAAACCTGGAGTGAGCAAGGCATTTCCTACTGAAATGGGGGTGCTTATCAATACAAAGCTCAAAGCCTTAATACAGTTTTTCAAGAAAAAGAGTAAGTAGGCATGGTGTGTGTTTCTTTTTAAACTGTTTAGATTTTTGGCAGAAGCATTAACAAAAACATTGCATAACCTGCTCTTATTTCTCCAACTGTACATAGCATTGTGTAGTGTCCTGTGCTTTGATATTGTGTGGAGGCAGCTTATTAAACTGGTGCTCTAAGCACCTGCCCTAGCTTTTCTTGAGCTTGTAAAGTTTTGAATTGCCGCTTCCTCGTTTTCTTTTGTGTGCCTGAATTACCCACGGAGAAAGGAGAAACGCTTTTTGATGCAACCCGGCCATAGTAATCCTGCAAGAAACTTGATACAAGCAAGAGTTGATTGTATAGAGATGTTTAGCCAGCTGAAGCCTTATGTAGTCCTTTCAGCACAATGCTTATGCAAAACTATTGCAGGACCCCTTTGCTTTGTTTTGTGGCTCTCTCCAAAGTTGTCATAGGTGTTTCAAGAGTTTCAGTCCAGGCAGCCCTTATTTAAGGTCACAAATAGTTTTAACTTGCTAGTAATGTGCATACATATATATATTTTTAAAAAATAAAACTATTCTGCATTTAACTCAAAAGGAATTTGGTGGCAATAATCTGCTCTCCGCATTTATATGGCAAATCTCATTTAATTCTGTATTCAGCACCTGTGATATTCCTCTCCGACTTGTTTTCTCCCTCACTGTCATTTCATCCATTCTTCATTATAGGTAAAGATTGAAAGTAATCGAAGTGTCAGGTAGATGGCCCATCTTTCTGTTCATTATTTTTTGGGGTGGTGGTGATGGGTGGGGGGCTGGGGTTTCTTTAGCAAGGCTTAAGAAGGCAGTCAAGCATTGTGTCGTCATGATCTACCTGGCTGCATGAGATGGCCCTTGTAATATATGGTGTAATAAATGAGGATGACCTTAGAATTCCTCAAGCAGATCTTGCTGACTCCCATTAGTAAGATGTGCATGAAAAACTCTTAAGGGCAAACCGGTCATATTCATAGGCTGGCCGAAATACTGTAGCCACATCAAAAGGGAAGACTTTTTTCTGTAAGGTCATTTATCACAGTTGGTTAATTTGTGGTGAAAAAAATGCAGACAGATTCCCCACTAATGGTGTTATTATTTACCTACATAACTTGTCAGCATATATTCCATTACATAGATAAACCTCAACTTACAACCACAACTGAGAGCAAAATTTGTATTGCTAAGTGAGACATTTTTTAGGCAAGTTTGCCTCCATTTTACGATCTTTCCTGCCACAGTTGTTAAGTGAATCATTGCAGGTGTTAAGTTTGTAACATGGTTGTTAAGCAAATCTGGCTTCCCCCCCATTGATTTTGCTTTTCAGAAGGTCGCAAAAGGGGATCATATGACCCCGGGATACTGCAACCGTCATAAATATAAACCAGTTGCCATGCATTCTGAATTTTGATCACATGACCATGGGGATTCTGCAATGGCTGTAAGTGTGAAAAACAAGTCATAAGTCACTTTTTTCAACCCCCTGGTAAATTTGAACAATCACTAAACGAACTGTTGTAAGTCAAGGACTACCTGTGGTTACATAGCCGTTTGTGCTTTGTTAATAAAGTCCAATAAAACTCAGACTGCTGAGTTTTGCGTCTCTTAAGAGGAATACCATCCAACCTAAAGGTGTTACTTTTCAAGAGGCAACTAGACTTTTTTGTTTTTCTATGAAGACCTTTTGCTTCTCATCCAAGAAGCTTTTTTAGCTTTTTGGATGAGAAGCGAAACGTCTTCAAAGAAAAACAAAGTCTAGTTACCTCTTGAAAAAGTGCCTTTATAAAAATTTTATTCACTTATTTGAGCGCACACACAAAACACACACACACACCGTCTAATAACTCCTTCACAAAATTACAATTTATATCAACTTTTGGATCTTTGTGAAGGGCACACCTACATTTTTTTAGTGGACTTGTGCAGGCCTGGAGTTGGGCTCCTTTATTTGTGAAAAGCACTATAGTATCATCCAAGGAGACAAGGAATTCCAGAATTTATCTTAAGTGAATACCATATGAAAGCAGAATTACATCTATTCAATGCTATATTTACAAAGAAAATACAGTATTTGTAAATCATTACATAAGCAGTATCCTTTTGCAAGTAGCCCTTGACTTACGTTCACAATTGTGACCAGAATTTCTATTTCTAAGAAAGTAAGTTTATTTAGTGAGTTGTGCCCAATTTTATAACCTTTTTGGAACTATTATTTACCAAATTACTGCAGTTGTCAAGGAAATCATGTAGTCATTAAGCAAACCAGGTTTCTTCCATTGACTTTGGTTGTTGGAAGCTGCCTGGGAAGCTTGGAAATAGTGATGATGACCTCAGGTTGCTGCAACTGTCATAAACACATGCCTGTTGCCAAGCACCAACATTTTTATCACATGACCATGGGGATCTTGTGACAGTCATAAGTGCAATGAATAATCATAAGCCATTTTTAAAAGAATTGTAAACAAATGATTGTAAATTGAGGGTCACCTGTAATTTCTTATTTGATCATACAATCCCTTTCCATAAATGCAATCCATTTCCATTGGCAATGTTCTGTTTCTGTGGCAAGCCTAAATGGAAATATCATTTGCGCTTTGTTTTCCTGGCTCTACCTGGCAATCATATAGGTTGAGTTCTAGTAACTATGGTCTGTCCAGAACAGTAGTGGGTTCCTACCTTGATCGCTACCAATTCGGTTAGGTGATTATGTGTGCCCGCGTGCCCCTAACATGCCAATCAGCTGAGAGGATGAAGAAACAAAAGCTAGGAGTGATCCTCCCAACCGCCCATGCACTTGTCGCTTCTTTTATCCTCTCAGCTGATCGTCAGAGGAACCGGTAGTTTTTCTACTACTGGTTCGGCCATACCGGTAGGTTTTTTTTACTGCCAGTTCGACTGAACCAGTAGTTATTTTTACTGCCAGCTTGGCCAAACTGGTCCAAACTGGTAGCATATCACCACTGGTCTAGAACCTTTTTTGGGGGGGAGGAAGAGATACGTTAACTATGTATTGAGATACAGAAAAGGATGGAAAAGAATTGCCTCCCAATCTATTCTCCTGAAGTTTCTGTCCTCATTTCTTCATCTGCCTGTCCTAACTAGAAAAATGTCTGCCTCCATCCTCTCTGATTCCGAATTGGGAAAATTGATCATTGAAGTATTTCTGTCTCAGGTCCTGCCAGAAGAAATTGATAAGGATCCAGCAGCCTTTCACAGCACAGAAACCCTTACATTTATAAATGTCCCACTAGCATTTTCTAGAGGGAAGTCCAAATGCTGTTTCCAACACATTTGAGCATTGTGGGAACAGATTAACTGGAGGATTTAATTATCTATTTAATTCTCTGTCTGCTTGCTGTGTTCAATATTGGAAACACCGCTATATGTGTCTCACACTTTTAGGAGATTGTTAAGGTGAGGCAGGCAAACTTCTAACTCAAAGGAGACTTTAGTTTGGGAAAGTCTCCTTTGAATTTCATTGAGACCTCGGAAAAGCTATTCTTTACAGACCTTTTAAGGTGGGCTAAAGTATTCTGCCTGTTTCAAAGTTACATTCATCTGCCCTTGGAATATGTTATTCTTTTGAATCATTTTGTAATTATTTAATTGCATTTATAAACACTTTATTGTTAGGGAGCTTGCAGTTTACAATATAAAACACCAAAGAGACTTTACAAAATAAAGGTATACAAATAAACACTCTACAAAGCGTAAAGTAAAATGAAACTAACAGCCAAATTGTAACCAAGGATAGAATCAACCCAAATGCCCTCTGGAAGTTTTAAGCAATTTGTAAAAGTCAGACAAGGTGGGAGAATAGAAGAATGTCCCATGTTATTATATACACTGTTTCTGAAGATATTTGTGTAAGTATTTTCATTCTTTTTAGTGATGAGAGGTGGAACTAATTAAATAAATGGGTATTTCTTTTATACCACTCAGGGCTGGTTTTTAATAATAAAGTTCTATCTAAATGGCTTGGGTTCCAAGAGATTCCTTTTGCTTTTGTGCTTTTATCCTCTGAAGTTGACTTGTCTACTCCTTTCATGAATGCATGTAAATGAGAAGTTTATGTAAATGAGGGCCTGGTCAGAGCCTTCGTTCTGTTTGTGGAATTCTTTGGTCAGGCAGAATAATTCCGAACACTCTCCTGTAATATTTTAGCAAGCTATTCCAGAAGTTTATTTTACATCTGTCCTGAGTTATATCTTCCATGCCTAAGGAAGCAAATGACTATGCATGCACAGATATGCAGAGACAGTCTGGGAAGGATCGCAAAATGCTAAGACTTCCAGAGATGACGGTCATCTCAACATGTTGCTTGCACTAATACATTTTGCTACATATCCTTTCAAATCACAATCCTATTCCATTGGAGTTGTACAATACTAATGAATATCCTCTGAGGTCCGGGCCTTAGCTGTATGTACTAAGTCAAGTCCTGGGTCCTCCAAAGAGTCTTTGGGAAATTATTTGGGTCTTTGTTTCATTTGAAGCGTGTTGTTGCTTGCTGCTGATTGTGTTGTTTTGTTGTATGTTATTGTATTGCATTCATTAAAAAAATATATATCTGGAAGATATAAGATACTCTATTGCCTTCAGTTGGAGTCACATATTAGCTGCCATAAATAAACACAGAAGGAAATTGAAAAAAAAATACTTCAAAAAACATCATACAAATGCTTTACACTGTTTTTCAAGCTGTTGGACTGTGTTGTAGCAAACCACATAAAAGCCTTTCTACATATAAAATAGAGTGAGCAATCAAAATAGTTGTTATTACTACTTTCATTTCTCTGAGTGTTGATCAAGTGATTTCATTCTTTTAACTTTTAGTATTTCACACAGCATTAAATTTGTTTTTGTCTTTCCGCTCTTTTATAGCTGTCTCCAACCTAGATGAAGAGAGTAGATGGTCAGTTCATTATACAGCTCCCTGGCATCAGCAGGAGAATGTCTTTTTACCTTCCACCAGGCCACCCTGCGTAGAGGAGCTGCATCGTCAGGCCAAATTGAATCTGAAGTCTGTGTTGAGAGGTAGGAACTTTACAAATATACATGTTCAGTCAACAAAATCACACCCATGCCACCTTTTGTTTCCTTAAGGGCTCACTTATCTTTTCAAAGTCCTTAATTTTTCCAGTTTTTCCAGTTTCCGGTTTTTCCAAACTTCATTCACAAACTTATTTATTTTCACTAATCTGTTTGGGGAACCAAACAGGTTTGTTCTATCACTTTGAAGCCTAATGCACAATGTTGCCTTTAATCCCTCTCCAAACCCAAGAAATGAGAATTCCCAGTCTCAGAACATCCAGTAGAGAAAAAATTTAGAATATAGAAAAGGCACAAATTGCTTAGAAACTGTTACGACAAATGATTAGTTCAGATTAGTTCATTTCTATAGCCTGGTTTTATTAAATTATTTTGATACAGAATTTAGAAGAATGGTAGCTGCTAAGATATCCTAAAAATAAGAGGGTGGTCTGAAATATAAGCTGATAGCTGAAAAACTGTATTCTCAACGCACTATTTTCATTTTTGCATTTTTGCATTATATTGTGGCATTTAAAAAAAAATCTCATTGCTACTTTGAAGTTCCTTTAAAAAAAATCTTAGCTGATATCTTGGGTAGAGTTTGTTTTGTACATGAATATTGAAAGCATGAAGTTAGAATATCAGGGACTACTGTTTGAAAAGTTCATTGTAGGCAAAGTTGTTTGAATAATATAATTAATAGTTTAATGTAAAAGTAGAAGTTAGTAACTGAATAATAAATATTTAATATAAAAACATCAACCCTTTTTCTTCCAGAAGTATTTAATGATATGGTTTTTAATTTGTTACAGTGCTCAATATTAAATGACATATGGTTTTATACAGTAGATTTTAGCTGGAAAAACTGCTGCCCTAATCTCAGTATGGAAAATGTATTCCTAAGTGAAAATCTCTGTGCTCTGTAATTTCTCACCTCACATGATAAGAGTTGGTTTCAAAAGTGGTTGACAAGAATAGAAATCCTTGAATATCTGTTGGTTCAAGTGAAGTGCAGTAGGATGTGAAAATATATTGTTCTTCAACTGTGGTCAGAAAAATGGAATGATTCCATACAGAGTTTTTACCCCTGTAGTGAAAAGGTATTGTGTAGCAGTTCTATCTTTCTTTCTCAGTGGATTTTCTCTAGAAAGAAGAATAAAAACTTATTGGTGGGGAAATAGGATAGTTAAAAATGAGGGCACAACAATATCTGGACTGTTACAAAATGTTGTAAATGTGGCAGGACAATTATGCAATAAAAGCTTTACCTTTACTAGGTTGATGAGTTATTCTAAGAAATAATTTAGTTTCCAGTTACGAATGTATTTTTGAAGGTAAGTGACACGATCACATTGCCCTAATTTGAAAGGGAGAAGCAGGTATTTATCTTGTTTAACTCTCTTTATTGTTATATATTGTATTTGGAAAAAGTCATTTAATATATATAGAGGTCAGAAGGTTGTAGATTGCATCCATATTACAGAAACAGACTGAATCCTGTATGGGTACTTCCCTCATGTTTCACTTTTGCACATATCCCTGCATACCAAAGACTCCTCTAAAGCAGGGCTGTCAAACTCCCGGTCCACAAGCCATATGCATCATGCCCTGGCCACGTGCCCACACCCAGTTTAGCAAAGGGGGGGAAAGTCCTGATACGTCACATGACACTGCTGTGATGACATGAGTTTGACATGCCTGCTCTAAAGGGTACCCATTTCTCCAGAACTTCCGGGTGGAAATGATCAGAAAATTCTGTTCTGGTGCTGGATGCTATTCCATATACAGAAAGATATTCTAAAAGTAGAGTCTACAAACCAGAATGAACACCGGTTGTATTCATTTGTTGTTAAGTTTTCTTAGAAATGATTTATAAAAAAATTCTTTTAGGATGCTTTTTCAAATCTGAGTCTACTATTAAAATTCTAGAATTATCTGGTAGACTTCCATCCTTTTATTTATTTATTTATTTAAATTTCTATACCGCCCCCTCTCCCAAAAAGGGACTCGGGGTGGTGTACAGCCTACTAAAAATGGACAGTATATACAATTAAAAACAAATTAAATAGCATAAATCCGGCCGAATCCCTTCAAATATAAAATTCCCAAGGTTTAAAATTCCAGGATTGAATTAAAAAGTTAAAAATTTAAAAATTTAAAAACCGAATTAAATTAAAACCTGATCCTGGGATCAGGTAAGGTCAACTAGGGGCTTCTATCTGTTAATTTTTATAACTAACTCTGGAGTATATGTGTTTATACGAGAAATATCAAATTGCTTTTGTGTATAAAAATTGAATATTTTCTATTCAACAAAAACTGAATAACAAAATTCGCAGCTTGAATTTTATTTCCTTATTCAGGATTGAAGACAAGCTACTCTAATGCAATAAACAAAAGGTAGAAGTACAGGTAATCCTCAACTTATGACCACAATTGAGTCCAATTGTGTTGTTATTAAGTGAGAAATTTGTTAAGTGAGTTTTGCCCCATTTTACGACCTTTCTTTTAATTAGTTGTTAAGTGAATCACTGCAGTTGATAAGTTAGTAACCTGGTTTTTTAAGTGAATCTGGCTTTCCCATTGATTTTGCTTGTCAGAAGGTTGCAAAAGGGGATCAGATGACCCCAGCACAAAGCACCAGTCATAAGTATGAAGCAGTTGCCAAGCATCTGAAATTTTGATCGCAAGATCATGGGGATGCTGCAAAGGTTGTAAGTGTGAAAAGCAGTCATAAGTCACTTTTTTCATTGCCGTTGTAACTTTGAACAGTCACTAAATGAATTGTAAGTCGAGGATTACATGTATAAACGAAAAATATTGCTCTGTGCTGATACTCCAAGCTGAAAGTAAAAATCATGTCTAGAATTAAATACTTTCCTTTTGCATTCTACCAACCAGAGAATTACAAGGAAGTGATTTGAAAATAACAGTTGGCATACCGTATTTTTCCATGTATAAGATGATACTTTTTCTTAAAAATATTTACCTAAAAATGGAGGGACATTTTAGGAGAGGAGAACTGCAGTTGCGAAACTGCTGATACCTTATCTCTGCAAACTAGCCTCACAAACGATACTTCTGATTTCCTAAAATATTAATTTCTGAATTTTGGGTAAGAAAAGTGGGGCATCCTATACATGGGGGCATCTTATAGATGGAAAAATACGGTAAGTGGAAAACCCAAGAGGCATAATAGGGAAGGGGGGCACAAAACTAAACAGTCTTTTGCAGATGATATTTGTTAACAGACTGTCACTAGGGAGTGCTCAAAGTGATCCTGTCCATTTGTCTTTAAGTAATTTAGATATCTACCCTGTGCATTTATGGATAATCAGGAGTGATTGCCTCAGTCATGCCTACTTACCTCTCCTTTGTGAAAATAAATGTAGTTAATTGTTGTTTACCTATATGTAATGGGTGAAGCATGCTTCCCAACCTTTATTGCTTAGAACATATCATGAATCATCAATACTCAGTTCTCTCTGGATGATATTTGGCAAGTCAATACTTATTAAGGAACTTAAATTATTATTAACTTTGAAACAAAGTTTTTGCTCCAGCAGTGGGCCTCCACTATAATCTAGATATCATACCTACTAAAGAAACCTATCTTGTTGCTAAATCTTATTTGGTTTGCTGCAAACCCTCATCCATCTGTTCCTGTTTCTTCTCTGACCAGGTGACAAATTTATGGCACTAGTTGCATTCAATGTTCTTTCTCTGCCTGACAGGATTTGAATTGAATTGCCAATGACTTTAGTTCTTTCTTGGAATGCTGGAGATGCAAGCCCTGTCTCTACTTTATGTCAGTTAACTTAAAATGTTTTATTTAATTGATTTATATGGCTGTTCATCTCAAATACATTACTTGAGGTGGCTAATGATAATAAAAAGTGAATAAAAACAAATGCGTGTACAAAAAAATTAAAACACACAGCAGCCAGGAAAAATCACAAAACAGTCATTAACATGCAAAACAGCCCTAACGTTAATTCGTCATCCATAATTGGATTACTTCCAATGTTGCTGTAATAGACTTCCATTCATTCAGTGAATGTTGTATGTCTTAGTGAGGCTTCCAGATTGGCTCCACAGTATGTCCCAGTTCCCTGGAATAGATTTCAGAGGGTTGCAAATGCAAAGATTCTGTTTCTTTCACACTACATCTTCTGATGATGATTATAATTGAGTACAACTCATTGTCCCCATGATTCTTCTCATGATGGTCCTATGAACCAAGAAAGTGACTAGTGAATGAATAAGCCAAACTTCATCTCGAAAAGTGCATTTAATTTGAAATCCATATAAATAGTTTGCTGCAGTGAATGTGTCCAGTCCAGTCTTTGTTTGAGGGGAGACTGCAACTTGTTGCACTGACCCTAAAGCTAATGATAAACGGGTTCAGAGCAGGATATCTGAATGTTATATATTATTTGTCTGTTTGGGGGGAAATAGTTATGTTTGACATATGCCTATGTAGTGCCTTTGTATCAAGCTATTGTGGTTAGCCGGCAGCAGGTGCAGATGGCTGAGGAGAGCGAGGACTCTGATGAAGGGCCAGGACCATCAGGGAGTGGAGTGCTGCCTTCAGAGATTGTGGGGGCTGGCAGCAGTGATGAGGAGGTTCCTGAGGAGCCTGTGCCAAGTGCATGTGCATGAAGGATTGCTTGGAGGAAAGAACAATCACAGCAGCACAGGTGACTTGGGAGTAAGGCTGCAAGGTAATGGCCCCTCCCTCAAGAGGATAAAAGCCAGGTTTGGGAAAGCATTCTTTGCAGACAGCAAAGAAGCTCTGAAACTCAACTGGTGGACATCTTAGTTCTGTGTTTGGATAATCTTGTAAATTAGTTCTTATCTCTGGGTTTTTGGCAGCCTTGACAAACAACTTGGCAAGGCTGTTTCTTGTCAGAGTTAATTAGTGGAAAGCAGCCTTCAGAACAGAATTTGTTATTAAACCTTAAAAGGTGGGGGCTGCTGCCTTTGTCTGTGTTTGCTGGTTGATTTTTACAATGACATACTATATAATAATTATTATATAGTATGTCATTGTAAAAATCAACCAGCCTTTTGTTTTGCCAATCTGTTGGAATTCCTGACTCAGTTAAAAAAAGAGAGGTGTCTCCCCCCAAAAAACTGCAGTGAAATATGCTGTGGATATAGTTCATGAACCTGCTTTATATTCCAGGCTGGGATTTTTTTTCCAGAAACAGCCCAAGTGCTGCTGTTAGCATTTAAAAAAAAGAAAAACTAAGCTTGGTATGAAACAGTCCTTGTGGCATCTCATTTCTGCTGCTGATAGGGTTTTTTTTTAAGTCTACAAAAATGAGTCCTGTTCCACTTGATGCAAACTTCATTGCTGAGGTTTGCCATATTTAGATCGTTAAACAGAAATACATGTAGATCCTTATCAGAATCAAAAGAGTTTGCATTTAAAAGTCCACTTATGATCCAGATAGCTGTTGCAATTATATTAACTATGCTTTGTACTACTGTGGCCATTTTTAATAGATAAAACCATTTTATAAACATCCATATTAATTTTCAGCTATTCCTTTAAAATAGAAGTATAATTTCATTTTAATGTATGTTGATTAGTGTACATCTAAAATGACAATAAATTTTCTATTCCATTCCATTCTATTCCCTTTGAGAGGCTTTCTGATACGCAGTTCATATGCAACAATGGCTTAGCAGACTAGTCTGACTTGGGGCTTTTTTGTCACATAAATCCGTATTAATGAATTAATTGGAAAACATTGAAGAGATTAATGCTGACTTGGAGAACGTCCAGAGTGTAATCCAAAGCTGAAGAAAAGTTTTATGCATGGTCTAAAAACTATGTCCTCATATGAGGACTCAATGATTTTTCAATAGCTACCAATAAGTTGCCACCATTCCCTTTTGGGGAAAATTTGTTGAAAAGATGGTCAGTCTTTAATTCTAATTTATTTAATTTATTTGATTTGTCAATCATTTACAAGATAATAGGTATAAGTATATACATAGTTATGAATACATGAAATGAGTACATATAAGAAAAATAAAAGAAACAATAGGACAGGGACAGTAGGCACGTTGGTGCACTTATGCACGCCCCCTACAGGCCTCTTAGGAAAGGGGTGAGGTCAATAGTAGCCAGTCTAAGGTTAAAGTTTTTGGGGTTTGGGGAAGAAACCACAGAGTCAGGTAGAGTATTCCAGACATTGACCACTCTGTTGCTGAAGTTGTATTTCCTGCAATCAAATTTGGTGCAATTAACCTTGAGTTTGTATCTATTGTTTGCTCTTGTGTTGTTATGGTTGAAGCTGAAGAATTCATTGACATGTAAGTCATTGCAATGTATGATTTTATATAGCATACTTAGATCAGACTGAATTCTGAAATAAATTAGTTCAGAATTAGCCAGTCTTGTGTGTTCATTACTTGTAATGATAAAAATATACATCTGTAAATAAGAAGAGATGAGAAATATCTCATTAGCTACCTTTCCTAATGGAATATCTGTAGATTGTAATAGATGGGTCCAAAATGTGGGGCACATTGCAAGGCCATTTTTTCCCTATTTCTGGTATTTTCCTCCTTTTTCTGCTTTGCTCAGTGGAAAGAAGTTGGAGAATAGGAAATTGTTTTTAACAGTGGGTTAACCCCTTGAAGAAAAGTTGGCAGGTGGCAGCATGTAAGTATTCATGACAAATCTTGAAAAACCTAAGCAAGGTTGGGGTGTAGATAGGATATCATCAAGAACTGAAATCTCAGCATTGTCAAGTATGAGAATTTGAAAAACAAATATCCTTGGGCATCGCAAATCGGTGTCATATTACTATCAAAAAGACAACATGGATTTGCCATATTACTAAGGGACTTACTGGTTTACTTGAAAGTATTTTACAAATAACTCAAGTAGTCCATTCTACTACAAAGATTTATCTTGGTTTAATCATTTAACTTTAAATTAAACTTTAAGAAGTTTATTTTTATTTTATTGTAAAAAATGATCACATGTACTTCAGCACTAATTGATAAATTAATGGCTTGTGCTCAGATTATTAAAAATGTTCTGTATAGATTTAATGGAGAATTCCTAAATATAATGGCTATTAAAAATACTGTAGATATTGTAATCTAGAACAGTGGTAGTCTAGCATTGTATCCCTGGGTTGTATGTCACTAGAGGAAATAATGAAATCTCTCATGCATTTTATGCTTTGTGCAGTATATGTTGTTGGAACGTTTCATGTCTTCAAAAACATGATATTTGAAGTAATATAAAACAAAGCTTTTCTCTGCTATGAAAATGGCATGGAAAATAGAGAGCCATAATTAAAAGAAAATATTACCAGAATCCTGTTCAGTGAAAAAAACAGCATAAAATGTTATGAAGAGTTAGAGGATTGAGTTTGTGATTTGTACTGTGGTTTGTGCTATTGCAGCAAAAGTTCTCAGTGTTTTATAAATGTAGTACCACATATACCATAGCTACATGGAGACTTGGAGTAATTCATTTTGATATGTAATTTATGTAACCACATGTTCAAGACTTGATCACATAGTCTATTCTCATCTTGCTAAAAGGAAAATAACTAACTTACACACACACACACACACACACACACAAAAATTCTATAACCCATATGAACAGATGCTAAACATTCCACATAATTTCAAGTGGACAAGAATGGGAGGAAATGGATACTTTGACCCATGTGCTACATATATTGAGGCTTCCTAGTCTACATGCAAAACCAGATTTCAGCATTTTGCCAAGTGAACAAACCTTCTTTGAAATAGACTGAATTGGGACAAACAACAATTAGACCAGAAAAAGGTGTTTTTAAAAACAGCATTTACAGTTCTATAGGTGGCTTTCAGAACTGCATAATCTTCATAATCTATGTAATAAAAGATTCTGCCAATGTATTCTTTGCTGCTTGCAATGTGCTCTTCGTTAACAAAGGCAGGCTCCATTTGCTAGAAGTTTTGAGTTTCCTGCATTATGTAAGTGAGATAAGTAACTATGTAACATGATGAATTCAGGAGATGATGAGAAAACAATCAGGTTTGGTTATCTGGCATAATCCTGCACCTTTAATTTAATTGCAAAGCTTGCCATTCTACTCTGTTCAGAAGATTGCAATTAACATCTTTCTCTGATGGAATTCAGTTTGCTGGTCTCAGTGAAAACAGTTTTATATTTCAAGGAATTGACTTAACAGCATATTTGAATTTGCTTTTCTTTAAATCCTGCTTGCTTGGCTGCTTTTATGAAAGAATAGAGAAACCAGATAAGAGTTCGTGAATAAACTGAGATTAGAAAAATTTCAAATTTGATTGGGTTAGAATTTTATACTAGGGGTGTGTGTGTGTGTGTGTGTGTGTGTGTGTGTGTGTGTGTGTGTGTGTAGAGAGAAAAAATATTGTTTTTAATAATCATTGATAAATATTATGTGGGAACTAGAACCTTTTTTGTGCCATAAGTTTTTCCCCTGTAGGATTTTAATAAGTTGCAACGTATGTACAAAAAGTGCAAATCCTGCATTGTGACAAACTTTGCAGATACTTCTGTATTTTACTTCTGTATTAATAATCTAGCTCTAATAACTTTTAATCAAACGCAATAGAAGTTTCTACTTCATTTGAATGATCCCATATATCTTTAAAGCAGGGGTCGTCAACCTTTTGGACATCAGGGACCACCAAACTCACAATTTTAAATCCCAGGGACCACTAACCAGTTCTGTGGGTGTGACCTAATTTGTGGGTGTGGCTTGGTGGTCATGTGACTGGCTGGGCATGGCTTGTAGGTAAATATTATAAATATATAAATATTGAATTTTTTATTAAAAAAGAGCAACTTTTACCCAAAAGCAGGCAAAGCAGGCAGGCAGATTGAGTTGCTCACAGAATCTCAGATTCATTCAGAGATCTATCTATCTGCCATTGGCTAGCTCAGTCTGTCACATAAAATTTGCTAGCAAGCAAACTCACAAAATTAACTCACAACACACCATTGAATTTTTTTTTTATAAAAAAGAGCAACTTTTATCCAAAATCAGGCAAAGCAGCCAGGCTTTGCTCACAGAATCATTCAGTGATCTATCTACTTCCATCGGCTAGCTCAGTGTCTCAAATTTGCTTGCCGTGAGTCTGCACTGAATAACAGAACCTTTAGTCCTAAGGGAGGTTTGGTTGTGCTTAAAAGCAGAGCTGAAGATCTAAAAACTAGCTAGAAAGCAAGAAATCCAACCATTTCCTGCTTCCTAGCTAATCTAAATCTCCCGGCACAGCAGAACAGATGATGGTCGGAAAAAGGAAAAATAGCAATTTAGCAGACAAGTTTGCCGGGTAAGGAGTGAGTGGGTGGGGAGGGTTCCCGCGAGCCATGTGGGCGGCGCAGCCTTGTGTTTCTGTGCAGCCTGGATTAATTGCTTTGGGGGGGTGCTCTGGGGTGAGATTTCTCTACGGCCCACCAAAATTTTCTCATGGCCCACCAGTGGGCCGCAGCCCACTGTTGGCGACTGCTGCTTTAAAGAGTTAAGTGATTTCATGTTCATAGGCATCTTAAATTTCATTTGGTCAGGCAGTGTGAGTTTTGTAATACAAATTTAAACTATAATGGTATTAGCATAATATGTAAGGATCCAAGCAGTATGGCCTCTTGTAATTGACACATGGAACTATTATCAATAAGTAGATTTTCTAAGTGCCATCTAGGGGCTTTTTTTGTATGGTACCACCATAGCCAGTTTATGGGCTGGGACCACCACAGTCAGTTTATGCCATAAACTTTCAACTTCGGTTTTCAGATTTTGATACTTTGTGATCTTCAATTCTTCTATCTCTTGACATTGCCACATCAATTAGCCATATTTTCTTCTTTTCAATTATTAAAGAGGATAAATCTAATTATAGATGAGTAAGTTCTCCTTGGAATTATTTGTACTTCTTGTTTGGAATTTATGTGTAAATGAACAACAGTTAATGGTATCTTTTACTTATATTTCTTCCACCACTTACAGAATGTGACAAACTTCGGAGAGATGGCTATAGAAGTTCTCAATACTATTCTCAGGGTCCAACATTTTCATCTTCATCCAACACAATCTATGGAAGTTACCAAGATGATTATGAAGAAATTGAACAGAAGGTGAGACAGCAGAGTCTTTTAAAAAACAAATGAAAATATTGTAAAAATGTTTATAAATTAAATAAATGCACGAGATATATATTATGTTTCATATTTGAAAATGATAAACCAGCTTTTAAAATGTTCTGTCCCAAAAGCATCTTGTGTGAGTTTTTTAGAATAGTTTAATTTGCAGAAAAAAAATACCTTGCAGAAACTCAGATACTATTTAAAACAAAAGCTCTGATTTAAAAAACTGGCTAGGTTAGGTTTTGCTGCTTTTATGAACAAATAGAAAGAACTATTGTTCCCTTGTAAATACCCTGGCTTTGTAGTGATCACATTGCCCCATAGAATGTACCATAAATAACAGGCCCACTCCTTCATTGGCTTTACCTTGTTTGTACTTTGATATGTATGGTGTGGACACAATGTGATTGTCTTCTTTATTCTATTGTTTGAATTATTTGTGCCTCAGTGAATTGATAACATTATATCTTTGTAACACCTGTCCCTAATGCAGCATTTAATTAGTTCATTTATATGTCATATACTCTCAAATAGGCATGACTTCTCTAAAAGAAAATCTAATGAGTAAAAATATATTTTGAGATGTTTCTTTAAAAAATAGTAAAGAAAAAGCTGTCCATGTAGAGAGAGGGAAGGAATTATAGAGTTTTGATGCCATCATGCAATATTTTATATTATATCTATAATTTATATATCTCTCTATCTCTCTATCTCTCTATCTCTCTATCTATCTATCTATCTATCTATCTATCTATCTATCTATCTATCTATCTATCTATCTATCTATAGAGAGAGATAAAACAACATCTAAACAACATCAGGAAGAATTAAAGAACATTAAAAAGAATTAAATTAAATAATTAAATAAAAAATATTTGACAACTTTTTTAAAGGCTGAACAATGTGGATTATAAGGATATTCTTCCTATATTGATGAGGAGACATCTCTGAATTTTATTTATTAAATTTATTGGCTGCCCATCTTATCACAGGGTAACTCTGGGCAGCTTACAATCTGTCTGAGTTTATTTTTTTACATAACTAAACAGGCTTCATATATTAATATTAAATTGAACAGTAACATGAACAGTAACATGGAACTGACCCTGTTGAATAGTGATCAATGTAGATCATTCATTATCAAAATGTCCAGTGGGATATATCAGTCAGCAATATGGCTGCTACATGTTGCAAATTTACAGCTGTTCCCAAATCAGGTTGACTTTGAAAAGCCTACAGCTTATGCAGTAAATATAATTATGCCCAGTGGTGGGATGCTACCAGTTCTGCCTGGCTCTATAGAACTGGTAGCTCTGAAGAGCAGCAGACACCAAACCGGTTCTGTGTCTGCTGCTGTTTGACCCACCCGCCCGCCTGGGCTGTTAGCTGATCTTTATTTCCTGCTTTTTCAACGTCAGCTGCTTTGCGCGGCACAGCTGAGATTGAAAAAGGAGTAAAAAAGTGCTTTTTCAAATGCTGCACAGTGCTTATCAGCTGTCCAGGAGGCACAGCTTTAGGTGTAGTGCACACACGCGCACGCAAAACATAATCACTGAACTGGTAATAACACCAGTTGAATCCCACCCCTGATTATGCCAATCCTGCAGTTAAAACTACTGTCAGCTGAAGTTCTGAAGACTTCAGTGGGCCATGAAGGAGTCGCTAGCTACAGACAGCTTTTTCAGGCAGAATACATTATTTTCTAGAACATGCTAAGTCCCAATCTAGTCTTCATCTTGACTGATACTACAGAGAATCTTTGTTTAGCAACCACAATTGGGACTGGAAGCTTGGAAACTATAATTGTGCTTATATCATCTTACTTCAGTTTCTTTTGCTTTAAAGACCTATGAAGTTGTAAATGCAAAGATTAGCCAGAAAGTTACATTTTCATCACCAACATAACTGAGAATAGTCACTATACAAGGCGCTTACTAAACATGGACTACCTTTGCACCCATCTTAATTTATTCTCATTTTGATTACCCTCAGTTATTTCAATTTTAAAAAAGATGTTTTTGCCATTTTCCTAAATGCTGGGAAAATGGGAATTCGGACGAATGTTACAGGGTTTGAAAGATACATAGGAGAAATCTGTCTTCTGTATACCAGATTGATAAGCTTGTGGCAATGAATCTTCAAAAGGGCCTGTCCTTCTTATTGAAGTACCCAATCAGGTTCATAATAGGAAAGTTGGTCCCTTAGATAATCAGACCTACCTTTGAAAGCAACTTTAAATAGTGTCCGATAGACAATTGTCAGCCAGTGCAGCTTAGCAGTCTAGCTACAGCATTTTGCACTAGCAGCAATTTCTGGTCACTTTCCAAAGATAGCTTCATCAGAGCATATTGCAGTAGTCAGGTAGAATTGTAACCAAGTATACAAATAAGAGTTGCCAAGTATAGTACGCTCAAGAAGGACCAAAGGTGATGCATTAGCTATAATTGTGCAAATATATATGTTCTCAACCACTGATAATTGTCAAGCATTGTTGCATGACAGTTTGATCCTGAACAGATGTTACCTTTGGCTGAGATGTGTTGTCTTTGGTGTTCATATGATAAGCTACTTGCTTCTAGATGATAAGGTTGCTAGTTACCCATATGTGAGAAGCACTTAGAGACCTCAATGAAGAAAAAGATTATCTGTAACTATGGGACTTGCAGAGATCATCTGTGCATTCATGCAACCCACCCACCTTCCCCTTTTTAGTGAATATTTTGGATAAATTCTGGTGCTTCTTGTACCTGCTGTATTGTCTCAGGGAAATAGAAGAGAAACCTCAAGCATGAACAGTAAAGCTTCTTTCCTGCCAAAATATTTCTCACTTTTGGAAAATCCCCAAGAAAGACTGTGTGAATGCACATATGACCATTCAAAGAGCCAATTACAGGTAAGCAACCTGTTCATCAAGGTAACATACTGTGTAGTAATTTGCTTGAAAGTTTCAGTAAACAGAATGGGTCTTTTTTCAACAAAAACATCATAAATATTTTTACTGTGAAAATATTTTAGTTTTCTATTTGTAGGTAATTTTTTTATTAAAGGTACTCCTGCACATTAGTGCTTATAAAAATTTAGAATTAATTAGTATGCCTCATAGCATACTTGTTATGCTAGTTTATACATTATAAATCGGTACAGGAGTCTTTAGCACAAAACAATAAGCTAAAATATTGAGTGGGTCATTTTACAGAAAGAAAACTGGGTGTTATGCATCATTGACTCATCCCTCCCTTTCCTCTTTTTTTAGTCAACTTGCCCCATTCTAGCAGCTTTCTCTGTATATCAGTTATTGTTTCCTTCCCAAGCATTAATGTGTGGCTCAGCTCCCATCGCTGCATGTTTTCCAACCTCTAAATGCTTGGCTTTCCATTTCTGTTCTGTTCATGTTGTGCCTCTATTTCTTCTTATGTGATCGGCAAGGTAAAGACCAGGTAACTGTCCAGAGTGGATGTAGGCAGCTCAGCAAGAACAAGAAACAAGCCAGGAAAATCATTTTATTTTGGTGAATATGTGGGGAGGAGGTGTAAATCAAGAAATTTGGCATGGAGAGGACTAGAGAGCATTAATGTTCTGCAAAACCTTCCATCATGAAGTAAGCAACAACCTTTTTATGGCCAAAAATCATAGTTTACATATGGGTAGTTGAAGGCTAAGTAGATGGGGGCCATATCAGGGATAATGTGGACAGGGAGAATTTCATAAGTTAGCAACCTTTCATTTTTAATCCTTATATTCCCATAAGGATTAAGATTTAAGACTACAGTTTTCATGCATTTCCTCTTCAAAATAGGTAGAAATCAGACCACTGGATCTAGGACCACAAAAAAGAAGAGTTAGGCTGCCTGTAGCTCTGATGCTGCAGATTATCTGCCCCTGACATAAATGTTCAGTTTTTGTTCTCTACATCCTTTTAGTTTATATAGTACTAATTAAAAGCTTGATAATCAAATACTGTATACAGAGAAGGTGCATAAGTGCTGCCAATTGAAAAATGTATCACGTGCTGGTTGATGTAACAATGGCAACCATTTTCATAGAGACTCAAATCTATGCTGTAATTCTTATAACTGAGACATAATTTTAAAATAATAAATATTGTGTTTCACCACATTTAAATGGAAATCTGTGAAATTACTTGAGTGCTCTATTAATCTAATGTTCATGATTGTTTTGAAAACCAGGTATAGAGACCCCAATAGTTCAGGAATGGGTGATTTGGAAGATCACTATTCAGGGCCCTTCTCTGGTTGTCAGAGAAGATAATATGGACTAAACAGATAAGTTCTTTGACCTGATGTAGGCATAGTTGTATATTATTTTGGCTTAGTTCTGGATTATCACAGACATGTAATCCCTGGCATAGGTTGAAATACTTGTCATGTTAAGACTTGATGCTAATTTAAGTACAGTTCCCACTTGAACTGTACACACTGAATTGGTTGACCCAAGTAATATTCCTTTTTCTGTTTTTCTATTGCATTCATTATATGTTCTGTGGAAAAGGTGTGTTTGTATATAACAACTTCTCCCTGTTTTTTTAAATTATTTGTACTCTGATGTGCATACTGTGTCTGTTGTCTGTTTTTTATGTCTGTGTGTTTTCATTATTTTCTCTTTGTCACTCATTTGCTTTCTTTTTCTCTCTCACCCAACAGTCTAGTCTGTTAGACTGCCTCCCTCAGTCTTGCTTAAGTGCCTGCTGTTGTTTGATGTCATGGACGATCAAGGTATCAAGCCCCCTCCAGAATCATCCAGTTGTAATACCTGCAGCCTGATGCTGTTGTCACATTAGAGTATCCTCTTCTTAACAGTGCTCTTATTTTAAAATTACTCCTGCTGCTTTATTTCATGTCACAGAAAAAAACACTGTGCAATAACACTAAATTTTCTATTATTTTTAAAAATATTATTTCATTTCTTGGCAAATTTGAACTTTTTTTTTTTTTGCTGTCCTGTTTTTTTCCTATTTTCTAAATGGGCACTGTGGAGAGTTACTAACTTTCAGAAAGCATTGTACATTTTGTCATAAAATTGAATTTCCAAAATAATTTAAGTTCAAAACTTTCTTAAAACTTTTCATGTAAGAATGAACAGTGACAAACTCTTAGGGTCTTGCTAACTCATACATCTTACAGAAGGACCTTTTGCAGCTTCCAAATCTCCTTTTTGGCTGAAAAGAATCCTGGATCCTTCTCTGAATGTGATTGCAAAAAATCAAAAAAATTGTATGTCATTTTGAGACTTGAATGGCTCATTTTTTATAAACATAGGCATAATACACACACACACACACACACACACACACATCTTTAGTCATTCAAGGTTCAGCATGGCTTCTGCCCATCGAAAGGATGTCTATCTGCATCTAAGAATTCCAGCACAAATAGCTGGCTTCCTACAGTGTAAAGGTAACAGGAAAAGGGAATTTTTTTGTTGTTCTATATAGTTCTTGTGATATAATTGTAGATTTAAAAAAGGAAAAGGTAACCAGAAAGTTGTTGCTTGAACATTTTCTAAATTGGTGATTTCTAAGAAAAATGTAGGTGGTAGTGATAGGAACAATAGCCCTGTTAGATTAACTCAATGCTCATCCGAATCAATTATTATGTTTCACATAATCAACTGTAGGATATTTATACCAGAAGATGGAGGCTGTCTTCTATCATTGTTCCCCTGCAATTATTTTGAAGCATACTACTACCTTTCAGTGGAAAACTTACTGCCCTCATTAAAACTTAAGCCTAATAGGCTTTAATAGACACATCCTCCATGAATGTATTCAGTCCCCCTTAAAGACAATCTTTCAATTCTGTGATAATGAATGAAGAAGGAGAAAACCAACTAGCTGGATTCATGACTGATTCAAATTCAAGTTCTTCCCAAATCTTTTAAAATAGTCAAACTTTTGGTGTTGCTTGGAATAGATTTTTGTTTAAATGAGTAACTTTACATTCTGAAAAATAATGCAGTGCTGCTTAAAAGTTATCTTTTGAATTTTCAATATTTCTAAATCAATATGACATTCTTTATCTACCGGTAGTTTTAGAACTTGTTTGGAGAGCAGATCATGTTTTAGATCATATTTATGCAGGACTATTGAAAATTCAAAAGAGTTCATAAACTTTTAAATATCATTGTACAAAGATAAATAGGACTTTGATATATGTGTTCATTTTATTGATATGACTGCATTATGCAATGAACTTTGCATCAGAGAAATTTTGATTTATAGAGATCCACAATTAAAATATAGCTCTATGTGCTACATCATCCTTTTTTGATAAAAGTATGTAAGACATATGCACTTGGAAATCTATATCGAGAAAAGAAACTATTAATATATAAGATCCTAAAGACATCAATTAAGATTAGGAGCACAATTCTGCAAGGCGCGGTTCCTGAATTTATTTTGTCAGTCCAAGTAGATTTCTTGAATATGGTTTGTTATTCTCTTCTGGAAAAATGTTCAGTTTACCAGTCTAACCTAAAACCCTGAGGTTTCCTGGTTGTTTTTCATCCAAATGTTAAGCATACCTGATAGTGTTTACCTTTTTTAGATTTGTGTAGTTTAACTAGGTACTTTAGATAGAAATGCGTTTTTTCAGTTGGATATGCTCCAATTAAATGTGCATATTATTGCTGTGTAAGGGAATTAAGTTATTAACTATATAGTGTGAAACTGAATAAATGCAAAATATACATTTTTTTCAATAGAAAGGCTCTACTTTTGCATTTTATTTAGTTTATGGAGTTTTTCTACCCATTAATGTGTAGAATTTTTGTGTAATGGTTATGGGCATCTTCCTATTAAATTAGTTGGAATCTTCCCTCATTTAGTGAGTATTGGATTGATTGTTTGATGATTGATTACACGTCCCTGGAGACAGAAGATATATGTACAGTAGGCTTCTTCTTCTTTGCATCAATCCTACAGAAGAATTCCTGACCTTTGTCTAGTTTTATTTGTTACAATAATCTCATATTGGATTTAAATTTCACTCTCCCAAAATATTAAGAATTCTAGAATTAAAATTTTAGGACATTTAGTAATAGAAAACGCCAGTACATTACTTCAGCTGCTGCAAGCCATCCATGTTTACATTTCTTTATCAGTTGCGATAACACTGAAACTTTCTCAGCAACATTCAGATTGGAATGACCTAGAACAGAGGTCTCCAAACTTGGCAACTTTAAGACTTGTGGACTTCAACTTACAGAATTCCTCAGACAGCCATGTTGGCTGGAGAATTCTGGGAGTTGAAGTCCACAGTCTCAAAGTTGCCAAGTATGGAGATGCCTGACCTAGAAAAATACTTTTCCTATTAGGTAATGCTAGGATCCCAAGTGAGATTTGGTGCACTAGAAACAGTGGTTGAATCAAAATACTTTACTGCACTAAAATATTGAGAAAGCTTTAAAACGTTTTTTATTAGAAGATATCAATTCCTGTTTAACTCTTAGACGGTAATAACCAAATGAGAAATTCATTTTCTTTCTGCTGGTTAATACCTTGGTATTTTATTCTATGGATCCATCATAGATTTCCCTCTTTGTCAGCAATCTTGTTGTATTAAAGTGCTCTTAAAACGGTATTTATTTATAGCTTTATAGCCCATTCCCAACAAAAATATAGTTTACTATTTAATATATGCAATTTTATTTCTTTTCATATTTGAAAAAAAATCAATTCACGGTCATCATCTTATGACAGTTACTAATTTTGGCATTGTTAATCAGTATTTTTATGATTATGTGGAAATGTTGTGGCTTACCACACAGCAGCATCATACTTGAAGTATTATTACATTCTCAGTGAACCTAAGAGAGAAGAAACATCCCCTTTGGCTATTATTGCATAATAAATAAAAATCCATTCTACTATCTTGCACTCAAAAAGGAAAGATTTCTTATTCTTATGTATTATATATTCTTTTCTGCCAGTTATATAATTTCAAAACTAATTCTGGCCTGGGAAAATTTAATTATTGTTAAGATGTTTCTATGACTAAGATTGCTTTGCTTTGGTGCAACTTCACAATGTGTACTTTTTTCCCCAGCAAGGCATCTGTCATGTTTCAGAGAAACACACTTCTAAGAGATTAAAGAAATGGTTATAGCATTTACTGTACAAGCGGTCTTTGCTTAATTATAATCATTGGGACCAGAATTTTTATCACTAAAAGATATGAACATAAAGCACAATATCATGTCACTGCGTTGGTTAGAGACTTCAATCCTGGCAATCCCCAGTTGCCATCATTAACAGAGGTTATCACGTGATCATAATTTTTGACTTTCTATTGGCTTTCCCATTGACTTTGCTTGTGGGAAACTGGCAGGGCAGGTTGCAGATCATGTGATCGCGGGATACCATGATGGTCAGAAATCTTATTGGGAACTTATGGAAACTGCCAGTGCCATACATATATTAGTTTAATAACTTGTTTGAACATCACAGTTGATTTATGATGAAATGTTCATAAATAGGCAAGACTCTAAGAGAATATTAAGTATTTATGTTCTCACTGAAGTCATTCTCAACTTTTGGCAGCATTTTAACCCAAACTGCATTCCTTGATTTATAGTTTGTCCATTGCATTTATTATAAAAATTCCTATAAATGTATCCATGTTAACCTAATTTTGAGACAGACTTTGATCTATTCTCAGTTTTCTTATATAACAAATGCTGTCATTTAGTCAAATTAATGTTACAATGGACATTTATCAAATCTTAAGAATTTATTAACTGTTGGGAGTATAAAGCTTGCTTAGTACTTTCAGTATAATCTGGGACACTCTGCAACTTCCTATCTCTCGAGATACTTCGTTGTGAGAAAAAAATGGAGTATGCAATTCCATGATGAAATCCAAAACAATAGCTTTTCTAAAAGAATTAATATATCACTGTTGCTAAAGTTAAAACTAATCAAATTTAAGAAAAAGAAAGCCCCAAGTGAGTTTGCTTTTGAATACGTTCCAGAAAGTACAAATATTGCAGAAAAACAAACTTGTCGCTTATAGATTAATAGACTTGCTGTTGTCTGTCTTTAAGTGCAAATATAGAATACTCTTAATATAGTAATGGAATGAATCATTAAATATTTGATTATTTTCTTACTAAATGCTTGGTAAGGAATTGAACCATGGATTACTTTTGCTTTGGCTATTAAAAATGTCTGCAAAACTGTCCTAAGAAATTAAGTCAAGTGTCAAAAATGTTTTTTTCAAATTCTGTCACAATACTGTGTTTCTCCAACAATACGGCCTCCACCAATAGGAAGAGCTATCATGTTTTCTAGGCGTGAAATGAAATTAAGCCCCTCCCTCCAAATTTAGGCCTACTTTAAAACATGCTGGGGGGGAGGCCATGGGTTAAAACATGCTGGGGGGGAGGGCGGGGGTTAAAACATGCTGGGGGGAGGGTGGGGGGGGAACTTGCCTTTAACAGTGCCCTGCGCAGCGCTGCCGCTATTCTCGCACCAGCAGGAAGTGTAGAAGCATTTCTGCTGCTTCTCAGACGGGGGAGCTGCCTCCATGGCTTCCACAGTTCCTGCCGGCACGAGAACAGCAGCAGCGCTGGCAGGAACGTGGAAGCGTTTCTGCCGTTGCTCGGGTGTTTGCGGAGCTTTCGCACACATCCGAGAAGCAGCAGAAACGCTTCCACATTTCCGCCGGCACGACAACAGTAGCAACGCCGGCGGGAACGTGGAAGCGTTTCTGCTGCAGCGGCAGAAACACTTCCACGTTCCCGCCGGCGCTGCTGCTGTTGTCGTGCCGGCAGGAACACCGCTGCCGCCCACCCGCTGATAAGGGGGGAGAGAAATTAATTCACCCCCAAAAAGATGGCCTAGCCGTTTTTTCGGGGCTCAAAAAAAAATAAGCCCTGCCTTATTTTGTGAGAAACACGGTATCTTGTTCACAAGAGAAATGCTTTATTTAAAATAAGGTAATGTATAGCTGGAAAAATGTGTAATTTATCTTTTGTTCATTTTTAAAGCAAATTTTATAAAATCTCTACAATTAATGATATACTGTCTTTTTTATAGTGTTCGACTCCTTCTCCTGAAGAGGAAAAGCTTATTCCTGTCAAAAGACCCAAAACACCAAGTCCTCATGAATTATCTGACATCAACACTCAGACAAATTGGACCAAATCACTTCCACTGCCAACTCCAGAGGAAAAGATGCGACAACAGGCTCAAGCAGTCCCAGCTGATGTTATCCCTATTAATGTAACCGGTAAGCTTTTAATTTTATGGATTTATGGTATCTCTTTATGATATTTAGAGCAAAATCATATCTTTATAGAAAGTACTATTATGTTAAATAATGATAACAGATTATAAGCATCAGGGCCTTTAAAATTTACAATATCAGAACTCTCTCCTCTTCAAAACTCATGCTGAATGATTAAATATTCTGAAAAATGCTGAAGTGTTATATTTCTGAATTTTCTGTAGTGTAATCTTTGTTCTTTAATGACTTGTTTCATAATAATGTTTCTGCTAGTTTTTAAAAAAGTTTATTTTTAAATTATCTAGCTCATTTCATTCACCATCAAATAGCATATATGTCATTATGGAATATTATAAAAATAATAACATACAATGATTAAGGCTTAATTATGGAATAATATAATAACATAAAAGGATGAGTAAGGCTTAATAACCTAAAATAAAATTGACTGAGACTGCTGGCCCGTAATAAAAGAATTTAAATCAGAAGTAAGATTGTTCTCTGAGGAAGACAAAGCAAAATAATTAGCAAGCTTTCATTTTCTCCACAATTATTAAGCAAGAGGGAAAGTTAGGTAGAAGAAAAAAGTTGACCTGCGAAAGCTCTAAAATCTGTTAATCAAGAATCTGAAAAAAAACTATAGAAGGAGATTGCAGGCATAGCTGAATTAGGCTTTTTGCTGGATATATGATAGGTTAGGTCATAGTTTAGGAAGTTAATGCAAAAAAAAAAAAGCAATCATTATTTCTGGTTTTCTATATAGCCCAGGGGTCTTCAAACGTGACAGCTTTAAGACTTGTGGACTTCAATTCCCAGAATTCCTCCTCCAGTTATGTTACCTCAGGAATTCCACAAGTCTTAAACTTGCCAAGTTTGAAGACCCTTGCCTATAGCTATATAGGGCTGTTTCTGTTCCTTAGAAAATATGGATGTTCCTTCTCAGGCACAAGAAGAGAAGCACGATTGAAAGATTGAAAACTGAATTCTTGGTCCTTTATAAGGGATTCATCATTCTTATTCCAATTGGGTTTTGTTCTTTCCTGCTTAAAAAGGAGTTTCACACTCAAGGCACTGTTTTTGAACTGCAATCACATGCTAATCTACAAGATCAGTTAAACCAACTGACCTTTTTCATTAATAAATTAACAGGTGCTTTCTTTTTCCATTTGGTGACTAATATTTGCTGAACTATTTTATTAGTCTTACCTTCTTAGAGAATTTTAATACAATTCAGTGATCAGAGTTTAGTAAAAAAAACATGTGAAAGAAAAAAAGAGATAAAACAGAAAGCCATGTACCCTAGAAGAACAAAAAAAAGTGTTTGTGGAGATTAAATAGTTAATGCAAACTAATAAATGGGGGTTTTCACCCCTTATTTTCTGCATTCTTAAAAATGTATGGTGGAATTCAGTTGGAGTTTCTTTGTTGATAAAGTCATGCCCTCCACTGAATTGGTTTCTCCTCAGTTGTGCAATCTCTGCATGCCTTCCAAATCTGGTGGATGTAGAGATCCTTACAGATTTGAGGAACACATGATATCAAGATGACAAAAGAATTGGGGACAGTCCTGTTATATTAGCAGAAGCCTCCTCCTACAGTCATGGGTCCAGACAAGATTAAAAAAATACATGTAAGTCAAAAAGATTTAACAGGGAAGATGCCAGCTGTTTAATCTCATTTGACCCACAAAAAGTAGATACAGGGATTGTTAAAAAAATGGATCAGAGAGTAATGTGATTCTAAAACGAAAGACTTCAACTCTGCTAAAAGCATTCAATTTTTCATGCTTCATGGCTGTTTTTATTTGAGTAAGTACACAAAGTTTGCACTATAAATTTGTCCTCCCAAATATTTTCTTTCTTGATAAAATGTTCTTTTCAGGTAAGGAAATAAATATATCATAAAATATATGTCTCTGGTCTGTGTGAGACTAGGTCATAAGAGTCCATTGTGTGAGACAGTGTGAGATTAGGTCATAAGAGTCCATTGTTTCTTCTTCCTTAGAAATCTATTTATGTCAGTCTAAGCCAGCCACAATGGATTTTATTAAAATATTAACATTGCTGAACTAATATTAACTTTAAATGTCCTATTTAAAAATTAAAAGCCTGTAAAATAAAATTAATTAATAATGGACATGATATTTCACTTGTCTGTAAGAACATAATGCCTTCCCACCTTTACTTTCATCTGTCAGTGCTCTTCTAGTAAGATAAATTTTAGTAATAAAACTTGATATGAATGTACTGAAGACTTAAGTTAACAGGACAAGCTGCTGAGTTGTTATCAGCTTTGGAAGTGGACTTAATCTCATGAATTAGCAGGAATTTAACTTGTTTTGAACATGATATACAGTACGGGATATACAAGATGTAGTACACTTTTCCAGAGACCAGCAACTTTTTCTTTTCTTAATGCTGTTATGTGTCTCTGGATATGGTTTTACCCAAATATTTGGAAAGGGAGTAATGGATATTACTTGGTGATTATTGTATCAAGTAAAAGTTAAAAGTCTTTATTTGCTTACACATAACTAGCTTCATTAGATTGCTCCTCAATTAGCAAGTGAAATTTAAACAGCTCTGTATAAATGTAAATTACAGCAAAAAAAAAAAGTGGCTCAGAAATTCGTATGAAAAAATTGTGGAGTGCAAATTTAAGTTAACAAACAATTTTCCTAAGAGGTTTAATTTAGAGGGTGTGCTAAACAAACTCAAGCAGTACCTTACTAATCTGCATGAACGTTTTATAAAATGGCCACTTATAACATCATTTTAATTGGTGATAGGAAACTGAAGACTGGATGAGAATAGTGAAAAAAGGAACAGTAAAATGAGCCTTATGTGATTATACATAGTTATTATCTAATTCTTTCCCTCATTTGCAAAGTCTGATACTGATATAAATTGGGATGAGATGTAGACAACTGTAGTACTTTTTTTATAGAAAAGAGAGGCTTTTGGCACTTCTTCCAAGAACAATAACTAGCAACAATGGCACCTCTGAGGAATTTATTTTTTTGTAGTTTTTGCAATATGGAATAGAGTACTGCTGTTCAAAGAAAAGCAGTAATGTAAGAGGCTCCCTGGTATGTTGAACAGAAGCGGAGTTGATGGTCTGAAACTCATAATCTGTTCAATTGCAAATGCTCCTTTACTCCTAACATTAGGTATGTTCCATATAACAAGAACAGAATGTCTGGGCTCACATACAACATCATCTTCTCAAAACCCAAAAATTTTGTCCATGCAACTGAAGATGAAACAGTTACCTTTAGTGTGTTGCTATAATCCAGAAAATATTCATGTGTAGAGTTAAAACATCTCTTTAAAATCATTTGCATATCCTATGTTTGCCTTAAAACTGATCTGATGAATTGACCTGATCTAAGGAGGATCCATAAACAGCACATTCTAGCATATGCTAAAGATACTTTTCAGTGAGAAATAACTTGGCTAGTCAGAAATGTAAAGTATAGAACTATGCAAATATCGGTATATTTTTTTTTTCACTACAGTGAAGACAAGATGAAAGAACTTAATCTAATTTTCTGAAATTTTTAAATAGAATATTTTGTGAATACAAACAAAAACCAAAACGTGAAGTATATTTGATTAAGAATAAAAACAAGAGCAGAATGTAAATATGGGTAATGACAAGTAGTCAATTTATTAACTCACTGAAAAAAAATGGAAATGTCTATAGCTATCTGACCTGGAGAACTGCTGTTGGGTCCATTATGATGGAGCACATACTCAATTATAAGGCTTACTTTTGTTACATGCATCATGGATCATCTTAACTTACTTAAACCTCATTTTGATTCAAGGGGTTCAGCAAATGTAGCATCCACTGGTGATAGATTAAACATAGTTGAGATTTCAAGTGGAAAAGTAGTTCATTATAATTATAGTTTGTTTATCCAGTAATGCTCTGAATTAGTATGCTTTTTGTGAATGATCAGAATGAAATGGAGTATATTATCTTTTTGATCAGAGATAGCCGATTTACTAAAAAATATTCCTAATTCCATGAATAGGTTTAGATGTAGTAAAAAATATTCCTAATTCCACACTTATGTATTTTGTTTTCAAGATTTACAGAATCATACGGTTATAAATAAATCATTTTTGGTAATATACAGTCATAATTCTGTATATTTTGATGTTACATATAACTGTATGTATATGTATGTCAACTGTTTTCCAAAACCATTTCCACTTGAAAATCTATTTTTGATTGTGCTGATTAGGTCTTAATTTGGCTGCTGTGTAAACAAATATAGATATGTTTACATATTTATGTTTATAGACATGTTTACCTGTCTATATTTATGACTTACAGTGTTTTATGAATCCAAGTTTTAACACATTCTACTAAATATAATTAGTAGAAGGGTCAGCAACTTCTTCTAAAGTTGACATCTGATAACCCAGGCATTCTTCTTGCTAATCCCGGATCATATAAAATCATAGGAGATCAAATCAGTAAGAAATTATCCATATAGGCATTTAATTTTTCTTTTTACATTTTAAGCCTTATAGTTGCAAAGTGCTGTATCTGTTCCTGCTTTGTATGACAGTGCTAACATCATATATTAATGCCTTTTCTTCATTTCTACTACCGGTATAAGCAAGTGGAAGAAAGTGCATGATGTCAGCGTGCTTGAAAATAATGGTGCTTTGCTTGTTCTACTGTACATCAGGGGAGAATTTTGACCGCCAAGCCAGCATACGGAGGTCTTTGATTTACACAGACAGTGTGGTAAGGCGGCCGAAGAAAATGAAAAGGAGAAAGACTATTACAGGAGTCCCTGACAACATCCAAAGAGAGCTAGGTATGGCTCATCAGAACTGTATTCCATTCCAATAATTGCTTATCGTAACTAAACTCATAACATTTAATTGCGCTTATGAAACCAATACAGTCTGATAGCCTCTTAAAAGTTCCAAATGAATGTATGGCTGGTCACTAAGAAAGAATAGTGAGTGCGTTTTTTGTATTATTATTTTGTCTCCTACCAAGAAATTAAAATTCCCGTTCCATGCTGGAAATGGCTGAGATTTGCTACAAGGAAATGCAAATAGCACACATGTAGATACTGTCACTAGTGGACTAGAGGTATTCGATAGTAACCATTTGCTAATTTTCAAGGCCATTTCACAGATGATAGTTTTGCTCCAAAAAGTTTCCCTTTTCAGATTATCTATTGAATGAATACATACATTTATTTTATATGGTACATGGAAAGGCCATCTGTGGAAGAAAGCTTTAATGTGAAAATTATAGTTTTTATTGAGTATTAAGAACATTAATATAACTTTGTCAGTTTTATTGCTGCCTAAACATTTCTCCAAGTTCTAACATCTCACGAGGGTGAGTTATTCTACTAACTATATCTCCCTTTTTAAAAGTGAAATACAGGTAATCCTCGACTTACAATAGTTCATTTAGTGACTGTTCAAAATTAACAACAGCATTGAAAAAAGTGACTTATGATTGTTTTCCATACTTAACAACCAGTCGTGATCAAAACTCAGATGCTTGACAACTGGTACATGTTGCAATGTTATGTGATCACCTTCTGCACCTTTTTGACGTAAAGTCAATGGGGAAGCAGAATTCACTTAGCAACTGTGTTACTAACTTAACAACTGCAGTGATTCATCTAACAATTGTGGCAAAAAACATTTGTAAAATGGGGCAAAATTCATTTAACAACTGTCTCATTTGGAAATAGAAAAATTGGGCTCAATTGTAGTTGTAAGTTGAGGACTACCTGTAATAAGTCTTTAAAAATATGATACAAATTCAAGTATATTTGACTATGTATTTATTTAATCAATTTATATAGTCACCCTTCTCAATAATAAATACTTATGCTTTATAAGATTTTTAATAATAATTTTATTAAACATTACAGTTAAAAAAATCAAACCTAATACAAACTAAAAAGAAAAGAAATAGAAAAGAAAGAAAAAATAAGAATATAGTAAGGAAAAGAAATACATAAAAAATGACTTCTTCCTCCATGAGAACAAGTACAAATAATTTTAGTAACTTGTCACCTACTGTTAAAATGCAACTTTTTCTCATAATAAGATATAAGATATTCCATATCTTATTTATATTATATATCTAGATAAGATATATCTCATATATCTTATCTTGTCTTTAAACTTAGTTATTATTTCTGGTCAGCAAAAGTGTCTTATGGGTTAGCAGAGATAATAACATATCTATTTTAATCTTAATCATGTAAACCAACTTTATATTCCTTTCTCTTTTAACAATTTTGATCTTTGATTCCTTCAAACAATGTCCTAGACCTAGAACTTAATTTCCTTTCTTTTCTTTCTTTATCACTTCTCACAGAATCTTTCAAAGGTTTAATCTTTGCAAATTCCAATATAACAAAGTTATCCAAATTACTTAGAAAAGATCCAAGCGTCATTCAGCCTGTCCAGGAAAGGAGTTCTGCCCTCCTTTGGCTCTGTTGGCTTAATGACCCATGTGGTTACTTAATGACTGCAACCGGAAGAGCTGGGATTGCAGTTGTCAAGCAAAATGATCATATTGATGTCTCACTTAATCACTGCAATGACTTAAGATTGAAATTCTGGACTCTATTATGATCATTAGGTAAAAACTACCTATGTAATGCAGATATGCTTAAAGTAATTTTCTATGGCCATTTTTCACAAATATCCTTCAATACATCCAACATTAAATATTTTGCCTCATTCCGTATTATTACATCATATTTAAATGTTCTTCTCCTTTAATTGTAACTGTTGGCTTTGTTTGATTCCCTCTAATGACCCATCCTATTGTACTTTTCTAAAGAGTTCAAAAGAACAGCATTTTTTTCACGGGAAGCTCTCTTATAATTAATTTCAAAAACATATTTCAAATTCATCTGGACCCTTAGCTCATTTATAACTTTGCAAAATCAACGTTCTGTTTATTTATTAAAGACATGTAGCTGCCCATCTTCTAACCGACTCTGAGTGATTCCCAATCAAATGTTAAAACAGCATATTAGATCATATTAAAACCACAAATTAAACAGATTAAAATATTAAAAATATTATCCCATGCCCATGGCCACGGTGCAAATGTTTGCAATGGCTGAAAATGCTTTACAGTCCATAAAGCATTATTTTTGAGGCCATTGTGGTTTCCAATGATCGTTAAAAGAAATGGTCATAAGATGAGGACTACATGTAACATCATTTGAATATGCCGACAGCAAAGTTGGTGATAAACAGAGTTCTCACATAAAAAATTAATTTAAAATCTTTGTAGATGATAAAGATTTTGTGATGCTTTGAATAACATCTACAGCACAATTGTGCACAATTGAAATTTTAGTTCTGTTTATCTCTCTCTTGAGACAGGTCCTCATGCAGTATCATATTTCATTTTTAAAGTGCTTCTAATTTCAACAGAGGTAGGAGGAACTGAAGTTCACAGAATCCAATCCTCCTTTCACGCAGTTAGACACAGTGATTTTATAAATGAGAGCCTGTGATCCTCGTGTAGTATTCTGAATGTGAAACACTACCTTATTATTATTCTCTTCCTCTTCTGTTTACTTTCTCTGTGCTAGCAGCTATTCAATTTTCTGATGACCACTTATTTCTAACCCATTTAGAATATGCCTTGCATATTGCATTGGAGAAAAAATTAGCTTGTATTGCCTTTTCCAGGCTACACAGCCCATGATCCATCTAGAACTTCCAAGACTTACCACAATGAAAGCAATTTTTTTAAACTGCACAAGGTCATATAATTCTATTTTCCATGTGTGTACATGTCTTCATCCTATTTGTATTGCCAATGGAGAGGGATCTCTGGAGGAAGGTAAAATTATTAGAACCAGGAAGTTATTTTCAAATTTCAAGAATGAATATAAGAAACTCCCAATGAAATGGACCTTATTTGAGAAAATGAATGTTAAAATAAAAGAAAGATATAATGCACAAATAAATGCACAAATATAATACAGGTATCTTATACTTAATCATCTGGAATCTATGCTTGTATGACATATAAGAAAAAAAAACTAATGTTATATGATCACCTTATGCACCTTTCTGACATAAAGTCAATGTGTTGCCTAGAGAGTGATTAACAGCAAATAACAGTGAATGTAATTTCATGTTCAGTCAAGAGGACATTTTATGAATATAAAGGGGACAATATGATTCAATCCTCATGTTGCCAGGAAAAAAAATCTAAATCCATACACTAATAACCCAATTAAACAATTATTGTAATTATTCACTTCAGAAATGCTGGATTAAATCAAAGCACACTTTAATCCAGGATTCTGTCCTTAGACTGGCCAATCAGATGCCTCTGAGACAGGGATGTCAAACTCACAGCCCACGGGCTGGATGTGTCACCCACTGGCCATGCCCCATCCCCAGTTTAGTGAAGGGGAAAAAAGTTGCGATATGTCACGCGACAACAACGTGTCGTCATGAGTTTGACACCCCTGCTCTGAGATGATCACAGGCTGGAAGGTATACTCCCTTTTTACCTTCCCTGCCTTTACAACTGGCATTTGTATATGCTTGAGTAGAATTCAGTTTATTGCTAATAGCCTTTGATTGACATCTTTCATAGAACTTTATATAGCCTACTTCTAAAGACATCATAGACTAGTAGCCATTACATGCTTTCTGACAACAAATTCCACGTTAGTTATATGATGTTCAGCAGAAAGAGATATACAACCAATATCCTCCACATACTTTGGGATTAGGTTTCCATCAGATCTGTGCTCATTGTTTGGAAGATAACATATAGCAATGGTGAATTATTATTATTTTTGCTGATCATTATATGTTATGCAAGTTTTTCATATTACATTCCTATCATCAGACAGCTTTTACTATGGAAAATTCTATAGAAATGTTCAAAAATGTTCCAATTTGGAATTAGTATATGAAAACAGTTTCAGGAATGAGTGCAATATTAATTTTTTTATTTATTATATTTATTTGCCACCTGTCTTATTTCACTCTGGGCCGCTCACAGCATTAAGAGTATTAAAACCATACAAGATAGAAATTTCTAAAATGATAAAAAAATGTTATTACAGTCAAAGATAAAATCATAGCTAAAAAGATGGAGAATGCATTATGGGCGGAGGTGGGATTGCCTCTTAATTTATCCACCCCCTTCCAAAATTCCCCACTTTAGCTCCAAGTCATCTGGCAGAGGCTTCAGGCCCTTACAGAAGGTCAAAAGATGGAAACCAATTTCACCTTAAGAGTTAAGATGTTCTAGGAGCGATGATAGAGAAAGGCTTCGCCTGCATCCTGCCAGCCAAAATTCCTTAACTGATGGGTCCGTAGCATGCCCCCTCTGCCAGGGCTGGCCAGTTCCATTGAGGTGAGAAGATTCCTCCAATAACCTGTACTCACGCCATTCAGGTCTTTAAAGGTAATTAAAGTCCCAGATCTTGATGCTCCATTCATCCACTCAGTCTTCCCAGGGTTCAGCCAGGGTTCAGTCAAAGCTTGTTGTCTCTCATCCAGGGCCCCCCCAATGCCTCCAATGTAGCTTTGGGCTGGATTCAACAATAGTGCCAGCTGATATGATTTAAAATATATCCAAACTGAATCACACATGGAACCTATTAACTTGCTGTTGTCTTTATACATTTTCATCTATTTTAATCTTTTTCAAAAATCCTAATATATCACATATATAATATATAGCACAAATATAAACATGCCAAGAATCTTTCATTAGGAATACCTGAACACATAGGAACCTGTATGTGAGTTCCGTGTAAACTTTTTATTAATGAACACATGTTAAATGCAACTATAACAATGCTGTATATTTATTTTTCTAACAGTTTTGTTTTAATATCTACAGTTGGCAATGGCAAATATGACATCCGGGGCCATTCGTTATGTGTCCCTGATCATTATTCTACACTAGGAAGACTTGAGAGCTGTCAGTCTTCTATGCATCAGTGTGGCACCAAAGACTCCAGCTGTCAGACAGAAGAAGTTAAAGTGGTGCCACCTTCAGTTAGGCGAATACGTGCACAGAAAGGCCAAGGAATTGCAGCCCAGATGTCCCAGCTTTCCAGTTCTTCTGGAAACATGTCTGTGATGAGTGATTCTGCTGGGGTCATGTCTACTTCTCGCCTAAATAATGACCTGGGCTTTCACAGTCTACCTCGGTCTGGAGCAAGAGTGTCCCTGCAGTTACTTGAACGTAGGCATAGCCTCTCCAAGTCAACCGAAAGTGGACCTTTGTTACATCATGTAGGTGTGTGGCAAGGAAATGAAAGAATAGATGATATGAGAAATGGCTGTAGGATAAATGGGCTACAGAGGCCAAAATCTCAAGAATTAAACTCTGAGAATGGAAAAACAGAAGGCACTAGCATGTATGATCTCTCCACATGTTGCATATTCTACCATCATCACACCAAATGCTTCCCTATCATCCACTTCAGATGTTATGAATAACAACCCGGCAGAGAGTCCTGAGACAATAGATAGGAAAATGATAAACTCTTCTTTGTACCAAAAGCCTAGAGACCATCTTGTTGGCAATGGGACAATAAATGCAAAAGAGCGACGTCATTCTTCAAATGGCACCTGGAGTGACACCAGCTCAACACACCACTCACATTCCTCAGACACCACTATCTCATCTAACGGTGTAATGGTGTATGTGTCCTTTTGTGATACAGGCACTACAGAAAGTATCCCCCAAAGTGTGACCTATAATTTTAGGAACAATCACCATTTGCCAGGCCATTCTCACGATATCAATGGTAGAAGTGAATCAAGTTACACTGTGGACAGCATACAGGACAAAGTCAAACAAAATGCAAAGCACTATGGATTCAACCATTGTGGAAATGACACCACCACCTTACACATGTCAAAGTGTGCCATTCCAGATTGCTCCGGCTCTGACACCCTTGAAAGAGTCTTAGCCAGAGAAGACTCACACTCTTTATATTCTGTGGACAGTGATGTCTGTTACCCTTCCATGCATGTGGATTCAGATGTCCAGTCTGTTAAAAGCTGCAGTGAAAATGGCTTTGGAAATCCCAGGCATAGTGTCATTAATGTGTTTTCTGGAACCGAGAAGAAATCTCTGGAAGATTTTGCAAGTTCCAATGACAAGTCACTCACACGTAGCATATCCTTAAAAAAGGCAAAAAAACCACCTCTCCCACCATCCAGAACAGATTCTCTTAGAAGAGCCCCCAAGAATAGACCTCAGTCCAGCGGACAAGTACTGGATGATAAGCTGATAGCGAGTCTTCAACATTCCTTGCAATTGAACCTCCAGTGCAAAAATGGCAGCTCGCCATCACAAAGTCCCTGCAGTGATTATGATGATCCTTGGGTGCTGCGGTCTCGTAGCCAGAGCACTGTGAGTGCCAGTAGCAGCATGATGTCTGCCACAGGACTCAACATGTATTCCATCTGCGCAGTCACACCAGCCCAGAGTGACACAAGTAGCATCAAATCAGAATACACTGACCAGTGGTGTTACTACAGTGATTATCCTGGGATTTCGGATGACCATTTAAAATCCACAGCAATTAATTCCTCTAATGCTGTACCAAAGCTAATTGATTATAACATTAGTCACCTTAATGATGGGTCAAGGGCTTCTATACCACAAGTGCCCTCTGGAGTAGCCAAAACAAAAGCTATTTCTCCAGAAAAATCACAGAGAGTTACATCGCCATCTAGTGGATATTCTAGCCAATCCAACACACCCACAGCACTTACACCAGTGCCTGTCACTCTAAAGTCTATGTCAACGGGAAATGCGAAGTCCAAGATGAAGCCTAGAGTGCCTGAAAGAAAATCAAGCCTACTGTCTTCCGTTTCAATGTCTTCCTCTTCCACCTCTTTGTCATCAAATACATCTGCCGAAGGAACTATGAAGAAACCTGATCCTACCCTGAGCTTCCCTCTGGTTACATCATCTTCACTACTATCTTCAGATTCCAATGACCCTCTTCTTCCTCTCCCACCACCTCCCCTAACAGGTATTACTGATCTCCCTCAATCACCTGAATCACCAAGTTTTCCACCTCCTCCCCCAGAAGTTGTCACAAATACTTCTTTTCCTCAGAATATTGGATGGTTTAATAATCAAGATACTTCCATTCATTCTTCTCACTCATTACTTCCCAATTCTTCTCCTTGCCTCCCACCCACTTTTCCAACTTCAGCTCCTCCACCAGCCCCACCCTTGGATCCCAAATTCATGAAAGATGGCCATAAGCCTGTACCATACTCTTTCAAGAAAAATAATATGGAAGGTTCTTGCAACAATGCAAAACAGCCCTTAAATAAGGATGATGTCCCAAGGCCTGCAATGCCACTCATAACTACTGAAGCTCTCCAGATGGTACAGCTGAGGTCAGTGAAGAAAGCTATGAAGTCAGAGGTTGAGCAGCCAGCCGAGTCTGCTTCTAAAGCAAGTCCTCAGGGAAAAAAACAGGATCCTTTTTCTGCTGAGTTGCCTTTCAAATCACATTTGTCAGGAGGATACAGTGATATGCTGAATGCAGTTGGGAGTGAAGCCCAGAGAGCTTCTGTTTGTAGCCTAACTGGCAGAAGGTCTGAACCTGTCAATGCTAAAATGCCCAGAAATGTAATAAGCATAATTAACTCATTTACCAGAGAGTCACAACCAGACAAAGCTGAAGAAACTTTGGTGCAGAATCAAGAGTCTCGTAATAGTCTTGCACGTTCATCCCTTCAGGAACAATCTGGATTTCTCAGCAAGCCTCAGGATATATTGCCAAACAAGAAGCCACCGCCTGTTTCAAAGAAACCCAAACTGTTCCTGATTGTGCCACCCCCACAGCCTGATGTTACAACAGAGAAAATAGCTGCGGGTGAAACAGCCAAAAGCATTCCAAGTATAACTGCGAAGGATGCTGAAATTGCACAGTACAGCCAGGTTAACAATTATCCTACAGATGGATTCAGTTCCTATGAAATGGAGCCTAACAACCTTGTCTCAGAAGGAGGACCTGCGAGTCCTGTCTCCTGTGAAACCAGGTTCTCTATTCCGCAGCCCCAGCAGGAGGAAACGGCTTCCGCGTGTGAACGAAGCAATCCAGACAGAAATGTAGACAGCATCTCTGGAGCAGTGAAGCAGTTTTCTCAAGGAGATGAAAGTTGTAAGTTTTTTTTTTTCCACTGTGTTTGTCTTTTGACCTAGTCTATTAGTCACCAATCACATCTGGAATTATGGAGAGTCACATCATAAGAACAGTAAAGATTTTTATATTGTATATGGTAAAGATTATATGTCATCAATATAATTTCATATTAGTCTTAAGGAATAAAAGTATTATCTTAATTATTTTCTTTTAAAAAAACCTTGTTAGGATTATTAGCTTTATCCCTATTCTAAAAAAATTGCTGGAGCAAAAGTATAGGTTCTAAATTAAGCTGATGCTGATTTCTTTATTGGGGGAAGGGTTCCATTTTGATTCCATCCAAAAACTTTCACCAGGCTTTAATTTTCTTCATAAACCAATAAAAAGCCTTTCATGGACACCAGTTATTGAGAATATGATTTTTTAAAAAAATAGGTCCGATGGTTGCACAGTTTGCGAGAAATGTACAGACTGTATTTGTTCATTTGTCATTTTGTCAACTGTTGCATTAGATTACATTTTTGCTTGTTTTTTTTTTTCATCCTCGTATTTTAGCTGAAGCAATTGAAGCTGATGCAGCAGGCAGCTTTTTGCTACAGAGCCCAAGCTATGGGGAAGGCAGTGAGATAATGGCAGTGCCAAGTCGACCAAGGACAACTGAGGATCTTTTTGCAGCCATTCACAGGTACTACTTAAATTGTTTTTATAAGGTTACTTCCTGGGGTGTCCTTTCTAGTTTCTTTAGTGTATTTCTCTTATCGTAATGTTTGTGCTTTTCAGTTTTCATTAATTAATGCATCCATGTCCCACATCCCTTGTATGTAGGGGTAATACCTTTCATTGCTTTACAATAATGTTTCGTTCATTTTAAAATGTAACTCTCCTACCAACAGAATTATGTTTTATTACATGATCAAGCCATGGTCTCTTGATTGTTTGATTGTGCTCTTGTCTCAGTCTACATGATTTAACATATACTGTTGCTTTTTCTGTGTATCTTTTTCTTTCTCTTCATTCCCTTCCATCTCTTTTTGTGTGTGTGTCTGTGTCTGTGTGCACTCCTGGTGCAGTTTGGGACAGAGGCTCAACTCTAATGCTTCATGGCAAGCTTGGCTTAAACTGGCAAGTAAACACAATATAACCATCATAAGGGGAAAACATACGACAATAGCCAGAATAGAAATTGCCATAATTTAATTAAAGATGACATGCTGCTTTATCAACTGAAACGTGCAATACCGACAAACCCTACCTGATCCAATTCTTCCCTAATTTAAAAAGGGGAAATGATTATAGATACACATTTCAGTTACTTTAGCTTTCCCCACAAATGATTTGAATTATGAATATCTTTTGAAGGAGTTATTGTCCAACCTATCAGCAGGGCTTCAGGTTCAGGAAGGCTGGGTGAAGTCAGTATAAACATTCTTTTTACAAGAAGGCTGTTTTGTGATAAATTTTTAGAAACCAACACCCTCTAAAAATGCTTCAGGAAAACTTCAATGGACAAAGTACTGTATTACTGATTTATAGTATCTAGCATGAAGCATTGGTTCCATCTAGTGGTCATTTATTGCTATTTATTGAGTTGGTTTCATTGAAATTGACTGCACAAGGCACATCAACATGTTCCTGCCTTTAATCATAATACTTTAGTTACTCGAGCCACAAAGATTTTCTTGTTATGTTCTAGTGTTGTAGAATGTTCTGTTGACTTTCACAGGATAGGAACCATGGTAAAGATAACTTCAAATCATATCCTACTTATATTTTGCAATCAACAGTGTCTTCCTGTGTCTACAGGTAGTCATGGGTCATTTGATGACAGCAGGGTCATCATGCAAGGCTCACCTTTTTACACATGTGTCATGTCATCTTGCAGAGCCCACGAGAGTAAAGTTCTAGCACAGATCTACCATCCAGGTTTCATTAATCTGGTGACAGCAGCAAGGTCCTGCAATGTTAAAGCATGACAGCAAGAACAGTTTTTCTGCCGGGGCTATGCTATTTCATGACAGTTATTTGAGTTAAATTTGTGACAATTGACACGATTGTCAATTTTAATTCTGTAAAAGAGAATTTTTCTTACATGTAGTGAGAAAATTGAGGATAATTTCAGGAGAGGGAGGGAGGGAGGGAGGGAGAGAGAGAGAAGAAAACAGACTAAAAACAAATAAAAAATTCATTTTGACATTACAAAGTTTTAGGTATATAAAATAGCTATTCAGACAGGTATAACCAATGTAGCATTCAACCTCATATGATAAGAACAAGACCAGAAATGCAGCCAGTTTGGTCTAGCAGTTAAGGTGCCAGGCTAGAAAGTGGAAGACTCTGAGTTCTAGTTCTGCCTTAGGCGTGAAACCCGGCTGGCTGACTTTGGGTCAGGCCTTCTCTCTCAGCCCAACAGGAGTTGACGTTTTAAGGAATTTAGGAGAAAGAAGGAGTATTGTATATAGGTTCGCTGCCTTGAGCTACTTACAAAATAATAAAGGCCGGATAAAAATTTAATGAATAAATAGGAAAAAAACTATGTGTGAGAGAATATCATATCAAGGTGAGTAGGTGTGCTTTTCTATCACCATTGCATCTTCCAAGGTGTTGTGGTATAGATGCCTTCATATTACATATTATATACTACATAGGTTGCCATAGGTTAACTGATACCATAATAGCAATTAAAATCAGTTACATTATACACGTTATCATTATGTTAGTCATAGACTTTACATGCTTTTCAGGAAAGGTTTCTTCTCACGCAAGAGAGAAAGAATGATACATAATAAAGGCCTTAGGGGGGAAAAAACTACATTTTTATAAATGAATTTAAATTTCATAGTTTTGTATTCTTACGGTTTTTTAAATTTTCTGGATAGTGCTCTTTAAGGGGGGTCTGTATTGCACAGTGATATAAAACAATAGGTGCTGTTTAGATTATTTGTGTAAGACAGAAATAGAGAACAACAGTTTGCATTAATGCTGATATTCATAATACAACACAATGTGTAATGTGAATGTATCACTGCTCAATTTGCTACAGTGTTACAACAGTGATATAATCTGCATTCCCAATCTTTTCTGATTTTCCATTAACAATTTTTTCCCTATTAAACTGAATATGGAGAAATAACATTTTCCATTGTTCTTAACATTTCTTGCTGAGTGTACTACTGCAAGTACATAAAAATATGCAAGCTATTTTGTTTTGTTTTAGGGACCAAATATATGACCAGAAATATGCTGGTTAGAAGCTATAATTATAGTATTATGTTTCCAGAAACCATAGTACAGTTTTCCTCACCACCACTCTGCTGCAGCTCTCCCCTCCCTCCTCTTTATCTAGAGGCCTAGCCATTTTGAATTGGTACCATCCTCTTCTGCGATGGGTACTGCTTCCAGGGATGGAATTATATTGGTGGGGCTGCCATAGGCTGTGTTTAATTAAATGCAAACAGTAATCCAAGTCTACTGCAACAGAGACCAGAAACTATGCCATACTTATTTCCAATAATTATTTCTGAGTTACTTTAAAGATTGTTGTTGTACTTGGATGACATTAACATATGCTTAATGTTACAGTTTGTATTGGAATGCAATTCAGATGATCACATGTTTGTTCCCTGTTTTAAACGATACATTCTGGGTTTGTTCCCCCTTCCATGCATATCCTTGTTGTTGTTTTAATGAATATCCTTTTCACCCTGTGACCATAAATGTAGTTAGTTGAGTGCTGTTGCTAAATAGTGAAACACTGTGTCCAATTTGCTAATTGCTGTTTGATAGGCAAGAGAAATGCTTGCTGGATTGATAGTTTCCCACAGAGCTTATAAATTTTATTTTGACTTCATTAATTCCATTCCCTTGGCAATTTTCATTGGGAAATGCATATTAATGCACATTTTGTAAGCTGCCCTCAATTTGGAAGAGATTGGAAATATGCGTTCATTAAAAGTAATGTTTAGTAAGATTCAAATATTTGCTTTACAAAATAAACAACAACGGAAGAAACTTTTAAATTGCATACACATTGTTTGATTTAGATTTATGCTTTTATGTCTGAAATATGGCATACAATTCCTTTTTTCCCCAAAACTACATTTCCATAAATTCAGTAACAGTAGTTACTGTACTCATATATTTCCTTCTTAACAAGCATAGCTAGTCCTCATTTAGTGATCACAATTGGGAGCAACAATTTGATTATCAAATGAAGTGGTCATAAAGTGAAACCATAACTGTGCTTATGAATTTACTTCAGCTTATTCTTGTTTTACACAACAGTTTACTCTTGTGAAGGTTGTACTGTAAATATTAGGACTGATCAAAATTTTTCATCATTGTTATAATTGTGGTCGCTATCTGAGGCAGTCACTAAATGAGGACTACTTTATTATCTTTTTCGTATTGGGATGCAAAATAAGTCCTTATATAGAGAGGCTAGTAACTTTCTCCTGGTTTTCCCAACTCACAATTACAGATCCAAAAGGAAAGTCCTTGGGCGCAAAGATTCTGAAGAAGATCACGCTGCAAATCATTCTCCATCACCTCCAGTTACACCTACCAGTTCTTCCCCAAACCTGCTTTCCCTGAGGCAGGCGGGGTCAATTCAGAGAAATATTCGCAAGAGCACCACCAGCAATGACAACTTCAAAGCGCTGCTTCTTAAAAAAGGGAGCCGCTCCGACACCAGTTCTCGTATGTCTGCAGCAGAGATGCTAAAGAATACAGACCCAAGATTTCAAAGAGCTAAAGTAGATTCCATAGGGGATCTGAGTGAGAGCATAGTGGCTTCTCCGACCAAGACCAAAAGGCCTCAGGAGGAATGGGCCAAGAGTGAAGGCCTGATGCCAAGGAGTCTGTCTGTCTCCAGCACAAGATACAGCAGATCTCGAACCCCACCCTCTGCTGCAAGTAGCAAGTATAGTGCTCGAAACCGGATCCAGAGTAGCCCTATGACTGTTATCAGTGAGGGTGATGTAGAAGTAGTTGAATCTGCAGAAAACAGAACTCGCAGGTTTTCAGAAGAGGAACCACCCGATGTATTTGAGAGTGATGATACAGATAGTAATGAAAATAGAGACTCTACTGAGGATGACAACATGCTCAAGGACTTGTTATCTTAATGGGTAACACAGAATGCCCTTCGTTTTTTTAATATTAGCATTTAAACTTAAAAAACGTTTAAATGAGGTTTAAGGTGCTAGACTTTCATACGTAACTAGTAAAGCACCGAGTCCAAGTACAATTTAGGATAAATTTGTGTATGGGATACTGTATAGATGATGCAGTACACTGATATTTTGTTCAACTCAATTGGACTGACTCTTTTGTTTGAAAAAAGAAACTAGTCACCAGACCTCTGCATTCAAGCCTTAATAACAATAATAATGACAGTTCTTGGATTCTAGTTTGAGCATGCTTTTTTATTTTCCTTTTTTGAGAGTGTAAAAAACTTAAGTAAGTCTGCAAAAAAAAAAAAACCGGGAAGCTTCTGTGGTACAGGTGGCAGTAACTTTTAAAGTATTATATTTATAAAACCTAGTAAACTTTCTGCAGGGACTATTTGAAAGAAATGTGCAGCCTAATATTAGTTAGCAGGACTGGCATTGTCCCACTGCTGCTTCTGATGAGATCTAGTCTCCTCTTATGAGCTAACCATGTCCTAATAATACAACAAGGGTTTAGTTTAAAATTTTAAAAATTACGGAGTAGGGAACACTTGTGATACAGAAGTGACTGCTGTGCAGCCATATTACAATCCATCTGCTTGGACTTACAGAAGCCATATTCTCTGTGGTTTCTCTGAGTACAGTTTGAGGTATCTTTTTGGAGACTTAAAATATTTGCAGACTTATAATGGGGATGTAGATATATTCAGGGGAAACATAATAAGCAGCCATTAATGTTTCAATTTTAAAGTAAATGCAACATTAAAGAACTTACACCATAGAACTGTGAAGAATATGTTTTCCTTTTCTATTAAACTGTATTGTTAGCTTTTGTTTGTCAAAAGGGAGAAGAGCTTTGAATAACATATCACTTGAAAGTTTCAACAGTAACTTGTCTTTTTGTTACCAAAGAGTGCACTACAATTACTTTTACTTTTTAGGAATAGCCAGCATTTCCTCTTTCTGGGGAAATAACACTGCTCATTTAGAAGACTTAATGTTTATTAAGATTTTATCATTGATTAAAAAAACATTTTCTTCCTTGTAAAGAAAACTACAGACAAAGTAACTGCAGTTTTGCTCACAGTTTTGTAAAGAAGCTTTTAATTTTTGAAAAGGAATTTTGCATAAGTTGATAGTCTGTAAGGTTTTTATAATATTTGTACATAATGGAAGTTCTTAAGGTAATTCTTGTTTTCTCAGAGTTTGGAATTTCTACATTTTTAGATGTTAAGAAAAATCCTATATGTAGATAATTTATTTTGATGAAAAACACTTGACTCCTTTTTTGCCCTCCATCTCTATATTGTTAATACTGTATATTTCAGGGGTCTTCATCAACTGAAGAAGATGATGGAGACAATGCTGATTCTGCTTTAATAAACAAGGCTGCCATTTGTCATCTTACGACTCGAGTTAATGACCATTCATGTTTCCATGCAACATCTCTTTAAATAAACATTAGCAAAGGATCATATTGGGAAATCCGGATGCTATCATTAAAATGTATTTATTAGATGGTGCTTATATCTCTCATATATTTGATTTTCCTCTTAAGAATGATAATCCACATAATCTGAAAATTCCAAAAGAAAAAAAAGAGAACATTCCATGTATTTCACTTTTGAATTTTTATGGGGAGAGTAGCTTTGACATTTGCAATAATGCCCATATTTCCTAAAACATCGTGGTTGCTGTGAGGGTATACCAGGATGGTATGGTTTTTTTAAATAAAAAACAAAAATACCCCTGCATTTTAGTTCCAAAACTTCAGATAAAATTAACCATGAAATTATGTGTCCACCTTGGTCTGCCTATCTTGATTGAGAACTCCATTGCTATTTCAATCAGAATAGACTGGAAGGGACCTTGGAGGTCTTCTATTCCAACCCCCTGCTCAAACAGGAGACCCTATACCATTTCAGACAAGTGACTATCCAGTCTCTTCTTAAAAACCTCCAGTGATGAATGTATATGGAGAGTCTCAGTCATCCAGGTCATGGTTTTCCCAAAGGTGCTTTTTCAAGAGGCAACTGGACTCTCTGGTTTTTATTTGAAGATGTTTTGCTTCTCATCCAAGAAGCTTCTTCAGCTGTGACCCACCACCCAATCAGAGCTGAAGAAGCTTCTTGGATGAGAAGAGAAACATCTTCAAAGAAAAACCATAAAGTCCAGTTGCCTCTTGAAAAAGCACCTTTGGGACTCCAGTGATGAAGCACCAACAACTTCTGATAGCAAATTGTTCCACTGGTGAATTGTTCTCACTGTTATGAAGTTTCTCCTTAATTCCAGGTTGCATCTCTCCTTAATTAGTTTCCATCCATTGTTTCTTGTCTTGCCCTCTGGTGCTTTGAAAAATAAGTTGACCCCCTTCTCTTTGTGGCAATCCCCCAAATACTGGAATACTATCATGTCCCCTCTAGTCCTTCTTATTTCTAGACCAGCCAAACCCAAATCTAGCAACCATTATTCATATGTTTTTGTCTCTAAAAACATATTTAACCATCCTAGTTGCTTATCTTTGCACTTTTTCCAAAGTCTCAACATCTTTTTTGTAATGTGACCAAAACTGGATGCAGTATTCCACATGTGGCCTTACTAAGGCTTTACAAAATAGTACTAACATTTCACGTGATTTTGATTCTATTCCCGTTTATACAATCAAAGATTAGATTAGCTTGTATTAGCTTTTCTGGCTGCTGCTGCACATTGCTGGCTTATATTTAAGTAATCATCCACTAGGGCTTCAAGATCTCTCTCACAGTTATTGTTTTTGAGCCAGGTTTCGCCTAATATTGTGTTCATACTCAGCAATGTGTACTCAACTCTTAGAATGTTCAGAAATGTTTCAAACATTTGTACATATGAGTGTATGAAAAATCTACCTACAGTACTTGTTCTCAAACCAGGGAGTTTGAATCTAGCAGTGAAAAGGGAGAAAGGAGATGTTGAAGTAAGCAGAAAGTATGTAGGGCATAGGAGTATACTCCATCACGCTTCACTCATTCATATTAAAGGGATGAATTTCCAATAAACAATGTTAAAAGAAACCACTTGTATAGTTTCTATGTCATGTTACCAACAATCGGAAAATAATATAATCCAAGACAAGGCTTACAGTTTAGAAATTATTGTACTGAAATCCAGCCTATGGCAATGACATTCCCTATGTTTAACATACATATTACAGGTAGGACCAGAGGATTTCGCTGTTGAGAAGGTTTAGTAGGCTTTGTGTGCACGTGTGTGTTTGCATCCATTGTGTGTGGGTGTGTAAGTGCACAAATACACCTATGAATGAAGTGGATGGGCTGAGGTTCTCAGTTTCAATAGAATAAGTAAAGATAATAAAAAACAAAGCATTCCTTAATTCTAAGTATACTGAAAAGACTCAATCTTTTTTGCATGTGCAAAATGTTGTTATAGAAACAGAACATTCCAGGAAAACTCCAGAATGTTCTCTTTTTCCTCCAAACCAGGGAGGAATTGTCCTTAGGCAATTTTCTACAAACTGACTTTCCAATGCTTCACAAACCACTTAGCATGCTGGTAGATTTACTTCATAATACTGCTGGATCCCCTTGGAACGGGTGTCAAACTCAAGGCGTCACGTGATGTACCGAGACTTTTTTCCCCTTCGCTAAACTGGGTGTGGGTGTGGTCAGTATGTGATGCATCGGCCCATGGGTTGGGAGTTTGACAGCCCTGCATTAGAACATCTGGATCAGCTTGGTCTGGGGGAAAACTAACACTGGAATTCTGTGGAATGTTCTTCAGAACAGAACATTTTTAATATACTTACTTGCACATATACCAGCCATATACAGACATGTTTATTTTCATTAATTTTTTCCTTGTGCTTCAACCAATGCATGTATTAAAATACCTATTAAACCAAGATGTTTTTACAAAATCGCATACTTGACAAATAAGGATTTGTTCCCAAAAGCAAATATAATTAATTTGAAAACATTACATCGTATGTTCTTAGTAAAGCTATAATTACAGTATTTGATTTTAAATACTGCAGGCTTGAGTATGTATTTATTAGTAAACGGTTTAATTGCTTACAAACAATGTCTAATTTAGACTTGTCTCTTCTGTTTAGTACTAAAAGCACTTTCAGTGTTTGGTATGATCAAGCCAACTGTAAGGGCATGAAATTTTAAAAGTGAGTTTTTATGTCTTGCTACACTTTAGAGATTAATATGTACAAAAAAATATTTCCTCTTTCTATTAATTAGGGCACAAAATGTGTATACATGTTTCTTTCAGTTTGCTATTCCCTGTTATACAGGTAGTTCTTAACTTATGACTGTAATTGAGCCCAGAGTTATGGTAGTAAATCATGCCAGTTGTTAAATGGTTCACTTTGTGACCATACTCAATTTTACAACCTATTTTGCAGTGGTCATTAAGTTATTCACCATGACCGTTAAGCAAACACCACAGTCCTTAAGTGAAACCATTAGTCATGATGGACATTTTTTGCTAGAAACCTCAAGTACACTCTGGTTTCTAGCAAAAAAAAAAAAAGGCATAATTGGTCATGTGACTAGGATGCTGCAAATGACCATAAAGGTAGGCTGGTTGCTAAGCATCCAAAATGCAATCACGTGATGGAAGTGGCCATTGGAACTTAAAATCTGAGTTGTAAGTAGCCTCGGAGAGTATGTTTTAATTTCGAAGAGTCACTAAGCTACTGGTTTTAAGTTGACTATATGTATACACAAGCAAGAGGAAAAAACAGTATGCAGTACAATTTCATTTAGAAGCAACCATACAATTAGTAGTTTTCCAAATTAATTATACTGAATAAAATACAAGATAACTGGGAGATCCATGATAAGTATTTTAGCTGAAGTACCAGGATTGAATTATACATTAATCCTTTAAAAAAATCTATAACACCTTACAAACTTTCAGGAATAAAAATGCACAGTTATAATGCAATAAAAGTGGGAATCATACATTAATAATGTATTAATGTAAAAGTTTGGAAGGGCCATCGTTATCTGACCAAGTTATGCTACTTTTCACTGTAGCGAGATGGATCAGCAATATTGCAGGTTTCTGTGGTAGAATGACTCACTGCATGCTATATGAGAGACAATAGTATTGAACTCCAATGAGCCAGTTTGCTAAATTCCCTCCGCTATAGCTTTCAAGAGCTCACAAATATTTTCACCCAAAAGCAAAGCACAAACTAATGTCAGTTGAATCTAAGCATAATCAACTCCTTCACTCATGAATATTCTTAAATATTTATAGCATGTGAGTCGGTGGGTTGCTGCCTAGTCAGACCGTTTCGGGCGAACTGGTACTTGTGATCATTGGCTGGGCCTGCCCACTCTCCTGTGTTATCCTTTCCATATGTAACTTTCTGTTCGTCCCCCCCCCCCTTTCCCACGCTGCCCAGCTGAGTTCCACATTGCACCTGCTGTACTCACTGGAGCTGCTCGAGTAGATTAGCTACATGTTTGAAGCTGCATTTCAACCCCAAAGAGGCGTGTGCGTGCGCTCACAAGCAGTGAACCGGTTGTTAATGTAAGTGCAGCCCACTTCTGATGTGAATGATAACTTACATACATTGTGGCATCAAAGTGTAACAATCAACTGGAATCTGGTTTTTCAATTAAGGATATTCCTTCTTAGTTCTTAAGTAAAGGTAGTCTTCATTCAGCGACTGCCTCAAACAGTGAGCTTTTGCAGTTATAACTGTGTTGGAAATGTAACAGCGACTAATGCCTACATTTATGACCTTTGCAGCATCTCTATCAAGTCATGTGTTTGTCACAACAGTCAGTCAGCACTATATTGCTCTATCCTTTGGTTGACTTGTTTTTTTCCTTTTCTTGCTCCGTTGCAGATTGCTTAAACAAGCTACAATATTTCCTGAACTGCTTTTGTCCATGCACAGAACTTCCTCCAAAGTCCTAACTACAAGTAAACAGCTCTGTGACCTTAATAATTTGATTAGGACAGTGCAGCCCACTACCCTTGCTATCTGAAACTGACAAGATCCTAATCAGTTTCACATGGAAGGCTTTTGCTTCCTTAAAGCAGCTGCAAGCACGACAGCCAACCTACTGTGTTTCCTTTCAATGTCTATTGCCTATTGTGTGCCTGCTTACTCTTCTCTAATGAATGTAAATACAAATTACACTCTAGTTAATTATTCTAGCACTGGGATGAGTATTGCAAGAGGTGAGGGAGTAGGGGGGAGAAAGAAAGTTGAACAAAAATCATAAGCAGTTACATGGTTTTCACATAGCAACCACTTCACTTAATGACTGAGGTGCTGGAACCAATTGCTAAACAAGAACTACCTATATAATCAATAATTATTCAGAAGAAGCATTGGCAAAGTTCAAAGAATTAAGGTCCACAGTCAATATTTTGAGGAGATGAAAAGGAATGGGGAGGCCTCTCTGAAGCAAGCTGCTCTCATTCTCACCCTAAAAATTGCCCCCTAAACAGTCCATAAGTGCCTCCCAAATTCAGCAATTTACAGGACATGTAGGAAGTGTTTAAAAATCCTCAGACCAGTATTTGATTTAAAAGGAAGCTGGGGATTGGCATTAACTAGCTTACCTTTTAGATAACATTTCCAAAAGGGCTAAAGGAGGAAGCAGATAGAATCTCCTCGCTTACCTAAATAACTTCTTTCTTGGCCAGCTCAAAAGTGCTGTCTTTTAATTGCCTCCCCCCCCCCAAGGGATATGGTAATGCAAGAGGGACATAACTTTCTGCCCCTTTTCCTTTCGCTGTGGAAGGGGGGGATTTGAGATGGCTTTTTATTTAATTAGTGCATCAAGACTGTCAAAAGCCATTATGCTTGGTTTTGCAGCAAAGATCAGCAGCAAAATAATGCAATTTTAACAGTTTGCCTTCTAGAAACCACTGTGAGATTCATGGAGATTCTAGGTTGCTTTATCTGCCTTTCAAATTTCCTATCTCCCCAGATTAAGCCTCCAATATAGGAAAAAAGGCTTAAGCATTACTGTTTTTGTAGAAAGTTCAGTTAATTTCCTACAAAACAGAATTGATTACACTTTCAAGGATTATAAATATTATAATTATTAGCATTACTCTACTAGCCATATTTTAGGAAGAAAAAAAGGTCAATTTTATATCAGCATAGAAATTTAGGCAATGGTAAAAGCGGAGAAATGTGTTAGAAAAATATACAAAAACCCAGCTTTCATATATAAGGAAAACTATTCCCTTTTAAAAGAAGCATTTAAAAGTTAATACTTATAATCTGTATTGCTATAGAAAGATTTTAGCTTCTTTTGATAAGCCAAACTTCGTTATGCCTGTTTAGCAACTTAAATGGACTGTCATAACCAGCTGTATAATAGATCTTTTCTTGAAATGTTCTTCCATCCCGCCTTAAAGTTTCAGCAAGTGCCTGTATTTCATCTTGATTTCTTTTGGCTTTAGCAAATCCTCCAAATGATCTGTTAAGAACAGACATACATATTTTGAAAAAGCAGTACCTAGACCAAACATACAAAGTCAAAACTCAAAATTAGTGTTAATTAAATATTTTTTCCAGAATTTAAGCATTGATTTATGTTATTCTTAGCCATCTTATCATCTCTCCTTTGTTTAATTTTCTCACAAAGAGCATCCATCCATATATTATAAAAACAGCAAACTAATATACCCTCATGATGTTTTCATATGCGCATGGAATGCTGAACCAACATAAATTAGTCCTGAATACAAAGAACAATGCATGGATTAAAAAAATAACACGGGGACCAATTCCAAAGGCTGCTTTAAGAGAAAGAAGAAATGAGAAGGTGCAAATGTAGATTCCTGTAATGGCATATAAAATAACTTTTCACAGATTACAAATTTCATCCACTTGTTTTCCTCCTCTAGTTTACTTTTAGTACTATTATTTGTACTGTTAACTAAGTTGCGCAAAAATTGAAAAACTGTATATTTAGTAACTTATAATCACTAAAGTATCTGAGAACATCTGATAACTTTTGATTTTAGCAGGCTTTTTTAAAATCCCAGAATATTTAAAACTATATACAACATATTTTATCCACCACAAGGGGGCAGACAAGAGTTATTAACAATTTTAAATAGCTTTTAGCTCTGATATACTCCATTACAATCAACGATTGTTGTAAACAAGAGTTATCTTTCACCTTAACTGATTAAACATTATTATATTAAGATGAGTAGAAAGGGAGTTGGGGGACCTTTCTCTCACACATACCAACTGGCTGTTAATAATATGTAGAAGATAGTAATAAATAGATATTTTAAATAGGGACTGTGTTACCTGAATAGATTTTTTTAAAAAACTATTAAACTTCAAAAACATTGCTATCAACATGTCCTTTAAATGTGATATGCTGAAACCCAGTCTAGTCCAGACAAGAAGCACTAACCAATGAGTACTAACACTTTTATTGTAAGATAGAATAGAATAGAATTCTTTATTGGCCAAGTGTGATTGGACACACAAGGGATTTATCTTGGTGCAAATGCTCTCAGTATACATAAAAGAAAGGATACATTCGTCAAGAGTCAAGAATCATAAGGTACTTTGTAAATAGTTGGACAGTGTTGAGGGAATTATTTGTTTAGCAGAGTGGTGGCTTTCGGGGGAAAACTGTCCTTGTGTCTAGTTGTTCTGGTGTGCAATGCTCTATAGCGTCGTTTTGAGGGTAGGAGTTGAAACAGTTTATGTCCAGGATATGAGGGATCTGTAAATATTTTCACAGCCCTCTTTTTGACTCGTGCAGTATACAGGTCCTCGATGGAAGGGACGTTGGTAGTAATTGTTTTTTCTGCAGTCCTAATTACTCTCTGGAGTCTGTGTCTGTCTTGTTGAGTTGCAGAACCAAATCAGATAGTTATAGAGGTGCAGGTGACAGACTCAATAATTCCCCTATAGAATTACAATATCTTGCATGTCTGAACATAATATCTCCCCCCCCCTCTCCCGGTTTGCCTTTCCAGTCCAAGAAACCAGAGATTAATATTTACCTGACAAAGACCGTCATTGCTGGTTTAGTTTCGATGAAGACCTCTGCTTCTGAAGGCCTGGGTGGGTTTGCTTGGTACTGAGATGGCAAATAAAAGGCAACTGTTGTGATGGACTCAGAGAACGGGCCAGCTCCTGGCTGGACATAGCATGTCACTGGAGCTGTCATAGCTATCTTTGTTCCTGCAAAAGGCAGGAAGAATCATGTCATTAGCCCGACCAAAAAGCAAACTAAACACACTGCTAATCTTTAAGGATTAAGTCTTTAAATTAGGATGCTAAAATCCTGATATCTCTCATACATTAAATAATACCATCATCAGCCAGAAACAATGATTAAAATAGTTTCATTCCAGGCAAACATATAGCTCAATATTAAACTGCACACAAAATAGATATAATCAAATGACTAAACTTAAGCTAACGCAGTCAAAACACCGAATATATCTACTATGTTTTCTGGGCAGAAATCCAGTTAAACTTACAAATAAAGTAATTTTAATAATATTTAAAAATGTACCTGACTACTGCAGAAGAAAATTGGTTCCAATGCAATTATTAAAGATTTCTTTGCAATTTTAAACAAAAATTTAGAGAAATGAGTCAATTTGACCTCCCAATCATTGGTAAAATGAATGTCCTCAGAATGATAGTTTTTGTAATAACTTTAAGAATTTCTTTGTCCATGTTTGGGAATATCTATTAAAATATTTGTATGTTCCTTTAGCCAGAAAATAGAGAAGTGCTTCCAATAAAAGATTTTAGAATATGCATGTAAGACATTTAGGAAAGCAACACATTTTGGAAAATGATGAAAAATGTCTGTGTGGCATAAATTTTTTCCATGTGAATGAAGAAGAACAATTTCAGGAAAATATGATGCATACATTGGTGCCCCAATACCCTATATTTTACCTTTTTCATTCTTGCCTTTAATATAGTTCAAGAGCTTCATGAAGCCAGCATTGATGGCTGCATCCCAGTCTACGGTTTTAAGAGATGTACACACCCATTTAGCAGATTCATACTGTCGAATTTCATAATCGGATGCCTTTAAAAAAAGTCCAGGTCACAGATCATGACATTGTTACTACATTTGCATATCATAAATTCTGAAGGAATTCATTGAAATACCAAAAAAACACATATTAAACTATGATTGGTTAAGAGTTACAATGGTTACTGGGTTAGATTAGGTTAGGGTAGACCAACATTTGACCATAAAGCTCATTCAGTAACCCAAAGATGCTTTTCAAAAGGCAACTGGACTTCGTTGTTATTGTTTTGTCCTTGAATGCGTTTTGTTTCTCATCCAAGAAGCTTCTTCAGTTCTTCTTGGAACTTCAGCATCTTTTTGTATGAGAACTGAAATATATTCCAGGAGAAAAAAAACCACAAAAAGTCCAATCACCAATGAAAAGCACTTTTGGGACAACAACCATGACCTGAATGATTGAGAATTTCCATAGACATTCATTCAGTAACTTTTAGTCAGCCATACCTGAATCACCTGTGTTTTGAGAATAGAAGAGTTGGTTAGAGCTCACTGGAAGAAAAGTAGGATGTAACATAGTAAATAAAGAATAAATGAATAAAGGATAGAACATCTTCAAACGGGACGCATTGTATTGACAGAAGGATTGTTTAAACCATTTTTTTCAACTTTATTTAAAAAATACTACTGCCATCCTGCAATCTGATCTTATAGCACACCCATTTAGGTATTATGGCTGTGCACACCTCAAAAAGTATTTGAAAAAAGTGGTTGACACATGCTCTGAACATATGCACAGTACATCTCTGTATTCACTAAAGCAGCACAAGTTTTTCCACTTCTGCCCAAGGCAGAAAAAGAGCTGCTTCAAGGAATTCTGCACTGGCTCTACATAGAAAAACCTGCTGTTTTCACGAGTCAGGGGTACTAGGCTCACTCAAAGTCTTTTCAAGAGAATAGAACTGGAGAATAGAAGAGAACTGGAGAATATTCACAGACGCATTTAGTGATGTGATAGTTTAAAAGTTAGAAGTAGCCATGAAAAGGTTGTGATTCAAGCAAAGAAATAAGGATGAGCTATTTATCTCCCTCTAGTCATTTCCTCAGTCAAATTTCCATCTAGCTGCATTATATGCTTCAAAGGAAAACCACAATTTTCTTTATGGTAGAAATGTTTAGAAAAAAAATGTTCGGAGTGCAAAAAATTACTGCAGAAGTAAAGATAGAAAAGATGTATCCTCTTCCATCCCAGTGTCAAATGTCTAGTTTTTATTGCAAAGAAAGGGGGAAAATGGGCTTTACGTAGATTTGCTCTCTACTTTGGTAGTAATTCCAAGTAATATTCATGAAGTTGAAACACCTTTCAAACATGTTTAGGCCATCATTCCCAGGACTTGATACTAACAAGGCTACCCATGCTGCAATTCTGGATTTTGGCCTCCATATACCTGACAGGTGTCAGGTTAGGACAGGCTAATCTCTTCACAGATATCAAAAAAGAGTAGTGATAATCCTTGCTTTATGGCTATTTGTTCAGTTAGAATTTAATTGAATTGAATAACAGAGTTGGAAGAGACCTTGGAGGTCTTCTAATGACTAGTCCAACCCCCTGCTCAGCAGGAAGCCCTATATCATTGCAGAAAAATGATTGTCCAATCTATTCTTAAAAACTTCCAGTGTTGGAGCATTCACAACTTCTGGAAGCAATTTGTTCCACTGATTAATTGTTCTAACTGTCAGGAAATTTCTCCATAGTTCTAGGTTTCTTCTCCCCTTGATTAGTTTCCATCCATTGCTTTTTTTTCCTGCCTTCAGATGCTTTAGAGAATAGCTTGACTCCCTCTTCTTTGTGGCAACTCCTCAGATATTGGAACACTGTTATCATGGCACCTCTAGTCCTTCTTTTCATTAAACTAGACTAGGGGTGTCAAACTGGAGGCCTATGGGCCGGATGCATCACATGCAGGCCACACCCACCCCAGCTCCACGAAGATGTCACAAAACGTCACGTGACAGCAATGTGATGCGGCAAGTTTGACACCCGTCAACTAGATAGTTGACTGTTCAAAGTTATGGAATAACTAGAAAAAAATGATGTACAGATAGTTCTTCACTTACAACCACAATTGAGATGAGAATCGTGCTTTTTGAGCAAAGTGGTTGTTAATTCACTATTTTTTAATCTTTCAGTGTTAATTTGACTCAAGCTGAATAGGCAAAATTAATTTGACTAATCACAAGTTGATGAAACTAGCAGATAAATTATTTTACTTCAACACTGAATTAAAGCATTGCCCTTGGCCTTCTGTAAGAATAACAGGCTGCCTTTCAATGCCAAGAATAGGGCAGAACAAGCACACAATTTGAACATTCAGCACTTTGCTCCTCCTGTTCATACATCATATGAACAGATCAAGATATAGCTACCTTTTTATGGCCATCTCAACTATAGTTTGGCTATGTGTGTTTGTCATCTCAAACAAGGACATGGTTAATCTATCTTTGAAGGAAAGTGATTTTATTTATTTATTAAATTTATATACCACCCATCTCACTAGTGAGGTGACTTACATGAGGAGATAGCACAATCAATATGCAAGGACTGCTGTTGCCCAAGTCCTCATTCAAGATGGCAGATAAGAGTTTCCTATCTAAGAAGACCACCTTGTACTACTTAATTATAGGGCTGCTCCGAAGGAGAATCTAACTTATGTATTGCATAATGTCAATGCATACAAAAGAGAGGAAGGCAACAGTATAGGATGTATAATATCACAGAAGGAGGGAAAGGAGCCAAGAAAACAGAGACAATGATGGTTACATAAACAAAGCAACTTTCATGCTGGTGAACAATGGAAGCGTGTGAGAGAAGCTCAGGTTGTCTCTTTCCTAATTCTGTCTCCTAACTTGGCCTAGCTCAAAAAGTAGACAAAGTGTAGGGGCCATATGAAATTAAGTTCGAAATTCACATTGTCCCTTAAATATTGTTTTTTCTGGGATAGTCACATCTACAACAGCGTATATGTAGTGACAATTTAGTACCAGAGATGCAGATTTTATGGCATGGCTAGACTAAACTAGAGGCAGTTGTGCTAGAAAACTCTTTTTATTATTTTACTGCATTCTATTGTTTATAAAACCTAAGTAGAACATTATATTTAGGCACAATAGTGTGCATACGATATTGACTCGAATATCAACACTAATATTTATATAATTAAAAATTTAAAAATAAAAAAGATATTTATATAAATATTAACTGTGATTATTAAAATGTCAGTCATAAAGTTATTTAACATTTACATCCAAAGGTAAAAGTAGCATTAATAAACTGCAACTTACATGAAACTATTTGTTATACAATAAAGGTTTCCATTTAAGCTTACTACTTAATACTAAGATCTCCATTGTATTATTGGTTGTATATATTAAAGAAAAAAGAAAAACAGACAAATAATAGCAAGCTATTTGGTTTCCAATTTTCCCCTTTTAGTGCCCCCAACAATTTACACTGTTTATATGCATTTAGACCCCCTGTAGAAGCATGCCAGGAAATTCCTATCATCTAATGTTCGAAACCACATACTATGGATTTAGCCTCTACAATCTCTTTGGGTTAATTTGGGTTAATTTAGAATTATCTGGATCCTCTGTGGCCTGTAAATTTGAGCCATGATGGAGCAGTGGCTAGAATGCAGTATTGCAGGTTAATTCTGCTGACTGCCGATTGCCAGCAGTTTGATTTTCACCGACTCAAAGTTGACTCAGCCTTTCATCCTTCCCAGGTGGGTAAAATGAGAACCCAGATTATTGAGGGCAATATGCTGACTCTGTAAACCGCTTAGAGAGGACTGTAAAACATTATGAAGCGGTATAGAAATCTAAGTGCTCTTGCTAAATCTTTCAAGATAACTTGGAGAATCAGTCCCATTACTTGTTGAATGAGGCTAATCCAAGACTGGAAATGCATAAGTCACCTGATTTGGTAATGCAGTCCATTTAGGCATCTCCAAGCCAGAAGAAAAAAGAGCTTGTTTTATAGTCTTCAACATCCTATATGAACAAAAGGAACAAAGTTATAGCTCTTCTATAATCTGGGTTAAACCCACAAGTTCATAAAGTTCAATCCTTTTGAAAGAGGATCTGCAAAGAATTTTAGCTTGTAGGTTTTTAACAAGTACAACATAAAGCAAACATTTTATTCTCATCTCTCCAACTTCTTAAGTTGATGAGAGAAAGAAAAGCTATGGCTAAGGGAACAAGGAAAAGAACTGAGTAACAAAACATTTCTGCATATACATTTGCAGAAATGGCTAAATTGACTTGTTTTATTAAGGAGCACAGTTACTTTTATAAGAACCCTTTATGGTTGCATTTGCTGAAAATGGATTGAAGTGAATTGGTGACTTTTTGGAATTTATTGATTAAAAAGGCTTCTTTTAAAAAAGAAAAGCATATGTTGTGGTTGTGTAGAGATGTGTTTGTAACAGCTGTAAAGATCAGAAATTGTCTCTTTACATTTTTTCTTTTCCTTTTGTTAGCTTTCACTTTATCTTTACATCTTCTTTTTCTACTTTTTCTTTCTGTAGTTTTTAAGCCTATATAAAAATCTCTAGTAGTAACAATTAGTTTTTTTTTTTTAAAAAAAAGGCTGTAAACACAGATATGGCCTGGAAATAACTTCCTGGGTACAACTTTGCTCTGAGACAACCTGCTCTTTTAACTGGGTTTGTATCTTGTCCTCCACAGCACCATATTGGATTACTTTGGTAGAACTCTCAAGGCTGAAGTAGAACATCTCTTGGTAGAATCCTCAAGGCTGAAGTCCTTCCCCTAAATAAGTATTCACCATTCCTTAAGTTTATAACTCTTGCATTCCTCTCAGAACCACTTCTGCTTTGCACTGGTTCCAAATGTGAGCGGTATATTGTTTATTCTGCATGCCACCGAGTACCAAGGTTCCTTTCGATTCAAAGAATAAAAGTCTCAATTCAGGAACTCTCACAGCTGCATCGCCTGGCAAATCCTGCCTGATTCGCTTCGCTCACTCAAAGGGCTAAACCTGACCCTCTTCAGATTTCGAAGAGTTCAATTGGGACAGCACTTTTCCAGGGGAAAAGACCTATGGAATGTGCACCTCTTATAACTATCTGTTTTGGTTCTGCAACCCAACAGGACAGTCACAGACTTCAGAGCATAATTAGGGCTGCAGAAAAAACAATTACTACCCATCTGCCTTCAGTTGAGGACCTGTATACTGCAGGAGCCAAAAAGAGGGCTGTGAAAATGTTTACAGACCCCTCACATCCCGGACATAAACTGTTTCAACTCCTTCCCTCAAAATGACGTTATGGAGCACTGCACACCAGACAACTAGACACAAGGACAGTTTTTTCCCCAACACCATCACTCTGCTAAACAAATAATTCCCTCAACACTGTCCAACTATTTACAAAGTCTGCATTGCTATTAATCTTCTCATCACTCCTTATCGCCCCTCCCCTCCCACTTGTGACTGTATGATTGTAACTTTGTTGCTTGTATCCATACGATTTGTATTGATTGTTTCCTAGTAAGATTTGATTGCTTATTGTACCCTATGACTATCATTAAGTGTTGTACCTTACGATTCTTGATGAATTTATCTTTTCTTTTATGTATACTGAGAGTATTTGCACCAAGACAAATTCCTTGTGTGTCCAGTCACATTTGGCCAATAAAGATTTCAATTCAGTTCAGTTCAAAACATAACTACCAAAACAAAATTTATCCTTAAACTCACCTTTCCGTTAGCCTCTTCTCTGGTCCCCAAGCAGGAACTTTTGCAAAAGGCAGCAGAATTTAAGGTGTGGGGGGGGCATTACATTTCTAGCCCCAAGAGTCGTGGGGCGGGGCTGCCCGACTCAGGATGGAGAGAATAATTATTCTCCTCTCCCCTTCCCCCCCCCCCCCCGCCCCCGAAAATTGCACAAAGAATCTGCCGGTCACTGCGGGGGAGGGGAGATACGGAGAATTCGGTTTTCTGATTGGTTGCGAATGGGCGGCTTCTACGACCATGGGGGATTTTAAGGGAGCCACGGCCGGCTATTTGGCCGGACTGAGAAAGAAAGGGGGCGGGAAAAAAAAAAAGCTTTTGGTGGCGCTTGGTGTGGGTTGTCGCTTGTTGTGGTGGCACGGTCTCTCGGGGAAAGAAGGAGTGAGCTCATGGCCTCCTGTCAGATGCCCAAAGGGGGGGAAGGAGAGGGGGAGATGAAAAGGGCTCTTTGAAGCAGAAGGCATTCGTGTTTATCTCGCCCGCTCACTCCCACAGCGCTGCATTTCTCTTCTCTGAGGGAATGCTTGCGTTTTCGACGGGGCGCTGGCTGGCTGCTCCGACGGCGGAGCTGGCTTTCGCCTCGGCCAAGGGCGTTTTTTTCGCGTTCGGAGATGCGGAGGAAAGTTTGGCACTCGAAGTTTGCGCCCTTTTCCGTGTTGGAAGTACAAACTGGATGTTCACTTCACAATCCCACGCTCGTTTTGAATTTACGGGGAAAGAAGCGCTTGGCACTTTGCACGGCAAAGCCAAGCAGCAAGCAAGATTTCACAGTTAGGGGTTGATGAGGGTCCTCTAATAAAATTTTGCCAAGTGTTACAAGACTCTTTTCTTTTCTTTCTTTTCTTTTTGTAAGAAAAAACAAGTTCTTCTTGTGTGATTTGTGGTAAGAACGCAGGCAATTCGCAAAACTCCAGGGTAAGAACAGTAAACTTCGGCCAGGTTTCAGAAGAAGAGAACTAAAATCTGAGACAGTTGGATGTGCACCTGAATCATTGTGCAGAATAACGCACCTGGAAAGACTGCTTGACTGCAGATTGTTGATGTGCATTCTTCCATATGTTTCACTTGCATAAAAGCTCATTGTTAGGATCGCCAGGAATAATAATAATCATATTGCAACTTTCAATTGCTTGTGCATACATCGATATAGATATAAAAGTTTCTTACCTGTCCAACTCTTATTCTCCCAAATGTCATAAGAAGTACCATTAAACTCCCAAGAGGGATTAGTAATACCCTGGTAAGAATGTCCAAAAGGTGCTTTTTCAAGAGGCAATCGGACTTTCTGAAAAAACTTTCTGACCTTTGACTGAGAATCTCTATAGAAATTCCTGGTAAGAATGCCATTTTTCATGGTACCAATCTAGCCAATTGTATGGGAGAGCTTATATATTCAACCTATTTGAGAACTACATATAAGAACTGGCCTTTTTAGATATCATAGCAACAGCACTTAGGAAATACTGTTGACTGCATTAGAATTAAGGATTACCATATCACTAGTTCTCAGACTTATCTAAATCTCAAATATTCTGTGAACAAGAATATATACATATGTATAGACTTTATCTAACATTCAGAGCCTTCTCTTTCCTATGTTCTTCGAACGCCCTTCTGAGCTTGGAAATACTCACCTTTGAGCAAGTTTCTAAATATTAATAATTTTAATGTATTTTCAAAGTGCTTAATTTTAATTTGGGTTTATGGGTTTATTTTTTTATTGTGAATTGTCAAGCGATCTTGGCAGTTACTGATACATAAAGTAGGGATGGGATAGAAAGTAAACTATTATTAGACTAAGAAAGAAGAGACAGTCTGAAAATTATTGGTTTCCAATATTTATTATGGTATTGCAATAATCTGTCCAACTAGAAAGGCAATGTCAGTCAAGTGACTTGAATTTAAAGCGGATTGGCCTGTTTAATTCCAACTTATTTCTTAACAACTTCTACTAAAAATAAATAAGCAATATAGCCATAATAACAGTATTAGAGAGGTTATATTAATGCAATCATTTAATTAAAAATATAGAATGCTAGTTATGCATGATGATGTTAATTCATTCCTTGGTGTAGAATGCATTTATCCTAAAAAGTTTATTTGGATGACAACAGGCAATTGCTTTTTGAAATAAATATGATTTTTTAAAATAAATATGAATAAAGCATCCACATCAATTACAGTAGATATTTATTTATTTATTTGATTTGTATGCTACCCATCTCACTTATAGGCAATTCTAATTTACCAAGAAATTGGTAAAAACCTGGCCCCAAGTTAATCTTCTGGCATACAGTCACCTCATTTTATACCAGCACTTGGTTAAATCTTCAGTGCCTTCTAGGCTAGGAGGATAGAGGTCTGCCATATCTCAGAGGGAAGAGTATTCCAGAAGGGCAAGGGAAAAGGCATATTTCCTATAAGATGACAGTGTATAAAGAAAGACACCAAGAATATGCCTAGCCTATCTACCCAGCTAGAATAGTCCTTATGGAAAGGTTGTTCTCACAAATAGAGAGATGATAGAGATGATAGATTGGAGAGATAGATAGATAGATAGATAGATAGATAGATAGATAGATAGATAGATAGATAGATAGATAGATAGATGATGGATGGATAGAGGGATAGGTTGGATAGAGGTATAGAGGGATTGATAGATTAGATAGATGGATACACAGACAGACAGATTTTCTAGCAACAGAAATGTCACTAGAATCCACCTGAAAAGCAAAATAAATAAATAAAAAAATTAAATTCTTTGTTGTTTTTAATGTAGCCATACTTAACTTGATCTTATATATAGAATTAAAAGGTTACAAGATTTATTCTATTTAAAAGTAGAAAAAACACAAAATTACTTTGTACACAGTGCAGAAAACCACCGTATTGGTGTATAAGTATCTTATTGTGCCTTCCAATAATTAAATCTCCAAATTTTCCACTTATCTTGAACACTCAAAAGACCACACATTTATTGTATGTACCATTCAGAGACCTTACTCTCCAGATACATTTCAAAAGTCATGTATAATCTGTAATATTTTGATATGTAAACTTGATTATTTGTTGAATTCATAAAACATCTAAGAAATATTACTGCATTACAAATGTTAAAGCCCTTTCAGTTATGTTTATGTGTAATTCCAGTCTAGTTGCTTTCCAACACAGCTGTTGCAATCCAACTCACTTCAAGTTTACCTTCTAAAACATCTGTATGTCATTTACTCCAGGAATTTCTTAGACACCATGTCAAGTTTAATCTTTCCTTCATCTAATACAGTTGTCTGGTGAGTTATTTCAATATCCGTTCTATTTGAAATCAATTCTGTTAAAATTAATCCCTTGAAGCTCCATTGTGCTTGTACTGATTGCCTTGCTTTGAGTTCTTCTTGCTTGTTTTTAGAAGCCATAATAGGCTGAGAATCCTTACCGAAAGGATTTCTGTGTGCTTATTGTTGTTTGGTCTCTTCATAAGGAGGCACTGGCTCCTGAAATTGCTGAACATGATCCTCTTCCATGGACTCCTTCATGGTGGCTTCCTCATATGACGGAGGCAGGCATACAGCGAGAAAGGCAGTTTCAGGCAGGAGAGTGGAGTATTGGAACCTCTGCTCATTGTTCCAAGGCAGCACAGAGAGAAAATCTGTCACCTCATGCTCTGGAAGGGACTCTGGCAAGTCAATACTGAAGATCTGAGCCTGAGGACTGCGACGCTGGCAACGTCTGTAGAGGAAGAGCAACAGGAATGCCAGGAACAGCATCACGGTAGCTGGTAGTATGATGCATAGGAATGGCTCTATGTCTTCTTTGGTTGAACTTGCTTTATGCTGACTCTAGGAGAAACCAAGAGAAGAATGTGCATCAGGCCTTTGCCAATTTCATTTTATGTGCATCCTGCCTTTCATAAAAACATCATCTCAACGCAGATAGACAGCAGGATCAAAACAGCCCAAACCCATTAAAATAAGCAAATTATAAAGCATAAATACAGATCTAATAGAATGCGCTGTTTTGCAGAGTGTGCACAACTGAGCAATTATACTGTCCTCCAATCTGGTTCTCACTTGTACTTAGAAAATGTCTCTGTCTAAGGGCTAATCTATCTCCCTTCTTGAAGCCTCGGAGACAGATTGGCATTTACTACTGTCCCCCATCACTCAGGAAAACCTTATTATGGAAGTTCAGAGCCTGTTTGAAAATAGCAAGTATAAAGACTCTGTAGTCCCAAAGGTGGTTTTGGTGTAGTCCCACCTGGTTTTTCTTTGAAGATGTTTCAATTCTCATCCAAGAAGCTTCTTAAGCTCTAACTGGATGGTGGGTCAGAGCTGAAAAAGCTTCTTGGATGAGAAGTGAAATGTCTTCCAAGAAAAACCAGAAAGTCCAGTTGCCTCTTAAAAAAGCACCTTTGGGACAATGATGAGGGTGACTGAGAATCTCCATAGACAAAAACTCTGTAGCCTCCTTTTCTATGCCAATAATTATCTCCATCAAAACCAAAATGATTGATTATATCTAATGTTTTCTTCTGCCATTAGGAACAATTCTTGACAAGAGTTCTTTTAATTACATCTCAGAAAATGGGAGATTAGAAAGGAAGTATCCTACAGAACCACCTCTTAACCTCCCATATCAGTTGGATAGCAACTGTTTCCCTACTGTTTCCCTCTATGGCTCTTAGAGGGCTGATTTAGCAACTCAGTGATTGGGATTTTTAAAAAGTCTGATGTCTTTGTTTGGTCCCTTTCCCAAAGGATGTACAGTATACTTTTGACAAGCTACTCAGCTCTTCCCAGTATTATTTCACAACTGACACTTTCCAAATCTATTTAAAATTTTGACTGAGTCATATAAACATATTATCTTGCAACTTAATTTATCCTCATCCCTGCACTAGAAGTAACCGTAAGCAAGGGGTTCATTCTAAATTTTTCTTCTCCCATTTAAGTTCCCTCTTAAACTTTGATAAGGGCAAATAGATTTTTAAAAACCCAGACAGGACAGATGATAAATAAGCAGCTACTAGTTTTACTGCCAAATAAATCACAGTTTTTGCTATTTATCCAATATGATTTTGGTAGGGTGCTTAAATTACTTTAAGGGATACCTTTTCATACTGATTTCTTTTAAATTTATCTACCTGTCTCACTTTAAGAATTTTATGCTAAAAACCAAAGAAGGATATTTTTTTTTGGTTAAATAATCAGTTAAGTGAGATAAAAATATTTCTGTTTGTGTAAGGCGGACATGGAAATGGGAACCCTTCTAGGCATTTAATTGAATGAAATAGGACACCACATTTTTGAGAATACAAGCTGACACTTACCTATTTTATTGTTACATTTTGTGTTGTCTAACAATTAAAAAAGCAATAGTGAATTGCCTTAATAGATTTGTCAAGGCTGTATATATTAATTTTATTATTCATCTTGTTTTTGTTAAGTTTTTATAATTCTTTATACATGGATACCTAGATTTAATCTTATTTCAAACAATTGCAGAAAACAGGGCCCATGGTTTCCTTCTTACTTTACTTTTATTAAAACACATAGGAATTATTATAAATGATGTATCATATCACTTTCATGATAGAACCATGCCAGAGAGCAAATAATGATTTCTATTTATAGACATTGTGGGCAAATGATAATACAAACTCAGTCTATTTTACATGTGCATTAAAACATTGGGCATCTACAAGCCCACTTGGAGTTTGCAAAAAAGCACCTGGAAGACTGTGAGGAACAAACTTCAAGCAGGCTTTCATATGTTTTGCATTAAGGAGAGGCTTCTAACTAGCTACTCTGCTATAAAGTCCAGATTGGTAGAGGGCTGCAGTGATGATTGTCCTTCTAGAACTCTGTCCCATTTCCACACAAAATCTTTGGAGCTCAGTCAGAGTGCTCATCAAGTTCTTGGTCACCTCTCCCCCAATTATTCAATTTGACCAGGCGACCAGGTCTTGGAAGAATCCTGGTTGTGCCAAACGTCTTCCGTTTGAGAATTATGGAGGCTACTGTGCTCTTAGGTACCTTCAGTACAGCAGAAATTTTACTGTAGTCTTCCCCATATCTATGCCTTGCAATAATCCTGCCTCTGAGCTCTGCAGGCAGTTCCTTTGACCTCATGGCTTTTGCTCTACTACAGTATGCATCGTCAACTGTGACAAATTTTAGACAGGGGTGTGTGTGAGCCTTTCCAGAGCATGTTCAATCCATTTAATTTACCACAGATCAGCTCCATTTAAGGTATAGAAACATGTCGGCAATGATCAAGAGAAATGGGAGGCACCAGAACTAAATTTCACATATTGTTGCAAAGGGTCTGAGTACTTATGCCAATGTGTTATTTCAGTTTTTTTTTAAATAAATTTACAAATGTTTCTAAAATTCTGTTTTCACTTTGTCATTATGGGGTACTGAATGTAGATTAAAGAGAGAAAAAATTGACAAAAGTGAATTTTTGAATATTTTCTGAATATTTGAATAATTATTGAATATTTTCTGAATGAACTGTAAATGGAGAAATTGTCTCTAGGAATGAAAGGGGAAATTAAAATTTTATATTGTTCTTAAATTATACTCAATACATATTTGATGGTATATAATATGATAGAAAGGATTATGGTGAATATCAAATATTGCAGTACTACCATTAAAATAAATACTTTGTGAAGAAAAAGTAAACTGCAAACCTTTTATGTTTGATTCTATTTACTACCACTTGAAGCCTAATGGTATAAGATAAATAGGATGTATTCCAAATTATACTTAAGTGTATCTGGTTTTTATATCTCATGAGGGAATGGACAGGTTAATCAATATTTCCAAATGCAACAGAAATGATATCATTTGTTGCAGATTTTTAGTATGAATCATCAGTTGACTTTAAGTATCCTGTGCTTTGAACACAATACAAAATGTACATTGCAGATAGCTTACCTATTTAAAACATTGACATTTTGGAGTTTTTATCTGAAGACTTGAAGGCAGTTTGAAAGAATGATTATACTATAGAGTAAATACTTTTATTCTGTTTGAATACTTTGGTAAACCAATTTTGCAAAGTATCTGTCTTTTGCAAAATATCTTTACTGGTTTAATCAATCTGCAAGAGTGCATCTCTTCCAAATACATTCTGTTAATTTTTTTTTGCTTGATTTGCCCTGAGTTTTTTTATATGGAACAAACATTACCATTTTACAGTACTCTTTATTTATACCTGACCATACTGTCTGTTTTGTATATTTTGGTTGAGAAAACATAGAAAAATAAATCAGATATGACAAATACTATTTTTTCAAAAATATATAGAATTGCTTGATTCATTAATAAGTAGGCACAAGAAAAAACTGTTGATTTATATAATGTTCTAACATTTCCCTAACCAGGATTTCAAAAAAAATCAAAGAGAACAATACATGGTTATAGCCAAGCTTACAAATCCATCACTGCAGAGCAGGGTTTAACAGAATAACAGAATTATTGAGTTGGAAGGGACTTTGGAGGTCTTCTAGTCCAACCCCCTGCTTAAGGAGGAGACCCAATACCTTTTCACACAAATGGTTATCCAATATCTTCTTAATAACTTCCGGTGACAGAGCACCCACAACTTGTGAAAGCAAGTAGTTCCACTGGCTAATTGTTCTCACTGTTAGAAAATTTCTCAGTTCTAGGCTGCCTCTCTCTTCAGCATTTTCCTATGCACTTTTATGAACATATGTACTTTTGAATTTTAAACAAACGCAGAGAAAAAGCAAAAAAAAAAAATCTGGTTGATTACTGAGAATGGAGTTTGGCTCATTGTGGTAATGATGAAGAAATCATAAGCTATTTCAATCAAGAACATAAAAAAATTGCATACATGGTATGATATTTAAATATACTGTGCTTAGATTTGAATCACCATATGCAGATTCAAAACATGTTGACTTTAGCATCAAGTAGTGTGAAAATGTAAATGAGTAATCACAGTTTTTTCATCACAGACCAAACTCATTCACTATTAACTACTACTTTTTAGTATAGTAATGATAGTTTAGACATTCAAATGAATGAAATCATATTTAGGTATAGTCAAACAAAGAAAATATGCATTGTGAACAATTCTATGAACTCATGCAAATGTGAAGGATCACATTTATGCTTACGGTAGTTGACACCAACACAAAAAACACAATTGCAATCATTTACTGTCATATTACTACTATTACTCTTCTGATCTTATCACGATAAGTTATTCTGTCTAAGTAGGAGACCTAGAAGTATTTAGGAAGAATAAGTTCCATTCAATATTCCACTAAATTCAGTGGAACTTACTTCAACATAGACATGCAGATAATTATATTACTAGCCTGCTATTAGTTTTATTTTTGACACAGTTTAGCTAGACTTTTATTTAAAGAACCAGACTAAATTACTTTACAGGTTACTGTAAACAATACTGAGAAAAATAGTTTCACATGGCCCTCAAAATCTCTTTTAGATTGTCTTTTCAGAGTAGCCTTTCTGTTCTATCATGCCTTCCCCTTTTGCCACAATACTATAAAAAGTAATATAATCTAGGAAACAAAGTTTGCTTAATATTTAATTCTTTTTAATTTTTGTAATTGTAATAAAGTTTTATGGTTGGCTGTGCACTGCCCTGAGTCCTTCGGGAGAAGGGCGGTATATAAATATAATAAATAAATAAAATAAATAAATAATAATATCACTTATTCTAATATCAGTAAAAAGGGTCTGCAGAGAGAAAGATTAAGAATGAAACAGGCTTGAAATGAAGTGATAGATTCAAAAGCAGCCAAAATATCCATTTGAAGTTAAGGTAAGTTTTGAAGTAAATATTTACATCAGTTTTTGCAAACTTTTTTTCTCCCCTCAGACAGTGAAACAAAAGGAAGAGTTGCATGAAAGACAGTGTACAATTTATGTAAAACAAAGTATTTGTCCCACGTTTACATCACAAACTCTTTGTCATCTTAAAACGAGAAAACTTGAAAGAACAGAAGTAAACTGCAAGGAATATAGATGATACAAACCTGTAGCTCTGTTTCCACCAGTGGCACACCTGGTTCGCTGGTTAACCAGTCATAGTTTCCTCTGTCAGCATGTCCAAATTTCTTCCAGCTACCACTGTCCAGAAGCCAACGCATACTTTCATGGATGTGTGGATTTGTTCTTTGTTCTTCCTCTTCCGTTGTGGTCTTCTTTTGGATTATTTTTAATACTGTCACCTCCCTCTATTTCCCTCCCCCGATACTAGGCCTAGCTTGGGATGCCTAAACTGAAAACCATGCTGATATTCTCTCCTCTTCCTGGCAGTGAAGAAGGAAAGGGTAGAGCAGTGACCAAACGAATCTTGGATGCTATTTTGTCTTCTAACTCAATCTCTGGATTTGCTTCAGTGGCCTACATTACCAGGGAAGCTGGCATCAGGTATCAGGGAAGAGATAGCCTTCTGATTGGATGGTTGCCTGCATTAGGATTATTAAAGGGGTATTTCCATGACAATCTGAGTGCACATGGTCCTAACTCGGTGGATAAATCATTGTCTACGTTTATAGTTCATAGCCCTAATGCTATAGAAAGATAAAAAAAATGCTTACTTCTCCCTAAGGGTTAAGGAAATATTTCCACTTGGATGCAATGTAAATAGCAAAAGCAGTTGCTGCTAGGCAGGCAAGGGCATAGCTGAAAGCTGTTCTGAATTATTTAGAGGTATTAGAATGTAGATGTTAATGATAAATCTGAAAAGAGGCTGCTGCTAGAAAAGGCTTTAGTCAATGAGAATGTACGATTGCTTTCAGTGACACATCTTATGGGCTTAATTCTGCTCTTTAATCTTTCCCGTAGATTTTTTTTTTAACAGATAAGTATCATTATGTTTCAATCATTTAATTATTCAAAGCAAAAAAGACTCCAAATGGTTTAGTTATATGGTTACATCAAGACTGTATTGATGAGTAGTAAGACGTCAGTATGATTACTTGGTGGTTCTTATCTTTCTTTTAGTTCCCCCTTAGCTATATTCTGAACTTAACATTGTTTGGGAAACATTTGATAAAACTGTAAAAAGAAGACAATGCTCTATTCATCATTAGCACACAGAAAGCAAAGGAAATCATCTAGTCCCATTGGTATCCATACCAGGAATTCAAATGTAAAATTGTTAAGTGTTAAAGATATGTGACATCGTAAAAGTAGTCCTTGACTTACGGCCACAATTGCGACCAGAATTTTCCATTGCTAAGCAAGGCATGAGTCATGCCCGATTTTACAACTTTTTTGGTTTTTTTATTACCTTTACCTTTTACAATAATAGTTGTTAAGTGAATCATATAGTCAGGAAGTGAGTTCAGCTTCCCCCATTGACTTTGCTTGTTGGAAGCCAGCTGGGAAAGTTGATGACCAGGATGCTGCAACCATCATAAATACTTGCTGGTTGCCAAGGACTCGAGTTTTGATCACATGACCCTAGTTGTCAGTGTGAGGACCAGTTAGTTGTAAATCACTTTTTTCAGTGCCATTGTAAGTTTGAATAGTCACTAAACAAATGGCTGCAGGTCAAGGGCTACCTGTATAGATATCTACCATATAACTAAACCTGAACCATGAAGACCAGAAATGGCCAACATAATGCGTTTAGGAATACATATCTTGGGAGACCTGAGAAATTACATAAATAAATTGCAAATTACAAGTATCACCTGTTCTAGGTAAGTTAAGTAGTGGGAGCAATATAGATAGTCCTCAACTTACAATCACAATTTTCTTTTGTTAAGCAAAAGAATTGTTAAATGAGTTTTTGCCCCATTTTATAACTTTCCTTGCCACAATTGTTAAGTAAATCACTATAGTTGTTAAGTTAACAATAGCACTTAGACTTTTATACTGCTTTACAGTGCTTTACAGCCCTCTCTAAGCAGTTTACAGAGTCAGCCTCTTGCCCCCAACAATCTGGGACTTCATTTTACTCACTTCAGAAGGATGGACCTTAAGCCTGGTGAGATTTCAACTGCCAAATTGCAGGCAGCTGGCAGTCAGCAGAAGTAGCCTTGCAGTACTGCACTCTCACCACTGCGCCACCAAAACTAGTAACACAGTTGTTAAGTGAATCTGGCTTCCCCATTGACTTTACTTGTTAAAAGATCACAAAAAGTGGTCACCTGATCCTTGACACTACAACCATAATATGTACAAGCCAGTTGCCGAACTTTGATTACATGCCTAAGGGGATGCTTCAATGGTTGTAAGTGTGAAAAATGGTCATAAATCACTATTTTCAGTGCTGTGTAACTTTGAATAGTCAACAGTCACCCAGTGAATGGTTGTAAGTCTAGGACTCACTGTAATTACAAAGTAGCATAAGGCAGGTCCAGGATATGTCAACCCAGTGGGCCTCTGGGACAGGCCCCAACCATGCTGGTGTGGAAAAAGAAATATGGCTGTGTTAGGCAATGTAGATGAAGATTTTATGGGATATGAATATATTTAACACAGAGAGCCAAACATTCAATCATTCTTATAGGTAAACTCTACACCTGGTTGATGACGGCTGATGATGATAATAATTTCAGAAATGATCAATAGTCACAAACTGCTAATATCACATGATCCTTTTGTCAGCATAAGTAAGTGCTGACTTCCAAGCACTTTATCCAATTGCAGAGATGTTTCCTGTAATTTGTCTCAAATACACTAGTTCGCTTTTTGTTCCTGGGTTGAATACATTTGGTTAATTCCTGCCATTGGTCTAATCTCTTTAGGTCTGTTTCTAATTATTTTACTATGTTTTCACTATGTGTACAAGACTCCCTCTGGGCCTCTATTATACATGAATTATGTTAGTAAAGCTTTTAGGTGTTTTTAATGGCAATAATTCACAAAACAGAATGTAACCTTATCCTTATACGACCTCAATATGAACCCTGTTTTATACAGCTATGATTTCTGTTTTATCCAGACATGCTATCCTTTCTATTGTGAAATAGAATAGTAAAGAATATTCATATGAATTTTCCTCACAGCAGAATTTCCTATTTGATTTATCAAATACTTTAATCATGTCCAACTTTAAAAAATCCCATTTCTTTTATATTGGAATCCATATCTCTAGAACCATCAGTAGGACTTTATCAAGATGGCTCTTGTAATTGTTGAAAAGATTAAAACAATGGAATAAGCAGAGATGGCTAAATCGATTAAAGAAACAATAATAACTGGGCTGGTAACTTTATTAATTAACTTTTGGCATGAAACAGAAAAAAAATGTGCTTATGATTTGGGACTTTATTAGAAAAAAAGGTATAATAGAAAAAAGTAAAAGTTTTTGTAATCATAAAGGAACTCTGTAATTGCACATATTTGCTGCAAATGTTTTAAGTGAGCATTTCATCTAGATATATCTTTTTCTGTACATAAGATATACCTTCCACTACATAGTTATGCATGGATTTTGCTATGCGATACTATATCTCTATTGTTTTTATTGGAGAAGTCAGTTTTTATACAATAACATTACTACTGTATTCACTACTGCCTATTCAATCTTTAAACATGAAAGAAAAAATATCACAACACTGTGAACGTGTTTTTCATGTTTTCCTTTTGCAAATATGATCTCTAATTGCATTCCTGTGAAGAATTTTTACAACTTGATTGGAACAACAATGGGGTGGGAAGAAGACCTGTGGAGTTTGTTTCAAAACTATAGAACAGTGTTTTGTTTTGTTTTTACAATGATTTCCTTTTCCTTCTTAAAGACTTCTTAAAGACATTATCTGAGATGTATAACCAAATAATTTGTATATTTTTAAAAACAAGATCAGATGGCCTCTTGAGAGATCAGGCATAAGGCTTTCAAGACTGGTCTGCAAAGATTTAGACAGCCTTTTTTTTTTTTGCCAGTTAGGGGTTGTATGGATTTTTCAAACTCAAAACTGGTAGATCTAATTAGGCTATCAATGGATATTAACCTCCTGAAGAGCTTAACCATCAATTGCTGGGCAGAAGGAGGCCATTCTTCTCCCTTTTAGGCCAATAAGCTTCCCATATTGCATCCAGCTGGCCATTAGCACTAAATAGGCTTAGCCCTACTCAGCTTCTAAATGTAAGCAGATGGGCCCAGTCCTGCTGCCTGCTGGAGAATTCTGTGACTGGTCTCTTCTAATAAGGCCATTCTTAGTAAGTCTTTGCTTCCTTCCTCTTTCATGTTACTGCTTACCATTCCTTTGCTCACCCCGCAGAGAAGGCTTCCACATCGTCACTTGAATGGCAATAAATTATAACTTTACATAGGCTTTCTATTGCGACTAGACCAAGGGTGGAATTCAAAAATCCCAGCAACTGGTTGCTGGATGGGCGTGGCCATGGTGGCCATGGCCTACCGGAACTTCCTGTTTCTGGCTTCTGGTGAGCCTCCAGAGCCCCAGGGAAGCTGTTTTCGCCCTTCCAAGTGTCTAGAGGCCTTCCCCTGGGCCTCTGGGAGGGCGAAAATGGCCTCCCCCGGAGTCTGGAGGCCCACTGGAAGCTGGAAACAGGCCCATTTCTGGACTTTTGGAAAGCTCCCCCCTCCCAGAGCCTCCACATGGACCCTGCACTTACCTCCATTGAAAATGGGCTGCATGGAGACTCTTGGGAGAGAAGTGGCAGGGTGGGCAGGGCCAGCCAGTCGGTTGAAATACTGGTTTGGCGAACCAGATGTAACTTTAACATCCGGTTCTCCTGAACCAGTCTGAACTGGTAGAATCCCCTCCCTGGATTAGACCAGCAGTGGAATCCTACCTGTTTCACTACCGGTTCTGTGACTAATGTGTGCACACAGCTTTCCCCATACCAGCTGAGGGCTGCAGTGCCAATCAGCTGAGAGGATAAAGAAGAGAAAAGTGCAGGGGCGATGAAAGAGCCGATCCTGTACTTTTCTTTCTCCTCTCAGCTGATGGGAGGCTTTTTTCCCTCCTCTCAGCTGATCATGGGAGTTTGGGCCGAATCGGTAGCATACCACCACTAGACTAGACAACCCATGACCCTGAATTCGGAGAGATCTCCCTACTTAAACAAGAAACAGAATAACCAAGGATAATAAAGTAATGGGAGAAGGAGCAACTTCTTGGCAGCTTGACCACAGCTGACTGCCCCCCAGCAGCCAATGGGTGGAACCAATCTACTTGGCCTTCAGAAGGCTAGAGTGGGACAAGCCAGTGATAGTATTGTAGCAACCACAAATTTGCCAAATTTCAATTCCATGGGAGTTATGTGTCCTGGATTTTGGACTCATTCTGTAAGTTAGTCCATTTGAGATCCCTTGTTTCAAAAATTGTTGCCCCGTGATACACTGTTTTGCCCAGTTAAAGATTACAGATACTAGAGTTTTAGTAGTACATGGATAGAGACGGCTGACTGAAAACTGGGGTAGAGCTGCTTCATGAGCTGCTTTATATCTTCTTATCTCAGAATAATATTCTATGATTCTGAACTTGACTGCATTTTGCAAGCACTTTCAAACTTTTAAAAGATGCTCAATGATATATCTGGCTAGGTATATAATGGCTAGATCGATTTGGAGAGAACCCTGTGCTTTTGCTAATTTATGCAACAACTTTTTAAAGTCACTAAACTGAAACTTGGCCCTTTTAAACTGCTTTGATTAAAAATTTAAAAACACATTGCTGATGAAAGGCAAATGGAAGAAAGAAACAAGTGTACTTTCTGACAGATGTCTCCTGCCAGCTAAAAGATATTGCCTAACAGTACTTGTATTGCATCCTAGCTATTTATTAATCAAACCAAGCTTACAATGTTTTTGCTAGGTTTGCAGAAGAGCAAACCATAAGCAACAAATTAAGTTTTAAGCTATTGTGTTGTGCAAAACTAGCTATATCCAGCTACTCTATCATTTTCTCTTTAATGAGATTCATTAGGGATAGCATACCAATTCTGGCACAAACCCTTATGACTGCTAGATGGCAGGAAAAAGATGGTTTTATGGGGTTCCACTGATGCTATCTCTTGCCTATCCAGATTTTTACAAGTGAGACACAGTAGGGTGATTTTGGGTAGAAGAAAAATAGAAGAAGAAGTGAGAAAACAAATCAAAGTTACAAGTGAAACACAATGCCTGAACCCCCCAGTGAAAATTTGTGATCAAAGCAAAGGGACTGTAGAATAACCTTGCAAACTATTTTGTGTCAAATCTGAGAAAGGACAAAGGGTGGGATGAATACAATATGATGCCCGCTGGCTTGAGACTTGTCGCCTTGTGGCTGCTGGCCCTTTGTTCAAACTACTGGAACATCATTTTCTTTCTAAGATCAACGAGGGACAATAAGCATGTGGTCTCTACATCCAAGGGAAAGTTTTTTGAATTGAGATATGCATTATTGAAGAGGGCATTTGTTGTCAGGCTCCTGGAAATTGTATCTGCTGGTTTAATTTAGCAAAATCAAAGGTGGAAAATATTGGCATGGTGCAGAAAACAGCGGGATGGATATTATCACTTTGAGGGGGGCAGTTCACAACAGTGCACTTTGTCAAGAAAAGTGTCATGGCACTTTTTTTATATATAACCACACTCGCGAGAATCCCACAGTTGGGTATCACAAATGCTCATCATTCAATTATGTCAGATATATATTTAGATTAAATAGTTCTGAATTCAAATGGGGCTAATTCCCAACTAGGATTGCAATTAAGCCTGTCGTGGGGCTTGAGCTACCTAACTACAACAGTCAGTGAAGATGTGACCTGTTTTTACAAAGCCCCATAATATTTTAGATTTAGAAACAAAATGTTTTTTTCACTATCTCTTATAAAAGCATAAAAAGAGTGTTCTTTACCTCTGATTATTATGATTCCTGGAAATTATATTGATTTTTTTGGCAAAGGAATGAATGGTTTAGATCAGGGGTGTCAAACTCAAGGCCCGTGGGCCAGATCTGGCTTGTGACTCTCCTGAGCTCCATTTTCACTGGCAGAGGGTTGCTGTCAAAAATGGAGGTCGGTAGCCCGTTTTCGCAGGCAGAATGCTTGGGCTGCCACTGGTGCCCCCGACATGAGTGACGTCAAGCTAGCCATGCTCACCCAGGCCCCCCCGAGATCAAACACAACACTAATGAAATCAAATGAAATCAACCCCCCTGGTTTAGATCATAAGTTCTTAACTAAGGCCATATGGTCTTCTGGGAGCCTTAGGATATTTCAAGGGGGCTACAGGAGAAAAACATGTAATGTGGGGGGCACAGTCAAGCAAAATATATTATGTAACGAATACTGTATTGTAGATTGTTAAAAACATAATAGTCATTGTCCCTTGTCTGTAACTGGTAATAGGACTTGGGTGTGGGGGGCACAGAAAACAAGACTGGAAGAGGGCAACGGGATAAATAAATAAATAAATAAATAAATAAATAAATAAATAAATGGTTGAGAAACACTGTTTAGACCATTTGTATTTCTGACTCCTATGGAAATGGCAAAGTCTTAGTTTGCAAGCTAACTACGTAATTTTATTATTGAAAAAATAATAATTACATTAATTCTACTGTAGTTCACTTTTGTTTTTGGTTGGTTATTCATAACTTCATCTTCTGATTATCTGTGTTGTGGCTAGTCTATGAAAGATAAGTATCATTGTTTTCTCAGTCATCTAATCCGTTATCTAAAACGAACTATGAAGTCATTATAGATAGAACACATTAATGCACTGCTGTAAACCATCTCCCAAAAGAGCTGAATTGTATATGAGAAGAACACTCACATTATGTTATTTACATACATATGTAGCCTCTCTCTCAGGAAGATAGATGGTTAAAACATATGAAATATAAATATATACATATGTCAACCTTTTTTGTTTGGGTACCATTCAAATATGTGGACATCAATTCCCATACTACTCCAGACAGCCTGACCTTAGTGAGAAGTCAAGAAGGTTTCCTTCCAACAGGATAGAACATCAAAGTGACAGAACATATGTATGGAAGTTTTTATAAGTTTTGTAAGAAATAATAAAACCTGGGTCAAGGCCCCCTCATTAAAAACACAAAATACTTTCTTTTTCTCCTTTATAGAGAAGCTCCAACTGCATACATGCTTGAGAGATTTGGAGGGCATAAATATGACTTCAGCCACTCATGTGTCCTACCAACATGCCATGGAAGAGATCTCCCCATGCAGCAGGCTGGCAGTCAGGTCAGCAAGTTGCACAATGTGATGGTTTTGGCTGGAGAAGGAGAAGTGACTCGCTGTAGCCAGTGCCACTACTGAGCCATCATCACTGTGGAAATTACATGGGGGTAGAGTCCAAAGGGGATTGTGATTGCTCATCTGAATAATGTTCTTCTATAGCTCCTCTTGTGAGGAAATTGAGTTGTTACTTTGGTAGTAGAGCATTCAAAACGTGGGCGTTTTTTCAAAAGATGTTGTTATAATTTGCTGCCATTTCCTTTACTAATGACGATATCCAGGAAGAGCAGTATGTGGTTGCTTTCTTGTTCCCTTGTGAATTTTATTCCTTTGAAAATATTGTTGTTTACTGAGATGTAGGCATCTTGGTCTTAGTAATTTTTTGTCTTTTGGTAGATAGATAGATAGAGAGAGAGAGAGAGAGAGAGAGAGAGAGAGAGAGAGAGAGAGAGAGAGAGAGAGAGAGAGAGAGAGAGAGAGAGAGAGAGAGAGAGAGAGAGAGAGAGAGAGATAGATAGATAGATAGATAGATAGATAGATAGATAGATAGATAGATAGATAGATAGATTCAACTTTATTGTCATTGCACATAAACACAGGCAACGAGATGCAGTTAGCATCTAACCAGAAGTGCATAGAATGTATTGTGATTGTCCATGATAACTATTGTTCAGCCTTTGTCTTTTGGTAGGATAATTATGGTTTGATCCTTCTGTAGATTTTTGAGGCCTGCTTTATTCTCTGCTTTGAGTTGGTTCTGATTCTGTGTTCTTCTGATCTGTTATATGATCGTCTGCCTCTTTTGTGGTCTCTGTGGCAAGCCCTGTAAAAATGTTTCTAAGCAGTGGTGGGTTTCAAAAAGTTTTCCTACTAGTCCGGTGTGAGCACACACTTTGTGTGAGCATTCGCAACATTTGCACCTCACCTTCTACTGCAAGCCATGTGTGTAAAACAGCTGACTCGCGGTAATCGGCTGTGCTGTGTGAAGAAGATGAGATTGAAAAGCAGGAAATAAAGTCAGTATAGAGCCGGGGCAGGTGGGAGGGCCCAGCAGCTGATTGTTGGAGCAAACCGGTTCGCCCACAGATGATTGTTGGAGCTACTGGTTCAACTGTACTGGGCTGAACTGGTAGAATATCACCACTGTTTCTAAGGCTGCTAAGAACTCTGATTAGCATCAATGTTGTAATTGAGTCCTTTCCGTAGGACAATGTGTTCTGTAGTGAAGACAGTGTAGTGTTGTGGTGTTCTATGGCAAAAGACTTTTGTCAGAGAAAGATAGAAAACACCACTTTAATTTCCATAGAAAATCTTGGTTAGCTGGCTTTAAATGCAGACTGAAAATACAAAGAAAACTAGCTAATCCTTCAGGAGTAATTAGCCAGATACCATTAACCCAAAATTAAACTGCTATGTAGATGTAGATGTAGCTGGCTAGATATGGAGATAAGTCTTTTGCATGTACTCCCACAATGCTGGACTTGTGTGACGGTTAGGAAGCTGTCAGTTAGTACTACAAGTAACTGAAATAATGTAGGATGGAGCCATTTCCCATCGGTTAAGTCCTGAGCTTTTCTTCTTCCTGCAAGGGAAAAGGTCCCATAGTTCCTTGCTACTATATCCACCCCAGCCAGGAGTGATTCAGGTGGGATGCATGGAAGGAGTAGCAGGGCCCTCTCCTGCTTAGTTCATAATCATGACTTGGATTGTTTATTCCCTGCAGTGAAAGGAAAACAAGAAAACAAACAGAGCAGGAGACCATTTTTCCATAATGGGGGCTAAGGATTAGGGGCCTTGTTGTGATAATCATTAGATATGTGTCATTAAAAGACATTGTATGAAGTAAGTCTTGCTGTATTGCTCCAACACTGGAAGTTTTAAGATGTTGGATAACCATTTGTCTGAAGTGGTGTAGGGTTTCCTGTCTAAACGGGGTTGTACTCCAAGGTTCCTTCCAACTCTGATATTCTATTCTATTCTATTCTATTCTATTCTATTCTTGTATTGAGCTGAAATAGGAGATTTTCTTCTTTTATCAAGTAATACACAACATTGTATTTTCACTCCTGTTCCCCCCACTTTTCATCTACCCCTAGCAACTTATTTCACAAGCTCACTGATCCTGTTGAAGGAGACATAACCTTGAGGATTTTATTTTATTTTTTTACAAAAAGGACAGAATTTGAACCATTAAATATTTAATGAGTGCTATTTCCATCACAAAAATCTGACCTGAAGCCAGCAAATGAAGAAAGCACAAATGTTCTTTGTTCCTGCTGGACAGGAAACCTGAGAGATCTTCTGCTTCACAGACTATGGCTCTGAGAGGGCGCTGAGACATTTCCGAGAGGAGAATAGAACCACCGCGAGTAGCTTTGGACTTTTAGAGGAGACAACTGGGTAGAAACTGTATTGATTTTGTAACATAAGGCAGCAGACTAGATTATCATAATTACGTTGGGTCCTGAAAAATAAATGAAGCAGCTGTAAAATAAAATGTAAGGAAGGTCAGCCATTGATTAGGAAATCTGCCAGCCGAAAGTAAAATGTTGTGTCATCTTGCAGCTTTCTCGAGTTGTTTGGTAAGGCAAATGATTTACTAGAATTGATAATAACACACTTTGTGACAGGGGGAAATAAAATACAAAAAGAACAACAAACAGGTAAGCCCTCCCTCCCAGCATCTATAACCACACATCTTATTCATTTATTTAAAAGAGCTATATAGCACCCAACTTTGTATCATAGTCCTGGTGGCTTACAAATAATAACAGAACAAGAAACAGAGTCCTGTTCTGCCTATAGAGCCTCAAAACAGAAGTCTTGCAGATGTAGTGAGTCAGAATCTCCAAATTTCCCAGGAAATATGGTCAAAGGCTGGACTGCCTAACAATACCTAGGGATTGCCTCAGAAAGCTGCCAAGTGGAGGATGTTATTATACATTAATACTTTATGCAGAGCAGAGGTGGTCTTCAGCAGATTCTGACCAGTTCTGGAGAACCAGTAATGGAAATTTTGAGTAGTTCAGAGAACTGGCAAATGCCACTCCTGACTGGAGATCCTTTCCTGGCCACACCCACTAAGCCATGCCCACAGAACCAGTAGTAAATAATTTTTTGAATCCTACCACTGCAGAGTAAGGTTATTTACATTTTAGTCTTAAATGCAATGTATGAAAAGCACAACAGCTGGCTCAGAGAATAGATATTAACATTTGGTCCCCGCTACAGGCTTGAGTGGAAAGGACCCTAATAAGGAAAGCTCTTAACTTATATCAAGAGCAGCATTGTGGTGGGGACAAAGAGGTTTATGTGTTACTCGCCTCCACTAATACCATGATTGTAATTTGACTTGGGCCCACTTCTGCATTCTATTTATTTTTTAAAACATGATTTGCTTTTTATCCCAGGCTACGAAGGGGCATCATTTCACATCCAGACTGGTTCAATCTATCATATAAGGTTTGGCTTTCGTTTAGTGCATTGCATGCACCAAGCTATTGTACATTGTAAATTATGGTTTATGGCTTATCACATTATGAATCTAAATTAGCTAACTATGGTTCAGTAAATGAATAGTGATTAAACAAAGTCATGGTATGATTTATGAACTCTGACTCATTTTTGGTCTAAATGACCCAAAACCCCTAACACTAATTTTTTCATCTCTCTCTCTCTCTTTCTCTCTCCCTTCCATCTCTCCCTCTTCCTCCCTCCCTCTCTCTCACACACAAACACACACATGCTTCACAAGAGCCTTGTGAACATGCCTTGAATATTGCTTTTAAATGAAATTTAAAATTACCTCTTTCACTTTGGATTCTACACTTATTCCTAACAAAAAGTTAACAATGTAATAATATGCCAGAGAATCATCACAAATTGAAGATGTTTTTGAAAAATAGGGATATGAAATTTGTGGCTGGATGCAGGATCCGGGCCAGTGAAATCTCTCTGGAGACAAGCAGAGATGTTGAGATTGGTCACACACACTCCAGACAGCTTTGAGTAAACCACAAGAACTAATGCTTTGTGGCTGGCTAAGAAGCATAGCAACTGGGAGTTGAGAAAAAATCCCATCTAAACCCATAGGCTTAATGCAGCCTCTTTGGACTCAAAGTTCTGCCAATTTTCATTTCTTAATCACTTTAGAATTGTTTTTTTTTAAATTCCTTTTTAAACATTGAGAACCTCCAGAGTGGCAAATTTTATTACTTTCACTGGGTAAATTTTTTTTAGTCAAAATAAGATTTCAGTACAAGTTGAAGGGCTTATGAAAAAAAATAGTTTTTTTAGAATTAACATCACAAGCATGATTGAAGTTTTTTTTTTTAGAAAGTTATACATGGACTACAGGTTCAGATGGATTTAATGTAAATGGATTTAAACAACATGATAATGGCACTTTAAAAAACATCAGATACAAATAAAGCAATGGATGTATTATTTGTGAAGAAATTATTTGTGAACAAATAATTCAGAAATTACTTTCAAATATTTCTACCATCATTGGTAAAATAACGATGATGCTATGGAAGAGAAACTAATTTTATTGGACAAAAATAAATTTGACTTAAATATTGACTTAAAGATGAGCAGCTACAAGAATATTGGACAAGATGAAACATTAAATTTACAGTAGAAATCAGCTGAGTTTTTAATTTTATTTTTTAATTAAATTTTTACACTGTCCACCTCCCCTTCAAAGTTAATAATTAAAAAGGGCATACAAATAATAGATCGAAGAGCATCTTAGATTTCTATTTTGGATTTACAAAAAGGATTTGGACCAAGGACTCCCCAAGGCTACCAATATTCTCTTCTATTAACACTTATTGTTATTCATATAATATTGCTAAAGGAACTAGGCAAAGCAGATAGATTCTAGGTGGTAATTCAATTATATTTATTATGAAAGGTCAGCAGTATTATATTCTCGTTTACCTCCCCCTCATAATAAACTCAAAATCTGTGTCTAGAAGTTTCCACGTCTGCCTACTTAATTTTCTTTATAATTCCAAAATGAATTAAAAAAAATACCTTATGGGTCAAGCTAGAAAGGACTAGGGTGGGTTGTAGAACATACTCATTACATCCCCTCTGGGCAAGTATACAGAATCTGAATGACTTTGATGAATTGGGGGCTATAGTTAAGTGTTGCTTGAGCAGCATATTCTATGCTTCCAGGCCTTAGCCATGAATTTTGTCAGAGTGCCTGGAATTCTTTTACCGCAGCAAAGAACAATGATCAAAAGGCAAATATCAATCACTATAATAGGATCATAGCAATAAAGGAGACGATTTAAACCCTTCCTCTCTAGTCCCAACCTCTAATGCACGACAGAACCACCATGCAGTCATTTCAAGATAACTCCACTGCAGTTCAATCATGGGAATTGACTAGATGACAGTTTTCATTACTCATAATCAATAGGTTCAGCTCATCACACTAGAAATCATCTGATAAACCCTAATAGGTACAATGGACATTTTATTGTAATTTCTTTCTTGGGCAGGACTGTCAGGCTTATTTTCTAGTGATCACAAAGTCACTTCATAGTAAGTTCATTAAAGTGACCAGAGCAATGCAGACAATAGGAAAAAGGATGCTCTATAGCAACATTTTCTAGGCATGGTCAACGCATAGCAATGTAACACCGCAGGGCCAAACAGAGAAAGTAAAGTTGAATTGTCTGCTGTGCAACAACACCTGATGGCTAAAGGACTGGCAAAATAGTTGCCATGCCACTATTTGACATCTGCCAGTGTTGCTGCCTCTGAGTGGGCAACAATGTCTTTGAGGACTTGCCACCTGCAGGCAGAGCAAGAACATCCTTTTGTTCTGTCCCAAGTCGGATCTTCTGAGAATTCACAGCCAAGTACCAGAAGGAACAGGGATGAAAATATTCTTCAGCCCAGTTCTTCCCTGAAACCTTTCCTACCAGCTCAATTATTGCAATACTGGAAAGTCTAAGACTCTAAACGGATTAAGAGGGCTATGTTCACATATGGAGTCTCTCAGACAGGGTCATAATTGAAAATAAAATCGCTCATTAATGCCATTGGAACACGTACGCTTGAAATGTTCACACAGTCTTTAAAGATGAATTAAGGAAAATAACAGAAAAATTACTTGCCAACAATTTTCTGTTAACCTTTAGATTTGGCATGATTATATTTTCAGAATGACAACTGTGGGTATTCCAATCACTTGTGTTAACAGGACAAAAAAGATAATTATTCCAAGATTAAGGGGACGCAACTAATTATCGTGATCAGTAGCACTTTTGTTCTGTACTACTGAATTTCCCAAATAAAATTATTTATTGTATTTAAATAAATAAAAGCTCTACACTTGCTTTACTTTTTTGTAGTTTCTTTATTGTATAACACAAGCAACACAAATAATTATGATTCATTTTAAAATATCCTCCTTTAAGAATTCCCTCTGAACAAAATATACACAAAATACATTTTGCAAAATGGCTTACAACAAACTGTTCTTAAACATAACACACGAGAGAAATGGTTCAGATATATCCCTCCCTCTCCCCTCCCCACATATACCAAAAAAAGAAGAGGGCTTAGGGGAGGTATTTTTAAGAGCACAAGGAAAGCTATGGCAGGATCCAGACATTTTGTTAATAGATATTCCTTATAGATTTTCACCGGCCACCATAAAACAAATCCAAAGACAACAAACTGTGAGGACCCATTGAACCTTGGCTGGAAAGGGGCCCCAAATGTCTTTGTGCCCTTCAGAATGCTTTGGATTCCTGTCTTTTTGTGTCTATCTGGTGATACAAGCCCAATTGTGGCAAGCACTGCAACTTTACTTTTATTTTTTTACAAATTGGATCTTTGGTATAAGAGAGAAGATGCTCCTTTGGGGGTTGCATTTCACTGTTTGGCATAGGATCTGTCTGGGGAAAGTAATAATTGCAGGACCTGGTTAGTGAATAAATTGCTTGAACACTGAAGTTCCTCTTTCATTTTGGTAGAGCAACTTTCCCTTTAGTTAAGACAAAGCATATATATATATATAAAACAAAACTTGCCAGCTGCCATCGCAGACAACAACTCTGCATATACATAAACAGCACTGTGTGAAATTTCTAACTCCTACACTTTCTGTCACTGCTGTCAGCATTTGTTTTTCCTACTTCTGCCTCCAAATCATGGGCAGCTGTTAGGAGGGGAATATTTAGAATATGGAAATCAGGGTCCACTATAAATTGCTTTTGCACTATGGACACAAACAAATAAAATTGATCCAGAGCAACTACATTCTATGACTGCCCTCTGATTCCTTGAATGTGCAAATCTTAGATCCCATAATCACGACCCACACTTTGCATAGTGAAATAGGGGACAAGTTTCTGCCCTGAAGAATGTCCTTTCCCCCTGCCCATTCCTCATTCAGAGACGTGTGGAGACCAAGTCACTGAGTGTATGACTGCCTGATTTTGCAGTCACTACTGCAGAAGTGCAATTCCCTGACCCAGGAGGGCCTTGCAGGATCACAATGCAAACATGAGCTCTGGGCTCAGAGCTTGGTCATTCAGAAAATGAAAGGGCAGATAGATTGGCATACACATGAAGTCTAATATCTCCATCCACAAATGTGCACCCATGGCTCGCTTGTGAGGCCAAAAGCACCTCAGGCCAATGTGCCTCCCAGTTTCATGACACGTATTTCCATAAAAAGTTTATAGAAGTTGGAAACCATGAAAAATAAAACTTGTCCTTCCACCCAGTGATTTTCAATTAAATATCAAACTAATTCTCTAGTTTCCTCCCTTGAGATTATCTACCTATCCTCAGAATGAGGCACTTTCTCCCTTTTCTGCCCAGTGAATGTTTTTCTTTTAAGTTTGGCTAAACTTTCAGCCAATTAGAGTTACATAATACTTTCAGTCACCCTGAATAAATAAATAAATATTATTATGATCTTCCACAGGAACTGTTGTCTGTCTACTACTTGCCCGTAGTGACAGCAGCAACTGAAATGGTTTACAATCAATGGTCATTCTTGGTAGTGGCAGGAATGTGTAATACTTCCCTTCTTTGAAATAAATAATAATTCATTGTTGCCTGCTTTGTAATAGTGGCCCTACAAGTTTGTTACACTTTGTTATGTCACTTTTTGTATACGTTAGCACTTTGTTATTCCACGCACACAATGTACAAGTAACCTATACCCAACAGCACAGAACTGAAAAGCAACACTTGAAATCCAAACATTTTTTTTCAGCATTCAAGAGAACAGATGACAAAATCTCGAGTATGATGATTCTGTTTCTCTGCTCAAGTTACCATGTTCAACAGATGCTTCAAAGTACAAGCTAGAGTACACGCATAAGATCTCACTAACAAACAATGTAGGTGTACACTATGTGAAAATGTTCCCCTAAAACAATTTCTTCTTCACAAAGAACCATAGAAACACAGCATTATTTAAATCTTAAAGAACAAACAAATAGAAGAATCAAACAATCATCTCAGGGCATAGCACTGACGAAGAATTCCATAATTCATAATAGACAATCACTAGAATTCAGCAGCAGCTGACACAACTTATACATTCAAAGTCTTCTGTTAACTGAAAGAGAAAGCAGGGAAGCAAAGGAAACAGGACTGTTTACTGTTCAAGCAAGCTACAAGGCATCCTATATGAGGCTGATTAAGGTTCTTCCACTCAATCAGCTTGATGATTATGGTTGAAAATGAAGGCTAGCACAAGAGGCAATGCTGCACTGCTCATAAATTTGATCCCAACTTTATTCCAACGTGGCACACAGAATACTTTGCTGGTGCCTCTAACACTTGATGATACAAGCTGTCATTTGGGCATATTCCAACCATGACTTAATGAAGAGAGAAAAGGCAGATGCAGTGTTTTAATCATATTCATGTAAGACAGGGGTGACAAACTCAAGGCCCGTGGGGCGTTCCTGGAAACAATGATGGACCAGCTCATGGTGCCTCTGCCAGCTAAAACGGAGCTCGGGACTGCCAGGTGAGCTCTGTTTTCACTAGAAGGTTGCAGGAGGCCGTCGCAGTTGAAATGGAGCTCAGGAGCCCCTTTTCATTGGCAGAGTGCTCGGGCCACCATTGGTGCCGCCGACAAGCTGGCCACGCCTACCCGGCCCCCCAAGGTCAAACACAATCCTGATGTGGCCGTGAATGAAAACAAATTTGACACCCCTGATGTAAGACATGAGGAAGGTGTGTGGGCTCACATACTACGTACCATTTTTGGAGCAGTGAAACATGACCACCAGTTGTTCAGTTTTAGCAGTAGTTCAAAGATGAGCTCTTCTTTATTGGTGTATCTGGGATTCATTGTTCACCAGCTGCCAAGTAGGCACTTTCATACTAGTGTCCTGACTTCCTCTGGCATCAGCTCCAGACCAGACTGATCTCATGCCACTTGCTTTTGGATCTAAAGAAGCTTAATCACTATCTCTGCAGACCTTGTGGGTCATTGGTTTTCTCAGTGATAAAATCTCATGCCTTCCATGCCATCTGCCCCTGAACTCATGTGTCCAACCATTATATCTTGATCTATAACTTTCCAATATTTACAACTCCTCTTCCTTCACTCTTGCATTCCAACCAGAATAGGATCATTAAGCATTGGTCAGAGCTTTAAGGAAAAATAGCTGGTGGAAAAATTGCCTGCAATAAGAAGTGATTTCACGTGTACAATCCATACTCGTGTCAAAGTGTACGAAAGGGTTGATGTTGAATTGGCTGAGAAACCATCAGAGGATATTAGTGCTTTGTTTGCATTTTTCCAACCAACCTCACCTCATATACTATAGCTTCCCATCCGAGCAACTTATCACGGGGGATTTGGAGTTTATATTTCTGTATGATCATTATAGAGAAATTGGCTGGCTGGCTGGGGAGTTCTAGTCATTCTGCTATTGCTAAAATATAGGGGCAGGAAACACGGTCATGTTCTCTGAGGCTTCTATATGTTTGGAGATCCTGAGTTAAGACAATTGTGGCCAATTTCAGTGTGAAAAGTTGTCAGGGTGCAAATGCTATTATGAAGGCAAGATGAGGTGACAGCTGCCTTTCCCAAGTTCCCTTACTGGGATTAACATCTATTCGGCTGCTCTTCCCTTCCATTCACAGTTATAGCAGCCAGCTACCTCCATGACTTCAGCTTCCCACAAATTAGATACTGATTTTTCTTTTTTTCTTCTACAAGAACTGCCTTTTATATAATGATCACATTATATAAACTTGTCTGTTTTCCCTTCCTTGTGTATCCTTTTCTCAATTGTAACTAGACGATTAAATTATACACTAATGTTTAAAGTTATGCTCTATTCTCTGCAAGAAAACATAGAGAGAAAGCATTATATAAAGGTAATAAATAAATAGATGCGGTGGGTGGCTCAATCTGTCCCATAATTAATGTCACGTTTCTTACAGTTCTTTATTTTCAGCTATGGATGTCACCCAGTTTGACTTAAGAAAAGAATGATGAGTGAATGATACAGTATTTCTGCTTGGCCATAAAACTAAAGGTCACTAAATATCTCTGAGAACGATCTATTTTACAGATTTGTTATAAGAGCAAAAATTTGATAAGTCTACATATTCTAGTCACGTACCTAATTTTCAATGGTCAATCTGCCTGACAGACAAGCCAGGCAATATAAAATGGAAAGCCTGAAAACAGAAAACCTGGGATACATTCAGGGGTGGGATTCAAATTTTTTAACAACCAGTTCTGTGGGCGTGGCTTAGGTGGTGGGCGTGGCTTGGTGGTCATGTTATTGGCTGGGCGTGGCCAATTCAATATCATTCACATCGAAGCAGGCATCTCCTCGCCTGGCCTCTCATGACTGTGGGGATGCTGCAATAGTTGTAAGTGTGAAAAATGGTCATAAGTCACTTTTTTCAGTGCCATTGTAACTTTGAATGGTCACTCCACACAAGCAAAGTACCAGCAAAGGAGGGGGAAAAAACTTCAGAGAAGTTCCTGAGACAGGAAGTTTAGTCCTGCCAAGAATGTAATAAGGGTTAACGGAGAGGCAGTTTCTGTAAGCAACACCAGAATGTTTCCTTCCTGACTTCCTTACAGGATTAGGCCAGTAATTTCTTCTAACAACTGGTTCTCCGAACTGCTTAGAATGTTAACAACCGTTTCTAGCAAATAGGTACAAACTGGTAGAATCCCACCCCTGGATACATTTCACAGCATTTCTTAACATCCAGTGAAGGGAATGAGCAAAGATATAGAACCAGAAAACCTAAGTAGCACTTGCAATTTACATAACAGAGAAAATATATTTTTGGTCTTGGGGTTTGCATCAAAATGAGAAAAATCACTTAAACTCATTTCTCAAATAAGCATTGGACAATTATACCAATTTTTAGACAGACACCTTATAGCAATACGAAATAGTACATGATGCCTGCAGTATGTCCAAGATGTATGTACTTCTGTCTGAAAACCTGTTACAATCACATTGAAATATTATCATTTCCTAAGTCTGGAGGCCTAGTTTTCATTGCCAAGGTGTTTTATAAAGGTTAGAATAAATGGGTTCTCCTGTTTATTGGTAGAGCTATTATTTTAAATTTAGATGGCTTAAGGATCAGATGCCTCATTTAAGACATAACAGAAATCTGTACTACAGACTTCTCAGCCATCATTACATTCTCAATGGTCAATCTGGACAAAGCCTATTACATGACTGTGTTCATTCCACGCTGTTTTCCTTGTTCCACAATCTTCTTTGCTACCTTCCTGTTCTTTAAAAAATATGCAGTATCAAACACTGTCTTGTCAGCCTGTCGGAGTATCAGCCTGTCTGAATATCTATTTCAAATTTAATACAAAGGCTCTTTCTGTCATACTCTGCAATATTACATTCTCTGGTGTCGTGAGTAGGACTACACTGTGCTCTTAAAATTTAGCAGCATGGGATAGAGCTTGCTAGTTATTACTGACTAGCAAATGGGCAGGTGTACATCCTTCTACCATTTTTTTTAATAGACAAGTTTTCAACAAATGCACTTTATTTCTGTTCCTCGAAGTATCTTAGATTTCAGTCTCTTTGATAAGGCAACTAAAGTCTTCTACATAATGATGTCATAAACCCTGCCCACTCTTCCTAGCCATTCTCTCAGAGCCTGACGAACCCGGATATCTGTCACATGGCAAGTCAATTGACTGATGCAGGGAAATACCGCTGGTTGTAGAGCAATGAAGATCTGGTCTGGTAGGGATTGAATCTGATTAAGAACTGTCAGAAACATGTTGGTCCATGCCTAAAACAATGCAAAGAGAGAGAGGGGTGGGGAAAGGGAACAATTAAATATATAAATTAGGACAATGCAAAAGACAAATGGAAGAACATAGAACAGTAGGGAAAATAGGAAGGACACCTTTAGAAGAAATGCAGTATTAGTATTACGTTAAGAACATGTTAGTTCGGTGTGAAAATTGTTGTCCCAGGGTTGAGTAATAGGGCTATCAGTGTAAACTACCCAAGAAAGGAAAATAATCTGTTTAGAGAAGGGACGCTTAGAAACCCCTTTTCTATCTTCTAGTACTATCTAGTTGATCCATGCCAAAAATGCATAAAAATGCTGACTTAACAAACATGTCAGAAATGGAAAAACTAAAAGGAAATAACTATTGCAATGTGCTCTGCATGGAATTTACCGTGAAGATTCAACTGGTCTAGAATGCAGCAGCAGAAGCAGTGATGGGCGTGCCACACTAAGTCCCTGTGTCAGCTCTGCTTCTGGAGCTGTATGGACTACTGGTATGGTTCTGGCAGTGGTGGGATTCAAATTTTTTTACCACCGATTCTATGGGCGTGGCTTGGTGGACACGCTTCGTGCACTTCACACGCCAAACATGCACTTCACATGCGTGCAGAGGGTTTCTTACTGACCTTCTCCTGAAATCCTGCATTCTCCCTGTGTCTCCAACAGCTGATATGCGGCAATCTGCTGTATTGCGCGAAGCAGCTGAGCTTCAAAACCAGGAAATAACGGTCAGAATAGAACCAGGGTGGGCCGGCGGGCCCAGCAGCTGATCGTTGGAGTGAACCAGTTCATTCACAGACGATCTTTGGAGCTACCGGTTCGGCCAAACTGATAGAATATCACCACTGGGTTCTGGATACAATTCAAGGTGCTGGTTATGACCTATAAACTTGAGGAATCACCTATCTTCTGTTTGATCCAGCATGGCTGGCAAGTTCTGGGTCCCTTCAATTAAACATCATCTATTGGGACCTGGAAGCATGCCTTCTGTTGTGATACCTGCTCTCTGGAATGAGACCCCACCTCCCTCACAATATCTGTGTGATTCCCAACCTGATAGCATTCTAGAAATGCTTCAATATATTCTCCCGGGACTTGGGCTAGGGTGGTTCAGGCCCTTCCAAACTGTGCCTAGGTGTGAATAGCTGGATCTGCTGCTAGTTCTGGTTTCTTTATCTTTTCATATTTCTTGTGTTCAATTTTATTCCGTTGGCTTTATTGCACATCACCCAGAGTTGGTTTGGAATCAGTTGGTGACTACACTGAACGAATTAAACAAAACAGAATCAGAAAATATTGGATATTAACTTATTTTGAGAAAGTTCACAAGGATCTTGTGGATATCTGAAAATTCTGAGCTGCCGAAGAAACCTAGAGGATTGTCAGAGTGTTCACGTGGAGGTAAGTTGGCAATAAGGCACTTTTGCCAAGAAACTGCATGTATTCACTTTATATGTAGGTGTATATCTTCATGTATGTAACAACACCTGAACATTTTGCTAAAAATGCCATATGCTTAAAACCAGAGGTGGGATTCTACCAATTCGGCCTGCTCACTGCAAAGCACGCACTCACCAAACCGGTTGTTATACCGGTTGAATCACACCCCTGCTTAAGACTCATTGTGTAGTCACAAGCATCTCATATTTTGTATAGTCCTAGCTTTCTGTTTAAAAACCAATTTATTTTATATAATCATAGGTCTCTGTTTAAAAATCAATTAGGAAACCAAGTCCCCCAATAGGAAACGCATAAGCAGGCCTCCCAAATTAAAGTTCTTCGCTTTATTTCATCTATTCTCCTCTTTGCTTACCTGTATTTGTGCTTCTCCATCCCGGACTGATATACTGAATGAGCTGGCAGTCGACCCGGAACGCGGCCTCTTTTCTTGCCTCAGAATCTCTGGTCCTGCACTAAAGGAGTGTCTCATCTGGCCTTGATCAATCAGATTCTGTGGCCGTTGGGGGAGAGGTGACTCTGGCCCTCTTGTGCCGAGCGGATCCCCTTTCTTGTCAGCTTTCATCTCCTTGGAGAAATTAGCCAAGTTATGCTGCTGTTGCTTTCTTTTTTTATATTCCGTCATTAGTTTTGATATGGTTTTATCTGTTGCTATGGTGTAAATTTTGTTGCTAGCACTTTCCCACCATTCTTTTTTCCTGCCTTGGTCTTTCTTCTCCATTTTGGGGCTCAAAGGTGGAAGAAGCAGAATATCTGTACTTCCCTTAGGAGTGAAGTTTTCGGTGAGGGAGTCCCTAATCTGACTTCTATCATCTTCTGAAGGGGTGTTTTTCCCGGAAAGGGCTCCAGTAGATGGTGTGGATATTTCTGATTGAAAGGCTGGAAGGATTAAGACAGGGTCTCCTCTGAAGACAGGGAGCTCATCGGCACTATTTTCCAAATCCAAATGCATCTGAATGTAGTTATTACATAACTCCATGCAGAGTTTGTGAAGCCTTTTGATTAGCCAAGCCCAGTCTGCATTGCTCACGGGCTGAACACTCAAAGATGGCAACCTGGCCCTCCATTGCCTCTTCTCTTTCCCCCTTGGTGGGCTGACTTGAGCAGTCTCTTCAAAAATGTCTTCGTCTTCTGAAGAGCATTGCTGGGATGAATCCGTGCTCCTTTCATCCTCTTCAAAAAGGATTTTCTTCACCTGTTCTGCAGTGATATTTTCCTGATTGGTCACAATAGCACAGATCAAGGCATGGAAGTAGATATTGAAGCTCATAGCCGACTGGCGGTACAAGTTGGCGGCCCCACCAATGCCAGATACCTTTTTGAGCAAGCATTTCAGCCCAGTCCTTGTATCAAACTCTCTGGCTGTTCGGTAGGAATCTAAGAGCAAATCAAAGATGACAGCCAAGTGCTGCATAGAAATGTACCTGAGGAAACCAGTGAGTTTGGTTTCTGGCAATTGGTGTACTACCTTCTCTTCAGTATGTGAGGGCCCTTTCACAAATTCTTCCAACAAAATATCGTATAAATTCTGCAGCAGCACTTGGTGGGAAAGCAGGCTCACCACAATTGTTCTGAAAGGGATACTTCATGTAGCAGAAAAGAAAGAGAGAGAATTTAGAACCTCATTAATGTTTCTTAAATTGCTTAATTATATTTGTCTCTTTCTCCAAGAAACCTCCAGTGATAAGGTAACAACCACCTCATAATCGTTATAATTTTTTGTTGTAAATATGTTCATTAACTAATGCTGCTTATCATCTGCAACTTGTTCTTGCAATATGTGGGCTTTGTTAATCGCTGTTGTGTTTATAGTGCTTTCACTGTGTTTTAACACACTCTGGTGGTAGATTACTGGCATTCGTTTTCTGGCACCAAGGAAAGTTGTGGCTTTCTAAAGAACGCTAGATAAAAGACTAGCCAAAATGACACGCCCTGTTTTGTGTACATTTCAGTGGTGGGGGTGTTTTCTCTTGTGGCATACGTGCAAGTTTTACAGTGAGGTATCACAATGTGCCAGAAATTGTGCATGAAGGGAAGTTGTTGCCCTTGGTAACACATTCACTATTAGCAAAATAGCAAATATCTCACCATGGCATATTGTGCACTGTGGTGTGGCAAAAGAGAAGGGTGGAATATACACAGGAACTTTCAAGGGTTTCATTTTAAAAATGCATTTTATAAATGCATCTGACAGAGATTGCAATTCACCCAAGAGCTGAAACTGTAACCGTATCGGCCTTCTTCTTTGCTGAATTAGTCTTCAAAGGGCAGGTAAGCTTCTCCCTTTTAAACTAGATAGTTAGGGAATAGCAGTTCATTTTAAATAGCTATTTCAATTTCTTAAATAGCTAAGGGGATACTTTTTGTGGATAAATATCTGTATCTCAAATGCCATTTAAGAAAATACATGATTTGGATGTTGGCTTGAAATTGCATTGAAGGAAAGAAACTCTGTCTTACCCAAGTTTCCTGTGTATTGGTTGCAGCATTATAAAGGAAAATCAGACAGAAAAAAGAGAAACTCGACTAAGTGAAAACAAAACTGAAAAAAACACTTCTGGATTGACATGCAAGAGAATATAAAATAAGCAAGGAGCAAACCCACTGTTATAGCAAGTCTTGTAAAGAGGGACATTTGTATCCCTGCTAAAAAAAATTTAAGGAATGAGCTTCCAATCTGAATAGGTCAAGAAATGGGACAGCATGAATGTCATTTATTAAATTCCTACAATGAATTCACAGTTTGTACCAATGCTCACAATTAACTCTTAAATCTGGATTTAGAGGCTGTTGGCTTTCTGCAATAACTTCTTGGGAAAAAAAAGTTTCACTGTACTGTACACATAGTTCCCTTTTCCTCTCACATACTTTGGCTAAGTCAGCATTAAAGATGCAAATCTATGGTTTGCTGTGAGGGCCTGCATCTTAAGCATGCACTAGCGGTGCCAAGGATATTAGATGAAGTTCAACATTGCACTCTTATTCTGAGGCGAAACCGCATGTAATGCTGGACTTCTCAAACTGTGTCAGCACTACTTTGGGGTCATCAGCAACTCAGAAAGAGAATCACCATTTTTTTTAAAAAAAAATATTGCACTATCAACATTTGTTCCTTATTCTATTGCAAAGCTTGAACATGCCAAGGTGTACAGAGTAAAATTTAAAGACAAAAAGATATATTTATTTCTTTTTCAACCCCATTCATCCTGTTTACACGTTTATTTACTATTTAAGGGGGTCAGAGCAGAATTTGGAAACATCTGATCTATTGAATTATACATTCCAACTACCTTTTATTTTCCACGGTAAGACACTAAACTATTCAAATAGGAATACGAGTATAATAAAATGCCTTTCATCTGTCTCATTTTGCTTGTTGTTTAATCTTAGAAATCTGTTTCTTACCTTTTCTGTGAGTGGCCATTGGACTTCTTATCAGGAGGCAGCTCAATAATAAGCAGACAAGACTGAGCATGCTCAAATCCTTCCTTGTTATTTGGTGTCTTTGGGGAGCACTGGGTGTCCAACATGAACACCTGTGGAAAAAAATCATACCAATATGCTATTGTCTGATTGTTATTTAGGAACCACAGGCAAGTCAGCACCAGAGCAAGCGATTTGGAATTAAAATGAGACTATCTGAATCTTGGCCTATTCACTTAATCCAGCCATGTCCGATGTCCGGCCCGGGGGCCAATTGCGGCCCGTTTTCAAATTTCGAGCGGCCCGCAGCCTCTTCTCCCGCCAACTCAGCCTGTCACCTATCCCCACTGGCCGGCATTTTTCCCTTCACCGCACAGCGGTTCCTCTGAATGGTCGTCCGCCACACATTTTCACCTCACCAATCTGGCCCTCCTTGCAAAAAGTTTGGACACCCCTGACTCAATCCATCTCATGTAGAGAACTTCAGCAAGAGCTAGAACTATCGTGCGGACTATTCCTCAAGCAATTTTTTTTGGTTGGCTCAATGGCCTCACTTAGCTCAGGGCAATTTCTTTTTGATCTGCACTGCAAATGGACTTGTTCAATGAGCAAAATCAGCCCAGCAGAATAACTGGTATTTCCTCCCCCAACACTCAGTGAATTACCTTTTTTCATTTCAAAAGATTTGAAATGTTCTTGCCTATCTAAACTTATTCAACTCAGTGAAGACATCAGCGTCCAGGGAACATTCCCTTGAATCGGAAGCATGGAGCACAAACTTTAAACATAAACAGATAAATAAAATCGTATAGATGGTATATGTCAGGGTAATTAACATTAGGTAACTGAAGCCAGTTACGTTGCCAACATAAAACCCCCATCTTTATGGACCTGATAACATAAAATCAACTCGAGCAAGGTTAAAATGCTCCAAATGAATTACCAATTAATCTAGTCAAACCTAAGCACTGGTTTTATCGGAAGTATTAAAACATTTTTAGAAGAGGTGGCCTAGAGGTGGAGCTCTCGCCTCACAATCAAGAGGCTGCGAGTTCGATCCTAGGTAAAGGCACTGAGAATATATCTGCTGAACAAAAATCCGCATTGGGGACAGGAAGGGCATCCGGCCATTAAAAACACTTTGCTAGCTCTATTCGGTTGCCCAGACTCCACCCTGCAAGGGATTATGGGGTCGTTAAAAGAAGAAAATGATGATTAAGATGTCTTAAGATGTCCATGCACAGAGCAGTTAAGTATGGAACAAAGTTGTTTACTTGTTGGGCCATCGCCCTTATTCTCCAGTATTCAGCTTCGGCACTTGGGGAGATGGAAGGAGCTGCCATTTTCATCTCACAGGCATCACTGCTCAGATTTTCAGAGCCACTGTGGAAATAGCCCAACAGATTCTACAGAGAGGCAAAATGTCACCGGTATAGTAAACTATATCTTAAGCAACATGCAAAGCTGAATGGTTCCTTCTCATATTATACTATTGTTATTCATACTTTTTGTTTTTTCCAATATAAAGCTTGATAGTACAGTTAATTTTGGTTCACATCGTAGATGATATTGAGTTGGTACATTTTGTAAACTGGGGAAACCAAGATTCACAAACTAAATATGGTTGGCTGTGCCATGCAACTAATGTTCACTAACATCCACTGTAATGGGAAGTACAGGTAATTCTTGACTTACTACCGTAACAGATCTTGGTAATTACAGTCATAATTATGACAATCATAATGCAGATCAACATGTAGATTGGCCCAATTTTGTAAACTTTTTCTGCGGCAATTGTAACTGTGGGCATTAAGTGAACCCATTGTTTGCTATGGACCTGGAAACTGCAAGAAAATGCCGCTTTCTGCCAAAAAACATGACCAGAGAGTGCTGCAAGCAGCTATAAATGCTGGCCAGTTGCTGAGCACCCAAAATGTGATCACATGACTGCAGGGGAAGGTGTTTTCGATGTTGGAATTTTGAAACTGGGCAACTAGTTTTGAGGAGAGAGGTCCATCATAACTTCAAATGGTTACTAAGCAACTGGTTGTAAGTCAAGGACTGACTGTAAAGCAATTGAACAACAGAGCCAAAGGCCATGCTAATGTAAATTGTTCTGATATGCTGATGATCTTATAGCTATCTTTAATAATCATATAATGTCATTACCAAAGGATATTGAAGTCAACAGGAACATGGTTTATACTCTATTAACTGGAAGATGTAGAAGAGAGGCTGGCTGAGCCAAGTGAAAGCATCAAATGGGGAATTAGTCTGGAATCCCAACATGGGCACAAGAGGCCAAAGTCTGACTTTCCTTGAATGCCACCAAACTTTATCTAGTGACACCCAGATACAAACCATCAGTCTGAGAAGATTCCTGTGGTATAGGCTTGAATAAAACAGCTAATTGAACTCTTCACAAATGGATCTGGTTGTTTGCGGCTGACAAACAAATCCAATTGGTGCCTTTGGAATCTATCATCACTATAGATTACTCTTCAGGAGTAGAATTCACCTTTTGTATACATTCTATGAAAAGGAATAAAATGGAATCGGACTATTTTTTGAGGAATTTTAATTATACACTCCATTGGAAATAGTTAAGAGAGTTACACTGAGGGAGTGCAAAACTATTAGCAGTCCACATATCATGGATTAGATTCAACACACATTTACTTTATCCGTTTTTGAAAAAAACATTTTTACAATAATTTAAAAATATTTTCCTTTTGGCATAGGTTTCATAAACTTTTATAAGAATATACAATTGTATGTATAATTTGATTTTTCATTATGACATAACATATAATATATTTAGGTCACTTATATTTCATTTAATGTTATTTATTAATATTATTTATTAGAGACTTTTGTTTTTATTTTAATTGTAGATATTATAGTTCATAATTTAATATTAATATTTAATTTGATTAACAATTAGATGGAACTATATTATCTTTTTTAAACATTTCTTTGTTTAAAACATTTTTTTGGCCGTAAGTAACATTTTTTTGGCCGTAAGTTATTTTCTGTGTATTTTTTTTTGTACAAATATCAATAAAATGTGCTGTAAAAATAAAATAATAATTAGAAGAATTGAATTAATTTTATGTTGTTATTTATAATTATAAGTATTTTTATCCATTGGACTTTCGGTCTTATTCAGTTTATGTTAATCACTATAAGATATTTAGGTATTTTTTCTGAATTGTATAAACTTGTATAGACTTCCTCCTTTTGGAGACTGCTGAGCATGGCTTCTAGTGAAAGAAGGCCCCACATTTGTCCATTATGGTATTCCCAAGAGTGCCCCTGTCTCTGTGAAATTGTGAGTACAAAGAAATAATGCTGCCACATCAGTTTTCATAAAATTCTGTATGTGGGAAGAAATAATATGGATATGAATAAATAACCATACGCACGCACCTGCATACACATGCACAACCTGAAAAAACCCATTTAAGGAAACGATAACCACTAAAATCAGTTTTAATCATATATAGGTTATACCTTCACTGGTTCAAGAGTAGTTGAAAAAGCATCCTCTAAGGCACAACATGCCAGACGCCACATTTCTTCAGTAAAAACAGGACCAGCTGTCACTAGTACATATCTGTAGAGAAGGAACAAGATGGTGGAAGACACAGAAATCTACTCATTGTTTGGGTACAATCTAATGACCAATGGAATCTGCTTGTACTCTTTCAACTTCTCCCTTCTTCACATCCTTAAAATCTTCAGGGAGTTTCCCAACTCTTCAGAACAGTTGTATAGAAGGTGTACAAAGGTCTACACAGGCAAAAGGTAGTGTCCTTCTCCTACAATGGAATAATCCATTGTTGCATTATTCAGTTATTAGAAGACGACAATTGGATTCCATCCATTCAGTTGACAATCAGATAACAATCCTTACTGAACTGCCAGCTAGGTCAGAAAATTGTGAAGAGATTTATGTGCTATTGCAGTATTGAGTCTTTTTCTGCATTTGATTTTCATGTCTATGTTACCCAGGAGAGATACACAGAAATAATAGTCATTTAGCCAGTGATAAATTTACCATACAATCAGGAAGTTATGTAGGGGAAACAAATCACAAAATGAAAGCAAACAACAACAATAAAAAGAGCAATGTAACTTCCATTCTTTCCTGACCTTTCATTTAGTGTTTAATGATCTGTTTGGATAGGAAACAAACAGGATTTTTAGATACTTGAAGAATGCAAATATTTGCTTACTTCACTCTCAGTTGAACAATTATGGAAAGAAAATCTTGTACTACCTGATACAAGAACACCCGACTCTAGAGATGGTCTCGGTGGTTTCTGCTACACAAGCTACAAGTAACTTGAAAAGATCTTTGAGCATTGTGTTGATCATATTTTCATAGCCAACATCTAAAAAAGAAAGAAAAGTATTACTAAAAGACAAGCCTTCATTTACTTCTTGTTGAGCTTAGGGAATAGCCATATTATTTTTTTTGAAAATAGGTGTGAAATTGCTCTGTTTTGTCCTAATCATTTCCCAGAGCTTGGTAATTATAGCAAGTTTGGTCTAGTGGTTAAGGCACCAAGCTAGAAAACAGGTGACCATGAGTTCAAATCCTGCTTTAGTCATGAAAGCCAGCTGGGTGACCTCGCACTCTCTCAGCCCAACCTGCCTCAAAGGACTGTTGTTGTAGGGAAAATAGGAAGAGGAAGCAATATTGGGTAAGTTTTCTGCCTTGAATTGGTGCATTTGTAAAAATAAAAAAGATGAGATATAAATAAATACATAAATAAATAAAAAAATAAAAACATTTCTGGTCTCCTATCCAAGTACTATAATTCAATTACTCAAGTTTTTGAGATTAGCCAAGTTTGACTAGGTATCGCCATATGTATTAGAGTTTTGGTATTGATTTATAGGTAACTAAATTATGATATACAAAAACGATTTGTGAACAATCAGAAATTTTGTTTTTGAGTACAATTTGCTATTTTGACAGCTTTTGTTTAACCTTGATAAAAAAAAATACCCAGGGATTCTAACTAGGGATGCTTGCATGCCTTGAATCTAAGTTCTACTATGCAGTAGCTGATTATAACACTGATGTCTATGGGGAGTCTCAGTTATCCAGGTCATAGTTGTCCTAAAGGTGCTTTTTTGGGGGGTTCAGAGATGAATAAACTTCTTGGATGAGAAGTGAAATGTCTTCAGAGAAAAACCAAAAAAGTCCAGTTGCCTCTTAAAAAAGCACTTTTGGGACAATACCACTGATGGCATCACATTGAGACTATGTAGTGTTGATACTTTGGGGTCATCATTCTCTTATTTTTTCTGCTTGTCCCACCACATTCAATAAGGTGGACATGTTCTAGGCTCCTTTCTAATAATAGCGTTATCTTGCAGGACCCAGGGATGTCCCTTGTCTGCCATCATGGTGCCGTCCTGTAGAGCAGGATGCCCTTAGAGATTCAAATGGTTCTGACCCTGTTGGTGTTGTATAACCCATTAAAGACCCTGTATTTTCTCTCAATCACTAGAGCCAGGTAGTTGGAAGAGGTCACCGAAGGAGAATTATTTGGTACCCCTGGTACACAATAGATTAATTGATTTATTACAATTGTTTTAACTGTTTTGGACTGCTCTTGTTTTTGTTTTATTATTGTTAGTAGACCAGAGTCTGCAGTGAATTGGTTAGCTATAGAAAATGTATGTATGCATGTATAAATAAATAGGCTTCCATTATTTTTTGAAACCTCTAAACAAATAACTTTCAATTCCCAGTTTTGGAATGTCAATACAAACCAAAGAAATTTGGCCTGAATTATTCCATTTTCTCCTTGTCTGCTGAAATAGAAATCGACAATAAATATAAAACTATACAAAGAAACTAAATCAGTTTTACTTTAATATGGTCTCTTTCTCATTTCAATGGGTAATCCACATGCTTTGGATTACGTTGCATGAATCTACAGCAGTCATGTTTATTTGCCACAAGATTAACAAGTGAGATGTGCTTTACTCACCTGAATGTATGAAACTTTGAATGTGCTCCACCACTAATTCGCAGGACAGGCCAATGGCATGCTTGAAATTAGAGGATGCCCCATCCCAGTAAGAATGATCACCGTGGCTGCGATGAAGCCAAAGAGACATTGTAGGGAGCAGGAGGTGTACAACTGCATAAATACCAAATCCAGGGCCTGAAAGATATAAAACAGTGGGATAAAGAATCTTCTCCTTCAAATATATGCTTAGGTTAATTCATGACCTTACTCTGGGTACTATATCTCAAGAAAGCAGAAAAGAAGAGGAATTTTTGATAGACTACGCTAGAGAGGAAGAAACTATGGACTTCTAGATATTCTTAGCAGTCTCAACTAAGATGAACCATGGGAAGGTATCAGTGGTGGGATTCAAATTTTTTTATTGCTTGGTGGGCATGGCGTGGCTTGGTGGGCATGGCAGGGGAAAGATACTGTAAAATCTCCCTCTCCACCCCACTCCTGCAAAATCCCATTCCCTCCCCACCCAACTAACCTGCTTTCCAGCTCTGTTTTCCGTGCAGGGCAACAAAAGAAGACCCGGTCGATCAGCTGGGACTCGGGAGGCAGAGAATAGATGGGGGCGGGGCCAGTCAGAGGTAGTATTTGCTGGTTCTCCGAACTAATCAAAATTTCTGCTATTGTTCTCCAGAACTGATCAGAACCTGCTGAATACCACCTCTGGAAGGTATGCTAAGATAAGCTCCACAACATCTCGAGAACTACAGCTTGCCTATTGAGGACCAGGAAATAAAAATGGACCGGAAAGAGATAATGGAGCTATTCTTAGTTGAGCAATTCTAGCCATCTTCTTTGCATTTCCTTTTTTGTATCAGGAAGACGTAAGATACAGGCATAATTTTGTAAAACATCTAGAGCTTCTGGAATGATACGATTTATGACAGCAAAAAAGAGGCCTGGGGCGATGCGCGTAGTGGATGACACCCCCCGAAAATAAGACCTGGTGCTTTTTTGGTGGCAAAAAAACCACAGGATCTTATTTTCGGGGAAACAAGGTACTACCTATTTATCTACTCACATTTGCATGCTTTCAAACTACTAGGTGGGCAGGAGCTGGGACAAGTAATGGGAGCTCACCCTGTCGCACACGGTCAGGTCTCAAACCTGGACTATCAACTTTCTAGCTGACAAGCTCAGCATCTTTAACCACTCTCTTGCTTATAATTAAATAACCCATGTTGACCAGAAAAAAGAACAAGCTGTGAGAAAATGATAACTTTGGGGTAAGAGTGTCAGAATTTTGGAGTTGTTTTCCCTCTATTTTAAAAGGTTTGTTCATTTTAAATTTAATAATGAGCTACGTAATTGACAAAATACACACACACACACTCACACACACACACGTTGGCATTACTTGTTTGCCGCTGACTTTTGCAGTGTATTCATAGAAATTTCAAGGAATTGCAAAGTGATTCCCTTTGGCACTTCCTATCTCTATTTTAAACCTGTTCTGTCAACTTTAAATGGTTTAATTTGGGGTCCAAAGAAGTACAACAGCATTTGCTCAATATATCCCTATTTAAATTACCAACTATCATGCAAAATATAAATATGCCAGCATGAACCAGTTTTAATAATACTATAAAACATGGAGTACAAATGAAAACTGCAAGACAATGATGCCCTAGGGGGTGCTTTTTTTCTCAATTCCTGATCCTCCATTTTGTTTGTATCCCAGCAGTTAAACTTAATTAACACAGCATGCTCTCAGAAAACGTTCTGCAATTTTATTTTCCGCGAAAAGCGTTCGAAGTAGATTAGTCTGAGATACAGTAATTGACATCAAACCCTCTCTGGAAGCAGATGTGGAAATCAGTGGCAGTGGTGGATGTACCAGTACATATGTCAAAATCTACAAAATAGAGGTGTGATACCGGTATAAGCCCCACTGCTTTGGGAGCCTAGCTTCCTTTGAGATGCCATGACTTGAAGATTTTGATCCCTGTGGTGGAGAGTAGATGTGCTTTTAATTTTTTTGTATTGAAACTCAGTTAATTACCTGGTGTTTTGGTAATGTCTCTTAGCAGTTCGAAGAGCAGATCCAGAGTAGGAGGCTGGTGTTGCCGAGGACAATTAGATATGGCAGTGGTTAGCTCTTCTAGCAGAAGGATCCAGACATTAATAAGGCCTAAGGAAACAAAATCTTATATAAAAGAATATGTATATGATAAACTTTTTGTGTTTTCCCCAGATTCATACTTTTTTATTCCAATTATATCTGTTTTTATTTTATTACAGCTTGCACGTAAGAGGCTCAATTTATTTTATTACAGCCTGCATGTGCTCAATTCTGTTTTCCTGGCTTCCAGCAAAGGCTAATTAAATGCCAAATGCCAGGCTTTTCAGAAAAGAAATTCTGCATGTCAGTGTCTGTTATCTGAATTGCTCTTCTCTTATCCTTTTGCCCAAATTTAATCGACAAATCACCCACTGTTTTCATGCAATACACTGCAATCAATGTCAAGTCCATGTTTTCTTCTACTCTGATAACAGCATCTTCAAAGGGGCAGCCTTTTAAAAACTAGAAATTCATAATCAATGAGGAACACAACCTGGTTCAAACCTTCCTCCAAAGTAGGATTATCCACTTTGTAAAAAAAAAAAAGGACAAATTGTTTGATCACCTTGAAAAACTACACACATCCCACTTGTACCTCTGATATCCACTTAGTCTAGTTCCATTCAGAAAGTAATTAGCACAACTCTGCTGTTTCGTCATACTATCTTTCCCTTGTTAACAGATTTATTTTCAGTGAGGGGAAAAAAACCAGATGACGCAAGTGACAGGAAAATAGAAGATTAACAAAAGGGGGAGGAGAGCAAGCCACTTTGATTATTGATATAAGCAGAAATGTGATCTAGAATAGATATTTTTTAAAAATAGAATAAAAATCTAGGCCCCTTGTAAAATAGGGTATATACAAAAAGCAAATCTACGATATTGCCTAGGAATGGCTCCAGCTGAGGACATAGCCAGAAAGATTTATGCAGCTCTCTGCAGAATGAAGGCATTATATTGTGATGTACATTATACATACATTCAAAAATAGCATCTTGTGAAATAATGACGCTTGCAGAAATAATGCTGTTCTCTTTAAATCAGTGATCTGTTTGTTCTCTGATGTAGATCATATTGTTATAGTCATGCAGAAATGAGGAATGGAGAGAAACTGAGAAATTGGCAAATAATCAAATAGGCAATGAGTTTCCAGTGGAAATTCCTTAGACAATATTTTAGAGGACATTCTCTAAACCAGAGGTTATAGCAACTGCAGGTTTAACAGTAGATCTGGCCTTTTATAGTAGCTGAATTGCATTTCCTTATCAGGAACAGACCAGAGATTAGATTTGGATCAGACTAAAAATCAGATTTGGAGACATTTTCTTCTCCCACAATGGCTAGACTCCAGCCTGCATTTGCACATTAAAGACTGTGATATAACAGGGAAGAAAGCAGATTTGCCTTGCATAGTGCATATGCCTAATCTGCTTCAGATGAAACAAGGGGAATTATAATTAGGCAGAACCCTGAAGATCATATATTTCACTCTTCATGGCTATAGGAAAACTTGTAAAACACCTATGATATCTGATAATAACCAACTGCAGAAAATGAGACTGACCCCTTAACTCTGTGTTAACATTTTAGGCTCCCCTAAAAAAAGTTCTTTGGGAAATTAATATCAAAGAGAAACTTAAGTCTAAATCTCTTTTGTTTTCTTTAAAAAAAACTTTAAAAACTTTTATGGTTGCAGCTTTTCCCTTCTAGCAAACTATCTCCATGACGTGTGTATGTATTCAATGAATCAATTTGAATCCATCTGATGAACTTCTTATGGCATAACTACGGAACCACATTTTTAGTACGTGATGTTGAAGTTCATTTTTCATTAGATAAGCCATATTTGCTTACCTGTGTCGTCATCAAACTCAGAAAGGACACATTCAATGCCATCCTCGCTGCTCGCGGATCGTTCCTGCACCCTTTGGGGTACATTAGCAAATTTCCCACTGAGAAAAATAGGCTTCAAGGGCATTTTGTAGATTTTGGCAAGTAACTAAAAAGGGACGGACATGGTATAATTGGTTTGGGATTTCTATTGACATATCATGACATTAAACTATATATTTTTTAAAAAAACACTCTCCTAAAGTATTTTTTATTTTTTGATAGTCTAGCTGGTCAGAACTAATTGCAGCAATGATTAGGTGGCAGAGAAGAAAATAATGGTAAATATGAGAATGGGGAATGGGGATCATTACATACTATAACTTTGAAACAATATTCTTCAATCTTCACTGTGATTTTAATTTCACTGGCCCTTTTCTGACCATGTGATTTCAACTGTTTACTAATTACTTGGGAATTTAACAGTAAATGTGACAAATAGAATTTAAATATTAAAACTCCTCTCCCACTTTACACACTCAGGAGTGAACAATGAGGCATTATAATAAAAAAAATAGGAGAAGCCACAAATCCTGATGCCATTTCAGTCTAGAATGTACACTTGAGATTTAAAATATATAGCCCTCTCCACCAAGCCAGGTCTTTAATGCACATGAAAGGCTCACTGTGTGTAACAGCCTCTGATTAGGAACTAATTTAAGTGTTTTGATGGAATGACAGCTGAATCTGTATGGCTTCAATCTGCCCACCTGGGAACACTTCCTGAGATAATCAAGAGCAGGAAGGCACAAATCTGTAGATGGGTATCCTGATGTACAGTCACCAATATCCTTGCAATCTGCTTCCCCTGTGAGGAGAGAAAGGAAAAGGTGAGACATGATAGATTAAAAGACAATTGCTGTTATGAACTGTGTGTCAATCAAATCCAGAAAGATTTACTCAGGCACAAAAATAAAACAGGGTTTCAAAGGATTAACAGGTAGGGGGAGGCAGAAAAAGTGCTTGGAAGTATACACAGAAATTGTTGGCTTGATTCAGGGATCAAATACAACACAGGAGTGCCCACGTATGGCTAGCTTTTCCTCAGGGTTCAACATATTCCATTTTGATTGTACCCAATCATGTGGAGCCAGAGTGTGCCCTTCTATTACATTTTTTTTTCTATAATAAAAGGCTTTTTTTAAAAAAATGCTGACTTTGAAAAAGATGCGGGGGAAAAAATTGGACCTGATATATGTTGATGGCAACAAGACCACTTATGCACAAAAATGGAAGGATATTTTGATTCCTACAATGGACAAATGGCTGCAAAATTTGATGGAGTTAGCAGAGATGACTAAACTGACTATTTTGATAAAAAAAAAGAATATAAGTATTTTTGTTTCTACTTGGAAACTATTTCTGGACTTTGTGTTTGAGGTGGAAAAAAAGGACACTTTGATTTTGGGTTTTATTGATTATATAGATTTGTTGCTATAGAAATGGATAGTTTATACTATTATGCAAAAGTAAAAAGTTGTGGTTTGAAGTTTAATGCCTTATTCTACTGCACCAGAGGTAGTCAGAAGTCTGTGCTTTTTTTCCTTTTCTTTTCTACAGTTCTCTTTCCTCCCTTTTTCTTTTCTACAGTTCTCTTTCCTCCCTTTTTCTCCCTTTGTGTTTTTGTATTTTATATTATAATCTAATAAAACTGTTAAAACTAAAAAAAATGCTGATTGTCTTGTTAATCTTCAGGAAGTATATCAATTGTCTGCACTCCTGGGTTTAGAGTCTTGCCAATTCTGAATTTAGAGAACTAGGAAAGCTGCATAAAACTTCCTACAGTTGTTAATGAATGCTAATTGAAAGCATAATATGGGAAATGGTAGCCTCCAGAAAACAGCAAAAGAGCTATCTAAAATATAATGCAAAAATGTTCTTCGGAATTCTTGGAAAGTTATGGGGGTGCTATTGTAATTTTAACTGCATTCAGAAGTAGTTTTTGGTGTTGGCTATCCTCCATTACACACTGCTTGCCAACTGTTTCAACAAACATGAATTCTCATAAGACATAAAATTTGTTATTTTCCCCCTAAAAAAAAGAGTTTTACCCAATCCTTTGACAAACTTCATAAGACATATGATGTAACTGGTGGCTGCATTTGCAAAGACTTGGATGTTGTCGGTATTTAGAAAAGCTTCAAAGACATCAAACACTGGAGCCTGGCATTTTCCTAAAAGACAAAGAAAATATTTAAATGATTACAAAACGTTCCATTTTCTAGAAGCCGAATGGCTTCAGAGTACATAATGTGATTTGGTGTGGCCTTTTTTTGAAGTATACCCTCTGCATTATAAAATTATGTGTCAAAGTTAAGTCCCAAGCAGGTTTATGCAAAGATAGGGGTACTTAGGACTCCAGCACATGGCAATGTTTCCAATGGCAAATTAAACCAAGAGAGATTCAATAAACATTGATGTGTCTTTATGAACAAAACCGGAACTTTGAATTCTTATTGCAACACTAATAATTATGTGGTATTAGAAATCCATAGATTTAATCCCTGGAACCTTTATGTGAAAAAATTCCACGTCCATCTTTGTAGAACCTCTACTAATAACCACTGATAAAGGGGGCGCTAATGGTCTAATTCAGCATGAAGCAGCTTCCTATAAGAACATTCATTCATGTGTAAGAATAACATATCTGGACTGGAAAAAAATTCAAATCAATAGTCATTAGCACTAGAAAGTATGAGTTTTTGTAATCTACATGTTGCTGCTTCATGTTCCCCTGATAAAGCTGATAAGGAGATAAGCTATAAATCAGTTAAATAAAAGAACTGTACATCTCCATCTGATTATGCAATTACATAATTGCATAGTTGCAAAATAATCATGGATCCCTACTGATTGAACTGTTCATTATGGAAGGAGATGAAACTAGGAGAATGTCCAATCAGTCAAGCATCTGATTTGAACTTTGACTACCAGTTGGATCACTATTAATTATTAAATGCCTGGAGGGATGAATACTTTCAGAGAAAAAATGGTTACTAGGGTCAGCACATTTCACATCAGTTCAGTTGGCAAAGGCTGTTGGTTGTAGTTTGGGGTTTTTTTTAGTTGTGGTTTTCTGTAATATTTGAGCAGCATGGTGGTCTAGTGGTGAAGATCCTTGCCTTCCATTTGGAAGATTGGGAGTTCAATCCTATGTTTTTCTTCTCGGACAAAAAGAAAAAATACCTGCTGTGAACTCTGTGTGGCATCAGGAAAGGCATCTGGCCAGTAAATGCTCAGCTCTACCCAGCCACCCTGACTCCCCTGAATTAAGGGATTACAGGGATATAAAAAGGGAATTAATTTTTACTGGAACAGCAGTGTAACTGGGCAGAAGAAAAGAGGAAATTTAAGACCAGTCTGGGTTCAACACATTCAAACTTTTTTTTTTTTTTAAAAAAGTAATCAAATAAGTTATTTTAGTCTGGATATGCTGAAAGCTTAGCCTCATTCTTTAAAAAGTTATTCTCCCTGAGGCTCACTTTCGATGGGAAGCCTTGTGGGTGTGTAGCCCTAATAGTGAAAGAATACATTAATCTGAGGATGTGCATGCTTCTGCAGATTGAGCAGTAGGCATGGCATTGCCTGTATATACCTAACACCTTGAGGTCAGCAGGACCAAAAATAAACATAGATTATTTTCATGCTGAAATTGTGAGGTATTCGGGAGTAAAAATTGTTATCGTATGGATTGTTTAGCTTTACGTGCAGCTTCAAAAATCAAGCACAAAAGCAATAGTGATGTTTCTTAAAAATCAGTCCTAATCATTAGATTTTTCCTGAAATAAGATAAATAACTGAAGCAATAAAAAAATCAAGGTTTATTTATCAAATAGAAATACAAGTCTATTTGATTATTTTGAATATTTTGCAACAAGTTTTGTATTAGCTGTAATTTACCAGGTTAGTCAGTATTTTTCAATGTTTTGCAACAGATTGGTTTTCAGAAATTAATTCATAAAGCAGGAGGAGGGGGAAGAGAGAATTAGAGAACCTCACCCATCAAATACTCTCCAACAAGATACTCTTTAACTTCTGATTTGCTGCTGCTGCTGCGCACAGTTTCTAAAGCACTGAACAATGGTCTCCAGCCTGACTGAATTCGAGTTGAGCACACCTCCACCAGCTCCCCTATAGATGTGACCACCTGGTATAATTGAAGCACCAAAGCATTACAAAGAAAATAACCAACATAAAGAAAATGATAAGCTGGATCTAGACTAAGAACACACTCACTGGGATCAAGCAAATGAATTACAGATAGGCCCCTCATTGGGACTGGCACCTTGGCTTATGAATGAAACTGTGACTGTGCTTGTGACCTTACTTCAACTTTGCTTTACAAATTGGTGAAGGTTATAAATGTGAAGATAGATCAAAGTTTTTCATCACTGTCATAACTCCAAGCGGCCATGTATGAGGTAGTTGTGAATAAAGACAACCTGTAGTTCAGACTCACAAGGTCCATTAACCGGTGAATTACTGTATGTATAATGAAATCTATGTTAGGTTATTTACCAAGTGAATTCATACACTACAGTGGAGTAGACACTGGGAAATTTGAGAAATAAGAATATCAGAACTGAGTTGAGGAGCTCCTGAAAAATGAAAGCCCTAAATTAGGGAATGTTCTAAACATGGCACTACACCTTCATGAATCTCATATGAGTATATCAAAGAAACCAGGATATGGATTACTACAATCAGCTTCTTTATCAACTATATGTTTCTAATCATAGCACTAAAAATATCTGTCCTGTGATGAGTGGCATACAAGTTTAATAAATAAAATAAAATAAATTTAAATTAAATTAAAAATTAAATTAAATTAAATTTTATGTGGGATACTCTATCCTGATACAACTGATCGTTGTGTCAACCCTGAAGCTGGCCTGAGCAAGACCATTTATTGAGCTTCAGTGTTGCAACACAGGAGCTGAGGGTTAGGGAGGAGGGAATAGAGACAGAGGGGGTTGTAGCCAAAATGCTTTCTCTTGGGAACCAAGGATATTCCCACAGGTGCTCAGAGAGAGGTGGAGCGATGTTACCAGGCAACTGGATGACACAATGATTGGACCATGTGACTGACTGTTTGGGGAAGGGGAAAAACTTTTACTTTTAACTTGATGAAAACCACAGGAATATTCAGAATTGGTTTTCATCAACCTGTGCCAAAATATTTTCAATAAATATAATTCAATAAAATGATATTTCCAAAATGATATTTCCAATAAATATTTCCTTTGAGGAACCTGCTTGCCTCGGAGTCCTATTTATCCTGGAAGTATTACTTATAACTCTGACACAGTGTTTTCTGTTTCAGCTATTCACAGTAATGTGTTATCCAGAATGCTGATCCTATTAAAAGCAAACTCTGTAGTTGTTAAAGAAATCATTTTCTCCAATCATTTGTCTGGGAACTGGAAGTAAACATTGGAAAACAGCAAAACTGTTACAAATTGTGGTTGCATGACTGTGAGACACTGCAAATGGCCATAAAGGTGAGGTAGTTGCCAAGGGCCCAAAATGCGTTCATGTGACCACACAGCTTGTGTAAGGCCATTATAATTTCAAAAGCAGGTTGTAAGTAGTTTTGGAGAGATCTGTGGTAACTACAAATAGTCCATGATTACCTGTGTAAACAAATGCAAAACTGCATCCATTAGGCATATAATCTTTTTTTAATCAAAACTTAAAAACCTGAGGATAGCTCCTCCTTACTTAACCAAAATCTAGCTTGCCTGATCCTGAATGTCCTCATCACAAAGTTCAAGCTGCATGATGCGCTCAAAGGGACGAAAAAGTGCCTCGTTGAAGTGAAAATGAGATGGTTCGTTCCAAACTGTCAGAACCTCTGTTAGGATGTCATGGATAAAAGAAACAGCCTTCCGAGAAACATGTGTTTCTTTATGGCAGGCAGCCTGCAACGAGAGAATAAGAAGCAAAATATATAATATTTTTTGTTGATAACAGGCAGATAAAGAAAACTGAGGAAAACATAGACATTCTTAGAGATGATTGGCCCCTCCCATAAGACATAAAGGAGGAGCAAAGGGACATGAGCCTTTGCAGGAAGCAACTTTGTTTGTTCTGGTCAGTTTAAACTCTGAAGCTCTGTGTGGACTTTGTTCTCCTTTTGGCCTTGTACAGCTAATTGGCAATTTAGTTGTTGGCAGCATTTCAAGGGAGATAAAGTGGGTATTTATCAGCCTTATCCCGAAAGACTGTGGCAGACTTCTGTTGAACTATTCATAAACTGTTTGGGACTCATTACGGGCTGTGAATGCATATAATTCACAGCTGTTGAAATAAAACAAAAGGTTTTTGGGAACAGCGTGTGATTGTTACTGTCTCAGGAAGCCTTGGTCAGAACACCACCTGATCCAGGTGAATGGAGAGCACCTGGTAGTTCCCTTTAATCAGGAAGCTGAATGGAATAGAATTTTGATGAAGATGTTCTTAATGGCTGCTTCCTTCCTTGCTTTGGAAGAACTTAAATGTGAAGGCAAGGTGGCCTCACTCTTATGATCTTACAGAGAATAATTAAAATAGGGCTATTCCAGAAGGCATCTGGTAATAAAACAGGTAGAAAAAAATTGCTCCATGAATGTTTCTTATTTTTTAATGTAAATACATTGTTCCTTGTACAGTATTGTATTTTGATTTAATATACTTCCTTAGAATAGGATTGTCCAGTCTTGGAAACTTGAAGATTTGTGGACTTCAACTTCCAGAATAACCCAGTCAGTATGGGAATTCTGTAAGTTGAAGTCCACAAATCTTCAAGTTGCCAAGATTAGATACTCCTGTCTTAAAATCTCTGAAACGAGGCAGTTTTTTCATTCTCCTAAATAAAATAAAATAAAAATATTGGGGTGCAAATTGCAACGTGAAAATAGTATAAACTCTATAATTTTTTTCCTCTTCACTTCCCCAATTTCACTCACTTCCACTAAGTGAGGAGCCACTAGGTGCCAACAACGCATAAGATGGAGCAAAGGCCGTTTTCTACTCCTCACAATTCGGAGCATGGCTCCTCCTAGACGGAACAAGTGAAGGGCACTTCTTCTTTCTTGAGTGGATTTTATTTCTCCTAGAAGTTAAGAATGAGTAGAATATCTGGTAATATGAATTAAAAGATTAAAATAACACAATATCTACATACACTTCCAACTTCTTCCTTGTTTCCTGCTTTTAGTTCAGTCATTCATTACATTTACATTTTAAAATTAACCCTTCAAAATCAAGTTTGCCCCAGTGTGACCTACAGCACAATAAAATACAAACCATACAATTCTAAAAACTTCTAAAATATACAATAAAACCCAGTAATCAAGTAGTTAAAGTATATAACACTAAAAAATAAAAGCAATGAGCAAAATAATTCAAAAGTTACTAAGCACCATATATCTTTAAAATTAGCAGATTGACTGATTAAAATGCCTGAGAATATTAAAAAAAAAATTGCAGGTGTCAAAAAGACAATAAAGTTAGTGCATCATTAGGGCATTCTAGAATGTGACAGGCATTAACGTTCTTGAACATGTATTGTTAACAATCTTGCATCCATAATTAGAATTAAAAATACCTATTCCAGAAGCGTACCTGGCATGGCCAAAGAGTAATCGACTGTGTCTGTAACTGACTGGAAGAGTTGGGACTGGGAGGCCTTTTTTAGCTGGTACAGGAAACCTCCCAAAGCCATCAGATTCAGTTTGTCCACAGCATCTTCAAAAAGCCTTCATGGAAAGAGGCAAAAAGTATTGTTCCTTATCAAATCTACACTCCAGTTTTTCATATAAGCAACTAAGCAGACCTGAGTTACTATATATATTTTTCTCCTTTATGGGCAAGAGTTTAGCACCACAGATATAGCAGAAAGAAATGCAAAACAGTGACAGTTCAATCAACAAGGAATAGGGTAGTTCTGAATCCTAATACCATACAATCAGCAAGGACTAATTTGATTTTGTTGACCTCGAATAACTCAACTTTTGATCAGTTCGATAACCAATAAAACACAGCGGAAAAATTGAAAATATATTAAACACAATTATAGTACAGTCAAATGTGGGGCGGGGGGGGAATCTATATGGAAATCCTGATTTATGGTATATTTATGATAGAAATGTATAAGAAAAAATATAGCAAAAGAATATAATTGCTAAAAAAATAGTTTAAAGACATTACATAGAAAAGACACTTGAGAAAATTGGCAACACAAAAATCATGAATTTAATCATTAAATTATTATGCCACATGCTGAGAATGAACCACAATGAGCTTTGGCTTTGTGTGTTTTCCTAGGAGGAGGCAGAGTTTGAATCTGTCACTTTCTTTTTCTGAAACAGTTTACAATGATATCAGACAATATTAATCATAATTAAATTCAAGCAAACCAAGCACAGGATAACTCTAGCATTTATTCCTGGAAATGCAAGTTAAAGAGAGCAATATGAAGTATCCATTTATTTCTTTGTGTATCTAACTTTAAAGCAATTATAGACCACTTCCTCTTCCTCTTCAGAGTTTCTTATGACGTGTTACATTGTTACTTTTGGCAGTTTACATCTAAATTTCACAGAACAATTTTCTAGACCTCTTGAAACTACAAAAATGGAATGTGAGTGGGGCGGCATATCTAGATTTCTCATCACCAAATTAAAATACTCGGCTGATGACCCGGGGCATGGCACAAAGGCAACACAGTCAGATAATCACTAGGAGTCTCTTTATTAGCTCCAACTTTGCCTCCAATGTCCTGGTTACTTTCTGGCTGGAGCAAAACTCTCCCAGGAACAGCCTTTGGCTGCAGGGAATCGAGTCCAAAACGTGGTCAACAAAAACTGTAACTATAAGTCCAATCAAGACAAAATGAGGCAATTAGTCCAGCAGGGCAGGAGCAAGAATTCCAGACGTGAAAGCATGGCAATAACTCAGCAAGGTTGGGAGGATGCCAAGAGCACAGATAGTCAAAGTCAACACAAGATAAACTCACCTTTGCTTCCAGCAGCTGCCGCACTCAGCATGCATCTCTTTTAAACTCTCTTCCCAGCTGTGGCTAATGAAGGAAATCAGGGCCCTTTCCTCCCCCGTAAGCCACACAACTCATGTTGCTCTCTTCTCCATTCCTCCCTGCATGCCCTAGGATGAAGAGGGGGTGGGCCTGGGTCTTCCTCTGAACTCCCTCTCCCTTATTCTACCTCTTCCCTGCTCTGCCCAGCCAGACTTTGCCCTTCCCCAGTTTCCTCCACAGCCAATGGAGCCACACTCCCACTCTGTCAGCTGTTTGTCTTCCTCCTTGGATTCAGACTCCAATAGGGGTATGACACCTAGTTGACTAGAAGTTATGGACTCTTCGGCCTTTCATGTATCTTTATGTTGTGTTCATGCATAGGAATTTCAGAATGGAAAGATACTGAGTAAGAACAATGATCTTAGAATTAATGTCCGTCTGTCATCTGTCTGTCTGTCTATCTATCTATCTATCTATCTATCTATCTATCTATCTATCTATCTATCTATCTATCTATCTATCTATCTATCTGTCATTTGTTTATTTGTCATCTGTCTGCCATATTTGTATGGCTACTTATCTCCCATGAGCATAAATTTCAACATTCCCTAATACATATCTTAAAACAGTGGCTACACACACACACACACACACACACACACACACACGCACACACGCAAACACACGCACCCTAATTCCGGACATTTATTAAACTGACCCAGGTTGTGAAAATGGCAGCAATTCCCCCACTGTGAGATATTAAATAAACCCAAAACTTCATCCAATATATTGTTGCTAATACCTGTCGGCTTGATTAGAGAGGGTGAGGATAGCCTTGGCAGCATTGTTCCCGGTCATCAGGCTGCCTCCCCGAAAATCAAAAGCTCTTCCCTTACTGCTTTCTTTGATGAGATCCTGAATAGATACTGGTTGGATGACAGGATTGTTCCTCAGGGCTGCCTCTTGCTCCAGAATCAGTTCCTGGGGAGAGTCTGAAGCCTGAACTTCACCCTGAAGTGCCACTGCCCCCTGTTGGGCTTGGGTGATAGTTACAGGTGGCTGAGAAGTGCCATCACTGAAATGGGCATGTTCCAAAGTACTGATGTATTCACATACTCTGAAAATAAAAATAGGAAAGTGAAATATAGCATGGATGGTTCTGCTAGTTTATTCGCTGCAAATCTTATTGGTTATATCAAACATTTATCCTTTAAAGGTCGTCCTCAATTATTTCAAGAATATAAACAACCAAGGTATCAGATTTGATGTATGTCAATTTCAGACTCTACACAAGGTACCACTGTAGGGACCAATTCAACTAGTAAATCTGTAAACACAAGACGCGTATATGCTAATTGCAAATTAAAATGACAACCGGAGCTACAATCAGTACATCTTCATTAATAATACTCTGCTAGTCACAGCAGCTCTAGCCAGATGGTTAAATAAACAGAATTAAACAAAATTTAACTGGGCTGATGGATTTTTACACTTAAACTCATTTGTGTAAGAATGCTTTACATGGAGAGAAAGAGAAATACCTACTATCTACCCAGTTGGATAGATAAATAAGCTGGGGGGGGGGGTTGGGTTTAAACCTCTTAATAATCTTTCAAGAACCAACCTTTGGATAATTTTGTAAGGACAAATATTAAATATTGTATAAAATGTGTGACAGATAATAATTTTGCAGCTTAATACTGGCTAAACAATGTTAATGAATTCTGAAGTATAACTTTAAAGTTAAAGGGATTTTGGTTTTTATTTTTAATTCTTAAAAGGCAAAGTGTATAAGAGGAATGTAATCGAAGGCAAGGGAGAATCACAATTCATATATTAAATTTATAAGTGGAAAATAAAGAAGCAAAATAAAGATGAGAACGTTTTCCACTCCTCCTTCCTTGTCTTCTTTGATTCTACTACATTCCTGGGAACATGCACATTTCTGGTTCTTGTTATCAAAGAACTGTCCCTACCCAAATATTTCAGCTACCATATAGCACAATGATCAAGAATTCTCAATACTTTCAGGGGAAATATAACCCATGGGATTTCAAAAATTAAGTTCATCTAACTAGTGAGATTTTAAAAAAAGGTTGATCAGAGATAACTTGAGAGAGGATCTTGTGACAAAAGAGAAAGGGATCATTGTACAGGGGTCGGCCTTAGCTTCAAGGCCAATTGAAGCTAAGTTTCTGCCTAGATTGTCACAATGTTAGAAAAAAAGGGGGGAGAGAGAAGTTGCTCGTGCAGGGGTGGGCTCAAAAGATCACATGAGACACTGGGACTGTTTGTGGAGGGCCATTGCCCTACATCCTGCCAGTTCACTCTACCTCCACCTGAAGACACTGCCATGGATCAGACAGGGACAGCTGAAGGACTATGAAATGCCCAGGTCTATGCTAGTGAATGATACAGCATTAATACTGCAGGCTTCTGAGGTGATAAATACAAATCATATTCACCCCTCCTGTCCTGTTCCAAAACTACCAGAAAACTATGCTGCCCTAAATATTACTGCATTCATTAATGTTACTGCACTCTTATGTGCAATTGGGATACATACGGCTTTAAAAACGCAATATTCTGAGGCCCATGATTGACGGTTTATCAACTGAAATTCTAGTCCTATACAACATCATCCACTATGTGAAAACTTTCCTCCTATTTGGTATACATAATACCCTGGTTATTCCATATATTGCATTTCCCCCTTTTCTTATCATTTAGTGATTGACTTCAAACAAAAACAAAACTCCTTAAAACCATGGAACACTGTTTCACTTCTTGAGCACTAGGTGGCAGCAAAGAACATTGAGTTTATGTATATTGTAGCTGCCATCTTGTGGTCATCTGGGTACGTGCAGCTGTCTGGTAAGTGAAGTTTAAGGGTTGGAATTAGACAAAGCGGTTGGCAAATACCTGAAGAACTCTTAAAACGTTTATATGAGATGAGAATCAGGGCTTCTGGGGAGCAACAGCTATAGAAAGGGAATTCAGAAATTGCAATTATGTAGCATAATACCTGCAAATGCTGAACTGCAAAGAGAAAAATATGCAATCACAATGTTGCATTCCTCCTTAATTATTACAAAACATTCCATAAAGCTCTTTTTTAAAAAATTAAAGGGATAGATAATATTTTGTCACTGCGTTGTTTTGGTTTGTCTGGTGAGCTTCCACAGAAGATTCCAGAATAAGCCAGACTGGTTATCAAAGTTTCCATAGTAACAAGATATGAGTGTCTTGTGATGTTCGGTTTACTGCGCATGTGTGCAGGGGAGGAGTTTTACTTCTACTTCATTTTCATTTTTTTATTCTCTCTTTTGCTTGCTTCTAGTATGTACAGCTTTTTCTTTTGTTCTCCTAGTTATCTGTAAATAAAGTATGCTGGCAACAGAAAAACACGATTCATTTCCTCTAATTTATAAAGCTGAATTTTTTCGCTTTGACATATTTTGTGTTTTTTAAAGAAATAATTACGGCAAAGCAGCTGGTAATAAGCAATCTGCAAGGTGTCAAATTCATTTTGGAGAAAGCTGTCTGCAAGCGCTCCACATTACAGTCTAAATTGGCTCAACCAAAGCGTTTTCTTACCTAAACACGTGAGGCCAACAGTCTGGGTTGTGGCTTCCCATCTCCAACCCCACAGCAAGAACAGCATCCATGCATAAAACATGAGCGGTGTGGAGGCAGACACCTTGAGCCTTCCCCATCTGCTCCAGTTTTTGCTCCACTTTCTGTTTTACTGTATCATTACATATTCAGATAGAAAAAATATCTTTTAAAAGCCTATCGAGTTTCAGTATAATATATAAATACCCCTGAGCCTTTTTATATCTTTCCAGCAAATTAAAGCAGAAATGGTCTGAGATGGGCCCAGATTGGGTGGGGTTAAAAATGTCAATTTCTTAATTTTGCTATGGTGGATTGGAGGGATTTAATATGTGGAGAGTATGAAAGCACCATTCCCCCTCTCAATCAAGTTATTTTTTCCCCTCCTTTTCAAGTAAAGAGTCAAATGAGTGCCATTAGGTGCTGGGATGTTTACGGAAAATTATTTTGCCCATTCCAGTGTCATTACAATATCATTTATTATGTCACCCAAGCCCCCAGGTAGAAGAAAAAAGAAGTTCCCAGTTTAAAAAAAAAACATTGCCCCATCCTACATTAAAGAGAAGAGAAGAAGGAAACAGTCCCACTGGCATTGTTCCTAACCTTCAAATATTTAGTAGAAAGAGTAAAAAAAAGTTGAATGCTGACAGTTTAGATGGGCAATTTTTCTGATTTCCAGCAAGCAGTATATGAGTGCAAGTATGTAGACCAAAAAACAAATTGAACTCACAGGTTGGGCAGAATCAGGAGGTTAAAACCCATTTCCCCTTCTGTATATTTGTGTCTATTACAAAGAGGTAAAATGGGCCGGAAAACAATAGCAGATAGGAAATAAACTCACACTCATATACCACCAGCTATAGTTTCTTACTTTCTTTATAGGATTCTTGGTTGCAACTCCAGTCAAACCTTATTGGAGATAAAAGTCTCCCTTGATTCCTGTTCCACTCATGGTTATTACTTCACTACATTCATATTATTTTCTTGACAATGTACAGAAGTGGCTTGCCATCATCTACTTTGGAAATCTTTTTTTCTCCAGCTGAGTCAAATTTAATAGTCTGAGATTATCTCCCATCAAGTATGAATCAAGTATACCCTGCTAAGCTTTTTCAAGATTGGAAAAGTCAACCGCCCAGTCACCGACTTGACAATACTATGCCATAATAAAATCTATTTCTAAAACGACTGTATATATAAAATGTCTATTCTTGTTTTATGCAGTGGGATTCTGCTTATTTAAATCTGTAAAAGCTTTTTTTTCTTTGCTTAAAGAAAGCATACTTGATCTTGCAGAAGATACAGTAAGGGGAGGGGGGAAAGGAGCAATATGGAGATCATGAATATCTGACTGAGGGCCACTGAACATCTGAGAAGTCATACCTTGAGCAATGGCATCACTGGGCTCTTGGGCATCTCTTTCCTCTTTCTCCTCTTGAACACACGAAGCAGCTGCCATCTGAGCAAGGGCTGATGCACAATTAGCAGCAACACCTATGATCAGGAGGAAAACATCTGATGAAGTATAGTTCATTTCAGGAGCCATTAACCGTACATTTGCTAAATATCTGGTAGCTCAGAAGGAGAAAGGTCACATAGCTTTTTACTCTCCTTTGTTAAAGCTTCCTTATTGGATACTGAAAATGTGCACAGGTTTATCTAAAAATGACAATTATGCCAATGAATACAGTCTACCTAAAGCACAACTGAGCCGAGCTGCCTTCCTTAGCCCATCTAGACTCATGCAGATGGCATCCTTCTCCTTTTGGTTCTGCTCCTTGATGCCTTCAGCTCCAAGAATGAAGGCTAATCCTTTGGAGCTCCCTGCCATGCGGCCAGTCAGAGGTGTTGATAAGGTATCGATCAAATTCTTCCAGCAACCAATTAGAAGATATCGGGCGAAAGCAACTCCTGAAGCAAAGAAAAATGAAAGACAGTCAGAGGAATTATTCTAACTATGCTAAATATTTAATCAGAAGTTAAATCCAGGGAGGGGAGGGGAACAGTAATTTTCTCCCATCATGATCCTGATGGAAATTCTCTCCATCATATTGACATTAGCCCAGAAAAATAGCTTCCACAGATGCTTATGGGATCATATATCCCTCTAAAGCTAATAGAAGGGGAGAGAGGAGATTCTCATATAAGACAAAGACAAGGTGAGAGCAAGGTTAAGAAAGAAAAAGACAATGAAAAATTATTTCAAAGGTTGTGAATTATTCCAAAATTAAGCACTCATCTTTTTCCACAATATACATTTTAATGAGCCATAACATTGATGATATCTGTGAAATGCCCCAAATGGAGGGGGGAAAAAACCATAATTCATTGCCACAGGTAAAAGCTGGAATCAGATTTTAAATGAGATCTGTATCACACAGGCAGATATAGAAGACACCAAAAAGGAAATATTTCCCTTTCAATCAATAGCTAAATCTCTAGCCTAAAATATGACACTGATATATGACATGGGAGCCATGCTGCCCACTGTGCACATCCCCTCACCTGCCATCAATGTATCATCTGGTTTCCAAGTCTGGGATAGAGGAGATTGTTTGGAAGCCGAAGCCATCAGCTGCCCGCCTATTGCACTGCTTCCCAAGCCATCGATGTCTGCAAAGGGAAACATCTGGATAAATCATCTGTAATGTATCACTCTTGTTCTTTCTTTCAACTCAGCGGCAGTGGCAACATGATGGATATCAATTTGAAATAATTAAGATTAATAGCTCACTCACAATCATTTTAGAAGGATGTAGTATTAGATGGTTCCTTATAACATTTATTTCTAATGTATTAAACACTAGTATTAACGCATTTATGTTCATGTTAGTACACATGCTTGTTTTTATGTAGTATTCAAATGGCAACACTGTCATGGGACCAACCTGTCAGCATAGTGATGAGTGGAAGGCTGTGCTCTTCAGGATTTCCCCAATAACCAGCTTCCCCGAGAAGATTTCTTTCCAATATTTGATGGTAAAGTTCTTCAACCCAGGCCTGAGAAAACACTATCAATACTCCATTGGATTGGACCTGTTTCATGAATTCCTTCTGCAGAACGAAAGAGCATTCGTTTAGTCAGTAAGGTACAGCTAGTTGTATTGTTTCTTTCTTAAGGAATTTTACATATCCAGATGTGATATACAGCACCCAAGAGAGATAAAAGTATTGCTATGTTTACAAAGGGAGCCTCAGCATCTATCTCTCCCTCCCTCCCTCCTTCCCTCTTCTCTCTCCATTTTGAGGCAATATCAAATTATACATGAGCACTCTGAGTCTTAGGTTTGCATGCTCCCCTCTTTCATTTTCTCTCACTGAATTATTATTTCTTTTTCTTTAGGTTTCTTAGCAATTTAATGTTTGGCTGAACTCAAGGCACTATGAAACTGGTATAGATCAAAAAGGGGATGTCCTTAAAGTCTCTTTCCCTGAGTTGGAATCAGGAGGAAAAGGTTGCATTCATTTTTAATTTTGGATTTGTTTTCTGATTAATCCTTTTCAAAATGATTTTTTTTAAAAAAACTAAACCCTAAATCACTGAAACAGGGGAAACAGATACTTTAATCTCTACAGTATTTCATACATGCCTCTCTTTCAAATCCATGCAACTATGTTCTGTGTTTCAATAACTGATCTCTGATACAGCGACTATGATTATTCTGTTCATGCTCATGAGCCGAAGAAAGGTTAAATCTTATCATTGAACTGGAGATTGGTAGAACAGGATGTGGCCAAGTGCAACATGTTCATCACAGCAGGCTTTGACCTCACCAGTAATACAGGAGACTGGGCTGGTTTCTTCCGATAGTATTCTCCGTTTGACAGCTTCAGATTGAGCAGGAGTATGTAATGAGAGACTGCATAGAGGCTATCTGCGTTCATCAGGTTCTGGAAGTTAAGGCTGACGCTCCCTTCAATTCCTGGGGAATGCATCATGCCTAATCAATACAGAGAAATGGGAATTATGCACAAGAACCAAGGTTCAGTCATTTTTAATTCTTAAAAAATAATGATAACTTACACCAGGGGTGACAAACTCGATTTCATTGAGGGTCGCATCAGGGTTTGACCTTGGAAGGGGAGCATGGCTGGGGGAGGGCATGGCCAACATGTCACTCATGTTGGAGGGTGCCTGTGGTGGCCCAAGCTCTCTGCCAGTGAAAACGGTATCCTGAGCTTCTTTTTCGGCTGTGATGGTTTCCTGCAAGCCCCTGCCAGCAAAAACAGAGCTCGGGAGGGCATTGCACGATCCTTCCGAGCTCCATTTTCACTGGCAGAGGCATATGGGCCAATCTTTTGCTTTTTTCAGAACTGCCATATGGGCCACATAGACCACGGGCTGGATCTGGCCCCTGGGCCTTGAGTTTGATACCCCTGACTTACATTGTTGAAACCTCCTAGAAAAGAGTAATGCTACTGTAGCTGGAGTAATGCTACAGTGCTGAATTGGGTAACTTTGCATTAATGATGCTTTTCTGGGTAACTTCAGATAGGACCCCATTTCTCTCAAACAGATATGTCAACCCCCCATTACCACTGGAATTGCTGTTCAATTTTGAAGAAGCTCTAAATATCAATATGATAAAGAAAATCAAAATAAATATTTGTACTGACTTTGCATACTACCTATAGATAAAGATTTGTACCATAATATGGCTGAACCAGTTTTTCTTACATAAATAAATAAGTATTCAATTGACTTTTTTTTTGGACAATAAAAACACTGGAATAACATCTCATCCTTAGATCTTTCCTTTAAAAAAAAGTCCAGAAGGAGTCAGATATTCCTTTTGTTAAAGTAGAATGTGATATATACACACACATGCAAACATATGGAGAAACTGGTAGGTTGGTAATTAGGTAGGTAGGTAGACAGATAGATAGGTGTAGACAGACAGAAAGACAGATGATAGAGATGTTCTAATACAATAATTGGACATTAATGGGAAAGTAAGTGAGTAGCTTACAAACCTGAACAAAAAGTTGAAGAAAAGTTCTGGAGAGCCAAATCCACCTCTTCTACTGTAGCAAGAGTGATAAGACGAGGAAGGAGTGTTTCAAGAGCCTCGATAAACAATCTGGCACTTTGCTGATCTGCTTCCTGGTTCTTAAGTAGCTTCAAGGAAAGGGCAGCAGTTCGTAAAGACTTGTGACCCGGACAATCTCGGGGCGTCTGTTCTTCATCAGCTAAAGAACAGTTATCTGAACCTATATCCGACACATCTGACCTTCCAGAGTCTTTTTCTGCTGCCATAGAATATTGGTCACATGAATCAAATTCGGTTCTGGAAAGATCCTGGTCTTCAACACTGAAATTACTCTCGCTGTATCTAGATCCACAGGAACGGGCTTTGCAATCAACAGAAAGGAAATTGGTTATATCTGGATAGACAACATTATGGCTCCGTTGAACTACATCCGGTTGGTCAATTGTTTCTGATTCTGGCTCTTTATAATGAATTTCTTTGCCTGCCTGTCCAGCTGGGGACTGCAAAGAATTTTTACGGATGTCAGAATCTGGTGTCGTCTGTCCCATATCTCCTTCTAGGGTTGTCTGACCAGTATCTGTGGTAACACTAATACTGATGTCAGGACTCTTTTCATGGCCTGGCTCCCAAGGGGCATGTTCCGATGACAGGATACGTCTTTGCCACCTAAAATCAGCATCATTGATCTCCATGGAATCTCTACTGGTTTCAGCCCCCTCTTTTAATTCATCCAGCCGTCGGAGAAGCAGATGGACTTGCTCCTGACCCAGACCCTTTCCTTGACTTAACTCATCCAGAGTTCCAAGCAGGGCACAAGCACAGGACACCGAGGCATAGCAGGCTTCAATACCACCTTTTATGCAAGCTTCAGTCATCCCATCCAAGATTCTACAATGTGAAGGAAGATAAAACACTCTTCACTCTTATGCCTCCTAAGTCAATTATACAACGAATAAAGAATTTATATGTAAAAAAAGAGGGATGGTTTCATCTCTTTGGTAATGAGCGAGAAGTTGATTAACTAGATCCATGTGATTAATTGAGAAACAGTGCAGAAAAGAGCAACAAAGGGGACTGGAGGCTAAAACATATAAAGAACGGTTGTTGGGACTGGGTAATCAAGGCGAGAAGCAACTTAGAACTAAGGAAAAATTTCCTGAGAGCTAGAACAATTAATGAGTGGAACAACTTGCCTCCGGAAGTTGTAAATGCTCCAACACTGGAAGTTTTTAACAAGAGATTGGATAACCATTTCTCTGAAATGGTATAGGATTTCCTACCTAAGCAGGGAGTTGGACTAGAAGACCTCCAAGGTCCCTTCCAACTTTTCTGTTCTGTTCTATGCTATTCTAATTAACAAAGGCATCATCTGATAAAAAATGTCTTGCCTTTGATTGTATTCCAGTCATTAATTGTATTCTAAAGGAAAAATCCTACAGATGTTGTAATTAAGATTTTTTTCCCCTGTTATGTCAGAATATCTGTGATGCATGCCTGCATATTTTAGAACCAAAAGTCTTCAGTTCTGAACTGAAGAAGTTTCTTGGATGAGAAGTAAAACGTATTCAAGGAAAAACAAAGAAAGTCTAGTTGTATTTTAAAAAGCAATTTTGGGACAACCATGACCTGGATGACTGAGAATCTCCATAGACATTTTGCTCATTTTAGAATTATTTAACAGATTTTTAGCCTTTTAGGTCAGCACACTCAGTTGAAGAAGACTCCTAATTAGAATTATGGAATGCCTATTTGAATTAAATACTGTCAAAGAAGAAGAAAATATTTGTTTCAAGCAATACAGTTATTAAATATTGTAAAACAATTGGGGTACATACAGTTTAAGAAGGTCCAGGTGGGATTTTCTTTTTGAAATGGATCTCTTTCTTGATTCTGGTTCTGTGGAACAGGGACCTGCTAAATCACAAAGCCGCCGAGGACTTCCAAGTATCTGAATATAATGCAATTTAGCAAAGTGCAATAAATATATTTTTAAAGTCACTTTGAGATGGGCAGCATATAAATTTAATAAAGAAATAAACTCTTTCCAGTGATCTTGAAATCACTTGTTAAAATTTATTCACATATTCATGCAAAGAAGAACATCATTACTGATTGTATAATAACTGTTTCTTTTATCACAGGATTATTGTTATTATTGAAGACAAACACATAGGACAAGATAAACTTCTAAGACAAAAACACAGGGCATTGCTTATCAAAACAACTAGACACAAATATAGTTTTCTCCCCATGCCGTCACTCTGTTAAACACCGAATTCCTACAACACCGTGCCTAAAGATATTTACTCATGTAGTAGGGCTTTATGCTTAAAGATATTTACTCATGTAATAGGGCTGTATTGCTTTTATCCTTCTCATCTTCCCTACTACCTTCACCTATGAGTATCTTATGGTTTATCATTTGCTGTTTGTATCTTATGATTTATCATTGTATTTTATAATTTATGATCTATGACTTATCATTCTGTTATTTGTATGTATGTTGAGAGCTTATGCACCAGAGACAAATTCCTTGGGTGTCCACTCACACTTGGTCGATAAAGAATATTCCAATATTCCAAACAATTTGAAATTCGTAGTTTAATCACAATTTAAGTTGACAAATTAAAAACCAACCACGGAGTATAAATTCACCTCTTTCATGATCTTGATAGCTTCTACTCTGTGCTGTGGTGGAGGATACAGAAGCATCCGATGGTAGAGAGATTGCAGAACAGGCTTCATGGACTCCACTGAGCCTACCAACCGAACAAGCTCTGCTGCGATGTAGTAGATAGTCCGTGCAACAGGACTACTCAGGGCAGGGGCAGTTGTAGAGCAGCCTGATCCTCGGCCGTGATCAGACACTCCGGAAGAAGGAGAATCAGCTTCATGACCAGTGCTGCTATGAGCAGATGTGATCGTTTTGTCATGAACCGGATTGCCCAAGATTACTATCAGGGCTGGACATAGCTGCTTCCTGAGGAAAAAAATAAATTAAAGTGATAGTGCAGGAGAAGTAGTGAAGGATACTATATCTGAAGAGATTGTTAAAATAGTTTTGTTATGTTGAAAAAGAAAGTACACTTCTATAGAAAAAAATGAATAATCAAAAATAACTGAAACACAGTATGTTTCACTTAGAAACAGAATTAAGGCTTTGGTATTTAGCCCACCAACCTTTCATCCCACTTCATGTGTGTTAATTTGCAGTGTTTTTTGACTGGTTTTTGTCCCTATTTCATACTCATACACTTTAGGTATGGAATGTGAGCAAATGCTGGGACTAGGAGAACAAAAAAGATTACATGTAGTTCTTGAGTTATGGAGCCTGCCCATCAGGGTTACATGTCAGGACAGCTGTTGAGCAAAATGGCCTCCCTTTTGCTCCCTCTACCTCTTGATGCAAACATGCAAATGTTTATTAAATGGAGAACCTGGTGCCTCAGAGATAGGGGAGGCCTACCTTTGGGTGCCTACACAGGCCCAGGGTCACTTGCCCAGTCTCCCAAGGCTACTGCCACTCCTTGAGCTCTGCTTCTTGCTCCTCAAAATTCCCATAGTCCTTCAAGCTCCTTTCTACCCAGCGAACTAGGGAGATCAAGCTTTCTGAAACTTGCAAGCCTTCAGCTGCCTTCCCACCCAACAAGCAAGGGGAGATCAGACCAGCAGAAGTTTCCAAACTCCAGCGCGCAAAGGGAGATCAGGGCGGGAACTAAAACGACAAATTTACCTTTCATCTACTTATATTCAAATAACTTGTTCAATCCATGAGTTATTTTGAGATCTCCTTTAATAACTTTTCTGCTGTTTACTCTATTGCTTCTTGGATGCTTCCAACTCATTCTACAGCTCCATGGGAATGGAAATGACATTCTCTGTAGGCACAGTAATATTTACTTTGTCTAGATGATACACCGTCTTCTTTAAAAGCAATATTCTAATGCAAATTTTCATCAATTTTCTGAACCCCTTGTGGGATTAATTTTCTTCAGCATATGAGCATTAAAGAAAACTACTAGCCATAGATGACAGACATGATTCTCAGGAAAGAAACAGCTACATTAAAGAGTTACAGATAAGTGCTACATGAGCTTTGCTTGATGTCCTTGCCTACTCCAGAGTGCTATAAAGCCCCAGGTTGTAGCACTGAAATACTGGAGAAGGACCGATCCCAGTTCCAATCTTTTCTTGACCAAAAGACTGACTGGGGGATTATGGACTAGTTATTCTTTCTTAACTCAACATACTTCACATGGTTATAGGCAGGGGTGGGCTTCAAAATTTTTAGCAAAGAGTTCTCTGCCCAGTTGCTGGGTGGGTATGCCATGGTGGGCATGGCCTAGTCGGCCTCCTGCACCACAGCGGGGTGTGTGTGTGTTTGTGTGTGTTTTTGCCCTCTCTGGGCTTCAGAGGCTTTCCTGGAGTCTCTGGGAGGGCGAAAACTCTCCCCGGGCTCCGGGGGCTCTCTGGAAACTGGAAACAGGCCCATTTCCGGCCTTCCCGAACTTCTGGCAGGTCTGTTTTTTGACCTCCCCGAGCCTGCATCCAAAATGGGCTGTGTGGGGACTCCGGAGCGGGGGGGGGGGGCAGCCAGGAGTAGGATTTGGGGGATCTCCGAACTGCACAGAATCTTACCTAGAGGGTCTCCCGAACCCCTGCGAACCCCCAGTAGCGCACCCCTAGTTATAAGGGTAAATTGAGATGCCCATATATGCCCTCTTGAACTCAGTGAGGAAAAACAAGAAGATATCAATGCGATTGTTCACTCCACTTAATTTGCATGCTCTCTAATAACTCTCTCCTGGTTAAGAGAAAGAGGTTTCTATTAAGTCCCCCACTCCCACTGTGAAAGGCACAAGTTCATTCATGAAATCCAACTTTAGTGTAAGGTCCCAGCTTTCTCTGCTTCAGTTTCAATGGGGAGAGGCATTGTTTCTGGGTGGTATTCTTGTCAAAGACAGATGCGGCTTCTGATGTGCAGCACAAAAAACCATAAGTGTGTTGGTCACGAAGCAATTTCAGACTCGGGTAGATTGAATTTCCTAAGTATTCCCCCCTCCCCCCTTTTAATGTAAGCAGATGTTACTTCTGCTCAGATATACAGGCCAAAGAAGATTTCTACAACGCGGAAATTTTGTTCTCAGTATCATTCAAGGCACATCTACTTACCAGATAAGGTCAGTGAATCCTTTATGGTGGTGCATACTAGAAGAGAAGCTATTCAGCATGGAAAGAATGCATTCCAGGTAGAGAAGCTGCAGCTGCCGATTCTCACTGAAAAAATGGAAGCATAGCAGGTTCACTTCCACAGAGATAATGAAGAAGCAAGCGCTGCATACTTTCCCATGAGGCAGGAAAAAGGAAGTCCTCTCCAAGGGCATGGTAAGAAAAAGCAGCTATATGCAATTTTGGGGGTCAAAACTACACCTAGAAAAAGCATTATAGGAGTCAAAACTACACCTAATGCTGTTCAATTTACATTTTCTGACAAAGAAATAAAGGGAGACTAGTATAGATCTATTTCAAGCTATTTAGCTCTCATTAGCGTATGGCTAGCTGATGAGAGCTAAATAGCTTGAAATAGATCTATACTAGTCTCCCTTTATTTCTTTGCCAGTAAATATAAATTCAACACAAAATAGTTTGTCGCAAAAGTGACTGCCTGCAAAGGCTCCTGGATTGGGGCTGAAAGGTGAAAATGGAAGCAGTATGCTCCATCCATAAGTGGATAGACCAGGTTGCCTAAAGTTAACAATTGCAGGGATTCGTTTAATCACCGTGGCAAAAAAGTTCATAAAATGGAAAAAAAAATCTGCTTAACAAATGTCTCCCTTAGCAACAGAAATTTTGGCTCAATTGTGGTCGTAAATCGAGGACTGCTTCTGTATGCAGAAATATAACTAGGATGCTGTAAGTTACTTCTGTAAACTCAATCATGTTCTGATCATAGGCAATTAGTTTATACATCATCCCCTTATAGTTTTGGAAGGGTATCTGCATATATATCCTGTCCATTTACTGAATGTTGGGTAATCTTACTATTATGAACATGGCACCCAGTCATATATCTGGCTCAATATTTTTGTATACAGAAGACTGCTTTTATGCAGTCTTCTTTAAGGGCTGAGATATTTTTGTCAGGTTGCTATTGCTATTATCGATATGCTCCCCCAATATATCTGCCCAAATAAAAATATGCATAGCGATAGCATTTAGACTTTTATTTATTTATTTATTATTTATTTATTTATTTATTAATTGCATTTATATACCACCCTTCTCCCGAGGGACTCAGGGCGGTGAACAGCTCATCTAAAAACCCCACAGAAAATACAAAAGTTAAAAAGTAATTAAATTTAAATCGGCTGCATACTAAAATTAGGAAAACCCCTCCCCACCCTTAAAACCCAATTTAAAATTAAAAATGGAGATCAAATTTAAAATCATCATCTCAGCCCAGGCCGGCCTGCTCAAAGAGCCAGGTCTTTAACGCGCGCCTGAAGGCCCTCAGGTCCGTGCCGGTACGAAGTTCCGGTGGCAGAGCATTCCAGAGGGCGGGGGCACCCACAGAGAAGGCCCTACTCCTTGGCGCCGCCAGACGACACATAGCGGCCGACGGCACCCGGAGCAGACCCTCCCTGTGGGAACGCACCGGCCTGTTGGAGAACGTTGGCAGAATGCGGTCCTGAAGGTAACCTGGTCCCATGCCATGGGTCGCCCTAAAGGTCAAAACTAGAACCTTAAAGCGAACCCGGAGAGCCACCGGCAACCAATGCAGCTCGCGCAGGAGAGGTGTCACATGGGCGCTACGTGACGCCCCCATAATCACCCGCGCGGCTGCATTTTGCACCAACTGGAGTCTCCGGATGCTCCCCGCAGGGAGCCCCATGTAGAGGGCATTACAATAGTCCAGGCGAGAGGTGACAAGGGCCTGAGTGACCGTGCGCAAGGCGTCCCGATCCAGGAAGGGCCGCAACCGGTAGATCCGACGGATCTGATGAAACGCCCCCCTGGAGACGGCCGCAATGTGATGTTCAAGCGACAGCCGTACATCCAGGAGGACTCCCAGGTTGCGAGCCCTCTCTGTGGGGGGCAAAGCTTCCCCCCCAATAGCCAGCGAAGGTGTCAGCTGGCTATATCGGGGCGCCGGAAACCACAGCCACTCGGTCTTGGATGGGTTGAGCCGAAGCCTGTTCCCGCCCATCCAGTCCCGCACGGCCTCCAGGCACCTAGACATAGCCCCCACAGCATCGTTGGGGTGGTCCGGAGTGGAGATGTACAGCTGGGTGTCATCTGCATACAGATGACACCTCACTCCAAGACCACGGATGATCTCGCCCAGCGGCTTCATGTAAATGTTGAACAGGAGGGGAGAAAGGACCGACCCCTGAGGCACCCCACAAACCAGGGGCCTAGAGGTGGACCTCTCCCCCCCCGCCAACATGAATTGCGAACGGTCAGAGAGGAAGGAGGAGAACCATCGAAGGACGGTTCCCCCAATCCCCAACCCCCCCAACCGTCGCAATAAGATACTATGGTCGATAGTATCAAAAGCCGCCGAGAGATCTAATAGGACCAGGACAGAGGAGAACCCTCTGTCACGAGCCCTCCAGAGATCATCGACCAACGCGACCAATGCCGTCTCAGTGCTATGTCCAGGCCTGAAGCCCGATTGGAACGGATCGAGGTAAGTAGCTTCCTCCAGGTACCGGGGGAGCTGACGTGCCACCACACTCTCAACAACCTTCGCCACGAAGGGAAGGTTGGAGACTGGACGATAGTTGTTTAAAATAGCTGGGTCCAGGGAAGGCTTCTTGAGGAGGGGGCGCACCACCGCCGCCTTCAAGGCGGTAGGGAGCACCCCCTCTCTCAAGGAAGCGTTGACAATCCCCTGGAGCCAGCCTCGTGTCGTCTCCCTGGCGGCCGAAACCAGCCAGGAAGGACACGCGTCCAATAAACAGGTGGTGGCATTCAGACCCCCCAGCAACCTGTCCACACCCTCGGCGGTCACAGGATCGAACTCCCCCCAGATAACACTCTCAAGACCTGCCCCGGACACCTCCCCCGGGACCATCCAATTGGAGTCGAGCCCCTCCCGAATCTGAGCGATTTTATCATGCAGAAATCGGGAAAACTCCTCTGCCCTACCCTGCAAGAGGTCATCCCGCGCTCTCGGTTCAAGTAGAGAGCGGGTCACTCTAAACAGGGCGGCAGGCCGATTTTCTGCTGATGCAATAAGGGCGGAGAAATACGAAGATTTCGCCGCCCCTATCGCCACAAGGTAAGTCTTAATATGAGATCTCACCTGTGTTCGGTCAGACTCAGAACGGCTCGCCCTCCAAATGCCCTCTAGACGTCTTTTCCGGCACTTCATCTCCCGTAGCTCCTCCGTATACCACGGAGCCAAATGGGATCTGTGCCGGGTCAGAGGTCGCAGAGGCACAACTCGCTCTAGGGCCCCGGCGGCCAACCCATCCCAGGTGGCCACCAGGTCTCCAGGCGAGCTGAGAGCCAGATATTCAGGAAATGGCCCAAGCTCCCTCTGGAACCGCTCCGGGTCCATTAGGCGCCTGGGGCGGAACCATCTAAGTGGCTCCGCCTCCCTGCGGTGGGGGGTAGCGGAACAGAAATCCAGCCTAAGGAGGGAATGATCTGTCCATGACAAGGGTGTAATAACTAAATCCCCCCAATTACAGTCATTCAACCACTGCCCAGAGACAAAAATCAGGTCCAGCATGTGTCCTCCTATGTGAGTGGGGGCAGAAACTAACTGGGTCAGGTCCATGGCCGTCATGGAAGCCAAGAACTCCCGGACCAACCCCGAGGTTTCACCGAGCGATGGCAGGTTGAAATCCCCCATGACCAAAAGCCTAGGGGTCTCAACCGCCAGCCCGGCTATTACCTCTAGGAGTCCGGGTAGGGCCGATGAGACGTGGCAGGGAGCCAGGTACGCCATCAAAAGACCCATCTGTACCCCTTGCCCCCACTTTTATACTGCTTCACAGCTTTTCAGCACTCTCTAAGCGGTTTACAGAGTCAGTATACTGTCTCCAACAATCTCGGTCGTCATTTTACAGACCTCGGAAAGATGGAAGGCTGAGTCAACCTTGAGCTGGTAAGAACTGAACTGGCAAATTGCTAGCAGCCGGCAGTTAGCAGAAGTAGACTGCAGTACTGCATTCTAACCACTGCACCACCATGGTATACACATACAAGTAAAATGAAAAGGTTCCAGTTACAATGAACATTTTATTTATCATTTAAAAGGTAGCAATGGGAGGCTAATTAGAGTTCCCATTTTATATGAAATGCTGTGACTGGAAAGTCTCAGTTTTATATCATTGCCCCATGCGATCACAAGAAGGGCCTTCACCATCCAGGCAACTTAGTACTCCAGGAGATAATCGTTTAAGTATTTTGATCTAAGTCACTAGGGGTCTATATGCAAATACCAAATTATAAAGCATATTAATCTTCTCTAATTTTTCTTCTGCTCAACAATTTCACTTTGCTCACAAATAACCCAGCAAGAGAGAACAGAAATAATAACGATCTAGTTAGCTACTATACCAAGTAGAAAATAATGAAAAAAAAACCTCTATCTTACTGCCTTTGGTGAATTTCCCTACCTCGTTGTTTTTTTAAAAAAAGATGATGCTATTGTTGGAGAAATGGAAATCTCTCTTCACTTGATGGCTTGCTTCATCCATATGTCTCCGAGCACAAACACATTATGTTTTGAAGATTAATTTAAAAAATCTAAACCGCAAACTTGCAAATACATATCTTGTTTAGATATGGAGACATAATAATGCATGCCTAAAAGGTTGTTAATATTTTAAGATACATTTCTCCATGCTTGTTTCTGATCTAGCTACTTGGGAAGCAGATAAATGTATGGTTGTCTTCTTCAAACAACCTGCTGAAGTATACTATCCCAATGATATACTATCAGTAATGTAAAATAATTATACTGTATGTAAGGAGACAGACACAGAGAGAAATTTCCTAAGAGATGGCAATTAGAAGAAATGAAGCATTACAGGAGAAGAGCATAATGAATTATTCTACATGTACAGGCCTGAAGGAAAGCAGAGCTGGCTAGATTTAGGCTTTCTGTTTAAGATATGGGGCACAGACATTGCTTCCTGCTCAAGATTGCTCATTCTCAAGTGTGGAGAAAAAAAAGAGAGAAATACCCTCCCACCAATTCCCTTCCGTGTTTTTTGTTGGTACCCATAGAAAAGGAAAAATAAAAATGTTTAATTTCTGTTTATGCTTTGGAGTCCAACTTAAAATTTCAATGCTTTTTCTTTCCTTACTGTTCACTAGGATTTTTAATTTTTTCTCTATGTTTACTGGTGAATAATATCTTTTTCATTTCATTTCATTTATTAGTTTTCTATACCACCCCTCTCCCTTCCGGGACTCGGGGTGGTGTACAGCCAAAGTTAAAAAAAAAAGTATATAAATACAATATTTAAAAAACAATTAAAAAGATTAAATATAGTGGCTCCATATAAAATTCAATCAAGGATATAAAAGATTAAAACCCATTAAAACCAAATGAACCCTATCAAACTCTAGGCCAGACCGGCTTGATGAAATAAGTATGTTTTCAACGTGCACCGGAAGGCCAACAGGTCAGGGATGGTCCTCATCTCTGGGGGCAGCTCATTCCAGAGGGAGGGTGCCCCCAAGGAGAAGGCCCGTACCCTCGGGGTTGCCAGCTGTCCAGCCGGCGGCACCCCAAGGAGGCCCACCCTATGGGAGTGTACTGGGCGACGGGAGATCGATGACGGCAGTAGGTGGTCTCATAAGTACCCAGGTCCCAAGCTCAAATTCTGCTACACGTGCCGGTTGTTGAATGATTCTAGAGCCGTGTTGGCGAACCTATGCCACGCATGCCGGAAGTAGCACAGCAGAGTCATTTCCCCCAGCACGTGAGAGGTCGCCTGGAAGAGCCCCACTGCCCATGCATGGGTGCTGCCGCCTGACAGCTGATTGTCGGGTATCTGGTGCGCATGCGCAGGGAGAGGAGGGGTGTGTACGGGAGACGTGTGCATGCTCAGGGACACGCTGCGCACGAGGGGATGGTGTGCGCAAGTGGAGATGTGCTGCATGCAAGGGGGAAAAGTGCACGCATGCACAGATGTGCTGCGCGCGAAGGAGTCACGTGCGCATGTGCAAAGATGCACGACATGGAAGGGGGGAATCGTGCGCACATGCGCAGATGCATGGCACGCGAGGGGGAGTTGCATGTACATGTGCAGGAGGCGTGGGGGGGTGTTCCAGCACGCATTGCCCTCTGGGTTCTGGCACACAAGTGCGCGCAAGCGAGTACGCGCACAATTATCGGCACAGGAGCCGAAAAAGGTTAGCCAACACTGTTCTAGAGGATGTTATAGGATTCTAACAGGGAAATAACCAGATACTTATAGTATTAAGAACAAACCATACCAGATTTCTATCATAAGCAATTATGGTTTAACAGACATGTTTGAAAGAGGCCACATTAATGGTTATCTCCATCAATATTCTAGAAATTATCTGGTCTTTCCTCCTAGACTCTCCAACTCCCAGAAAGCTTTTAGTACTAACAGTGGGACAGATCATAGGAGTTGCCTTCTTTTTGTATTTATTTTTCAGTTTTTATTTAAGGAAAGTAAATCAAGCTTGAGTCCTGGTGAATTTATACATCCTATCGATGTAGTTTTTGAAGCTACAATATAAAATTATTTTTGTGACACCTTTATTCAAGGTGATTTCCCCCCCCCCCCCCCACGTCCTTATTTAACTTACAACCCTTGGAAGTCCTTAAGATCCTTCAATCCTGCTTATCTTGCATTCTCAAAGCAGATACTCTCAATTGCTGAGACTTTATAATTGTTCATATTTATCATAAGACATTTTTTGAGTATTCTTATCCTAAAAGGTGGGATGTTGTTTATAATAATAAAGAAATAATAGATGAATAATAAACCACACTTACAAAAGCACTGTTGAAATAATTAAAAACATACCCATCAATGCAATAAATTTTTCTAACAAATTGCACGTAATTAAAAAGTAATTAGATATCACTTGCAAATAATTATAGTTATTTAGGTGCACAAGTAATTACAGTTCCTAAACTTATAGACATTTATATACTATTACATACATTATAATAATAATTACTGGGAACAATAATTGTCTGTTCCTCCAACTACATAATCTGTCATTGTCCAATCCAATATTCAATTAATTTTCTACAATGAAGCTCATGTACTACAATGTAGCACATCAAGAACTAATTTGCCAAAAAGTGTTCTATCACACACAAGGAAACTTGTTTACTGTTAAGCGCTTATACAGAGCATTCTTTATGGTAACAATGCAAGGGCTGAGGGCTATCCTTTTAAATATTCAAAATACAATAAAAATTAACATCCCAAACAGGAAGTAGAGTAACAAAACGAAAACTAATACTGTGAGGATCGGCCTGGAAGACTGCACTTGCCAGAGCAAATATCTGCCACTGAAAAATTGCAGCATTTGTTTTTTTTGTAATATGTTCTGCATTAGGCTCACATTTTCAAAATTATACAAAACTTGTTGAAAACATGGGGTGTAGGTGTTTAGGAACAGAGAGTATGCTGGATACAGAAAGTGTATATGGCTTTGAATATCGTCAGGGTAGTGTTATGCTTGTCAAATTAATCACCAGCTAGTACAAATTTAAACTTGATTCAATAGGTCAGATACAGTAGGAAACCCAACCAAGAAAAGGAGTAGATTTTCTCCCTAACACCATTTATACTTAGAAACATCACTTACCTGATGGCTGTCTGAAGTTTTTCACAAAGGACCATGAAGACAGAGACAACATCATCACAGAATGACTCAGTGGTGGAATCTCCAAAGTAAATAAAAGGCATGCATTAGCAGCTTTAGATATATACTACACCAAAATTAGGCACATGGAATATCTTCAACCCTGGCAACAGGATGCATCACACAGGGATGTGGATGACTGGAATATGATATTGCAAGAAAAACTAGAGCCACTCTGTCAAGAATGTTACCAGCTCACAAATCAAATAAGTGACTATTTGAAATGCATACTGTACTGAGTGTGAATTCTGAAAATTTCTCTGTAGAGCATATCACTTCTAGTGATCATGTTAGCATATTGTACAGTTATAGAGACTATGGGAAGCAATTATGAGCTGATTTATAACAAATCTATTGGAATTTCAGATGTACTGTATCAACATACATTTGACCTGTTTCAACCTATACCAAACCTTTGAAAAAAAGATAAAACCAAGAGCTGAAATTTTCTTGGTATACGTGAAGTAATTTCTACCATTGTTCAGTCATTAGCTACATGAAACTGCTAGAAGCTATTCATATTCACTGCAGCCTTGTATGCTATAATTATGCTAGAATCTGACTCATGATTCCCAATCAGCTTCCCATCTCCCCTGACCAATGAAAATGGTAGTCTACATGCATAAAATACTACTTTGAAAAAACTGATATAAAATAGGAATACAAGCAAACTAAATATTGGAGCAGGGTCCCCAACTCCAGGTCCGCAGCCCACTTCCAGGGTGCATCCCTTTCAGAACCGGGCCATGCAAGATGTATATATCAGTGGCAGGGAATGTCTTTGTTCATGTCCTTTCAAATTTTGTCCTCAAATTCCTTTGGAACTGACCGAGAAGTTGATGAGAATTGAAACAACTCCAGAGTATAGGTAATCCTTAACTTAAGTCTGATCATTTAACAACTGTTCAAAGTTACAATAGCTTCAGAAAGGGAGCTTTGTGGCTCCTAACGCACTTCTGCCTGACATAAAACTTTGTGCGACCCACCCACAATCAAATGATCACAATCTGGGTGCTTGGCATCCTGTTCATATTTACAGCCGGTTGCCAAGTACCTCATGATCCTGAACATCTGAGCACTATTCCTGCATCTCGTCAAAGGTACTCCTTTCTGTCAATGGAGGGGAGCTGACATCTTCCCACAGGGAGCTGAAATGGAGCTTAAATCTTGATGATTAAAACTCTTATTTCTGTATCCTGCCAAAAGAGTTCTGTGTATCAAGGAGAACTGATATCATTTGGCAGGCAGCTCTTTCAGCCTACCAAAGAATATCAGTCCCTGGAGATGAAATGGAGATGAATTCTAAGCAGGATTTTCAGGTCCTGAGAAGAGAGACAGAGCAATAAGACCACTGAGTGCTTCAGATAAGTAGGGGAGGCCTGATACAGGTTTCTCTCCCTCAGAGGCTGAAAATCCTCCTTGGATTTCAAACAGGGAAGGTTTTCCGCTCTTGAGTGGAACCTCCCAAGGTTTCCATCATCCTCCCAGAGGAATCCTGTACTCCTTACCTGGGATGCCATCCATTTAATGACGACAATCGAGAGTGTTGGCACTGTGATCATTTGAACAAAATAGTCACATGAACAGTCACCTGATGTTTTGCTTAACAACCACTTTGCTCAACGACTGAGATTCCAGTCCTGATTGAGGTCATTAAGCAAGGACTCCCTGTATTAAGTTGACTACCTCCGGTCTTTTTTGTGAAAAAGGAAACAACACCATAACTTTGCATAAATATGAAAGTAATCAATAAATCATTTTGTCAAAATTAATTAACTGATACCTGAATTCTTGAAACCTTGAAGAACTCCTTGGCTTTCAGTCATCTATCAAAGAATAGATGTATTATCAATAACACAGTCAAAATAAAAGTGGCAATGGTACTCGAGACAAAATCTCTTACTTTACAATTTGTAGAAATTTGCTCCTGAAGCAGAAAAAAGTCCATATTTGTCTAGCTCAGATAAAACCTGATCTAGAGAAAGTGTCAGAGCCAGTAAAAAATTACCTTGACTTTTTTTTGGATAGGTTTTAATATTTGTAAAAACCTATTTATAAATTCAGTTTTGGGAGCATTACACCAACCCTAATTTAAGCATAAGCAGCAAAGACCAGTCCCATTACAGATGCCTGAGTGACTCACTGTATTTTCTTGTTTTTGCCGTAATTGTAGAATCAAATCACTCAACATCTGGCTGAGGGTTGCCCGTACAGCTGTATTAATACTCCGCTGGTGATAACTGGAAATGTAAGTTTCAATACAAACCTATTTGGGGAAAAAGGAAAAGAGACAATACAGTAATAGCAATACAATTAGACTGGCTAGAAGTTAATGTACAGGAGGTCCTCAACGTACGACCACAATTGAGCCCCAAATTTCTGTCGCTGTGAGACATTTGTTAAGTGAGCTTTGCCCTATTTTATGATCTTTCTTGCTACAGTTGTTAAATGAATCACTGCAGTGTTTAAGTCAGTAACACAGCTGTTAAGTGAAGCTGGCTTCCCCATTGACTTGGCTTGTCAGAGGGTTGCAAAAGCTGATAACATGACTCTGGGATACTGCAAACGTCATAAATGTGAGTCAGTTGTCAAGCATCCAAATGTAAATCACATGACCATGCCACAATGGTCATAAGTCACTTTTTTCAGTGCCGTGGTCACTTAGAATGGTCATCAAGTGAAATTTACAAGGACTACCTATATTAGACATGAATCACTATTCCAGATATCTATCAGTATATATAAGCATTTCTCTTTCTTTATTTTATCTTATTATACAGCTGAGTATTAAAGTCTCATTTCATAAAAATATATATAAAACAGAAAACTAATAGTAGTCACATTTTGGTATCTAGGTATTTTTAAAAAAAAAAACGTTGATAGAAGCTGCTTGCTTAGAAGAGGTTCAAGAGAGTGAGGAGGGAATAACAACTTCTCCCAAAGCAATTATGTGCATTAGAGATACATGACTGACATAAATCTAACATTGTGAATGAAAAAAACCCATAATCTAGCGGGAAGCACATTGTTTTATTAAACAGCTCAAGTTTCATTTCCAACTGATAGAGGATACTTACTTCAGCAATCTTAAGTACAGAACTTCCATTCAACTCAAATGTTGGAGTGTACGTTATGCAGAGCAATACCTACAGTTAAACAAATACAGCACAAAAGAATTTTAGATTGTTGATTCCCTCAATTAAAATCATGTTAATGGTAAAAAGTGATAACATCAATCTGGAAGCAAGTCTACAGCATATTTGTCTGTTATCTGACTGCAAAATCATACAACACATAGAGGACCATAATGTTAAAACCCAGAATAGAATCCCACAGTGTAGTGCAATGCAACATAACACAACGCAATACAATAATAATACATAATAAAAATAATACAATCCAAACAAAGGCAACCCTTCATTAAAAGATCTCTGAGTAGTTCAAAGATCTTGACATTAATTGTACCAGTCTTTTATAAGACTTTTATATACTGACTAGCAATTATGCAAACTGCTGTCTAGAGTGTTCAGAAACTATCAGCAGGAAAAAGTTTATAGTGCCAAGGATAAAATTATGAATATTTTAGCACTATCCTGATCCAACCTCTAATGGGGAAAGATCTACGGCAAAGGCAACCAGGAATATCTTCTAAAATAGTATATCTACCACACTATGAATTAAATTTACAGGGCGAAAACAGTTTTGTAACACTATAAATCAATGAAATGAGCTATAAGGGACGAATATGACAAATGCCTTGTTTTGCAAGGATAGTAAATGACTGCAATGTAGAAATCTGAGAAAATTAAGAATGCCTCTGCATGTAGCAAGTGAAAATGTAGATCCTATTTAAGCTTTGCTCTTGGAAGGAGACCAATGTAATAGAAAAAAATCCTCTCCACCATAACAAAGGAATGAATTTCAGTGACATCCATTGGCACAATTTATGGCATTTACTACCACTTTTTGGAATGCAAAGTCTAACCATGTCTGAATATTAAATACTTTGGATGATATTGTCAATTTTTAATTGATGTAGCAAGTGTCAGCTGTGCATTTGGCATTTCATAAAGAATGTAAAAAATGCACAAAATAAAAATCTTTATACAAAAATGGTTATATATTGTTTATGCTTCAGAGTAATTTATAATTGCCCTGGTTAGAAATCTAAGTGTCACTGCAGGTATTAGTAGTGAAATCCTCAAGTCCCAGGACACAATCCAAGAAAACATATAACATAATAATTGCTATTCATTCGTTCATCATATTACATGGCTACCATCTCACAAATGGTGATTCTGGGAGGTGTACAATTAAAAAAACTTGTAACACAGTCATGTAAAAACAGACATCAATTAAAAATATTAACATTATGATTAAAAGGCAAGAAGAGAGCAACAAATATTAGTAACAATGGGACCACTTCAGTGACTTATTCTTCCCTTGGGCTCCCCAGGCCTCTTGATATAATCATGTTTTGAGGGACTTACAGAAAGTTAACAAGAATGGGGCTAACTTCTCCACATTGTAGAGGTGCATGATGGCATAATTGTTTAAATTGTCCTATTTTTCACTGACAATCCTGGAAGGTCAGTGAGTGACTTTGTGCAAGCTGCTGTCAATGTGTCTAACTTACCCCAAAAGCTATTCTATAAAAAACTGAAGGAGAATGCTATGTACCAATGACTCCTAGAAGGAAGGTGGGGAATGAATCTAACAAGCAAAGACATAAATAAAACACACTTCTCATCTTTGTGCTTAAAACAACAACTAAACCAAGATTCAGTAAAACAGTGAAAACATGATTCTAATATTAGGCAGTAAATGACAAAATCTGAAGAAGGTAAATATCTCTTTTATCCATCCTGAATAAGTGGAGAATTTATATCCTTGAGTAAACAGAAAGATTTTGAGATAGGTCCTAAAACTCAAAGTGAAGCTGCCTCTTCATCTCCTTAAAAGAGACTGTTTTCCATTATCAATTATCAACATAAAATCCTAAACTGCACAATTTAAATCTGATAATTTGAAATGACAAGATATCCATATAAGGTCGTTGTATTATTGGGCTTCATGGAGAATAAAATAGATGCTTACACACTGGAAAAAGAATGGAAGTTACTTGAAGTAACTTTCCTTAAAATGTGGTCAGTTAAAGCCTGTTTTGCTTTAATTAAACAATATTAGATTCTTGTCTTGCACATGCCCAGAAGAAAGATTCCTTCAGTACTGAATGGCCTTGGTAACATTGTAGATTTGAATCATAGCTGGAGAGATTTCTGACATAAGAAAAAAATATTGTTTTTGACTTCCAAAAAAAGGAATATTACCCTGATGGATTCTCAAAATCAATAAGATAAAAAAAATCTGATTTTATTAAATAGAAAACTATATTCCTACAACTGAATTTGGCAGTATTTTCAAGCACTTGTATACTGGCAATCAGCACTTAATATAATTTGAACTTTTCATTTTCAAAATAATTGCAGAATGTTAAAGAACCAGTTTTGTAAAACAGCAACACATTTCAGTTCAAAAAGTAACTTGCAGTCTCTCAAGAAATAGTTAAAGTCCTCAGATTAAAAGAGTAGGATTTGTATTCTTGTTATTTTCAAAATAGCTGTCCTGGAATAAAGTATTCTGTATTTGCAAAGCTGCCAATCTTTCAATTTATTCAATCTGGAATCACAGTTATTTTTAGAAACTTTGGAGGGAGAGGAGATTAATAGCCTAACATTGGCCCAGCTACAATTTTAAGAAATCTCTACCACATGAAAACCTGTTATAGGAGAACATATTGCTCAAAAGCATACCATCTGTATATGAAGTTTGCAAAATTCATTGCACCAAATTCCTAATTCTTTTCCCCATATTTATCTGATTATCTGCTGCAGTGACAAGTAGATGATATGAATTCAGTACTGTTAAATGAAATAGTTAACTTACAAATAGGCCTCATATTATCTAACTACTTCTACTCAGAATAAATATTTTTCTAGTGCCAGAAAGCTACCACAATTCACATTCAGTGGAACATGGATAAAATACTGTTGCAATAATTTGATGTAATAATGGTATATGAGAAAGACATGATAAAGGGAGCAAAGAGATACTGCATAGGAAATGGTCAGATAAGAGGGGATACTGTCCACAGCTGCATAATGGGCTCAGAAGAGATCTTCTCTAACTTCTCAGACAGTAAAGGAGACAACAGGAGATTTGTACCTGCACACTTGCCAGAGTGATGTTAGTTAGCCTTCTCGGATAAACCAGACAGGAAACACAGCCAGATGAGATACTTTATTGTGTGGTTACATTAACAGAATCTTGCAAATCTGAAAATTGTCTCCTTTACAGCTTAAGAAGTTAGGGAGGGTCCCTTCTGAACTTTCTTCTCTGCCCATTGTGCAGCTGTGTTTCTTCTTATCTGACCTATCCTAGGCAGCATCTCTTTGCCCTATTTCATAACCAACAGATATAAAAATATATACCAAGAATGGGTAAGAACTGGGTCTCTCTCTATCTCTCTCCCTCCCTCCCTGCCTAGTCCCCTAGATTACAGTTGATATTGTAATTGTAGTTTCCCAACATTCTGATTTTGCTCTGACTTGCATCTATGGGAGGGACTATTCCACATTATTCAGAAGCTTCTCCCACTGTTTACAAATACTATTTGTAATCCTATGTACGCTGAATGCAACAAACCACTTTAATCAGATGGATTGATATGCTGGATGGAATGGAGAGCAATTTTAATTTTCTGACATAATTACATATGGTATTCCCAAGAATCTCTAAACAGATATCTTTACAGATAATAAGCATTGACCAAGGTCTAAAAAGGCAATATAATTTAACAATTTAACAATAGAATTGTTAAAGTTAGATTCTGTCCTCTGATTGAAGCACATCTGTGCCACCCACTAAAAAAAAGCAAAATAAACTGGGAAATATGTATACATACGTAAATACGTAAGAGTTAAATACTCCTTCAGTGTACACAGCATGATATGTTTAATTATGAAGAGGATGAACACAGAGCTTTATTGTGCACTGGAGCTGTGAAATAGTTTTTCCAGTGATTAGAAACAATTACTCAGAGTGATGGATGCTTAAACGTTTAGACAAACACTTATAAAGGCATGGAATAACTGTAAAGCATGTGATCTATTGGATGTTCCCAAAAGAAGGAATACATTAATCCACCAGGCTAAGACAGATATCAGCCTAAAGCAAGAAAAATGTCTGCTTAGGAACAGCAGAAAGAAGATAATATTCATCCCGCGGTGGCGCAGTGGTTAGAATACAGTACTGCAGGCCACTTCTGCCAGTGACCTGTAATTTGGCAGACTGAATCTCACCAAGCTCAAGGTTAATTCAGCCTTCCACCCTTCCTGAGATGGGTAAAATGAGGACCCAAATTATTGGGAGCAATATGCTGACTCTGTAAATCTCTTAGAGAGGGCTTAAAAGCACCATGAAGCAGTATATAAGTCTAAGTACTATTGCTATTGTTATCCCTGAGTCTGGGTATAAAATTCCTTAATCAATGATAGGATTATGTAATATTTTAAACGGTGGGGGAAGAGAAGAAAAATGTAGCATGTTAACTTTATTGTCATTTGTAGATATGAAATGCCTGTGGCTGAGACAAAAGAAAAAAATAGGTGTTCAAAGCATGATATTCTGTTTTTTCCTAAAAGTGAAGTAAGTGGAAGTGTCTTGTTCTTTACCCAGGCTTCTTCACATGACTACAGGAAACAGAAATCATCTCCTAATCCAGCCCCAAGCCATGACTTTGTCAACATCCATAGATGAAAACAAGAGGGCTGGTTTTGTGAGGGTTTTTTTTTTAAGAAAAAGAACCCCATAAGGTTGCCTTGGATGGGATCAGGCTTCTTCAGCAAAAGCAGACGAGCAACTGGAACTGCTACCAAATGGACCCTGCAGTTTATTCGTAAGAAGTCACAATGTTCTCGAGATATTTGAAGTGAGTGAGTTCAAAATTAGTGGCAAAAAAATTCTTATTGGGAACTTGCCATAACATAGAGCTGTGTTTAAGAAATGTCCCTGGTTCCCAAGGGCTACAAAAATTGTACTCCTGGCTTTTACCTAGTCAGACTCTCATAAATATTTTTGAAACAGGGTTTGGGTGTGGATGTGCAATTTTGATACAATCTTGTAATAGGCTACATACACTTTGTATTGTTCCTGCAATTAATATCTATTTTTATAGCTAGTAAAATAATTCTTATTTTTCTACTGCAACTTGTTACCAGGGACACTATATTCTTAAGCCGCAGAGAAGTGATAGCTTATATAGACTTTCACAGTTTCAAAGTAACTTGCCTTTTTATGTTCCAGCACCCAAATGCTGCACCTTTGTAATAATGATCACTTAGCAGAAAAATGTGAATGTTAATAGCTCCAAAGTATGTAAAACCATGCAAATTTTGCTACTAATTAAATAAAATTAATTGGACCTGAAGGATCACATTACCTAGCCCAACAAAATTAATGCTTAAAAATGGTTAAAAATATGAAGAACAACCGCAACTGGGAATAAGCACAATATCCGCATGAGTAATCAAAGTGTCAAAATGGCAGTTGAAGCAGCATTATTGAATGCTGCAATTTGGACATCTATGTGCTACCAAGGCAAAGACAACTGTGTTGCTGTGTTCTGCCATTTTGACTCTTCTGTCCCTCCCCACCTGGTAAATGCAACTCAACACAGGCCAACCAGAGCTGCTTTTCTTTCATTAATGGCACTACTGTTGTTTTATTTATTTATTTTTATTTATTTATTTAAGCGATTATAAGATAACAGGTATAAGTATAAACATAGTTATGAATACATGAAATGGATTCATATAAGAAAAATAAAAAGAAACAGTAGGACAGGGATGGTAGGCACGTTGGTGCGCTTATGCACGCCCCCTACAGACCTCTTAGGAAAGGGGTGAGGTCAATAGTAGACAGTCTAAGGTTACAGTTTTTGGGGTTTGGGGAAGAAACCACAGAGGCAGGTAGAGTTGTTAGCAGACTTGCTATCCATGGTCTGGATTGATCAAATGGATTGCTCAGTATAAAGCTAGTTTGGTTCTGCAATGGGAAACTGCCTCAGAGGTGACATTTATACATCTTCTCTAAATGCAATATTTCATGTACTTCAAATGCCCAAATATACCCCCTTTAAGTCTCTAGATTCAAGATTGTGGTATTTCAAGAAGCACTTTTAAACAGGGACTTGGGAAATGCCAAATAATTTATAACAGCTATTTAGAGTGACTAAAAATACTTTAGCTCCTGTTTTGCCAGTCTGACAGAACAAGGAAGTAATTATAAATGACATTTGACATTTCCAGAGCAAACACTGTAATGAGTAGGAGAGGAGATTTGCAAACTCCGAATGGTCCACCTTGCTGAAACAGAAATGTCTTTCAGTATTGCAAAGCCAGTCTTAGCACCCTGAAGTATCTTAAACCTCATCAATTTGTAGCTATACAAAAAAAATAAGAAATATTATGAGCTTAAATGTGGCTTAGTAGAGCATTTACTTTATCTCCCATCACAATCTGATATACATATAGTAGATGATATGCTATTGTTCTCAAGGCTATTTTTTACCAGAATTCACTGCAGTTAAGTACTTGATATATTAACATGCTATTATTTTTTGAATATCATATTTTGAATGGGGGAGGGTCTAGAAGAGAGAGGGAAATCTTACTGAACACACCAGTATTATTTATATCTAAACAGGCAAAAGTAGGATCAGAATATATTTGTCACAGCAAAGTTGAATCTATGAAAAGATTTACATGGAAGAAAATCCAACAGAATCTGTTCCATTGTAATGTAATTAAATTTCACTGAGTATGAAAAGTGACTGGACAATTCCAGTCCAATAAATAACATAAGAATCCTATTCAACACAGAAAATCAATAACAGTGCATCTCTACTTCCATTCGGTTAAGGACAGATTAATGTTTCTTTAAAGGGACAAGCAACTAATACACTCAGCAAATAAATGCAGGTATTGATTGACTGATGTGCCATCAAGTCATTTTCAACTCCTGGCGATCACATAGATAGATTTTGTCCATGAAAATGCAGATAAAAACCATTCTTATTTTATCCTACTCCTGTCTAGCTAACTGTTTATTCACTTTGTAATGAAATGTTTATTCCATGTCTGCATGACGCAGGAGACCTACTAAATTTATGAAGATTAATTATTCCAGAGTCAGGGTAAAAAAACAAAGAACAGTTTATCAGTGTATATAGTCATCATCTCAGTCCAGAGATTCTTTATCACTTTAATTAACAGTAAAGAAGTAATAGCTCATAAATACTAGAAAAGGTCACTCCTGACATTGATTCAGGGAAATAGTTGAGCGGGGATTAATTAGTTATTTTCATCTTTCTTTGCATGCAGCTGCTTTCTCAGCACTTTTACATTTGAGGATAATGAAGAAAGCTGGAACAAGCCAAACCAAGGAAAAAAGATACCCAAAAACCCAATCAAGTCTCTTCTCTATCAGAAAGTTGCCAATTTTCTTGTCTCCTGGAAGAATGGCTTCCATGTTCACAATTGAGCAGTTTTACCGCTAGGTTGATAAAGTGAGCTGGAAAGTTTATGTCTACTGAGCAATTTTTGCAGGCATCTCACAGCCCAAAGCTGATACTATTAACATAAAATGAATAGATTTCAAAAAAGAAATTGTAAATCTAGCTAATTGATTATAGCAAATCCTAAGCAGAGCTTTCAAATCAATCTTTTTGACTTGGTGACACATCTAGATTTTTCAGAAATTATTAAGGACACCATTACCCAATAAATACTGCAAGAGGAAATGGCACTTTGAATCATAAAATGTCTGCTGTGATGGACAGTCACAAAACACCAATGTCAAATAAAAACTAAAAGACGGAGTATATAACAGAATCGACATCTTAGCTCCAAAATACACATTCTGTTTCAGATTAATCCCAACACAGGAGGCTATAAACCTAATTCCCGGAATGTAAAAAACAATGCCTTAATCCAGGGCTGTCAAACTCCCGGCCTGTGGGCTGGATGCATCAGGTGCTGGCCACACCCACATCCAGTTTAGCGAAGGGGAAAAAAGTCCCGATATGTCACGTAACACCACCGTGATGATGTGTGTTTGATACCCCTGCCTTAATCACTCATTGTTTTTTCAGTCAGAACTGATTGCCCATAAACATACTTTTCTTCTGGACCTTCTTTTCAAAATAATGTGAACAAGTCACATTTATTGACCTGCTTTCCCAAATTCCTGAAAGGCTGCCCATAGACTTTCCTCATTTCTTCCATGCTGGGTTATGCGTACATCACTATCTCAGCCCTTTCTCATTCACTTCATGGATCACACCCAGAAAACTTCCAGTCCTACAAAGATTCCACTTCCAGTAACTAGATGTTATTCGGTTTTTCAGGTTTACGCTTTTGAAGAAGCATGACATTCATAGAACTAATCAGATCTGGCCTATCCAGAGAACAGCTGAAGTGCCTTGGAATTCTCTGCAGGAATAGGCATTCGTTACCGATAACATTCCTCAGTAATAATCAAGGACAGCTTGAATATTTAGAATTATATTCTCAGATTTTCCATAGTTTTGAAAAGCTAAAGCTTAATTGTTAATTGCATAGTAGACAAGGAATATTAGATTTAAGCTTTCTATTTGTGAAGTTTCCTGGATATTCTTACTTTTCTAAATTTAAAAATATTAGAAATAAGGATTTGAGAATTTAAGCAAAATTCAATAAATTTTCATTTGAAAACACTGACTTTGAAAAAAGCAGAAAAGAACATTCTTGTCTTTGGAGTATTCTAAAGTCCTTGTCAGGTGTGAAAAACCAGGTCCTCATGTGAAGGTCCAATTAAATCGATTTACTACTAAAAGCCTTTGACTAGAATCTTCTCAACTAATGTTTAGAATCTGCTTGGAATTAGACAAGGGCCAATGAAATTTGGGTGGGGTGGTTTGGACTTAATTGTGGCTAAGTAAGGATTCCAGATTGATCCCTTTTCTAACTCTGCTTCCAGGTTCTGTACTCCTTCTCCAATCCAACATAACACTCTAGAATAACGAACATACTGGTGGCTTCTGAATTGATAGAAAGGAATGGCAACCTTTTCAATTATTCTACCTTAAAAAAGCTATTTCAATTCAATCCCTTTCAACCATCCTCTCACTTTTAAAATCAGAGTTAAACTATGAAAAAAATGGGTTTCTTTGAGGAAGTTGAATATCAAGACAGCTCACTGTACTATGTTTTGCACTGAATTCAAACATTTAAAATAATGTGAAATGGACCTCTTCTGAACATAATTGTGATGTACCAATGTAAAAATTACTGCATGTGTGAAAGGCAACATAGACACATGCTTCAAACATGATCCCAGAGAAAAGCTTTGGAAGATATGAGAGCACAAATTCACCCTTTTTTTCAAAACTTATATAGTCTCGATAGGTAGAATGACATATGCATCCTACCGAACGGAAGTACACTATCCTAATTTTATTTTTCTCCAGACATGCAGTCTTCCAGCAAGAAACTGCCATGGTAACAGTTAGCAGAACAAGGTTGTATTGATATTTTTCTCATTTCCAATGTATATGGCTGCTTGCCAGGTCAGCACTACCACTAATTTAATTCACAGTAATGAAACTGTATGTCTAGGAGTAGCAGAGTGCATTCAATATTTACAATTTGCACATATAGATTCAGAACTTTGACAGAGATTTGAAACTAAACATTTCTTCCACAAAAGTGAAGGACTATTGAAGAGCCCAATTTTTTTTTCTTTTTCTCTTTTTTAAGGGAGATAATACAGTATAGCCAACTATACAACTAGGCTAAATTACTTTAGCCTAGCAAACAACTAAAAGTATTCTCTACCTTTGTTTATTAAGGACAATGATGATTCTGATTGTCTCTGCCATTGGCAAGCATAATTTATAGCTCCTGAGCTTGGAGGGAAGTCCACTTTGTTTCTCCCTCATATCTGAGTGCAGTCTGGAAAACAACACTACCTAAAATGACTCTATTGGATCCACTGCCTTAATTTCAGGACTCATCTGAAATTATAAATTTCATGGTTTTCAATGTCTAGCCCAGTTTTAAAAATTTTCTCCTTGTTCCCCATATTTAAATAACAAAAATGAAGAGAGTTCCAAAACCTTCAATGCCTTCACAATGTTTGTGTTATAATAGTCCCAATAAAGGTAGTCATCTGGCTATGATTTGGCTTGGATTTGGCTTGGATCTGTTGCACCCTCACCTAGCCAGAAGACACTAGTTGTGGTTAGTAAGCCAAGATTGGTTTGAATATAAATAATGGTGTATATAATTATTCTGTTTGCAAAGGGCACTTAGCTTTGTCTGTTTGGTCATCAACATGCATAAAGCTCTGCCTTGTAGCTGTACCAGCCTACAGACTTTCAACTAAAGGAAGATTATCTTTTACATGAATAAAATATAATGCAGATGATGTCCTTCAAATCCAGGCTTAAAATAGTAAGGAATAATCCAACTGTGTCACAATCATAAGAGCTAGCTTTGTACCGTGGCGTAAAGTAATTCAGTCAGGGGACACAACTGACTCCAGAACTGCAGAGTTGAGTCAGATAGGAAGCCGGTCCTGCGAACAAGCAAGTATTGACGTCTGTAAAATACTAACCTTCATCACTTCTACCTGCAGGTCCTCATTGAGAGATGGAGTCACTCTGACTGCGTTCAGCATTTGATTAAGCAACTGCTTGTCATCAGAGTCAGTTTCCATGGATACAAATCGTTCATCAGACAGTAGCTTCTGCAAAGAAAAATGGAATTGTTTAATTTCAGAGGTTCTCCGTTTGATTCTCCCATAATGTTTTTATAAAAATAATATTTACTAGCAAATTACCTTGCTTTTCCAAATGATATAACAGGGCAAGTTTTGGTGGAATAGTAAAATCTATTTAACGCATGCAATGCCTATCACAAGATGCAATGAGCCTCACGTTTCCTATTGTAGTTTGAAGAGGATGTTCAAGTTATGTTTCAGATAAGGCAAATAAAATCAGAAGATGAGTTCTAGCTCAGGGATGGGGAGACATTTTCACGATTATCCAACCTAGAAGATTCAACCTTGCCCAGAAGAATTAAGGATAAGTTAGTTTGCTAACCAACTGACAGAAAACTGGCAAATCTTAAAGGCAAGTGCAGCATTTAATTTTGCCCTCGAAATGCAGAGCAATGCATTCATTCGATACTTTCGGACTAGAATTCAGGATTTTTCTCAAAAAAGATGAATTGTTAAGTTTCTCTTCTTTCATACATTTAGATATGGTTTTTTTCATCTTATAAGCACCATAGCAATACTTGTCCCAAATGGAACATCTGTAACCATATTTTGGGGTAACAAAGACTTTTGTTTAATGGATTCATTAGAGAAGTATATGAGGCCTACAGCACTTACCAGAGATGTCCTTTTGTGTAGGCTTCACAAAGTCCACCTTTCATTTAGTGAGATGAAAGGCTTCTTCTTGCTCCATAAATATTCACTGCAGCATTGTCCCTCAACTGGAAGTGTGTCAGTGTACAACTCCCAAGAGAGCTGGCTGAGAATGCTTTAAGCAGATATATATTGAGAGTATCAAATCTGAGGAGGGATACATTACAACCAGGGATGCGATGGCTCAGCGATTAAGACACTGGGCTTGTCGGTTGGAAAGTCTACAGCCCTGGTTTGAGACCTTAGCATTGCGCGAGGGGGAGAGCTCCCATTACTTGACCACCTAGCAGTTTGAAAGCATGCAAATGCGAGTAGATAAATAGGTAGAAAAGTAGCCGCATTCTGTGCATCTTTGGCAACTAGTCATGCTTGCCACATGACCACAAAATTGTTTTTGGACAACGCTGGCTCCCTTGGCTAGGAAATGGAGATGAGCATCACTTCCTAGAGTCGGACACAACTGCACAATTGACCTTTACCTTTACCACCTGTAAAGATTTTGCCCAGGATTAATCCTAATGCATAGTCCTGCTTATCTTCCATATCGTTTTATGGACCTGCATGCTTTGAAAGTGTATAATCAAGCTTTCGTATCATTCACTTTTCCTGTCAACTGCTTATTTCACTCAAAAAATCCAAATCTGGTCAAACGTTAGCTACCTACCTGCATCCCTGCTAGAGCCTGCTGTGCCAGTTTCATATTCTTGCTCTCCAAAGCAAGTTGCAACGGAAGGAGACACTTCTCCCTAGTGAAAGAGAGGTTTCTTCAGAACTCAGAATCAAGTAGCTTATATTTTTATAATTAATGTTTCAAAGTTCATTTTACTTGTACTGTAGCCTCCTTTTGATCCATACATGAATGACAAAGGGAGAGGATGCAGCTACGTTGTTAGCAATCTCTTCACTGGGATCATTTGTTCAATCATAGGCAACAAAATTATACAATTCCTATAGTTATTTTCCTCTTTGGGGCCCTTTTCTTCTCTTTTTCTTTAACTGATATCAAGGGATAGATCCAGTGGTAGGATTCAACTGGTGTAACAACCGGTTCAGTGAGTAAGTGCTTTGCGCACATGCGTGTTTTAAAAACAGCCATTTTCAGCTCTAAAACTTACCTTCTGCTGCAGCCTCGGTGAGTAAAACAGCTGAGGCGCGGCAATCCACCATGCCATGCAAATCAGCTGGACTTCAAAACAAGGAAATAAAGAATAGACTAGGGCTGGGGCGGGGCCAACTGATCACCGGAACTACCGGTTTGTCCGAACTGGTCCGTACCGGCTGAATCCCACCCCTGGATAGATCAATAACCCATTTTAACTGTGATTAAGCAAGACAAATTTGACCCAGGATTTAAAGTTGAATAGAACATTTTGACAAAGACATAAAATATCTATGTTGTGTGTATCAAGAAGATTGTTTGTTACACTTGAGTAGAACAGTTTTATAATGCATTTTAGAAAATTAGATGACTTTTTTTTTAACCCAATGGGTTCTTCTGACTTCAAAACTGTTATTCTCTTCCATTACAAAGAGAAATGATCTCCTCACCAAAATTCCATGTAGTCAATAATTTCTGCAAAGTTCTTGAACTCTGTATAGTAATATGGAATTCCTTTGTCAACATTTGGGTAGGAATTTTTTATGCTTTTGCACAACACAAAACCTGTCTTGGATGATGTTCACTTTTAGATTATAAAAACAACCCTTATAAAAATTAGATTCCAGCTTGATATGAATATATTGCAAAACCATCAATCAATGTATAATAATCAAATGGAATATTGCTTCAGCATCTGGATACTCTGTTAAGAGTATGGATAGGATATTTATTCAATTCATATTTCAATAAAGTCAATTTAATTCTAATTTTTTAAGCCTGATAGTGATCAGAATTCAAATACAGTATAGTTTTCATACTTCTTAAAAGTTGGAAATCAGATTTTTTTAAAGTCATGCATTAAGGGAAATTACAGATTAGAATGCACACAATCTTGATCTGTTTTTTTTTTCTTAATATGCACATTTTTAATATACATATGAAAAATAATATATTTATCAGGAAAATGCATATCAAAATAATTTGTTATAATAAAAGAATTTATTAGAAATAAATTAATAAACTTTTATCTAGAATTTTACTAAAACATTTACTAATATGCAAAATGGGCTGGAACAACTTTGTATTTCAATAAATGTGAAAGCTACAGCAAACTGATTTGGAGAATGCTATAGCAGTATTGACAGCATTGTTCATATGTTAACAGAGAGAAATTCCTCATAATGTTATAAACATAAATAATAAACAGTCTCCTGTCTTTCAATGATATCAAAGAGGTATGAAAAGCAGGTAATTCATTTCATGAAACAATATGGCTCTCTTTGGCCAACAATTTTAGCTAAAAGTTCATGAGATATAATCAAAGGGAATGGGAATTTATCCATTCTTATTTTCAACATCAATAAAGCTGGATTATTCAGGCAAGGACTCAAAGATCCAGCATTCAAACCTCTACCCCTACTACTACAAATGTAAAATACCCTAACATCTGATTTGTGATGCTAGTAAATCCTTAGATATTAAAGTCTATGGGTTGGATTTGAAAGGATAATACGAGAAGATGATTTCTGAACCCATTCTTCCTTTCTAACATCGAGTGTAAAAAAAGAACACAGCAACGAAGCAAAAGCAGAAAAAAGTACATTCTGAACACGTTTGGATATTCTAGCTTGATTCTACTATATTTATTGTGCCCTTAGAAACAAAAATCTCTGTTGCCACTATTATTACTGTATGGCAATCATCTAGACATCAATCTGGCAAAGGAACAAGTAAATTCTAGCAAAACTGATGTAATGCATTACAACTACAATCCACAAATACACTGATTGTCAGAAAACCCTTCAGATAAAGATACATTTTAATGGATAAAATTGGTTTATTGGTAAACTATGGAACTAGTTAGGTTTAAAAAATCTTGAAGACTATTAGATGGAAGCAGAGAGATAGAGGAAACTAATTTTCTATTAGTGGTCATCTGAAATGTTTGTCCTTATTTGGACCTGAGTACAGCATTGTAGGGAAATAGATTAAAAATCACAACCTAATTCAATTAGTTAACCTCTTAGCCGAAGAGGTTTTAACCGAAGCTCTGATTTAGCCAAAGCTCTGATTAATGTTATGGGACCTTCTTAATTCCCATCACAGTATTTAGCAACATTAAATACCAATTAGATACTTCTTGCCCTTATCAGCTAAAGTTTTATCCCTAATGTCTTCATTTTACAATTTGACCCATCGGATGATTCCACTAGCTCCAAAATGCTAGAATTTGAATTTTAACACTGCAATGGGGAATAAAAAATTGAACCAAACAACTATAAAATAGGCAAATGAAGTATAACTAAAATAGTTTGGAACTGTAAAATGGACAAATGAATTATAGCATAAAATTTCTAAAACCCCAGCCTACTTCAATTGACATACATAATACAAGTCTAAGAACATCTTTGGAAATGTCCATTCCTTTGAATACAATCCAATTACAGTTGTTACTATGCCTTCAAAGCAGTGAACAATTATTTCATTCTTCTTACTGAATAAGCATTTCATTTATCATTGTGGCTATACATACTAGGAGCAAGGAGACTCAGGTTCTACTCTACGTTTAAGCTATGGATGCTCATAGGGTGATTTTCAGCCACATGCTTTTTCTCGGCTCAACCTAGTTCACAAAGTTGTGTTAGGGGGGAAAATGGGAGAAAAGAGCACTATGGATGCTACCTTGAATTTTTTTAAGGAACAGAGAGATATAAGTCTAATAAACAATACATAAGGGATTGTCTGAATTAGTCAGATTATCTAAAGTCAGATTATTTAAAGGTTCAGACTAGTTAAAGTATTTGAAATTAAGAAAGTAAAAAGTAGAAACTGAAACAAAGTTTGTAAAAATTATTTTAATGGAAAGCTGTCAAAGTTTACCAAATCATCTTGGTAAATGTTAAAGCAATTGAAGGGAAGCCATTGTTGATGCATGAAATAAGGACATGGGGAAAAGCACTTCTAGAGGCACAATCCTGGCAGAAACCCAGGCGAAAAGCATTAGAAAACTAAAAGTGAAAGAAGGAAATTAAATTGCCTTCATATTTTTTAACAACCTGAACCAATTTTACAAAAGTTGCACTCAGCTCCCATGGCCTTTACCCACCTTCTGCAAAAGCTCAGGCAATCCTTAAAATTGCCTATCTTGCTTTATTAGAGCAGAAAGGTAGTTCTAAACTTAGCTTTTATTATACCACATAACCTGCAGATGTAAACCAAAGCAAAAGCAACTATTGACATTCTCTTTTTTAAAAAAAATCTAGGTAATCTAGAACTACAGTATTAGAAAATGTTGTCCAAAGCTAAAGGAAATGACACAACATTTCAGAACATGACTTTCTTCATAAGTGTGAGGGAACAAATGCCATATGGCTAACAACCAGGGGTGGGATACGACAGAGTTAACTACCGGTTCAGGATTTACGAGGTTCGGTGATTTATGATGTGGTTTCCTGCACGCACACCTGTAAATTGTCGCCTGTAAATCATCATCAGCATGCTGCGTGCAGAGAGGCAGCCTTTGAAACAGTCCTCTTTTCCTGCTTTTTTAACTGCAGCTGTGCCTCGTTCTACAGCTGAAGTTGAAAAATCAAGAAATAAAGATCAAGTAACAGCCCGGGTGGGCGTGTGGGCAAAAACATCAGCAGACATAGAACCAGTTCTATGTCTGCTGCTCTCCAGAGCTACCGGTTCCACAGAGGTGGACAGAATCAGTAGAAACCCACCTCTGCTAACAATTATAAGACAAATTCACCATGTAATGGTGGTGTAATAAAGAAAATTCTTTCTCCTTTTTTTCATCTATTAGAGCAGAGGTCTTCAAACTTCAGTCCACAAGTCTTAAAGTTGCCAAGTTTGGGGACCCCTGTATTAGAGCCATAGTTAAAAGGTCAAGAAATAAATTCATACCGAAAATAAGAAATCTTGAAGTCAATTTTGCTCTCACACAAAATGATTATATTTTTATCGGCACAATACTTCCTACAGAAGGAAATTTCAAATGACTTGGAGGCTATTACCAGTTATGAAGGAAGCTCTTCCTTGCTTCTGTTTTAATATTGATATGTAGTAATAATTATAACACATGGCTAAAAACTGGAAGTCTGTATATTTTAGTCCTGCCTTAGGCACACAGTCAGCTGGGTGACCTTGGGCCAATTAGTTTCTCTCAGCCCTAAGGAGGCAATGGCAAACCTCTTCTGAAGAACCTTTTCAGTCCAGGCAACCTCTGAAAATAGGACAGAAGTGTGTATGTATATGTATATGTATGTATGTATATACACACACATATATCTTCTGTTCAATTGTGTCCTATACTTATATTTCTACAAGTTGCACTTCCTCTTCCATAAATGCTAATAAGTAGCCACTTAGGATGGACTTTTATCAAAATATTTTTATCAAAATAGCGGGACAGCATTTCACTCTATTGTAGATCAGTATCAATCCAGAAACAAAGCAAATAGGAAATAACAAAGAAGGAAAGCATGGAGATACATTTTGTGCCATTCTCCCTAACCCAAGGTCTTCTAACTATAAGAAATATGTCAAAGCTATAGCCCCAAAGACAAAAATATATCTAGAACTTCATGACGGATCTGTAATGTTTGCTCCACTGCTTCTATAGTCTTAATCCTGCTACTATTATTACCTAATGATAAATGTTTCCCAAAACTTGCACATGCATCATACATCATTATCAATAACACTATTAGTTATGTTTATGGCTTAATGTGTTGTATGAGCCCAGCTACTATGACTGAAAATATGGTTTATGAATAAGCCTGCCCAACATTGGTTCATTCCACACACTAGGATTAAACAATATATTAACCAAGTCATTTTTTCCTATGCAAGAAGGGGGCATCCAGTGCAAAATTGGTGTCTACTTTCAAACAATTTATTAGAAAGAGAGGCATAATTCATAATCTCTTCTGAGCTTTTAATTTCACCCATATCCATTTCTTTACATATTTTGTGGCATTTAGACTTTTATAAGCTTTGAACCATGGGGATTTTGTAGAATTGTCTTTCTCTGATTACGGAATTACTATTACCCAAAAAAAAGCAATAACAATGTGAATTAATGATGGCAGCATTAATTGGGATAGCACTGGAATGCACTTCACAAGGGCACTTTAAAAGCTTCTAATTTAATACCTTCATTTCTTTTCTCCTTCCCCCATTACAATAGATGTGATGTTCTTGTTGATTTTGGGGGGTGAGCTTTTACAGAAGTTGGGGGAGAGGAAAAGGATGCCCTGACAAACACAACATTTCACACTATATTTCAAGCAATCTATGTACTCAAGGATTGTTGAACATCTCAGAACCACAAATACATAACAATTGTGAGAAAATGAAAACTTGACCAATGGGACAATTTGCTTTTATCTTAGTTCCTAGCAGTGCTACACTGACTTCAAGAGTCAGCAAATGTAAAACAAAAAAGACTTTCACTCTTTCATTTCAAATGTCACTCATAAGCGAAGAATAAAAAAATGTATTTCCTACCTTAACTGATAAGGAGGGATCTTTGTAGTAGCATCCAGAGATTCTAATGTTTCTGGATAGAAAAGGGACAATGAATTGTTTCAGAAAGCATCCAGCATGGAATTGAAAACATACATCAATATATACAGTCTTATGCAACTTGAAGTCCCATCTTGCTCAATCAGGATTATCCCAAATTAAAATTGTTCAAGTTGTACACTGCAACTACACATATATAGACTGACATGAGCAGGTATTCAGGTGTTCAGAACTAAATTAAAATCACCTTTCCCAAAATAAATTATTTTATAGGCTCTGTTCTTCCTCTTATTTAGGTCTACTTTTTCCTTGGTAAATTCCCTTTCCATATGGTACAATAAGATATCTCAAATCTTGTCTCTTTAGCTTAAATGATACCATTTCCTAACTTCTATATGAGCTTATTATGCTTATGTAAGAAAATGCACATGAATTATTGTTTAATTAATCTATCAAACTCAAATCTTAAAATAAATAAAAGTACAGTTTTATGATCCATGTTACTTTTTATTGTTTGAATCAGAAGGTTTTACAAACACTAATTTAATCTGAAGTGAATGCTATCCATTATTTAAAATCCTCCCTAACGTATTTTTCTCTAACTGGTAAGTGAAAAGAAAATAATCCATCCTATGGATAACCCCATTCCTAGCTCTGAATAAAAAAAAGTGAATTATTTTAGCACAAGTTGATGCAAGGATACTTAATTTATTTTAAAACCCCAACAGCGTAAACTTCTTAAATATATTTCAAGGAACATGTTAAAAAGACTATTACTCTATATATGAATAGCAGAGGCAAAACTATCGACCATTTTAAAGTTATAAAAATAGTGAAGCAGCCTAGCATAGAATGACATGCACATTTATATAGCATACTAAATTTATGTCATCACTGAAGAAAGTATATATTGATAAAAAGGTGGGAAGGAGGTACATTTTTCTTTAATCTACATTGTGTTATCTTGTTTGATCATTTTCTAATCAGAATGTCTTGTGTGTTGCAGGTTAGTAGAGGCCTGTATATGTATGTAAAATGCATGTTAAAAGGGGGCAGGGCTTTGATTACATCTTGACATTTTAATTTCCTCCCTGCAAAAACCATCACAAAATAGCTTAAACAAAGCTGTTGGCAGAATAATAAATTGCTAGGCCCTCACAGGATATTAAGCCAGCGACTTTATAATCCCGATCTATTATTGTTACCATTTTCCTTTTAATATTCATTACCTGCAGTTATGGAGATTGCAGTAATATTCCTGCTTGGTTTATTGTAAAGTGTCATTTATAGATCACCAAACCAAAAAAAATGGATTAAAAATGAACAATCCCAAAGGGATTGTAGCAATAGATTAAGTGTATGTTTCATTAAAGGAGAAAAAATATATACAACTTCCAGCTACAGCTGGAAAACAAGGGCTGGTTGTTTGCCAGGCTGGCCTGCTGCCAGATGCCAATTATTAATAGGCCCTGCTATCGCCATTCTACGGGGTTTTTGTCAAGGAGTCTTAGACAACCTTTGAATTATAAAAATTGCCTTCAAAAAGTCCTCTATGATAGTTATTTCATCAGAAAATGGATTCTTGCAAGGGAGAATGCATGGATACTCTGACTACCCCAACACTTGTAACTGGCTAAATTAAATCAGCATATAGGTAGTCCTCAATTTATCAGCGTATAGGTAGCCCTCAATACCATTTGTTTAGGGACCATTCAAAGTTATGATGGTGCTGACAAAAAATGACTTATGACTGGTCCTCACACTTACATCCATGGCAGCATCACTATGGTTACCTGACTGCAAACCAGATTCTTGGCAACTGGCTTGCATTTACCATAATAGCAGCTTCCTGTGATGGTCATTTGTGACCTTCCCAGTTGGCTTTGGATGAACCAAGTCAATGAGTAAGCCAGCAGGGAAAGTCACAAGAAACAGTCATGTGATGTCTCACTTAACAACCTTGGCAGAAAAGGTTATAAAATTGGGTGCAGTCACCTAATGTCTCACATGATAATTGTTTAGCAATGAATTTTCCTATCCCAACTTATGTGATCATAAGTTCAGAGCAACTTGTAGCATATTTCTGTTTTTATCATTTTCCTATGGACGCTTGACCAGTTCTGCACCTTAGGAGTAGAGGCAGTCTGGCCTAATGGTTAAAGCCATGCTAGGAGCACGGACACGGAAGTTCTAGCCCTTCCTCACGCACAGAAAGTGATTGGATGACAGACTTGTTGCCCAGAATATCAGAAGTTGCAACTGACTCCAAGGGACCAAAACAAAAACACAATCCAGCTTTCAGAATAAGAGTTTAAAGAAGAGCTAAAGAAATAAGCTTTAACACAATACATGGGGATTTACTGCAGCCGTAGAGGTAACTGTAAAAATATACTGTAGTATTTTTTCAGGAGGCAAGTGGTTTTCTTGGAAGACCTTTCTCTTGTCTCAGAGATGAAAAAGCTTCTTGGGTGAGAAGCGAAACGTCTTCCAAGAAAAACCAGAAAGTCCACTTGCCTCTTGGAAAAAAAAGGCACCTTTGGGACAACCATGACCTGCATGACTGAAAATGTCCGTAGATATATACTGGAGTAAATACACCAGTAAATACACCGGAGATGTGGGCGGAGGAGAGCCCATTGCCCGGAGAGCAAAGGATCCCTCGACCCGCGGAGCGAAGAGATCGACAGCCGAGGATGGACGCGACGCAAAAGCGCATTGACAAACGGCACAAAAACACCTCAGCCCCGGGGTTTTAAAAGGCAGGTTGGGCGATAACTGGGGGAAAGATGCAGCTGGCGCAGAAGGCATTGAAAAAGCAGCCCAGGAAGAACGGGTCGGCTTTCCTTGCTGGCGCGGAGGGGGTGGAGGAGGAAGAGGGAAGGTGCCTGCCGCCTGCCGCTCGCTTCCTTACCGCTGGCCCAGGTGCAACTCTCCTTGATCGCCTTGTATTTGCTCCCCGACGCTTCTTTCTGCAGCTTTTTTAGGATTTCTTCCATCTTGCCCGCCTTTTCCCGAGATGCCCAAAGGGAAAGGGAAAAGTCTCCGGGCCGGGGGTGCGGCGAGAGGGTCGGCGCTCAAGCACTACATCGGGGCTACGCGCAGCATCTTAGCGGCAGCTGTTGATGAATCATGCTAAGCTCCGGGATCGGGGGGAGACGACGGGGACACGTCACTCGGCGCGCTCCTGCCCCTCCTCGCCCGGCAGAGGGCAGGCGGTGACGGCAGCTCCCTGCGGTGGCGGCCCAGACCTCCAGCCACAGCGCCACCAGCGGGAGGGGGAGCCGGACGGGTCGCCGAGGGGCAGGACTGGGAAGCCGGCGTGAGCTTTGCTGACGTGGGGACCTAACCGTTCAGTTTTATTTAGCAAAAACGGTACTGGGTGAATCAGAGTTGCTATGGTCCTCTCTAATCCAGACATCATTTCCCCCCTATGTTAATAGCGTCATGCCGCCTCAGAATAAAAAGAGCGCACGGATCCAAAATACTGCAGCAGAACACTCTTTTCTCTCTTTGGCAAAAGCAATGGTGGGTTATATTCCCAGGGGTAAATAGAAGGCATGCCTAGGAACATACTTGACGCTAAACAGAGAGAATCAAGAGAATTTAATAATCTGAATAATCTAAAATTACCCTGTTATCATAGGAAAGCTTGCCAAGCTCTGCACTGGATAGTTTTAAGCGATTGTTTAATTGGGACTGACGAGAGTTGATCGGCGATAGACTCGTTTGTTGAATAAACAGGTTTTTGAGAATGGAAGAGAGGAATAGAAATAGGTTAAAACAGAGTCGTGCAATTAAAAAAAGCATCCTGCCACCTCATACCCTGAACCATAATATGGAAAAATTGGGTGAGCTTCTAAGAGTTAATTCGTTGCCCAATTTAGGAATATGTGTAGAATGTTACCTAGAACTACACAGAATTGTAGAATGAAACCACAAAGACCCAGTTCTTCCAGCTGTACTCTCCAACTGCTCCCCATACATTCTCACTACTCAATGAAATGTTTTTCCTAGATAAAATTTAGAGATTTATAGTATAGGGAAAGCAAATAGGAAAAAAAAATATTGGCCTGATTCATATATCTCACTAAGTCACAACTGTTTTGGCTTAATAAGCTTTGTGTACCCACTGTTGGCTTTTTTGCAGATCATGCAATTGAGCAAATCCATCCATCTGTGATTTCTTCAAAGGGGAGGAAAAATATCCAGGCCTTACGTCTGCTGCTGTGGAACTACTGAAAGATAGTGAATAAATCTTTGTTTATTGGGAGAGGTTTGCTGATAGTGAGTACTTAACACAGTGGATGCAACCTCCAAATTTAACCAGGAATACACTGAAATTTACCAAGTAGATATTAAGCATGGAAGAATATGAGGCCTTTTGAAGAATAGGGGTGGCCACAGTTTACTAGCAAAGCTAAACTGGATATTCTGATCTAATATTACTATTGGCTCATTATTAAAACAGGTAAGAATTTTTTATTGTGTGTCACAGTGATTTGGCCATTCTAATCCAGAGTGAGAGTGTAGTTCTAAGGGCTGTTTTGCAGCAGCTCTTTATCAATATGCAGGTACCACATCCAGAAAAAAGACAGAATGAGAGTTACTGAATTTCTGAATAGATATATCCAGCTTTTTAATAGCTGGAACAAATTGGCAACAGTTGGTCAGAAGCAGCCTAATTTCATGGGTCCATTTTAGCATCTCCATTTCTGTATTAGCTATGCATACACTCACAACAATAACTACTAACATTTTATATAAAATATAATAACTTTACAAGAATCAAACCAAAGAACTGGCCTATGGATAATTAAGAACCTGGATATCCTAAATATTATTTTTAAGATCAAGTAATCAGAGGTACCTTAAGGTGCAATTTTCCTTTCTTGATTAAATAGAGTTATTTTCCGTTCATTTTCAAAGTCTTATGCATGTTCCCACTGACTTCAATAAGGCTTTATTCCCAATAAATATATTCAAGCCACGCCCTTAAAAAGGCAATAAGATTATGATGTCCATTACTACTTCTTGAAGTAATTAATTCCCTCGTTTGATTGTGTGCTGTATAAAAAGTACAATTTCTGAACTGAATCTCCCATTGATTTCTTTAAATCAATTTAAATGATCCGTCGGATCTACCGGTTGCGGCCCTTTCTGGATCGGGACGCCCTGCGCACGGTCACTCAGGCCCTTGTCACCTCTCGCCTGGACTATTGTAATGCCCTCTACATGGGGCTCCCTGCGGGGAGCATCCGGAGACTCCAGTTGGTGCAAAATGCAGCCGCGCGGGTGATTATGGGGGCGTCACGTAGCGCCCATGTGACGCCTCTCCTGCGCGAGCTGCATTGGTTGCCGGTGGCTCTCCGGGTTCGCTTTAAGGTTCTAGTTTTGACCTTTAGGGCGACCCATGGCATGGGACCAGGTTACCTTCAGGACCGCATTCTGCCAACGTTCTCCAACAGGCCGGTGCGTTCCCACAGGGAGGGTCTGCTCCGGGTGCCGTCGGCCGCTATGTGTCGTCTGGCGGCGCCAAGGAGTAGGGCCTTCTCTGTGGGTGCCCCCGCCCTCTGGAATGCTCTGCCACCGGAACTTCGTACCGGCACGGACCTGAGGGCCTTCAGGCGCGTGCTGAAGACCTGGCTTTTCGAGCAGGCCGGCCTGGGCTGAGAGAGGGTCTTAATTTGTCTCCATTGCTTTTTAGTAATTTTAATTTGGGGGTTTTAAGGGGGTGGGGTGGGCTTTTTATATTCGGCCAAATATTCAATTTAATTTCTTTTTAACTTTTGTATCATTGTCGGGGTTTGGATTGGCTGTACACCGCCCTGAGTCCCTAGGGAGAAGGGCGGTATAAAAATTTTATAAATAAATAAATAAATAAATATGTGCTATTTAAGAAATCTTACACAAAAATAGTCAAGCATAAGAGAGATTAAATTTCACAGTGGTTGTTTTTATGGTATTGCCCATAACAGCATCACCGATTCTGATAGATTAAAAAGACCATTGGATCAACCCTCTGGTTCGGTACAGGAATCAGATTAATGCATCCCAGACAGATAGCGATGTAGCTTCTCTTTGAATGCTTCTAATGAAAAGAAGTCCACAAAATCTCTGGGTAATTGCTTTCACTGTCAGGTTGCTCTCATTGTTAGAATTTCCCCACTAATATTCCATCAGAATCAATTTTCCTATAACTTAAGTCCATTGTTCTGTTTCCTGCAATCTGGAATGAGAGATAACTCCTTTACTTTCTTCTATGTGATGTACTTCCAGTTATTTGGACAGTAATATTTGATATTAGTCTGATAATTCAAATTCAAAATAAATTTGTGGATATCAAATACTATTTACAGCCAGCATTCGGCTGTAAATCTGGAGTTGGTGAGGTCTAGTTCAGATGGGTGACTTTGGATTAGCCACTTCCCTCTCTCAGGCAAACCCACCTCACAGAATAGCAATAGCAATCACACTTAGACTTATATACCGCTTCACAATGCTTTACAGCCCTCTCTTAACTGTTTATAGCAGGGCTGTCAAATTCCCGCCCTGTGGGCTGGATGCGTCACATGCTGGCCACACCCACACCCAGTTTAGCGAAGGGGGAAAAAAATCCCAATATGTCATGTGATGCCGCCATGATGATGTGAGTTTGACACCCCTGTTTATAGAATCAGAATGATTGTTGTTGTGAGATAAATAGCAGGAGTAAGGCAGTGGCGGATTAAGGCTCAATGGTGCCCTAAGCACTGACAAATCTTGGTGCCCCCCCTCCTTTGTACATACTGTACAAATGAAGCCATATTCTGAACTTTGTGGTGCCCTTTTGGGCCTGGTTCCCTGAGCATGTGCTTAGTCTACTTAATGGTTAATACACCACTGGAGTAAGGTATATTAGGTATGTTTTCCACATTGAATTATTTATTAAAAAATAAAGCAGAATATAAAACAAATATCTTATTCATATTTTTTTTAAATAAAATTTCTCCATAAGTCTCGGTTTTACAGATCTCTGAGCATCTCTACTGCCTTTCTGTGTACTTATTCCAATTTATCAGAATAAAAATGGGGTGCTCAGAACTATTGGTCACTGTATTCAAGAAGTGGCTGAACTGAAGCAAATTCAAGTGGAACGATTATTTGTCACGATTTGGAAATTATATTTCTGTTGATGTTGCCCAAAATTGTGTTATCTTCTTTGCAGCTGAATGGCTCATATGCTGTTTAGTATTTTTTAAATTTGTTTTACTTTTGCAGATAATCAAATGCCTTCAAGAACGCTCTCCAAATTTCTGACCATCTAGACATATCAGATGCAACCCATGTCGTTTGGATCAATGGCTCCTATCGTATTTCAATAACTAATTTTAATGATTCAGGTTTTTTTGTAATTGTAGGTCTGAAAAGGAAAACAATCAGAAAAAAATTATGTCTTCTCCAACTTTATTTATTTAGGACACATTCTCCAAGGTGTTTATTGCTCAAGAAGTACTTTAGCAAATAGCAGGGATATAAACCATCTTCACAATTTGTAAGAATATTTCTCACCTCTACTTCCTAAAATAGTTCAGCATTTTAACCCTCATATTTGTATCTTCCGCCCTCTAGTGGTTACACATTGATGTTTATTCAATTTCTTAGCAATGTAGATTTAGGATTGTAAAGGTGAAAGTAGTATAATTGGATAAAAAGACAAATTACTATATAAAGGCTAGTCAGTTATATTGAAAAGGAATAAATCATGCAATACATCTTTAAAAAAAAACCTCACCAAGAAAATTGCAGAGACTTTTCCAGACATTCTCCAACAGTCAAGCAAGATTGAATTGGGGATGGGGGGAGATAATGAAAGGCAATAAGGAAATTAAGCTAAGTGAGTGCAATCATTCAGGTGAGAAGCCAAGTCCTCTGTTTCTCTCCTGCATGTAACAGAGAAACCCAAAAGATTGCTAGCCTTTGAAGTCCCCTCTTCCTCATCCAGCATCAGAGATTTGCCAGGAAGACACCTACACTGAAGCACCACAAGTAGCTTTGACATTGGTGGAGACATTTACTGCACCTCCTTAGTTGCCCAGTCCAGTGTTTTTCACCTTGGATACCTTCCAGATGTTTGGTGTTTAAAGAATGTTTTAGTTTGCCAGTATAGAAGGGTAAGATCCAATTGGAGGCAGGCATATAGAAATTTAAGAATGTTTTGTCATGGTTATCTCACTAGCATGGACAAGATATAGCAGATGTCTTTCAAAATTAATAGGAATAAGTTCCATGGATTCTGCCACTCATGTAACAGTGGCAGGAGGTGGAAGGGGTGTTATTTCTATACTATAACCTTAAAGTACCATGAAACTGCAATTCTAGAATATCTGAATGATACAATAGGTGAATCTCATTATACATTAATTCATGTGGACATCTAGAGCTATAAGCTTACTGGAAAAGATGAGAACCTCAAATAGGAGTGTGTTAAAGAAGATTATATAGTAATTACAGTTCTTGGCTAGATCATGACAAAGCACTGATTTATTTATGAGTTTTATTTAAAATATTTATAGCCACCCATCCTAAAACAACTCTGCGTGGCTTAAAACAATAAAACTAAAAAGAGAAACTGGTGCCACAACCACATTTCTCTAATGTACCTGCATTCTCATCCCACTCTGGCCTCACCCAAACACCACACCCGTGGGAAGAGCTAGGTTTTAAGTCCTGTTTAGAAAGATTGAAGGATAGGGTCCTGTTGAATATCAGTGGGAGGCTACAGTGGAAAAGCCATATTTCAGAAGCCCACAAGATGGCAATATTTAAGGGAAGAGACCTGACGTGCGCCCACCCTATCGGGACGACAAATCTCCTCAGGTAGAGGCAATCCTGCAGACAACCTGGTCTCTGTAGTAACCAGCACCTTGAATTGCACTCAGAAAACTGGGAGACAGCTGCAAGAGGTTGTAAAATGGACAAACCTAGGGACTCCCAATTCTGGACCAATTGTAACTTCTGGGTGATCTTCAAAGGAAGCACCATGTAAAGTGCATTGCAGTAATCCTTATCTTCATGTTCTTCCAATTAAAGCCTACAACGTGATACAATTTTGTTCCCATAGTCTATAGGGTTCAAACTGGAACTCCTCTGAGTTTTATGGATAGAATAATCATCCATAATGAGATACTTTAACAAGTATCTTAAATGCTTTAAGATACTTGTTAAGTGCTTTAAGATATTTGTTAAAGGTGGAGCTAATTTGACTAAGAGGTTGGAGCATTTATTAAAATCAGGATCATATTCAGGATAACCTATTATAATATTTAATCGGTTGCAAGGTGCTGACTGGCTAAAAATATTGGTCAAATTCCTCAACATAATCACACCCATTTAAACACACTGAATCACAATGGGTGTGTAGGAAAGATTCAGGCTGATTCCATTTCAAAGGTCGCCCTGTCATTCATTTAGAAGAGAATCTTATCACCAAAGCAATTATGATATAATAAAAGCTATTGGCTCTTGTATTGACCTAATTAGAGCTACTAGATCTCAACAGCAAAAATCTGGGTACCCCTTAGAAAGCAGGGGGAAAAAAGATACAGAAAACTTATTTTTTGCGGATGAGATCTAGTTGCCTTAAAATTCTTTGTATGAAAAACAGAATGCAGCCTTTTCATTCTAACTCCAGCCCTATGCCTTACTCTACTGGTAATTGCTTTTAGGACTTTTTTTCTTTTTTTGGATGCTGAAGATGAATTGGGAACAGAATAAAATGCTTGGGCTAACTGGAGCAACTAGATGAATTAAAATGAGTGGGATGTTTTCATGCTCTTTTCCACACCCTGGTTTTATTTTCAATCATTCCTTGCCCTGACATTATACAAGAATGACTATATGAATGGGGTTGAATAGTCACATCCATTTTTGCCAGGTTTCATTTAGTCCATTAGCAGAACAAAGGCTTTCCTGATCATCGCATTTTCAACAGAGCATGCTACAAATTTAGATGTGTACATTAATACATGTATGTTGCATTTATGAAGAAACAGGGTAGGAAATATGGAAAATAAGCCTAAGCCTAATATGAATAATATGATTTTTAGCAAACCCTAAAACCGCGATGGCAAACCTATGGCACATGTGCCGGAAGTGGCACACAGAGCCACTTCTGCCAGTACGTGAGAGGTCACCCGGAAGAGCCCCACTGCGCTTGCACACACCCCCACCAGCAAGCTGATTGTCGGGTATCTGCCGTGCATGCGTGGGGGAGACACATGTCCATGAGCAGAGGCATGCAGCATGCGGGGGTGTATGCGCATAGGTGTGTGATACACACATGGGGTCGTGCACGCATATGCAGGGGGAGGGGGAGTCACGCATGCACTGCATCATGGGTGCAGGCACGCAAGCGCACTTTTGGCACGCAACGTGGAAAAGGTTCGCCATCACGACCCTAGAACAAAGAAAAGTGAATTGTTTCTGACTTTGCAAAACTAAGAGGACACTCCTAAGGGCATGATAAGGATGAGGGGAGGAGGAGCTGTGATGGCCCAGTGATTAGAGTACAGTATTGCAGGATAATTCAGCTCGCTGCCAGGAGTTCGATCCTGACCAGCTCAAGGTTGAATCAGCCTTCCATCCTTCCAAGGTCAGTAAAATGAAGACCCTGATTGTTGGGGAAAATATGTTGATTATGTAAACCGCTTAGAGCAGGGCTGTCAAACTCGTGGCCCACGGGCCAGGTTGCGTCATGCCTAGTTTAGTGAAGAGGAAAAAGTTGTGATATGTCACATGACACCATGAAAATACAAGTTTGACACCCCTGGCTTAGAGAGAGCTATAAAGCACTGTGAAAGCAAGATATAAATCTAAGTGCTATTATTTTATTGGTTTTCTGCACTGGGTGGCTATTATACTGAGATTTTAGAGTAATCTGCTAGTTCAGCTCAATGGTTGGCTCAGTAGCTTTGCCAGAACTAAAACTGGTAGTTATAGGGTGTGGATTGAAGACTGTGTGAGTGAATAATAGGCTAGTGAGTGCTTGTGTGGATGCTGGTGGGAGGAGTGTGGGAACATGATGGTGAGTGGATAAGTTAAATGGTTAAAATAGAAAGAAACAATAGGACAGGATTGGTACGCTTATGCACGCCTCCTAATTGTGACAGACCAAGGGAGATAAAGCAAATGCTATTGGGTGTGCCAATCCAGGAAAGGAAGTCTGAGGATTTATTATTGATCTCTGCTTCCGTCTTGACAGCCCCACTCCTGAGTCCTGGTGGTGGGATTGTTGGTAAACCTGGTTTTAAGATGATGCTGATCACCACAGATTATTAGAGTTGTAATAAGACCATCTTCATTCACAAGTTGAGTTGATGAACCTGACAGCTACAATATTACTGAACTCCCAAATAGGCAAAATCAGTAAGGCTACTGAGTAGGCGGTATCAACAAAATTTATGTTTTATTTTCGGTGACCATGGTTGCTTGTTTCTGATGATGACACTGATTTTGTATTTGAATTGTATATAAAAAAAACTAATAATTTTCTTTTGCTCTATTTTAGATAGATCTAAATAGAGGGGATCTGAATTCAATCTCTCCAACAGCATTTTACAGATTGATTTTGAAGATGCCATTTATGATTTTTATCAGTACTTCATCCACCCAAATCTGATTTTGGATATGACTACCTAAAGTTAGAGCAAAGTTCTTTTTTTCTTAATTTTAATCAAATGTAAATTTTGATTTATAAATTAGGCTCTTGTGGTTTCCAATGCCTTAAAAGGAGGAAAGAAGCCATTTTCTCTGGTAGCATTTTTCAAAGCTATGAGGGCCACGAGGTGGCAGTAGAGTTCATATAATTAATTACCTGTAAATCCTCGATTTAGTGACTGTTCAAAGTTATGAGTACTGAAAAAAGTAACTTATGACCATTTTCCACACCTATGACCAGTGCAGCATTCCCATGGTCACGTGATCAAAATTCAGATTCTTGGCAACCGGTTCACATTTATGACAGTTGCAATGTCCTGGGGTCGTTTGTTCAGCTTTTGCAAATTTCTAACAAGCAGGATCAATAGGGAAGCCAGATTCACTTAACAACTATGTTACTAACTTAACCATTTCAGTGATTCATTTAACAACTGTGGCAAGGAAGGTCGTAAAATGGGGCAAAACTCATTTAACAAATGTTTCACTTAGCAACCTAAATTTTGGGCTAAATTGAGTATTAATTTACTCAAATTACTACTTAATTAATTCATGTTACTGTACTGGCAAGTCAGCCATAGATAGTTAAAAGTCCTGTCGTTTTCATAGAGCAGGGCTGTTGGGAAGAAGTGAGTAAAGGTATTTTTTAAGATAGTGAGTGTCAGCCCTACAAGGCAGACCAGACTAAGAAATAAACGCCATGTAGGTCTGAAACTATTTTTATTAAGATGAGTTATAGTAACAGAAAATGGACAAGTCTGAATGTGATACCTTTCCTCCCTTTCATGTGAATTTGGTGGGGGCGGGGCAGTTGCCTGTCTGACTTGTTTTCTTAACCCTCCCTCCTCATCTGGGCTTCTGCAATGTTTATCTCATCATTGCCTTGGCAATGGATGTTCCCCCATTAACAGAGGTGGTATTCAGCAGGTTCTTACCAGTTCTGGAGAACCGGTAGCGCAAATTTTGAGTAGTTCAGAGAACCTGCAAATATCATCTCTGACTGGAGATTTTACAGTATCCTTCCCCTGCCACACCCACCAAGCCACGCCCACAGAACAGGTAGTAAAAAAAATTGAATCCCACCACTGCCCCATCTCCATCAAGGACATCTTTACTTTCTGCACTGAAGAAACTAATCGTTGGGCCAAGGTTGGAAGATCAGGGAATTCTGAGTTGAAACTGCCCATTTTTCAGTCTGGAAGTTCAGCCCTGTCCCTGTATTCATTATCCATATTTCTTATCTGTTTTGTTTGGAGAAACAAGTACGTAGATCACTAATGTTGTAGAATTCACGTAACTGGTGAATCACCTCCAACTCTCAAAAACTTCAGACTAATCCAAACACTGGGTGAGTAACAATCTGAGTAAGCACACTGTCAGCCTTGCAAGACAGAATTAGTAGAGCTGCTACTTGTCCATAGGCAAGACTGGGAAGAGAGAAAGACTTTCTTGTCTCCTGGTACTTTATGGAAAGCTGAAATAGCCTTGTGAACATGGCATGAAGGTGGCATATGATGTGACATCAGATACATTATCACCAAGTCCAACAATGCCATCCCTGGTTATGTGCTTTGGGGGATTGTGCCATTGTCTTTCCATCATGGTTGTAGGTCCTTGGAGGAGCAGTTGATTTGTATATGAACTTGATCATTAATTTATCCACCTGGAAATGATCATTTCAAAATAGGACATTTGTGAGAAAAGGAACAGGAGGATTTCTTCAACAGCATCTTGAAAGGGGATGAGAAGATTGCAAGTGAAATCACCTTCAGAATTTAATACAGCTAACTAGGTGACAGGTTTTACCTTTCCCTAAACTGAATTTCATGCAAATAAAAAAAAACACACCCTCTCGGTTATAGAGTCTTCTCCATGAATACATCAGTTTTGTAACACAGTAACTACATTTCTAAAAATGCTTATGCTGTGTTATAGTGGGCAGTATGTTTAACAAACTATGGAAAAATAAAATTATAGGTAGACAATTCAAGAATAAAAACACATTCATAACCAAGATATTTTAAACATATTAATAAACACAATAAATACATCTAACAAAGCAGTTACATAATTTGTTTAGAATGCTCGGCTGTTTTGTCTTCCTATATTGCCTACACTTCTTTTGTTGTGAGAAAATTGCCCCTTATCTCTTCATCAGATCTTAACCAAAACACTTAATGGATTGTAGGAAGTTAGCACCTACCCCTCTCCTAGAAAATTGAAATATCCTAGGAAATATTAAAAGAATAGTTCCTATAAAAAGAGTAGAAACTCAGAAGCAGAAACTCACCTCAGAAGTAGAAACTCACCCTCACCTTTGTTAATGGGTGGGCCATTAAGACCTGGGCCAGAATATTTTACATAACAAATATCTCCAGGTAAAGCTATAGCAATTGCTCAAAAGCCCTTTCAGTGCATCATCATGCAGCAAGGCTCAACCAAGCCTGGAACTCACGACAGCCTACAGAGTTGCCCCTGCCTGGCCCCATGGGAGTCTGACAACCAATCAGAATACAAGCTCAAATTCAAATCCCAACAGAGGGTATAAAACCCAGGCACTCTCAGCATCTCAGCCCTTTTCTTTTTTGATCTCCTCCTTCATGTGATCATCCTTCCTTTTCACTCTGAAGCTCCAGGCCATGTGGTCCTGTCCATCATTAAACCTTCCAAACAGCCTCCATGTTTCCAGTGTCTTTTTCCCCACTTGGAACTGAACCCAGAAGGATATTTCTTCCAACAAGATGTTCCATCTCTTTTCATTTTTTATGTCTTGTAATAGACTTTGTGGCATCTTTGCTACACCCTGCTAAGTAAACCTTGCTTTTATTTTCTCACAATTTCTTGATTGTTCATAACATCACTTCATTTAGACTAGTAGCATGCACAATAGCCCTATTGTTTCTGTTACTAACCTTGAGAATTTCAAACTTCCTCAATCAGGAAAACTTTTATCTTCTTTGGCACTTTCTTCTCAATTACTCTGCTCTTTTTTTAATTTTTGGAAGAAAAGTACACTTAAAGCAGCACTAAATCAAGTGGGCGACTACAAAGCAAGCAAGCCCTAGTGTTCATTTGGGTGGTGCTCGCTGTGTTCACCTGCTATTTTGTGTTTATGCAAAGTCGAAACTCAGGAAAATGACGCATCAGCAAATGTACTTTCTGCTATATAGGCATTGTTTTGTTTTTGCTTCAGATTTGGTGCCTGGCTTTCTCTGAAATGTCTGCTTTGCTTTTATGTGAAGCGGAACATGGGTCCAGATGTTTTTTTTCGGTAGAATATAAAAACGACACTGGATATTTATGAAGTCCATTAAAAATATTTTTTTAACATCATGAAAATATATTGCCAAGCTGGTGAACAGCTTAATTAATAAAAATATTGATCTATTTCCATGTTATGGTAACTTAACTGCTAAAAGTACTGCGCCTTTAATGTTTTGAACAGGAAGCATTTGTTGCTGTTGCTTATTTTAGTATTTATCACAAACTGTAACCTATTCCATTGGAGCTTTGTTTTTGCCTCTAGGCCCGCAGCAATTTATATTTTACACATACTTAGAGCACCTCGTTATCTTGCAAATGCAGACTGAACACATATTTCAAGAGGTGGTTGGACAGCAGTCACAGAGGTTCTTCGAGTAAATGGATAATCTGGATCTATTTCAGGCTGGCTTCAGGGATATGGAGAGAGCTGGTCACAATTGTTAACCCCTGGTGGATTTGGGTGGGGTGGGGGGCATAGTAAATCCATCCTTTGCTCCTAATAGTTTTCAAATCATCAAGCATGGTATCTTTCTGGACTTGTAGGAGCCGGGAGCAAGAAGGAATGTGCTGTAGTATTTCGCCTCCTTCCTCAGTAATTGGTTCCAGTTGAGATTGATAGGGAGAAATTGTGTCTGCAGTCATTCATGATATAGCTCAGAGGTTGACATTTTCCGTCTCCTGTTTAACAACTACATGAAAGGTGAGGTCATCTGTTGATTCAGTATCTGAAAATACCCAACTTTACAACTCTATGCTGGGCTGCACAAATGAAGTTGTGGAGGTATGAACACAGCATCTGGAAGCTGTTTAGGTCTGCATGGGGAAGAACAGAATTTGGTTCAATCTTGACAAGACTGAGTTGCTATGATGATTCCCCTTCCTCAAAAACTGGAAATGTTTCCACTGTTGGCCTTGAATGTGGCTGTTCTACCCCATTCAAGACTTGTGTGGAACTTGGGGGGCGGTGCTCCTGGACTGACAGCTATTGCTGAATCTATTAGCTTTTACACAGGTACATCTGTTATTTCCTCCTACAATAGGGGCACCATGTCACTTGATGTTTTAAAAGCTTGTTTTAATCTGAGCTGTTTTGATCTTCTAATTGTTTTAACTTGGTCCTAGACTTTATGAACTGCCCAGTCTGTTGGGAGTGGGCATTTAGAATAAATTTAATAAAATGAAATTAAATAAACAAACTGCACTATATTTCAAGATCAAGGCTCATTCTCTATTTTACAAGATTTTTCATTAGTATATTAATTTCCTATTAATCCTCATATGCCTGATACTACCAGTACATGACAATGTTTAATTACGATGTTGAAAGAAATATCCTTCTGGGTTCAGTTCCAAGTGGGGAAAAAAACACTGGAAACATGGAGGCTGTTTGGAAGGTTTAATGGTGTACAGGGCCACATGGCCTGGAGCTCCAGAGAAAGAAGAATGATCACATGCTTCAAGGTGAAGAAAAAAGGAAAAAAGGGAAGTCCAGATGCTGAGAGACCCTTATATAACTCTGTTGGGCCCACCTTAGCAACTCTGTAGGCTATCCTGAGTTCCAGGCTTGGTCTAGCCTTGCTGGGTGATTATGCCCTTAAAAGGGCTTTTGGCAATTTCTATAGCTTTTACCTGGAGTTCCTTCTTATGTAAAGTATTCTGGCCCAGGCCTTAATGGCCCACCCATTAACAAAGGTGGGGGTGAGATTCTGCTTCTGGGGTGAGTTTCTGCTTCTTAAGTGACTATTCTTTTTAAGAGAAATATTCTGCCTTTTTAATATTTCCTAGGCTATTTCAATTTTTTTAGGAGAGGGGTGGATGCTAACTTCCTACAACGAAAGCTTTTTTTCCATACAATCACAAATATTTTTCTTAAATTTCATGCCATAATCCTTCCCTTGCAGTTTTCTCATACCCATATGATTTCTTCATAGTCTCCTGGGACCTGAATAGGACTGGTAAAGCACATCACAATTGGAATAAATTAGTCCCAACATAACAATTCCTTTGTGGGTAAAACTGTCAAAACATATCAGTCTGGGAGATCTGCTGTGATTACCAGTTTTCCAGAATCACTTCGAAGTGTATATGATTTCATTTTGGCTATCTAAGAGATTGCCTGTCTCATTATGAACTGGCCTAGTTACTACCTAATGACAGGCCCTTTTAAGGACACATACATTGCAAAGGCCCATTTCTCAATGACACATTTCAGAAGAGTTGTGTCTTCTGATTTGACAAGCCTCATACTTAGAAAACAGGACAGTCTGTACCAATTTTCAAAGGTGTAATCAGAAACAGAACAAAACTTCTATACTATTCCACATGTTCCTCACTTGAAGATATGTCTTAGGAACAAATGTTAAATAGCTGTGAGATATGCAAAACTGGCAAAATCTGCTGGGGTAAGAATTTGTTCTTCTCCAGACTATTTTTTCTCTGTTGAGTCATTGATTTGAAGACTTGTTCAGTTTCACTCGCAGTTGTAACAGAGTAACTGACATGCTATGACAAGGTGTGCATAATGTATGTACCATGGAAAATTCCAGCAATATGCACACAACTTACAGTTTAAATTTGCATTTGCACTATTTGGAATGAATCGATATTCAGAAAATCCAGAAGAAATGTTAAGGAAACTATATTCTAGCATATAGGATCTAACACATGCTGAAATCATCTGTATGTTGCTTGGGAAAAGTAATGCACAGACATTGTTCTTAGTGCCACTAGAACCAATCTGAATTCTTGTTATTGTTTTAATTAAAAATAGTGGAAAATTGGTATGTTGTAATTATAAGTGTCATATTCCAGTCTCTCATCTTTATTTTTAAGAATGCCTGTTTTCTTCAAATGAATACAATAAACTTTCTTAGAAAGTATAAATGTGGGACCAATAATCCAAAGCTTTAAAGAATCCCATATGCTCAGAAAATTAAGTAAGCAGGGAATCCCTGTTAAGGGAAGGGAGGGCAGCGTTGTGATAGATGTAATTAGTTATCTCTTCCATAGTTTTGGGAACACAAAAGCCATCTGCAGGACCGCGTTCTGCCGGTGATCTCCAACAGACCTGTGCGTTCCCACAGGGAGGGCCTTCTCCGGGTGCCGTCGGCTTCTATGTGCCGTCTGGCGGCCCCCAGGAGTATGGCCTTCTCTGTGGGGGCCTCCGCCTCTGGAATGGTCTGCCCCCAGAGATACGTACCAACACGGACCTGAGAGCCTTCAGACAGGCGTTAAAAACTTGGCTCTTTGAGCAGGCTGGCCTAGGCTGACACAAGATTTTAATTTTGTCTCTCGTTTTTAATTGGTTTTGAATATTTGGGGTTTTAACTATTTTATGGGGGAGGGGTAAAGTTTTTAAATTTTATACAGCCTAAATTATTTAATCCGTTTTTAATTTTTGTACAGTGTATTGGGGTTGTGATCGGCTGTGCACCGCCCTGAGTCCTTCGGGAGAAGGGCGGTATATAAGTGTTAGTAATAATAATAATAATAATAATCCACAGCAATCTTTTGAAGGACTATCGTCAAGACATTTCCAAATGTCAAAGGTAAGAAACCTAAAAAAGATCTAAGAAAAAAGTCCAGATGAATAGAACAAGCCTATTATATCTATCAAAAAATGTGTGAGCCAAATAAAATTTTGACTAAAGCCATTGCAACAATAATGCTGTCATGTTCCAGAATGAATCAGCAAATTGGATGAAAAATGTAGGATATTATAATCCATGTATCTAAGGATAAGAATGCATTACTTGCTTGTACTCACATACTCAATTTATCTTGTATGTCTAGAAGGTCAGTCATTATATAGCTATGACAACTAGTTCAATGAACATTAAAAGAGATCACCATAGATACCACCAACTAAAATAACACCAATATTTTTGCACATCTATGTTTTGTCAGTCGGATATTGGAATTATGGAACATACAAAATTCCATACCTTAAAGTAACCTAGAAAAATGTGTGTACCTAAGGAGCCCAAGGAAATCAATGCAGTCCTTTTATTCAAACTTCCAATTATAATAATAGTATGTTAGTGATCTTACATACGCTATCCGTTCTTCTCGTAATAAGTAGACTGAAGATTAAACTATTTATGGCAGTAAAAGTTCTCAGATCACACTCACAATTTTTTTTTAAAATCTGAAATTGTAGTCCATTTAAAGTAGAACTGTGGCTTTGGGAGAATTTGGGGTTGTTTTTTGTTGTCATAGCCTCTTCATTGGTCTCAAACTGAATCCTTGGACTTGCTACTGGTTCCATGTGATTAAGTCAGTTATCCTCCAATTATGGATCTCCCAAAAATAACTGAGATTCTCATAGGATGTTGTTTCCTTCAGAGAACTTTCCAAAATCACTAGGAAATATAGACTTCTGCCATTTTGTTTGGTTGCCAAAACAATCCTTATATAGGTAAAATTCAAAAAATTAGAATATCATGCAAAAGTTCATTTATTTCAGTAATGCAACTTGAAAGGTGAAACTAATATATGAGATAGACTTATTGCATGCAAAGCAAGATAGTTCAAGCCATGATTTATCATAATTGTGATGATTATGGCTTACAGCTCATGAAAACCCCAAATCCATAATCTCAGAAAATTAGAATATTACATGCAATCAATAAAACAAGGATTGTACATAGAACAATATCGGACCTCTGAAAAGTATAAGCATGCATATGTACTCTGTACTTGGTTTGGGCCCCTTTTGCAGCAATTACTGCCTCAATGCAGCGTGGCATGGAAGCTATCAGCCTGTGGCACTGCTGAGGTGTTATGGAAGACCAGGATGCTTCAATAACAGCCTTCAGCTCTTCTGCATTGTTTGGTCTCATGTCTCTCATCTTTCTCTTGGTAATGCACCATAGATTCTCTATGGGGTTCAGGTCAGGCGAGTTTGCTGGCCAATCAAGCACAGTAATCCCATGGTCATTGAACCAGGTTTTGGTGCTTTTGGCAGTGTGGACAGATGCCAAGTCCTGCTGGAAAATGAAGTCAGCATCCCCATAAAGCTCATCTGTGGAAGGAAGCATGAAGTGCTCCAAAATCTCCTGGTAGATGGCTGTGTTGACCCTGGACTTAATGAAGCACAGTGGACCAACACCAGCAGATGACATGGCTCCCCAAATCAACACAAATTGTGGAAACTTCACACTGGACTTCAAGCATCTTACAGTGCGTGCCTCTCCATTCTTCCTCCAGACTCTGGGTCCTTGGTTTCCAAATGAGATGCAAAAGTTGCTCTCATCAGAAAAGAGCATTTTGGATCACTGAGCAACAGACTGGTTCTGTTTTTCTTTAGCCCAGGTAAGATGCTTCTGATGTTGTTGGTTGTTCAGGAGCAGCTTGACAAGAGGAATACGACATTTGAAGCCCATGTCCAGGATCCGTCTGTGTGTGGTGGCTCTTGATGCACTGACTCCAGCCTCAGTTCACTCCTTGTGAAAGTCCCCAACACTTTTGAATGGCCTTTTCCTGACAATCCTCTCCAGGCTGCGGTCATCCCTGCTGCTTATGCACCTTTTTCTTCCACACTTTTCCCTTCCACATAACTTTCTATTAATGTGCTTTGATACAGCACTTTGGGAACATCCAACTTCTTTTGCAATTACCTTTTGAGGCTTTCCCTCCTTATGGAGGGTGTCAATGATGATTTTCTGCACAACTGTCAGGTCAGCAGTCTTTCCCATGATTGTGATTTCTACTGAACCAGACTGAGAGACCATTTAAAAGCTCAGAAACCTTTTGCAGGTGTTATGGCTTAATTAGCTGATTAGAGTGGGACACTTTGAGCCTAGAATATTGAACCTTTTCACAATATTCTAATTTTCTGAGATTGTGGATTTGGTGTTTTCATGAGCTATAAGACATAATAATCACAATTATGACAAATCACGGCTTGAACTATCTTGCTTTGCATGTAATGAGTCTATCTCATATATTAGTTTCACCTTTTAAGTTGCATTACTGAAATAAATGAACTTTTGCACAGTATTCTAATTTTTTGAGTTTCACCTGTAAAATACATGCATCACTCAGCTATGCTGGCTGGAGAATTTTGGGAGTTGAAGTCCACAAGTCTTAAAGTTGCCAAGTTTGGAGATCTCTGATGTAACTCAGCAAATACACAGACTCAGACTGAAAAATCTGTGAATGGCTTTCTTCTATATAAAGATCAACACAAGAAGAAAACTAGGTCAGGAGGGCTTATTCCCTTTCTTCAGCATCATAATTAAAACCAGAATCCTTTTTAACTTAAAGAATAACTTGAGGAACTTTCAAAATATGTATGTTTCACTTCTAGTTTTCAATGATGTAATTCTATGATTTCACAGCCAAATGTTGTGCTGACTTTATTTGCATGATATATAATTAGATCTTATTTTTCCATTGGGTAAAAAAATCTCTGTTCGATCATTTCAGTTATAACTAGATGTATACCACCTGAGTAAAATTGTAATCAACCGAACAATAATAAGACAATAGAGTAAATGTAATATATGAGGAGTGTCTACCACTTCATTCTTTTCCATGCATCCACACCCTGCTGGAATAAAAGTCTAAGATGTGATATCTGTCAAATGAAGATACTTCTGATAGCATCACATTTGAGCAGGGGTATAGTATAGACTGGATGAAGTGGACTAGATGATATTCTTTGGTTAAAGATGATATTTTTTGGTTAAAGAGGAGAAACAAAAGAGCTATTCCTGAAAATAGTTAATATGTTTGATCACTGACAAAGAGAACTGCAGTTTTGTTCTTGCTGGTTGTAAAATTGAGAGGAAGGTCTCTTCGCTTTTTACTTATTCAAATAAATTACACATTCCAAAGAAGCGTACAAGAAGGTAATTTTAGATCTCTTACAGCAGCTTTCTCAACTTGGTGGTGTCCAGCCCTGAGTGCAAACACCTGAATTCTGGCTTGGGAATTTTGTAAGTCTCCGCTTTGAAGTTTGGGCTGAAATGGCCAACTTTTAAGAAAACAAAAACCAAAGAAAGAGAAGGAACACATCTGGAAAGCAATTTCTGAGATATCATCATTCCCAACCTATTATTTTATTTTTATTTTTTTTTATTTGTCAATTTCTCAATTGCTTACAAGATAATAGGTATAAGTAAAAACATAATTATGAATACATGGATACATATAAGAATTTTTTTAAAAAAAATAAAAAAAACAATAGGACAGGGACGGTAGCACATTGGTGCCCTTATTTAGAAATTTCTTCTAATTATCCTTACTTAGTACTTTACCTACAGGATCACTTACGAGCGTATTTTTCGGGAGTTGTTGCTGTCCTTTCATTAGCAACAGTCTCACAGAACCGCACCTCAGGATATGCATGCCACTTCCCCGTGGAGAAAGAGTTAAAAGCCTGGGAGGTTGCTTGGAATCCAGGTTTGTTTATCGTCAGTTTCTCTCTCGCTCGACAGGTTTTTCCAGCAGCAACAGCCGCTCTCCGCGCCTGGAATCTAGGCGGGGCCATCCTTCGAACCTTGCCCGCCGCTTAAAAAGCGCAGCGCCTTTTTCGCCGCCTTCTCCCAGGCTCAAAGCCCGGCCCGGGGATATTGGCCTTAAAGGGGAACCTCAAGCCACACTTCCTGCTTTTTCTCCTCTTCCTCGCCTGAAATCGGGGCAAAATGTTCAGGTGCGGCCTGGCCTGCTGGAGGTGCAGATGGATCCTGCCCCTTCTCTTGGGAATAGCCATCATCTTTGGCATTATAGCCTTGGCTGGCAAGGGGTGGCTGGAGTCGGCCGAAGCCCCCTACATACGTAAAGCCTGGTTGTGGAGCGACTGTTACAAAGATAACCCTCAGGATGCGGCATGGAAGTGCAATTCTCTCATGGACTACAGTAAGTCTTGGCGGCAAGTGGCGTGCATTGTTTAGCCTAGAGGGAGTTTTGTCAAGTCTCGCTTTATTCAGTCGATGTGGGAAGGAGGATGGTAAAAGGGACGGAATTAAATCGAAAAATGTATCCGGGAAGAAACTTTCCCGGGAGACAATAGTTTGCAAAGGGCGCACCGGTTCACATTAAAGGATGTAATATAGGCCTTGCTTGGAAACAAATTACATATATGGGTGCCGTCAGTCTCGCTTTTATGCAAAACTAGTAGCCGTGGAGAAACAGGTAAAGAGCAAAAAACCCGGAGTGCCATTCAGAAGAGGAGCTAAATCTTCTTTTGCGTGGCAGTGAATCACTTTTGAATAAAGTGAGGCTCAAGGGGAGATAGTGGGATAACAGAAAATGAGGCCTTCATTATAGATCCATGGAGGATTTTAAAGATGCAAGAAGGCGAATTGCAACATCATTCGAAAATTATTCACTACTTTGAAGGGCTCTGGATCAAACTGGTTGCCACACCTTTTACTCATCCAAAGTTGACGAGCTTTGCTCATCGTTTTGAACCAATGCAGAGAAGGCGAGTCTTTTGACTGTGTCTGTATTTCTGCTCTTCATCACAAATCCTAATCTTCCGGTCAGAACTGGAGAAGCAAATGGCCTTTGTGCTTTCAGAAGGGGTGGGAGAGCAACGATCCCTTTGCCCTGACTTGTTGGTTGATACCAAATCAGCGTGTAATCTCTGTGTTTTTTTTTTTGACTGAGCTGGAATTGAATTATGGCCAAATAGGGGAAGATCTGCAGCGCTTTGCAAGCCTTTTGTAGTTAAGGGAAAAAAACATGCCCAGAAGTTAACATATTACCATAGTAGGCTTCGTGTGATACATTAATTTAGATTTCCTCAGGTTGGTGCCTCCAGAAATGTTGAAGTAGCAATTACGAAGATTTTCAGACAGCAAAGTATATTTGGGATCCCAAAACATCTGGAGGGTGCCAATTACAGAAAGAGTGTGTGTAAAATGATGCCTTGAGAACTAATGGAATAACAAAGCATATTGGAGTTGTAGAAGAGGAACTTAGGTGCTGCCAAGTATGCCCTTTAGAGATGTTGATAGTCACTGTTTTTTCCCTTTAATTGGAAAAGTCAAAGTGACAATTGCATTTGTTTCTTTATATGAAGAATAAGTATAATTTGTACTTCAAATGCAAGCTATTTCACTTGTAATTTTTTAAAAATGTAATAGAAATTAATGTTCTTTCTAATTCTTACTTATACTTAACTATTGTTTTGACCAAAAAAAACAGTTATTTAAGCATATAAATTACATAAACTGAGGAACCCTAACACTTACAGTCCGTCTACTAAAGGAAATAATTTTCCCACAGACTCACGGGTTTCTCTAGAGAAGGAGAATAGTCTTGTGGACTAACCACACTGACAGTATGGGATTTAGGTCAGCCATTCTTGGACAGCTGAATCTCCCTCACATACTTGTTTTATAGATAAAAGAGAGAGAGACCTCTACAGAAGCCAGCTTAAAAGTCTGGTGGAAAGTTGAGATAACATATATTGTGCTATTAGTCATAGTTGATAATTTTGTGAGGAGTGTCTAAAAATTCTGGAATGAATCAAAGTGTTTCTTTTTATCTTTCCCAAACAAGTTTATCAGCTGCATAGAACTTACTGGAATCAAATTTGTCTTAACTGAAATCATGCAAAGCAAAATAAAACACAGAAGTTTTGATGTAAAGATAGATAAATGGAAATACAGGCAAACAAAAACTACTATCCCAACTTCTTTTATAACACTCGTGTTCAAGATAGATTTGATAATTGAAGTCAGCAAAATTGTGATAGTAAATTTTGCCCTAACTTAGATGTGTTTTAAAGTACAATTTAACTGCTTACAAGTTGCATATGTTTATGCTGTCTAAAAATAATTAGCTATCAAATATGGATAACCAGGGAAAATCTAGGATTTAGAATCCAGAGATTGAGTGATTCAATTTGGAAACAAAAAAATTAAATCAAGGATATTTTGTATACTTGGGTACAAGGAAAATATTTGAACATAGATTTATTTATTTAAATTTAGACTCTCGTGAGAGAAGGCAAATTGCTATTTCAGATGTGAAATTTTTTTAAAGACACATACCTTAAATGTTGGCCTTTCTTACAGCATTTTTTGTATATGTTTTGTAAAGAATATTTAGAAGGATGACATGTTCAACACTGGGAATGGAATGAACTTTGCATTATTGTGTTGTTTGCTGCATGCAAGTTAGCTAAGATCAATGTGTCATAATAAATCAGTTAATTGGTAAGATTATTGCAAAATTTCAGCAGTTACCTGAATGAAGAACTTGCTTACAAATTGTATCATGACTTTTTTTTTAAATGAGAAAAATGTAAGAGGAAGACTTAATACCTATAATTATGTTACTCAGATTAAGAATTACAAGTAATTCATACATTGATTTTATTCCACCCTTTTGCTTAAAAGAGAAGCTACCTTGGAGAAAGATCACTTGTTAATGGCAGGCTTGCAATGGGCTCAAATTCTTATCAAGATTGTACTTGTTAAGTATTAATGTTGCACAGAATACAGAAAAGAGCCACTCCCTATGCATTGGGGAGGAAGGCATTCTTTGTTTGGAATGATAATTAAATTGCAGAGTTTGTAATTCAGATTTGCTTCAGGATTAAACTAGATATAACATGGAGTCCTATATCTTTTCCCATTTTTTTTCATTAAAACATAGCCCCTCCCCGAAGAAATTAGAATTAGAATGGAATAAATGAGGGATAAACCTTTTATTTTTAATACTGTGGTTGTCTTCTCCAGATAGAAAATAGAAAAAAAAAAGTACAATCACTGTTTCCCATAGAATGAAAGGGATATAGACCTGTAATGGTATCCCATCCATCACTCCATACTTTCCAGGCATAAAATAGTTAAAGAAAGCCCTGTTTATTCATTTCTCCTCCTGCTTTTTTGCTCTTTCACACATCGAGGGAAATGTTCCCCAATCCTCTACAGCAGATTTGTTTGAAAAATTGAAAAATTATGACCCTTTCCCCTCAAAACAGGTTGCATACAAAACCTCATCTTCTTTCAACTTTTAACAATTGTCAAAAATTTTCTCAACAATACTAATTACTTAGGTTAGGTAATGAAACTTCTCCAAGAAAACAGCCAAGCTCAGAGAGTGTTAGAGAGTTAGAGTTAGAGTTTATTTAATTTATATACCGCTCCCCTCTCAAATTGGGACTGGGGGCGGTGTACAGCCCAACTAAAAACAGTACAATACCAGATATAAAATTTAAAATTTAAAAGATTTTGGAGACTATCAAGGAACCCTCATTTCAAACCTGAGCTACAAATATTCTCTATTGTTAAGTGCTTTTTAAAATGTGCAAATATCAAAGTGGCATTAGAACCCTACGATTAGCAACACAACTGAAATCCAATATGAAAGGGTGAATCCCATCAGCAAAGTCAGATTATAAAATGAAATTGTAATTAACTGTTGACTGAATTTGACAGGAGAGATGCCATTATAAATTTTTCAAATCACTTTTTCTGATCAAATTCAGGCCTATATAATCTGACTTGCTGTATCTTTTACCCTTAAAAAGCATTTGTTAGAGTCATTATACAGTAGCTGTAAATTCCTCAGCCAACAATCACAGGTAAGGGATTAGGAGTAAACAATGGGATCTCTCTATTACTGTATAGTTTTCCTTCTCTTCCCATATCAGATAATACTATCTTTAATTTTAATTCTGAATTTAAAAACTGCTTTTTTCCTTTAAAACGATTGAAGCATTGAAAGACAAGGGGGTTAAATATACTTAAAAGAGGATATTTCACTGCAAAAAGTACAATATAGGGTAGTGTATGACAAAACTACGATTTTCAGTAAGAAATTAGGGATTAATGGTAAATAGAGATGACAACAGATTAAATTCTACTTAGTAAAATGAAAACAATGATTTAAACAAACCATCTAAATCATCATTTAGATATGATGATCTGAGAAAATATTAAGATTGGTCCCTCAAGAAATGAAATCTGAGAAAATATTAAGATTGGTCCCTCAAGAAATGAGAATGAGCAAGTATAGCACCAAGTAAAGGGTACATTTGACACTGAGATAATCAAGTGGTTAAAACAGTGCATTTAAGATTCAGTGGCTGCATGATCAGGTGAATTCAAACGTTCCTGGTCAACAAGTAAATACTGTGCCCACTTTTGGGTATTACAGGTCAAAAAGGATAGTGACAATTTTTTCTCATAATAAAGGATAGTGAGCAGTGGGTTAATCCAAGGATATACAATCAAATGAGTACTCCGATTTATTCATAAATGTTTTGGAAGTGACCAAATTGTCTGAAGATCAAGGAGAGAAACTAGAAAATCACAAAAGAATGTCTTCAAATCTGGAAGGTGAACAAATGTAATTTAGTGAAAAGTATTACATATGGAAGGTTTTAAAATGTTACATTTACATTTATAAAGTTATAAGCAAGGGATCACTAACAGAGAGATAGTTCTTGGGATTATGATGGATAAAAATGTTGATTTAGTGCAGTCTTCCCCAATGTGACCAATCTGATGTGAAGACCTTTGAGAATTATCCTGAATTATCTGCTGTAATTAAGAAAGCTGGGAAATTCTGGGTGTTGAAATCCACTTGCCTAGAGGTTGATGGGGTTATGACTGTTTTGGAAAGTAAAGTCCATATTGGGAATTGTAGGGGAAAGCACCAAGATACAATTTTATTGCATTTGTGCTAATCAGAAGTATAACCCTTAATGGTAAAGTTTTGATTCATTGACTATGGAAACTATTTGAAATATTGCATACAGTGCTGTATGAACACCATTTCTGAAAAGGTACTGAAATACAAGATCTTAACCATGACAGTTATTTGCTTGTTTTGTATACTTATCTAATTGTATGTTATTCAGTAAGTTATGGTTAAGTAAATCATGGCTTGCAGGGAGGGAGAAAGAGGAGAATCAATATATTTAGGTGGAGAGGATATATTTTTAGGCTCTTTAGCAAAAAATCTGATTGAAAAGAGAAATTAGGGACACGTCAACTAAATTATGTTAGTATGGTGGAGATGCTGGACTTGGACTGTATCTCAACCATTCTAGCAGTTTAGCTTGATGTGTCTCTAATTTCACTTCCCTTTTGACTGTGTAGATTAACCATCTTGTTTTAAAAATCCAGTGGTGGGGGTGAAAATGTATTGAACAGGGAGAGAAAAAGCTGTCAATAGAAGATAATCAAATTCAAGCATACCTGTTATAAAAACTGTTGATTCTTCAGAGAGATTTGCAGTTGTGTCAGATGAAAAGAAGGATCACAATATTTAATAATGCCTTTAACAATAAAAGCAAGATTTCTGCTCAGTTCCTTTAACCAATATTTTTCTAAGCTTACATTTAATTAATGCAAAATGTATATATTTACATATAAGCTACATATGTTTATCTCTTTCTTTTTTCCCCCAAAGGTTGGGGCAGAGCTGCTGCTGCTACATATCTTGTCGGTTTTGTCATCCTCTGCATCTGTTTCTGCTTAGCAATCATAGCATTTTCCATCGATATATTGCGGTTTAACTTTGTTCGAGGAATTGGTGGCTTGCTCTTCGTTGTTGGTAAGCCTGTAAATAAGAGAACTGATTTTCTGACCAAGTATAATTGTTTGTGACTTTCCCAAAATATGCTTCTCTCTAGAATATGTCAAAAAAAAAAAGCTTTAATTTCTTAGTCAGCTCTTTCCCATTCTTGTACAACTTTTCTTAGGTTTCATATTAGCAACAAACAACTGTTCAGACTCAACCAGGTCAGCTTTCTTAATTGAAGCTAACCAGCATTAAGCCATCATTTAGTTTCTAATTTGCCTCCTCAATTTTATTTTTTAATAGGCAAGTATCTTCATTTTGGACAAAGTTTTATATATTTTAGAATACTACTGTATTATTATACATGTATTACTAAAGATATTTTACTTATTTATTATTTGCATTTGCAATTACATTAATTTGCAAAAATATATTTAATACATAAATATATTCCCTTCTATATTGTGGACATAATATAACTTAATCTCTTCAAAATATTTAACAAAAAAGCTCATAGGATTATATGTAGCAAGTTAGCTATGGTTGAACCACAGCTAGCTTGAGAATCATTTATTGCATTCATGCAATTTAGTTTCTATAGTTTGGATTTATTGTCTTGGATAATTATTTGGTGATTTGTGAAGCACAGTCTATAGATTACTGCACTGTGAAAGTTTATCCAATCATGATTCATTACACTCAGAAACCATGAGTGTAGTACAGAAACTCAGCTAGACCCTTCATCTGAGTCTCACATTCTTCAATATTTTTATTAATGATTTGGGGGAGGTGGTGAAAGGAATGCCAGCCAGACTTGCTGAAGATAGAATTAGGCATGACTGCTAGTATCCTTAAAGATGAAAGCACAAATCAAAATTATTTTAATAGGTTAAGTCAAGTTGAGCAGCTTCTGAGAATTGGAAGTTGTAACTCAATCTTCAAGTTTTTGGAAGGCTGCAGGATACAGTTGAGGGAAATTGGATTTTTGTCTTATTTTGGCATATATGGGGCATTAAGAGTGGGAATGGGAAAGACAAAACGCTGCTATTCTCATACTTTACCCTCCCTCCAAATACAACATTCAAAATTGTGCCACACAGTCTTGAAGGACTGCCCATGGATCCTCCCCAGGGTAGAAAGCGGAGTTGGAAATATTGTAAAATTTGAGTAAAATTGAGCAAAGGCAAATGCAGTTTATCACAAGAAAAAGAAATCAGATGTGCACAGGAGAAACCTGGTTTAGTAATGTATGCAAAAAAAATGAAATTGCAGTTGATCATGCTTAGAATATGCATGGCTGCAGAAAGTCAAATATGGTTTTAAGTTGCATTATTAGAAATATATTTTATAAATAATCGGTTATGAGTTCCACTCTATTCTGTGTTAATCATAACCATTCTTGAAAATCTGGCTAGTTTTCTGTGCAATAACTGAACAAAATTCAGATAAATTCTTAACAGTTTCAAAGACCAATATGATTATAGAATTGAAAAATTCAATGAGAAAACACATGAAAGACTAAATATATTAAGCTCTGCAACAACAATAGCAGAAAGCTCCCAAATGTATTTGGAGGATTTGCTAATAATCATCAAATATCTGAGGAAATATTACATAGCAAATAGCCACTATTTTTGTTATCCCAAAGTGTAAGATATTCAACAATGTTCTGAAGTTACAGGGAGGCAGGTTCTAATGGAAAGTTAGGGGAAAACTTCTTAAAATAAGTGATTGGACAGTGAAATTTAGTTGTGCTGGAGTATGTCTAATGGCTCCTAATTCTGTGATGATGTTTGTAACAGATGTATCACATTAATATTCATTTGTTTGATTGTTATACACAATAACATAGGGATGCTTCATACATTGTGTGTGATGAATGTTTTCCCATGATTAAGGAATTTTTTTACAAGTAATTATCAACAGTTAATAGCAAATAAAGTCAGTAATATAATTTTTTTCTAAGTGTTTGACAAACAGACTTGAATAATCTAATTATTGGTAAGACAAATGATTGGTCTTACTAATAATTACAGAGGTAGGTCATTGAACATTGGCATAGTTGAGTCATCTCTTTTATGCAGGATGATTCTCCCTAGATTAGATTGCTGCAATCTCCACTCCATTTTGTGATATAGTATGCAAGAAAGAATATTGAAACTTTAGAGATTTAATTAGGAAATTTAATATCTATGAATATAAATGATTATAATTACAGTCTGGTATCTTGTACTATATCAACAATACCTCATTATTCAATCAATCAATTTGTAAAGCCACCAATCTCAGCAAGTGATTGGACAACAAATATATTAAATAAAAATACAATTACAACATATTGTTACAATGCAACAATTAAAATGCAGGGTAGCCAAGGAAATAACCCAGTCAACAAACGCTAATGCAGCAGGAATATAAATCCCTCCATATGCTTGAGACCCCAATTTTGGGAACAGAGATAAGTCTTTAGGACCTTACAAAAGGCTAGCAAGGTTGGGACCATCCTAATCTCTTCTAATGTAAATACAGTTTGCTGCAAATTTCTGTGTGGTGTGGTGTGAGATTTTATTTAATGCCTTTCTTTCCTCCTTGTTTCCATCCAGCTGCTTTCCAGATCTTAAGCTTGGTCATCTACCCAGTGAAATACACCGAAGATATTCCATTGACAGGAAGCAACATGTTCAGCTGGGCTTATGGTTTTGGTTGGGCAAGTACAGTGATTGTGATAGGTTGTGCCTTCTTTTTCTGCTGTCTTCCCAATTGGGAAGATGAAGTCCTGGGTAACATAAAACCCTATAGGCATGATGGCATTTAAACAGTTTGATGTGGACTTTATAGAAGATACTCTTAGGAAATAAAGCAATATTGTTTCTGACATAGGGTTATTTGTTCATTTGTTTGAATAACAGTTTATTTTTAAACATTCCCATTTTCAGACTTATTTTATTAAAAAAAAGAGCATTCTGAATTTTGTTAACTAATAATTCTTTTCAGGAATTAATTGTTTTTGGCCAAGGACAGAGAGGTTTTGGTGAGGTGATTTATTCCAAGACTATATTTTTCTGAATAAATATATAAGGGATTTTTTTAAACTGTCAAACAATTTTAAGCTTTTGTTTCTAGCCTGTGGTTCAAAATTCTTATCCAAATATGTATTAATAAAAGTATGTTTGAAAATGTAGTCATTTATACATTTGGTATGCAATCTTCTAAGCACCATATTCTGTTTATATTATTTTACCAGCATTTCTGTTATAGCAATGCTTCATAGCTTACTTGATACTAAACGACTTAACACTGTAATATTCTGTGTGTGCAGATTTCCCTTGTTAAAGAATTTATGTGACAGCATCCCTGTCTCCCATTATATGCTTCTAGACAAGGTTAGGAATACCATAAGTCTGCTCCATTCAGGTAATTAGTGTAGAGTAGTTAGCTATTTCGTGTTTCTTCTAGTCCTCCTCCACTCTGGTTAAACAAATCTCTTGAGAGAGAATGCATAAATGCCATTGGTAGTAATGCTCACAATCTTCCATCTGAATTTACCTGCATACTTCTTAACATTAATACACTGAATGTGTCTAATGGATTGAAATTAGGGAAAAGTTAAAACTTTAAAGTTATACTTTTCAATTTTCTTTCTCCTCAATAGCTGATAGTACAACATTATTCTTAGTATATAGATTTAAAGCACAAAAACAACCCCCCAAAACAAATAACTATTAGATGGCAAACTTATTAGACAAAAAAACAAAGCTGGTTTATTGGATAGTTGCAGTTAGAAAGTGCTTCTTTGCTGCCAGTCTTCTCATCCCATTTTATCATGACTGCACCCCATATACATATTTTGGAGTCAAATGGCATTGAATCTTAAGGATGGATAAAGATAGCGGCAATGTATGGTTGATTTTTCAAGGTAGTTAAACTTTTGGATGAAGTTCTGCAGGATTAGTTACTTGGTAGTGGAATAATAATGTAGGCTTGACTTTCCAAATGTAAGCATATATACAGCATAGTTCACAGATAGGCAGTGTGATGTCAATGGGTGCAGAGCACCTTAGGAAAACTCCAATAGGGCTAATCAGGCTTCTGCAGCAATGGGCTTTATTTTTTAATTAAAATATATGGAATGCTTGCATGCTGCAAAACAAAATGCCAGTCTGTAATGTATTTATTTACAAGAATACCTATGGATCTCATGTAGAGTCCTCAGAGTAATCCAAAATAAAAGTGGTACTTCAGTGTACGCCTAGCAAGACAAAGGCAATGAAAAATTGCAGTGGTGCAAAGCATTGATGAAATGGGTTAGGGGGAATAATCGTGTCACATTGCTGTTTTAAAATAATTTCTGTGAGTTGCTGCCTAGTTGTCAACACACATTGTACCTGGTAGCCATCATGTAAACAGATATGACTTTGGTAGTCAGAATGTCCAGGTTTATACAGTACATACTTCAGAATCCCAACACTGGATGTTTAATTAGCAACAGGACATACAGTTCAGTCATTCTTAATCTTAAATATAGAGAAGATTACAGAGAATTTAATATCATTAATTTCAGTAGGAAAATTAAATAATCACCGAAAATATTGGATAGAATCTGTGACTGGAATATGTGAAAACTTTAATTTACATTAAGATATTTTAATATCATTAAATCCATTGTTAACCTGACAGCCCTTTGAATGTACATCACTAAAAAAAAGTTATATACCATATATTTTGTACTTTTTGGTAGAAGCTTATTTTATATTTGCGGAAATATTGTATATTCTAATGTATAATTTTCAGATATGACTTTTTTGTATGTTTACAATTATTCACAAAAGGTGTTTGCCCACTACTGCATGAGTTAATTAATAAAAGTTGCTTAAGGTAAAGAAGAAATTCTCATATGAATCCACATTGTTTAAAGTTGTGTTGTATTTTATACTGTATTGGATTGTGATAGAACATTGGTTTTATGAAATATTGCCTATATGTTCTGTAAATATTGTAATCTACAATTGAAGGCAGAAATCTTCCATCCATTTTTCTGGAAATAAGTCCATTACTTTTAATAGAATTTGCTTTTTAAGTAAGAGAATGTGGGATGCCATTGGCTTTATGCATCATTTACAAGCAACCCCTGATAATTCGTCATAGCAGAAGCAGTTTCGAAGCACAGTTGGGCTCATCCAAAATTAGTCTGAACATGCAGTAATTATATGAACCTTTTAGATTTCCCTGACCAAACTCTGCCAAGAATATATATCTGACTGCATCACATTTAATTAGTTCTTTGCAGATGAAGTCTACCTTCTGGGCTGATATTGTGCCGCAGTCCAGACAACCTTGCAAGACTATATTTGATCAATTTTGGTTTGTGGCTCCTGACTTTTTTAAAAATGGTATCACTTATCACCTGTTCTTTCATTGACTTCATCCTGCAAGGAGGCCATTGTGATGTCCTAGTTCTGGGGTCTCCAACCTTGGCAACTTTAAGACTTCCAACTCTGGGAGTTGAAGTCCACAAGTCTTAAAGTTGCCAAGGTTGAAGACCCCTGGCATAGTTAATATCTATGGTTCACTAAGATAGAAAAGATCATAACATTAGATGTTCAAGAGAGCTATAAATACTGATCTTTTCAGCCTTCTGTAACTATGAATGGCTTTGAAATTGATTTTATACTGAGCTTATTTTCTTTATTCAAATGACCTACATTGCATAAAAATTGTGCTGAGGCTTCTGGGGACAATAGTAGAGAAATGAAATGTTCTAAAGGCAGTTCAGCATTAAAAAATGGTTTATTTCAACATCAAGAAAGCAAACTTTTACGAAAATCAGATCCTTTGTAATTATTTTGCTGAATGAAAACAAGTCTCACATTCTGGTTTCAGTCAAATATCTTTGAACACACAGGTTGCAATTAGTAACTCTCATTGCAATAATTGTTTGTTGATGATCTATTGTTCGATTTTGGAAAAACATTTCATCCACTTCTATCACAAGGACACCTCATGCCTGGTATTGCATAGGCAATCATTAGCTAGATAAAATCTAAATAACCTCCTTCGTGCACATCTAATTGAGGTCTTCCTACAAGAAATGAGCTGTATGGTTGAAATCCTATCCATTACCATGAACATTAATCAAGGATTCATTTCCCTCTTGTATCAACTTCTGGTTATGCTCACACCTTTCCCTATTACAGTGCAAAGTGTCCAAGTACAAAAAGCAAGCAGAACCTCATCTGCATTTACGCTTGCAACCTAATTTTACTATATGCCTGAAAACACGTCATAGGTATTGTGCTGTCCAGACAGTATATAGTTAATGGGGAATTGGTATAGTTAGGAATTGGGAGCTGTCCCCTTAAGGGAATGCATCATGGTAAATGTAGTTAAGGTATCCTGGGAAATGTAGTCCATGTCATGTGGCCACGTCTGTAATCCTGATTGGTCACCGAATTGACCCTTGGTGGGTTGGGGGGGTTTCCTTCACTCTTGCCTGAACCCAGCATCATGCTGTTGTTTCACCCCCTTGCTCTACTATTATCAAAATGAAAGGAGAGCTATCCTTTTACACCAGAAAGTCAGCTATGCAACGAGTTGGACATTGAGATGAATCTTGATGTAACTGTGAGTTATCTTGAGGATGCCTGATGAACCAATAAAAAGACTTCGTATGGATGCTTTGTGCAGTTAATCTGTCTGTTTTATAATCAGCTAATGGTTGTAAGGTCCAGAATGGTAAAAGGATAGTTCTAAAGTTACATCTTCGAATTCCCAAGACAAGTAAAAGGATGATAGCTTATCTGGACTCCCTCAGTATAAAGACAGTTAATTTGGACCCCCAAAAGTAAAGAATATTGTTTTTTTTTTTAAATTTTTTACTAAGCTTTTTTACTAAGCTTACAGCATCTTGCCACTTTAACGCAAAGGTCCAGCATCACTGAGAGGCCACCTTGTATGCTGCATCAATCTCTTCCAGACCTAGCTAGCAATACTAACAGGCCAACTTGTGCACTGCATCAGACCTCGCAACGCACACCTCTAGTGGTCAATCAATGACTTTCATAGGAAAATTCTAATTTTATTCACTAGCTTGTAGCAACCCCTGGTAACTTAACCCAAGAGTCCAGCCCACTAAGAGACCAATTTGCGCATTGCATCAGTGTTCTCCATACCTGGCAAGCACCACTAACAGGCCAACTTGTGTATTGCGCCAACATCTTCCAGACCTTGCAACGCACCCTCTAGTGGCCAACCAATGTACTTCATCAGTGTCTCCCAGACCTTGCAACGCACAATTCTAGTGGTCAACTACTGAATTTTGCAGAATTTTCTCAATTCTGCCACGCCATCTATGTGGTCAAGTACTGAATTTATCAGAAGTTCCTACGTTCAACTACCTGCTTGCAGGTCCAGAACAGGTATTCTTCCTAAACCCCTTAATTATAAACCTTTCGCAGAATAAACTTAGTAGTATGAAAAGGATAAATAATTATGGATATAACCAAGAAAGAAAAGGAATCGGCGCCCATTTTCTGATCATCGGTGTTATTTTGTCTTGACACTGATACTGCTAAAGGTGCTGGTATTATGATTGGCATGCTAAACTTTACATCAGATAATATATTTTACACTATTGTTTGCCGGTCCCTACAGAAGTTAATCTTGCAGTTCAAAGCCTGGGGATTAAAAAGGAAAAGTACATATTAAACTAATAAAGGAAAAGATTACAGTCTGTGTTTACATTGCTTGAAGGACAACTGGCAGACTGGTGGAATGAATGAAGAAAAAATTTATGGGAAGAAGTTCCCTGATCAGGCTTTTTGGCTTCTGCCCCAAAAAGAGGAGGAACTATCCTCATAGCAGGACATTCTATAGATGGAGCAACATGGATTCTGAGAACATTGTTCTCTATCTCCTGGATGTAAACATCAAAGAGAATTAAGGAACTACAAAGTCAATTAGCTTTCATTCAGTCCACTCCTACAGATTCTTATTCACACTTTATCAAAGGATAGGGCTTTGATTTCATGATTGAAAATTCACTATTTTAACTTTTGGAGCTCCCTTGAGGGGATACAGTTAACATATTTTAATATGTTGTATATTTTTTTCATAAATTGTGCTATTATCCCATCTACCCTGCATTTTATACCTTTTCAACTACTCTGATCTAATTTTGACAGAGGTGTCAGGCCTTACATTGACTTTGACATTTCATCAAAAGCATTTAAAAAAACCCTGAAATCTGCCATGTTGGCCACCATTACTGGCTACTTGTTTTTAAGCTGAAGAACTATTGCCTAGGCCTTAGGGCAGATTTACTTTTAAAAGGTAAAAAAAAAATCCTAATCAGGCAAATAATTTTGACTAATAAGGCTGATCAGCAGTCAAGTTGCACCACTGTGAATACAGCTTACCCCTTGTTTCTGAAAGACATAAATGAATAGTTTTGTCTTTGATCCACCACCAGCCTACCATAAACACAACCTTCTCTTTCTTCTTTACTTCAAAAGTATTGTTTTCCAACACAAATATTTAAAACTAAGGGCAAATAGACGAACTCATGTATCTTGTTACAATGGCAAAATAAATGAAGATATTTGAAGACTTTCAAGTACCAGTTGAAGTGTGTGGTAAGGAATGAAGTAAAAATGAGAAATGCTTCTGCCCTTTGTGTTATATGGAACCAAGGGGTGGGTTTGCAAGAAAGAAAGGCATGGTAACCACAGAATTAAAAGGAAGATTAGAGGGCATTTAGTCAGTATTCCCTATAGCATTTTGAAAAGGTGACCATCTAGCCACTATTAGAAGAATAAGAATTAGAATTATATTCCTTCTATTGAAGGAAAATACATTACGTTGCATAGCATCTTGGATCAGTTAGGAAGCTCTTCCTTGTATCCAGACTTAACTTCCCCAGGATACCTGGTAGCTTGGTATTCAGGGAGAAAATGGCCATGGTGGGTTGTGACCAGTGGCCAGGGGGAAGGAGGCATTCTATTGCAGGCACAAAAGCTAATTGAAGGAGATGCAGTGGTAAGAAGGAATGAAATAGATGGACCACAAATTCATCTAGTTGCCTTGATTTCACCTATTATCAGAGGTGGTATTCAGCAGGTTCTGACCAGTTCTGGAGAACTGGCAGTGGAAATTTTGAGTAGTTTGGAGAACCAGCAAATACCACCTCTGACTGGCCCCGCCCCATCTATTCTCTGCCTCCCGAGTCCCAGCTGATTCTCTGGATCTTCTTTTGTTGCCCTGCACAGGAGAACAGAGCTGGAAAGCAGGTTAGTGGGGTGCGGAGGGAATGGAGATTTTGCAGTATCCTTCTCCTGCCAAGCCACGTCCACAGAACCGATAGTAAAAAAAATTTGAATCCTACCACTGCCTGTTATGGATATCTTGTAATCATTCAATCCAGTTTCCCTGTCAAACAAATTTCATTGGTCTTTGGTACATTAATTTTCTAGTACATTAATTTCAAACCTTTGCTTTTTACTGCATCATAAAGTCAATTTAACATTTCTGACAAATCATATGGCTTCTTATCTAATAACATAACATCCTTAACATAGAATCCTCTGTATACAAAAGTACCTATAATTCATATTCCCAACCATTCCCAACCATGTCACCCCAAATGATGTTTATATAGTGCATTTATTCACAAATATATTGAACAACATTGATGAGTATCACACAACTTTGTGTTATGGCCTATTCCTGTTCAATGTCACTAAGCTTTCCATTTATCTTCATGCCTGCTTTACTTTTCTCATAAACCACACTTATTATATTCAGCATCTAGCTTTTAGTTCCATTCTCATGCAACATATTCCATAACTTATGTACTTCATCATATACTTCTTCTTTATTAATTTTATTGTGTATTTTTAAAAAAATTGTATGGTATATACAACTAACCTGCAAGCTAGTTTGGGATAGGCACCGGACTAGAAAGTAGGAGACCGTGCTTTAACCATGAAAGCCGGCTAAGTGAGTTGGGTCAGTCAATCTCTCTCAACCCAACTCCACTCACAGAGTTGTTATTGGGGGAAAAATAAGAGGAAAATGCGTTGTCGCAACCTTGAGTTTTTATAAAAATAATAAAAATGGTATACGAATAAATAACTTTCTCACATTCAGACATTTCTCAAAGAATTGCTGAAAAATAGAAGCCTGATCAGAGCATTCTCTGTGTGGTATAAAACTGTGTTGTGCTGTGTGTACCCAGTTTTGCTCATTTGCAAAAGTTTCAGGAATAATTCTATTAAATGCCTTCTGAGGCATGCTTAACAAACTAAACCTCATTATTTTTTTGTATTCATCCTTGCTGCTTTCCCCTTTATACAGGACAGCAATAAAAACTGTCCTGTAAACTTGCATCAGGCACAGATGCAATATTTACAGACTTGCACAAACACTCCATAAACCAAATATTTTTGACATCACTATCATTCCTTCCACACACACTGTATTCTCAGTTGGTTTCATCTTTTGATAAAACAGGCCAAAATGATCCCATTTTGAGGCCACAGAAAAATCTGAATAATCAGTTGTGATGGTAGGAAAGCTGATATGATGGCTGTGAACTAGCCGCCCCATTATTAGATGTCTTCTACCTGAAAATTAATAATTTGTTATTATACTAGACCAGAGGTCCCCAAAATTGACAACTTTAAGACTTTGCGGACTTCAATTCCCAGAATTCCTGGCTGAAGAATTCTGGGAATTGAAGTCCATAAGTCTTAAAGTCCACAAGTCTTAAAAGTTGCCAAGTTTGGAGACTAGACCTGCACTAGACTTTGTATCAGCACCAAGGAATATGCAAATATGGCTTTTTGGAAGACTCCTTAATATGTATCCCTTCACTGTGCTACCTGGCTGTTTTATCTAATAATTCATGATTAAGTTTAGTAAACCTGGTGGAGAGGGCTGATGGAATATATATGAAGAATGAGTGATTTGCTTGGAATAAAATAAAGCTTTGCTTGCAATAAAATTGCTGAATGTTGTGTATTGTCCATATTTTCTCATTGCAAAAGAACTGGTTACTTCTCCCTAGAAGGCAGCTTCTCCATTGTGCCAGGTAGATAAAAGTTGTTAACCTGGTAATAAAAGACATTACCAGTCCAAGCCATGCACCTTTTGTGCATGCATGCAATACTACTAAAGTGAAAAGGGGCAGGCCACCTTTGTCACACCAATGTCTCCCAAAGGACCTTCTGATGGTCACAAATTTCCACTCTTTTGATTTGGGAAATGCATGAACATTAGAATATTGTCTTCTGTTTTAAAATAAAACAAGCAAACCTACAGTAGTCACATCTACTTTGTGGCTCTCAGTCCAGCTCCCACATTGTAAATATAGCCCTCTTGATGAGTAAATAAGCTTACAACTCAGGGCTGCAAAACTCTGGACCATCACTGGATAGCAACAAAGAACTAGAATTTTCTGTCTTCTCTTTGGAGCCTGGATATAATAGCCTTTGCTTATTTTCACTGTTTCCAATTTTGTACCTTTCCACTGAGTTGGAACTACAACTCCGAGCATGGCCAATTCTGCCTAGGGGTTCTGGGAATTATAGTTCCAGGGCCCAAGAAAACGGTCCTATGCCTCTCATAGGATGTTGGAAACTATGAAATTCCTATCACTGGATGTTTCCTAAAGGTACATTTATGTTGCTAAGAAGCATTAGGGATATAGTACAATCTGATGTCACATAATCATGCAACACAAGAAGCTACACATTTTCTGCTAATACAGCTCTTAGTTATCATTAGAGATATATGACTATTCAAAATTAGAATTTTTTTGCTTTGCAATAAAAATCACTTCACAGTACAGATGCCCAGATGGGGTTTTCATCTTGGATTTTGCTGTTCAGACTCCTAGAGCTAAGCAGTGAAAAATCTCAACAATTTGTTCAATATTTTGTTTTTAAAGACTGGGGCTAGTTTATTCATCAAAAGTACGCTCTTAACTTTCATTGCTCTCTTCAAAAGCACTTCAGTGCTGTTTGTTGTGAAATGCTACTGCCATGAAAAGATTAAATGCTAATGGAAATGGATATAATCTATATTTATCTTAATTAGTAGCTGACAAAGAAGGAGGAGACAGGTTCTAAAATGAGCATAATCCCAACCCTGAATTTTCTTTCCAGATCAACAGGTTGTTGTAGTGACTTGCTCATAGAGATTTAGGTGGAGTTTTCTTTAGGGCCTGCTTGGATTATAAAGTTGCTCTCTCTTCTCTGCTTTCCTTTCTTTCCTTTTATCTACAGATCTATCTCTTTTCTATTCACACACGTTTTATTTACCCCAGTCTGTTTTTTTTTCTCAGGCTACCAAAGCCGTTGCAGGAAGACCTTTTTGCTTAGCATTTAAAGTGACTGGAAAAGACCCAACAGCAAGATGGTTCAGTATGGTCTGGATTATACCCGCTGCAGGTGGATCTTGCCTCTTCTGCTGGGCTTAGCAATGATCTTTGGCATCATTTCACTAGCTGGTTGGGGGTGGGTAACCTCACAAACTGGTCCATTTGTGAATGAAGGCTCATTATGGAGATTATGCTCTTTAGAAGATGATTGGCGATGTACATCTCTCATGGATTTTGGTAAGGATCTCAGTGAAGGAGATACTGTGAACCAATTTTGTGTGTTTGTGTGTGTGTCTGTATGAGATGCAAATTACACTAAGGATTTAGGGGCATCATATGTTTGAAAACATTTTTGCACATGTAACTCCAAGTAGATCTCACTGTTATCATTACTTCAATTTTTTCCTCCAAATTAGAAATGCTTAGTAATGTGTGTGTGTGTGTGTTTTTAAAAGAAGGAATTGATTGTCAGCACAATTGTGCAAGTAGATGCTATAAAGACATACTTTCCTTTTTCTTTGCACTTTGTTTATTTGTACTCTCAGGCTGGGGAATTTGTAGCTGTTATTTTTGTCTTGGTCAGCAGAAAACATAGCAACTTAAATTTTCAAAAATGATGAGTTCGATTTCTTTTATTGGTGCCAGTCTTAAAGTCTAAGAAATTATTTGGGTGGATGTATACAGTGACATAATAGGGTTAAATTAATGGATTTGTGTAATGTTTAGTCTTTCTGAATGTACTGATATCAATGTTTCCATCAAACACATTTTGGAAGCATATCAAATATGGTTTTCTCTTTTTGGAAACTGTGTTATGTCATGAACACTTTTGTTTTCTGGCTGCTCTTTGGAACAAAATATTTGAAGGCTGCACTGGTTATGCAGGGTGCAAGCCAAATAATGTAAAATGAAGGATTTTGAAAAATCTTCGACAATGAAGGGTTTCAAATGCCTTCAGTGAAAAATATACTATGTAATAAGATTCAATCATTTTTATGTAATAAGTTTCAATCATTTTTATGTAATAAGATTCAATCATTTTTATAGAGTCAGTTTATATTTTCATGTGTAGAAAATGTAAAACCCTCAGAGGAATCCTTAAGTAGTTTATTTATTCTAGATTGGTGGGCAAAATCTGAAGACTGTATCCAAGAATATTTAAAATGCCATTCCAAGCAAAAATGCTGCTTGGAATTGAGTGGAACATATAATTCGTATGCCATGTGCTCTTTTCACAAAGTCATGGTATACATCTCTTGCCTTTGGATCTCTAAAATCCCAGTTAGCCTCCACTACTCATTGCACACAGCTTTTCAATATGATCTTCTCAGTTTTAATATTTTTGTATAAAGCTTTTTACTCTTTTACAAATGCTTTTATAAATTCTAGCAAAATGTTTTTGACATTTGACATGCCAGGATCTTTCCTGGATTTAACCTGTATAGAGTAATTCAGTATTTATATGAGCATCTCAGTTGAAACAAATAAACAAAAAAATACTCCTAAGTGTTTAGACGGTTAAGGTTTAGATCCTACTACATTCCTGTCTCTGCTGCATTCTCAAGTTATTCCTACTTCTGTTGTATTTTCGGTCCAAAGAGCTCAATGTCACTATGGCTGTCAATTCTTCACTAATGGCAAGACATGAAAGAGATTTTATGAGAATCAGAAATAATTTGCTTACGCATCCCACAGTCATTCCTGTTCAAACAGCTTATTGAAATATTAAAATAACCCAGAAAGCCTTATTTAACAGAGACAAAGATATGGTGCCTAACAGCAAAGGTAGCGATCCCTTTATCATACCTATTTGCCTGAAAAAAAATGAATGCCTATCATTGGCTTATTCTAAAACTAAAACGCTTTAAAATCAAAGAACCTGTTCTACGAAATAATTGCCCCTGGTGGATAAAACTATATGGATGTAATGACTGGAGTTCACAAAGCATTTTGAGCCATTTGGTTTCATTTAGCAGATCATGGAAACCCAGCTATTATATCTGGAAAGCCATGGCAAATGCCTTACTACTGTATGTGAACCCGTCCATTTGTGGTTTATTTGATAAACCATTATGATATAAAACATGGATAGATGGATGTACACCCTACCTTACCTTTTTGAATGACTGAATGATAGTTTAGATCTGTATCTTGCCAGGACCAGGCATAAAGGATAGAACCATTGTTTTCTGTTTTTATTTCCAGCTTGGGGTAGAGGTGCAGCTGGTACCTTCTTAGTTGGATTTGTACTCGTCTGCATCTGCTTTGCCTTGTCCATCATCGCCTTTGCCATCCCGACACTTCGCTTCAACTTCATTAGAGGCATAGGAGGCTTGTGTTTTGTTGCTGGTAAGGCTACGTATACAAAGCAAAAGAAGTAAAATATTGTAAAATATGGCAGGGCAGATTTGGTGTGGAGAGAGCAGTGGTGGTATCTGGTAGTATAAAAAAGCCTCCGAGGATCAGCTGAGAAGAGGACAAAAGGCCTCTGACAATCAGCTGTGAGGAGAAAGAAGGGAAAAGTGGAGGATCGGCCCTCCCACCTGCCCTTGTGCTTTTCTCTTCTTTATCCTCTCAACTGATTGGCACTGCAGGCCTCAGCTGGTGTGGGGAAAGCTGCATGTGTGCATTAGGGGAGCGCGCATGTCTGGGCGATCACCAAACCGGTAGTGGAACAGGTAGGATCCCACTGCTGGGAGAGAAACTAGCTATTTCTATGGCGGTAAGAAAATAGCAGTGTAAGAATGAAGAAAAGATTTACAGACACGGATACAGAGTAACAGAGTTGGAAGGGATCTTGTAGGTCATCTAGTCCAATCCCCACCCAGCAGACTTGATTTGTGCCATTTCACATTTTCTCAGGCAACTCAACAGAACAGCAGTATAGGAAGACTTCAACTTACAACCACGTTTCTTAAGTGAGTCAGGGCCCCATTTTATGATAATTTTTACAACAGTTGTTTAGCAAATCACTGCAGTTGTTAAGTGGATCATGCTGTCGTTAAGTGAATCTGGCTCCCCCCCTTGTCAGAAGCTGGCTGAGAAGGTCACAAATGATGATCACATGACCCTGGGACAGTGCAACTGTCATAAATACATGCCAGTTGACAAGCGCCCACATTTTGATCATGTGACCCTTTATGCCACAGTCATAAATGTGTGAACTGGTCATAAGTCACTTTGTTCAGTGCTGTTGTAACTTTGAACAGTGACTAAATTAATGGTTGTAAGTCAAGGATTACCTGTATTTCATAAAAGCAGACTAATAGCGATGATACTCTGTCATAACCAATGGAGAAAATAGTAAATAGTAGCATTATTATTATTTTTTTTTAAAAAGCACAAGCATTGTCTAGGTTGACTCAGCCTTCCATCCTTCCGAGGTGGGTAAAATGAGGACTCAAATTGTTGGGGCCAATATGCTGACTCTGTAAAACTCTAAAACTGCTTAGAGAGCTTAAAGCACTGCAAAGTGGTACATAAGTCTAAGTGCTATATTGCTATTTCATTTTTAAACCAGGGAACAAGACAATATCCATATCCTGAAACAGAGGGCAGGGGAGGATAATCTAAAAAGAGCCACCCTGCTTTTCCTAAATTCTTCTGAATTCATCACCAGCCTCTCCTGATTTTTCTGATATATGTATGACATTCTAGAACCCTAATTTATTTTATTTTAGTTGATTCACCAGCATTCTATATTTCTGTTCACCCTGTGAGTAATTCTACATAAACATGACTCAAAAGTTATCTATCGTACATCATCTTTAATGCTGAATGACTAAATTGTATGTTTACCTTCATTATTCTAGTGTAAATTTTGATTTGGAATCTCACACCACCATTTTTGTAGTATTTCTTGTCAGAGCTTCAAATCTTGAAATAGGGAAGGACTGTAGCCAGAGGTGTATTAACCATTAAGCAGACTAAGCATGTGCTTAGGGCACCAGGCCCAAAGGGGGCATCACAAAGTTGACAAAGAAAAAACACCAATGAAGATTTGTAAAAAAATCTTGTATGTATAAAAGAGGGGGGCGCCAAGATTTGTCAGTGCTTAGGGCATCCGTGAGTCTTAATCCACCACTGACTGTAACTTAGTGGTAAATAACATGCTTTGCTTACAGTTAATCCTTAGCCTCTTTACCAAAAATGGTCTCAAGTTACAAGGCTGAATCTTACGATGCTGCCAAATACTGGACTGCATAAATAATCTGTCTGATGTTATAACCACAATATTAGATAGGTTGGGCAAATAGAATATAAACCACCATAGGAGTTTGTATTCTACAGGAGTCAGAATTCTCCCAAGGTGCCATTAAAAAAAAAAAAATACAATCCATTCTGTTTTCCTACTGTTTTCATGTGTTAGTAACTAATTTTTAATCTTTTCGTTTTTTGCAGCCATATTCTCATTAATGGGCCTTGTCATCTATGCTGTAATGATTTCAACACGTGTGAACTTCCCAGTAAATACCGTGCATGTGTTTGATTGGAGCTATGGATTTGGGTGGACCATGTGTATCATGGCAATAGGTCTTGGATTCTTCTTTTGTTGTCTCCCCCTGTATGAAGATCATATTTTGGGAAATGTCAAACCTGAATTTTATTAAAATCTCCTAAAAAGAGCAGCAGGGTCATCATAAGGAGTCCCTGGTTGTTTAGGGTCCAAAGATGTATACAGACATACCTACAGTATCAGCTCAAGTCCAATATGCAGGAATATTAGAATACATAGAGGTTTAGCAGCTCAAAAAAAAGTATTAATGAGAATTACTTTCAATTCTTGTTAAGGTGAATTTATTTTTTGAAACAACTTCTTTTTAACCATTCGTTTTTATGGACAAATAATAACTGAACTGCCTTAATTAAACATTCACCAATTTAGAGTGTTTGTTTATAATCAGTACTTACTTCCTCCTGTGCTCCCCAGGAACTTCTATATTACTCTGCAGGCTGGTCTCAATCTTTTGGAGGCATACTTTTAGGGAAAGTGGTTCAAAAGCCTGCAGAGGGTAAGATGAATTAATGCCAACTGCTTCATTCCTTAGTGTGAGAGAAATCCTGCTAAAGCCTGTTTATATTCAATCCACTAGACAGATATACTATCAGAAAACAATTTTTTTTTAAAAAAGACCCTTCTTGATTGCGTTATTACTAATAGGTATTAAGCTTGTCTTCTCCAACCTGTTAACTGCAGAGGTATTGGGATTGCATCTCTCAGAATTGGATGTTTAATAATGGTGACTGAAAATTTTTGGAATCTGTGTTGTTGTTCTAATGAAACATCAGTATTGAAGTACATGCTTTGTTTGCAAATATATATATATATGCAACCAAATTTAGGCTATAACATCTTTATTAACAAGAATGAGATAAATGAAGCCAACATGGAAAATATTTATGTACCAGAAAGCATTATTTGCCAGAACAGACTGCATGAAGTGTACAAATTGTTTAGTTAGGAAGAGGTTGGGAACAAATAATGTTCCCACCCTAACTGAGAAAACTTGACACCATTCTAATTTCTCTTAGTTTTAACAAAAATATTTGGCCTGCACATTTTAAAGGCAATTCTATTACATTCCAAACTTGTTTACAATAAACAGTAATCTCCTATTAGATGTTCTCAGATCTGCAAACTGACCTTCAGAAGAGTTTGCTGAAGTTCCAGCTGTGTTTTTGTATTAGCATATCTTAAGTTTTGCCTACTTGTTTTAAAGTGTAAATACATAGCCTTTTGTAATGCATGGATGTATAATTGCCAAAATATGTTCATTATTTTTTTTACGGGGGCAATTCTTTTGTAATATTTTGTTTATGTGCAGCTGATAAAAGCAACACAATCCATCATAACACTGAAAGGACAATTGTGCTGCATAGGGGTAGAGAAATCAGAAAATGTACATATATACATTATCTATTATACTAAAGGTCAGCTGATGTTCATTTCTTTTACCACATATTCTGACCTCTAACAGCAAGTGTGGGCAATTATGGCAACTTTATGGCCTGTGGACTTCAATTCCCAGAATTCCTGAGCCAGCATGTCTGGCTTAAAGTCCAATTAAACTCCACAAGTCATAAAGTTGCCATGGTTATCCACCCCTGTCCTGTAGATTTGTTTCTTAATTCAAACCTTATTCCCAAGTAAAAATACATAAAGCTGTCGCCTTAGATTGTAAGCCGTAAGAATTGTGTAGCTTCCATGTTCTGCATAATGCTCAAGGTTTAATTAAAAGTTAAACCAATAGTTACAGTGGCAAGTTGAACTCAAAACCATCTATTGTGCTTTGGCATAATTTTCCATGTTTCTTAATTACATGCTCAAAAGGATGTGATATTATTAAAATTAGTTAATAAAACTTTTTTGTCTGTTGCTTAATGAGTAAAAGAATTTGTAAGATTGGTATTAAATACTATTAAATGCCTTAAAAATTAAAATAAACAACACAAACAACTTAAGTATGTGAATATACTGTCCTGATCAAATGAGACATGCAAATTTGTTGAAGATTCAGAAAAAGATTGGTACACAGAGACTATAATTACTGTTAAAAATTCAGCTATTGAAAAAACAGTTTAGTATACTGGACAGTTCCCTAGCAGAGCTGTAAATATTGACTGCTTAAGGTAAGGCTGGAAAACTTGTCGGCCTTCATGGGTTGAATTTTAATAGTGTCTTAAATATAGCTCAGATCTGGGATCCCCCCCTTAGAAGATTAATAAGGAACAATTTAAAGCAGCAAAGAAGTATCTTTTGGCAAAACTTAGCATTATTGCCAGGTCAAGTGGTATCAGAAAATCAAGGGAAGTATTTCAAGGAGGTTGCATTCACTCTGTAAATCCTCATCCTAGTTTCTTAAATCGATTTGTATTGTATAGGGTAGATGCAGATTAGTTCTTTCTAAAGAACTGATTTTGCCCAATATCAATAGAAACTGGATGGGTAGGTGTACTTAAATCTAGCCATCAAAACCCTTGTTATCCCATAAGCTGCAGAAAAATGAAATTGGAAATGTTGAAGATGTCTTTTCTGAGAAGAATCAAGGGCTATACGTATTCCTTCTACCTGCATTGTACCCAAGCCCCACCTATTCCTTTCTTCAGGCTAGTGGATTGCAGACTCCAACCTGGAAACTATGCAGAGGATTTATGGTCTGCACTCAATCTCTACTGGGGAGAATGTGTCTATCCAACAGGTTGCCCAATGACAGGGTTCACTAATGGGAATTTAAAAGCCTTAGGTCAAGCCTAGGAAACAAAATATATTAACAAATAAGTTACAGGATGAAACAAAAGACTCTTGAATGATGTTGTTTGGAAAAAATACACAGCATGGCTGTAGGATATATGTGCATGCTATATGTATGTATGTATGTATGTATGTATGTATGTATGTATGTATGTATGTATGTATGTACGTATGTATGAAAGGGAAATTGATAGCAAGCAAACAACACAGGGGCCTTGAAGAAAAAACAACAATAAGGGACACAATGGGACTACTAGGCTCTATATATTTAACGTATCTAGGAACTGGTGAACACACAAGGCATAGCAAATAATGTCTTCTGCAGGATCTTACTTGCTTTCATCAGAATTATGGAGTAAGTCAGCACTGGGAAGAGAAACAGAAGATTTATTTTTCTCTAATGAGTGACTGGATCAATGGCACTTCAATCTGGTTTAGCTCATCACTTGCAAGCCAGGCAATAAGGGATATGAGTAGCTAGAACCATTTCCACGGCCCTTTTATTTTTCCTAAAGTACCCACCCTTTCCAGCTGCACCTCACACACTAATATGACAGTGATGATTAGACTGAGTAGTACTTGAAGAGTGTGGGAGTTACTTTCCAGTTGAGTTGAGCCATGGCTGCACCACCCTTTGGGTGAGTGGCAGTCCATAGTTATGTAGATCTCAGAAGAGAAATTGCTGCAGAACCATTAGGAGTACATATTACTTTAAAGTCATATTTACACGATCACCAAGTATAGTATATTATATTGTCACTGACAGAGAGCTGTATTGTACAAAAGATAGCAGTTGAAAATATGATCAGCTTGATTTAAATCCCCTGAAAGTTCAATCTGACTAAACTTAAAAACACCTCCATTTTATATGCAGGCTCACATGGACATAATTTTAGAACAGTGTGTTATAATTGGAATGCCATTTCTCTTCATATTATCTCTGAGGTGGTTGGAGTGGAATAGAATAAAATTGTCTAAACTAAGATTAGGCCTGAAAAGCCATTATTTCACCAATAAAAATTCAGATAATTATTTCAAAAGTAAAAGAAATAAACACTGATAACATCTCATCCTGGGACAATGGTGTTTTGCAGAGAAAGACAATATAATTTTTAAATGAAAAAGATAAATCAAACAAATCAAATGTCCTGCAGTATAAAGCAACAAAGAGGGAAATACTGTAAACTGGGATGGGTCTTTCTATGTGAATAAAGTGATGTGATGTATCTGCCCAGGCATGCATGTCAACTCTCCCATAGACACTCCTAAGGTGTGGCATTTATTCATCTAAAGCCTAAGCCAAATGAAACACATTCAATTTTTGTACCACGTAACCAGTCAGAATAGTTGCATTCATGAAGCTGCAGCTTACAGACATAGTACTGTATTGAAAAGGCTGTTAAATTTAGATAGTTAAAACTAAGAAGATGTAAGTGACAAATGGAGGAAAAGCAGTAACATTTTGATGAGGAGTAATTCAGTTACTGTTGAAGTCATTTCTTTCTTTTCTTCCTTGGCTAACCAGGATCTTAAGGCACCGAGATGAAATATAAGCAGAACAAGGATAGGAAGAGGGATTGAGCAGGACTGAAATAAAGAAGAGGATAATTGCAAAAAACAGACAAACAAACGAACATAAGGGATGACTAAAGACTTAGAGAACCATGCTGTAGCATACTCTATTGCAATCTACTCTGCTACAGTACATTCCTCTTAGGTTCTTGCGCTAATACTTATTAGGCCTAACACCATACTGTACTGCAACATATTGTATTGTGAGATAAAGGATTATAGCATCATATTTTCAGGTGTTATCTTTTGGGCAATGAAATTCTCTGTCAGTGACAATACAATATACTGCATTTGATGATCATGTTTATTTAGAACCTATGTAACTTGGGCAATTATCTCCCCTTCCCCATTCTATTATTTGGTTTAAAAGAGTTTAGAAAATAGCATGTGGGGAAAGCTAAACACTAAAGACTTGAATCAGCATAAAAAGTTTCTAGAAGAGATGTTAAAACTTGTTGTGTGCTTTTGCCTTAAGCCAGGGCTGGATGAAGCCACACCTTGGTGGATGAGACTTCCAATAAGCAACACCTTTCTACTGTGTATTTGGAAGCTTTTCTCTGAAACTGCTGGGGGGCACTTAAAAAATTGCAAGGGAAGCCATGCCAGCATAGAAATCAAAGTTACAGGACTCTTTCCCATGATAGAACAGCAGAGTTTTAGAAGCCGTGTAATTACGTACAAGAACTCCACCCTGTTTTGGGCCTGTTTTTCAGTTAGTAAGCAAACTGGTTATTACACAAACCTATACAACATGAGTCAGATTTATTCTGGGGAGGAGGATCAGAGGGTGGGGATTGGGGTTTGAAGCTCCCTATTGGTCTAATGCAGTGTTTCTCAACCTCAGCAATTTTAAGGTGTGTGGACTTCAACTCCCAGAATTCCCTAGCCAGCATGCTGATCAATTGAATGGCCTTGGGCCAGTCACTCTCTTTCAGCCCTAGGAAGGAAGGAATGGCAAATGGTTTCTGAAAAACCTTGCCAAGAAAACTTCAGAGACTTTCCCAAGAATTGGACACTATTAAACAGAAGACAAAAAATGGTGTAAAGAAAAGAAATGATTGAAATATAAGATTACCCTAATATTCCTATAATGTGAAGGATAGGTAGGACACAACTGAATGGATATCATCATCATCATCATCAATCATCATCATCATTTCCTCTCACCGTCCGGTGCGCTCCCACAGGGTCTCTTGCGGGTCCCGTCGGCATCTATGTGCCGGCTGGTGACCCCGAGGAATAGGGCCTTCTCTGTTGGGGCATCTGCCCTCTGGAATGGGTTACCTCCGGAGTTACGTACAGCCACGGACCTGGGGACCTTCAGGCGTGTCTTGAAGACCTGGCTCTTTGACCAGGCCGGCTTGGGCTGATTTTAGATTTGGGTATTTTAATTTTTATATCAAATTTTAGGGTTTAAGGGAGGGGTTTTAATTGTTTTCAGCCAGGGTCTTTAATTTAGTTTTAACTTTTATATATTTAATGTTTTTAATTGTATGGCTGTGCACCGCCCCGAGTCCTTCAGGAGAGGAGCGGTATATAAATAAATACTATTATTATTATTATTATTATTATTATTATTATTATTATTATTATTATTATTATTATATCATCATCATCATCATCATCATCATCATCAAATAAGCTGGAGAGACCATATTGTTCTTCGCAGCTTCACAACTGCAACTATTCTGTTCTTCGAGATATCCTACTGCAGATTTCTTATGTCATTATAGGGCTGCAGCAAAAGGTAATGTCTAAATCAATTGTGAGGTTGCGTTCCTCACTGAATCTTACTCTTACTGAACTGCTTTTTCAATCTCTATCTTCCATCTCCATTTCAGAGATAATGAATTTATCTGACTTATGCACTGAACCTAGTGACTCATAGCTGTGTCCACTTATGGGTGCTTGAGATGAGTAACTTTGGAGAGATGGGTGTGACTGTTATCTGGTTTTGGGCTGATTAAAATGTTTCTTGCTTATATCAGTAAAGGATAATAGCACTCAGCCATTTACATTTGTAAAAAGTAGGGTCTTCTTTTCCTGTGAAGGGCCAAAAGAAGAAACAGTGTTTGTTCTCTGTTTCTGTGAGTAAGTCCTCAGTTGGACTCTGGTCATCGCAGGTTGCAATATTTACAGTTGCAGATGTAGTCCAACCTGAATTACTGGTTCTTTAGCTTGAAACCACACCAGAATGTACAATGAGACCAAAGATAAGGGTTGTTTGTTTATTTATTTAACTGCCCTTCCAAAAGACTCATCGCCAACAGTAGAAAGTAAGGGATTGAAAGTATCATGCTTTAAAACAGACTAATAAATAGTTTCTTAAGAATGCTAAGGTCATCCAAATCTTTGCCAGCTATCAAATGGCTGCTCAACGAGAATGGTTTTTAAAACACTGTGGAATGTCAGAAGCGTAGGACCCAAACACATCCAAAGGATAGCATATTCTATAAAATGGGGCTTGCCAAAGAGATGACCTGCTAGATGACCCATTCCCTCTGATCTTTTGTGGGGCAGGACCCTGAGTATAGAGACTGCATACAGATGTTCCCCATTGTGTTTGTTTTCTTGTTTTCTTACTTTCTTTCCACGGGAAGTCAGAAAACAGATGCTTAAGTCATTTAATCTCAACTGGAGCTTCAGAGATTCATTGCTAATTGAAGTCTCTTAAAAGCAAAGTAATCATTAACCAGGGGTGACTACATATACATACTGAAATATAGAAGAATTGTGAATCATAATATTTGTAAAGAGCTTTGAGTTGCAAATGGGAGTGGTTTTAAATTGTTGCCGGCCACAAAAGATGACAATCAATTTTTGAAACAGGAAGTTTTCTAGAAGCCACTGCACCCATCTTATTAAAAACTACCCATTGGCTGAGTGCAACCAGGCAAAAAGTATCCATTGAAAGATATGGCTAAAATAATATCCATGACATTGAAAAGGAAATGACACATAACTAAACATATTTCAGAGACCAGAGGTGGTATTCAGCAGGTTCTGACCAGTTCTGGAGAACCAGTAGCAAAACTTTTGAGTAGTTTGGAGAACCGGCAAATACCACCTTTGACTGGCCCCGCCCCCATCTATTCCCTGCCTCCCGAGTCCCAGCTGTTTGGAGGGGTCTTCTTTTGTTGCCCTGCACAGGAGAATGGAGATGGAAAGCAGGTTAGTGGGGTGGGGAGGGAATGGGATTTTGCAGTAACCTTTCCCCAGGAGTGGGGAGAGAACAGAGATTTTACAGTATCCTTCCTCTGGCACATCCACCAAGTCATGCCCACCAAGCCACACCATGCCTACCAAGCCATGCCCACAGAACCAGTAGTAAAAAAATTAGAATCCCACCACTGGGGCAGACATGATCAGAATAACAGCAGAAGAGGAAAAGTGGCACATGTTATTGTTACAGAAGGTTTTTAAAAGCAGTATCAATAAATAAGACTGAAAACTGATGCAGATTTTTCTGTAGCCTATATTTATATAAAATACAAAAGAAACAGATTATCGTATTTTTCGGTGTATAAGACACACTCCCCCCTCCCAAAAAGTGGGTGGAAATGTCTGCCTACCCATTGCCCCCACCCTTTGGCTTCTGCCTCCCAGCAATTTGCCTCCTTGCAGCAAACAGCAAACAGTCTGGTCAACTTCAGCACAGCCTAATTTAGCACAAGCAGCTGATTGTCGGTTGGGTCTGCCTCCTGACAATCAGCTGTTTCAAGCTGCAAAGATCGCCATCGCCTGTTGCTGCCTCCGTGCACCCCATTTATGGACCCTGCATCCCATTTTTGGCCTCCGCATGTCCTGTTTTTGGCCTCCGTGTGCCTCATTTTCGGCCCATTCTGATCCCACTGCCAGATTGCTGGGGGCAAATATGCTGGCTCTGTGAACCGCTTAGAGAGCACTATGAAGTGGTACATAAGTCTATATAGATATATAGCATGCAGCAGCAATATAGGAAGGTGCTAGAGGGGTGAGTTGCCCTAACAGATTTGGGATAAATAAATGATCTTAAGGTTAAAGGATTCTTCCCCCTACTCCCTGTTGACTAAAATCAGACTCTGTGTCCTCATGTAGACATTCAAAGATTTTGCGTCTAACAAAAACACATAGCTATAGATATATAAAATTGCAGAAGTATTACACAATAGACATAGAGGATGTAATTTTGGGCATTGCTGGAGGCTTTTTTTTTAATGATACGAACTGATAATACTTTCTGCATCAAGGAAGAGAAATCTATCAAGGAAGAGAAATCTATAGTGGGACACCCAACAGGACCAAGAGAGAGATTTGCTGAACAAAGTAGCTGGTGGAAAAGACTGTAGTTTTCAAAGAGTAGTAGTCATCTCAGTGAGAACAGATGGACAAAGGTGACAGAATCCAAGAAGGCTAGAGGAATTTTTCCTCTTCCTGCTCTCCTCCTAAATTAGAAATGAGTTCAGAAGTGAAAGCAGAGAAAAAAGATGCCTGAAGGAGTCTGTTTGTTTATTCATATCAGAAGCATCATGATTAAAATAAAGCGTACTACCAGTAAATGACATAAAATTTAAAATATAAAATACAAGATTATAACATGTGGAAATTAAACAGATCTTGCCCAGAAACTAGCAACATTATGTTCTGTCGTGCTACTATGAATTTTCAATCAAGTGTAAACTACAAAAAAGGCAGGTAAATGTAAGTGTTGTCTACATGTCAATACAATCACAAACAACAGAAACAACCGGATAGCTCAATTTGTTCAGAGTGTCCCTGGATCTTGTTGTACCCATGTGGAGTCTATTCAATACTTCCTAGCTTTCGACAGACCCAAGGGCCGGCTCCTCTGTTGGTTCCATCCAGTGTTGGTTCTTGTAGCTTTCCATAGGTCCACTATGCCTGAAGAAATGAGGGAATGAAATGGATAAGTTAGTGTGAACAGCTCCCTTTGAAAATATTTGTATGGAACTGCGTATATATAATTTATTAAGCCAAGACCATTGTGCATATTACGTATCACTGTAAATTGAGGAGTGTGTGCATTTATGTGTGCATTTATGGAAAATTCCTGTCTGTTTTACCTACCCTCTAACATGGTGGATAATCATCTGAATAACAACAAGGTATCTTTTCCTTCTCCACAGCATAGTAGAAAGAAATGATAAACCACTCCTGCATTTTACCAAGAAAGAAACATGGATGGACAATATAAAGTTAAGATATATTGTGAGATGATACCACTTCGGGTTGATTGACACTCAAGGAAATGCTCAGGAGTTATTTGGAATACCAATAGTGTTTATGATGAAAGCTTTCAGGATATTTAACTGCTGATGTTAGCATATTAATAAAAGAAAATCAGAAATGTCAAAACACAGAATTACATGAGAAACAATACAAAGATGTTTGGAGATAAATTATTATATAAGTAGCATAAAGATGTGAAAGGTCAGCACAATGAAAAATGAAGTGAGCAGACTTATACATTGATATCTTAGGTATCTGCAAATTAAAATGAACTGGAATGGGAGACTTTTAGTAAAGAAAAATCATATTGTTTACTACTCAAGGCACAAAAAACAAAGGACTAGTATTGCTTTCATGGTTAGGAAAGATATAGCAAGGGCAGTACTTAGGTACAATAGAATCAATGATTAAATTATACTGTATTAATTAGATTTTGTAAACAACCTTTTAATTTGATGGTTATCGAAATGCTTCACCCATGAAGCAAAAGAAGGAGTTTGAAGAGTTTCATGATCAAGTCCAATCTGAAATTGACAAACAGACAAACAAGATGTGCTCCTTGTAATTGAAGTCTGGAATTGAAAATAAATTGGAAAAAAATAAGGACAAAAATGTACTATATTTGTATAAATGTAGTTCTACATTTTTATAAATGTAATGGTACTCCAAAAAGGAGAATAATAAATTACCAGTTTCTACCAATCCAATCATTTCTTCATTGCTAACGCACTCTTCAAACCACCACAATGATGCTTTCTGTGAATTGTTGAAGGAGCTTTTATGAGGCAGACTTTGAAGGAAAAAGAGTTTAGAAATTGTTAAAGGAGACCAGGAAGAGATTGATTTCAAAAAGCAAGTGGCTTCATAGGCTATTTTACAGCCAATTGTATATATAAGATTTATATGCTGAATACTGAGAGAGAAAAAGTACAGTTGCTTTAAAATTGGAGGAAGAAACATCAATTACATGAGTTATGCTGAACTTACAAATTATATAGAGTGTAAGTCACAGTCAAGGGACACAGTGAAGAGATTAAATATAAACAAGACCAAACTAGCAGGAGCAGCAAGAGCAGAATTGATAAGGAAGACAATGAAGTGGTAAATTGTTTAAGACTGTTACTTGAAAAATTACCAGCAGTCAAGAAATACTGGAAATTAGCACTTGATAGGATAGCAATGAAGGCCTTGAAAAGGTATTCAGATACTTTGTTTGTTACATTGTAACAAAGGCATAATGGCAGGGCACAAACTATTGCACTTTAGCCCATTACGGAAAGACCGAGTTCTCTTGAAGTCCACATTATTGGGAAATGTTGAAAAAAGGGGAAGAAAAGGGCGGCTAGCAGGAAAACAGATGGACTAAATTATAATAGCAGTGAATGCACTATTGGGAGACCCTAACCTTAAGTGTCAGAATGAAGACAGATCATTCTGGAGAAAATCTGTCTAAGTAGTTAGTTACTAAGAGTTGACATTAACTTCATGACAGTTAACAATAAAATCTAACCAGGTACATTCTACTTCTGCAGCCAGCTGCATAAAATTTAGCAGTTCAAATCCCATCAGGATCCAGGCTTCCATCTTTCAGAGGTGGGTAAAATGAGGACCCAAATTGTTGGGGGCTATATGCTGACTCTGTAAACCGCTTAGAAAGGGCTGTAAAGCACTATAAAGCGGTATCTAAGTGCTATTGCTATTTACAGATACTCTTGGCACACTCTATTTTAGCACTTACTGAACATATAGTTGAGTTTATAGTGAGGAACAATTCCTGGGATAATCCCAAGAAATGAGAAAGAAATTTGAAGGTTTCCCTTTGTATTAGTCCCATATCCTTTTGCTTTGGAGAACTCAGAGAACAGAAAAGAAGAATGTGTCAGCAAAAATGTGGCTTACTTGAACCCCAAGATGACGTGGTCACTTCCTGTCAAAATTCCCACTACTTTTATCTGTTCAACCAAATGTTTCAGATTGGTTAAGATCATATCTAGGAATTATGATTTCATCTCTTCTTCAATCTTCAGAAAAACGAAATAGACAATAAGGCCAGTGAAGACTTTTTGAGAATTTTGCAATCTTAACCAAATTAGTTTTGCCACAAATATCTGGGTAACTGAAGCTTCCTATTATTACTATGTGAATATTCTGTAATCTAGTCCAGGAGATAATTATCCATTTCTTCTTTCTGGTCTATTTATCTATAGCACACCTCCACAATGATACCTTTCTTTTTCATTTTTTACTATTACTTCTATAAATGGTTTCAAGTGGACCTTTATCCTCAGGTTCATGGAATTTCCTTCATATACTGTCATTTGTTCTCTCTAATCTATTCTTTTTGTATGTGTTAATTTATACCCTTTATTCTTTGAATTTCACTCATGAACTTCATTAAGGCCTACTAAATATGTCTTAAAACTTATAATTCTTTCTGTTTATTCCGCAAAGGATTCTCTTCCAGGAGGGCAATCAGCTGGTCTACAGGTTATGAGACCCATCTGTTCCTTAATCACATGCTGAGAGAACATGACTTATTTTGCATGTGGAATAATTCAGGCATGAAAAGTGTTGCTTAATTGATTTATTTCTGTTTGTCCACCTTCCTCATCCTAGCATTCATTCTCAGATTTTAGAAGGAGAGACCAACAAAGCAAGATGTTAGTAAGTATGGTTGACAAAGCTGTGTTTGCAACTTCAGGAACAATCTAAGACCAGATAAAGCAATTTATCTCAATAATGAACCAGAGCTAACTGTGTATCAAATTTACAGTCGTGGATATCCTTCACAAATATCGAAGTATGCTGCAATTTAAAACAAAAATAAAAACTGAAGACGTTATTTTGCATTCATGTTTTGTCACTGGCCTGGTTTGGATAGGGATAAGAACCAATTAGAGTTCAGGAGGTGTTTTTTAAAAAATGCTAACTTTTTGGTTTATCTTTTTCAAAATATCTGTTTTACTTTTTATCAGGAATCCTCATGTAGATGTTTGGTCTACTCATGTAGATGTTTGGTCTACTGGTCAAAGCACTAGGCCAGAAACCAGGAGTCTATGAGTTCTACTTTTACCCTGGGCATGAAAACCAGCTGGGTGATTTTAGAACTGTCTGTCTGTCTCTCTCTCTTTCTCTCCCCAACCCCTCATGGGGTTGCTGATGGGGGAGAAATAGGAGGAAGAAGCAGAATGTTCGCCATTTTGAGTTATTTATTAAAATGATAAAGGCAAGATAGTAAATAAATAAATATTGAGGTTACATTTTTACAGAAAATATTTTCTATTTTGGATGCCTTTATAATTCCTGTCTGCTGAAAAATATAAAGAACTGAATGCAATCCACAGTATTTTTATTTGGATTTCACTTTAGCGCAGCAATAACATTATAAAAGGAATGGATTGGAATAAGTAGCAGGCTGCAGGTTGTTACAAAACTAAACAGTAGCTTTGTGCCATTTTTTAAAAAAGTCTTGCTTTGGAGCAAAGAAAGGCTCTTATTTTCACTACTAAATTCTAATCTACTAAATCCTAATCCTAATCACCTAATTCTGCCAAAGATAATTTCCAGGTAAAGGAATTGCCAGAAGTAGTGTTTTCTGCAACAGGAAGCCCTCCAGTGAAGAGACACACTTAAGCCTCCATACCTCTTTAAAATGCCACTTGCTCACACAGCCTTGTGCCATAATATATATCCTGCTGGTTTCCCCCCATCTTAGGTTCTCTCTGGTGTATGTTGGTTCTAACACTGGTCTTGGAATTAAAGCAAGCAGTGATGGCGGAGATGGGATGTTGCAGCTATTTTTCTTTAAGGAGCAGTATTTGGGGCAAGGAAATTAGGACAATTGTCATGTAGGAAGCTCATGACAGATTTGTTTTGACCATTTGGAGAGCATACAAATTCTGTTCCATTTTCCATTAAACCATAAATAAGAACATATTAAGTATTCCTGTTGGATTGAGTTGCTTCATCTTTCTATTCTGCACAATTCCCAAGCTAAATTTCAATCCTCTTTTAAGAATTGGAATCTCTAACTAAGGATTATTGTAACGGTTGCTAGGGACATGTATGCCACCTGGAGGAAATTTATTACAATGTTTAAGAAGTACAGCTGAGGTAGGTATAAAGACATACATGTGATGAAAACGGAGGAAGAAATACTCTTAAGGTTGTAATCTTGGACCTGTTTGGGTTAATGCAGCATTCCAACCTTGTGTTCCAACAAGTATTAATTAATGACAATATTTCTGCATTTAGCAATAAGAAAAAAAGTTGAAGATAGAGTAACAATTTCTCATTTAAAAAAATAATAAACCAAGCAGAAATGGAATCCTAAACCATTAGAATATGTTTAACACACACACAAACACACACACATCACACACCACAAACACACACACAAAGCAAGTAATTAAAAATCACGTAAATTACCTCAATCCTTTTTGGAAATCTGAGACCTGCTTTTGTGATGCTATTGTGTCACTGAATTCAGGTCAGAGGAAAGAATTACACAAAACAAAAAGAATAATTGGAGAAAAAAATTCCAATTATTGTTGAAAAAGAGTATTTTGTTCTATCATTCAATACATTTTGGACGGAAATAGTCTTACTTTAGCAATACTACAAGCAACAAAAAAAATTGGAACAGGATAAGGAATATAAAAGAAAATTCTTGTTTTAGAAATGTATAACCTCAAAAATAATGTGAGAATATAATTTGCAATATAATCACAGGTGCATGCATACATAAAACAGAATTATTTTATTAATTCATATATATGTATATAGTTTTATATACTGTTTACTTCCAGGAATAGTTTACAGTAACACAAGCAACGTAAAAGTATATAAAAAAGATCTAGCTAAGGATGGCTCTGTCAGTATTACCACCAGTGGTGGTATTCTATCGGTTCGTCCCGGTTCTCCAGAGCCGGTAGCAGCGATGAGCAGCAGAGACAGAACCGGTTCTCTCCGCTGCTCTGCTGTTGGGCCCACCCGCCTGCCTGGGCTCCCATACTCACCTTTATCGTCTGAATTTGAAGTGCAGAAGAGTGCTGCGCGGCAGCTGCTGAAGCGACCGGGATCATGCAGGCTTGCAGGAGGTGAGTTAGAACACCTCTGCACCTGCGCAAAGTGCGCATTTGGTGCACATATGCACGCAAAGTGTGTGCATGCGTGCAAAGTGTGCCCACCAAGCCACGCCCACCGAACCGGTAACAAAAATATTTGAATCCCATCACTTTGAAACTGAAGCGCCTTACTGAAGGCCAGGAGCTTATGTTTTCTGATATAACTTCGCTTTGGGTATCATTCTATTCAATATTTTGTCTCCCTTTCTCTGATCTTCATTCTATGCTTTCTGTATATATTCTCTGTATATATTGTTCTATTATTAATTGAAAGATAGGAAAGGGAAAGACATGGTACAAGTGCTAACAGATACAGACTAAGCCATCAGATGGCGCAACCTAAAGTCAAATGAATAGAAACAAAGACAGAAAACTTTTGTCTAATATGATTGCATGGTTACAACTAGTAAACAAGGCTTTATTCCTTTGAGAAAGGAACCGAAACATGAAACTAGAACAAAATGTACAAAGCTGGAACTATGCATGTAAACAAACATCTGTGAGAACCAGCACAGATGCTATAACTTATAGCAGGAGTGTCCAATCTTGGCAACTTTAAGACTTGTGGACTGGCTGGGGAATTCTAAGAGCTGAAGTCCACAACTCTTAAAGTTGCCAAGGTTGGACACACCTGCCTTACAGAGTATAAAAGGGATTCTCCACCCAAAAGGTCATTGGAATCTCCCAATTCTCTTTTCTCCAGTTGGTAAGTGGAGAAGGACTCTCTATTTTTCTCCCTTTTTAATAGAAATATCATGTTTATAGGTGTGTGTGTTTCTGTGTGTCCTGTGGAACATTCCTTCCAGTCCTCTCTACAAGGCACAGAACTATCCTTTGTCCATCAAATGGCCAGAAATCCTAGCCACAAGATTCATCTTCCAAGCAATCTCAAGTACAATGGTATCTTGCTACTCAACTGCTTTGAAACTCATCGAATTTGGTACACAATGAATAAAAATTTTGTCCCTATACTCATGATTTGTTTGGTATTCAATGCACCATTGCATTGCAATGCAGCTAGAACTTATTGATGTCGGCTGCCTTGTGACTCACTACATTATTCCTTCTGGGAAAAATTGTTTGATACTCATCATTTTTAGTACTCAATTAGTGAGTACCAAGGTACCATTGTACATCTTCTTCTCCTTCCAATACTCCTGCAAGTAATTGGCATCAATTGGATCTCCAATTCAAATCACTTTCCATCTCACCATGGACTTTCCTTTGCTCTCTAATGATGACCATTCCTCCTTTGACATAACTTTTAAAGCGGGAAAAGTTATCTTTCTTTTCTTCTTCTTCTTCTATAAACTTTCCATGGGGTTTTGGATCAGTGTTAACTCCTGGACAAGCCTCTGCAATATTCTTGGCAAGTTTTCAGAAGTGGTTTGCCTTTGCTTTCTTTCTAGGACTTATAAAAAATAACTGACCAAGGTCCCCAGCTGGCTTTATGCCTAAGGCAGGATTAGAATTAACAGTTTCCAGATTTATAGCCAGGTAACTTAACCACTAGAAACATATCTGACTCTACTCTCCATTAGGTATTATTTATTTTAATATTGTTAAAGTAAATATCTAGGTATGGCTAAGCAATGTATTTAAGGGACAGAGATTGCTCCTTTTTATTTATACACACACACACACACACACACACACACTATGTATAGCTATAGCAGCAAATAAATGGATAATATTGAACTACAGGGTCAGCTTCAAAAATTAGAGTTTGTCCACAAGATGGCAGTACTAAGCTGGAAAGAGAATTGAAGTGAGTCATAATGTACTGCACATAATTTCTCATGCAAATAGACATTTATAGTTGTCTATTACTACATAAAATGTTATAGATAGATTCCCAACCCCAGCCCCTAAAAAGAAAAAAAACTGGAAAATGAGCAAATATTGCCATGATGTTTAAGACAAGGTGGGGGATGGCAAACTTTTTGTTTTCCTGTATAGGCTACTGGATCTGTAAGTAATCATGTGACAAAGAGAAATTTAACAAGGGACACTTTTCCTATTGCGAGTTTCTAGCCTCCAGTATGAAAAGCAACAAATGAGTTTTATTTTGTCTAGACTTTTATTCCTATTCCTTCATCTTTTTCTCTTGTATACTGGGCAGCAGTGGTGAAATGCAATTGACTGATTATGTACTATCTTTGCTATCCTTGTCAGCTCTTGCCAATTACATAGATTTTCTCCACAATGGTTTGGTCCTTCAGCTCTTCAAACAATGCACTCATCGCTCTTGTAACTGAGTCTATTCCCCTTGCTGTTAGTCATCCTCTTCTTTGTCCTTCCGCCTTTCCCAGCATTAAAGGGAATTCCCACATTCCCTTCCTCTGTGTCGGAGATGGGTGATTCACAGGATTATTGTCCAGGGGTGGGATTCAAATTTTTAAACAACCAGTTCTGTGGGCATGGCTTGGTTGGTGGGCATGGCTTGGTGGTCATGTGACTGGGAGGACATGGCTTGGTGGTCATGTTATTGGCTGTGTGGGGCCAACTCAATATCACTCACATCTCCTTGCCTGGCCTTTCATGACTGTGGGGATGCTGCAACAGTCATAAGTGTGACAAAAGGTCATAAGTCACTTTTTTCAGTGTCACTGTAACTTTGAATGGTCATTCCACACAAGCAAATACCAGCAAAGGAGGGAAAAATAACTCCAGAGAAGTTCCTGAGACAGGAAGTCTAGTCCTGCCAAGAACGTAATAAGGGTTAACAGAGAGGCAGTTTCTGTAAGCAACACCAGAATGTTTCCTTCCTGCCTTCCTTACAGGATTAGGCCAGTAATTTATTCTCACAACCAGTTCTCTGAATTGTTTAGAATGTTAACAACCGGTTCTAGCAAATATGTACGAACTGGTAGAATCCCACCCATTATTGTCCCTTAAATATCACTAGACAAACAAACAAACAAACAAACACATACATAAATCCTTCTTCAGAGAGGTAGGTTACACAATGTGTCTGAAGTAGAATAATTTGAGGAACTTTGAAAATGTGTTCAACTTTGGATATATCTATATTTAAAAAAGTCCCAGGCAGTTCCTTTCTGATTTCTGCTGGATAGTGGGTTGGGCTGCTTAGCATGACCAATTATGGCCAAGTTAAGTAGGGATGTTTTATCTAATGCTTGCTAAAGTTTTGGTTCTTAAGTCTTGAGATATAAACAGAAATCTTGCATTTTGCAATATTTAGACTTCCTCTTCTCTTGAAATGGCTGTGAACCCTTGGCCCATGACACCCTTGGTTGGCAACATCTGCAAAGCCTTAGGGCCAAAGGGGATTGGAACCAGAGGTGTTTTTCCCAACAGTTACTACCTCTGTCTGAGAAGGGAGAGGGGATTTCTAAAACCCTGAAATAACTCTTCCATAGGCACTAATGGAAACCTTGCTCATGGACTTTGCTAATTTTGGGGACCACTAACTAAGGCATTTTCCCCCAAGATCTATTATAACAAACAGAATCTCTATAAGAGCCCGATGGCATCATTTCAGGATTTTTAAGTGGAAGAATTCCAAATTTGCTGATCAGCCATGTATTTCTGCTCTTTTTCATAATCATTTTGTATGTACAGTATATGTACTGTTATTTGAATGGAAATTAAATGCTGATGCTATAATCAAAGCACAGGTATGTCTTTAACATCCCATAAAAGGAGGGAAGTTGTTGAAGCCTGACAGTCAAATCAATATATATTTATGATGTATTGTATACTAGAACTGATAATAATTCAAGGGTGCTGTGAAGAACTTTTCCAACATTATAATGGTTTTGTTTTAAATAACTTTTTGTTGCTTCACTGCTTTCTGCCGGTAAACTCTAGTAATACCCAACATTAGAAGTGATAGGAACACCAAGGCATTTCATTTAAACTCTCATTGCTAATAGAGAAAGTGATCTATGCAAATATTACTTCTTAGTGTCACTTGCAAGAAAAAGAAGCACAGAATCTCCAAGGTTATTTCATATCTATTGAATGTCATTTGTCTTCTGAAAAGACAAGGTGGTAGCTGCCTCTTGGGGGAACTTTCAGGAAACTGGTTCATTTTTTTTTTTACTCTTCTCACCCACTATCAATCATCCAAGCATTAATTTTAAATCTGTAAAGCATTTCATTTCTAGATTAATCTTCTCCAAACCAGTGTGCCCGAATGTATGGAAATAACAAACTTCCTACCAAGCACAGTTGGCAAACTGTGGCCAAATCAAGTACTGTAATGATGTTTTATATAATTCTTGCTAAGACGTGGAAAGAAGTGACGATTAGCAGAGATGATGCCATATGATTCATTTGGGGACAAACTACAAGTTTCTTTGTACATTTTGTTTTAAAATATCAGCTATAATGCTGGAACTATAATGTTGGGCTCTGATGACGATATTATCCAAACAGTTGTGTCTGACTCTTGATCATTCTATGGGCCAGGTCTCTCCACATCTTCAATCTTGCACTACTTCTTTGAGTTTTTCTGTGCTTTGGGCTCTATCCCATGGGAATTTTAACTTTTCTCAAACAGCAAAGCACAGAACAGGAAGTCTTCCACACAGATCTTGCACTTCCACACAACACACAATTGGGATTTGGGAGGTGTGTACATCAGCCCATCTGCTTAGCCAGGGTTGGCCTTCGCAGTATAGGTATGCCACCATGCCTACACATAGTTGCAGACAATGCTAAATCAAGCTTCAGCCTTTCAAATAGAAACATTGTCCTTGCTTTGGGAAAAAAAGCTAGCCCTGCTTTAGCAACAGCACTTAGGCTTTTATCCTACTTCATAGTGCTTTATAGGCATTTCTAAAGGGTTTACAGAATCATTATATTGCCCCCCAAAATCTGGGTCCTCATGTTGCCAGACTTGAAAGGATGGAAAGCTGAGTCTACCTAAAGCCGGTAAGAATTGAACTGCTGGCAGTCGGCAGAATTAGCCTGCAATACTGCATTCTAACCACTGCACCACCACAGCTCATTTAAGTTCTAATCTATATATAATCTTTAAATTATTTTAATCTATAATGAACAAGAAATAAGCCAGAAGTAATTGTTGAATATTAAAGCTCATCACAACAACTTCCCATACCATGCTGTTATAGATTTTGCATTCCAAGGAGTTAATATCCTTATTAAAATTCAAACATCTTCTCTTCTGCTTCAATTACCCATGCTTCCTCCAGCTTTTGGAAAATATCACACTGCAATCAGAAAACATTAGGAAGCAATTCATGACCTTGTTAGCAATTGTCAGGTATACATGGTATATCTGATGATTCCTACAGTAATAAGGATGAAACTGGTCAGGTAATGCTCCCAGTGGTCAGATTTTAACTGGAAGAATTGCAAATATACTGATCAACCAGTAAAACATAAACTAAAAACACCAACTGGATAGACACTATGCAAAAATGGAAAATTTCTCTGTGATAAGAGGTGTGGTGTGTAAGTTACATAAACCCTCATGCTTGGGGGCATAACATAAGTTCTCTCTCATTCTGTGAGCTTAAGGGAAGGCAGACCATTTATACTATTCTGCCAGATTTTAATCAAAGGTAGATGCAGTTCTTTTCCAGCCTTGGCACACAGATTTAGGACATAGGGCCTGATTATTTGAGGAACCATCTTACGTCCAATACTTTCTGCTCAATAAGAGCGGGCACAGGTGGCACACTTCCAGTCCCTTCAATTCAACAATATCATTTATTAGGAAGTGCACCTTCTCTGTTGCAGTATTTGTTCTCTGGAAGGGCACCAATCCAATTGCTCCACCCTGCAGCTGTTCTACAAGTATCTGAAAACCAGGGCCTGCTCCCAGGCCAGGGATTAAAGTGACTGTCAGGTTAATTATTGTTTTCTTTGGATGTATTGGGTTGTTTGTTCTGAATGTACTTGTTTTTTCCCTTTCATGTTACTGTTTCTATTGTTAGATGTGTAAGCTACCCAGTGTTGCTGGAAGTCAAGCAGCCTCTAAATCAAATCAAAACAACCAAAAATTCAACATCAACGGAGTTTTCCTTAGATCTACTGTTTCTTTTAAAAGTTCTAATTAAAAAAAAACCCTGCAGGATTTGGCAGGGATATTACACTCTGTGTACATGACATAGGGTCACCTCTAGTCAAGGGATATGTACAATGAATGTCTGAGAAGGAGCTTTGCAATCCAGCAACAGCGTTTTGTTTTTCAAAATATTTTTTAGCTTTAAAATAGAAAGGCAAACAATTTTGCAAAGAAGTGTTGCCATTCCATTTATTAGCATGAGATGGGAGCTTCTAAAACAAAGGAAAAAGAGGCAAATTTCTATCACTATAATTATTATTTTTTAAGTTGTTGTTTTCTTTATTCTTTTGATTGGTTGATCTGTATCAAAGATGACAAAATTTGACACACTAGCTATCACCCTGTTCACCCGAAGAGCCAAGGAAGGTAAATGAATTACCTTGGTATTCCAGCATGTGATGTTCTGCTCTGAAAACATTCAGAAACTGCATTCCTCATCACCAGTCCTTCACATTTTTGGAGTACTGTCTTCATCTAGAATAAATCAAATGCAGTCTTTAAAAAAAAAAAGCATTTTGGAACATCTTCAAAGCACTTTAGTTGTACCAGATCACTAAGCAGATACAGATTATGTCCAAAAATTATTTATTTAGCTCTAAATTATGTTTGCTTTGCTTCTTACGCAGATTCAAAGGTAAATTAAAATAATACTCTGGACCAAAACATTCGGTAAAATATTAGCATTTGGAATTAATGATTAGAAAATGCCAACAAATAGTTTACTATTATAGTCATTTTCTTCATGACTTGTAAATTTCTATCACACAACAAACTAAATTATGCAGGACCATTGGGTGCTAGTGATTGTGATCACTAAAGATGACATCCATTCCTGCTAAACAAGTTTTCTGGCTGACCAAATAGGATTGCAGCCACCCAGATTAATTAATATTAATCTTATTTAATATTGAACTTCAATTATTTGAATCAAGCAGGCCTCAGAGTTCTCTGCCTGTGAGGATACTGAATACATTTGCTCCACTGGGAAAGAAAAACAACTCAGAATGCATATGGGACTTTGGCTCAGGGCCTTCTCAACCTTGGCAATGCCACTAGGCAATATTTGCTCTGGGCTTGCAATTTATTAACGTGTTACTTTAAGAGACATTTTACCATTCTAGGTGAATTTTGTACAAGACATCACAGTCCACTGAAAGACTAGTAGCCTGGCAATTGACAAGTTGTGAATTTGTACTTTTTTGAGTGAGTAAAGAAGGGTGAATAGATTCAGCTTAATATATGGCTTCAGTATCAACAGTTCAGCATGTTGACTGATAAATTTATATTAGGTTAAATGCCTGAAAACATAGTTGCTGTATACTAGAAAAACATAAATAAATTATGTAAGGTACAAGAAACTTTCACCCTAAGCATCTTTTCTTTTGCATCCAGGAGATAGATTAGATAGATGATAGTTAGATGATAGATGGATGATAGATGGATGAATGGATAGATAGATAGATAAATAGATAGACGATAGATAGATAAGCAATAGCACTTAGACTTATATACTGCTTCACAGTGCCTTATAGCCCTCTTTAAGCAGTTTGCAGAGTCAGCATATTGCCCCCAACAATCTGGATCCTCATTTTATCCACCTCGGAAGGATGGAAGGCTGAGTCAACCTTGAGCCTGGTGAGATTTGAACTTGCAAATTGCAGGCAGCAGGTAGTCAGCAGAAGTAGCCTTGCAGTACTGCACTCTAACCCCTGCACCACTACAGCTCAGTAAGTATCAGTATCTAACTATAAGACACTGTAGATAGATAGATAGATTAGAGAGATAGATAAAGAGATAAAGAAATATAGTGGGTGTATAAGATATATATATATATATAAATAGATAGATAAGAGAGAGAGAGAGAGAAAAATCAAACTCAAGACTTCAGAAGTAAGCTGAAGGTGCAAGACACATATGGATGGGAGACAAAGGTGATAGAAGCAGTAGTTTAGCTTGGTATGTCTAGAAAAGAGAAAGAAAAAATAGAAAAGTTAACCTAGAAAGAATTAGCCTAAGCATATAAGGGAATAAGGCAAAAAGATTATAAAAAGATTTATCATAATAAAGAAGGAAGTTAGTGCAGCTTCCTTGCAGCTATCAACAAGAGAGGGGAAGTTGGTTGTTTGCTAAGGAATTTAAATCATTTAAATTGGCACTTTGGTCAACACATATAGAAAAAAAGGCTGGCAAGTTTCATCTCTGAGGAAATCACCTAGCAGATTGGCAGAGGAAGATTATGGCTTGAGCAGCCAGGATAATAAAAGAGAGAAGAAAAGTGAAACGGAAACTGATCCAGAAGGAGGAACCAAGCGGCCAGAAAACCAGCTCCATGAGTCTTTTCACAAGAGGCACACACTGGGGGGGAGAATTTGCTAAAGGGAGTGGGAAGAACTCTTGCTTAAGTATGTACTGTGCATCTGAAATTTCCTTCACATTTACGCAGTATATAGGAAAAAGATGAAGTGAAAGCTTTGAACAAGATATCAGGATACAGAGAGATTCATTGCACTGACTGACTTCAATAAATTAGATATAATTAATATTATATCTATGTTGATACTGTCCATGTGACACCTCCCATTTTAATAATAATTATTAAAATTATATACAGTACCTGTATGTAATTACTGTATATCATATTATATGACTCCTAATAATAAAAGTACAGGTAGACCTCGACTTACGACCACAGCTGAGCCCCAACTTTCTGTTGTTAAGTGAGTTTTGCCCCATTTTATGACCTTTCTTGTCCTAGTTTTTAAGGGAATTGCAGCAGTTGATAAGTTAGCAACCCGGAGGTTAAGTGAATCTAGCTTCTCCATTGAGTTTGCTTGTGAGAAGGTCGCAAAAGGGGATCAAGTAACCCCGGGACCCTGCAATGGTCATAAATAAATATGAAGCATCTGAATTTTGATCACATGATCATGTTGCAAAAGCCGTAACTGTGGAAAATGGCCACAAGTCACGTTTTTTTCAGTGTTGTCATAACTTTGAACAGTCACTAAACAAATGGTTGTAAGTCAAGGACTATCTGTACATTGGTTTTCTGTACCTGCCCAGAGCTTTAAGGTTTTCCTTATAGGATGTTGCAAAAGAAAAGGAATCATCTCTTTGTCCTACCTTACTATCCCTTGTTTAAACTAAAATTATTCAAGAATTGACTAGGATTCTGCCTGGGAGGTTTTGGTGGGAATTAGCTCTTTGAACTCAGAATCACTTCTGTGTTACTACAAGGGCATCACGTTCATGAAATCACTTGCTGAGATTCAATGCCCCTTAACCCACCCATCTATTTCTAGAGGCTCTTATAGCAAGCGGGAGCATCTGGCAAAATTTGAGTTGTTAAAAGCCTCCCTCAAAATCCGGTTGTGAACAGGTATGGGTGTTGCAATGGACATTGATGATCTTGAAAAATGGGGCAGGGAGTGGGGGTTGATATCCCTGAATTCTTACACTGTTGAGCAAGAACTAGAAAAGATAGAAGAAGTGAATTTTGGTTCAGGGTTGATTTCCTCTCAATCAGATGTTGTTTCCTGGACCTCTGGGAAGAAATGTAGTGTAATATGGGGCAACAGAAAATGGGATACAGTGTAAAATTATTATCCAAACCTAGGAACCTTAACTCTAATTATAGGTAGTCCTAGACCCATGATGGCGAACGTATAGCACGTATGCCACAGGTGGCACACAGAGCCATTTGTGTGGGCACGCGAGCCCCAGCCAAATTTACCTGCACTGAGCATGTGCATACCTCCCAGCTGATTTTTGGCCCGTTTGAGGCTGTTTTTGCCCTCGGGAGGCTGAAAAACGGGCCTTCCGGAAATACCGGAAGTGCCAAAACGGGCCCGTTTTCAGCCTCCTGAGGCTCCAGACGCTTCCCTTGAGCTTCTAGGAGGGCAAAAATGGTCTCCCCTGGCCTCCAGAGGCCTTCCGGAGGCTGAAAACCGGCACTTCCATTATTTCCGGAAATCTCATTTTTTGGCCTCCTGAGGCTGCAAACACTTCCCTTGAGCCTCTGTGAGGATGAAAACAGCTTCAAATGGGCCGAAAATCAGCTGGGAAGCGCACACATGCACAGTGCAGGTAAGGATGAGGTGGGGGTGTTGCGCATGCATGAGGAGGGCTCGGGGCACATTGCATTGTGGGTCCTGGTGCGTGTGCTTTCGGCACACCACAGCAAAAAGGTTCGCCATCACTGTCCTAGACTGATGACCAAAATTGAATCCCAAATTTCTGTTGCTATGTGAGGCAGTTGTTAAGCGAGTTTTGCTCCATTTTACGACCTTTTTGCCACAGTTGTTAAGCAAATCACTGTAGTCATTAAATGAATCATTAAGTGAATCTGGCTTCCCCCATTGACTTTGCTTGTTGGAAGCCGAATGGGAACATTATCACATGACCCTGGGACAGTGCAACAGTAACACTTACATGCCAGTTGCCAAGCATCTGAATTTCCATCAAGTGACCATGAGGATTCAGCCACATTTATAAGTGTGAAAACTGGTCTTACGTCACTTTTTTCAGGGCTGTTATAACGTGGAACGGTCCCTAAACAAATGATTTAAGTGGAGGACTACCTGTATAACAAAACTATAACTAGCAAAGAGCAAGGCAGATCCATTCTCTTTCTCTATGCTATTGAAATTAGGGAGAAAAAGGATAGAGAAACTATGAGAAGTCTTTTGGGTCTTCCCAAAAAAAATTCCCTATCTGTAAACAGGGAGGAAGTCAAAGCAATAGGTTCAGTCTTCCAGTTGAGGAACATCTACTTCTGCTACTATGTCCCTTCTGCGGGGAAAGTGGGGGAAGGGAAGCTGTCATTGCCTCTCAGAGTAAAGAAGAAGCCTGCATGTGAAAAATTTAGGATTTAAAATCCATCTTAAGTTTCTGTCCCAAAGGTGCTTTTTCAAGAGGCAACTGGACTTCCTTGTTCTTTTTTTGAAGAGGTTTTTCTTCAAAAAACCAATTCCAATATCCAAGAAGCTGAAGAAGCTCTGACTGGATGGGTAGGAAATGGAAGGATTTATACTCCTTGCAGACAGCTGAAGCAGCTTCTTGGATGAGAAGCGAAACATCTTCCAACAAAAACCAGAAAGTCCAGTTGCCTCTTGAAAAGGCATCTTTGGGACAACCGTAACCTGAACGACTGAGAATCTCCATAGACATCTTAAGTTCCTGTTTCCACACCAGATCTTGTAAGGAAAGGAAGCAGTTGCTCCTGAGGAAAGGAAGCAAGAAGAAACTTTTGGGTGGGTGTATGTTGTATATATGTTGTATGGCCTTAACAATTATGGAAAGTTGGAAGCCTATGTTGTTAGTACTGTGGACAGCCTGGACACTATGCAAGAGGGGTACCAACCCTTGAGATTTTGTCTCGTAATCTGAAGTAAATCTTCCCCCAAAGATTAGGGAAATACCAAAGTACTTAAAATGCTTAATCTGCAATTCATCCACGAAGACTTGTAATTTGCATAAGGTACCTCAGCATGATATGAAACACCTTTTGTGAGAGATATGAGTAATAGCTTTGCAAGACTGAGCAGATAAGAATAAAGAATTGATGTGAAGAACAGCATTGATGTTCTCATTTTGCTTCAGTTGTAGGTGGCATTCACAGCTCACTTCTTATTACATTCATAATAGTAATGCTACTCTTCTCCCCCAAGTACCAAAGTAGCAGTGTATGAATCTGGAAATTTCATACGTAGGTCTCTTTAATTTCTTTGAGTATTTTTCGTAGCTGATGCAGTCAGTTAAGCGGTTTCTTAAGAAAGCAGAATTGCCACCTCTACTTTTGTCATCAGTTCTAGCAGGAAGAAGGAACACAAATTGGCTTCTTGGGAGTATCTATCTGTTTGATGGACTGCAGAATGCCACTTGAATGAAGAAACCCCACCCAACCCTCCACCTCCACCCCTATGAAAATAATGTAGGTTTTTTTGCCTCTTAGTTTTGAAAATTGATCCCAGGAAGCTATGGCTATGCCTGGTGTCCTCTTTTACCTCTAAATGAATGCCTACTGGCTGGGAGGGATAAAAGCTTTGGCTTTATCATAATTCCTTTGAGGATGTATAGTAGAAGCGATATTTATAGCAATAGCAATAGCACTCAGACTTATATACCACTTCACAGTGCTTTATACAGCCCTCTGTAAATGGTTTACAGAGTATTCCCCCCAACAATCTTGGTCCTCATTTTACCCACCTCGGAAGGAGGGAAGGCTGAGTCAACCTTGAGCCTGGTGAGATTTGAACTTGCAAATTGCAGGCAGCAGGTAGTCAGCAGAAGTAGCCTTGCAGTACTGCACTCTAACCCCTGTGCCACCATGGCTCTTATAACTATATAAATACTATAAATATAAATTTAATAAATAAATTTCTTGATAAGTGAGGCTTAATCAAGCTGAAGCTGAAGAACATTATGCTCCTATTACAAAATATTTCTTATGTTATTGGTGGCGAAGATCCCTCCAAACAGGCCAGGAATATGTTTGTTTTTCTAACTACAGATAGTACTCATTTACCGATGTTTAGTCACTCGTTAAGCAAAGCAGCCACTAAGCGAAACCACAACTGTACATAGGAGCTTATTTCAGCTTTTGTTTGCTTTACAGAACTGCAAAGGTGGTAAATGTAATCATTGGTCATAATGTCACTTTTCCATCTCTGTTGTAAGTGCAAATGTTGCTAAACAAGGACTATGTGTACTTTATTAGAATATATTCTACAACACACACACACAAACACACACATACACGCACAAATCTGTTCACATTCATACAAAGTATCAAAGATGATTAGGGGGACTGGAGTTAAAACATAGAAAGAATGGTTGCTGAATTGGGTACATCTCATTTAATGAAAAGAAGGACAAGGAGTAACATGATAGCAGTATTCCAATATCTCAGGGGCTGCCACAAAGAAGAGGGAGTCAAGCTATTCTCCAAAGCACCTGAGGGCAGGACAAGAAGCAATGGATGGAAACCAATCAAGGAGAGAAACTTCCTAAAACTAAGGAGAAATTTCCTGACAGTGAGAGCAATTAATCAGTGGAACAACCTGCCTCCAGAAGTTGTAAATTCTTCAACATTGGAAGTTTTTAAGAAGAGATTGGATAACCATTTGTCTGAAATGGTATAGGAATTCCTGCCTGAGCAGGGGGTTGGACTAGAAGACCTCCAAGGTCCCTTCCAACTCTGTTATTCTGTTCTATCTATGATAAAGGAAGAAAGTGAGAGTTATCTTTCATTGACCAAATGGACAAAAGAAATTGGGAGATTTCAAAGCACTCTTTATGGGAGTATCTCTGCTTTTCCAACACCGTATCTCTCTCTTTTATCCTTATGAAGTATCCATTCATGATTTCTGTGGTTCTCCCAAGTTTTTGGCACTGAGTTTGTGGATCTACTAATTTCCATCTAACAGTTTTACAATGACATTAATGTAGTGTCCTTACATTAAAACAGCAGCTTAGCTTTTAGGCAAAGATCAATTCACCACAAAACTGATAACAATAACTATAAAAGTAGTGTAAGTAATAAAACTACATGGGAAACAGCAGTGATGACCCTGAAAGGGAAGTGTGAGCTTGGTAGCTGTTCCAGTTACTAAATGAACCCTCATCTATCTATTTAAACTATTTATTTATTTTATTTTGTCAAGCGATTATAAGATAACAGGTATAAGTATAAACATAGTTATGAATACATGAAATGGATACATGTAAGAAAAATAAAAAGAAACAATAGGACAGGGACGGTAGGCATGTTGGTGCGCTTATGCACGCCCCCTACAGACCTCTTAGGAAAGAGGTGAGGTCAATAGTAGATAGTCTAAGGTTAAAGTTTTTGGCGTTTGGAGAAGAAATCACAGAGTCAGGTAGAGTATTCCAGACATTGACCATTCTGTTGCTGAAGTCGTATTTCCTGCAATCAAGTTTGGTGTGGTTTACCTTGAGTTTGTATCTATTGTGTGCTCTTGTATTGTTATGGTTGAAGCTGAAGTATTCATTGACAGGTAGGACATTGCAATGTATGATTTTATGTACTATACTTAGATCGGATCGAAGAATTTAAATCCTGCTTGTCTAATTAAAACCCCTGAATGTAGAAACCATTGATACCGTATTTACCACAGGGGAAGATTACTCTGAATTTAAAACACCCCACAAAAGGAAGAGATATAGAATGAGATCTAGCACGCTGGATACTAAAAAAATCCTATGTAAAGCCCACCTTGGTAAAAAGCAATCCTGGGCTTCTTCCCTTCCAGTATATATTTGTGAATAAAACACTAATGTGCATGAAATATGTTTATTGTGTATGTACAAGCATTCATAGATACCTGCATATCCCCCCTAAAAAAGTCCCAGCCAAGAAAAATGATCAGACTCAACTGACCCTCCCCAATCTTTACGGCCATTCTCTTTGACATTCAAATCACTATTATCCATAGAAACATGGAAGTATGCCTACTTACATGCACATGCTTCTTTCCAGCAGAAGACCAAAAAAGTGGGGGTTAAGAAAGGGATGGAGTGAGGGAAAGCATAGCTACAGAGTCAGGGGAGAATCAGTATGAGTCACATGGCATACAACTCTGTTTAATAGGAAGGGAGAGAGGGAGGGAGAGAGAGAGAGGGAGGGAGAGAGGAAATACTGGATGCAGATAAGAAGATAGGAGAAGATAACTGGGCATGAAAGGGAACTATAAAAACAGGCAAGCAACTAACTGGCATGCTACTTTAAGGCAACTGTTGATTTTATTTGTAAGTCTTGCTTATTCCTTTGCTTTCAGTAGCTATTTTGACTTTTAGACACCCACTCCCGCACAATTTGCGGGGAATTATGTAGACAAAAATACTTCTCTAGGATCCTCTTGTGGTCGTAAAAATATATGTTAACTAGAAATTCAGTTTTAATGGTTTGAAGCATGGATCACTGAACAGATGTTGGTGTTGGAGACCATCAAGACTAAGATCTCTAAGGAAACTCCATAGCAGAGACCCACCATATTTTTGTAATGTTTAAGAGAGGCTTGACAAAAACAGAGATATGTGTATTACACATTACATATGTGTAATACATATGTAATGTGTAATACATATACATATGTGATTAATGAGATTACACATTAATCTCGGTAGGTCAGGGTTGAACTGTGGAATACTCTGAGCATTTTTGTTTGTTTGCGGACATTTCAGTACCCAGCTAGGTAACATCATCAGGGCTCGTGAGTATGGGATTTGCTTCCTATGTATATACAGTAGCTTGCTCTGCAAGAGTTGGTGGGGGTGAGATTTTCTTCTCTGTAGTTTCTTGATTAGGATATTACTTTCCTCTTGGTTATTTATCTAATGTTAATCCCTGTTTATTTGGAAGCCTCTTATTTGGGTGGTATATTGATGAGTAGATACATAGTCACATAGAATAGACACATTTACACACCATTCAAATGAGACAAAGTTAATAAAAAACTAAGGAGGAAACAAAACTTTCAACGATCTTCTCCTGCAATCCAATATATCTGCAAGCCGTCTGCAAACAAATAACCAAACTTAGGGCTCCAAGGACTTCACATTTATTAATATATTAAAAAGAGATGGTGATAGAGAAAAGGAAGGGAGGGAGGAATTTGTTCTGGTTTTATTACTGTAAAATGTTGTCTTTTAGCCACTTACTAGTTTTGTATATCAGTTTCTTTTAGCCACATACTAGTTTTCAGGAGTGCAAGACATTTATTAAGGGCAGTGGGCAGACACAAAATTGCTTTCACCTTGAAAATAGAATTCTGCCAGAAAGTAAATTGCAAGAAATACAAGCTAAAAGGGAAGATATTTGTCCTAATGGAACGGTTCCTAAAACTAATGCCCTAGTACTGCTCCTTTCTGAAGCTACAAATAAAAAAGTTAGCATTTCCTCTAGTGCTGTATCTGGTTTGAGAAGTCTAGTTGTTGCTCTCTAGTTTTTTGCAACTTAAACCTCCTTTCCCCCAAGAAACCAAATGTCAAGAGAAATAAATTCTTAACTGCAAATAAAACACAGAGTTTTGTCATGGTTTTATTTTTGAGAATTATAATTATAAAAATTTGATTTGCAGATCAGCTCCTGCTGGCCATAAAAAATAATTTTCAGATTGAATTCCGGTTATACCCGTTTTTCAGCCTACAAAGACTGCAGAGGCTTCTCTTGAGTCCCAGGGAGGGCAAAAAAACGACCGCCCCCGGGCTCCAGAGGCCCTCTGAAGGCTGAAAACAGGCACTGAAAATGGTATTTCCAGAAGGCCCGTTTTTCAGCCTCCTGAAGCTAGAGAGGCTTCCCTCAAACGGGCCAAAAAACAGCTGGGAGGCGCACACATGCGCAATGCAGGTAAATTTTGGCTGGGGCTTGCATGCCCGCACAAATGGCTCTGCGTGCCACCTGTGGCACACGTCATAGGTTCGCCATCATGGATTTATGAGATGGTACTGAACAGAGAAGAATTACCTTTTAGATTGGCAGATGTACAGTAAATAAAAACTTATCATGGAGTTCTGTCCAAAATGAAAAAATCTTGTGATGAAAAAGGAATACAGAGGTAATAATTTGAGTAAAAAGGGCATGTATAGGCTGATTGTTACTTTGGGAAATGTAGAATCACAAAACCACAACAATGTAAAATGAAATTCCCTGACACAGATTTTTACAATTTAATGTAAAATTAGGAGAACTAACAAAAATAGATTCAGATCAGATCTCCTGGAGTGGGGAAAATATAATTCTCCCTAAAAAAAATGTGATGAGAGAAGGATACATACTTTTTAATTATCTGTGCTAAAGAGTATAATTTGAAGGAAGAGGAGAAAGAAAGTATAGGTGCAACAGAACATCTACTGGTATTATTTATTACAAGAAAGAGTGTCATTGGTCTTCATAGCCATCTCTGGGTCTTTATTAGGAGACAAACAGCCAAATTTGGCAGAGAGCACAGCAAATAATTCCCTTTCTGGGAAGCAAGAGGTACAGTGGAGGAAAAAAACCAACAACCCTACTATGGAGTGGAAGTCATTTTAGAAGAAAAGCCAGGAGAAAACAGAACAAAGATGAGGGAGTCACAGCTACTAAGAAATGGTATAGAGAAAGCATCCATGGACCTAAAACTAATAGTTGAACTGCTGAAGAAACTGTGAGGGATGACATTTATAGGGAAACAAGTGGGTGGCAAGGAAACAGTGATGATGTTCAGGGAAAGAGAAATGCCATACATAACTCTTCACTTCGATGACAATCCTTCCCAAGGGACATTTTCAAACAATCACAAAAGTACAATTAAACAAATCTTTAAATAATTTATTTTGGCTGCTGGATCCCTTCATTGTCTTCCCATTCTGTATTAACAAGAAGGGTTTTTTTTTTTTTTAAAAAAAGGGAGAATGAAATAAAGAGCAAATTATTATATTGGCAATGTGCAAATTTCCAACATTAACATTTTTTGAAATAACATAAATATTTAAATACGCCTTCACATTTTACAAAGCTCACAAAATCATACACAGAAATTTGAACAGCGAAGGACTGTGACATTAGCAGTGTTTCTCATAATGGAGATTACATACACATGCAAAATGCAAGCAGTTGGCGTACATGCTTCCTTCCCTCCCTCCCTCCCTCCCCTATAATTTTCAGAGAAAGAAAACATGAGATGCACGAGGGCCTTGGGAAAAATGGAAGATTTAAACGACAGAGTTCCAAATATTTTCTTGTTTGATGATTACTCAGAACAATATGCAGTTATGGCAGATAATGGCCCAAGATTGCCAACTTACACTGTGGAAATAAGTAGGATTTCACAGGGGTGGCCACCTTACAAACAACACAGAGCCTTTTCCACCCTTTCACTATTAGATATATCAGCAGTCAGATACAACTGAGGATTGTAGGGATGTGGGAATGTGGGAAAAAAAACAAAAGAAAAAACAAGCCTATCTCCTTTGGGAATCTCATAGTCCAGAAGTTAAGACTTAAGTGTAAGGATATAGAGACCCACAGAAGATCCTCCTTTATTTCTTAGTAAATTCCAAAAGGATTGTTAATGGTTCAGCAAACCTTTGATTAACTAGTAGAGGCCAGACATGAAGAGAAAGCAGATTTGTTGTATCATTTACAATACAGGAAGACTGTATTTTAAAAAAAAGACTGTTGGTCTTTTTTTCTCAATAAACACAGAGTAGGTTCTTTCTGATCTATCAGTATGCTTCCCTGTCAATCAATACACATGAATATTTAGGAACCTTTATTTTTCTCATGATCTCCCTCCCCCACTTTCCCTTCTCAAATGTTACACTTAAAAATACCTATGTTCTTTCACATTCTAAATTACAAAAGGTTTAGCGACTACACCCTCATTCAAACCACACAGAACAGTCAATGGAAAAACATCAGTCAGCGTTCCAAGGACAAATTTTATGGGTTTATAGCTGCTCTGCGTGCATAAAACTTTCATTTAGAAACACTGCCAAAAAGAAAAGAAAAACACACATAAAACAAATGTAGCTGCAGCCAACAACTTAAAAAAAGGACAAGCAAGCAAAAATGGTAAAACGTTCTCCCACAACTTCCTAATATTTTGTTCAATCTTAGCTCTACCGTATCAGCATTTTCAGAGCAAATATACACACAATTTGGATGATTGTTGTAGAAAACTGTTCACTTCAAAATTTTGGCTGATTTCATTATACACAGAATGCTCACAATTTAGACAGAATGCAAAAGACATATTAGCAGAAAAGCATGCAAAGAGCAGCATTATCTATTTTTCTCATACAAGTACATATTCAATACCAAACACAATCCAAAATATTTTGGAGAAAAGAGAGTTTTTGTAGTCAAGTATAAAATGTCTTGCCATTCACCACCCATGCTGGAAGCAACCTCTTTTTCTATCCCAAGATTAACGTTCTGGATCTGTGTAGTTCTGCATATATATATACATACATACATGTGTGTTATCTACATATGCACAAAAGAAATCAGCTTATTGTTTTCCTTCCAAAGTCACTTTTTTCACAAGACTGAAGAAGATCAAGTCGATAGCAAGACAATTAAGTGTTTTGAACGTAGCACCATTCCTTTTTTTCCTTTTTCTTTTGCAGAGCAAAAAAAGAAAAAGAAAAAGGCAATTTGCTATCCATATATTTGTTTGAACTGATAGCACTCGTTGCAATAGCCATTACACTTGTTATTACCATAGTGATCACAGGCAGGGGCTCGGCAGCGCTGTTTGGGAAGTTCATCGGCTGAAGGTTCAACCTGAGGTATTCCAGACTGTCTCCGCTGGCTGACACGCAAGCACTCTTGACACACTTCTGCACTCCGGGAAGCTAAATTATTTCTACATGAAGCTTTAGCACATTTGCGTTTTTGAGAGCGTGCACTTTTCTGGTGTAAATCTTGATGTTGTCCCATTTGCTGAAAACATTAAAAGCATCTTTTAAATGGAAAGCAGTTAAAGGACTCTCCTTCAATAAACCTGCTGCTTTTACATTAGACTTTATCCACTACCGTGAATATAAGAGTACTTAACAAAATTTATGTAGAAGCTGAATATTTTTTAATCATTCATTTTTTTAAAAAGAAAGAAATACACTTGATTTCCTTGAAAACTGTTAAAGACTACAACATGGAGAATGAGTGAACAACAGCCTGCATGTGAAACAGATTAACTTGACATATGGCTAATGTAAAACATGAATTTCCTAGTTATGGTAAACATCAGCTTCCTTCTCCTCCCATTGCAAACAACTCCTTCCTTACCCATGTGATTATGATCTAATCCCCATCAATCTACTGACTACTGGGATGTTGTAATGTCAAAATGGCCCATTATGGAAAGAAATCTCTATCAAGCAATATTTTTTGCTAATAAACAAAAGCAGAAAGCTGCCTTCCTCCTTTGCAAGAAGTGGGCAAACATTAATCATATCACACCATCTTCCAGAATCCTATACAATAAACACGTACATTCAGTAGAAGGCAATATTTTGCTGATTCTTTCATGGAAAGAATCATAGATCAGGGGTGTCAAACTCAATTTCTTTGAGGGCTGCATCAGGGTTGTGTTTGACCTCAGGGGGCTAGAGTGGGCGTGGCCAGCTTGACGTCATTCATGTCGGGGGTGCCTGTGGTGGCCGGTGTGCTCTGCCAGCGAAAATGGGCTCCCAACCTCTGTTTTCAGCTATGACAGCCTCCTGCAACCCTCTGCCAGTGAAAACAGAGCTTGAGAGGGCTGCCTGCAGCCCTCACGAGCTCCATTTTAGGCTTCTGCAACCCTCTGCCAGTGAAAACAGAGCTCAGGAGAGTTTCCTGAGCTCCATTTTCTCTGGCAGAGGCACCATAGGTCAGCCTTTGCTGTTTCCAGGGCGGCCCTGTGGGCCAGATCTAAGCACCCCATGGGCCGAATCCAGCCTTCAGTTTGACACCCCTGATATAGATTGTCTGAGAAGATAGGTGTAAGATTACATAGGGAAGAATGAGTTACATTTGCATGCTGACCTCTGATTGTCTCACTATTTTGTCTTCAGTTCTTCTGGCTTCATGAAGCCGCTTGCTCTGTGCTTCAATAAAACATTTCTGGCAGTATCCCTCAAGCATGGTGCTCCCTATTGTGCCACATTCTTGGCCCGGGCAGGAAATGGTATTCTGATAGACAGCAGCTGAGATTCCAGGATGCTCCAAAACAGGAGAACTCACAGGAGACCTTCTCTGATGAAGCAGGGGAGCCTCTATAACAGGAGCACAGGAGAAAAACAATCACTCTAATGTAAACTCTTGAGGACAGAATGATAAAAGGGCCAAGTTATCTGTTTATCTCCCTCATTATACAATTGTGGTATGTATTCAGAAGAAAAACTGAGACATATAATTTAGGAAGGCTATTTTTAAAAACTCCCTGAGCCTTTTTAAGAAGCTGGTGACATTTTCTTCTGGCAATGAGGTACATGAGGAAAGACAGGTATCAACTTTCTACTTTGACTATACTGTAAAATATTCTACTATTTATACCTACTAAACTTACAATTGTTATGAATTTTAATTCCAGATGATTTTCCAAATAAAAAAATTATGTGAAAATGTAAAGTTCCCCGGTAACAAAAATAAACAGATGTAGTTAGGGTTCTTCTGTGTATCTCAGAAAAATATGAAAACAGCCCTCCAATTATCATTATGGTAAATGACTAATGCAAGCTGAGCAAATTCCACTGTAGCTGCATGTGCACAATACAATACTATGTAATACACTTGATCTTAGTCGAAAGGTTATTTTGTTATATTTACATTTGCATTTATCTGGTGTTCTCTTGCAAATTCAAAATTTAGTCCCTTCCAACTCATTAAGGAAGAGGAAGATAAAAATAAAATGATATTCTCTTACTTGCCTCTATTTTCTTGATACTCAAAGTAACACAGGGTACAAAAGCCTTCATTCTGGAGAGTCCCAAAAAAATTACAGCCAGGTTTCCTGCATTTACTGTTTCTCATCCTTGGTTCTGTTCTTTGGGGCTGAACATATGGTGGTGCTTCCACCTTATTGGTGTTGGTTACGGTATGACAAGAATGCTGCAAAAAATTTTGTGATATAGGAATAGGATCAGAACTGGACCTGTGATGGGTTGAAGGCATAGTGCTGGAGCCGGCGTTTGAGGAATGGTCTCTAGTCTGTTTGAAGCAAGTGCTACACATCCCATTGAAGGTTCTGTTGGTGTCCTTGAGGCAGGATGTGCAAGTCACACAATTGGAATGCTGTGGGTTGTTTGGGATATTGCAAGGATTGACCTCTGCACAGTTGTAGCAGCGTTCACAAAGCCCATTATACTGCACATTCAGTGTAAAAGGGCAGTCTGGGGTCCTGCATTTCATAGCAGTTGTTTCACTGTAGAGAAAAAGACTTGGAGCTGTGGGAGGCGCAGAACGAGGTTCTCCGCTGGAATTTTCAGAAGTCCAGGCAGGAGGATTGTGGCATTCATCCTTTGGGTAACTGGACCTATTTACCCGGGGTTTCTCTGAGCCTGACCAGAAGTGCTGCCTCTTTACCAAATTTGCCTTTTGTCTCTGTTCAGAGCACTCATGGCAGAATGGCTGGGTATTCACGGACATGTAGAAAGGGCAGTTGGGAGTTTCACATTTTGCCTCCATAAGCGATAGCTGGGATAACTGCAACTCCAGTCTCTTCCTCACACCCGTTTCCTTCCCAATACATTCACTGTTTTCTTTCCACCTCTTGTACTCATGTTGCACCAGCTGAAAGTAATCTTCCACCAGATTAATTTCTTTGGGCAAGTTACCTTCATCCAACCTTGAAAAAAGCAAAGGAACAAGGAATTAATATCACTGGAGGGAGAAAAGGCAACGCTCTTACACAAGCTGGGAGGGAAGTTGGGAGAATTGTGATTTATATAATCATTATAGCATTACAACTGAAAACCTATACTAATAATATGTTACGGAAGGAGGCGGAATTTAAAAAAAAGATGAAATTAGAGGGAAGAGTTTCACTTGCGGAAAGAGTTGATAATGACATTTAATGCCTCTTTTAGCATGTTAAGGACATTCCTTCCTAATTACATCATGGACCAAGTTGTAAGGTCCAGATGGCTTATGGGCCTCTACTTCTCATTCCAATTAGATTTCTTCCCTATATTACAATAAAAGAGAGTAGTTTGAAGCCTAGCTTAGCTGGAGTACCAACTATGCCCCCTTTTTCTGGTTTAAGATACCTTTGTTATGCTTTGTTTATTTTCACAGAAATATTCAGCCTTGATTTCTGCAATGCTTTGTACAATACAATTGTAATCATATATACCTTGGGAGATAGGGCAGAGACTCAGCTAAGGAAACAATCAGATAAAAGGCAGCTGAGCCCACATCAAAACACTTTTTCTGCCCAGTCTACAAGGCTGATAATTTACTATTCAGGAACTTTAACTTAATACAGTTGCAGGAACAAGGGTGATTTACTCCACTGAAACAAATATGCAGTTGTAAAGGTATTACAGCAAACAATGGACTCTGGACAAGACCATGGTGCTGCTGTTTTAATCAACATGCAAGTCATTTTAAATTGCTATTACCTATCTTGCTGGTGGGTGTTTTGAAAGATGCCACATACAATATTCTTTGGAGGGCATATGGACATGCTTTTCATGGGACTCTTAGCTGTTCTCCAAGGATTAAATACAAATTAAAGCTTTTGATCTGGCCTGTGGACCAGTTGATTTGCTTTTTTTTAAAAAAAAAAATCTGCTCATACTTGTTCCAAATTTGGGAAGTTATTTCATGTCATCCCAGACGACTAACAGAAAAGAGGCAGATTCAACAATCTAATCCTGGGAATCTGAGGAGCATTATGGTTTACTGGATGCAACATGGAAGTGAATGGCACTAAGCTTCCATAAGGTAAACTTAATTGAACTTATTGCTTGGCCATGATAGTGATTGACCACATATGCGTCTGAAACAGTTAAAAGAACAGTTAAAAGGGATCAGCAGAGCTTGTAAGTTTGCCGTTCAAATATTTTGTGCTGCAGTTATGTCCCCACCGCTATGGCAGTGGTACTTCCCTCTCTTTGTATGCTGATATATGAACAAAGAGTAGGTCCACATTTCACTTTACAAAAGGTTTGCTCTCCGTGTATACATTGCTATCAACAAACTACTTTTTCTCATTGGTAGCAATGAATTCTTGCAGGTAAGCATGATGGTTGGGCATACAGACTCCATCAATAATAAGAATGAACAACTAGTCACAATTTTCTTTGACTTCCCCTCCTCTCCCATGCATTACCCTCCTACACAAGGGAAAAAGAAAGGAGTAGTATATGAATATCCTTATTGTCCCTCAGATAGATAAATTTCAGAGAGTAAAATAAAATAATTTCATCTTGGACTGTCATATTTGCAGGAACAGGGTGACAAAAAAGCTGTAGACAATACCTGGTTCCTGGTTGAAGATCAGGAGCAGGATCTATGTTCACTATTTTTTGTATCTTCCGAACTAATATGTAGGTATTGCTTAACGTAAACATTGTACATCTTGCAAGAGGGTATTTACAATACTTTAAAAATATTATTAAATCATAATGTTGGAAGGGAACCAGACTTATACTAACTTTGCAGCATTAATGAGATGTGTTGTCCCTGGGTCCCATCCTTGTACAGGAATTTCAATCACCATGAGATAGTCTCTTATCAGTTTTTCTTTCTCTCTTTCTTCAGTGTCAGTTAAAAAATGCACTTTCAAGTCTTCAAATCTCCCTCTTTCACAACTGACCAAAGGAACTGCCTTGATTTCTACCGAAAGAAATAAGAAAAAGGGAATGAATCAAATAGGGTAGAGAAGAGCAGAATGCAGCAAAAAGTCACTCACAGGTCACGTCTGGCAATCTTCATCCAAACAACCAATGATGTAAACAAAAGTCTAGTAATGGCATTAGTTAGGTATAAGCAAATGATGGAAAATACTGAGAATTCTAAACCAGGTAAATACCTTGTCAAAAGTGACCGTAACATTCAAAATAAGTTTGGGGCTGTCAGCTTGGAAGGCCGAGGGAACAAGAAAATGGAAGCACAATATAGATTGGCAATGTTCAGATGCGTACCTGGCCCACTATCCTTCAGAACAACCAAAGGAGTGAAGTGCATGCTGTCGTAAGCAAGAATGATAGGATATCGGTAACAGTCGTCTGCTGACCAATGGAGAGGCAGATAAATTCCACCAACGTTCAGAGGGGAAAAGCTGGAACCTGACTGCAAACTCCTGAGCATTTTATCTATAAGAAAAAGATAAACAGGCTGGGTTAATATTAGGCTCCTCTGTTTTAATTGCTAAAGTTTCATCAGTAGATAAACAATTCGGTATGACAACAACTTAACACTAGTTGATTTGGGGAGCATGAACGCTGGAAAGTGAGTAAAGTAATATTGTAAATGGCTGGATAGGCCAGGAATTTAGTGGAATTTTTTATGCCTACTTTAGAACAGATATATAATAATTCTAGTGTTTTCGGTAGAAAGCCATGTTGGGTTTTTTTTAACCATCAAAGTCAAAGGGGATTCCAAAAGTTGGGAAAAAGAAGCCTGAGAGCCCCCTCTGGTAACCCTGCTCTTTGATTGCACATTGTATCAAATTGCAACGGCACAATGAATGAATATAGACAGAGCGAAGAATTGCTGTTGATCCCTTAATGAATGAATATTGGGAAAGAGGGAAGATTTGGGGTCAAATTATGAAATACTAATTGTCCTTCTTGGGCAATTATTATGTGGAGGGATGAGAACACATGTATACCAATGTGAACACATAAAATGGGGTCTTAGAAGTATTACTATTATGTCCATCAATTCTTACCTGCAACAACTATGATGGGCCGCCTTAAGACGTTAGCAAGGACAAATATATGGATTTCTTCCAGAGAGGTATACTGAAGGCCTGTCTGTGCAACTGATGTTTCTGCAGATGCCATTTTAATAAGATTGTCCCATTCATCGTCCCAGTTCTAATGTAGAAAAATAAGATGCATCAGGAATCATCATGCAACTCTGAAGCTCTCACATACCAGAAATAAAGTTAAATGCGTTTCTTCTGCTACAATTCAAAGTATTTTATAGTATGTCATATTGAAAGACTGAAGTATTGATAAATGCATTATTGAGGGGAAAAATAATTCTTTATTTATAATCAGAACTAATCAAGTGGTCGATTTTATTCTCATTCCCAATCATTCTTCTGGAAATTAGTTCTAAACACGAGTCCATCATTGGTTTTATTATTTTTAATAGAACTCCTACACACTACCTTATTTTACATTCTATGTATGTCCCAACAGGATGAATGGGTCCATCTCTATAGCTATCCTATGTATGGTGAAGAAATGATGGTAAAGAAATGTGTCATGCATGTTCTCATCTAAGGGTATCAGCTCACAACAATCTGGGCAAGAGGTGAGCAGAGGCATGATATTCTCCTGTTGCTTGGATCAAGGTATTTCAGCGATCAGAAAAGAGACCTAATTAGCAAAATATTTATTAAAAAAAAATCTAGAACTACTCCTTTTGGAGCCCATCGCAGACAGAAATAGCACCTGGCACTTCTACATTTCCAGTGCAGAAATGATCAGACTAGTGACTACTTATAATGATGCCAATTCAGGACTGAATATCATTCTGCTAGGGGAAGATGGGACAGCTCAGCTCAGCTCAGCTACTGCTTCGAGTTAGGCAAACTAGTGATAAAGGAGAGAAAATGGCTAGATATTCTTAGGAAGATTTGCATGGATAACCATCAGCAATCTGCATAGCAAAGCTGAAAACAGGATTCAGCTGGCACAGACTCTGTGATGGAATAGGTATGACCATCCTGCATATTCCCAAGAGGCAGGAATTTTAAAAAAAATATAATTGTTTTCATTTTTACTACTATATTTCTCCATAATAGGAAAAACAGACAAACATCAATTTTGTAAGATGTGGGTGGTCCATGGAAATAACCCAAATTGGGGGAGGTTACTTAGTCTGGAAACTCCACAATAGTGAAACTCTTTGTTAATGAATTGAGCAATCCAGTAAAGTTATAGGATTAAGATGTTTTAACTGGTGGATGGCTCCGCAATTTTATTTTCTTAATTGTGTCCCAACATGTGAAATTACCACAAGGAATCACAACCCAACGATATTAAGATTTGAAACATTCTTCCCTTACATAAACTGAATTATCTTACCCTGGTATCATAGCAGAGTCCTGTTGCCACAAATTCCTGTGATTTAAGTGTTTCTCGCTGCCAGCGCAGTTTAAAATTGTGTGTATCACCTTCTTTAAGTACAGTAAACAATGTTTTTCTCAGAAGCAGGTCAACATCTTGGACACCCCACATATACTGGGAAGCAGCATGCATGAGACAATTTCCATCTCCTGCAGAAAAATGAAGAATTAAGGTATTCAAATATATATTACAAAATATAAATAAAAGCATACATGTAATGATAATATTGAACAAGGGACTCTAATGGGATGCTGTAGCATACATAAAACTGTAACAGATCCCTTGCTTTTTCCTTTGATGTACACAGAATCCTGATTGATAAGCACACATAGTGGGACGGGCAGGCGGTTATAATGCAGCTATTAATTGGAATTATCAGGCAAAAGTGTATTTAGATGCTAATGCAAGCATTAGCTTTCCAAGTATTAATTTATTTTAAAACATTACATCTCCTTGTTTCATATGTCTTTATTAAGATGTGGAAATTATTTTTTGGATACTTTTTAATGCCTGCTTATTTTGCTACTGTATACCATTATGCTGTAAAAAATCCTAGATGTCATTTTGTATTTCTTCATATTAGAGATTAGGTAATAAAAGGAAGCTTTATAAACTAATAAACTAATATCTCAGCTTTTTCAAGACTCTGTTCCAGTTTCTCCCCTTTTCCCTGCTTGTTCAACTTAGGACAATTCACAGAAGGCATTTTCAGTGGTGTAGTAAGCCTACTAAGCCTGAGTTTTTTCAGTAACTATATAAAAGGGTTTAAATACAAGAGTAGAAAAAAAGAACAAATGAAATGCTGATTTACAGGCTTCTGGCTTTGCAAAGCAGAAAAATATGGCACAGAGGTAGGACAATTATTATTACATCCTTTAAAAAAATTCCCTGTGCAAAATCTAGAGCAAAGATAAGAAGTTTTTTCCCTGTGTATGCTTGTTTTCAGTTCTTTATTGAGAACTACCAGCCCAAAATTCCCTAAGCAACATTTGGAATTCCCCAGTGTTAAGATATTTGACTAGCAATTGAGTAACAGCTATTGTACTTCTTGTTCTGATGTACAGACATTTGAACTGTGAAGTACACACTGGACTTTCCAAGTGGGTGTGGTTAGGTTATGCTGGAATGCCTATTCATTAGAGAAGCGAAATTACTAGTTAGTAGATCTTGGAATCTTTTAAAATGACATGCCTTCAGTCATTGTCTTTCAGATTAACAAATGTATGTGAGGTATTTGTAGCACCCCCATTTCTACAACTGCATTTAATATTAATATTTATTAAAACTAACTGTATTACAACTAGAGATGCATTTATTTTCTTGTTCTCAAAGTGAACACAGTTTCCTCTAAAATGCATATAGTCCTGTAAGAATGACAACTTATGCTTATACCGACTATGCAGAAACTGCTTTTGTACAAATCCTGTCATTATCTCCACAGGGAAGAAAATAAATGGTCATGCCCTTATAAAATCCTTCATATGTTCAGAGTCCTCAGATATCTTCTGATTCCCCTATCACCTACATTCTCAATATTCCCTGTTCCAGATACACTGAAATATGCCCAATATGTTTTGCTTCTGATGTGTAGCATACGGTCTGGCAAAGGTCAGGAAAAAGATCTGAAAATGCCCATAGTAGCCATCCCGAGGTTAACGCTTTCCAAACGTTTACTTACAAGTTCCACTTCTCCAACCAGGAGGGCCAGTTTTGTCTAATAGACTACCTGAAGGCATTAATTGAGAAGGAGGCCCATTGGAGACTCAACTGAAAGCATAGGAGCTAAGAATAGCATGACTATAGGATAGCAGTATCCATGAAGCGGGAGTTAGGCCAAAGCAGGTAAGATTGCAGACATAGTGTCACACTCCAAGCTCCAGCCTTTTTATGTGCATCCATGTTGCATACACATTCTACAGGTCAGTACCATGGCCTCCATCTTAGCTGTTTTGACACCATGCCTACACTCTACAGAAACTGCAATACACAACTCATTGAACAAAACTTTCACTGTAGAAACCTGGAGGAATATAGATAAGTGACAGAAAGATTTCTATATTGGAGTATGGTAGCCAACATAAAGAGAGTTGAGATGAATCTGCCAGTTCTAAAACTCTACCTAAAAATAAACCTTTTAAAATTTCTTTTTCTAAATTCATTATTAACAACAAATGACCAATTCATTTATAAAACTTCACAGTCCCATGAAGGTCCCTGACTCTAGGTAAGACTGTACTGTAGAACTGGATAAGTCAACAACAGCAAGGTAATTTTTTTTTTGACGGGGAAATAGGAATTTGGGACAAAAATGATTATAGACATTTTAGGAAATGCAAACATGAAGCTAGGTGAGCAAAATACAAATTCTCTTTTGGCATATTTATTTGTGCATATATCTTTCAAATATTGTCTAGTTCAAACCACTTCCTATGTAATGTTTCAGCCACTTAATTGGACATACAGCTAAAGTTTAGAGAGATTATTCTGGAAACACTGAAACTGAGAAAGATATGAGAACACCAATGAAGCCTTCTGACAAAGCATTGATCTGAAATTTGAATTACTTCACAGAAGGTATTATCTAATATTTTTGCCCACAGATAAATTTGTTTCAATTAATCTACCTCCTTATTAAATCTGAACAGTTCTGGGTGGCACCATGAACAATAATGGAAGAAATGATTGTAAATTAGCATTCAAATGCCTTTTGTTCATATTTGGCATGACTGTGAGGAGACTCAGGGAACCTGCAATTCTAACAAACCGATGATTTTTAGCATAACACTGGATTTCTAAGAAATTAATATAACTTATTCTTAGGAGCCCATTTTATATTTTATTTTTAAAAAGAAGAGGAGAAAATAGCTCATTTATTTATTTTTAAATGTGCTTTCATTTAAACAGGTCTCATTCAAGGTCCATTGTTAGAATAGTTATAGTAAATGGTATCTGTCAGCCACTACTGACTCACCTGGTACCCATCAGGTGCATTGGACCAACCATATGAATAGCGACATTTGGGAAGGAACAGAATTGAAAATACTTCACATGTTACTTTTATGCTGCCAGAACAATTTCAAATTACAGTTGTACAATGAACCTGACTTACCATTGGTCTTCAGTGGCATAAGTTTTTTCACTTCTCGACACCAGTTTAACTTCTTTTGGCGTTCCAGTGAGTTTTGGGTTGCTTGGTCAATTAGAGATTTTTGAAGAAGCTTCTGAAAAGGCGGGCAAAAATGACACATCCTGAACATCTCTATGGTGTATCTGTGCATAGTTTTAAAATGCTGGATAATTCCATTGTTGCATTTGACAAGGTCTTCAGACATCAATTCTCTTATCTTCACAGCTTTCAGCATGTTGCTCAAATATAAAGCTTGAGGAATGATCTGTGATCCAGCCATTCTGTAAGAAGAAACCTACAAGAAAACAACACTAGTTATTCATGGCTTACTTTAAATCATAAAATGTGTCCGAAATGCCCTTTCTAATGTAGGCATGTAAAAAGCAGTACTGTGGGTCGCTTTTAAATAAATTGCTTTATTAATAAACACTTAGTTGCTGTGGGAAAATAAATGTGTACCTAAGGGATATCCTTAGATGATGTCAATTCTTGAGATACTACGGTTGAGTGTACCTAACGCAGCAGAACTGAAGAGCCATAATTATTCAGCTGTAAATCTTTCTGATGACAATGAATTTCCTTTTAGTTTAGAATCCCCCCCATATATTTTTTCCATTCCACATTCTCCCTCACACTGTCTGGTGACCTTGGGGAATTTTTTTTTTAAGTAGCACATGGCATAGCTTGAATTGCCCATTTTTAATTATATAATTGCAGTCTGAAACTCTAGACATCATTATTAGGATGGGCAATATTGTCCACTATTTAAATAACCAGAACAACTTTAAAGAATACAGGTAGTCCTCGACTTACAACTGTTCACGTAGTGACCATTTGAAATTACAATGGCACTGAAAAAAGTGACTTATGACCATTTTTCACACTTCTGACCCTGGCAGAATTCCCATGGTCACATGATTTACATTTGGATGCTTGACAACTGATTCATATTTATGAAGCTGCAGTGTCCCAGGGTCACATGATCATTTTTTGCAACCTTCTGACAAGCAAAATCAATGGGGAAGCCAGATTCATTTAGCAACCGTGCTACTAATTTAACAACTTCAGTGATTCACTTAACTAATGTGACAAGAAAAGCTGTAAAATGGGGCAAAATTCACTTAACAAATTTCTCACTTAACAACATAAACGTTGGGCTCAATTGTGGTCCTAAGTTCAGGATTACCTGTATTTCAGGTCACCATCTTAAAGAAAAGACTCCTTTTTCACAGATTATTAAAAACTGATATTTCATTGAAATGCAATGGATTCTCAACATTTGCTTTGTTCAGCAATGCTAAAACTGGAAAAATCTGTCTATAAAAGGAAGTATTTACAATAGGTTTTTCTCTAAGATTTTCCTCCTTAGACTGAATTGCTATTTTAATGTTGTGGATGAAGTTTAAAAACTCAGTGATCTATACTTCAGGTATTTAAAGATTCCCAGAATCTTTTGGTAAAAAATGTGGGGTTTTTACATGCAAAGTTAGCTCTCATCTTAACAAAATAAAATAAAAAACAGACATTCTGGGCAACAAAATAAAAAAGAAAAACACTTGAAGTGGCCATTAATTGTCCTAAGGCAAATAAGCATCAAAAGATTACTAATCCTAAATGGTATAAAAGAAATAATTTGTGTTAAATATGTAATTGTCTTACAAAGGAAAATATTTTATAAGGGAAACTATTTACAGTTGTCTTGCAAACAATATCTCTATAGGAATTGAAAACAAAACAATTATTGGATCAACAAAAAACTTGAGATATATAAAATGTTTTAATGACACCAGGTTATGATTTTATATAGAAAGCATTGAAGTTAAGCACTCAAGATGAAAACCAGATACATTTTCATTAGAGTAGACCCAAATAATCCAATTCTATTGATTTCATTTACTAAAATAAGCAAAATAGGATTTCATTCTTAATTACACTAGATAATTAAATGTTGATGGAAATAAATGCTTAATTATGCAGAATTGCACACTTTAATTGTGTTTTAATATTTATTTTATATGAATTAATAGTACAAAGTCAAAATGACAAAAATACATCAGTAGAATATGTAGTAGTGATTTTCCCCTTTCTAACAAGATAATTTTTCCAGAACTGTATGCATATTAAGACATCTAGAATTATAAGAATTACAGTGCTTAAGACAAGCATGTGTTCAATTCTAAAGTTAACAAGGGTATAGACAGTTCCCATCTGACAGCTCTCACAAGTACATAATAGTGGAAGATGGTTTTGAGTCAATGGGAAAGTTGGTATGAATAACAATGATTACCTAAATAAGAAATGTATGCTTAGGCCTTTAACTGGTTCTTTCCAATATTACATAATAATAAACTATCCAATTAGTTAAGTTCAATTGTAAAGCTAATTCACATTCCTGAACTGTTATCAGCAGTTCCCTTTAATGCAATCTTTGTTATGTGATTAAGCACACTGTACATCTTGAGTTTTTCAACCATCCTACTTATATTTAATCCTAGTAATTTCAATATGTTTTATTTATTTAGCAATATAAATGTATATGCAGTTTCATGCTGACAAAGATTTTATCCTGGACGATACCTGCTTTTGTTTTTATCTTGACAGCAGAAATTTTACCAGTTTTATACCTCCATCCCCCCAGCCTTGCCTCCATATGTCAATGGAGATTCTCAGTCATCCAGATTATGGTTGTCTCAAAGATGCTTTTTGTTTGAAAGGCATCCTTCCATCCTCCCCACCATCCAGTCAGACCTAAAGTTTCTTGGGTGAGAAGTGATATGTCTTATTCTTCCACAAAGGAAAGAACATAGTCCAATTGCTTTTTGAAAAAAAGCACCTTTGAGACAACGCCTCCATAATTTTAAATATGACATTTTATGTGGTGAAGAAAATAAAACTACCTTATAAAAAATAATGGCTATCAAAATTTTAATACTTAGCAAAGTAAAAAATAGAAGCATGTTGCTTCTGACAATCTGGTATCCACCACATGTGTCAGACTAAAATTCTCATCATACCTTGTCAGGATGGACAAGGATTTTGGTGGATGGAGGTGGTGGGAAATCTAGTCAAACCAGGAAAGTACCCAACTGGGAAAGGCTAAATTAAGAGATTTCTAGTCCTTGACTGACCACTACATATAGGCTTAAAATAGAAGAGTGATATAAATAACAATCTTAATATGTTATTATGAGCTATTATACTCATTAACCACTGTGCTTGTCAGCTGGAAAGCTGATAGCGTGGGTCTGAGACCCGAATGCTGCACAATGGGGTGAGCTCCCATTATTTATCCCATCTTCTCCCCACCAGCAGTTTAAAAGCAAGCAAATGCAAGTAGATAAATAGATATTACTTTGGTGCGCAGGTTCTGTACGCCTCAGTGTATAACCATGCTAGTGACATGACCACAGCAGTGTCTTCAAACAATGCTGGTTCCCTCCGTTAAGAAACGGAGGTGAGAAATATCCCTTAGAGTCAGAAACAATTGACAGGGGTAACTTTTATCTTTACCTTTAACTAGCACAAGAATGGCTTCTAATATCTAGTAATTCTAGCTATGCATAAAGGAAGATTATATTAAATTGGGTCATTTGTCCAACACTGGCAGCAGTTTAATCTGGATGAAAATAAAAACTGGAATAAAATCAGAACACATCATGAACCTCTTCATGTCCACTAAGAAATTAGTTCCAAAAAACTCAATGAATTTTATTTTAAAGGGAAGTGACTGACCATGGCATGATGTAAAAATAGATTGATGAAACTAAACAGAAATGACTATGATTTGGTCACAGTACTTGGTACTTACATATAAACTTCTAGGTTTCTAGTACTTTTACCACAATTTTGTTTTTTTGAAATCCTACCAGTCAATTCTATTCCACATTTTCTCAAACCTCAACCCGTTGAGATTATTGCTGGTAAGAAAAACTGAATGAGTAAATAAAGTGCCTTTATTGGACTGTCTCAATTGCCTTCAGTTAAAGTTCTCACTACAAATTCTTGATTCTACTGTCTATGTTATCAGTTGCCATCCCTAAACATCTGTATGATGAGGCTCGCCTTTTAAATTTGATTATCTTTCCCTGACATATACACATCTACAATTTTCCGTGAAGTTATTGAAACTTATTTCTAGGTGAAGGGTTAGGATTGCAGTCTGTAGTAAAGTGGCACCAAAAAATGTTTATAGATAAATAAGAAGTTTCTCTATAACTTTCTCTCTAGCCAACTTTTAGGTTTGTTTCTAAGATGTAATTCCTGTCTCTCATATATGGGAAAGAGACTAGAAAATATGTACTGCTAAAATGGCCAGTTGTGATCACCAAACATAACTTGCTAAGATGAGGTACTCTTACGAATTGGAATGCTAATCACACCTGGGCTATAAATATTTGAGCAAATTACATTTCCGTATCTCTTTGCTCCTGTTTACTGGTTACCTGGAATTTTTGTAGTTCAGTTTTAGTAGACCTAGATGATATTTCAATCTTTGAAATTTCCAGGTAGGGGTGGAAAAGTACATATATAAAATTACTTAACTAACTATAAGGAAATTTTATGTTCCATAGATCATAATTCTGTTATTTGATCTGACAATGATAAAGTTAACTCAGCTATTTCCCTAAAAAGCTCCCCCCCCCCCAAATTTAATTTAGGCAAATATTACAGTCTGTACTTCAAACCCAGACATGCAACTAAAACTGTTTTACTTCTGTGGATTGCATTGGCCTGTATATTCATAGTTTGAAGACTTATTCTACAGTCTCAGTAGCATTACTGTTATTAGGCAGAATGCATAAGCAACCTTAAGCAGTTAAAATGGCATTAGACAATTTTTAGTATTTATTATTGTATTACTATTTTTCAGGGAAAAAAGAAAATTATTTATATGCATTAACGTAACTTGACCAACTTTGCATAAAATGAGTATTATATTGGCTGCTTGTGTCTGGCAGCAAAGTATCCTAAATAAATAATTATACAAAGAGCTAACCATCACTGTTAAGGAATCTAAATTTCAGCTAAAATTTGCAGATGTCTTACTAACATAATTCCTTCACTTCAATGGGGCTTCCTTTCCTATAAGTAGGATTATATGTTATTCTTTTATTTTTCTGCAAAAGCGGCACATTTATCCATTTTTGTAATATAATATTGTATAATATAGTATAATAATAGTAGTTATATACTATTATACTATTAATTATAATAGTATAATTATCATTAAAATATACCTGCATATTGTATTACATTTTATAATATCATATATAATATGCATTCTTTAAAAAATGCATTCTATTAAAAAATAGAGATTACTTGTTTCATAACCACTTGTAGGAGCTGTCATACTCTTATGTAACTTTATAGAACAAACAAGTATAACTTGTACATTTATAGTTCTTGCTGCAAAGGTTTATTTGTACCAGAGTTCAACCCCAAGTTATCTTCAGTACTAAATCCAACTTCTATTATCTATAAACTAATGAAAGTTTGTCTCAGCCTATAGGCCAAGGAGCAATCCACTTTGAATATGACATTGCTTTATGGTGTGGTAACACTTACAGATAGTTTTAAGTGGGGAGAAGAGTAAATCAACTATATTTATCTTTTCTATAATATAAATACATCTGAGTTTCCCTGCTTAAGCACCTGTCTTCAGCAAGCCTGGTCTAGCCTTGTTTATAGTTCAGTTCCTCAACTGGGTAATTATTACATTAGGCTGAATTTTTATTTCTTGGAAGAAAATTGCCTTGATTCACTGGGAATTATGTTCTGAGTAGTTTATTTATTTATTTGGAAAATGTATTAGCCGCCCATCCAACAAGGCAACTGCACAGTTCATACTATTCAGAAACCTCTAAAAGCTGAATGAAATAAGGTCCAAGGATCACAACACACCCTGCAATTCTGATGTACAGAAAAGATAAGGAAACCCTTTGATGTTCTTCATAGCTTTTTTCAAAATCCAAACACTTCTGCATTAAATAATAAAGCTTGGAGGGAAACCGCTCCTTCGTTTCTACTTAGTGACTGCCCCATAATGCTAAATTTCATTGTTTCCAAAGCGACCCCTTCTCTCCAGCCCGAATTGGTAGAAAAGCAGCTAGGAGGGCTGCATCTCTCCACACCAGACCAGCACCCATTTATGCACTATTGTGTAGCCCGTCCACCCAGCCCGGAGCCATCCCTCCCTCCTATTCCTCCCCGACCGTCTGCGTTAAGTAGCTCCGCAGAATCGGAACCGGACACAGAACTTACCCGGATCGCTTGGAAGAAAGACCCTGCAATGCTAATACTAATCCTCCTCAATATAAAGCAGTCAGGCGTTGGGCGATGCAATTTGGGGAGCCATGAATCCCAATCCCGTCCTTCGAGCGCTTTAGGATGAAGGGCTTCCCTGGCTCAACCAACTCGGCTCCTCCTCTTGCTCTGCCACCACGTTTGCCAAGAGTTGCGAAGAGATTCTGGGTCGGACTATCAGTTTTTCCTTTCGTTAGTAAGGAGGAAAATGCCAAATCTCCCCTCCCCTCCCCCCCCACGAAGTTCCATAGTGGGGATTTCCACATCGGCCGCCAAGGGATTTTCCGAGGTGACACCCCTGCCTGGGCAGGAACAACAGCTGCTTGAAAAAGCCGGAGTGGCTGGGCGCGATACGGCCCGGGAGCCTCCAGGGGGCGCTGGAGACGCGAAAGACGCGGCGCATGAGCAGACCGGCACGTGATCGACTTGGATTGTCGTCATCTAGCCGGTCTGACCTGGATAAACCTTTTTTTTTTCTCCGCCTCTCCGGCTGGGTTTCTCCCAGATGAGTCACGGAGTGCCTTTGCCCCCCTTCTCTTTTATTTGAAAGGCATGTTTAATTGATTTGTAAGGGGGGAGCCGTTTTCTCTCTCCCCCCCTCACCTCACTTTATGTTTTAATGACCCGGAACAGCATTCACACGAACCATATGCCGTAGGAAAATCCCAGAAGGCGTAGGTTGAGAAGCTGAGATCTTTCCAGTAGCTTTAATGGTCTCAGAAAAAATGGGATATGTAGTTAAAAACAATAGAAATCGTGAGCTCTCCATCACTGAAAGTTTTTAAGAAGAGACTAGACAGCCACTTTTCTGAAATAACAAAGGTTCTGCTTGAGCATGGGGCTGGACTAGAAGACCTCCATGGTCCCTTCCAGCTTCTATTCTTATTGTTTACTATGTTTACTTCACTGGAACATGAAAAAGGAGACAACAGAGAGGGGGAGATACCACTGTGGTCCACGATTCAAAAGTTTGCTGAATCCATTATTAAAGTGCAAAAAAGCAGTGGTTGCTTTTAAGTTATATGCTTTCAATTAAAATTTTTGTAAGTTTATGTCTTACTAGCTGGATATCTGTGCTTCGCAACAATACTATATGATTGGGCTAGGCAGGAGAAATCCGGTTCACAACCCATTGGCTCAATGATGGTCAATAATTGAAACTCACAAGGGAATATCGCTCCCACCGCCTTGAGTCCGGAAAAAGTTCCATAGGTGGAAGGTGTAGACATTTTGGTGAGGTACCGACTTTTAGTACTGTAAGGAGCCCAGCAGGTGTTCTGCTGTGGAGAAGAAAACTATTACATCAATATACCTCACTGCAACACAAAGACCAAAGGTGCCCTCAAGAAGACCGTGTCTGCTGCGGACTTTTACAGCTACAGGGTAATGGAGCGTGGTGGTGAAGAATGCTACTGACTGCTGTTCCGCAACCTTGTGAGGCAACTGGCAGTTGGAACAGAGTTCTTTTCAGGTGGGGAGAGGGAGTAGAACTCTAGCATAAGAGCATGTTAATTACTGTCTAAGAAATACTAATGATCTGATGGTCATTTTAAAAAATCCTTTCTTAGCAAGTACCTAGAAGCCAAGAGGAACATACGTGCCAAATTTCAAGTTTGTGTGTGTGTTTGTGTGTGCATGTATACATACATACATATATACATACATGCATATATACATACATACATACATACATACATATATATTACTTGGTATCCTCTGAGGTTAATTCTTTGCTTGCAGATATTTTATTATTCAGTTTCATAGCATCATGCATACACATCAGAAAGCACCAAAGATTCCACAGTTCAGTCCTGAATTACATATATTCACTTCAATTAGAAATGCAAGTAGTTAATTTTCCAGTTAAAGTGGAAGAGACAATGCTACTCTGTTTCTGAACTTTAGCGTGGGGCGAGCAGATGCTACTTAGCTTCCCACTGATTATCCTCAGAAATGACTAAAGACAATTTATCAGAGGCATAATCACACATGATCTGAAAGACATCAAGGGATGGACTGGGTGACCTGTTTCTAAAAATGCTGTAATTCATGAAACGCTGAGAATATAAGTAAGGATTTCTGCTTACGTTCAAAATATGATAAAAAAAAATGTGACCTCTGCTTAGTCATGGAGTATTGATTTGATGGTAAAAGCAACACCTTGGCATCTTGTATTCTGCATAACTATTAAACCTCCTTAAACTCAAACAGCTTCTTGGCAATAAAATATTTTACTGTATTCTGAGACGAATAGGCTGCAGACTTACATTAAATGAATAGTCCACCTATTGTGAATTTACTGGATAAAAATATCATTATATTTAATATCTATACAGGTGCATTATTTTTTTTACCTTGTGGTATCATATGTTAATATAAATTAAATTCAAAAGGAAAAATTTGTAGTAGAATATAAACACTGTTCCCAAAGCAAATATTTTTGAAAGACCTGTTAAATGAATGTCCAGTGTCTGACCATCAACATTAAACAGTGATAACACTTTCAAAATACTTTGTTACACACCTCTGTCCATTTTTGATGATAGAAAATAAAGGAACAAAGATAGGCAAACTGCCAATAGGGAAATGATTTAAGAACCTTCTACCCACTTCCATCTCCTTGCTTCCCCAAACTTTCAAAAGCAATTAATAGCCACCCTATCTTCACTTCTTCCTTCTCTTTTCACTTTTATTTGGAGGCCTGAAAGCACCATGATCTAATAAGTGCTCCAGTCCATTAATAGGAGAAAAATAAAAACGCAATTCAATAGCTTATCTGTCAGCTTTGTGAGGTAGTCCAGACAAGAAATTCACCCAGGAGTGGTAGTTATATCTTTATTGTAAAGTTACAATTGAATATTGCAAGCGTAAAAGTATCCCTTCCATCCTCATTCTATTCTTTCCAAAACTAGGAAAGCTGCATTCTCAGGCACTTTTGCCATCCTCCTCCTTTGAACTTAGATTTTGTTACCATTGTCTAAGCTGCCAGTCTTCCTCCTGTCTTCCAAGGCCATTCCCACATACTATTATATTATCTGACTGGAGTAGGAAAAATGCTCACCTCTACATTACACAGAAAGGATGGAATAAATTGGAATTTTCCTCTCCTTCCTATTTTTAGTAAACAAGTTATACTGTCTATATTTCTCTGACTTTGGTGAAGAATCTGAATAATTAATATAAAGGTGTAAAGCCATTAACACTTCATTGTACAGTATAAAATCCATTGTAAGCCATGGCGGCAGATCAACAGCATGTTGGCATCTTTTACAACTGGTGCTTTTTTTCTCCAATTGCTTCAGCCATAATGCAGTGACTAGGTTGGAAGAGAAGAGAAGATGTATACTCAAGGTCTAGGAACTAAACTGTAGGGGTGAGGATAAAAAAATGATTCAAGAGAGAGAATGAGACAAGAGTTCTTAGGCACCAGAAAAAGAAAACCATCCACAATTTCCATCAAGACCTATAGCATTGTTTAAAAGAAATAAGTTTTGATTTTCTTTCAGATAAACCAATACAGATCCTGGAAAAGGCTACCTCAGCTCTCCATGTCAATGGATATGGTAAAAATGGACAAGTCTAAAGGTGTCTTTAGGCACTGCAAAGCCCTCTTGTGGAGGTGTCCATACTAAGCAGTAAAAGATAATAGTACCAAGCCACACTAACTTAACACTAAAACTGAATGTCTAGAAATGCCTAAAACAAGATAATCATAATTATTGTTATGATGGATGCAAACTTAAATAAACATATTTTAAAATTTTAATACAATGACAATTAAAATAGAAAGTTCAACATTTAAAGAGGCTTCTGCATTAAATAGATCATCCTATAGCTTTAGGTGATTTTATTAGGCAATACAGAAAAATTGCAAAATGACTTTCAATGTTTTTGGAAAAAGATGGGGAAAAGGTTTACTAGCTTACTTGGCTTATCTTTGAGGAATTAAATCTTCATGGCTTTCATTGGTTTTCTTGGAAACAATCTTGATCAAAGATCTTATTAAACTGCTGAATATCTTTTCCTAAGCAACCATTGATCTGAAATGCATTGCTGCTGAGAAGTTATAAATGAAATATTAATCTTAAGAATGTATATATATTACACAGTATTTAAAGCCACAATGAAAGACAGCTTTTTCCATTGATTTCCTCACAACTTTTTTTCTTTCAGAATTCATTAGGGAAAAATAATAATTTTATCCAGCACAAGAACTTTCTCTACTATGACATAGTATCAGTTTGCACGGCAATTTCATATTATGAATACAACTGTATACAAAATAAAATTGATGTAAAAGTGCCATACATGAAAAGTATGGTAACATCTATATTTTCCAAATCAGAAAGTTTACATAGTTAGCCATCTATCTTCTCTCCCTTCCTATGTAAAGGCATTATATTGTGTTGTGTATTTATTTGGAAGTAATCCATTAGAGCCTACATCCTTGGGAAATACACTCTAGAATGCAAACTGAGAATTAGAGCTACTGAGTTAGTCTACCTCATAAAACAATAGATTTCAGCCTTCACTAATTTTTAATCATCCGTCTAATGTCTTCAGTTCCCTTTTATTGTGGAACATTTGATATTTGGAGATACGTGTAAATTCTTGTACTTGTCTGCAATTATTAAGAGTTCTGACACAGAATTAACTAAGAAATCTCATGCTTTATAGAAGACACCCACGATTTTCAAATGGAATGGCACACATTCCTGATGTTCTTATTCCATGATACAACTATATCTTTTTTTTTTATAATATCAATAATTACGTTATCTGAAATTGCTTACCGATTGAATACTTCAACTCAGTCTTGACTCCCAATAACTATATTGACAAATACTGTAGTTCAAGGGCAATTTTTTAAGATATGGTCTGCCCTTGTCTTCTTCTTATGGCTAAGAGAGAATGACTAGTCCATCATGACACAGCTGGCTTTGTGCCGACGGTAGTTCTAGAACTCAATATTTTGGTTTCTAGCCCAATTTTTTTTAACTGTTACCCAAAACAGCCTCAAAATCTAACTCTTCATTATGTAACTGCCCTAAAAGTTACAGTGCCATGGGTAGGTTGTTGAAGGAGGGAGACAATCCATTAAGACTGTTTCAGTTCAGAAGAAGCTACATAGACTGTTAATTTGTGATGAAGCCATGTTTAAGATGCCATGAAGCCATGTTTAAGGTAAGATTTAGGTGATCAATATATAATATGTTAATATCTTGCTTATACATCAATCTGATTTGTAAGGTTTAAGGGTGACACGGTCTTGTTAATCTGTATATGACAGGATTTTTCTGTGCAGCTACTTGAGAAGAACACGAATTGGCCTTCATTTCAGATGCAGGGGTCTCTAAGCCTTATGAAGTTTTTAAAAAAATATATTTCCTTATTCAGGTTTTTAGATGAATTGGTTGTTAATATGTCTTGTTACCCTTGTTATTTTAAGATGTTATACTCCAGTAGTTTTAATTATTTTGTGCTCCTGAATATTATATTTATAATGAAAAAATGAGCAATGTATTTTAGAAATATATAAATACACATGTACATTATATTCTGTACAGCATGTGATAGAAAGTTCATTCAAACATTTTTTATCCCTTTTTCTACTGAATTGTCAGTGCTAACATTGTAAGATATTGGGTCATTCTTTCCATTGCCTTGGAGACTAACAATCATGTGCCAGCTTTCAGATATTTAAATGTTCCTGTGGTTGCAGAACTACAGTAGTAAAGACTAAGAATTATATGTGGGCTTTGGGGATGTTCTTATATATAAACAGTATATTCTTTTCAGCCATTTAGGGAAGTCAAAATAATTTCTTGGAAAATTAGACATGTTTCACATTACCTCACTTTGCTGATATGCTGATCTTCAATGATGAATCAATATATCATATCAAGGAAAGAACTGCCTCATGGCAAAAAAGGATTAAGAAAGAAAATGGATGATTGAATGAATAATACCTTCCTAAGACTCCTAAGATTGATTTTTCAGTGTTGAGAAACAATCAGCTGATTTTCAATGTAAAATATTCCAGACATGATTCTTTATTAATTGATTGTAGGTGTTATATTAATCCTATACAGACTATTGACAGTCCAATATGAGTTTAGCATCTATAAAAAGCTTTTTTAACATTAAAAAAATCAAGCAGGGAAGAAACATCTTTCCTCACCTTTTCCCTTATAGCCCCTTTGACATATTCTTAAGGCAGGAAAGTATAGATCAGCCAAAAAGAAGATTTTTCATATAAAAACTCTGAGCATGAACCCTTCAATTGGTGCCCACCATGCAGATATTAACAGAATTAACATGTGAACCATATATTAAGCAATGTATACTAATCAGGAAGAAGTTGATCTAATTATCCCCTTCCAAGGAATGAATATGTATGTATGTATGTATGTATGTATGTATGTATGTATGTATGTATCAGGAAATTCAATCTGAACAGTTAAAGTAAAGATAAAGATTTCCCTTGTCCAGTCGTGTCTGACTATAGAGGGCAGTACTTATCTCAATTTCTTAGCCAAGGGAGCCAGCATTGTCCGAAGACACTTCCGTGATCTTGTGGCCAGCGTGAGTATAAACCGACGCACGGAACGCTGTTGCTTTCATACTGAAGTGATACCTATTTATCTACTCAGATTTGCATGCTTTCAAACTGCTAAATGGGCAGAAGTTGGGCAGGTACAGGAGCTCACTCAGTCGCATGGCAACTAGATCATGAGCTTTCTAGCTGACAAGCCCAGTGTCTTACCTTAATTATCCCCTTCCAAGGAATGAATATGTATGTATGTATGTATGTATGTATGTATGTATGTATGTATGTATCAGGAAATTCAATCTGAACAGTTAAAGTAAAGATAAAGATTTCCCTTGTCCAGTCGTGTCTGACTATAGAGGGCAGTACTTATCTCAATTTCTTAGCCAAGGGAGCCAGCATTGTCCGAAGACACTTCCGTGATCTTGTGGCCAGCGTGAGTATAAACCGACGCACGGAACGCTGTTGCTTTCATACTGAAGTGATACCTATTTATCTACTCAGATTTGCATGCTTTCAAACTGCTAAATGGGCAGAAGTTGGGCAGGTACAGGAGCTCACTCAGTCGCATGGCAACTAGATCATGAGCTTTCTAGCTGACAAGCCCAGTGTCTTACCTGCTGATAGTGCACCACTATCTGAACATTAAACCTGGGAATAAGATCAAATGCATACCACTGTTGGTGCAAACCTATTAAAGATTATAGCTCAATTATGTTAGAAAAATATTATCCTAAAAAGGAAATGACTCCTGAAATTTAACAATATGAATATAATTAAGTTGCTTTAACTAAACATGAGACTCATTCTTTGTTATACTATGATGAATGATAGTTCAGCAATTAACAAATACAGGATTATTATTTAACAGGATGCTAAATAGAGCTTATACTCCTTACTCAGAATGATTACATGCAGGAAATTCTCTCACATTGTTCTTTTCTTCATGTGCCTGATTACAGGCATGCTATTTCATCTCCTCCTAGGATATTCACTAAAATACATTTCCTTAAATCCTAAAACAAATGAAACAAAACAAAATCACAGATACATTCCACTTTCTAGTTGTCTACTTCCTGATTTCTTTAATGGATGGACTTATTAACTGTAGAAAGCAGAAGAAGCCAGGAGGCTTGCAAGTCTAATTAAAAAAATTTGTCTATTAAAATCAAGATATTACCCGAGGCAAAAGCAGTGGTAGAATTTGAGCAAGAAGCATCCCTAAATAACTCAACTGTAGTAAAAGTTTCCGTGGAATTTTTAGTACCTCAGAATCTTGTGTCTTTAGTAGGTCAGAATTCATAAGGCTCTCTCAATTACATAATTATATATGTTACAAGTCATTGTAGAGCACATGCCTTGGATCTTTAAAAAACAGAAGATTTGATCATTCTGTCTGGAGGATTGAGAAATTTGGGTTTCAAATCCCTGATCTGAATTTCTTCTTTTTTTAAACCAGCAAATCTAATTGCGCAAAGATTCTGTGGAAGTAATTGAACCAAGGTATATAAAAGTTTATTTTTTAGTCTGTATGCGTATGGCAGTGGCAGTGACCTGAAAGGAAATTAACAACCGTACATCCACACTATAAAGAAGAAAATAACATCTTCCAGTAAAACAGAAAGGAAATACAATGAAAAGCAAAGGTTCAAAAGATCAACTTCTGATTGCTAAGATGGTAGTGGAGAATTGCAAAAGGCGAAAAGCCCATTTACCTATAGTCTGCATCGATTATAAAAGGTGTTTGATTAACCATTCAGTTGGATCATCAGACCTTTGGAATCAACTGTTGTCAGTAAAACATTAGAATGTTTGTACAAAAAAATAATAAAGCAGTAGAAGACAGAGTTGGTGATTAGTAATGAAAAATATGGGCTTGTCAACATTAGGGGAGGCATCTTCCAGAGTGACTCATTATCAACCGAGGATGGCATTTAGAAAATGTACAAATTGACACAATTTCCATCTTTCTATCACAAAAGGCTACTCTACTTTTATTTGCACATATACTATGCTGTTACTTTATGACACCCTACATTTTTGGAAAGAAACTGATGCATATAAAGGCCAATACCAGCTAAAGAACTGTGCAGCTGTGATTTTACATTGTTATGAACAGATAATATTAAGACCATGGAGCTAATTCTGGCTCACAAGATCAAATCTTAAGAACAAATGAATATAAATATAGAATTGAGAAGACAGCCACAAACACTGTCTGCAAAGAAGCTGAAGAAACAATGGACCACCTATTTAGTTGCTGCAAGAAGATCGCACAGACTAACTACAAACAACAGTATGATAAATGAGCAACAGTGGTGCATTGGAATGTCTGCAAGAAATAACACTTGCCCAGAAGCAAAAACTGATGGGACTACAAAATAGACAATGTAATAAAAAATAAAGAAGATAATGTGTTTTAAGATTTTAACATTCAAGCACACAAGCACCTACCATGGAATATCCCAGACTTAACTGTTGATAAGAAAGACAAAACAGTCTGATTAATGGATGCTGCAGTACGTAGAGAAAGTAAAATAAAAGAGAAAGAACTGGAAAAAAATAACAAAATACAAAGATCTGCAAATAGAACAATTGTGGCAAAGCAATAGTAATAGATGAAATGGGTGCAATTCCAAAACATATGGAACACTATTTACACAATTGGCATTGACAAAAACCCAAGTCAAACGCTACTTGCACAATCAGCATTGACAAACCCCCCAGTCATTTGCAGAAATTAGTTTTACTTAGAACAGCTAACATTCTGCAATTATATCTTCAAAAACATCAAATAATAATATCTTCCTTACTAGGTCTTTGGAAAGAATTTGATAGAAGGATAAAAATGCCAAATCCAGGTTAAACATGTGGCTGACTATGTGACCAATAACAATAATTTATTACATATATATGCCACTATGTGAGTCTGGGACTTTGGACTGACATGGAAAAAAAATAGAAAAACATTAGGCCATGAGAGTTTTGTACCATACGAGTTGAAGAAATCATTATGATTATATCAGATTGGATTTATTGATGGTGGCACTGCAAATCTTTTCCATGGATGGCTTTTTCTTTCCTCCATTCCTGGATTGATCCATGTGTATTTTTCCTTTGTGTAATTACACATACATGTAGAGACACAATGACCGTTGAAATATCAGTTGCATGACTTTATGCATTCTTATATAGGGATGGTGGCCAAGGAACCTCCCGCACCACGCTGACAATGAAGGAACAATTTGTTGAATTATAAAGCTTTTCAGTGCTGGGAGGAGGATAATCCACATACAAACAGTCTTGCAACGAAACAACTGCAGAATTCAGATTTTGGACAAAGCAGTCTTATATCCTCTCTAGCTCAGTAGCAAGAATGAATCATGTCGTTTTCTTGGCAATGAATATAGAAATGACTTGCCACTGTTTTCTTCTGGAATATTTTTTGAACTTCTCCATCTAGTGTAGACGTGTGGGATTTGCTTGTCTCTGTTTAGCTTTTTGTCACCTGCAAGAAAGAATATTAATACTGCATCCCTTTTAGTGAGAAGCATTTAAGAAGATGGTCTCCCCTTGTTTTGCTTCCTTATCCCATGTTCCCTGACTTGACTTGCTTCCCTAACCAGTTGCTCGATGTCAACTATTCCCATTACCATCACCATCACCATCCTATCCAATGCTGGGTGAAGGCCTCTGCCACATATTTCCAACCAATATGGTTCATTTCTGGCCGACAATTCCAGCATCATTAAGTCATCGCACCATCGCACCTCCTATTTTGTAACTAAAATGGAAGAATAATAGATTCCATACATGATCATATTCTCTTTCCTCACTTTGAATGGAAGGATGATAGGAAAAATGTTTGTTTTCTGCCTAGCATTAGTTTTAGTTATGATTTCAGTTTTTGTCCAAGGATTTATGTTATACCAATAGCACTTAGACTTATATACTGTTTCACAGTGCTTTTACAGCCCTCTTTAAGCCGTTTACAGAGTCAGCATTATTGCCCTCAACAATCTGGGTCCTCATTTTAGTGACCTCAGAAAGATGGAAGGCTGAGTCAACCTTGAGTTGGTGAGAATCGAACTGCCAAACTGCTGTCAGCACTGCATTCTAACCACTGCACCACCGTGGCTTATATGTCATCCTCAACTTACAACAATTTGTTTAGTGACCGTTCAAAGTTAGAATAATAGTGAACAAAGTGTCTTATGACCAAGGCACATACTTATCTCTGTTGCACTATTCCACAATCTTGCAATCAAAATTCAGGTGATTTGCAACTGGTATCTATTTATGAAGGTTGCATTGTCCTAAAGTGATGTAATCCCCATTTGTGACAAAGTCAATGGGTGAAGCAGGATTCTCTTAACTACTGTGTGATCACTTAACATTGATTTGCTTACAACAATGGCAAAAATGTAAAATTGGATGCAACTTGCTTAATAAATGTCTTGCTTACGAATTCTGGTCCCAATTGTGTTTGTAAATCAAAGACTAACTGTCTTAATCTATGGGGTGCTTTCTGTTATATTCTTAGATGCTACTAAACATGCAGCTGACACTGTTATCCTTATCCTGATCAATGCACAATAATAAATTAAATCCCGTACTAATATAATGACTTCTTATTTACCAGAGGTTGAAGATGAATGTTCATCTGTAAGCAGTGGTGGGATTCAAAAAGTTTTACTACCGGTTCTATGGGCATGGCTTAGTGGGAGTGGCAGGGGAAAGATACTGCAAAATCCCCATTCCCTCCCCACCCCACTAACCTGCTTTCCAGCTCTGTTCTCCTGTGCAGGGCAACCAAAGAAGACCCAGCTGATCAGCTGGGACTTGGGAGGCAGATAAGAGATGGGGGCGGGGCTAGTCAGAGGTAGTATTTGCCGGTTCTCCGAATTACTCAAAATTTCTGCTACTGCTTCTCCAGAACTGGTCAGAACCTGCTGAATACCACCTCTACCTATAAGTATCCTAGCTTCAACTTTAAATCACACAAATACAAAGCAATTTTGAAAGAATTCATATTTAAGGCTTCTTTAACTTGTTAACACTGCCATTTTAACATATTATTCTAGGCATTAAAGCTACCTTTTTCCCACCTAGGAAAGAAAATAACTCGAGTTAATTTTAAACAGAAAAATAGCACTGATAAATAGCATCCCTATGCATAGAGGTGGTTTAAGCTTGAAACTGTGAGGAAAATCACAAACCAATGCAAGAATGTCCTTCCTGCATAGTTCACTCCAAGCCAGTGGTGGGATTCAAATAATTTAACAACCAGTTCTCTGCCCTAATGATTTCTTCCAACAACCAGTTCACCAAATAGCTCAGAAAGTTTAACAACCGGTTCTCCAGAAATGGTGCAAACTGGCTGAATCCCACCACTGCTCCAAGCCATAGTGCTGGGTGAAAGAAAGATAATATCTATATTTACATAAGTATGATTGAAAACTAGTTTGGGGTAGTGGTTAAGTTACTGGACTAGGAGTGGGGAAACCTGAGTTCTAGCCTTAGGCTGGATAATTTGGGGCCAATCATTCTCTCTCAGCCCTAGGAAGAAAACAAGGTCAAATCACTTCCAAAAATCTTGCCAGAAGTCAGGGTTAACTTGAAAAACATAACAATAGGATGTAGGTAAGAACCAATCCATATCTATCATGTAGTCCCCATGCTGCAAGCTGTTCAACACCCACCTTTTGACCACCTCATTCTGTTGTATTTTATTTTTGAACATCAATTCTGGGGGAAAATATCTTCTAATATTACTATTTATCTCTCAGTTCTTTGCAAGAACTCTACACAAAAGAAAAACTAATACCATATACCTCCTTCTTCTACCAAACAGCAATATATATTTTGGTAAGCAATACTTTGTGAGAGCAAAAAGCAACTCAAGATTTTTTTAAAAACTTTGTCCTTTTTACATAAGAAATTTATTGAGAGAAGTGTTTTCTTTCTGCTTTCTTTTGTTTATTTAAGATAGGATAGGCTTTGTGCATGGTTGAACAAAACTGAATTTTGCTGGAGCCAAACCTGTCAGGATTGAAATGCCCAAAATTTGTAAAAAACTTGATTTCCTACAGTGCATTTTAAAAACCGTGTTGCTTAACATCCATAAGCTAGAAAATAGATACAATCCACTTCCTCACCAACTTCCAATGGGAAGGAGGGGGGAGGAATCACCAAAATATTTGGATCAATCTTCTCTCGTAACATAACTATTCCTAATGTGACCTTCATAGTGAGCCTCATCTGTAAAATTGTCTATTCTTGGCTCAGAAAAAGAAACTTTTAAGATGCTGTTTTTTCCCTCAAAGCAAAGAGCTAAACAGCATCTACTTTCCCTTGCTTTTCTCCAGTTGTTCAATTTTGTGGATGGTATGTTGTTATGATAAGATTTATTGTATTTATTTTTTTATTTATTTGATTTGTCAATCACTTACAAGATAATAGGTATAAGTATATACATAGTTATGAATACACGAAATGGGTACATATAAGAAATATAAAAGAAACAATAGGACAGGGATGGTATGCACACCCCCTACAGACTTCTTAGGAAAGGGGTGAGGTCAATAGTCGACAGTCTAAGGTTAAAGTTTTTGGGGTTTGGGGAAGAAACCACAGACTCAGGTAGAGTATTCCAGGCATTGACCACTCTGTTGCTGAAGTTGTATTTCCTGCAATCAAGTTTGGTGCGGTTAACCTTGAGTTTGTAACTATTGTGTGCTTTTGTGTTGTTATGGTTGAAGCTGAAGTATTCATTGACAGGTAAGTCATTGCAATGTATGATTTTATATACCATACTTAGATCAGACCGAAGACAGCGTAATTCAAGATTTTCTAGGTCTAAAATTTCAAGTCTGGTGGCATAAGGTATTCTACAACGAGTAGAGGAGAACTCTTCTTGTGAAATATTTCTGGACTTTCTCAACTGTGCTAATATCAGATACGTAATGTTGGTTCCAGACTGATGAGTTGTATTTGTGTATTGGTCTAGCAAATGTTAATAATTATAATAATTAATTAATAATAAGTATAATAATTAATTAATAATAATTAATTAATAATAATTAACAAATAAGTGAGCAAAAGATGCTTACTTATCGTAAGGGCATTCTTAATATAAAAAAGTAAATTATCTGAGATGTTTTGTTTCATAGGTATAATTGATAAAACCGATAAAGATTTAAATAGTGAGTACAGAATATGCTCCTTAACATTGGTAAAAAAAATCAGTACACCAAATAGAAACTAGGAGGATATGACCTCATTGATGACCCTCACTTTGTCAAGGACCTTGGAGTTCTCATATTAAATCACCTAAGCCCCAGTGCTCACTGTAACAGCATTGCAAAAAAGGTATTAAGAGTTGTAAATCTAATCTTACAAAGCTTCTCTTCCAGAAATATTGAATTGCTAACTAGAGCATACAAAACTTTTGCCAGACCAATACTCAAATACAGCTCATCAATCTGGAATCTGCACTGCATATCAGACATTAATACAATCGAGCAAGTCCAGAAGTATTTCACAAGAAGAGTTCTACATTCCTCTGCTCGCAACAGAATACCCTAAACCACCAGGCTTGAGATTTTGGGCTTGGACAACCTTGAACTACGCCGTCTACATTTAGACTTAAGCATAGCACACAAAATTATCTGCTACAATGTCCTACTAATGAATGACTACTTCAGCTTCAAAAATACAAGAGCACGCAAACTCAATGTAAACCGCTTCAAACTTGATTGCAGAAAGTACGACTTCAGCAACAGAGTGGTCAATGCCTGGAATGCACTACCTGACTCTGTTGTTACATCCTCTAATCCCCACTCCTTTAACCTCAAACTAAACACTATTGACCTCTTCCCATCCCTAAGAGGTCTGTAGGGGGCGTGCATAAGTGCACCATCGTGCCTAACGTCCCAGTCCTATTGTCCCCATTTATTTGTACCTTTTTCCTATATTCTTACTCATGTTTATACTTATACCTATTATCTTGTAAGCGATTGACAAATCAAATCAAATCAAATAAATAAATAAATAATTTCCCTTCTATTTTATATGAGACTGAGTATCTCTATGATTTTTTTTAAACTGCAGTTTTAAGGATATTTCATCATAGTTTCAATATCGGTGAGCTGTATTTCATTTCCTGGGTGTTTGCAAGGTGGTTTGTACAGATCATCCCTTTTTCAGCAGATATTAAAACAAAGCAGTAAATAGATAAATAGATTCAGATCGGGATAAAGATAAATAATATGCAAGTCTTTCTGTTACTCCTATTTGTTAAACATAGATACATAAGCAGATAGGCACATACAGAACATTTCATTTTTTCAAAAGGGGAATGCCAAACTTGTGTAACAAGACCAGGTGACTAAGTTTTTCTTCAAAAGGAAGTCACTAACCATACATTTAAGCAACTCAGAGGGAAGATGGAGTTAACCCTTGAAAACGAGCATGAAAATGTTCTGATGTTAAGTTGACATTGCACAAAAATATACTTTCTAGTGGAAGGTTCATAAGCAATTTAAATTAGTGCAAAGTGATTTCTTTAACTTTTAGGAAATGCAATAATACATTGAGAGAAATCACTATATATTATATATATATACATTGAATAATAATGAGCATTGTACAAATTTGGGAGAGCATTGTACAAATTTGCGTATACTTGATTTTTGTGCAGGTAGTCCTCAATTTATAACCACAATAGGGATTGGAATTTTGGTTATAAGCAAAGTCATCACATGACCAGACCCAATTTAACTTTCATTTTTATTATGGTCACATGATCATTACCAAATCTGGCTTCCCCCTATTGATTTTGCTTGTCAGAAGTCAGCAGCGAAGTTTGCTTATGATCACAGGGCACTGTAACTAGTTGTAAATGTAAACCAGTAGCCAAATGTCCAGACTGCAATCACATGATTGTGGGGAAGTGTCAGGGTCATAATTTCCAGGACAAGTTGTAAATCATTTTTTTCAGTACCGTTATAACCACCATGAAATGACTAGTTATAAGTTGAGAGCTATCTGTACTATTGCTTTAAGCTCACATACTTGACAAAAATCCCTTTTCAATATTCTTGCTCTACATGTTGTGTAAAGCATTTTGGTTCATTTGAAAAAATCTGTTTCATCTGAAGCTTCCTCCTATGCATGTTTACCCTAAAGTTGGATCCATTGAATTATGTCAAATGAACTAATGGAATGTTATGTTCTTTGTTATGGCTGAGTATGCGAGTTAAAAGTCTATTATTGAGTCTAACATATTGAGAGCAATCATAAACATCAATTGTGGGTAAAAGAAAGAGATAATTATCTTAAGATATATAGTTCTGCTTTTCTGGAATAAAGCAAATTGAAAAACAGCAGGCTGAGAATCATCTGTAAATCTTGGAAGGGTTCCTTTGCTTTGATGAACTTTTGAAGCTTAATGACAGCTTAAGAACGAAGAATATAAAATACTGTAATGGAATCCTTCAAATAGGGAAAATCCCCTTTGAATCCCAGAGGGAGGAACTGCAAAAGTGATTAGCTTCTATAGGAAAGGAAATCCATTCATAAGGAAAGATCTTTAAAGAATGTTTTCAATAGCAAGTCAGCCAAGAATCGATCAAATTATATAGAAACAAGCCACCAAAAGTTAGAAGTGATTAAATTACCCATCTGACTGTCTAAGCTTCCCCTTTCTTTGCCTGCTTCCTTTTGAAACTGACAAATGACAGGCTGCAGCAGGAAACTCCTCACAATAATAAGATTAGGAGGATTTCCCTATGTTGTACCAAATACAACAAATGTCATCATTTTTTGTAAACGTGAACCATTTTGTATAAAGGACACTGAACCGACTTTTACTCAGGGTGCTTGATTTGGACATCTGTCTCAAGTGTGAGGCTCCTAATTTCTGAAGAAATATACAACTGAAAGTTGACTTCTGTTCCAGCGTGACTTAATGCCCATTTGCATGAGGAGAACAGAATCCCAGCTGTAACAAAGCTTGCAAAATCATGTAGTCTTTTTTATTCTAGTGAAAAAAGAAAAAAAGGGCCAAGCTGCTTTGCTTTGTTCTTCTTGGTAATCCCTCCTCACCCCTCATTTGCATAAGCAGTCTTCTGGGTTCATTGAGTTCTAGAGAACGCTCAGAGGATGGAATAAAGTCAAAAAGTCATTTTCTCTTTGCATTGATCAGCATTCAAAAAAGCCCAAAAAGGCTTCTAAGCATGCACAACAGCTGCACAAAAGTTTTTTTCTGGTTTATTGTTGGTAGAAGAGGCAAGAGACTATAAGGAAGCTTCCTGGCAATCTTGAGAACTTCATTGAGCTAAAATGCCATGGTGCAAAAAATTTAATTGAGACAACTCAGGACTAAGGAAGGTGAGGAGGGTAGGGTGCAGGAGCAGCCATGGAAATAGCATACTTCCTTTCTTTCATAATATGGCAGAGTTTAGAGCAGGGGTCTCCAACTTTGGCAACTTTAAGACTTGTGGACTTCAACTCCCAGAATTCCTCCTCCAGTCATGTTAGCTCAGGAATTCTGGGAGTTGAAGTCCACAAGTCTTAAAGTTGCCAAGGTTGGAGACCTCTGGTTTAGAGGAAGGGTCTAGAGTGGGCACACCTTTTCTAACTTAGTAAGATGGGTCCTTAGGAAAAGGTGGTTCCACAGATAGCCTGGCCCTGTGCCATATGGGACTTTAAAAGTGATAACCAGCACCTTGAATTGCATCTGTAAAGGAACTGGAAGTCAGTGCCATGTTCTGGACTAGTTTCTGGGTGGTGTGTAGAGTGCATATAGAGTGCATTGTAGAGTGCACGTAGAGTGCACTGTTCCATGTAGAATGCATTGTAATAATCCAAACAGGAGATGGCCAAGGCATGGGTGACTGTGAGCAAGGCCTCCCGGTCCAAGAAAGGGTGCAATTGGCTGTCCTAGCTACCACTGCCATCTGCTTTTTGGGCAGGAGCCATGAGTTCAGGAGTTCAGGAGAACCCCCAAATTGTGTACCAGCTGGGTCTAGGGAAGTGCCATGTCATCCAGAGTGAAGGATGACATAGTATTTGGACCTGACAGACCAAAAGTCATTTCATCTGGCCAGGGTTTAGACGAAGCCAATTCTTCCCCATCCAGAGCCTTTCTATCTCCAAGCATCTGGCCAGCACTTCTACAGCATCACCTGTCCAGCTAGAGGTGGAGATATATAACGGGGTATCAGCATACTGATGATCCCATACCTATAGATGACCTCCCCCTGAGAAATGCAGATCAGTCAACCTGGGCTAGCAAAAGATGACTGAGATCTTTGGGAACCGTGTTGAAATTTGATATCTTTCTTTTTCTCATAATCCATGTCTTCTGCCAATTTGGTCTTATTTTAATAATAATGAAAAAGTTATACTGTGGGTATTATTCAGCATTTATCTTATTCCCAAGATAAATGGTTGGACTATTTCAACTCTAGTAAACCACAAAGTGAACTGGTCATTGGATAACACTAGTAAATATTGTAAAGCAATATGTTATACAATATTGTGCTTTATTTCCCTAGACATAAAAGATCCTTTAGGGAGGATTTAGCAGGTCAATTTTTAGTGACCTGATAATTTATTTGGTGTCCATGCAATATTTACACATTTAAAGGTTGAGCAGCAGATAGCAGTAGTCCCAAAATACCCACAGGGTTAGCCTTCAAACTTCCTAGAAAGCTACTTCTACATATTTGTGCAGTTACTCAATTACTCTTTCTTTTGAGAAAAATACGTATCTATTTATATATCTGCCTTTCATCCATCATTCCTTCCATCCATCCATCCATCCATCTTATTTGTCTAGAAATCAACTTAGATAGTTTTCCAAAAAGAAATCCTGTTAGCTCTTTTAATATATACAAATCCAAGGTAACCTACAGCACATTAAAAGAGCCAGTAAAGAAACCGATAATATTAGAGCATAGGAACAAAAACTCAGTAACACAAAAACAAAATTGGCAGCCTCAGCCTCTCCAAATTTAGTGGAAGTCTGAGTTCCCAGAGAACAGGTTGAAAAGGATGGATGCCTTCTGCAGCACCCTGCTGGCCAAAACGGGGTGCAGGGAGGTCTGTGTGTGGCTCACATGCACCTTGTTTTTGCCCTCCATGACCTCCTGCAGCACTCTGCCAGCTGAAAACAGGCCGCGTGGCCCATTTTTGGCCCGTTTTTCAGTCAGTTTTGGCCCATTTTTCGAGCTGCTTTTAGCCTGTTTTTCAACCTGTTTTTGACCCGTCTTAGGTCTGTTTTTCAGCCCATTTCATGGCCTGTTTTCAGCCCAGTTTTTGGCCTGGTTTTGGTCAGCAGAGTGTGCTACAGGAAGCCATTGAGGGTGAAAACAAGACACGGGGGGGGGGGGGGGGGGCTGCACATAGCCTGTTTTAGCCGCCAGAGGCACTGTGGGCTGGTCCCTTGATATTTCCAGGCCGGCCCCATGGGCCAGATTTAAGCACCCAGTGGCCCAGATCTGGCCCGCGGGCCTTGAGTTTGACATCCCTGATGTGTGGCATGACATTTTAAAATGGCTGGAAGTACTCTATGGGCTGTAAAGTGCTCTTTCTGTAGCTGTTGTAACTTTAAATAGTGGGTAAGCAACCAGTCATAGGCTGAGGACTACTGTACAGATCGTTCATAGTTAACACAGTGATGAAAAAGTAACAATCATCAACCCTGATGTTTATCACCTTGCAGGTCTGTAAGCAAAGGAATACTGAAGGAAGACTGTAAGTACAGTCACGATTTCACTCTGTGACTGCTTTACTTATCAACCAAATGGTTAATCCCAGTTATGGTTAGTAAATGAGGACTACCTGTATCGCTGAATACTGGATTTGGATCAGAGGTGGTATTCAGCAGGTTCTGATCAGTTCTGGAGAACTGCTAGCAGAAATTTTGAGCAATTTGGAAAATCACCTCTGACTGGCCTGCCCCCATTTATTCTCTGCCTCCTGAGTCCCAGCTGATCGGTTGGGTCTTCTTTTGTTGCCCTGCACAGGAGAACGGAGCTGGAAAGCAGGTTAGTGGGGTGGGGAGAGAATGGGGATTTTACAGTTTCCTCCCCATGGAGTGGGGTGGGAATGGAGATTTTGCAGTATTCTTCCCCGCCATGCCCACCAAGCCACGGTCACAGAACTAGTAGTAAAATTTTTAAAATTCCACCACTGATTCGGATGCAACCGAAGTGAGTCATATATCGAGATAATTTACTTCAAAAATAGGAAAATCATCTTAGCCATGATAACAATATGATAATAGAGAGAGGTTGTTTTTCTTCTTTGTAATCTTTCTTTTGTGGTGTATCATCTTAAGTTCAGAGCTATCTTTCTTCTGGGCAAATATGAGTAAGTGAATTCCTGTGTATGGTGATAGTGGGTCAAATCCCAATTAGGCTCATTTCGCTGAATAGTTTGTCGCAAGTCATCCTCTAAGCTACAATGCTTCCAATTCGCAGTTCGAGGATAAGAAATTGTTTTGATGTTTGGTAATTAGAATATATTTAGATAATTTTTTTAAATTTACCTAAATATTAGGTAATTAAGGTCTGCAGTGAAAGCACTTCTCAGAATGATCTGGAGTAGCACATTCTGTGGTGATGCAGAAGAGAATCTTGGGTGCTACTTGTTTTGAAATTCCCTTTTATTGGACATCAGCTTGGCCCTGACATGATTTGTCTTTTGGCACTAGACCTGATTTTTTCAGGATCATTGGAATCCTTGGGGATCCAAGGGATGAAAAAGATCTAGATAAAAAAGAAATGGAGCCATTATTGTAGCTGCCATCTTATTTTAATCTCCATGGAAACCCTTGCCTATTGTTCTTCACTGTTAATGTCCTTTATTGTGATGATTATTGCATGTTTTAATTAGATTAGTCAACTAGCTAATTAAATTGGTATTATTGTTTTTGTGGATTATAATCCACCATGAGATCCCCTTGTGTAGTGGGAGACTCTTGAATATTTCAAGTAAAATAATAAATGAACAGTTTTTAAAATATGTGGCCCTGGGTTATAAAGATCATAGAATGTTGCTGGTTTTTGTTTTGGGGTAGAACATAGCTGTCCATTCAAATCTATTATAAATTATGTAGGGGTGGAGGTGAGGTTATGATCAGCTTCTGTCTTAGGGGAGAAGACTTCATTGTAAGGAAGGAAGTTTTGCTTCCAGCTAACTAAAACATGACTGTAATTGAACTATGACTCCTTTCATTCTTATCTCTATTGATATCATTTCCTCTTGTTTACAATGGTGAAGTCCTTCAATGTACAGAACAGTAGAATGTAGCAATAGTAGTGGGATTATACACACAAGGATTTTCCTGTGGACAGAGTTGGGAAAAGGGGAAAAATAATACAACAAAGGATGATTTCCCTTTGTTTAATCCATTGCCAAAGGATAAAAGAAGGCAATATTATGGGGAGAAAAAAGTTGTCAGAATATGTTTGTTCGTCAGTTGAGTTCAACTCGTGATAGTGGGCAGTCTAAGCTGATTATTAAACAGAAGTGTCAATCCAAAATTCAGATTAATTATAACTGACTGAAACATATGGCAGTTCTGATATCAGCAGAGAGACTTATGGAATTCAGTATTTGCCATTTCTTATAGATTTAACCCTGGCCTCAACCAATATGACTTTGGGAGGCCTTATAATAGACTGCATGGACGCATTAAATTTTCTACAGTTGTTCTGAAATGAATATTCCTGCTTCCAACGTCCAAATTAATTTGAATAGATGTTAATGGAGTGACAATTATATTTAGGAGGGTATCTTTTTGGAAAAAACAAATTTAAAATTCATATTGAGCACAAACTCAAATGCAACTATTCATGCAAGCTTAAAGTAATCATATAGGCATGGGTCAGAATGGATTTATGGGTGCACTCATATTAAAAATCAAATATCACAATGTCATGTCAAGTCACACTGACGAAGAGCAGACTAATCTGTAAGTGGTTCTTTAGATTTTCTGGTCCTGGTTGATGTCAAAATTATCATCCTCAAGTATGGCAAAAATGACAAGCTCAGAGATAGTTAGCATCCAAACAATTTAAATTGTTTTCAAGTCCCCTGACACTAGGGCTGTGCTGTTCTTCAATCTCAGTCTCCCATATATTCCAAGAAGTGATGTAGTTGCTTTAAAGAGTTGCAAACAGGGGTGACATTTGCATTCCCAGACACGTTAAAGGATTTTTTGCTGAAAAGTCACATTAATCACATTCACTGCTTTACCATTCAAAAAATGGAAAGCTAATTGTACTCTTGATTGTATGTCAGAAGCAACTCACACTGCTTACTGTCTACAAGGCTGCTATTAATATTTTGGGCTAGTCATTCTCAGCCCAGCACAGTTCACAGCATTTATTCCTATAAACTGCCTTGTACTGTCAGATTCTTCCTCTTTTCTTCCTCTTCTTCTTCCTCTCCTCATCCTCCTCCTCCTCCCCCCCTCCCCTCTCCCCTCCCCCTATAGAGTGCAATAAAATAATAACAATAGCTGGACGCTCATCCCTTTGTTGACTTTGTCAGAAGCAGCTGGTATAAAAATGATGTATATGTTGGTTGATTGATTGACTGATAATGATGGCATTATCATATTCGTAAGGTACAGTATGTTTGAAAATCTGTATCAAAGTATTTTTTTCCACTTCTCTTTCAAATGTAGCAAATATACAGTTCTCAAAATACTCAGCAAATAAAACCCTTTATGGTTCATCAGATCCTAGTCATAATATTTACATTTAAATGAAGATGTCATTTGCTGCACATTTGTAGTGCCATTGCTTAGAATCAAATTATCTTTTGTGGTTCAGTTACTTGCAACTTTTAGTTTGATTAAACCTTAAAAAGGTGACTCAATCCTTTTCACGTACATTTGATTTTACATTTGATTTCCTTTTCCATATCTCAAAAGATATAATATTCTGAGTGCATTCATTTCTAATCTTGGCGCAGGCTGGGTTTATAAACACTTTGAAGTGTGGGCAATTACATAATGCAGGTTGAGTTATGTGAGCCCATATGTCTTGCTCAATTATTATTAAGGGGCTGGTCTTTCCGAGCAGTTTTAAGAACACATCCAGGGGTTTCACAAGAAAAAGAAAAGAAAACTGAATCACTTGGGAAATAATAGTTCCTGGTTTTCATTTCCTCAGGATTGTATACATATGTGGCAATTGGCAATTGTGCAAATGCTGAAATAGTTGGAAATGTATAAACAAAATAATGTGTTACTGGAGAGAAAAAGCAACACTGAATAAAGCTGGCTACTCAAATTGGACTTTCCCCAGAAGCGTTGGACTACAATTTCACCATTTCATCCAGTGGTGGATTTAAATGATGGGTTATGTAGTCATCTGGAAGACAAGAAGTGGAAGTAACCTGTTGCAAGGAGTGGTCATCCATGTAATGGAAGCCTAAAACATTTTGTTCTTTCCATATGTTTACACAAGAATAAAAAGGCATGCTGAGATATGCAGATATTGCAATCTACTATGTATTTTTGGGGAGGCAAAGTGGATTGGGTATCAGAGAGAGTGAGAAGAAACACAAGGAAACCAGGATGGGCAATGGGAATTTTTAAAAAATATTATTGAATTGTGAGTCTCCCCATTCCTCACCTTTTGCTATACTAATTAGCATTGTTGTTAACAAAAGCATTGCCTCTTATCCACTTTGAAGCTACTCCAAACAGCACAGCAGACTCATTCATACAGATGTATGAGGGCATTCTCTTGAGGACAGCAATGTTTTGCAAAGTGCAGACATTAAAATGCCTCAGAAAGGTAAGTCATCAGTTGGACCCATGGTTGAAAAGATTTTAAGAGCATGGTGTGAAAAGTTTTATATCCAAATCTATTTTATTCTTTATATTGTTTCCATCTTCCCCTTAAAATATTAACAGAATCCACAATGGTCTGAGAATCAGTGTCTCCACTAGATAATTAACAGTCAAGTTGAAACTAAGTTAATCAACTAAAATTAGCAAACTTCCTCATATAAGTTACCCAGACCTAATCCACATATCAAAGGATAAGGTCTGCAATTAATTAAATTAGGTCTCCCAGAGAAACTGCATGTTCACAAGAATAAACACACACACACACATACACATACACCTCAAGTGTCACCCTAGAATCAGCAAGCTCTCCCTATAAAAATCTGCTGCTTTATCCCATTTCTCTTCAGCCTGCCCCAAAATGCAAGCTGTTTTGCTTCAAGGAATAAATATTTCTTCTTTCCTTACAGCTATCTGGATCTAATTTTTGTTTATTCTTGTGCAGCTCCAGCTTGAGTTGGAACCCCAAATTCTTCTCCTGACAATAGCCAATTCTCTTTATGAGAAGATATCCTGAAAGGATTTCTCCCTTAATCCAAGGCCTTCACCTAGAACAGTAGGAATTCCTTCCACATGACCAATTGCTTTGTTTCACTGTGGTCTGGGGACTTCTCTGGCCCCCACAAAGTTGTGGGCTTGGATTTACAAACTGAGCTGATTCGTATTCAGTTTGGGTTCTCTTCCAGAGGAAATGAATGCTGCAACAATAGTTTTGCACCATTTCCTCTGAGTCTGAGGAACAGTTGGTTTTTTGTTCCTTCCCATTCCTGAAGCCTTCGAGCGCCTCCCTCCTGTGCTTGGTTGTTCTGAGTGATGTCTGCTCCCCTTCTTGGTTTGGGGTTGTTCATTTTTCGATCCTGTGGAAAGCAAACCCACCAAGGAAAGAATGGGTCCAATGGCAGGTGGAGGAAGGGCAGCTGGGAAGATATTTAGGAGAGCTTGAAAATGCTGCAGAGGATACGAGGAGGAACTCTGGCACTTGTGTGAAGCTTCTCTCTCTTAAGACATTATTTTAAGACCCAAACATTTTGCCTTGTGATTTTATGACTTGCAAAACATTGGGATTTTTTATACTCCTCAAATTCCAGGATTCCATTGTAGTCACGTCTGTTTGCAACAATTGTATTTTTGGCTTTTGCAATTCAGTTGTCAAAACCAATTCAAAGGCATGTGGAGACAGCATTTAATGCAACCAAATGCTTTATAATCGCTCTGGTATGGAGGGAGCAGAGACGTAAGAGAGGCTGATAATGGGAGAGAAAAAACACAGAAATATAAATATATTCTGCTGTGACCTATTTTCTGGTATAAACAGGATAGGATTTTCTAAGTTCTTGTGACAGTGAAGAAGAATTTATCTGGATTCTGTCTTGCACTAAAAAGTGAAGGTAAATACAGAAGAGACACACACAGAGAGAGATGTCTAGACATAGCTTTAATCACCAGTACATCCCCTTTCAGATTAAGGAATAAAAAGTACAATACAGCCAAAGCTGTTTTTCAGTGCCACTGGATCCAGCGGGAGCGATTTAAGAGTGTGCTTCACTTTCTGACTGAAACCAAATTGGATTAAATATAATTTGGATGGATTGCATCTACCTGATCTTACTTTTTTAAAAAAATCAAACATTGAACAAGAGAACGTTTTCTTAATTGTCTTGTTGCTACAACCTTCTTTAGGACCAAATTTCTTTTATGTTTGTAATAGTTTTATCTCTTTCAGTACATCCGTTAGACCAAGAGTTCCTAAACTTTTTGCCATGTACCTGCCTTTAGTGTTATCTTAATGTACAGACCTCCCCTAAAAACCCTGAAAACCAAAATGGACACAAATGAACAATGAAAGCAATGCAATGGAACTTTGGGAAAGGTTGGATTTATTGTTAAGAATGTGCAACTAAAAGGATTTTCATATCTCTTCACATTCTGTCCCCAATGGAGGTACACCTCATAGTTGGGGAAATCATACTTTAGATCCTCTTCTATTATGATTAGGACAGAGCATTGACTTTTTTCAGTACTCATGTTCTTGTGCACATCTTTGTACATGGATTTTCACCTCTAGTTTCCCCACCTCCCTAACCTGAACCTGCCATAGCAACTTCTCCATGTGAAAGGTAAACACCCCTCCTATTGAAGTGCAAAACACTATTATGTGTCATTAGCTGGGATGGAATTTCCCCTCCTCCTGAGGAGATGGGTCACAATGAAGTGGGAGTATCAGAAATTATATGAGAGGGGTGAGGTGGGAAAACACACTGGAGGTTCTTTGAGAGGAATATAGTGGTTGGTGCTGGTTTTCCCCCAGGTTAAGCACCAAGGTTTTGAGTGGGCTGAATTATGTGTGGTTTCAGAGGCATTTTAAAAATAACTGGAGAAGGGTTAGGTGGGCTGGTTGTTGATCTGGAGGAGGTGGTATGGCAGTATTGAGTGTCTGACTCTGAACTTTTCCTTAAAATTAAAATAATTGTTCATTTTCACATATTGCTAAATGGTCTGGTTTGCTATATTATCACCCATTTCTGATTTAATGTCCAAATGCATGAGCATTTGTGAAAAGTTGGGGGATGTATGTTATATTATACTAAGTTTAATATATTAATATTACACAGTCCCATAATAAAAATATATCATTTTATAACAACAACATGGTAACAGTCACTTTTCCTATTTTTTAAAATTAATTTATCATCTTAACAATACAATATATTGTACATACTTTAATGGAACAACCAGGAAGAATAGTAAAGACGATACTTAGGTACAATGCAATCAGAGAGCAAATAATTTTAATTAGATTTCATGGACAACCCTGACAGTAAACCAAGTTTATGATCTAGCTACTCATGCAGAAGAATCAGAAGCTGATAAGGTTAGTCTTATGATCAAGTTCAATCTGAAATCGATAGAGCATATAAAAAAGATGTGCTGTTGTGATTGAGATTGGAAATATTGAGAAAGAAAGTGATACAGTTGGACCTCATGGCCTAGGAAACTGGATTGAAGTAGGACAATGAGTTATCGATTTTTGCCAAACCTATTATTTCCTCTTTGCTAATACCATCTTCAAACAGCCAGAATGACATTGGTATTCATGAAGAGCTAGAATATGAAGAATTAAGGTGACTATATGATAGGTAAAATGAGGTGAAAGAGGTCAGTAATAACAGCAAAGACATATACACAGTTAGATTGCGGAAGATGGTATGAACCACATATATAATTTCAAATCAGGATAAAGCAGAAGAAAACCAGCTTCCATGATATGATAGTGAACATACAGTATGTCCACCATTTTCAAAGAGAACATCATTAATCTCTTTAAAATCCTGAATCTCATTGATAGGAAACCAGAGACACAGTGGTATTGAAACAAAGAAGTTGTTAAAAGATGGATGTGAAAAACAAACTACCAAAGAACATAAGAAGAAAGGAAACTAGATATCAACAGTGGAAATTGACTAGGAGAGGAGAGGAATACAAGGATCTCAGAAAAGAATTTAACAAAGAATTTAGAGAATGGTTAGAAGAGACAAATCTGGAAAAACAAATTTTCCAAAAGCTTTCCAAATTCAGATGAAGGTCCCATTCTCAAACCGATATGCTAAAGGATGTCAATGGACAGATCATAGATGTAACTATTTCAAAGAATGTCAAACAAATGTCAAACACTTCAGTATCTTCATTGCCATTTCTACAGCTGGTTGTCTACCCATTGTCATTAATTAAACATAATTAAACATAATTTTCATCCCTTTTTCATCCTGAACAAGATCTGTCTGTGTGGTTATAAAAGCGAACCTAAACTTGATTGTTTACAATCAATTAGTGGTACAGGGAAGAGATCTGCTGTCATGATTGTTAGGCTATGAAGAAACCTTATCGTAAGACTTTTTTTAACCTAGTTATTGAAAACTAGCTAATATAACATTTCCTTTTCTGATGCAGAAAAAAAGCATGGAAGACATTTGACATCAAAACCTATATCTTCCAACGAAAGAACTTCATTATTGGTACAGTTAGTCCTATGTATCTCTTTCATGTCATTTTCAAAATTGTTGGCAGCAACCAATTTTTTTTAAATAATGTGACAGAATTTCTCTGAAGATGGCTTGCTGGCCCAGGGTCTTTAAATCAAGTATTTTACTTGAAATCAAGTATTATATCCTTGCATCATGGGTTATTCCAACACATAGCTATTTGCCAAAAACTATTGTTATCTTCCAGGATATTTCTTAATAGCATATCTCTCTGGTCAATGTCCAGTGTACATTATTTTACTGAGATGATTTTGAAGGCAGTGATGATAGCAGCATGAATCATTCATTGATTAAAACCTCTTGAGTGAAAAATTCCTGGTATTCTTAAAATGTGTTGAACTACTTTTTGTTTCATTCTTATTATGATGGTTTGAAGTACCAGTTCATTGATTTCTTTTTTAAACAACATTTTATGAATGGGGCAGAAGGAAAAATATGTCTGTTCTCCCATTCCACCCCCCCTCCCCGCTTCTTAAGATAATTTCTATAGTTGGTTCCTCTGTCTACTTTAGTAAGTAATTCAGCACCAGCTGACTGTCTACTCTACAGGAAGTGTATGGCCATGACAAACTGGGAAAGTACAGCGTGAAAATGTACACAGAACTGGCACTATGTATGCTAGTACATGTGTGCATATGTGTGTGTTTGTCATAAGAATAGAAAATCCATCAACATTCAATGTTTCTTACACAATAGGTAGTCACTTTGGTGTTCCTCCTGAATGGTTTACAGTATAAGGAAAAGTATAGTGATTCATGCAATACAATCATATCTTTGACATTTAAATACAAGATTCATACCATAAGAATGCTTCTTATTCTAAAACTTTGCCAATCCATTCAGCACTACAGCTAATCCTAATTGCAAAACTATCTTCAGAAAGTCCTCATTTTCAAAATTTTAATCTGACTGAAAAGGTTCCGTGTAGGTTTTTTTAGCTTCATTTGAAGAAGCATGGTCTTATAACTGAGGTTACCTGCAAAATTAATCTCTATACAGTAAATGTTTTCATATCTCACTATTTATTTTTTTAAACAAAATAGTTTATAAATTGGTGAACACAATACTTATAGTTTGTTTTTTTAAATCTAGAGAATGAGTTGTATGTGTCAGTCAATCATGTAATCCTCTGGGACAAAAATCTCTTTTTTTCTCTCATCTAAAAATAGGAATGTTCCTGTTATACCTCACACCAGGGGTCTCCAACTTAAGACTTGTGGACTTCATTCCCAGAATTCTTCGGCCAGCAAAGCTTCACACACCTCTGTGTAGGGTATTAGAATAATCTAGGCTCTGTGTAACGAGTGCAGGAGTGACTAAAACTAGATTCATTTTCACAAGATAGAACAGGACTATAATTTCAGACCATTCTAAGAGATAAAGTTTATGCAAGTCAAACAAAAACTCGAACTGTATTTTTAGTTTTTCAGGAAAAGTGGAAATCTCTCCCAAACAGATTGTATACTCCCACCCAGCAAGCAACAGTATCTTGACTGAATTAAGTTTCCATTTATTCTTTATCTTACTCTCTGGTGTAACCACTTAATACTGGTTTAGAATTTCAGCTACGTCTCTTCCATCAGTTACAGGCAGTGGTAGGATTCAATTTTTTTTACTACTGGTTCTGTGGGTGTGGCTTGATGGGCGTGGCTTGGCTTGATGGGTGTGGCTTGGCTTGATGGGCGTGGCTTGGTGGGCATGGCAGGATACTGTAAAATCTCCATTCTCACCCCACTCCTGGGGGAAGGTTACTGCAAAATCCCATTTCGCCCCCACCCCTCTAACCTGCTTTCTAGCTTCGTTCTCCTGTGCAGGGCAACAAAAGAAGACCCAGCTGATCAGCAGAGAATAGATGGGGGCGGGGCCAGTCAGAGGTGGCATTTGCCTGTTCTCCAGAACTGGTCGAAACCAGAGGTGGTATTCAGCTGGTTCTGACCAGTTCTGGAGAACCGGTAGCAAAAATTTTGAATAGTTAAGAGAACCGGCAAATACCACCCCTGACTGGAGATTTTACAGTATACTTCCCCTGCCATGTCCAAGCCAAGCCTACAGAATCAGTAGTAAAAATGTTTGAATCCTACCACTGGTCAGAACCTGCTGAATACCGCCTCTGGTTATAAGAAAAAAAAGTAAATCAAAAAAATCTTTATCCTACTTATCCAAGTTCTGATAAAATCTCATCCTGACGGTACTCTAGGATAAAAGAGCTCTCAGCCAAGTATCTGCAGGAGGCTTTCATGTTTCCTGCTCTTTCAATTCTCCTTTCTTCCTATTCTTCCTATTTCTCTCTTCTTCTCACTGTTCTCTTTTATACAGCCTTTGTTTTTTAAAAGGAAATCTCTGCATAATTGCCTTAAGATCTATCTCTAATTATTCCACTGTTTTGTTTAATAGATTCATACATACCAGGAATTAATAACATCATGCCTTATATTATGGCATCCTTTATTCCTAAAATCATACTTAAGTACATTTAAATACCGTGTTTCCCCGAAAATAAGACCTATTCAAAAAAATAAGACCTACCTTGATTTTAACATGTGTGTCTAATATAAGCCCTACCCCAGAAATAAGCCCTAGGTAAGACTCACCCATTCCATTCTACTGTCTGGTTGTACAAGTTTGAGACACATGTCTAAATTCAAGCTAGGGCAGCGTTGGCGGGGGGTGGAACTACCTCATGCATCTTGCAATCACTTACCTTAGGACTGCTGAAACCAGGCCCCCATGCCTTTACAGTTGTCATGCCACTGACTGATTTCTTCTGTGCCCAATTGTGGTCAGATACCATGTGGTGCATTGCGCTGGTGCTGCCACTTGTAGCTGGATGCCATGTGGTGCATTGTGCCGGTGCTGCTGCATGCAGCAGGACACCATGTGGCGTGTCACCCCAGTGCCGCCACTTGTGGAGGAGACTGCATGGTGCATTGTAATGTTGATGAGTGACAGCACTGGTAAGATGCACCGCATGGCATCCAGCTGCAAATGACCGCAAGCAACTGCAGAAGAACTCAGTCAACAGCATGACAGCTGTCAGGGCATGGAAGGCCTGGATGTGGTGGTCCTAAGGTAAGTGGGTGCATGGGGCAGCTCCACCCCCCCACCCAGCCATGGCTTGATTTTTAAATTAGGGCTTATTTTGGAGGTAGGGCTTATATTGGGTGCACAAATAAAATCAAGCTGTCGACATCTGAGACAATGCAGCAATCAAAGTGGCTACAACGTGCCATTTCAGAGTTGCCACACTCGCGCAAGGGGAGTGGGATGCACGGGGCCACAAATGGGTATTGGGTGATGGGACTCATGTTGAGAAAGGAACCAAGCCATCTGTGGTCGGGCCACTTGGTGGAGTCAGCCAGAGAGCAACCGGGCTCGAAGAGTGCTTGCTGGAGCCAGACCAAAGAAGTACTTGCTGGAACTGGCCAGGGAGCAACCAGGAACAGAAGGATAGGGCGTGCTGAGTCTGAATAGCCAGCTGGCTAGCATAAGCCATTAAGCTGGCTAGAAGTCCTTTTACTTGTGTTGTTCACCATAGGCCAAGCTGAGACTCCAGTAAAGAGACCCCTTGTGCTCATAGTGTGGCCTTTTCTTTTGCTGGCTTGGTTTGGTGGTACAAACTAGAGTTTATTGTTAGCATAGGTCTTATTTTCAGGGATATATTTTGAGGCTTATTCACCAGTTGTTTCAAGTAGCATAGAGATAGTCCTCAACTTACAATAGTTCACTGAGTTCTTCGAAGTTACGACATCACTGAAAAAAGTGACTTAAGACGGTTTTTCACACATTGAGCATTCCCATGGTCAAAATTCAGAAACTTGGCAAACGACTCATATTTGTGACTGTTGCAGTGTCCCGGGGATCAATCTGATCCTCTTTTGTGACTTTCTGGCAAGCAAATATCATTGAGGGAAGCCAGATTCGCTTAACAGCCATGTTACTAAATTAACAGCTGCAGTGATTCACTTAACAACTGTGGCAAGAAAGTTCGCAAAAAATGGGGCAAAATTCAGTTAACAGGTGTCTCACTTAGCAACATGGATTTTGGACTCAGTTGTGGTCGTGAGTCAAAGACCACCTGTATTCTTTGGCATGTAGCAAAGTAGCTAGCTTACCTATTGATACCATCTAGGCCAGTTTGCTGCTAAGGTAAACTCTATAAAGCAGGTGTAATGCAGGATGTGGCTTGGAATATTTTTGCCTAAATGATTTCCTGTGGGTTTGAAAGCTATGCACCCTCAAGAAAATCTCCAATCTACAAGATACATCAAAACATGCCTTGTTTTGGAGGAAAACCCCTTGAGTTAACTGCACACTTCCCCTTTGAGCCTCACTATCAGTACATCAGAGAGACCGAATTTAGCAACTGCCATTCTGCTGTGTTGCAAGGCAGGCATACTTTTAAAGGGTTTTGTCCTGCAACAGTTTGATACACCTTCTGTGGACTGATGCTCGGATCACTCAGGACTACAAGGAATTTAGAAAGGCGAGCATCATATCTGTTAAAAAATTCACATATTAAACATAAATAAGTATTCTGTTGTAGAATACCCAGGACAACTATCTGGAAAGCCCCAGATTAAAATCTCACTTCAATCAAGTAGTGACAATTTGTGGGCTGAAGTCCAACCAGTATCCTTTCAGTCTCAATCATCATGCTAAATAACCATTTGACCTAACTTAAAAGATCCTTTCAAGAATTCCAGGCTTTTAATAGATGTACAGGTAGCTTCCCCTTTCTACCAAATTTCAGATCTCTTTCATATCTTGTAATTAAAAGTACCACTTCAAACATTTACTTGACTAAGCCTTAAAAATAATTGGTAGCCCAACAGAATTACATAAAAGTAGGCTGTTCAGCTATTGAACATATGTTGTCATGAAAATTAATGGATATTTTTAGACTACTTGTGGTGGAACAGTGGATAGATATTACTATTATTATTATCCAAAGATTGCATCAGGTAAACAAAAGGTTTTTAAAAATTAAATTGGGTTTGCAAACCACTTGGTTTGGGATAGTTAATAAAGGTAAATATAATTTAATTCAATTGTAAAAGCCAAGTATTTGTTCAATCCCAATATTTATTGAAAACTAAATGGAACTAACTTGTTAATTAAGTTTATTAAATTCTGTGTATTTACTGTCTGCTTCTAATTGGATGTTTGATTTATATTCACTTTGTTTTGGGATTGCTGCTTCATTTTATTCTCTTGTATTTTCACTTTTTTTCTCCCTGAATTATTTTTTGGCTGTTTCCCCTTTCTCTCCCTTTGCATTTATATCCTAATTTTTATTTTGAGGATTCAGGGCATCATGTGTTTGGAGGGGGGGTATCTCTCCTAATTTTATTCCCACAACTTTTTTGTCAGGTAGGTCTAACCAGGGTGTTCTGTGGTCAATAGGGACTTGAAACTGAGTCTCCCAAGCCACAACCAATGCCTTTACCACTATACCATACACCTATCTTTAAGGAAAGTGTAGTTTACATCTCAGTTATTGGAATTGATGGCCTGAAACTGATTATCTGGAGAATGGAACATATACATGTTGCTATTTCCCCTTTACTGTAATCCCTGGTATGAGTGCATGATTTGTAGATGAACATAATAAATAGACCAACCAGCCAACCAACTGCAACTTACTCTGCTCCCCAGCATTCTTAAGACATATGAACATTTTTATAAGAAATAAAATGGGAAGCTACCAGTTACTATTTACATAAATGAGAAGGGTAAGACAACAGTACATAACAGACAAAGTTCAGATGCTATAGTACAGGGGTCTCCAACCTTTTGGACCTCAGGGATCACCAAACTAATAATTTTAAACCCAAGGGATTACTAACCAGTTCTGTGGGTGTGGCCTAATTTGTGGGTGTGGCTTGGTGGTCATGTGACTGGCTGGACATTGCTTGTATGTAAATATTATAAATATTTATATACATATTGAATTTTTTATTTAAAAAAAGAGCAACTTTTACCCAAAATCTGGCAAAGCAGCAGGAAGATTGAGTTGCTCACAGAATCACAGATTCATTCAGAGATCTATCTATCTGCCATTGGCTAGCTCAGTCTGTCACATAAAATTTGCTGGCAAGCAAACTCATAAAATTTGCTAGCCAGCAAACTCACAAAATTAACTCACAACACAATGTATGTAAATATTGAATTTTTTATTAAAAAAGAGCAACTTTTACCCAAAATCAGGCAAAGCAGGAAGCAGACTGAGTTGCTCACAGAATCATTCAGTAATCTACTTATCTGCCATCAGTTAGCTCATTCTGTCACATAAAATTTGCTTGCCGTGAGTCTCACTGAATAATAGAACCTTCAGTCCTAAGGGAGGTTCGGCTGTGCTTAAAAGCAGAACTGAAGATCTAAAGACTAGCTAGAAAGCAAGAAATCCAATCATTTCCAGCTTTCTAGCTAATCTAATCTCCTGGCACAGAAGAGCAGCTGATGGTGGGAAAGAAAAAAAAGGAAAAATAGCAATTTAGCAGGCAAGTTTGCCAGATAAGGAGTGAGTGGGTTCTGGTGGGCCATATGGGCAGTACAACCTTGTGTTCCTGCACAGCCTGGATTAATTGCTTTGAGGAGATGCTCTGGGGATGAGATTTCTCTGCGGCCCACCAACATTTTCTCACGGCCCACCAGTGGGCTGCGGCCCACCGGTTGGCAACCATTGCTATAGTATATGTGATTTTAGTAAATACCTGTAATGAAATAAATTCACCTTCTACAACCTGGAACCCTTGAAATGAATTGAGACTCCAAAAATTTTAGAGAGCTTTGAGAAATATAGCCTTAATGTATTTGGAGAACAACAAACTAGAGAGGACAGTGACATAGGTTATAATGGTAAAATATTGATAAATATGTTAATGCACTCCTGGATCAGAGGTGGTATTCAGCAGGCTCTGATCAGTTCTGGAGAATCGGTAGCAGAAATTTTGAGTAGTTCGGAGAACCAACAAATACCACCTCTGACTGGAGATTTTACAGTATCCTTCCCCTGCCACGCCCACCAAGCCACGCCCAGAGAACCAGTAGTAAAAAAAATTGAATCCCACCACTGTCCTGGATTATATCAGAATGAAATTCAGAAGTAAATGGCCATTTCAGTTCCTTTTTTTTGAAAGTCTAGAAATTTTTTTCTACTCTTGGCTGGACTCTCTCCTTCATACCCACTGTATACTAAAAAGAAAATGAAAAGCGAATGTTTGTTATAAAGAGGGGAGAAGGTAGTGACAGCAAGTAAAATTAGTACTTGCCTTAGAAGTGAAAAGATGGAAAGATGGAAACAATTGAGAGAATTGTTCCAAAATATGAGGAAGAGGGTACCAAAGTGGGGACATGCAATTTATGTCCACATTAACAAATTCTGTAAAATCAGTAACATACAAAAAAAGCATACATCCACATGAGACGCAAGATTTTTTTAGAGAGTCCAGTTCTTTGAAATGGCTTCTATTTATCTCTTTTTGTAAACTAGATAATGATTAACATTTCCTTTTTTTAAAAAAAAGAGCAATGAAGTGATTTTTATCTAGATATCTGGGTTGTATGCTTGTTTTTCTTTGTCATTGATTTTTGAGCATTTGAATACTAGAGGAACTAGACGTTTTTTAAAAGAAAGAAAGTTTCTGTGCACACAAATTCTCTTGCTCAGTTTGCTTCTGCCTCTGAGGAACAGATAAGGATGGCTTATGTTGTTTCCATGAAGTTTTAAACCAAAAAGGACCTTTATGCATTAGGCCAAAAGGGAATTGCAGAATTTGGGATCCCAATTTTAAGGATGACAAGATTTAGGATGGTGGGAGATGAAGATACTGAGACAGATATAGAGCTAAGTTAGACACCAAGTTAGCTGGTTGGAAAGCTAAAAAACATCTGTGCCTTAACCCTGAACAATGTGCAACTTGATGTGCATAATTGAAACCTTGGTGGATGATTTGAGAGGTGTGAAGCTTTCCTAGATATGCAAATTATAGTTTAGTGCCATAATGTGAACTCAGGCTGTTATCTCTCTGGTCAATTTTTTTTATTTAACCATAGTCAGATTTGAACATCTCTACTAGGAACTTGAAAGAGACAAGAGATTTGGTTGTAGCCCATCTTTTGTGCTAAGTGCCCCCCTGTCTGAAGTGAGTGAGATGATTTCAGAGAGGGCTTTGAAGAATCTGAAGTCTTGAGAATTTTCAACATGAAGCTGTTTGAGAGAGTACAAAATTTAATAGCTGCTGAAACAACCAAGAGTCTCTTATAATTTGTAACGAACGTACCTAGCCAGTGGCGGATTAAGGCTCAGTGGTTCCCTAAGCACTGACAAATCTTGGTGCCCCCCTCTTTGTACATACTGTACACACAAAGCCAAGTGTAGGCTACATACAAGTTTTTGTGGTGCCCCCTTTGGGCATGGTGCCCTAAGCACATGCTTAATGGTTAATACACCACTGCACCTAGCAGAATATAGATTGTATAGTACTTGATTTTCTGTATTAATTTAAGAAACAAAAATCAAAGGTAGAACAGACAATTTTCAGTTCTGAGTAATTAAATAGACTACTTCAAAGTAGTCCAGGCAAGAAGCAGACCCAGGAATACCAGCTCAATCTTCAGTGAAAGTTACATTAGCAGAATCTTGCAAGTCTTAAACTACATATCTCTACTCTCTACTTTTACAGTCCAAGAAACTAGGGAGGGTCCCTTCTGAGATATTTGCCATGCTCCTTTTGTCTGTAGGTTCAGCGGCCTCTTATTGCCTAATTTGCAGGTCTTCCTCCTCCTGTCTCCCAAAATCATTCCCATATACAATTAGAGAAAAAGGTTCCCCTTGCACATATGTGCTAGTCATTTTCGGCTCTAGGAGGCAGTGCTCATCTCCATTACAAAGCTGAAGAGCCAGGGCGGTCCGAAGACATCTCCGTGGTCATGTGGCCGGCATGACTAAATGCCAAAGGTGCATGGAACACTGTTACCTTCCCACCAAAGTGGTCCCTATTTTTCTACTTGCATTTTTACAAGCTTTCAAACTGCTAGGTTGGCAGAAGCTGGGACAAGTAACAGGAGCTCACTCCATTACATAGTGCTAGGGATTCAAACTGCCGACATTTCTGATTGACAAGCTCAGCATCTTAATTATGAAAAGCAGTGGTCTCATTTTAAGGATCTTTCTTGAAAGCTGATGGATCCAGATGGTTTCCTGAAGTCTCTTGCAACATTTTTAGCAATATTTAACACCTATTCTTCTAACAACCACTCCCAACTTTCAGCCAGAATGGCATTTGTTTTGGAATTATGGAAACTCTGCTCCCAACTGTATTTCAAGAGCTTTAAAGGCTTACATATTTTTATTTCATCAGGAATTGATGGGATAAAATAACATTTCTGTTTTCCAAGATTGTTTTGTACAGCACTTACTGTATTTGGGGTTTAATTAATTGTATAGTAGGAAAGATGCTCCACCCATTGGATGCTTGCAAACTGTGTAGCTTAATGGAAGATTGCCTTTGGATTTTTTCCTTCTATAATTTACAGAAGTATTGTTCCTTTTTTGTGCTGCTTTCATTTTAAGTATTTGTGCTTTTCATTTCTCTTTCCTTCCTAACTGAGAATATATTTAGCAAAAACTTTACTTTTAGTTTCAGATGTTATCTTAAAATGGACATGGATTTTTCTGAAGCATATTTTATATATGGGTAAAGGAATATTTTTTTTTGTTTTTCTCACTAATCGGTACATTCCAAATCAAGATAATAAGTAGTGTTATATTCATTGTTCCAGTAAGTGAGGATTGAATAGGATAAAGAGAAAAAAATGAAGATATATTTAGCTAGTATTGCCAGATAATATTGCCAGGGTGATAAAAGTTTTAGATAAAACAATAAAAGATAATACAAACTAAAAAGAAAGGAAAATGGTGCAAGAAAGCAAACATATCAGTGTATATGTGTTCGTGCATGTGTATGTGTGTATGTACTCTTACCCCAGAAAGCTACTTTCTACCTCAAGATAAGTATAAAAAAATCATAATCTCTTCCCTTCTTCTTAAATAACAAATAGAAAACTTTTCATCCCATAGTCCATCTCTTAACAATAAACAAATCAAACATCTTCCCCAGTTCAATTATCAGCAAACAGTCGAAACAGAGCTCTGAAATATTAGCATTAATTAACATATATAAAACACATCTTTCCACATCTCAACTCTGAAATATAAACAAAATCCCATTTAAATGCATAAAAATGGTCCTGATATCCCAATGTAAACAAAATAAAAGAAAACCAAAGATTAACATAACAGAAAGAAATCTGTATCTTCTTTCCAAAAGGCAAGCTCCAATACATATATTTCCCATTCCAAATACCAACAATTCCAAAGAAATCCACTCCAAAAAACAATTTATCCCATTTAAATAAAGAGTACATATCTGAAGTATAAACAATAAATGCATTCACACTTCATACATATGAAATGATCCCAGTATCCTGATATAAACAAGAGACTAAAATTTAGCTTAAAAATAATTTCTCCTTTAAAAAGACAAGATTGCCAAACTTCCTTATTAGAGTAAAAAAACAGTTAGATGCAAAGCCAATTGAGTAATATAAAGTTAGGATACATAAAGGAACTGTTGGAGAAAGAACTATAGCACATTATTTGTAGGCAAAGCCAATAAACCACGTTTTATCAGAAAATTCAGCACACACATATGCACACAAAACCAACCAACTAACCAAACCCACCCAGAATAGCAACATGAACAGTTTTATCCCTGGTCAAATAAACCAACTTTGTATTCCGTTTTTTTCTGTCAGAGAAATCTTTCTCTAAAATCCATTGAAATGATTGTTGATCCTTGTTACAAATTTCAGTACTTTAAACAGGCTTTTTTATAAATTCAACAAAAAATAAATTATTCCAATTGCTCTCAGAGATTGTTATTTTTATTTCTTCCTTAATTTTTAAAGCCACATACAACTTCCTCTTTATATCTGATGACAAGTTCTTATTCAGAATCTTGTTCATATTTTTCTTGTTCTGTAACATCCTGTTCTAGAAACAGATGGTTCCCAAGAAGTAAAGACATAGCTGGCATAATTGAATCAAATTCCCAATATAGGGGAATCCTGTGCAATTCTTTCAAGATAGCTCTGAAAACTATTACAAATTACTTGTTATATCTTCAATCTACAAAAACATGTTTCTTTCCTACAAGCATGCAATTATTCTTGATAAATAATTTCAAAGCTTTAATGTTCAAAATCCAATATTCCAATGTTCACTGAACTATTAATCAATTTAAAACTTTCTGTAGCCAAAACATTGTCTAGCTGTTTTGCTTTCTATTTTAAATTATTAAGAGTTATAAAAATAGATCTTCGTATTCTTATATTAAGGAATTATAACCACCTAATATTTCCAGCCTTATCACTTTGAAGGTGTCTAGCTTCTTTGAATAGACAATTTCCAAAGGGAAGTGTGTGGACATAGTGTACTTTGAAAAGGCTCAGTTTGGAGCTGGAATGATTATTGTGAACTCCTTTGTCTCCCAATTTTCCCTCCTGCAAAGATCACTGTTTTGCAGTCACTTCATGAGGAGCAACCACAAGGAGAACAGTTCAGGTGATCTCACATTCTTTCCTTGTCCAGAGAGGACTGTAGGAGCTGATCTACCATCAATTCCCATATTCATCCCTACAAATATTGATCCTGTATTCAGAAAATGGTATCTTCAGTCTGCCATCTTCCCTGGAAGTTTACTTTACATTACTAAGTCTCATTTACAGTACCTAGGGATCACGCTACAGCTTCCACTCCAAAATTACCCCTGAAATTTAAATCTAATGAAACTTAGAATTCTTTTATCGAGTTTGTTGAGTTCCTCAACTTGGGGTCATCCTGGACTCATGACTACAGTTAAATCAGAAGCTGAAGACTTTTGCTTGAGAGTTTTTTCTCAATTTCAGATGATCCTGAATTTGCAGCCCTGTCTCCCTAGCCATGGTCATTTATATACTTGTCGCTAGGTTTATTGAAATGCATTCTACATGGTGGTGCTATTGAAAGCCATCCAGTTGGGACAAAACATAGTGGCTTCTATATTGACAAATCAAAGTCACCACGATCACTTAACATGTGTGTTAAGCTTCCTGCATTTGTTACCAATATGTTCCTGGATATAATTCAAAAGAATAGTTTTATCTGTAGGGGTTGGTATTCAGAGGTGGGATTCAAACTTTTCTACTACCAGTTCTGCGAGCGTGGCTTGGTGGGCGTGGCAATGGAAGGATACTGTAAAGTCTCCAGTCAGAGGTGGTATTTGCCAGTTCTCCAGACTACTCAAAATTTCCGCTACTGGTTCTCCAGAACTGGTCAGAACCTGCTGAATACTACCTCTGGTTGGTATCAAGGCAACTATAGGATCAACTTCTTTGTGTTGAAACAGCACACTCAAATTGCACAATGCTCATGAGCTACCAACATCTTCCTGGGCTCATGAGGTGAAAAGGCCCTAGGATCACAGAGAATGTTTTTCAGTTGCAGATTTATATTGTAGAAGAGATAATTAAACTAGCACTTCCATGGTTAATCTTCCAGAAGCTATTAAAGACAAAGCTCTTTCAGGGGCCATTTGGGGAATGAATGGACATTATTATGCACAATGTACTTCATTCATTTTGATTTTATGTTTTTATTGCTTTTTATCATTTTATATTCTACTGGTACTATAAAAACAAACAAATAAATAAGCTGTTTATTTATTTAGCCATTTTAGCCATATTGGTTGTCCTCACTTCTGACTGCATCATTTAACAACTGTTCAAAGTTATAGCAGTACAAAAATCCCCAGCTTTGTGGCCAATCCTTACATTCATGACTATTGTAGCATCTCATTATCTTGTGATCACCATTCAGATGCTTTGCAGTTGACACACATTTACAACCATTGCAGCATACTGCAGTCACACAATCACTATTTGTGTGCTTCACAATTGGCTTCCAACAAGCAGAGTTAATGGAGGATGCCAATGTAATTTGCAAGTCTTGATGTCTTGCTTAACAACCATGGTGATTTTCTTAACAACCCAATGGGAAGGGATGTTGTAAACCCATCACGGTCATGTGATTTTTCTACTTAGCAACCACAGCACTTAGTGATGGAGTTGCTGGTCCCAACTGTCGTGCTTAAGCAAGGACTACCTGTAGCTGACCTTTGTTCTGGCTTGGTAAAGAAAGTACTCATCAGTATAATGCTGGTCAAGTTAAGGTGAAGCAAAAGACAGAATTTCCTGATAATGGGAACAACATCCATTAGTTGTTTCCTTCGATGTGGGCTTAGAGGAGGAAGTGAGCTTAGCCATCTGGCAAACTTTTAAATACTGCTCTGGGCAATGTTGATCTATATGGGAGATCCAGTCAAATTCAACTGCAGCATCCTGGAAACAACCTGCTTTTTTTCTACATGGCTTTGATAAGCAGGTCCCATCAAGAACAGTAGAGAAAGCAAGACTAAGACTTCTTTAAAGAGTCCTACTTTTACAGCCTTTCAGAGAGAGAGAGAGAGAAAGAGAAAGAGAAAGAGAGAGAGAGAGAGAGAGTTCTTTTTAATACTATCTCTGTTCCTAGGACATGAGAAATGTTACATCATGGTTTCTGGATGTGCTCCAAGACTACCTCAATGGCTTTCTACAGAATGAGAAGAAGATCTTTTCCTGACTGGTGTCTAATATGCTAGTGGTCTCTTTGCAATCACCCAGAATTGATGCTTTCCATAAACCCTCTTTTAAGCAACATTACCAAGCACTTGCCTCTAGTCTCCTTCACATAATAAGGCTCCTTGGAACTCTGTCATCCCATCAGCAGAGCAACTCTCCAAAAACCCTAATGGGACCATATTTGGTTTATGGGGAAAATCTGGCAAATTAAAAATTAAATACAAAAATGGGTCAGATGTAGCTAGGGCTTCTGGAGGAAAAAAAATATATTCTAGAGAAAAAAAATATTTCAAAGCAATTGGTCAACAGCTCAGAATATTGGCAACTATCTCATTCTAAGTCTTCCTTCTTTCTTGTTTCTTCTCATGTTATCATCAAGATAATCTTCCGTGCTCTTCCCCTACTTTTAAAAATATCTCAGCTTGCAGCAGAGCACAGTAATATTTAGCAAGACTATGGGAAACTGGCAAGATGAATCAGTCACCTGCCATCAATAGACCCACTGAAACTCAATGATGGAGAAGGAAGTTCACACAAGACTCCCTTAAGACTGTCCATCAAGCATGCACACATGCTAGCTCATCTTCAGATTAATAGAATAGGAAGGGACCTTGGAGGTCTTCTAGTCCAACCCCCTTCTAAGTTAAGAAATCCTATACCATTTCAAACAAATGGTTGTCCAATCTCTTCTTAAAAACTTCCAGTGTTGGAGCAATCACAACTTCTGGAGGCATTTTGTTCCACTGATTAATTGTTCTAACTGTCTGGAAATTTTTCCTTGGTTCTAGGTTGCTTCTCTCCTTGATTGGTTTCCACCCACTGCTTCTTGTCCTTCCCTCAGGTGCTTTGGAAAATAGCTTGACTCTTCTTTGTGGCAACCCTGAGATATTGGAACACTACTATCATGTCACCCCTAGTCCTTCTTTTCATTAAATGAGACGTACCCAATTCCAGAAATTGTTCTTTATATGTTTTAGCCTCCAGTCCCCTAATCATCAGATTGAAAGGCATGATTTTGCCTCTTTCATCTCAGCTCCAGAGGGCTGAATGAAATGATATAGCCAGATGAAAGAGGCAAAATCATGCCAATAGTGGAGTTCTGCTGTCGCATATCAATTTCACTAACACCTGTAGCATTTGGTTCTCTTCCCTGTTCCTCTATGATACTTCATCCATTTCCCCTTTTTATCAAATTTTCATCCCCCATGACTCAGTCAGCATCAGTGACCACCAAATAAGTTTAAATCGTAAGAACTGTCTCTCTTCCCTTAATTTTTTCAAACACACATGGCAAACTTCTGCAAATTTGGAGGTTCCACCAGGTCTAAGGCTACCAGAACTTGGCTGCAAAACTGCTGGTGTCTATTCAATCCTCTCACTGTAATTTTTGCAGATTAAAATTGATAATTCTAACCAAATCAAAGCTCCACTTATGCGTGTAAAAAGAATCATCAGCCAAATTTAATTTTTAAATTAAAGAGGACATTATTTCACTGTATGATATCCATTTCCGAAGTGCCTTTTAAACCATGCAAGAATACATGATCAAATATTATTAAATATAAACCTTTCTACATTAGACTCCAAAGCCAGGTTTTAAAGACAGGCTTTAAAATGCTCTATTAGTAGAAAGTGTTTGATAGGAATCATAACAATAGCATCAGTAGAGGTAGAATAAAAAAAGAAATGTCAATTTTCTTGAATTCTTAACAAGCACAGAGTAATGACCAAGAATGAGGCAGTAGTTTTCTAGATTTCTGTAAGATTTAACTCTTGGTTTTTCCCCAGATTGAGACCAAAATCAAGATTAGTCTACAAATGCCGTTATCACGGGAATTTTTAAACCACATTGCTGTATGTTTTATTTGCTTCTGTTTTTATGCTTTGGAAAATTTAAGTGATTAAATCTTGTCATTATTTCTCTGGGGTTTTTTATTTGTTGGTGTTTTTTTAAGATGGGCACGAGTAGATATTTGGCTATCATTTGAGGATTTCTCTCTTTAAATCAAGGACTGTGCAAAATCAACTTCTGCTTGTTACTTGTTTTTATTTGACCACTTAACTGAATGCTGTAAAATATTTGTTAGTCCTCAGTCAAATATTTTTCGACCATTTCTACTTAGTTAGACATTGATTTAATTGGTTAAAATGCTGCCATCTATTGGCAATTGAGTAGATATGACAAATGATGTTTGCAAATCTTTACATACAATCCTCAACTTCCTACAATTCATTTAGTGACCATTCAAAATTACAACAGTACTGAAAAAAATGACATGACCATTTTTTCCATGATCATGTGATCAAAATTCAGATGCTCGGCATCTTATGACCATTGCTATGTCCCAAGGTTTTGTGACCACCTTTTGCAAGCTTTTGACAAGCGAAGTCAAAGGGCAGTCACATTCACTTAACAACCAGATTATTAACTTATCAACTGCAGTGATTGATTTAACAACTGTGGCAAGAAAGATAGTAAATGAGGCAAAACTTATTTAACAAATGTCTCACTTAACTTTGGGCTCAACTATGGTCATAAGTCAAAGACTACCTATATTGAATAACAGATAACTCGGTTTATTAGAAAAGCTAATTGTAATCGGATACTAAAATAATAACTGGACTGATTGATAATGCTATATGATTTCAGAGTATATCTAAAGCATTTTTTTTCAATATAAAAAAGTTAACCCTTGAAGAAGAGGCTAAAATTCTAAATAGAATGTAATGACTTGCTGCTGTTCTTCCCAGGTTTTTCGGCATCTTGTTCTAGAACAATAATGCTTTTCCTGAAAATCTGTAGGTATTCCATTTTAGAACATCTCCTCCTGAAAAGAACAGATCATACATTGCAGTGACAGTTTGTATAACTACTTGAAGTTGTCCCACTCATTTTAAAGAACATGGGTTGATACTGGATTTCATATCAGTGTTCTGATTCCATGTGTGTTTAAATTTGAGGTCATGTATTTGGACAGAATTATATTTCAGTTCAAGACTAGTTTCTCATCTTCATTTGTTGTGAAGTATTTGGTCAGCATGAGGAAAAATAAAATTGTCCTGACTTGCTGTGGTGTCATGTTAGCCCAGAGTGTTGAGTAATTAGCACAAATGTAAAGAATATTGTTTGGAGATGCCTTTCATATAGAGGAGTCCTTGGTGCACTCTGGTTGTTTGCTTCAAGACATTTCATTACCTAACTAGATAGTATCATCAACGCACATGCAACCCACATGATGATGTTGCCTAGTTGGGTAATGAAATGTTTGCAAGAAAACAACCAAGCTCAGAGAGCATAAAAGATTGCACAGTTCAACCTGGAGTTACCTATGTTCTCTTCCATGGAACTCTTTTCTATTTTGCTGCTCATAGCCATTCAGTTGCTTTGAGGTAATTAGCACCTTAAGTAACTCTTGAGTAACTCTCTAGATATTGGATTCAAACTCTCATCATTTCTAGCCAAAATGATCAGTGATACAGAATTGTACTTAGCAGCATTTGCACGACCTCAGATTCTGCTTCCCTGCTTTGGATGACTGGCAGCTGTTTGGCATGGCTTGCTTTTCAGAATACTTAATAATTGCTGAAAATTCCATACTGGATAAGTGTCTTTCCTAAGCTTGTGGAACCATGCAGAATTCTTCTGGATATACTGTAGGTAGTCCTTGACTTATGACCAGTTGCTTACCATTAAAAGTTATGACAACCCCCCCCCCCAAGCTACTTACGACTATTGACTATTCTGAGTTCCAATGGCCGCACCAAGCACACACACACACACACACATGGGTGGGTGGATGGGTGGGTGTCACATGATCACATTTTGGATGCTTGGCAATTGGATCACTTTTATGATCAGTTGCAGCATCCTGTGGTTATGTGACCATGATTTACTTTGGGGTTTTTTTGCCAGTTTTTGGCCTTTGGGGCTGTTTTTGGCAAAAACCAGCCATAGGAAAACGTTGATTCACTTAATAATCGCTGTGACCTGGTTGTGAAAAATTGTAAAATTGGGTCCAATCACATGCCTCAATTTTAGAATGGATTTCTGGGCTCCATTATGGTCATAAGTCGAGGACTATCTGCATTTGAAAAAAAAGTAATGTTTTTGAATTATACACAATTCTTTTTAGGGATGTGAAGAAAAGGAGAAAAGTTTGATCTCAAGGGTCCTTAAGCATAGGATTTTCCATTATAAAACAGAGGATGGCAATATTCAAGTCTTTAGTTGACTTCAAGTCTTCAAGAAAAGAAGACTTCAAGTCTTTAGTCTTTCAGCATTTCCGAGAAGACTCCACATCCGTTTGCACCACTTAGATGATCCTGATGACACAGATAAACCTCCAAGTGACTTCAATGACTAAAAGAATGCAAAGAATGCAGACCAGCTGTCTGCAAGGAGTATAAATCCTTCCATTCCCCACTATCCAGCCAGAGCTGAAGAATTACTATACTTCAAGAGTTGCTATCTTCTATAAAAAGTCCCTACATCTAAAAAGCATCCAAGTTACCCAGGAGTTTGCAATTCCTGAGACCATCGTCTGTGAACTGTCCTTAAATATCATATTTCAGTTCTTACTATGTTACAGAGCCCCTGATTATGACATCAAACATGCAAACAAGCTAAACACACTACTAACATGGGCAGTATCCTGCCCACACGCTTTTATCTTTCTTGGTGACTTCAATCTACCTCATATTAACTGGACCCTTAATGAATGTACAACTGAACCCACACATGCAATCTTCTACAATGCAGTAACAAATCTGGGACTAGAACAACTAGTAACCAACAACACTAGATTTAACAACTGCCTCGATCTCATCTTCTGCAATAGTTTGGATTCAATTTGCAGAATACAAATTAAAGAATCCTTTTCCAACAGTGACCACAACATGATTGACTTTTGTCTCAACGTACGTCCACACAAAAATCATCACAATGACAGAATCCCCAATTATAATTTCAAAAAAAGCAACTATGATCTTATAAACAATGATCTCTCATCCCTTGATTGGCAATTTCTATTCTCTGGATGCGATACTGTAGAAGACCATTACAACATATTTTTACTTGAAGTCAAAAGAGTCATCAAACTATATGTACCATTAACAACTCCCAAAACCAGAAAAAACAAATTACCCAAAACAATAAGGAAGCTTCAATCCAAAAAGAAATCACTGTGGCAGAAAAACAAATCTGGTCACATTGCCAACTTCAAAAGCAGATACAAAAATTTATGCCACTAGATAAAAACTGAATGCACCAATTATCACATTAAACAAGAAGAAAACCTTCTATGCACCAACTTTCTACAATTTTGTAAACAACAAACTAAAAGACTCAAGGTCCATCCCACCCCTGAAAGGACCTAATGGTAAAGACTGCAACGACGACACTATTAAAGCCAACCTCTTTAACACATTCTTTGGCTCAGTATTTGTAAACAGCAATGGATCATGCCCAGTATTTCCTAGTCGAACCACAGACAACTACAATGATCTAATACATATCGATTTTACAGAAGACAATTGTTGAAAAAGCACTACGCAATCTAAAACCATCTCTATCTATTGGACCAGATGGAATATGTGCCTACTTCTTAAAAAAGCTATCCACTGCCATAGCATAATCTCTAAGCATAATCTTTGAAAAATCTTTCAGCTCCTTGCCAAAACTATGGCGCAAGCCATGGTCATCCCCATCTTCAAAAAGGGAGACCCCAACCTAGTTGAAAATTACAGACCAATCTCTTTATGCTGCGTCACCTGTAAAGTCACGGAGTCAATTATTAACCAATCCATCATCCTCCACTTAGAAACAAACAACCTACTCTCTAATAAACAATTTGGTTTTAGGAAAAAACTATCATGTAATCTGTAACTCTTACATTGCAAAAACATATGGACTACACAACTCGATCAGGGCAAAGCAATAGACGCAATCTACATAGACTTCTGTAAAGCCTTTGATTCAGTGGTACATGACAAACTAAAATCTTATGGTATCTCTGGACACCTGCATAACTGGATAGAAACATTCCTGTCAAACAGACAACAAATGGTCAAACTTGGGAGCGTCCTAACAAATTCTGTACCTGTCAACAGTGGTGTCCCCCAAGGCAGTGTTCTAGGACCAATTCTCTTCATACTCTAAATAAATGACCTCTGTGATCATATCAAGAGCAACTGCATTCTCTTCGCTGATGATGTAAAACTATTCACCACCACAGACAATACTGCTACCCTTCAAAAAGACCTCGACTATGTATCAGAATAGTCAAACAAATGGCAAGTTCAAATCTCAACAAATAAATGCTCTGTCCTATATATTGGCAAAAAAAAAAATCAGAAAATAAAATACAGGCTGAATAGTCAAGACCTTGTTGTTGATCCAAACTCTGTCAAGGATCTTGGAGTACTCATCTCAAATGACCCAAGTGCTAGAGCCCACTGTAACTACACAGCCAAAAAGGCATTAAGAGTTGTTAACCTAATCTTACATAGCTTTTTCTCTGGTAATATTACACTAATAAGTAGAGCATACAAAACATTTGCTAGACCAATACTTGAATACAGCTCATCAGTCTGGAACCCACATTACGTATCTGATATTAACACAGTTGAGAAAGTCCAGAAATATTTTACAAGAAGAGTTCTTCACCCCTCTACTCATTGCAGAATACCTTATGCCACCAGACTCGAAATTCTAGACCTTGAAAACCTAGAACTACGCCGCCTTCGGTCCGATCTAAGTATAGTATATAAAATCATACATTGCAATGTCCTACCTGTCAATGAATACTTCAGCTTCAACCATAACAACACAAGAGCAAACAATAAATACAAACTCAAGGTTACCACCACATGTTTGTTGGACCCGTGTCCCTCCTGGTTGGTTTCGACCGCCAAGGTGGTGACACGAGGCTGGCTCCAGGGGATTATCAATGCTTTGTTGAAAGACGGGTCGCTCCCTACTGCCCTGAAAATGGCGGTGGTGCGACCCCTCCTCAAGAAGCCTGCCCTGGACCCGGCTGTTTTAAATAACTATCATCCAGTCTCCAACCTTCCCTTTCTAGCAAAGGTTGTTGAGAGTGTGGTGGCGCGTCAGCTTCCTCAGTACCTGGAGGAAGCGATTTACCTCGATCCTTTCCAATCGGGCTTCAGGCCCGGGCATAGTACTGAAACAGCATTGGTTGCGTTGGTTGATGATCTCTGGAGGGTCCGTGACAGGGGGTATTCCTCTGTCCTGGTCCTGTTAGATCTCTTGGCGGCTTTTGATACTATCGACCATAGTATCTTATTGCGGCGGTTGGAGGAGTTGGGGGTTGGAGGAACTGTCCTACGATGGTTCTCCTCCTTCCTCTCCAACCGCTCGCAATTTGTGTTGATGGGGGGGAGAGGTCCACCTCTAGGCCCCTCATTTGTGGGGTGCCTCAGGGGTCGGTCCTCTCCCCTCTTTTGTTCAACATTTATGTGAAGCCGCTGGGGGAGATCATCCGTGGTTTTGGGGTGCAGTGTCATCTGTATGCAGATGATACTCAGCTTTACATCTCCCAGGCCACCCCAATGATGCTGTGGAGGCTATGTCCCGGTGCCTGGAGGCTGTGTGGATTTGGATGGGTGGGAACAGGCTCCGGTTCAACCCTTCCAAGACTGAGTGGCTGTGGTTTCTGGTGCCCTGATATAGTCAACTGACTCCGTCGCTGGCTATTGGGGGAGAGATCTTACCCCCCACAGAGAGGGCTCACAATTTGGGAGTCCTCCTGGATGCACGGCTGTCTTTAGAAGAACATATTACGGCCGTCTCCAGGGGGGCTTTTTATCAGGTTTGCCTGATTCCTCAGTTGCGGCCCTTTCTGGATCGGGACGCCTTACGTACAGTCACTCATGCCCTTGTCACCTCTCGCCTGGACTACTGTAACGCTCTCTACATGTGGCTCTCTGCGGGGAGCACCCGGAGACTTCAACTGGTACAAAATGCGGCCGTGCGGGTGGTTATGGGGGCGTCACGAAGCTCCCATGTGATGCCTCTCCTGAACGAGCTGCATTGGTTGCCGGTGGTTTTCCGGGTTCGCTTTAAGGTTCTGGTTTTGACCTTTAAAGCGATCCATGGCATTGGACCAGGTTATCTGCAGGACCGCGTTCTGCCAGTAATCTCCCACCGACCTCTGCGTTCCCACAGAGAATGCCGATGGCTTCTATGTGCCGTCTGGTGACTCCTAGAAATAGGGCCTTCTCTGTGGGGGCCCCTGCCCTCTGGAATGGTCTGCCTCCAGAGTTACGCAATAACATGGACCTGAGAGCTTTCAGACGTGCATTAAAAACCTGGCTCTTCGAGCAGGCCGGCCTAAGCTGAAATGGGATTTTTAATGTAATTTAGTATTTGAGTTTTAAATTGGGATTTTAAAATTTGGGTTTTAATAATGTATTGGGGAGGTTATAATTTTAGACAGCCTAAGATATTTAATTCTTTTTTAACTTTTATAATTGTAACAAAGTTTTATGGTTGGCTGTACACCGCCCTGAGTCCTTTGGGAGAAGGGAGGTATATAAATATAATAAATAAATAAATAAATAATCGCACCAAACTTGATTGCAGGAAATGTGACTTCAACAACAGAGTGGTCAATGTCTGGAATACTCTACCTGACTCTATGGTTTCTTCCCCAAACCCCAAAAACTTTAACCTTAGACTGTCTACTATTGACCTCACCCTTTTCCTAAGAGGCCTGTAGGGGGCGTGCATAAGCGCACCAACGTGCCTACCATCCCTGTCCTATTGTTTCTTTTATATTTTATTTTTCTCATATGTATCCATGTATTCATAACTATGCTTTACTTACACCTATTATCTTGTAAGCAATCGACAAATAAATATTTTTTTTTAAAAAAAGAAGCTTCTTAGATGAGAAGCAAAAGGTCTTCAAAGAAAAACCAGAAAATCCAGATGCCTCTTGAAAAAGCATCTTTGGGATGTCTTTAGTCCTACCTTATGAGTCTAGGGAGCGAGATATTTTCTGTGCTAAACCTGTTTGGAAGGATTGTAATGTTAATCAGATAAATAATGAAGTCAGGTTCCACATAAGCTTCGGTAGGCAGACGACAATGAAAAGCAAGATGGTAACATGTACAAAGAAATCATACAGGCTTTTGAACCAGCTGAACAATCCTGGCTTGGTATTTTGTAAGTAAAGCATGTAAAAATGGCAGATGGAGAAAGCTGACTCAGTCTACCTCTTCAGCCTAGTTGGCTGGCAAACCAGTCTCCCCTGATTTCATTGCTGTATATTGGTGAGAGTATTCCATCTATCTGATCAGGAAGAATGATAATTTGTCTTTTGGCATATCAGCTTTCTTGGGTAAAGGCATTAGATACTCATCTACTTATAATGGTTTCATGGCCCACAGCTCTATCCTTCCCGTTATTAACAAGGATATGAATTAGTGATCTTTTCATTACTAATGAAGTTGTTCGGGATCTACATTGCATTATGTTTGGCAGACTCCGAAGGGTTATTGAGCAAGAACAGGCTCTGAATATAGTCCAGGGCCGAAGAAGAACTTTGTCAATCAAATTAACTTTATAATCTTTCTCTTTTCTACAAAATTCTTTAGCTAAAATAATTCAGGAATGATGTCTCCCTGCTCAACACAATCATTTTATTTTCTGAAAATCCTTGGCTGCTGTTTGTTTTATCTTGGAAAGAAGGCATATTAGAAAAAGAAATTAAGCTGTTTGATTTTTCATGATCTTGTGCTGATATTTTGGTCTTTCCTCTTCTAGTATCCTCTTCTAGTATTTCATCTGCATATCAATTGTCTGTGGTTAATTAGAAAATTTCAAACATATAATATGATTGGCTGGCCCTCATATTTTATCTCATGGGCCTTGTTATACAATGAAGACTTTCATTTGTACAAAGTTAAAGCTGATCTATTTTTACATCGTATCTATATTAAAGTGACTTCCATAATTTTGCACCCTGCTTAAGAATACGGCACCTTCTAATATACAGGAATGTATCCTTTACCTGTAATCTTATTTTTTGTTGGGGAAAGCTCTACCACACAGGATTTTGAGGCTATTAATCACATGATATTCCTCTTCTTGGGCAGTAAAGCTGATTTTTTTTTTTTTACTTCTGGCTTGATGCAGTTTGCCATGGTGTTTGAGCAATCTGTGCTTTAACAGTTCTTTCCATCTGTAAGAATTGTTGCCTTACCTGGCATCAAACCATCTAAACTCAAGAGATTTGGAATATAATCTCTGGAATATTTCACAGACAACCTTATAAGCAAACTCAGTATTCATGCCTTCAGTCAGATTCTAATATGTTTTGCAATCCGTTGCTTAGTCCAAATTCCAAGTCTTTGTTCATTGTTGTCTTCAACCTAGTTTTGACTGCCTGAACTAGTCCCTGCAGTTTTCTTGGCATGGGTTTTCAGAACTGACTTGCCCTTGCTTGCCTCACAGGACTGAGAAGGAGTGACTAATCTCTTTGAGACTATGATTAAGTCTTTTGGCTTAAGTAAATCAGGGGTCCCCAACACCGGTGCATGCCAGAAACCAGGCCATGCAAATAAGCGAAGCCCTATCTGTGGGATGCAGGCAGCCCCCAAAATCATGCCCCCTCTGGCTCATGGAAAAGCATCTTTCCACTGAACCAGTCCCTGTTGCCCAAAAAGGTTATGGGTTGCTGAAGTAAATAGTCTGTCCCACTCAGTGGTGGGATTCAAAATTTTTACTACCGGTTCTGTGGGCATGGCTTGGTGGGCATGGCTTAGTGGGAGTGGCAGGGGAAGGATTCTGCAAAATCCCCATTCCCTCCCCACTCCACTAACCTGCTTTCCAGCTCCGTTCTCCTGTGCAGGGCAACCAAAGAAGACCCAGCTGATCAGCTGGGACTTGGGAGGCAGATAAGAGATGGGGGCGGGCCAGTCAGAGGTGGTATTTGCCGGTTCTCTGAACTACTCAAAATTTCCGCTACTGGTTCTCCAGAACTGGTCATCACCTGCTGAATACCACCTCTGGTTCCACTCCTGTCATAAACAGATACTATTTAATGAGCCTGTAACATGGTTTTAGTTGTTGAGAATAGGCTACAAAACTGCAGGCATATATCAGTCATGTTGCATACAATGGGCATTTATTGCAAGAAAAATAATGTCCAGGTAGCTTCAACTTGTATCAACAGCTCAGATCCTTTTTAGAAAACAATAGCATGTACTGAAAAGAAGTGAATGGGGATGATTCCCCCCACTCTTTTATTATTTATTATTTCCACAAGTCTTATGTTGGATGAAGAAGAACTGGTTGTTTAGCCTCTCCTCTGTACCTTAAGTACTGGGGGAAAGACAAGAAGTAACAAATGGAAACTTATCAAAGAGAGATCCAATCTAGAAATAAAGAGAAATGTCCTCATGGTGAGAACAATAAATCGATGGAATGGCTTGCCTTCAGAAGTTGTGGGTGTTCCATCACTGGAGGTTTGTAACAAAAGACTGGACAGCCAATTGTCTAGAATGGTATAAGGTCTCCTACTTGGGCAGGACTAGAAAATGTTCAAGATTCCTTTCCATGCTCTGTTATTCTGTATTTTGTAAAACAAAAAACAAAAACGAATCAAGGTTTAGCAAAATGTTTGTCTGCGGACAGTGTTTTTTTTTAAATAGTATATTAGGACTTTGCATTTAACTGTGGCAACAGGCACCATGTAGTACTACGAGCATATACACAAAACTGCGAAGTTTAGGGGTGTACATGCAACCAGGAGACATGCACGATTAAATGATGATGATATGCAGGGAGTGCAATTTGGCACACAAATCTGTTTTGTGAAAACAGATCCACTTGTGATCTTGTTGGCATCATAAATTTTTCAAACTTCCCTCTGTACTAGATTGACTAAGGCAATTTTGCACAAGGGCGTCTTTACTTTCACAAGACTAGGAAAAGAATTTTCAGAACCATGTAGGAATTTCCTTGGTTGAGACATGAGCACTTCTGAGAAAAAACTAAGTGAATGCAGAAAGACAGACATGCTGCAATCAGGTATTATGCGAAGCATAGAAACTTGACTAGAACCTGTGTAATTATTATTCCAGTTTGGCTGAATATACATCTATTGTTCAATGCATTTGATTTTCATATGGTTAGATATAGTACAGCAGATATTCATCTTTACCTGTAAATCTTTTATTGAAGGCCCAGAGACTTGGAATTTCCAAGCCACATTAACTGAAAAGTATATATCAAGTTTTTGTAAGTTGAAAACAGTTACCGCAGACCTATGTATGTGCACCTTTTTCTTATCTGATAAATGATTATCTGATTTATAATTTCATAATTATCCTTCATAATTATAATTGTCCTTCTCTCAGATTTAAACAACTTTCAAAGATACTGATTACTTCCTTGGAGTTAGAAGGCAGGAAGTAATAAAGCTGATTATCATCATGATGTAGTATTGGTGACACTCTACTCAAAAGTTCTGAAAGAGCATATTGATTTCATGTAAATGTTTAGATTGCCCAGGGGTCAAGACAGAGTCCTATTGGACACCATCTAGATCAGTGGTGGTATGCTACCTGTTCAGACCGGTTCTTGGCATGGCTTAATGGGTGTGGCAGGGGAAGGATACTATAAAACCTCCATTTCCACCCCACTCCTGGGGAAAGTTACTGCAAAATCCCATTCCCTCCCCACCCCCATTAACCTGCTTTCCAGCTCCATTTTCCTGTGCAGGGCAACAAAAGAAGGCTCAGCCAATCAGCTGGGACTCGGGAGGCAGAGAAGAAATGGGGGCAGACCCAGTCAGAGGTAGTATTTGCCGGTTCTCCAAATTACTCAAAATTTCCGCTACTGTTTCTCCAGAACTGGTCAGAATCTGCTGAATACCACCTCTGATTCAGTCAGATGGAAATGTATGGTGTTTCAATCACAAAACTAACATAGGAGAAAAGAATGAATGGGTTAAGGGGAAGGGGCTGTTATTGAATGGCATTATAAATGAGATGAGACATTTCAAGAAAGTATGAAAGAATGAAAAGGCATGATGGAAGCAAGAATGGTTTGCTAAGGTAAAAAAGGCAAGGAGTAGCAATATGATGGGAAGATAAAACAGATTTATCTAGGTTAATTGTTCTTATCTCATGTCTTTCATTTCTTTTGCTTATTGTTTCTTAATCCTTTTTTGAGCTTTGCATTGTATTATTTACCTGGTAAATTATATAATGCAAATAATAGGATAAGTATGTATGCATCTCATGCAGTGTGTTCTGGAAGTATATAAGTTTGTAAGGAAGAATGTACAGAGGAAGAGAGTGGTTAATATTTGGATATTTGCATCAAGAATTTATCATTTACCTTCAAAAGAATTTCTCTTAGGTTTCAAAGGAGAAAATAAAGTGAAATGTTTTCCTTCCATCACATACACATTGATTTTGAACAATTGTTTCTGCTTCTTCCACTTGTGAGGGAAACCCCTACCCCCATAGAATTATGAATTCTAGCTAGAGGTACAAAAAAAATCCTTTGTTGCCTTCTTTGAAGGGATCCTTACTCATGATATTGAATTATAAATCTCACTACATTCTTGGCTAACAGGATGCTCCCTTTCTTAGCAGCCCACTTCATGCAGAAAGAGGAGTGATTCAGAATGTTGTCAAACCCAGCTCAGTCTGTACATCCATTGGAGAGGATGCCAGGAGAGGATTTCCCACTTTTGTTATCCTGCCATGATAAGAAAATGACTTCATAATGGGCTCAGGAAGGAAGCCATCTTGCATGAAACTAGGTGCAGAACACAGCAAACGTATTTGCTGGCAGACAACCATTAATGTACTGAGATCTCTATTGGTCAAAAAAGATAAACTCTGATTGGCTGCCAGTTGATTTTTGCACGTAATCTTGAGGGAGAGACATTGTTCTGACCTGGCTTCCAAACACGACAAACCCTCTGTTTTTAGGAGCAACAGCAGCCATGGCAAAAAGTCTTTCTCTCTTTCTAACAGAAGGTTAACGAGTTTGTCTGGCAGGGAGATGAATAGTTGTCTGCCACACCTATTCATCTCCGCCCCCCTGCCTTTTATCTCCAGAGCAAGGGTAGGGCTTCACTAGCAGCGGTGGCTCTTCCATCCCAAGGATTGGCCCATAGATTTCCACTGCTCTCCTCTCCTCTGCCTTCTGCACATCCATGTGTCGTGCACTGGACCCAGTGTTCCTTTCTTCTTACCTCCAGACTTGAGGGCTGTTGACTCTCCATCTGAGGGCTCTGCCTTTGTCTCTTATCTCTGACAGCTCCATTCCCTCTTCCCACTCAGAGCTCTCCGTTTGCCTTGATGCTAGCCCTGACTCCCACGCTGCCTCCTCATTTGATTTGGCTGCTGGAGGGGCTGGCGACCAACAGGCCATACAACAGGCATCTTGCCTGTACCTCAGACTGTAATGTCTTGGGTTGGCCTTGACCTTCAATGTAAATAATAATATTTTTTTAAAAAAAGCTCATCTGTTTTATGCTCATTGGCTGATATCAGGGTATTTCATCAAAATGTCTATGCAGAACTGCAACTTGTAAGATTGAATGACTTTTGCTTATACACAAAGGGAAGAAGACAAATATTACTAGCATTTCTTAAGGAGAAAACTACATCCGCAGATTAACGTCTCACCTGGCCTGACCTCAAAGTCCCTAATCATTCAGAAGTATTAATTAAAGAAGCAAGCATTCTCCTTATCATTAAAGTGGTCACTGCCAGTTCTTAACCTCTAAGTGCTCATGACCTGAACAGAAACTAAAGAGAAGTCAATAAATATTTTAGCACAGAGACAGAACTTCCCTCAGGGAAGGCGTTCATGGAGTTCAGAAGAGAAGAAGAGAGTGACCTGCTCCAGGCCTTCCTTTTTCACTGATAAAAACATGCCTGCAGCTCAACTTTCTCATCAGGTTCTACTCTTTACCCTTACATGGACATTTTAAGTTGTCTCTAGAAATCTTGGAGGATTTTTAGCTGACATTTCCCAAGAAATATGGAGTCTAATGGTATTTGTTTCTCCCTTGTCAACATTGAGACTCAGCTTTGGGATAGGGTACTCATGTTTACAACTCTCCCTTTGTGTAGCCTCTTGAGATTAATTAAACCATAACCAAAGTGAGTGGCATGCTTGTATAACTGAAGAAAGTATGGTTGGCAGGAATGCAGGAAAAGGCCTTGTCAGGTTGCCACACCTGGGCTGTGCAACTCTCTGTGAAACAATTAACCTTTTAACAAAAATGCATAAGTTACCTAAGATGTTTTCCATATTCAAAGACTGGGAAACAGCCAACATATCTCCAATTTTTAAAAAGTATCTGAACAGAATTCAGGATGTTATAGGCCAAACAGTGTAGCATCTCCTGCAAGTAAACTGGTAAAAACAACCTATTTATCAAGTAATGAAGAGCAATCTTGATTTCTGTCCTAAAAATGTTGTAGTGTTTGGAGAGGGGGGATGTAAATAAACCTGTCAACTGAAGGTGTTGTTATGTTCTTAAATCATACAAATACTTTTAGGAAATTGTTCTTAATACAATTATCAGTCACAATAGAATAAATGTTCTTATGATGAAGGTGACTAACATTTTTGGTCTATAAGGCTGACATCCATTGGTACACCAAGCTAGGGATGGTCACTTGTAAATAGACGGTTGTCCACATAATTGTATTTACATGTTCAGACACAGATAGACTTCATTCACTTGTCTAATGTTCTTGAAAAGAGCAGCTGTAGGAAGAATGGGAAATAAGGCACTTCCTTAAGTACAAAGAACCTTCTATTGCTCACAGATTTTCTGTATAACTCAACTATTTCAAACAGAGTCACTGGAGATGTGGACTTCTCCATTAGCACTGGGAAATCAGCCAAGTATTTTGATCAGACTGATTAACTGGGCAGAAAGAAAAGTAAAAAAAAAAAAGGTAAACATTACTAAGGAGCCTTCTATGATTACACATTTTTATTTTTATTTCATTTTTGGGGATCAAAGCCATATGTGGTCTGAGGTTCATGGGTTACCAACCTTTCCATAAGGATTAATAATTGACTTTTTTTAAAAAAACCTCACAACTTGGAAGCATAAGATAGGAGTCAATGATCAGTTCACACAATGGCAGATTGTAGATGTGAAACTAGTCTTTTAAAACTTATCTGTAAGTTTTCTGATTAACACTAAATTATTCAGAGTAATATAAATTAACAAGGAATTTAAATGTTTTATGTTTGATTATTTTCAAATGTTGATGTGGGCTGTTGTGGGTATTTTTTTCTTTAAAATAGGAAAAGCAGATAGAAATATTCTAATCAATTAATAATTACTTCAGAAATTGTTCATTAGTTTGGTCAGAAGCAGATCCCTAATTAAATCTTACACGCTGTACTAGTTTATTACTTAACTTTAGGACTGGAATTCTGAAATTGATCTAGGGGAATGAATAAAAATGTTTTATTGAAAGAAGGCATAAGAATAAGTTAGTTTATGAAATGTGGCAATTTAATTTAACGGCGTCTTGCTCCCCCCACCAACTGAAATGAGTAAATAATATCAAGTCCATTATAGGATGACTATTAAAAATATCAGGGAGAAGGGAGAAGTTGCATGAGTTGTCATGAATTATATCACAAAATTCTAGTAAATACCCATGACTCTTACATAACAATGTTCTATGCAGTAATTGCAGAAGTTTGCTTCTTTGTAATTGAAGCAAAATAATGAATCTACACTGAGCCTATGAACTTCATTTAAGGCTCATTAAATGTTACTCAAAGACCTGAAAAACCAGGTTAGCATGAAGAAACAATGGTTAGTCTATATCAGGGGTGTCAAACTCATGTCATCATGGTAGCATCACATGATGTATCGGGATTTCCCCCCCTTTGCTAAACTAGGCGATGGCATGGCCAACAGGTGATGTATCCGGCCTGTGGCCCGAGAGTTTGGGGAAAACATGGTACATTGCCACAGGTGATCGAAGTCCACCCCTCTTGAATTCAGTTAACTCTTATCACTTTAGTGCTAACCATTAGTTGACTAAATTCTTGTAAATAGGTTTCAGCAATAAATCTTCTTAACAGGAACTAATGTGCGATCGTAATTCTTTGCACCTGAATCTCTCCAACAAGTCCTAAGTCTGTGCATCCTGCTGCTGTTGCTCTCCTCCCCTCCCCCGTTCCTCTTCCCCCATTCCACCTTAAGGGTTTAGTCATGCAAAGTTCTTCTCTTCAACATCAAATGAGAATTTTTCTCTGATTCTGTTCTCTCAAGTCTGTCTTGCCTGCAGTTTATGCACACAAAGTCATTGCCCACCCAAAATTTGTAAAATTATTCATATTTGCTCATTCCCTGGAAAAAATAGACTAAGAGCAATTTATAAAAGCATCAAACATAAATCCTATGAAACACAAAAGTTAAAATCTCAACATTAAAAAAAAGTTTTATATTTATTTTTGAAGGAACAAAATAAATACCTATGGAAACCAAGGGGGAAAAAGCTACCTTATAGTTATTTTATACATTTCATGCTATATCCCGAAAGCTCTATTCTGAGGATTAAACCAAGTGAAAGAAATTAAGGCTGCTTATAGCTATAGTATTTTAATATTTTTTCCAACAATTTGAAATCATATGAGATTAATTAATTGAAACCAATCTTCTTTTTAGCTGTAATTCATTGTAGGAATTGTTGTATTAAATCTATAGTAGTAAAAAAAACTGGAAAGGATATGGTATCACCTCTGACTAACACATTTTATTAAAAGACATAATAGAAAAAGATTCCTAATATAAAAATTAAAAATTCTTTTGAGAAACCCAGCTCTTACCATTATATTTGACAGTAACCAGAAGAGGGCAGTATAGGACAGCAAAGTTAGCTGCATTTTTTTTCTTTTTCTTTTCTTTTTGCTAGTTCATCTCCTGAGAATACTGCAAGTTCACAATTCTCCCAGGAGTGATAGGATCTGTTTACAGTGGATTTTTATTTTTATTTTAAATTAAAATGGGAACCTCTTTCAGAGTAACTGTGTCCATTTACCTACAAATATTTGAAAACAGTGAAAATTTATGTGGACTTAGCCGTATAAACCTTTGCATGAGTTTTCTTCAAAATAGCACAGACTTTGAACATGTACCGAGAATCTTGTTTTCTCTTTTAATAGTATCCAAATCTTATAATTAGGGATCCTGTGGGAGAAAACTGACTTCCACAATGTCTTATTTCTTTGCAATTATTCTTTAGAATGGCCTTGCTAAACATAAGAATCTCAGAATGGATCCTTCTACAATTCATGTAATCCTCAACCAGCATGGCTATTAGATGATGCATTTAATCATTTTGGAGGCCATCAAATCTGGACAATACTGCAAGAAAATATACTCCACCACTGAATCACATGCTTTTGCCAAACAGCTTTTTACACTTTTATTTATTTATTTTACTGATTTAAAGTCTTGGTTTATATTGTTGTATTTCTGTTACAGGTAGTTCTCCTTTGATGATTGGTTGACATTACAATGGTGATGAAGAAGCAACTTTGCAATGAATCCCTGCATTTATAACCTATAAAGCAAAGCAAAGCTGAGATAAGGGCATTAAGTGGTTTCTCTTAGCAACTGTTTTGCTTAATAACTGAGTCTGAATAGCCAGTCCTAATTGTGGTCGCTAAATGAGGATTGTCTGTACTCTTTTGTAATCTGCCCCTATTGGGAATTGAGCAGAAATATATTTTTAAATAAGATAAGTGAATGAAAAGAAAAGAAAACAATGCAGTTCAGAAGTAAACAGGCTGGCTTTATATCAACAAGTTTAAAAGATTAAATAGCTGAACTAGCATTGAAATTGTTAGTGATAGTCGGTATAAATGCACACTTAGCAGTGAAAGCTGACTGATTATTTGGGTCCATTTACTATCTTTCTACCAACCTAGTTTATAGCATTATTGTTGAGAAAGCTCAACAAGTTTGAATCCCCAGGATAAAAGGGAAAAGATAGATGTAATTAATCTATCAATAATAGAAATATGCAGTCTTCTTATGGGCATTTTGAAATGCTACCATTTACCTTTATTTTGTGATTTTAATTCATTGCAATACAAAAACAGATATTTGTACAAGAAAATTATAATGTGTACAATGTTAGCACATTTATCTTTCATTTTGGAGACTTGGGGCCCACTTTCTAAAAACAAAAGAAAGAGCAAAGGAAAAAAAAAACTCTGTCAGTGTAGACATATAGCAGCTGCTTAACATGCGTTATATGTACCTGTATCTTAAATGTTATATGCATATAACAAATGTTATATGCAAAAGGAAATAGGGGGAAAATATGCACAAACACATAGCTTTCATATGCTTATCAAAACTAGCTGTGTAAATCATGGTATGTTGTACAACACAGTTTATTTATCAATAGAGAAAAATGGAAATTTAAGCAAGTTGATTGCTGTAAATTGTCTGATTCCTTAAAACATTTAAGCCATCTGTTTTATCAATGACAAAGAGGTGTTTCTCCCAGTCTATGTGACTGACTGTTAGATGATATATAGAAATGAAGGTATGCATTTTTGTTCAGTAGAGGTGAATAGTTTTGATGCTTTCAATTATATGTATGTGGGACAGAGATATTGATCCACATTAATGCCAATAAGCTGGAAAGGTGACAATAGCACCCTAAAATTACTCTTCCAACTATAGGTGGCTACTTCGTTATTCAGATATATCCTTTTCAAATAGTTTTTATTACGCTATAAAATGCAAAATACAAAAGTAAATAGAAGAGGGGGGAAGGGGAAAGAGAAGTGAGGAAAGGTAGGAAAAAGAAAAGAAAAAGAAGCATTGACTTCCAACTCTCTGCTGCAGTAGAATAAGGCATTAACATCAAATCACAGCCTTTTGTTTTTCCATAATAATATGAACAAGTCATTTCTATAAAGATCTATCAATTTAATCTATAAAACTGAAAGTCAAAATTGCAATCTTTTTCACATCAAGCCTGAAATTCAGAAATGGTTTCCATGTGGAAACAAAAGTACTATGTTCTTTTCTTTAATCAGAGTAATCAGTTTTGCCATTTCAGCCAACTCCATCAATTTCTGCAACCATTCTTCCATGGTAGATATCAAAGTGTCTTTCCATTTTTGCGCATACAATAGTCTTGCTGCTGTCAACATATATAGTAACAAAGTTCTATTTTTTTTCCAGTTCTTTTTCCATTAGTCCCAAAAGGAAACGTTCTGGTTTCATTTTTGTCTCAATTTTCAGGATTTTCTATATTAGTGTGTGAATTTTTTTTTTTTTGCTTTATCACATGTTCACCATAGATGATAAAAAAAAACCCTCTTTATTTTTATTCTTCCAACATTCATTTGACAAGCCTTTATGCATCTTGGATAGCTTATCTGGTGTTAAATATATCCTTATTATAACATGCAAATTTATTATAAAATTGCAATTTATAAAATCCTGGCATAGAAGAAAGCTAGGTATGAAATGGGAAAGTCAGGTACCAGGGTGGATCTGGGTGTGAATCTACATACATTTATAGCATTATTGTTGAGAAAGCTCCATGTGGTCACTTGAGCACCGAGATAAAAAGAGGAAAGGTAATTAATCAGTCAATAATAGAAGTTTGCAGTCTTCTTAAGAGCGTTTTAAGATGCTGTCATTCACCTTTATTTTGTTATTTTAGTTTATTGTAACACAAAAACAGGCATTGGCATGGGAAAAATATAATGTGTAAAATGATAGCAAACTTATCTTTTATTCTGGATACTTGAAACCAACTTTCTAACAAAAAGAAAGCGCAGTGGGGGGCGGGGGGTAAACATCTCTGTCAGCATAGACATATAGCAGCTGTTCAACATGAATAAAGTACCTGTATCTGTAATGATATATGCAAAAAGAAATAGTTGGAAATATGCTTACATTTACTTCTTATATTGCTTATATTACTAAGAATAAGGAGACAAGGGAGGTAAGGTGTAAAGTGGTATAGATACTGCTGTTGAAAAACAGGGACTGCCCAACCTTAACTGGTGGAAGAGGCTTCTTGACTTGTGAATCTAACTTTTTTTGTAACCCTTTAACTCTTTATGCAATGCTTAAAGAGAGCTACCCTCTCTTCTTTTCAATCTTTTCCTTTTCAGTTATCTCCCTTCCTTCAACACTTTTCTGTTGTGTTTCTACTTTTATTTTTCCTGCCCATCTCTAATTTTCCCCTCACGTTCCTTTGACTGCTTCTTCTGGATAGTTGGTGCATGTGTGGGCATTTGGGCACAGAAATGGAGACACTGGGATTATGTGACAGTGATTTGTGTACATGAGAGAGAATGGTATATACAGATGGAAGATCAAATAATTTTATAAATGGGGAATTTTGTTTGGCAGGCAATTAATTTTAATCAGTCATTCAGTTAATTCAATTAACTGGGTTTTTTTTTTTGGGGGGGGGGGGTTGTGTTCTGGTCCTGCCTTTTGGGGGAATATGGATTCTGTACCCACCAACAAATGTGACACAGGCAAAATTCACTATTGTGAAGAAGGAAAAATCTCCAGGATTAGTTTCAGTTGGATATATTCTAGGCTGACACAGCAAGGAAATTGGGCAGTGTACATTATGGATTATGGAAAAGTTCATTTTTTAAATTACTGTTAGAACCATGGATGAGTGGATAATGTTAAAAAAGCTGTAAGCCACTGGTGCAGATCTGGACTATCCGCAGAATCAGAACCTGTTTGCCTTCATCTGAATCAAATAGCACCATGGCTCCTAAGGTCAGCACAGAAATACTGCTGGATTCAGAAGAATTATATCACAGTCTTCCTGCTGCCATTCTCTATTGTTTCTGGCCTTCATATTCCCACATCTTCAACTAACCCACTGGCTGAAATGCAATGTTAGATGCCTGCAGAAATCCAAGAATTACAATAGTTGCAATTATGAGGTTTTCTGTATGTCTTTGCTGCCATCTAATGGTCAACTGGATATTGCAGACCAGATCTGTTCGCTTTGCTGTAGAGCTGGTGAATGGGCATCTGGAGTACACCAACTTGGAGAATGTTGCCTTGCAACAACTGAGTCCAGATGTGTGCATTTTAAAACCTACATTTTCCCCATTTACCCGAATTGGGGGAGGGGGGAAGTAATTAGAAAAGCAATTGAAATCTTTCAAGTTACTGAACTGTCACTCATGTGAAGCAAATACAGGAGGTAATTCCCAACCCCCTCCCTGTAATGGAGCTTGCCAGCAAGACGACAATGAACCCAAGATATTCAATGTTCTAATAAAATAGTAATGCTGCAAGCTCAGCGTCTCATAAAACATTTACAATCTGTAGCTAATAAAGTGTAAACAAGAGACTTAAGTCCTGCTGCTGCTTCGGCTGATAAGAAAAGAAGTTTGGAGATTAGTGGAAAGATTATTCCACACAGGTTACATTGAGGTTCATTAACTGCCTATCTGTCTTCTCATTTGTTCCTAGAAACTTGGAGGGATATGGAATTGGACCCTTGGAAAGAAGCCTTGTCTCTTAACAAATGTTACCACCATCCTGTCAGGAGTGAGTTGCCAAGCAGCAGTGGGATGTTATAATCAATGAACCCAAGAAAGGGACTTGCCAAGGAAAGGCATCATTTAGAACATACCGTAAGAGCTCTGCTGGATTAAACCAAGGATCCAGCATCCTGTTTTCCACAGTGACCAGTCAGAAGCCTCAGCACAGATGATATGAGGGTTACGAGCTTCCTTCCCTGCCTTCAAAAGCACTAGCACATGCAAACAGGAGAAACTGCTTGGTGATATGCCCTTGGTCCTTCGTAGTTCTCAAGACTGCCTAACCAAGGCTTTCTGAGTGTGACGATTTGTTTAAAGGAGAGCTAAATCCAATCTCCAAATTGGATTGTTCTTTTGGATCAAATCCTCAAGTCAGTTTGGCTCCTCAGACTGAACAGGTTCAAGATTAGATTGACTTTTGCACATCCATTCGGGGTTTTTTTCTGAATGGGATGGAGTTTTTGAATCTGATTTCACAATCCAATTCAGATTCGTTTGACAGCCTGATTCAGAATTTTAAATTGGACTGGATGTACCAACTCATTTAGATACAATCTAACAAATCTGGATTACGCTTTGTCTGATTTATACACAGCCTGCTTTCCAGGCTTTCAAACCACAATTTTTCTGTCTTCCTTGGAGAGGCTGCAGATTAAATCTTAGGCCTTCTGCAGGTAAATCAGGATCTGTATCACCAATCTATGACTTTCTTTCAATCCACTCTCAAAGAGCTAAGAAAGATGAAGAAGGGCACAAATGACTCTTAATAGTGATCCCTATAAAGATAGGGATAAGATTAATGACTCTTAATAGTTGTGATCCCTATAGCAGACTAACAGTCTGCTATATATATGCTCCATATGCAATCAATATTGTTTGTATCCAGTGATGCCCACCTGATCTTAAACATTGGGTCAGATACCATGCATGTTCCAGAATTGACAATGAGAACATAATAAGTAATTTTCTTCCTTCTCTTCCTCTTCCTCCTCCTCCTCCTCCTCCTCCTCCTCCTCCTCCTCTTCTTCTTCTTCTTCTTCCTCCTCCTCCTCCTCCTCCTCTTCTTCTTCTACCTCCTCCTCCTCCTCCGCCTCCTCCGCCTTCTCTCCCTTCCTGAGCATCACTAGGCTCTGTTGAACTGTTACAAATCCAAGAGCAGTCACTAACACTCCAATTAATCCCTATCCCTGCCAGCAGTGCTCAGGGTGATGCCATTCTCTTGCAGAGATTTGCATGTTTAGTGCAGGACAGAAGCCTTTGGATGAACAATTGCACGTAAGTGATTCCTGGAATCATGGCTCCTGCAGAAGCCAATGCATATTGAAATGCACGCCCAACAGGCCAATATCATTTCAGAAACATCAGGTTATTGAGAGCTTAAAGGGGACTTATTCAGAGCACCCACGTAATTAACCCTCTGATTATAGCAAACCATGAACAAGCTTTTTTTTTTTAAAAAAAAAAGAAGAGGTGTCATATCACAAAGCATCAGTTTTACGTGTTGTTTACCCTGAACGTAAGATAAAGACAGATGATCAGCTCCAAGCACAAACTTACCCATCCTTTCTTATTTAGAACCACTCTCCTCACCTAGAAAGCTACAATTGTTTGCATGATTCCTAAAGGCCAGTAGGTGCACATGAATGCTTTCCTTTGAAACGTGTGCCATTGCTCACCAACCCCCCCCACACACACACACAGACACACAAAAACAACAATAATTTTTTTTCAAGACTTCTTAGTGATCTACCTGTATATAATTGCTTTTTTATATTTCCCTTTTTAAATTATTTAAATAAATGGACATTTTATCTTAAAAAAACAACAACTCAGTAACAACAACTGGGTGAGAAATGATGCTAGGATGTTCTGTCTGTCTGCTTTCATCTGGGTCTTCAGCCAATTTGCCTGTGTGATTTGCTTTTTTCTTTGTGCTAATGGCTGTTTTGCCTTCTGTGAAGTTGGCATTTTGTGGTACCGACAAACGTCTGATTGGAATCGAAGCTTACACCCTTCGTTGCCTGAACCCATTTTTGTGGCCAAGTTAATTTTCTCTGATTTTCATCAGTCGGACTTCTGATATTGCAAACAGAAAAGAGATTCCGTTTGTATTCTGGGATACAGAAGTTACTGTTCCTTTGTGCTTGAGTAAAAAAAAAAATAGGATTTTTCACTTCTTTGCCTTCTGGTTTGTGTATTGCCATTTCCACTATGAGTGTCATTTTTGGAAATTCAGTGCCCTCCCAGTAATTAAACATGCCTTAATATTATTAACATATTCTTTTTTATATTTTGATATACTAATATTGTAACATTGTTTCATACATGGACAAGTTAATTGCTTTGTGTCAATATTTTGGGTCATTTTAAACAATGAATCAGAAAGATCCTTTAAAATGTTTAATTGTGACCATCGTTACTTTCAATATGATTGTACTTCAGTTTGATTTATTAATGAAATTTTTACTTTGATTCTCTGGTCTATTAGTCAAGTGTTCACTTTTAAAGTTATATTGCAACGTATCATTAGAAAAAGAGAAATGTTGGTTCAGTAAAACCCCAACATCTTTAGGATAAACCTCATCTTCAATACTTCATAGAGATTTTTAAACTTCTGTTCTATGCATTTCTTTCTTGATCAATGCTAACAAATTTTTCAGTTATGCAAAAATGCCAGAAACAAAGAATGAGCAAATTATAATTTGGAGAGATTCTATTATATATAAAAGTAATTTTTAAAAAAATGATGGTGAAAAAGTCCCCATTGTTTTGGAGATTGCTCTGTACTCTGTAAATGGCTTAATGGTTGAGCACTGCTACACGTTCATTTCTGTTTGTTTATTTATTTCCCCCAGTATTTAAACATTTTATTAGATTATAGAATAAAATACAAAAATACAAAAGCAAATGAAGACACAATAGGGAGGAAAAGGGGAAAGAAAAGTGAGGGGAGAGGGGAAAAAAGAAAAAAAAAACATTGACTTCTGACTCTGGTGCAGTAGAATAAAGCATTAACATTGAACCTCTACTTTTTACTTTTCCATAATAGTATAAAGTAGCCATTTCTATAACAACACATCAATCTAAGCAGGAAAACCTAAAATCAAAGTTTCCTTTATTTCCACCTCAAGCACAAAGTCCAGAAGTGGTCTCCATGTAGCAACAAAAAAACTTGTATTTTTTTTCTTTGATCAAAACGGTCACTTTAGCCATCTCTGCCAACTCCATCAACTTCTGTAGCCATTGGTCCATGGTAGGAATTGAAATGTCATTCCATTTTTGTGTGTACAGTAGTCAACCTATATAAAATCAAAGTTCCAATTTTTTTCCAAGTCTTTTTCCATTAACCCCAAATGAAAAATTTCTGGTTTCATCTTTGTCTTCATTTTAAGAATTTTCTGTATTAAAATATGAATCTTACTCCAAAAATTCTTTGTTTTATCACATGTCCACCATAAATGATAAAAGGTCCCTTCTTTACTTTTACATTTCCAACATTCATTTGAATGCTACATATTCATTTCTGTAATAAGGTTCACTTCATTATCTCCCCTCTCGCCTCTGTGTATATGTGTGTGTGTGTGTGTGAGAGAGAGAGAGAGAGAGAGAGAGAGGGAGAGAGAGAGAGAGAGAGAGAGAGAGAGACATAACAGATAGACACACAGACACACAGAGAGAATCCCTATTATTGGATTGTATGATATGGGTCATTTTATTTTGGGCAAAATCTACTTTTTACCTATTTAAAACCTAAGAAATGTATGCATTCTGGTCTTAACAAAATCAGAAAGATTTGCTTCCACATATATCTGTGTAGAATTGGCCTACAATTGTACAGTTGTGTCCATGAAAATGTGGTTGAGCTATACTACACTGTGGTATATGATATAGTCATAAGTAAATCTGGGATTCTTCATAGCTGATTTTTACAGCACGTGAGTTCGCATATTGAAAATGAGATTTTATTTCAGAACTCAAACTGTTATTTGGCATATACATTACTTAGCTGTGGGGGAAAGGGTTTGGGTCACCTAGGGAAAGGTTATTCCTGCATGGACAAATGTTAAGGAGGCATAAGGGAATAAGAGCAAGACAACATGCTGAAGTTTTGCTACTAAGGATTTTGCTGTAAGACAATAGACTTCAGATAATCTTAACAATCTACCACTTCCTGTCAATTAGACTTTTTTCTTTGGCTAGATCCATTTAAAACAAGCATAACAAGTTTATGTTGTTAAACCTGGCTAAAATCATGACTAACCATGGCTAAACTAAAAAGGACAATCTGACAAGGTAAAAACATAGAATCTTTTAATGAAGCTGCATTGAAATCATTGTAATAAAATAGTTTATATTGCTGTAGAGATGCAATTAACCTGAAATAGCTGGATAATCTGTGTTAGAAAGGAATTATATTAGTAAGGAGATGCTACTTTACAGCACAGCAGAGAGGTAAAAGATGTGAAAAGTATGTCAGTGGAACAAAATTGAAAAAAAGAAGTGTGTGGCATGACCAATTCAGTTTCCATCCTGCCTAAACTCTAATTAGTTGACATTGAACAGAGAAAAGACTAGACACCTTCTCTGCCACCCCTTGACCCATGAAAGTTCACATATCTTCTAGCATGATGATGTTACCTACTTTGGGTAATGAAACATCTACAAGAAATCAAGGATCCCTCATTTCAACCCTGAGCTAAAAATATTCTACTCTACCACTAATTTCACCACAGCTTCATAATTTGCATGATAAAGGAGCTGGTGGAACAACCTTGGCAAGTAACAACGTCAAGCTTCAGATAGCACCAGTGATGGACATGAAAGAAGTGACGGATTAAGATACAAAATGAAATGGCATCTGAACATCTTTTAAAGCAGCCACCCTCATGTTAGTGTCAATCCAGAATTATGGGTAGGGCACCAATCTATTGGGGCATTACTCCAGGCAAGAATCCTTATCAACCTTGATTCTCTATTTCCTATTTTTGTAGCTATCTTTCCTCTCCACAGCAATCCCACAGAAAATGGAATTTTTTATGGTTAAATGCTACATTTGACATTTCAGTGGCATTTCATGGGCCACATTTCATAAAGTAGTGTGTTGAGCCAGTATAAAAACTAAATTTCATTTCATCTGCACAGTTTAAATTAATGCAATCAATATGGTGACCTTCCTCCAGTCAGGTTTTTCTTTATTTTCCCCTTCTATTGTAATAAATTCTGGAAAAGAAACCGTCTTTTAAGCCTTTTAAGGCTGCAAGTAGTCTTGGGACCTTTGTTCATGTAATCTGCTCTGGAAGGATATTTGACATCCAGTTTAGTTTCCTCCACCTACCCAATTAGCAATCCTGGTTATTGTATATAAAATAATGCAGGACAAATAAAGATACGAAGACCCAATCTTTCCTTCCAGTTCATTATATCCTTGTGACCTTTTTGAGTTCTTTACTATCCCAATAAAATGGGGATGGCTGTGGTAATAATTTCAGAGAGGTGATGGATCAGGCCCAAATATGTTCCCCTCCTGCTTTGCTTAATGTAGACAGTCATCATGTGGGATTGCTATAATCGCTGCTAGCTACTGGGCAGCTACCTGTAATTATTTCTTTTTTAGTGAGGATGCATAAAACTTTCTGACTGCATTTAATTCCACACAAAACAATTTCTATATTTCATGTCGTGGTCCCGAATGAAATGGAGATAGTTCATCAATGCTGATGTGTGGTATAAAAAGAGCTGAGCAGCTCAGGGGTATGAGAGTGCATAAAAATGTTTTGTGTCCTGACCAGTACATTGCTTTAAACATTTTTACAATCAGCCCCAATTGTTCATTCTTCCCATGCAGAAGATACTCACATATTCATTTTTAAAAGGGCAAATCAACCATAATTCAGTTTATAAACTGTGGAGCCGGTTGTGAATGTCTGGATGAATATTCATTAGAATCTCTTAATCTGCCATCGATGGTGATTCATTAGGCATATGTAAATATCATTCACTTTAATTGCCCCTAAACTGACTTAACATAATATTGTCATTAGCAAATTATTAGTTATTTGTGTAACTAATGGTACATTATGGTGCACACGTTAAATAGTCAAATATATGATTCTAATTATGAAGATATTTTATGTTGGGTGTTTTCTAAACTGTTTGATGAAATACAAAAGAGTTGAAGTAAATGTGGCATGTTAATAGGGAAGTTAGAGAACTTCATTATTGTTGTTAGTTTGCACCTTTGTGCAATAGACAAGCCATTTATTGCGGCCAAGGCTTTGATTGGTTATATATTGCTGTCCCTTTTCTTCCCATATCAAAGGACTTGGAGAATTTCAAATGGATGCCAACCTGTTTTTAACTGATGAAATCAGTCATCAGTTAATTATTGGTAGAGCTCCAGTAATATGACCTTTTAACTGGGCAATTGTAAGATAGGGAGGGGTGGGGAAAGTAATGGAGAGGGTGAAAGGCATCTATCTAAGATTGGAACTCAATGCCACCTACACCTCCATCTGTCCAAAATACAGCATTTGGGTGTTTTTTCTTCAGAAAGGTAGTAAGCAAAAATGTTTAGGAATATAATCGTGATATGGTTTAACAATTATCCCAAATCAGCTGAACTTCATATTTTGTTTTTATTTGATGTATAAATCATACCCCAAAGCATTTCATCAATTTAGAGCCGTTTAGAGCTACAGTCTGAATCTTCTATATTTGATAAAAGTTTATTTTGCTTGTTTGTATATATAGCATTAAGCTTTCCACAATTTCCCAAATTTCTCCAGGAAAGGAATTAAAAAAATTAATTAAGGAATTAAAACAACAGCTTGTTTTTTACTATAGTATAAAAATTTACAATCATTTACTTCTCTTTAAACACCAACTCAGTGAAATGACATCTTATAGATAAATTGATAAAATGATCTAATATCTGTTTAGATTGATGTGAAAGTCTGCAGGTATATTTTGGAAACCTCACATTTCAAGTTTGTTAGTTTATTTTCTGATTGTACACAATAATTCTTAATGTTTACTGACATCTTTCTTACATTTATTCTTCAATGGAATTTTTTTAAAAAATGAGAAGCAGTATTCTAATGGGGATAGATAGATTTGATGATAGACGATAGATAGATAGATAGATAGATAGATAGATAGATAGATAGATAGATAGATAGATAGATAGATAGATAGATAGGAAAAGATGATAAGATAAGACAAGACAGATGATAGCCAGTTTGGTGTTGTGGTTGAGGTGCTGAGTTAGAAACCAGGAGACTATGAATTCAAGTCCTGCTTTTGGCATGAAAACCAACTGGATGATTTGGACCAGTTGCTATCAGCCAGAGGTAGAATGCTACCGGTTCGAGCGTACCAGTAGCTCCGAAGACCAGCTGTCAGAGAACCAGTTCGATCGGACTTGCTCCGATGATCGACAGTTGGGCCCTCCCATCCGCCCGTGCTCCTAGATCCTTTTTATCCTCTCAGCTGTTCGGCATGGCTGAGTAGATTGCCCTGCTAATCAGCTGAGAGGCACAGGGTTTTTAATTTAGTTTTAGCACATGCATCCAAAGCACGCAAAGTGTCCTTTCACCAAACCAGTTGTTATCTTGGAGTTGCATATCACATTAAGATAGAAATCTTGCCTTACTATTTGCTTGATTTATATCACATAGTAAAGTAAAACCAGACAAACAAAATTATTGCTCATATTTATGGATAATATTATTAGAAACTAAAGCATAGTACAATATTGTTTCATACAAATGAATCAATGACCCAATTCAAGGTAAGGCAGGTTCTTAACCTTCTTTCCATTTTGTATACAGGCACACCAGAGGTGGTATTCAGCAGGTTCTGACCAGTTCTGGAGAACCAGTAGCGGAAATTTTGAGTAGTTCAGAGAACCGGCAAATACCATCCCTGATTGGCCCTGCCCCCATCTATTCTCTGTCTCCCAAGTCCCAACTGATCGGCTGGGTCTTCTTTTGTTGCCCTGCACAGGAGAACGGAGCTGGAAAGCAGGTTAGTGGGGTGAGGAGGAAATGGGGATTTTGCAATATTCTTTCCTTACCATGCCCACCAAGCCACACCCACCAAGCCACACCATGCCCACCAAGCCACGCCCACAGAACTAGTAGCAAATTTTTTTGAACCCCACCACTGAGACACACACACACATGCACATACACATTTACACATAAGCAATAATGTTTAGACTTGTATACTACCCCATAGTGCTTTACAGCATTCTCTGGGGGATTTACAATGTAAGTGTCATTTGCATATTGCTTCCAACAATCTGGATCCTCCTTTTACCAATCTCAGAAAGATGGCAGGTTGAGTCTACCTTGAAGAGTCAAGATTATACCTCCTAATAATACATACATAAAGAATTTCCACAAATGCAAAGACGAGAACAAAATTGGTGGAACAACAATTTGCCTATGGCAGTTTCAGAAAGCAGGGACGCTTAAACAGGGAGATTTGGAGTCTCTGAAAAGCTAGATAGCTGAATCCTCGCAAAAAAAAAAATACTTCTGTCTGAGAGGCTAACATATGCCACATTTCTCCATTAGGATTATGTGATATTTGATGGGTACACATCTGGGTATTCTGATACACAATAATAGAAAACTTTGTGCAAGGAAATTTAAAGCATAAGGGTATGGCCTTCATCCATAAGGATATTCCTAAACTGGAAGGGAGGGTTAGATTAAACAATTTAAGAAACCCAACTGCTGTTCCTGCTACATAATCCTTCTTGATATATGCCTTCCCTGCTCACTGATCATATGCTGAAAAGAAATGTTATCGAATAAGAGAAAATAATTCTTATTGCTAATAACTAATGGCACACTCAAAATTCATATAACACTGTTTGGATTAAAGTGGTGGGTTTCCTTCTGAAGAAGAAGCCATCTCTTAGTCTGCCTTCTGAAACAACTAGCAGCTGATGTCCCACCTTCCCTTCTTTTAGAGGCCCATTGCAGTCAGAATTCTGGATGTGGGACTGATAGAGTACTGGTTGCCTTTGGGCTAAACTTTTTGTTGAGACCTGGAGGGAGGGAGGGAACCAATCCTGATCTTTTAAAACCTTTTTATTTATTTATTTGTTTGCTTGTTTGTTTGTCAAACATGTACAAGATAACAAGTGTAGGTGTGAACATAAATATGAACAAATGAAGTAGATACAGATAAATGGGGACAGTAAGACAGGGACGGTTGGCATGCTGGTACACTTATGCACGCCCCCTTTAAGGACCTCTTAGGAATGGGGTGAGGTCCACAATAGACAGTTTGAGGTTGAAGCTGTGAGGGTTGAAGCTGTAACCACGGAATTGGGTAGGGCTTTCCAGGCATTGACCACTCTGTTGCTGAAGTCGTATTTTCTGCAATTGAGTTTGAAGTGGTTTACCTTGAGTTTGTATCGATTGTTTGCCCTTGTATTATTGTGGTTGAAGCTGAAGAAGTCATTGACAGCCAAGACGTTGTGGCAGATAATTTTGTGTACTACACTTACATCAGACTACAGGCAGCGTGGTTCCAGATTGTCCAAGCCCAAAATTTTGGTTTTGGTTTTTGATGTTGATTCCCTTCACTACCATGACATCTCTGTAGATTGCCTACAAAGGTTTGAGCTTGGAGGCACTGAATTGTTTTATTTTTCCTAAAGGGATCGGTTTCAGTTTGTATGCATAAAGGAAAAGTGGTCATGCACATAGTAACTTCAAAATGGGATTTGATAAGGCTTAGTTTCCACTCCCCCTGGGCTGTTTAACATTGACACGAAACTTCTGGAAGAGATCTTCTGTCACTTTGGGGATGAGAATTTAATACACTAAGGATACCCAGTTGTACATCTGCATTCCAGGTCAGATCAGAGATGTTGTATGGGGATGCTAACCTAGTGCCTGGAAAGGATAAGAATCTGGAAGAGTTAAAACAAGCACTGATTAAACCCTAGCAAGACGCAGTTGCTTTTTGTTGATTGTCAATTTGGTCCCAGTTCCATCTTTGTCTTTGAAAGGAATTACAGTACACACCTTCTGAAGGTGAAGATTCATTATTTGGGGACAGGTCAGAGGTTTTCACTAGAGACAGTAAATTTGAGGACCTGTTCTGTACCAACTCAAAAATGGGAGATAACGTTTTAACCCAGTGGGTTGAAAAGTCTTTGACTGTCTCTAACCCATGTGGATTGCTTTTATTTTGAAGGTGGCTTCTATTTTTTTTAATTTACATACGTGCATACATACATTCCTAAGTACTTCCACAACCCTATTGGTTCAGCCCTCTACAACTGTCCCAGTTTTTCCTGTGCTCCCTTGGGAAAATTATTTGCCCATCCCTGATCTAATCCAGCCTAAGGTCAGTACAGAAATCTAATATAGCATGATCCGCTGTTTTAGAGTCATTTACTCCACATTGGACTGTAAATAGCCTTTATATATTCAAGGGTAGGCATATGAATTTTACTGTGAGTCTATGTCGTGGACCTTTTGATGAACTCTCCTTCTCATTTATCTCCAAAGTAGATCTCCTGCTGGTATTATATAAGTATTTGGTCTTGCTTTCCTCCCCTCTCCTCCCCCCTTTCTAATTCATATTCCTCTAAGCCAGCTGCTGAGCACAGGAAAGAAATGAGGGAGTTTCCATTCTGAAAATACTAGCTGGACAGTATCAAGTACACAACATATACTGCTTGGGGCACTAAAATGTAAAGATGAGCCTTTAATAGATTTGGTGAGCTTCTCTTTGCTAAACATTTTGAGAGAGTGAAAAAAAAGGGCGGAATTGAAAGTAATTCAGTCAAAGATATCTCTATACTTGTTAGTTGTGAGATTTTTCAGATTTTGACAAATGCAAATAAACATGACTAAAATAACACCCCCAGCCCTAGGATGCAATAACAAGATTGTTGCCCATAATGACTATAATCAAGAGGGAGCTAAAAAGGCATTCTGTCTCTCTACCAAAATCCTGAAGGGATGGGGATGTTCACGGGTAGTAAATCACACGAAACTAAGTAAATCTGAGCTGCAATAGTATTTTAAACCCATCATTGCCACTGATTAGAATTCAGCCCAGGACTATGCATGAGGTTGAGATGCTTGGTTGTGATTGCTGAGGCCCTATAACAAACCCCGAATGTCACTTCCCAATAGAATGACAGATCTCTGATATGCAAAGGTTTAAAGCAGAGCAATTAAGTTGTTTAGATTTTTACGACAGCGTTTGAGCTCTGTGCAACCACCAGAAAGGGGCCGGAGAAAGGTCAGTGATGGATGGGCCAACCCACACTGGAAAATATAACCTGCAATCTAGCCGAGTCAATGCCTTATGGATTGCATTGTAATTATTGGTTGTTAATCCCTTCCTCATTTTGCTAGTTCTCTTCCCCATCCCCCACCCCCTTGATGGATAAAAAGAAAAAAAAAAACCCGACATGGCTGCCACATTGTTGAGGACACGAGCCTTGGATGCAGATGGAAAAGTTCAGCCCTTGCAATCTGCTCTGCGTAAGGACGGCCGTGAAAAGGGGCTGCAGCTAGGCCGCCTGTCAGCAGGGGACAGAACTGGGGGCCATATGCCTCTCTTCTTCTCCCTTCTGTCGCCAAGTCTGCTGCCTCGTCCTTCTGTCAAGGGACACTTTAATGATGAACATGTTTTAAACAGTTTTGTTTACCTAGCAGCGGCCTTAATTAGACACCTTAAAGCGGATTTTTTGTTTTTTTTAGTTTGGATTTGTGCCTGTGAGAGTGAGAACCACTCAGCGTCTGGTTCCCTCCCTCAGTTTTGCTTCCTCCAATGCAACAAACTATTTCTCATTTTCTTTTTCAGAGCGTCAGGAAGTATTTATGGCAACAATCTACACAGTGCGGCACAACACTGAGCAGAAGAAATCCTAGCGCCATCCCTTTCTCGCGCATGTACACACACAGAGAGAGACAGATACACACAAACACACGGGGAGGGGGGGGGGGCTTTGTTATTCTCAGAGTATCAGGATGCGGATAGAAAAGGTTGCCTTTGAATTCGGTGGCTTGTTTGCAGGAAACGGACGTAGGATGATAATTAGAGATGTACAGTATAAATGGATTTGTTCTTCAGAACAACAAGTCACAGCAAAACAGCAACAATTATGTATTTTATTATGTACCGTTCCTCCCTAACTTCACTAACAACTAAAAGAAGAAGAAAAAAAAGAGAGAGCATACTACGTTCTAATGCAACATATTTGCATGGTTTTTGTTCTTGATGACAGGAAACCTTTAAATAACAATATTGAATTTGAATGGAATGATGAATTTTTCCACATGGCTAAAAATTATGATTTTCCTAAGTTTTCTCCCTCTCTCCCTCTCCCTCCCTCCGTCCCTCCCTCCCTCCGTGTGTGTGTGTGTGTGTGTGTTTATATCTATCCAATAATCTATCCTTCATGAAGTCAATATATATTTATAGTGAATAATATTTTAATATTGTTTTGCTGAATAAAACCAAATCGCATGCTATTCTTAACACTTTACATATATCTCAAAAAAAGAAAAGCTGTATCTTTATGTTCTCTGGGATGTAAGCATAGAAAACTTTTGTTTCTGTAATTTCATCGGAAACCTGACAGAAAAACACTGTTTAAATCCCTCGGGTATTTGGCTGCCTTTAAAATGCCACAGCAGGCAACCAGTGTTGGGAGGGGGGGAGGCAGGCGGGGATTGTCATTTCATTTATCGAAGAAGCAGACTGTACATTTCAGGAAAGAATCTCTCCGTCTGTTAACTCATAAAGCAGACTGTAGTACAATAATATTAAAGTCTTTAATTTGTTTTTCATGATTTGGGTGGTTTGTTAGTTGTTTTAAATATCAAAACAAAACAATTCAGTTTTATGCTTTTGGGGGGTGTTGTGTCTGTGAGGCACTTATTTTGGCTGTCACACACTGGCCCTCTGCCAGAGTGAATATGTGTCAGCTGGGACAGGGGAACGTTTGTTAAGTGAGCTTGTTTAATTCCAAGTACATAAAAAGGGCTCCACATCTTTTCTTTTGCCTGGAAAGGAAAGAGATAGGACTCTCTCTACAAAGGGGTATATACACAGGAAAATCGAGGTGGGACATTTCCTGATACTATCATTTGTCTCAAGAAAATAGTACACAACCTTAACAATACATTGTTTTGCAAAATTATTTAGCAGCATAATAAATTAATCTAAGCTGTACCTACCAAGTGGAATGAGCAGAATTTGGATAAATCTAAAATTAAAGTTAGAACTATATTTCTTAGATGACAGTATCTAGGAAACCAGTGTAGATGGACATTCTTTTTCAATTAAAATAAGTATACTAAAAATATTGGCAACATAGCTTCTAAATAACGTAAGGTGCATGCCATCATGTACTCATACCTTAAATTACTTGGCCAGATTTTTCTATTATTCTAATTTAAAAATAATTGCCAGATAAAGCTCTGAATTTGTAAAGCTTTTCAATTTAAATTGCATATTTCTTTTCCTTCACTATTTCACATAATTTGTTACTAACCTTTAAAAACATACATGTGTGTCTGTGTTTACTGACTAATTATACACCATCAAGGTGATGTCAGCTCTTAGTGACCACATCTACCTTTTCCAAGATGAATATGTTCATTTATATGTATGAATGAATGTGTACAGATGAAGAGATTACAAAATTATCAAATTAATTTGATTTACTACAAGAAATAAGGTCATCAGATGTGATTAAGTATACAATTGTCATCCTCTCTTGGATTTTTGGGGAGGAGACAGGAGAGAAAAGAACACTCCAAAAATGTTGCCTTTAGTTTATAATCCTCCCATTTCTTCCCAATACTTTCATTCTTTTTCTTAATAGAGAAACTTAGCATCTTGATTAACTACATGTTCTAGAATCATCAAAGCACCATTCTGTTGCGATGAAAATAACGAAGCTGGGATTTATGTTGTTCAACGATGATTGAATTATGCTAGATAGAAGATGCTATCCATCACTAATGGGGATTCTGCAGAATGAAAGAACAGCAGCTATCCAAAGTGTCTAGGATGAAAATATCCTAAGTCCAATATGCTAAACTAATTTTCAATTACTTTTGATTATTCTTTAATTCAAAATTTTGTGGAAAGTCCACAACACTCGATCAATTGGGCACACTTCAGGTTTCATGAAACTGGGCACCAAGCAAAGCTCTCTGAGCAGAACACTCATGTAGGCATAGAGATCAAAGTATAAGTCAGGTTTCAAAACAAACATTAAGCAAAAAAAGCAACCCTTGACTCATGCAATGGTTAACACAGAAGTTAAATCTTCTGGAATCAATACTTTACCACACAACTTTCTGGAGTGTGTATTTAATAAACATTGGGATGTTCAAGAACCTAAAATGTATCAGGGGAAGTCACTTTGCATGAATGATGTAGGTCTTCACACAACCCACAAATTTTCAGACAATTTTGTATTAGACTATCCATTAAGGGGTTTGTGGAAATTTGCAAAATACTCAGGTGAAAGAGACTTGTTCTAAATCAGGGCTTGGCAACATTTTTTCTGCCGTGGATCATATTTCCCCAGGGAAGATCAGTTTGGAAGTGGCATCTTGAGACTGGAGAGAGTGATGGTGGGCAACCAAGAATCTATGTATTGTCACCTTACTCAACCCCAAAATGAAGCACCATTTGAAAGCACCAATTTCTCCACTCCACTCCAGTGATGGTGAAATAATTAGTAGCTGCATCTGGATATTACAGATGAACAAATAAGAAAACACACTAAGAACAAGATAAAATGAATCCCTTACTCTCCTCCAAGTCCCCTGTTATCTTTTCCATCATCATCTTCAGCCATCAGCATACTCTCAATTAACCCACTTTTCCTTTTTCAGAAGCAGCTGGCACACTTCAAAACAAAAGTGCCCAGCTGCAGCTAACTTCCATTTTATTTTGAAAGAATGCCTCTGGAGCGTAAGGCATAAGACTTTATTTCTTGACTTGAATATTCTAGTAAACTAGATACCGTATATCTTTTGCCTAATGTCATTTGACCAAGAAAGTTTATTACTTTTTGTTAGTTGGGGAGAGGAGGGTGGGTTGATTTAAAAGGTGAATATTTTAATGTCTATCGAATATTCAATACAGTATCACGGGAAGGAAAAACGATCAACTGTTACCCCTATACAGATAATAATGCATCCCAAAGTCTGAGTCAACGTTCCCAAAGATGTCATGTATAAGTTAAAAAGTATAAGGAAGAAAATGAATCTTGATATATCATTGGCCAACGGTCCTAACATTAAATAGAAGTCTGTAAGAATCAGCTTCTAAAATCCCACTTGCAAGAAAGTTGGGAACACTATATAAAAGCATCTCCAAAATCCTGTCACTTAGGCATCTCAGGCAAACCAGGGCCAATACAATGAGCATCTTTCAGTTCTGCAGTTTAGTTGCCAACACAATCCATTCATCAAAACGATCAAAGCATTTAATTTCATAAACTGCTCTGGAGCCAAGTTGAAATGGATCTAGACAATCCATGTTACCCAGAAATATCTATAACTGAGATGTTACCATATGCTCCAGTATGTGATCAAGAATGAAGTATTAGAGATGGACTAGGAGTTACTCAATATTGTAGGATTCAAGGAGATTTAAAATAACCACACAACTTAGTCGATGTTTTTTTTACAAAATGAAGAAATCATATTTAATTGCACAGCGATATTTACCATTAGATTTATTTTCCTAACTAAATGTAACTCCACCCTTCTTTTGTAATTTTCATGCATTTCCTACATTTGCGCTCTTAATTAAGTTGTGCTGATTTTCAAATTGTTTTTATTGACTGCTGGTTGTCTTGAGAGCATATTACAACGGGACAGGCTATACATATTTAAACAAACTAGCAAACAAGACACTGCATGACACATTAAATGACAAAACCAACACATTAATTGGTGTTAACCACTGAATTAACACCACTTGGTGTGACCATGATTGGCTGCTAAATCAACCACTTAGAGTAAACAGATCTCAAAGTAACAGAAGTTGTCTTATCAGTTGAACTTTATTTTGCCTTTCAACAATCCGCTGGACTGTTAACTTAAAGTTTACATCCTTCTGCACGAAAATTAATTTCTGTTTCACAAGTTCCACTCAGATTTTGTGACTAATAAAATCAAGAATGTAAATACTATTAAATACAAAACAACCTGCAGCATAACTGTTTCCAAGCAAATTACAGATTATATCAAGCCATTCCTTGTACAGAAACTGTGGTTTTTTTTCAAGACGGTCTAGTTCCCTGTACCTTGAAATTTTATTAGGCTAAGAATTTCATTCACCATATGTTATAGTATGAGACTAGCTGCAATTGAACAAACAACTTTCTGATATATAAGTGAATGATAACCTGATTTTAAATGTGTTTATCTAATGAGATAGTAACCTTAATTTACAGCAAATATAAAAACTCCCACTGTTACACTTGGTGCACCTTTTTGGCTAAAAAGGGTGATGCACTGAGATATGCTAATGAATATGTCTTGGTTTTTTCCAAGTCAGTAATAAAATTTGCATGTGATATTGTGCACAGTAAACTGGGTTATTAGCTTTGAAAATGAGTCTCATAAAATTTAAATATAGGCTTAAATCATGTTAACTGTCCTGTAGAATTTCTGAGAGGCTTTAAAGCATTGTGTTTAGTTTCCATAGCAGTGAGGATACAGATGTCATGGATTTTTTTTTGGCGGGTGGGTATCCCAAAATGATAGTGGGTTTTTTTTGGGGGGGGAGGTGGAGACTCAGAAGTAAACAGCAAAAATTTCCATCTTACTTCAATTTTCAAAAACTGGGCCACAGGCTAGATAAAACATAGACATAGAAATTCATATTTTAAAAATTGTTAGTACAAATCACTGCAACTAACAGAGGGGAATACTAGCAATGTGTTCTAGAGAATTAGTAATCTCTGAGAAGATTATTAATCCGGTTAGTTCTGTTGGAAGAAATATCCATCTGGTTCAGCTCTAAGCGAGGAGAAAGACACTGGAAACATGGAGGCTAGTTCGAAAGATGGTTTAATGATGAAGCAGAATGACATGGGTTCCGAGTAGTTGACCACATGGAGTTGAGAGTGGGTGGCTTTTATACCATCTATTGGGCTTTGCACTTGAACTTCCTGTCCCTGTGGAAGAACATGTATTCTATTGGCTGTTGTAGGGGTCTGGCTCTGTAGATTGTGTGAGCTAAGTTTGGTTGAAGTTTGAAGGGTGATGCAGTGTCCTTAGGAGATTGTGCAATGTGGTGAGTTCTGTTGCTAGATGGTAATGAGTTAATCCTATTATGTCCTGAAAGGGCCATGTCTTAATCCCATCACCCTGGAACTGAAGGCCTTCTGTTTTTTAGATAGGCTGGCCCAGTCTTTCTCAAATGGGCACAAAATATCAACTGGGTTGAGGGAGCTGAGGCTCTGAGTTTCTGTCTCCCTTAAGATTTTTATTTCTCTTTTAGGGGAAACATTTTATCCTGCCTTTTTAAATATTTCTCAAAATATTTCATTCTTCTAGGAAGTGAGGTAGCTTCCCACAGTTCTGTGAAAAAAATTAAACAATTCATCTATCTTGCATTTGTATATCTACAGTATATCCAATCATCCACTGAGTTGTTCCTTGACTTCCAATTAAAACTACTAAGCTTGCTTATTGTTTTAATACAAATACAACTTTGAAATCATGTGACATCTGGCAAAGAGTTTTTGTTTTCCTTGCTAGGTGCTCAGAGAACTGGAATGGTAAAGAGCATCTATTTCTCCTGTGAAGCTGAATTCTAGGAAAATAGCTTTCAACATGAGGTCACAACCAGTGATGGGATTCAAATAATTTAACAACTGGTTCTCCGCTGTAATGATTTCTTCCAAGAACCAGTTCGTCCAACTGCTCAGAAAGTTAACAACCGGTTCTCCCAAAGTGGTGCGAACTGGCTTAATCCCATCACTGGTCACAACACATAGTTGTTGGCAAAATGGCATCAGATGTGAAAGCTGATGGGGGAGCAGAAAGCAGCCTTATTGTTAGTACATAGCAGAAGCTGTATTTTAAAACTGATTTCTTGGATTTGATAATCATTTATGGAAGAATTTTGGAAATATAAAGTGGAAATTCACAGATCTGGTCAGCCAGATATTTGGGACCCATGGATGATGTCATTGTGTTTTTCTCTGTGTCTATGAGTCTGTGTAAGATTCTGTGGGGGAGATGGTTATCCAAGGTTACTATGCTATCATTTCAGTTATAATTGTTAGTCTTGCTTAAAAGAAAAAAATTGAAGTTAATGTCTTATCCAATAATTTATCCATTGACTCATCCATCATAAAAATAATTGCATTTATAGTTTCTATGAAGGATGAGGATCTGGGCTATATTTGGTCAAAATGTTGTTCCAGGGCTGCAATTCCTTTTTTTAAAAAAGGGAAAAATGCAACAAAGAACTGTGAGAGCAAAAATGTATTGTTTTTAATGGAATATAATTTAAATTAATCTACCACAATCTTGTAGAATAAGTATATTGATTCTTTAACTGTATAATTATTTAACTGTATAAGGCACAGATATGATTTCTCTATCTCTATCTATCACATTGAAAATAACAGTTTAGTGATACTTTGTGGAACAGCTCTGGGAATCACAGCTATGGATCTGATGGCCAAATATGACCCAAAAACCTCACGGTGCACAGGTAAGTTTTCATTTAACAACTGACTCATTTAGCAACCATTCACAGTTACAATGGTGATGAAAAAATAATTGTGCAACCAGTCCTTGCATTTACGACTTCACCACTAAGTGAAGCAAAGGAAAGTTGAAGTAGGATCATAAGCTCAGTTGGGGTTTCACTTAGTGATCACATTGCTTAGGCAACTGAGTTTCTGATCCGAATTTTCTTAACTAATTCTGGTGTAAAAAAAGATAATCTTGAGTGTTTTAGAGATAAGAAAGAAATGTTGATGTTCATTCAAAATGAATCTCTTCAGATACTTGCAAGGAAGGACCAATTGTACAGGAATTTGAAACCCTGGCAGACAAATTGTATTCTTTCTGTTCCTATTAGCCTTTTCTGACCAGTAGTACCAAAGAAACCTTTGCAAATTTCAATCTGTAACTGAATTGAACAGTTGCTGGAACTGGGTATGTCTAGTCTAATGAAAAGAAGCACTAGGAGAGACATGATAGCAGTGTTCCAATATCTCAGGGGCTGCCACAAGAAAGAAGAGAGAGTCAGGCTATTCTCCAAAGCACCTGAGGGCAGGACAAGAAGCAATGGATGGAAATTAATCAAGGAGAGAAGCAACCTAGAACTAAGGAGAAATTTCCTGACAGTTAGAATAATTAATCAGTGGAACAACTTGCCTCCAGAAGTTGTGGGTGTTCTGGCACTGGAAGTTTTTAAGACAAGATTAGATAACCATTTGTCTGAAGAGGTATAGGTTTTCCTGCCTAAGCAGGGGATTGGACTAGAACAGGGGTCTCCAACCTTGGCCACTTTAAGACTTGTGGTCTTCAACTCCCAGAATTCCTCAGCCAGCTAAGCAAAGCAAAGGTGGCTGAGGAATTCTGTCAGTTGAAGTCCACAAGTCTTAAAGTTGCCAAGGTTGGAGACCCCTGGACTAGAAGACCTCCAAGGACCCTTCTGACTCTTTCGTTCTGTGTGACCATGTGTGAAGGCAAAACCACCCTAAAACAGGTTTTAAGAGAAGAAGAAAGAGCAGGGGCTTTATAGTCATTTACCGTCAACAACCAAGAGTAAATTGAACACACATTAAAGTCACTCAGTCCCAGGCTTCTTCATTACTTATTTATTTTATTCATATCAAATTTATACTACTGCTCATCTCACAAAAATGCATCTAGGAGCAGCATACAACAAGATATAAAACAGTTATTAACATATAGAAACAATTATTATTTTTTAAAAAATTAAAAACACATATTTTATTCATTCATCCATCAAATTTATCCCATACTTTATTTATTCATTATGAAATATGTTGCATTGATAAATGAGAAATATATTCCTAAATGGTAAACATATTGCTAAATTACAAACTCTTTAAATTAGGATCAACAAGGGTTATGCTAATTGTATAGCTTTAGGAGTAGATGGAAAGATGTATCTGGTTTTTTTTGAAATTGTGACCCTTTTCTAATTTTTTTGCTCCCGGTGAAGTATCCCACCCACCAACTATTCCACCCTTCTGATTTTTCACCAACCTGGATGTGTCACACAAGGAACACTATTATCTTTTTCATTCAGTGTAAATGCTTAGATATTGAATTATAGCACTGTGAGACTAGGCTGGAGCTGCTATAACTAAAGATGAAGCTGGTACATAAGCAGAGAGGACCAAAAGCCTCTCTTGATCACATGATCATGGGGTGCTACAAAACTCGTAACTGAAAAAGTCACTTTTTCAGTGCCATTGTAACTTTGAACAGTCGCTAAATGAACTGTTGTAAGTCAAGGACCACCTATATTGCCTCATAAGGGATCTAAGGGACATAAGTCACTGAGTTGCTTTATTCAATAACTTTTTTGTCTTTGTTAGTTCCTTAAATAGTTTCCTGTTCCACATAAAAGCTTAGCTCACTACCTGAAAATTGAAGAGGAATATGGATGAATGGACAGACAAGTGAGTGAAAGTATTTTGCTTATGCTGCCAAAAGGCAAAACTTCCTCTGGAACAGTATTATAGAAACCTTGTACTTCCTAGTCACTTAAGGTGTTATTAGGGAAAGTTAAAATCTATGTTTTATAATAGATATTGAACTAAATGCTTCAAGAACTTCTCAAAGGCTAATATAACAAATGGCCCTTTTCTTCTTTTTTAAAAGGCATCTTTAAGCTATTTTTATTTTGGGTCAATAAATGTCATCCGGATATAAAAAGAGAGACACTTGTCTCACTTCTTTTTGCATGCTGAGCAAACACAGTTAACATAAGCATCAGGGCCCAGGGATTCTTCATTTGGTTAGGCTGGCTGCCAAGAATACATTTTGATTAAAAGTACTAGAATTGCAAGACATAGGGAACCAAAAGCATCTTTTCTGAGCTCTTAAATGGGGAAGTGTTTGGCTGGTGGCTTTAGCAACTCCCAGTATAGATCTAATCAGCACCAACACTTAATCAGTGGCACATAGACTACAAAGCAAACTGCTGTATCAGAGGAATCAAGATTCTTTCATATCATTGTTTAAGGAGGGAGCTCAGAGCATATCTTTTCAATGTGATCTTTTAGAATGTTATGTCTTTTATGATTTTTATATGAATCACCCAGACTGATTTGGATTCCATACCTTCTACAATTTCTTAATAGATACGCTTTATACATAAATCAGTTTGAGGTATGGTGCATGGAATACAGTAGTGTGGAAGTGAAAAAAGGTAGATGTAGAGGAAGCAGAAAACCTTAGGAACTTTGCTATCCCTCTACATCAGGGGTGTCAAAATCGCGGCCTGTGGGCTGGATGCATCATGCATTGGCCACGCCCAGTTTAGCAAAGGGGGGGGGGAATTGTGATACGTCACATGACGCCCCACGACAAAGCGAATTTGAGACCCCTGTTATACATAAAGCACAAGGACAAACCATGGAGAATGTGATGATTTATCTGGAGAAACTGATATTTCAGCATGATCAACTGCATGTCATTTTAAACCCAAGAAAATGTGAAAAAGTTAATATGTTCTTAAAGATTGGCAGATCAATCACAATGTTGCCATCAAAAGTGTCCTTTGTTAAAAGCATCTGCATTTCTGTTGCTATGCATCTTGTTTAATAAAAGGATGTTTTCTTCTTTTATTTTAAAACCAAAACAATCCACCTATGGTTATTCTGTTCTGTTCTATTCTATTCTATTCTATTCCAATCCATCCCATCCTCTCTCTCGTTAGGTAAGGAAATATCTCTGAAAGGACCCAACCAGTATGGGTTATCTAGTAAAACCCTAATAATGTAAATTCTATACTTCCCTTTACCAGAACTGCAAAAGAAGAAATGCTAGATGTACAAGAAGCAGGTGAACACTCAAGATTTAATATCTAGTGGATTATTAATAAGGCAATGGAATGCCTCTTTTGCATGAAGAAAAGAACTAAGAAGAAACAAAGGAGAAGAAACTACTAATGCAGAAACAACTAATGTCAACCTTCTGAAGGATATTTTAAAAAATATCTTGCTGTGAAAATGTAAGTTTCACACAGCCTTGTCCCTCCTTCCCTCCTTCCTTCCTTCCTTCCCTCCCTCCCTCCCTCCCTCCCTCCTTCCTTCCTTCCTTCCTTCCTTCCTCCCTCCCTTCCTCAGCAGTGGAGGGCTAAGGAAAGCTTGACTTGACCTGGTATTAAAAGCCTTCAGAGAGGCAGCCTAGAGATGCTGCCTAGCCATGTTTGGCCCAAGCTGAGGAGAGGCAGGAGCTGTGATTGCAAAGAAGTCTGCTGCCTGCCACGGTTGGACCATTAGTATGGAAATGAGGCAGGCATGTGACAGGTGGCCTTACAACCAACACAATTAACTTTCTTCATTAGCTGACGTACTGACAAAACAGATGCAGCATCAATAAGCAAGAGGGAAAAAAAAAAGGGGGGGAACCCCACAAACATTGAATAGAAATGACATTTTGTACATCCCTATTATTTATAAGGTGTAACTGCTAGTGCACATTAGTTAATAGTGATATATTTTTTTAAAAATTAGGAGGGTTAGTTTACATTACTATTCCATTAATAGTTCTATTGGGAGATGACAATGCAATAAAATATGATTTGCCTCAGCTGTTCAAAAACATTCTGGCACGTTTTAAAGATGCAAACAATTGGTCATTTCATCTGGGTCAATCCAAGAATTTAGAAGTCTGAAAATGGAGATTCAGGTTGCAGTGCAGGAACCCAGAAGTTATCCAAGAACCTTTTGCAAAACAAATAAGAATTGATACAATGAATGATCCATGTAGCCTAGCCTTTCCCAACTGTAGTCCAACTTTACTTAGGAAGGTCATGTTGGTGAAATTCTTTGCTACTGCTTGCAGTGGCTCAAGTATTCGAAGGTGAAAAGAGGCTGGATTTATACAAGCAATCTACTGGCATGTTCCTGATTTTTTTTTTTTTAAAAAAAGATAGCTTGGATTCACAGTTACTTATGTTCAATCCAGAGGTGGTATTCAGCAGGTTCTGACCAGTTCTGGAGAACTGGTAGTGGAAATTTTGAGTAGTTCAGAAAATAACCTCTGACTGGCCCGCCCCCATATATTCTCGGCCTCCCGAGTCCCAACTGATCAGCTGGGTCTTCTTTTGTTGCCCTGCACAGGAGAACGGAGCTGGAAAGCAGGTTAGTGGGGTGGGGAGAGAATGGGGATTTTACAGTATCGTTCCCCCAGGAGTGGGGAAGGAATGGAGATTTTGTGCAATCCTTCCCCTGCCTTGCCCACCAAGCCATGCCCACCAAGCCACACCATGCCCACCAAGCCATGCCCACAGAGCCGGTAGTAAAAAAAAATTAATCACACCACTGGTTCAATCGTGTCATAGCTTCCTGAAAAAATAGTATTCTGGGTTAAACTGTATGAGAATCAGGGATGAAAAATAAGCAACATTAGAAAGCAAATTTAAAAACTAACCAATAAAGCTGCATTTAATTATGTTCTTTAAGTAAATCCAGGTCGAAAAAGGAAGCTATATCTTCCTTGTCTTAAAGAATCCAGTGGTCAGCTTCAATGGAGGACTGGATCCTTTTCTGAGAAATGTATATATGATCTCAGGACAAGGTCCATGTTAAATTCCATGTCAAGTGGCTTTATAATTTGAGATGTAGGGCCATTGGATCATGAATTTTCTGGCATAATCCAGTAACTGTTTAAAAGCAGGGTTATCAGACATGTAGTTTGATTCAGAGTTTATGGATAAGTCCAAATCTAAATCTAAATGTCTGCATAACATGCATATTTAGAAATAATTATTGTAAGTTTAAAATGGAATTAATCTTTGTGTAGTGAAGAATAGCGGATGACTGTGCTCAGTTTGCTGACTAGATATCAGAGACACTGTGGGAAAGGGTAAGAAAATATAAACTTAATGGCTGTGTTTTTAGATATATTGCTCCTGTGATGCATTTAAAAAGGGGGTGGGGTCTGAAATTTCAATCATATGAGCATAGCAACCATCTAAACTTTTTTGACCTCCCTACAGATGTTCCAGCTAGATATTAACTAGATAGATACACTTAGAGCCCCTGTTTTCATTGCACCTTTAAACTGGGATTGCACTAGACTGAAATGTATTATGAACTTCAAAGACAGGACACCTTCAAATGGGGCATGAACATGATCTTAGTAAAATAAAGTAGTACAGACTATAGAGTATTTCCCTTCACAAAAGACAATAAATAACTCTGAACATTTGGGAGTCTGCTTTCAAGCAACATACAGAAGCAGCTAAAAATAAATTAAAATAAATTCATTTTAGAGCCCTGCATCACTAAGCAGTATTTGCAGCATTTGGAGTTCAGCTTCTCAAAGTTAAGAGAACTATTTAGGTTGCCTTTTTTTCTTTAACAGTTTTTGGAACTGTAATGTTTTGCTCTTATTGCCTAAATATAAGCTAGGAGAGATTCAGCCCAGAGTAAACAGGGACAGAAAGAATGACAGATGAGTGCCTCCCATTTCTTAGGAAATGTGTCACTGAGGTCTCACTTTGGGAGAGTCATGACTTCAGCTCAGTGGTGGGATTCAATTTTTTTTTTTACTACTGGTTCTGTGGGCATGGCTTGATGGACGTGGCAGGGGAAGGATACTGTAAAATCTCCAGTCAGAGGTGGCATTTGCTGGTTCTCCGAACTGCTCAAAATTTCTGCTACTGGTTCTCCAGAACTGGTCAGAACCTGCTGAATACCACCTCTGCTTCAGCTGAATTACAAGAGATCCTTCAATAAAGCTAGATGATGATATATCTACATTCCCCAAGAAGGTGGCTCCCTTATCAAATCATTTCTATATCATTTTGCAGTGTGAAATTTCTTATTCTAAGACAAATCTTTAAGACTGAAGTGTCAATTAGCTATTGATGCAAACCTCACATACTGGCTATAAGGGCAATAATGTACTTATGCTGTTTTTCCAAACAGATGTTAACTAGAGACTGATTCTGCAGGTAATGTTAGCTTGCATGATTGGTAGCCATCAATACCTTTCCCATAAATTTGTCCAATCGCTCTTTAGAACTCTTATCACCTCTTGTGACAGGGAACCCCACAACTTAATTCTGCAGCATTTTGGAAAGTACAGTTTTTCCAGTTGGCAATTCAGCTTCACCCTGCAACACTTTCTCCAGAGATACAAAACCATTTTACCCTTTTATTTTGTCCCTACTTAATCCTTTCCAAACAAATAACATTTCCATTGTCTCTTTAGAACTTCATAATCATTGTAATTGCCTTTCTGTGCCTTTTCCAATTTTCCAGGATATTTTTGACAACGTGGTAACCAAAATTGTACCCGGCATTTTAGATGCAATTGTGCCACACATTTCTATAATGTGATTAAGTTTGGTCGACTCACCACAAAATATTTTGTGTATAGTACTCAAATATTTTTATAAGCACCCAAAGAAATGCATTCGGCATGTAACTGGAAACTGGCACTGAAATATTTTGTGGCTTGAAGGGAGATTTGTTACTTCAAGAACTGCGGCACTGAGTGGATTGAGCCTTTCAATTTTGCGTTCTTCTGTTCATCAGATGGAGGAAGCCCAGCTTGGTTCATGATGGTCTTTGCCCGTTCTCAATATTTCAAGGCCTGCAGAAGTTAACTCCTTCTGAAGACCTGAGGAATAAGAACAGTGTTGATTATGTCGAAGCACTTTGACTTGTTTTGAATTTTATCATCTTATTAACCCAGTTTGGGGAGGAGCAAATCTCCCAGAATGCTTCTTGCTTTTACATCTTCTGTTTATTTTATGAGACTAATCCATAAATTTGGCCAACATTCTGGTTACTCAATGTATGAGCTCCATTCAAATAAATATAAAAAGCAACCACTCCAGTGAAGTCTTTTCTTATCTTTCAGATGCTTAAATGTTTGCTTGAGCATCTATTAGTATTCCACAATTAGGTGATATAATGAGGTGGCTTGAGGCTGGAAAAAGAACAAGAAAAATGAAACGATATAAGTAAAATTGGCTTGAGAAAGATTTTCTGTTTAAACCATAATCTAACTACAACTACACTTGTAAAAAGAGGTGGAAATAAATTTCTGTAACAGATTTAAGGCTATGGCTACTTATTTAAATTAGTGGCAGAGAGGGTGAAAAATATATAATATGCTATCTCTAAAAAATGAGAACAGTTGAGGTTCCAATTATTTATTTGGCAAATAAGTCTTCCTGAACTGAAAAAGAATAACTTCTGAATAGTCAGTATTTGAAACACATTTCATATTATTTATTTCTTCCTAATTCATTGGGAATACTTTCCATTAATGTAAAATATTTCTCATGAAAGTTTCCAGGAATACCTGAAGCTCAAAATCACAAGTAAAAAATAGTTCTCTACTAGTTTGTTTTGTCTTAATGTCTAGAATACCGGAAGTAAGCAGATTCCACAAGTCACATTTGCAAAAGAGTATAACCAGTGGATTGTAAATAATTATAAATTATAAAGTGGATTATAAAGAAGGGACGCAGTGGCTCAGTGGATAAGGCGCTGAGCTTGTCAATCAGAAAAGTCAGCAGTTCGGCAGTTCGAATCCTTATCACCACGTAACAGAGTGAGCTCCTGTTACTTGTCCCAGCTTCTTGCAACCTAGCAGTTCGAAAGCATGTAAAAATGCAAGTAGAAAAATAGGGACTACTTTGGTGGGAAGGTGTTCCGTGAACCTTCGGTGTTTAGTCATGTCGGCCACATGACCATGGAGACGTCTTTGGACAGCGCTGGCTTTTCGGCTTTGTGACAGAGATGAACACGGTTCCCTAGAGCCAGAAACAACTAGCACATATGTGCGAAGGGAATCTTTATCTTTACCTTATAATAGTAGTGTTATTTAGAGCAAAGAAACCAACATCTTTCCTCTGTTGCATCGTAAGAGGATTAGACTTTCTCTTAGAACAGCAATGAGACCATTCAAACATTGTACAGGTCTTGCTGCACTGAGTAACTTCTTGCAGAAAGAAAACTTGTATTTGCATCTTTATTTTTAAAAAAGGGCATAAAGAGATGTGCTGGGCATAAGGAGGAAGAAAACAAATCCTTACAAAGATAATAAACATTCTAATACATATTTATTGAAGTCATTTTATATTCCTGACTAAAAAAAATGAGGGAAACATTTCCAAAATTCACAATGCCCTAAAAGCAATAGGGTGAAATCGTATCTGTATCTCAGAATAAATCCTGCCAAATAACCCTGGCAGATATCACATGGAAATGTAGCTTCAACTGCATAGTTCCTTGACATGAGTTTAGCTAAAGCTTTTAAATCTGAACAGATTGATTGGTGAGGTGCTTTTGAAATTTAATTCTACAAAGAATCCACAGGAAATGAATGCAGGATTAATAAAAACATTTCTGGGTGCTTTATATACATCATTCCATTGATATAAGACAGTATAATGGCAAACATGATTGGAAAATCTAACTACAGATAATATTGAAGTTGAAATGGTTCTCAACATGCTTGTGACCCCAGCAAAGGAATTCCCCAACATCATCAGTGCAGTTCATTATAGCCTTTGTCCACAAGAAGTACTCTTGGATCGATTGCCTCTTCAACACCAAATGAACATCAATACACTTAAGGCTGGGACAATGGGTTTCCCCAGTACAAAGGCTGCCAAAGGACTGTGACAGTTGTTGAAACGTGTTCTTCTCCCTTTTCTTCTTAAAGGACTCAGAAGCTCAATGAGGAGAGATCTGAGGAAAGAGGAAGGGGATCCATTCATGTCTTTATGGAGTTTCTTGCAGGAAGTGAACAAAAGGTCACTTCTCTACATTGATTTTTTTTTAAGTATGCAGAATCACCTGAGACAAAGAGAATCAGGTAGACTCTTAAGAAAGCTGCTCAGGCTCTGACCCACATCCTGCAAGCAGAAGGAGGGACAGAGAGTCTTATGAGAGGTACCCGTCCAGGAAATATAAATTTCTTTGTTGGAGCTTTGCTTTATAGCAAAAGCTGCATTTTCAGATGCAGCTTTTGCCATACATAGCATTTCTTCCCTCTTGAGGGCTTGGTACTTTAGAAGGTATAATATGACACACAATTATCCTTGGCAGCTAAATATAATATCAATGTTCTAAGATCATATGACATTGAGGACTAGTTAGAAAAGTTTTCTCCAATCCTGATGTCCTCTAATTTAAAGCAATGCACTTGGGAGCCTCATTACCAAGGCAGAATCTGGGTCACTTGTCAGAGCAATAAATGCTGTGTGAATCATGTTTGAGTTGTTTGAGTTTGGATGGCCATGTTGCAGAAGTCAACAAATCATGATTTTTAAAAAATGGTTAAGCAGCCAGAGCCCAAGGCAGGTGTGTCTGTCTCAGTGTTGGAACCCATGTGAATTGTTATTATCCCGGCCCTGAGCATTAGGGCTGGGTAGCAGTTCAGATTGGAAGGCCAAACAGTGCTTCCAAGGGCCCAAGTGCATGCGCTCCTTAAACCCTAAATGCCTTCTCCTGAGTGAGTGCTGAGGGTCTTGAGAACAGAGTCCATTGCCAACAGGGATTACTTTTCTGGTCTTCCACACTCTGGAACATCTTTTTTCCTTTTGACTGTAAAGCACCATATGGGACTGTGGGACTTTTTTTTCAATTTAATGGACATTTGTTGCACCTTAGTTACTGCTCAGTATGACTAGTTTTAGGGTACGATGGCTTTTTAATGCAAATATCCTAAAGACATTGAGGATGAGAAATGCACCAAAAATGAAAAGCTGAACCTGACAAACCACTCACTGTAAGCAAGTGTTCTTCAAAAGATGAAGAACCAACCTTTCTCCTTTCTTCCAAAGCTGGATAAGAGGGGCATGTTGGCAGGAGGGGTGGGAGCAGAGATCAAGATAGATCCTGATTTTACTGCAAGCCTCCTGTTTTCACAGTTCAGAGGCTGTTAGGCCATAAAACTAATTCCACAGTTAACTCTGAATGGGTCACCAGGAGATGCTTTCAGAAAGAGGAACTCTTCTCTCCTGATGAGGCTTCTTGCTAATGTAGCATGCAGTACCAGTACCTGGATCGCTTGTCTGTTTTATGTCTGCCCAGCCTTTGTGTTGTGGGAGTTCATTGTGGAGAGTATAAAGGGGTTGAGATGGCAGATGTGTGGTGTCAAGAGTCCCCCACTAGCCCTGTTTCAATAGGAGACCCTGTGTTCTCCTTCCCCATTCTGGCACCAGATAATTTGTAACCAGGAAAGCCCTGGAAGGGAACAATCTGAAAACCAAACATTTAGGTTCGTCCTGCAACCTATGAAACATTTTAAGACAGCACATTAAGGATGATTGTTTAGTATCACCTCCAATGCAGCCCTAGTACCATGACAAGCAGGCATGTATGTGTATGAGAGTCCTGTACAGGGCCACATGCATGTTTTATTAAAGTCATGATAAATAAATAATAACAAAATACTCTTTTTTTAAAAAAAATGAGAGCATGTGAAAATCATTTTGTTACAGAGTTAAAATATGCTTATCTCTTCTTCAAAATCTCATCTGTATCACCTTTTCTACCCTATATTCCATTGAAATGTTGCCATTCTTATGTTTATTTACAGCTGTCACTACATAATGAACTAAAGGGGTCCCTTGCAACCTTTAAAGACATACTCATATAAATAAGTGGTGCAGGTTGAATGTTGCAAAAAAAAAAAAAAACCCACAGTGGTCAAGAACTGAGGACTAGTCAGCGTTAAGCTCAGATGGCTGGGAACAAGTACAAATAGCTATCCCTCATCTTTAGTATAGATATTGTACATATCCCTCTTCCTTACTAGGAAGAGAATGGTCAACAGATTTACTGCCTACCAGTTGGACCAATTTTGACAGTACATGGCAATAAAATCAGGTTCTTCAAAATCTCTTGTCTTCAAATTTTCTAGCGCCCTTCATGTTAATGCAGATTCTTTTTGACATGGGTTCCAAGGAAGAGGATAGGGTAGTTATTAGTGTGTCCCGATTGTGGGTTAGATTCATGCCCTTCACTGGGTGATTCAGGTAGAGGTGAGTGGTCAGTAGGATCCAGGGAACGATCAGTACCTGACTTTGAGAGGATGTGTTTCCTGTGGCCTTGAAGAAGGCTACAGTGCAATGAAGCTCTAAGAGATGCTTTTTTGGATCCAGATTCATTGGATAACAATTATCCCCTTTCTAACGTTTCCTTTCCAGAGAAGATTGCTGAGTCAATGATAGGAAGGCAACTACTTCCTAACTTAGAGGACTCTGGGCTCTTTGGGTAAGACAATCTTGCAACAATAAATCATGGTCTCATCATTAGAACACCAGACCCATCGTATTATTACTTAAATGTTTCAGTTGGTGCAAAATTCAGTGGCCCATGGTTTAATTGATAGGAAATGACCTGAGCATGTTACACCTATGCTTCAGGCCCTGCATTTTCTGTCCATAAATGTGTAGTTGAAATTCAATGTGTGGCTTTTGTCCTAGAGCCTCTAGACCATCTTTCTCAATTAGAAGAATCCACCAGAGAATCCCTCTGGAAAGATTTATCCTGGAAATTGGGAGACATTCGGGGATGGGGGGAGAACCAGGAGAAAGTGCTTCTTTGTGATCGCTCCCACATTTTCCTCCAGAAAAAATAGACTTTCCAGAGGTCTAATTCTTATACTAGAACCAATTTAAAATGGATCTCTCTGGAGGGATTTTAACCAGTTGGTTAATACCATTGACTTTTTATTGAACTATACATTGTCCATTTTAGCTTTTTTAAAAATTGTTTTAAACTTCATATGTATTGTTTTGTAGTAATTGCACTATGTGTAAAGAGTGTACAGCTGAAACTAGGCAAATAAAGCAATGCAACAGTTAGGACATTTCTATGGCAGGGTTGAAATTCTATCCATCACCCTACCTCTATTGCCTCTACTGCCAGTCACCTGAATGGTCTCTACGTTCTAGGTAACAAGGTTTAACAGATCTGACACACCAGGAGGCTATCTTTGGGTGGTACTGGAATTAGGAGAAAGTAATATTTTAACAGGGACATGGTGGCTCAGTAGCTAAGATGCTGAATTTGTCGATCGGAAAGGTTGCCAGTTTGGCGGTTCGAATCCCTAGCACCACGTAATGGAATGAGCTCCTGTTACTTATCCCAGCTTTTGCCAACCTAGCAGTTTGAAAGCATGTAAAAAATGCAAGTAGAAAAATAGGAACTCACTTTGGTGGGAAGATAACAGCATTCCATGTGCCTTTAGTGTCTAGTCATGCCAGCCACATGACCATGGAGACATCTTCGGACAGCGCGGTCTTTTTGGCTTTGTAACAGAGATGAGCACCACCCCCTAGAGCCAGAAACAACTAGCATGAATGTGCAAGGGGAACATTTACCTTTATCTTAATATTTTAACACCATTGACTTACAGCTCTATCACCCATCGCCTGGGACAATGTCACAGCATGTTGGCACCATGTTTAGTCATAATCTCCTTCACGATCCTTTGGTAAAGCAGATGTTCTCATTTAGAATTAGGTAAAGTTAACCTTTGTTACCTAGCATATCTGCAAGCACATACACATAATGCTGTACCTTCTTTCAAAGCAATGTGTGAATAAGCTGATCAAAATGTGAGAGAGTTGAATGGCCACGATGCATCTGGATGAAGTCAAGATCTCTTCAAGCACGGAGGGTTACTATTCATTATTTGGATTGACAGCCATAAGAAGGGATTGAGATAGAACTAATCATGCTAGTGATCATACTGTACATTCTCTAAAAGGCACAATGCACAAATGGTTTGCCAGGGATAAGAAGCACAATTATTTCTCCTTCATAGAGAAAAACTGGGAGCATTTTCTGTCATTATGCAAACACTTTTACTTTACTTCTATGAATGAAAGCAAATTTCTCTCTCCTTCTTTTCACTGAACAAATGAAATGCTGCTGAACACCAGGGCTTTCTCTTTCTTCACTCTACCTTCCCAAGGAAAAATGCTTAAAGGCGAGCAGGAATAAGCCAATGGAGCTAGGAAGCAAGGAATATGGAGGTGACCCAGCTCTGCTGGCTTAATGTGTCTAAAAATGCATGACTCAATTACACAAGAGTTAGCTAATGAGGAATGGGGAAGATGCTATAGATTAAAACAAATGGCAACTCAATGAATCAGGGCTGCCTTTCAAACTGTGTCTGTTTAACAAAACCCTGGCAAGGCATTTTCTTCACAGGATATGAATCACCCACACTCAAAACAGCAAGACCAGGCCACCTACAATCAGAGTTTGTACAGTATGACCTTAAGGCCCAACATCTACCAGAAGTTGAGTAGAAAAAAGCCAAGCTTGGGAGAATAAAAGGGTTTACATCGGTATTAAATAATTCTCTCTTAGATATGCAAATTTCTAATTAGTTACTGTGGAAACTGTAGGGGCCTGGAAGTAAGCCTTGCACAATGAGAATGAGAGTTTACTTTTTTGATTTACTACAGGGCTGTAGAAGCAGAGGGAGGAGAGACAGAGAGGGGAGGGAAATAAATTCATTGCTTTTAACATGACAACAGAATAAAGTGCAGCGAATGAAGTTACTTTGTTTTGTATGTGGCTGTTGTTACAGACCCCAGAGGAACTTTATGTGACACGGTCTTACTCGTAATGTCTCTCTAGAATTGTAGATGACTACTTTACAGAGTTGAAATGAATATTCCCAGCAAGATTTGCATTCATCGTGATTTCATAAAATTCACAGGGTGTGAACTCAAAGGCCAATGGGTTTATCTATTCATGAGCTTTGCATCTCAATTTTTCTTTTCAGGTCCTTATTTATGAATATGTCTTAGTTTTTTAAAAAAAATTGCTTATCTTTATCATGTATTTTATTTTCAAATTTTCTTAAATCCACAGCTCATAATTTACTACCCAAAAATGATCATAATTCAAAAATGTCATTAGTGATACTATTTGAGGTAAAACTCTGTAAGTGATAAAATTTGACAAAGTTCCAAAGAGCAGATAAGTTTAAAATATAGAAAGCTACCTTTTTTTGGGGGGGGGAGGGGGATATTATATTTCAGTTTTATTATTCAGTTTTTTTAATCAGTTATTCAGATTTTTTTAAAGAATAGAACTTCAATTTAAGTCACTTCTTCTCTTCCTTACATTTTGGCTTTTTATAACTTAAGGCAATTAGTTGCCTAATACAAATATATAATGTGAAATATTGGATCAATGATTTAGCTCCAATTGTATGCATTCTATTGTGCTAAGTATATTGAAGTTTTCATGTCAACAGAGAAATGCAAAGCTTTTAAATATATTTCAAATATATTAAATATATATTTAATGTATTTCTGAGAATGTTAATTTTGATTTCCATAAAAATGAGACAGATGAAAAATAATTCAACATTGTCATGCCAAATTATTTAAAACCACCTGTTTATATAGAAAATTGAGTTCAACTATTGATTTGTCTAACTCAGTGTTTTTCAACTATCACAACTTTAGGATGAGTAGATTTTAATTCCCAGAATTCCCCAGCCAGCAAGATTGAGAAACACTGGTCTAGCTAAATAATCTTAAATTTATTTAAAGAACTAGGATTTTAAGCCATATTGTTGAAAGGATTATCATTTATCTATTGAAATCTTTGAACAGGTAATAATTATTGATTATACCATCAGATAGGCCCAATTGAACTGATAGTATGATACCTTTGAAGCAATTTTACTGGAATTATTTGGGAACTCGTTAGCAAGGTATAGAGCAGTAAATGTTTTCTTTCTTAGGAAAAAAATCCAAATTACAATAGTTATAAATGATCAACTAGATGTGGCTGTCATAAGGTCACACATCTTTTTAGCTGAAAGATTAGGTGACCATTTTATCTGCATATGGATAAGGAATCAGGTCATCAGGTTGGTTCAGCCCATTAGGAAAAGCATGAACTAGTTAAACCAGCTTGAAGGTCAACCTTGAAATTTCTGCTGTTGGGGAAATTGTGTAGGGCAATTTGCCAATTAATTCATCAAAAAAAGTCCCTCTCCATTACACAGATGCTCAAATGTATTTAGGGCAAAGCAAAAAGCAGTGGGTCCTGTGTGGATTGTTTTTGTCTTTTTGTGCAAGAATTTCCAGGCAAGTGGTTTGGTGGCTCCTTCTTTCTTTCTCTGCATGGAGAAATTAAAAATGCCAAGATTGGGGCTCCCTCTCTATGATGGCTTGATATCACCTGGCCAAAAGAGTCAGGTGAAAAGATGGAATCTGTTTCCATAACAAATCTCTTTCTTTACTCCTGATGTAGAGTCCATAGAAAATATACAAATGAAGCTGCAATTGTTTCTCTTAATAATTACTCTTTTGAGCGAGGTTGTAAATAAACTTCAAGACAAGAACCTTAAATCTGACCAAAATCTCTTTTGGCTTAATCAAACTATTAGTCAGATGTTTTCAGAAACTTTGCATTATTCTCTTATCTCAGTGAGGATTCTTGATTTGATTTATATCCCAACTCTATTTTGTGTAATTTAACATGGCATATACAATAGTCCCTTCTGCTTTTTTCTCTACAGCAACAAGCCTGTGAGGTTGGCTGATCTGGGAGAGAGTGGAGTTACTGAGTTGACATTGATGCCAAAGGATGGCATTCGGGGAAAAACTATCTTTGTGTCTAGTTGTTCTGGTGTGCAGTGCTCTATAGCGTCATTGTGAGGGAAGGAGTTGAAACAGTTTATGTCTGGGATGTGAGGGGTCTGTAAATATTTTCACAGCCCTCTTTTTGACTCGTGCAGTATACAGGTCCACAATTGAAGGCAGATTGTAGTAATTGTTTTTTCTGCAATCCTAATTACTCTCTGAAGTCTGTGTCTGTCCTGTTGCGTTGCAGAACCAAACCAGATAGTTATAGAGATGCAGATGATAGACTCAATAATTCCTCTGCAGAACTGTAGAACAAGCAGGGAAAAAGAGAGAAGTGCACATTGCTATTTGAGAAAATGAGAAATGTGCCTTTGGGCAAATAAGGAGCAGGTAAGAGAGACCTTAGCTAATGGGAATAAGTTAAAGTCTCCATAGCCAGATGGATTACATCCCAGGGTTTTGAAGAAATTAGTGGAAGTGATCAAAGACTGTGAAGAAAGACAGTGGTGAGATTCAAATTTTTTTACTACCGGTTCTGTAGACGTGGCTTGGTGGGCATGGCAGAGGAAGAATGTAAAAACTCCAGTCAGAGGTGGTATTTGCCGGTTTTCCAAACTACTCAAAATTTCCGCTACCGGTTCTCCAGAACTGGTCAGAACCTGCTGAATACCACCACCTCTGGAGAAAGAAGATGAGGGGGACACTAATAAGAAACAGAGTCAATAAACTTGAAACTTGGTTTTCCTACTATTGCTGACTGGAGCTCCTGCGCAAGCTGCATTGGCTTCCAGTGGCCTTCTGGGTGTGATTCAAGGTGTTGGCAGTCATCTTTAAAGCATTCCATGGCTTGCGAGACCGCCTACTGCCACCATCGGTCTCCCGCCGGCCAGTGCGCTCCCACAGGGTGGCCTCCTCGGGGTGCCGCCAGCTGGACGATGTCGGTTGGCGGCCCTGAGGGTGTGGGCGTTCTCTGTGGGAGCACCCTCCCTTTGGAATGAACTACCGGTGGAGATGCGGGCCATTGCTGACCTGCGAGCCTTCCGACACGCACTCAAAACCCATCTTTTCCAACAGGCCGGTCTGGCCTAACATTATGGGCCGGGTTCTAAATTTTTAATTCAATTTTAAATTTTATGGGATTTTTTATTGGCTTCAGCCATTTATTTAATCAATTTTAAACTCTTTTTTAACTTTTGTAATTTGCATGTTTTATTGTGGCTGTTCACCACCCTGAGTCCCTTTTTGGGAGAGGAGGGTGGTATATAAACTGAAATAATAATGATGATGATGATGATGATGATGATGATGATGATGATGTAAAAGCAGAACTACTTTATAGGAGAAGAAATTTAGTTGGTTGGAAATTCAAGGCAATTGAATGCCACTCCATGAAGGGATGTTAAATTAATTATGTAATAACTATGCACAATGAGTAAGAGGTTAAGGATAGAAAAATGCAGATATTTCTACCAGCCAGCTGAATGGGATCCTCTCTTGTCCTGTCCAAAGAACATTTTGAATCACAGTGACTTCATGGGAGTAAAAGAATGAGTTTGATGGAAGAGTGCAATGATGCAGTCTTTTAATCATTAAGCCTTTTTATAGCGGTAAAATGAACATCCATTGTCATGGCCACTCCATTGGGGTCATCAAAGCAGGTTAAAAAGAGGAGGTGGTTCATGAATGAGCTGAAAGAGGGGACATAAACAGCCAAACTGTTGGAATTCCTGCAGGGAAAGATAAAGCAGGAGAAGAAAACAGTACAGGTTGGTTTGCTGAAATGGCCATCCCTATCATAGGTAGTAAGCTTGCACCATCTGTAGAGAGCATTAGCATCTGTAGGTTCGACAGATCTTTCCTTCCTTCTAGCCTGAGTGTTTTATTGTGTGTTTAATTTTTATGATTCTTTCAGTGAAGTTCCCTTAGGGAAACTGTTCTTGTTTTATTAACTGGCACTGCATAGTTGCATTAAAATTGAGTAGCTATTCCTTCCATCCAACTGTATGGCAAATAAGAATAAACTTGGAAAATGTGTCATCATGTGAATGCTCCAAAAATAGTGTTATTATTTAGGAAAGCCTATCACAGCATTCTTAATATTCGGATTAAGTTTACTATGATAGAAATTACAACTATAGTAGCACACTCAGGCTTACAACTACAGTATACTCTTTATGCTTGCAGGCTGTCCAAAATAAGGACCCCCAAAATGCAATGCTAAATGACCATTTAAAGCTGTAAAGAACTTAACATCTCATCTTTCTCTGCACTCCATACCAAAGATGTCCACTTAATGGTTCAGCTACAACTGTTGTCAATATCAAACAGATTGTAAGCTCTTGTAGGGAAATCTATTTTCAAGCCCTTTAACACTTGGTTGCAATTAATTATTTTATTACTGATCCAGATCAGCATTTCCACAAACATAAAAAAGATTCTATATTCCACTTTCCTTTCTCACTTTTTTTTGCTGGGGTAGTGATAAAAATACAGGTTTTGTTTTTATTGTTTTTATGAAAACCAATTTCCTAATATTTAATTTTATTAATAAACACCATAGATGATAGCCAACAAGTTTTGGGCATAATAATCAATAAGCATGTAGCATTAACACCCGACAATTCTTATTAAAATTCTTTGGTATTAAAAAGGAAGAGATTTGTGATTATTTGTGTCATCCCTGAAGTCTTTGCTGTAATGGCAAAGATATGTAGCTACATTTTATTGTAAAATATGAGCATCTAAATAAAGCTTTCAAAAGCAGATAGATAAAAACATAAATACATTCCCACATATCCACAAGTTCTGTTAATAGCCCTCTCTTAGGGAACCACTTTTCCACCAATGATAGATAATATGTTTCCCTTATTTTGAAAGAGTTTAAATTTACTTAAATGCCATTGATACATAACTTTTTCATAACCGCTTTCCAACTTGCTGAAGAGGAAAACTAAATGCAATTTATGTTCATGTCAGACCATATCCATTTTTCTTCTGAAATATGTCTCTCAAAATATATATTCCATCATCACTGTTTAAAGTTTGATTCCATCCATGATTTGTATACAAACATCAGTCAATACTGGCAGTGCTTTCTGGGTGACAAGAAATGTTAAGAACTGGAATTAGTTGAAGACCTAAGATTATCTAATTATTTCCTTAATTAATTACACAATAACTCTGCACAATGAGTAAGAGGTTAAGGATAAAAATGCAGATGTTTCTACCAGCCAGCTGAATGAGACCCTCTCTTGTCCTGTCAAAAGAACGTTTTGAAGCAAAGTGACTTCATGGGAGTAAAATGATGAGTTTGGTGGCAGAGTGTAAGTCTTATTCCTTCTTTATACACAAGGACAGTTTCCCCCCGAATGCCATCACAACTAATTCCCACAACATTGTCAAACTACTCAGTAAGACTGTATTACTATTCTTCTTCTCATCCTTCCTATTGCCTATCACTTCCCACTTATGACTATAACCATGTTGCTTGTATCTTTACAATTTATATTGTTCTATTTGTTTCCTAGTATGATTTGATTGCTTATTAGTAACCTATGACTATCACTAAGTGTTGTATCTTATGATTCTTGTTGAATATGTATTTATTTAATTTAATTTATATACCGCCCCCTCTCCCAAATTGGGACTCGGGGCGGTGCACAACCCAACTAAAAACAATACAATGACAAATATAAAATTTAAAAATAGATTAAAATGAATTAAATATGTGGCTGAGTTTAAAACTATAATCAATTACTAAAAGCAGAGTAAAAAATTACAGAATTAAAATCTTCCAATAAAAACTAGGCCAGACCGGCTTGTTGGAAAAGATAGGTCTTCAATGCACGCCGGAAGGTTCGCAGGTCAGGGATAGTCCGCATCTCCGGGGGCAACTCATTCCAAAGGGAGGGTGCTCCCACAGAGAAGGCCCACACCCTCGGGGCCACCAGCCGGCATCGTCCAGCTGGCGGCACCCCAAGGAGGCCAACCCTGTGAGAGCGCACTGGCCGGCAGGAAGCTGATGGTGGCAGCAGGCGGTCCCGTAAGTACCCGGTTCCCAAGCCATGGAGCACTTTAAAGATGACCACCAACACCTTGAATGGCACCCGGAAGGCCACCGGAAGCCAATGCAGCTCGTGCAGAAACGGTATAACCCGGGATATATCTATCTATCTATCTATCTATCTATCTATCTATCTATCTATCTAGATATATATAGATAGATATATACAATATATATATTATTTATGTACACTGAGAGCATATGGACCAAAGAAAAATTCCTTGTGTGTCCAATCACACTTGGCCAATAAAGAATTCTATTCTATTCTATTCTATTCTATTCAGCAGGGGTTGGACAAGAAGACCTCCAAGGTCCCTTCCAACTCTGTTATTCTGCTATATAATGATAGCAATAGCAGTTAAACTTATATACCACTTCACAGTACTTTACAGCCCTCTCTAAATGGTTTACAGATTCAGCATATTGCCCCCAACAAATTGGGTCGTCATGTTACCCACCTCGGATGGATGGAAGGCTGAGTCAACCTTGAGCCTGATGAGATTTGAACTGTCAAATTGCAGGCAGCCAGCAGTCAACAGAAGTATCCTGCAGTACTGCATTCTAACTGCAGCTCATGATGACCAGCAAATATCATTTTGCTTCTGAAAGAAAACAGATACGACACTGAAATTAAAGTTCTGCCTTCTCACCATCATTATTACAATTCATCACCTGCTCTTCACAATGGACCCTTTTATAACTTCCCTTTACTTCTAGCAAACCCAAATAACTCTTTTTGCTCTTTTCAGTATTTTTATTTTATTTATTTTAATTTTTTACTTATCACATTTTTAAATTGTCCATCTCCATCACCGAGGGATTCTCACTAGCCTCAGTGTGTTCTGAGCCTTTCTGACCGGTTCCTTCTGTTTCTATAGATTACCTTGTATTCTTCCTTGGTTGTCTTCCCCTCCTTACTTTTCCATTTAACGTCCCTCTTTCTCTTCAGCATTTTAGAATATGCATGTATCCACGCTGGCCTCTTTTATTTTGTCCTATTTTTCATTTTTATGAGAATTGTTTGAGAGATTGTTGTTGTTATTATTATTATTCTACACAAAGAACAACAGTGTACACAGCAAATGAGATAACTATCCTGGGTTTCATATCACAAATCACTAGTCGAACACTTCCCAAGTGTTTAGGACTGTGTGATGTATCGGCAGATTATGCGAACAGATCCCAGTAATCCCTTCTGCAGCTGACCAATGGTGATCTTGTCAGCACCAATTGTTTTTAAGTGCTTGCCTAGGTCTTCAGGCACAGCACCCAGTGTGCCAAGTACCACTGGAACAATCTGCACTGGGTTATGCCAGAGTCTCTGCAGTTCGATTCTCAAATCCTGATATCTGGTGATTTTTTAAAGTTGTTTCTCATCGATTCTGCTCTCACCAGGTATGGCAATGTCGACGATCCAAATTTTTTACTTCTCCACAATCATGATATCTGGGGTATTGTGATCCAGAACTTTGTCAGTCTGTATTCGGAAGTCCCACGGTAGTTTTGCATGCTCATTTTTGACCACTTTTTCAGGCTTATGATCCCACCGGTTCTTTGCTACAGGCAGATGATAGTTGTGACATAAGTTCCAGTGGACCATCTGAACGACTGTATTGTGATGTTGTTTGTAGTCAGTCTGAGCTATTGTCTTGCAACAGCTCAGTATGTGATCAATGGTTTCAATCTGCTTTTTTGCAGAGTCTGCATTTGGGGTTGTCAGCAGATTTTTCTATTCTGGCTTTGATTACATTCGTTTTGATGGCTTGTTCTTAGGCTGCAAGAATCAGGCATCAGAACAATTATTATTATTGTTGTTGTTGTTGTTATATTTGTTTCACAGGGTTTACCATCCTTCCTGGATAATTTCCTTTGAAAGATTTGAAGCCATTGGATCTCACCCACCCTCTCCCAAAGTTTTAATGGTTTTAAAAATAGATGCTCTTGTGAATCACAACTGGAATATCACACCATGTATGAACCTCTTCATTCCAAATAGGATCAGTAAGATGAGAAGAAAATATATAGCCCTAGGGAAGAATTCAGGGGTGGGCTGCTGGGGGTTCTCAGGGGTTTGGGAGAGCCCCTAGCTAAGATTCTGTGCAATTCAGAGAACCCCCAAATCCCACTTTTGGCTGGCCTTGCCCACTCTGCCCCTCCCCACGCGGCCCATTTTGGATGTAGGTAAGTGCAGGGCACACGCGAAGGCTTAGTAGGATAAAAAACAGGCCTCCTTGAAGGCTGGGAAGACCAGAAATGGACCCATTTCCGGTTTTCAGAGAGCCTCTGGCGCTCGGGGAGGCCATTTTGGCCCGCCCAGAGGCTCAAGGAAAGCCTCCAGAGCCTGCGGAGGGCAAAAACACCCCCCCCCCCGCTGTGATGCAGGAGACCTACTAGGCCACACCCACCATGGCCATGCTCACCCAGCAACTGGGCAGAGAACCCTTTGCTAAAATTTTTGAAGCCCACCCCTGGAACAATTGTCTGAAAGTTGAAGTATCACAGAATGCCTCTTTAGTGGTGATGTGCGAAAAATGCAATAGAAGTGTATTATTGTTTTAATTTCGGGTATGTCTTCCCATGACTATATCCTATGCAGTCATTTCAATGGGAAGAGTTGAGAAGGAAGGCAAAGGAAGAATTGGTGGATTTCAAAGAAGGAGAGCCAAAAATAAATGATAAATTCGATTGATCCACTCTGGTTCTAACAGCAGAGAATAATGGATCATTGTAATCCTACATGTGTAAACCTCACCAAGTTTGCACTGGAGATGTAGGTTGAGAAACCTAAACCTCTCTTCTCATTTCAAAAACTGAGCCAGTTTCCTGGGCTGAAGATTGTCTTTTGTGTTGCAAAGCACATTGTGTAGCCATCCAGAGTCACTTTCCAGAATGAGATGGTAGCATAGAAATTTAATAAATAAACAGATCTGTGTATGCTTAGTGACATTTTCCTTCAGTGCTCCATAAGCCAAGATGGTCCTTGGCCTGGTATTGGAAAAAAAAATTCTCTTCAGGTTTCAGTCCCAGACCCCCACTTTTCCTGCCCACCCCCAACTTTCTCTTTTTAATACAAATTAAGCACTGCCTACCCCACATAAAGGCCATAGTAATTCAATTGTATTTCATTCGTTGTGAAGTCTGGCTCAAGATGGGAAGCTTAGGCCAGCTTGCCAACATATCTGTGTAGTGTGGGGTAAGGAGAAATCTTCAAAGCGCTAACACCCCCCTCCCCTTGATTTCAAAGTATAAGTGAGTCAGGAAAAGGATATAATGTTTGTCATGGGGATTAACCCCCTGCTGCTTCTGTTACATGTGAGCACAACACATTGAACATTGCCGGAATGCAGCAGAAACTCTTCTGCATCTCTGCAGCTGAACTGAATTCCAACTATCAATAGCATGCGCCTGTGCATAGGCATGAATACGCGCGCGTGCACACACACACACACACACACACACATTTTCACAATAACAGCAAACAACAAAGGGGGAAGAATTTCGGATATGGGATTGATTTAGAGAAATGACAAAAATTGTGGTTTCAAAATTATAAAATGACAAATGTCAACAGCATACAAAGAAAATTTGTATAAGATGTTTTACGGGTGGCACTCACCCCCGACGCAAATAGCAAGAATGTTCAAGAATAAATTGGAGAAGTGTTGGAAATGTCATCAGATACTGGGTTCATATTACCATATGTGGTTGATGTGTGCAGAGGCTAAAAGATACTGGACTAAAATCCACACAAAAAAATGACAAAAAACATATAGACTTTAAACCAGAGATATTTTTATTGGGTATTTTACTGGAAATACATAGTAGAGAATTGGAATATTTGATTGTAAATGTATTAACAGTGGCTAGAATTGTATTTGCTAAAAATTGGAAAAATGAGAAAATACAGGAGGAAGTTATTAAGGAAATAATGGAATCTGCTGAAATGAGTAAATTGACAATGATAATAATATACACATATATATTAGATGGATAATATGAGAATTTATACAAATTATAAGTGAGGACTATGGAGAAGCACAAAAGACTTGTAACCAACTGACACACTGTATGTAACTGGAAGATGGTTTTATGTTTTATGTTTTGTTTGTGTGTTTGTTTAATTCTTTTTATTTAAAAAAAAAAACAGCAAACAACAACCCAAAGAGAGAGACTTAGCAAAAGTCCCTACATAAATAAGACCTGGAGTCTGCAATCTTCATTCTTTAACCCCACAGAATTCATTGGGGTTTGGTCTTAAACTTGGAGAAAACTAAGAAACATTGAATGTTAATGTTATTCTGACTATATGTGCAAAGACTTGGTTGCAAGTCAAGATGCATTTATTAGAGGATAAATACGATTGTACTTAATAGGACATCTGAATTTGCATATTTAGCATAGTACTTCTTGTGTCTCTCTCTCTGTGTGTGCACGCATGCATGCGAACACACTGTCATGGCAATGTTTGTGTTTTTTCCTCCAATCTCATTTGCAGCAGAGTCTTTGATGCATTAACTGGCTATTAACTGGTGTGTGTTGGCTGCCAAATAGAAACACTTCAGAGACAACACCAACTAAAGTTAACAATTCTGTGTTACAGAGAAAAAGTGAATGTCTTTCAAAAAAGTAAGTGAGTGACGACAATGCAGTGTTATCAGTGCTTTCTACAGTAAAAGCAATTTCATAGTTCATTAAATTAAATATATTGTACCACCACATCACAGTAACTTTCTCCTGTCTGCTACAGTCATAATATAATGTCACCACCAAATAAATTATTATATTATAGTGTATATATAGTATATTATATTATAGTATTATATTATATTTTGTTTCCATCTAGTTGAGCCTGTCCAGTAGTCCAGCCCTTTTGCAAATCTATTGTTTATACTCACACTCCTTTATTTGGTGCCATCCAGATGCCACAAATCCCATAATACTTGAGCATGCTAACTGGGGATACTGGCAGTTGAACTTAGCACATTTGGAAGAGACTTGGTTGGGAGAAGTTGCTCTGAGATCTATTTAAAGGGCAAGAGGAGATGGAGAAAAGGATTCCCCTTCGTAACTGCAGCTTTAAAGACTTAATAAAAAAGGCAAGGGAGTGGTGGGGGCAAGAAAAAAGAAAGAAAGAAAGAAAGAAAGAAAGCACTGTCCACCTCTTAAGGTGCTGAAAAGCAAAGCCAGCGCTCAGCTCCTTTTCTCTCTCTTGGTGGCATTTGAAAGTGTAAAGCTTTGAATACCAATTGCTTGAACTGGACATATGTGAATCTCTTCTAATCCTACTAATCCTGTCCCTGAGTGTTTCTTTGTACCGGAGGCAACACACATAGATCTAAGTTAAAGTGGCCATAATCTTGGAAATGTGGAAAAATGTCCCAGTGTGAGAGCCGGGAGCCGGAATGGCTGCTTAACAGAGGGGACCGGTTGGAAAAAAGTATTGTCTGGGAGGGACGAGAGGAGGGCAGGAGGGAGTAAGATGACACGAAGCAGCAGCTCTCACCTTTTCTGAGCTGCTGGGAGAAAAGCAAACCCGCCCAGCAGGAAAGCTCCCTTGCAAACAACCATCGCACACTTGAGCAAACCCACAGAACGGAAACAAAATTCTGGATGCTGGGAAACTCACCCACTGGCTGCTTTCAACTGTGTGAGCCCAGCAGGCCAGGCGCTAATGTGCTGCTTTCATTATCTGGGGGCCGCCCTTCCCAGTCACAAGCTCGGTTTCTGAATGGCAACAACTTGGTGGATAGAATTTGCCTCAGTCCTCTTTTTCTATATATATATATATATATACACCCAGACTTCTGAGAAGGGATAATTTCCACAATAGATTGTTTAACACGTTCACATAACATGCTAAGAAAGAGGCTGAGTTTCCTTAACACCCTGTTTGAGTTTTTTTGTTTTTGTTTTTGTAAATCCAGCTAATTTTGTCTCAGGAAGCCAGAAGTCTGAAAAATTTTGCTGCCTTTTGTTGGCTGATTCTGCTGCTCCTCTGACACATCGAATACCACAGTGGAAAGCTCAAAGCCTCTGTTTTCTCATTTTGCCCAATGGCTGTGGGGAGGTGCTGAGGGGGGAGGGTCTATTTATTTTTGTTTTGTTTTGTTTTATTTAGTCAATTGCTTACAAGATAATAGGTATAAGTAAAAACATAGTTTTTAATTATAGTTTCTATTGGGGCTCATGGCCCATCTTCAAGACGAAACTTCTACATTTCTATTCATCCTTATGCTTAAATGGCATTTTTCAGCAGTAAGCGCTACTCAAAAGGTCAATTAGTTGATTATGTGCCATCAAGTTGATATCAGCTCTAACAACCGCATACATAGATCTTTTCCAGGATAATCTGTCTCTAACCTGGCCCTTCAGGTTTTTCAATTGTCTTCTATTGCAGCTATAATAAAGTTCACCCACTTTGCTGCTGTTTGTCCTCTTTTTTTCTTTCTTTCCACCTTTCCCAGCACTATGAACTCCTCAAGGGAGAGGAACCTTAACAGAACTTACCTGAAAGATAACAAATTGAGCCAGGTGATACTTATGTACCTCAAGTAATATTTTCCCCCCTCTTCTTGGCAGTTTCTTTAACCAGATTACTTTATTTTGTTCTTTTCACATTCATCCTTAACTTCTTTGATTTCATTCCACTGTTCCTCTGCTTATCTAAAAATAAGGTCTAGAATTTCAAACAATTTGTTATTTCTGCTTGAAAAATGGTGGGTGTAAGTTGAAGATCTTATCACAGAAACTGACTAATGTTGTCCTTCTACTTTAGTTTGACTTCGATTTGTGCATGAACAGATTATGAACTATTTCATATTCGGCTCTTGTCTATTTGCTGTTGCAACTGAAGTCTACCATTGGCTTGTGCAAAAATATAGTCAATTTGATTTACAGCATATGTGCTGCTGCATCTGATGATGTGCATTTTGGTCACTTGGAAGATGACAAGGGCCCAATATTCTCATCCTCAACCTTCAGTCTACTTTGCTGGGCAAGCATGCAATGAATGCCACTTTATTGTGTAGTTGGAGAAATTAAAATCTGCATAGTAGTTGAGGAAGACATAAAAAAAACAGGGAACACCAAAATTAAAATCTGGTTGATAACAGATAATAGACTTTTAGAGATGCATCTGAATTCTTACAAATTCTTACTTTCATTTCTCTTGAGCTTATGGAACTTACATTATAGTTTAGATGGCATAATTATTATAGTATATGTTTATATAATAATAGTTTATTTAATTTATATGTCACCTGACTCCCAGTGCCAGAGTGCAAGAGTGTCAATTAAACAAAGTATGTTTTGGACCATATCTTCATCTTTGTCTAGAACACCACCTAATTACATGGCATTGCGGTCCAGTGTTTATCCATGGCTTCTTTTCAAATACATGTTGATAATGCCAAGGTGAATTAATCCAAAAATAGCATAAAGTAGAGGAAATATATTTCAGGAAAAATGAGTTGCTTTTAATTAGGCAGAGAATGACCCTGATAAATAAAAAAGCAGGATAGTGATATGATTTCTTTATTAGTGCTTTGTTTATTTTGATGTGTCAAAACTAAAAGAATCATCAGGTTGCAGAGTCTAATGAACTCCAAGATCAAAAAAGATCTTGCTAATTATTAAGTTAATGCGGGCAAGTTCATAGACATAATTAAGTTAGATATTACGCATTTCAAAGTATTTCAAAATGAAACATAAACTTGACTTTATTGCTGTAATAGTTTTTTAATGTATTATAAAAAGATGCCCCATATATAACATCTAATGCTAATAATATGGAAATGAACTCACATACCAATCTTCTACAACTTACAAGGCTTCCTCTTTTAATCTTGTATATGTCAGTGTGACATCATAGGTATTAATGCTACATTAATTGGAGGATATTCAGTAAAAACTTTTGATGTAGCAAAGCCACCTTGCTTTTCAAGTTTAGTAAGAAGAATCAATAATGAGTTGGGGAACTAATAGACATGAGGCTCAAACAAGGTAGACAATGGTGTAGTAATTAAGATGCTGGACTGAGCTCAAGGAGATACCAGTTCAAGCTCATCTTCACCTTTGGCCAGTTGTTATCACTCTCCCTATAGTCACCAAAACACTGTTAGAGTTTGCAGCATAAATTCAAATCCAGAAGATGACTGGATCAGCAGGATTCATTAACTTTTTTATATACATAATAAGTAAATGTACAATACCATTTGTAGATTCTTTCAATGTAACATAACACAAACACAAGCAGCAGCTCAGCTCAGAGCAGAACTCAGTTTCTTAGCAAGCAAGTCTAGTTTCTCTTTCATTTCTCAGCAAAGCACGGCAGAGCCAAACCACACCCAGTCTGTCAGCTCCCATTGGCTGGTCTGTTGCCATGCTTACTTCGTTAACCATGTCTCTGCCAGTTAATGAATATACTCTGACACTGTTATAGAAATCTGGATTGTTATTAAATGGCATAAATGAGACAGAAAACAGAGACTCTTTCATAGTAGAAGTCTATATTCTTGAAGTTGAGATGTGGTAACTCTGTTTTGATTAAATCCATAAGGCAATCCTCGTACAATGAAAAGTAGGTGGAGAGTGCAATAACAAAGCCAGGATATCCAAGAAATATTCATTTTCCAGAGCTTTCTGTTATCTTGAAATAGCAGTACATTGACCAAATGCTCTAGGCAAAATGAACAACACAAAAGGCAAACTTCCTTCTTCCCTTGCATCATTCAACGTGAATTAATAGCTAGTGAAATTCATTGATGAACCTAAAGTGGTTGTATCATTAATTGCCAAGATCTGCCTTCTCCATGTATTCCTCTGGCCTTATCTACAATAGGGACCTGTGCCCTACTCCCGCTGCCCTATTGTCTAATACTTTCATTAAGGAACAAGGCAACCTACTTGAGTTGAAACATAACTGGATGTGGGACAGAAATTCCATTGGCTGCTCTTGTAGATGGCTTGTGTTAAGCTCTGGAAGGAGGAAATGCAGTCTTCCTGATCCGATTAGATCTCTCAAGTGTACAGCATTTCTTATTTTCTACAATTATACCCTTCTGGATCTCTTTAAGAAAGTTTGAAGCACTCTTTTCCAAGGCATCCATTCTTTCCTGACAGGCGGATCCAAGCAATGGGGTTAAGGGATAACTGATCAAGCTCCTTGCCACCAGGATCATTTTTTCCCTATGCTGTTTAAAATGTATACAAACCTACAGGGAGTAGGTTCATCATTATATGTACAAATGAGATTTACTCATTTGTACATCTCTTGTCTGTCCTAAAATGCACTGCATATCCTCCCTTGATCCTTGGAACTAAAGATAAAACAAGATTAAACTGAATCCTAGGATGACAATTTAGCGTTTGTTCCAAATACCACTTACTCAATGTTGGTCCTCATACTGATGAAAGCATACTCCTCCAGAAGGAGTTAATAGCCAGTTTAGGAATTCTCCTGCATTCATAGCTTCTGATTGATAGCAGGTGGAGTCTGGGGCAAGAAGGTTGTACAGATTCTGTCCATGCACCACTTGACATCCTTTTAGTATTGATAGTTATGCTACCATCATTACTGAAAATCACATTACTGGACTCCTCCCCAAGATGGCTGCTGAACAGTAGGAACTTTTCTTTCTCCTACCAATGATCTGCTGATTTTGCTTCCAAAGCTGGTTCTTTGGCAGTGCTGCTACCTGGATTTGAATGGGATCACTTAGGAATGATCCAAAATGGCTTTTGGACAGCCATGGGCCCACCTGGAAAGTAGAGTCTTTGTGCTATCCCAGCCAGTCTATGGGAATTGGTTAGTTACTTAGGAATTGTGAGCTGTCCCCTTAAGGGGATGAATCATGGGAAATGTAGTTCATGTCACGTGGCCACATCTGTAATCCTGATTGGTCTCTAAATTGACCCTCGAGGGGTTGAAGGAGGTTGCCCTCCATTCTTATCTGCTTATCTGTTATGGATTGATAACAGCTTTCTTTCTATCACTACATGATGGGTTAGGAAATAACATTTTTTTACCTGCAATTCTGGTACATAAATGATTGGTCATTATAGAAGAGTTTCATCACAAATGTGAGTCATGAAGATACCTGATATACCAATAAGTGTACTTTTTTATGAATGTTTTGTGGAATTATCTATCTGCATCTGCATAGCCACAAATCTACCTCTGTGCATGAGACAGGACAGAAAAGTCTTGAAGATTCCAGTTGCCTCTGGGAGTGGTCAGAAAGTCATGGGCATCCATCTTTCCTTTCAGTAATTCATTTTCTTAAGCATGCCTGGTTTTTAACTTTACTTTTTGAAGCATTTGTTTTATTTTGCTTTTTATCTTTAAAAGTTGACCAACTGGTTGAATGCTAATTTATTTTAACCCGCTGCTGGATTTTACCTGTTTTTTTTTCCTCTTTCCCTTTGTTTTGTGTTGTTATTTTTAATAACTTTTGCTTTTTCATTAGGAAAGCACAGCATGTTCTGTAATTTACATTTCTATTGGACTCTCACTATGGGGTTTTTTGCATTTTACTCATTTGTAAAATGTTTGGAGCTTGTTTTTTAAATTCTTCTTTTAATTTTGGATCAAAAGATCATCCTTGCTATTTTTTTCATTCTGAGGATTCTTGTGTTCTTTTATCTATCATTGTTAAGTTACCCAGAGCAACAAGGTTACAGACAAGCAAATATATTTGAAAAAAAGACTGGTAATATGCAATATTTATTTGAAAGCTTTTTTTTTAAAGAAAAATTTGATGAAATGATCATAGTTGTGGAAAACATTCAGATGCATCTAGCCATAGATAAATTAGACTCATAAAAGGAATGTGATCTGAAAGCAGTAGATTTGTTGGAAAGAAGTATCATCTCTATAGACTTAGAATTCAGTGACTTAGACCTGAATCAATCCCACCAACCTTGCTGAAGAATTGAAGTTCTGTATTTATATTTTAACTTTGTTTCTGAATAAAATAAAAATAGAATTAAAAAAACCCACATTACTGGGACCATTTATGGAAGCCACCTTTGAAGAGCAGCTTCAATTGGAGCAGATTACAGCAGTCTAAATGTTGAAAGGTGAAGTCACCATTGTTATGCTATACTCATATAACAGATTTCACATTTGTTTGTGGTTATCAACAAGCCTGTCTTCAGGTACAATCTGCCTATCTTATGTGATCAACTCAGCCAGATCCCTGTCTTGGGATGTTAGAAGGAAATTAAATGGCAGCTCAGTCTCTATGGAATCAAAGAGGAGGGGAGGGTCAACCTATTTTCCAAAGCACCAGAAAGCAAGACAAGAAACAAGGGATGGAAATGAAGCAAGGAGAGAAGCAACCTGGAGTTGAGGAGAAGCTTACAATTAACAATGTGAGGACAATTAACCAGTGGAACAGCTTGTCTTTGGACCAGTGGTGCATTTCAAACATTTTAACCACAGGTTCGGTGGGCGTGGCTTGGTGGGCACACTTGGCGCAGGCACAGAGGCTTTCTGACTCGCCTCCTGCAATCCTATACTCTCCCTGTTGCTTCAGCAGCCGCCGCGTGGCAATCTGCTCTGCCGCACACAGCAGCTGCACTCCAAAAGCAGGAAATAAAGGTTAGTATGGGAGCCCAGGTGGGCGAGTGGGCCCAACAGCAGAGTGTTGGAGAGAACTGATTCGGTCTCTGCTGCTCATCGGCTCTACCGGCTCGGTAGATCTGGACCAAACCAGTAGAATTCCACCACTGCTTCAGACATTGTGAGTGCTTCATCACTGGAGGTTTTTAAGTAGAGACTGGACAGTCACTTGTCTGAAATGATATCTGATCTCCTGCTTGAGCAGGGGGCTGGACTAGGGTCTCTTCTAGCTCTATTCTGATTCTGATTCTGATTCAGATGGCTCCCACACTTTTAGAATTTAGGAAGGCAATGAAGACTGTGATTTTCCATTAAGTGATTGGAGCCTCAGTTGTTCCATTGCAAGACCGCTTTGAATTATGATTGAATTATTTTTGTTGTTGTTTTTAAATTGATTTTTAGCTGTATTTTTTTTATATGAGCCACTCAATGCTTGCTGAATTGAGACAGGATACAAACCATGTGAGCACATTAATATAAATAAATAACATCTTTAAAATGTCTTTTTTTTTCCAGAGGAGCTGATAGAGAAATAGCAGAGATGTTTTATTAATTGAAACTTGCTTCCTTTGCTACTAATTAGTCTTCGTTATTATTTATTTAGGTGCTGAGCTTGTATTTAGTGCTTTACAAGACAAATAAAAGACACCTGCCTTGAAATCATTTAAAAACAAACAAACAAACTTATTTTAGTGTTTTTATTGCTTTACACTGAAGCCCCCTCTTAATAAGGTTTGAAGTCAGAACTGAAATGTTATCATGGAATCATATCATGGGTTTAGAGGCAAATACACATTGCAGAATGAGAATGAAGAGATCCGTGGCTGTGCTTAACCTTAAGTGATTACATTTATATAAAGAACAAGCTGATTGGCAGGAATTACAACTGCAAACCAGGGCAAATAATAATAATAATACCAACCTATTAGAAAGACTGGATAAACCAAACAAGAAAAAAAACTGGGAGATGAGCTTCTTCAAAGTATGCAGGGTCTGCTAAAGAATTTAATTCACTTTTATCATTCTTGTTATTCTGTGATTGGTCAATACATGCTTTGGTATCCCTATCTGTCCTAAATACCTGGGTTAAGAAGGTTGCTGTTCACTGTAAAGACAGATAGAATAGGGAAAGTACTAAAAAGCTGCTCTGCCATGGAGATATGCCAGAATAGAATAGAATAGGAATAGAATAGAATAGAATAGAATAGAATTCTTTCTTGGCCACGTGTCATTGGACACACAAGGAATTTGTCTCAGTGTACATTAAAAAAAGATACATTCATCAAAAGTCAAGCATTATAAGGTACAACACTTAATGATAGTCATAGGATACAATAAGCAATCAAATCATACTAGGAAACAGTCAATATAAATCGTAAGTATACAAGTGACAAAGTTACAGTGATACAGTCACAAGTGGGAGGGGATGGGTGATAAGGAGTGATGAGAAGATTAACAGTAATAGTAGTGCAGACTTTGTAAATAGTTGGACAGTGTTGAGGAAATTGTTTGTTTAGCAGATTGATAGCTTTCAGGAAAAAACTGTTCTTGTGTCTAGTTCTGGTGTGCAGTGCTCTATAGAGTTGTTTTGAGGGAAGGAGTTGAAACAGTTTATGTCTGGGATGTGAGGGGTCTGTAAATATTTTCACAGCCCTCTTTCTGACTCATACAGTATACAGGTCCTCAATGGAAGGCAAGTTGGTAGCAATTGTTTTTTCTGTAGTCCTAATTACTCTGGTTGGGTTGCAGAACGAATGAGTAAAACCCAGAAAATTTCTAATTTGGAAAGGAGGATGAAACTCTGAGCACAGCACTTACCATGGCAGTGTTACACAAAAGAGAGAGACCCCACAAGAGGATAGAAAACACTTATTTCTTGATGCTGCAGAAGACCAGGTTAAAAATCAAAAGACTGAAATTGCAGAAAGGTCATTTTCAGAGAAGAGAAGTTAAGAGAACACCCAAAAAGTGAGAGTTGCTTGAGGTTCTGACTCAGGAAGACTTTTCTGTTTGAAAAATGAGGAAGAGCCATCTCTCAGGTATATGTTTATCCTGCAGTGCAGATCCCACGTCAAATAGAGAATTAAAAAGGGATGATCACTAAGCTTCATCTAATTCTAGGATTGTGTGGTTTTAGAACTGGAAGAGAGAAAACTATATACTGCACAAGATTTTTATATACTTTATATAGTAGAGATCACATCTGTAGCCCATAGAATTCCTTGTAGAATCATTGAAGGTGCCTTAGGGAATAAAAAATAAAATCTTAATGCCAAGGTCTTATCAAGTCCCAATCAACATAATCTACTCCTGTTTAACTGCTTTATGAATGGCATCATTACATTTTATTCTTGCCCTGGACATTATTTCTCCCAAGTGCATTATCTGCCACTGGCTTAAATGTGTTCAAATTAATAGAGAGTGTTGGGGTTTATATATGTATGTATGGACTTAAACTGCTGCACATTTGAATTAAAGAGCCACAGAAAATCAAAAAGAGGGAAATTGTGTCAAGTAGTTGCTTTGCAGCCACAATGCTAGTTTGCTGCTATCCCAATGATTATTATCTAGGGAGCCCGAGTTTTTCGAGCACAGACCCAGCTAAAGAACAGGACATCCCATAATAATGAAATGATCCTACTTTGCAGCCTTACCCCAGAAGCTTTCTTTCATGAGCTGGGCTTTCCTTCTTTCCTTTCCTTTTTTTTCTTTTCCTTTCCTTTCCCTTTTCTTCTTTCCTTTTCTCTTTCCTTTCCTTTCCCTTTCTCCTTCCTTTCCTCTTTCCTTCCCTTTCTCCTTCCTTTCCCTTTCCTTCCTTTTCCTTCCCTTTCCCTCCCCTCCCCTCCCCTCTCCTCTCCTCTCCCATTTTTCTTTATTCTTTTCCCCCTTTTCTTCACCCTATGGGGCACATGTCCATTTTATCTTTATAATAAACCCATGAATTAGATTAGATCAAAAGAAACTGCATCAAAACTATCAATGGCTTTGCATGGCCATTTCCACAATCCAGTTCCAACAAGTTACAGGCAGACCCCATTGGCACTGAAGATAGTAACAAGCTGTGTTAACTTAGATAGCATCCTGGGTTGGAGCCTTTATTGGCCCCCACTTCAGTTAAGGTGATCACTCATCAAGCAGTTGTAGAATTTTCCATATGAGGATATCCGTATGCATGGAACTCTGTAACAGAAATCACACATTTTAAGGTACCTACGTTTTAAGATGATGTATTAAACATTAGGACTTTCCACGCTCTAAAAATCATTCACAAAATATACAGTACCCTATTTCTATGCTATTCCTTACAGCAGTATACAAATCTTTTCAGTCTCATTCACTTTCAGAAGCCTGGAAAATATAGTGCCTACTTCCATGAATAACAGAGATATCCTATACTCACATAAAGTCTGCTCATGTCTTCCAAATCATTTCTGAAGCATGCACAGTTCTATTAAATCTAAGTCAAATAAATCAACAAATCTCAGGGAGCTATAAACTGGTTCTACTCTCAAGGTAAATCACAAATTACATTGTCCCTGCGATGATTATCTGTTGGGTAGGTTTTCCATACTATCAGTGGTGGGATTCAAATTTTTTTACTATCGGTTCTGTGGGCATGATTTGGTGGGCATGGCAGGGGAAGGATATTACAAAATCCTCATTCCCTCCCCACCCCACTAACCTGCTTTCCAGCTCCGATCTCCTGTGCAGGGCAACAAAAGAAGACCCAGACAATCAGCTGGGACTCAGGAGGCAGAGAATAGATGGGGGCAGGGTCAGTCAGAGGTGGTATTTGCCAGTTCTCCGAACTACTCAAAATTTCTGCTACCAGTTTGGTCAGAACCTGCTGAATACCACCTCTGCATACTATGTATATGTATATATGTATATGCATATGCATTTTATAGAACATACAACAAACATGCAATAGTAATGCATTATCAATTATTATTACATATCATTATGGTCCTTTAAAAAATGAACTATCTAATTTATGTATATTAATAACTTACTTTTCCATCAAATTCAACAAGGACTACCTATTCCATTCAAATTGATATCACTGTATATTTAATGGTTGAAAAATCTTTCAAGGCTTTTATCCTTCAATCCTTTCATTAAAAGTTAAATTTAGTGTTCAGGTATTGCCTCGTCCTTAGTACAGAAAAATCAAATACACACCACTGAATAAGTAATTTTGTTTGTGCACGCAAACTAATTTCATGCCATTAGTAGCAAGTGCCACTAAGGATTAGCAATCTATGAACAGCAAATAAAATTAATTACTCCTTAGAAGCTGACTTTCAACACTGCTAGTCTAACTTGCCAAGCTTTATGATCAGTAGCTTTGAAAAAAAAAAAGTTTTTCATTCAGGCAAAGAAAAAATAGTGGTCGTCATCTTCTTCCACGCATCAATTAGATGCATTATTGTCAGGTACTTACTCAAAGGATTTACTAAATAAACAAAGCTATTAAATTATTGGGAATGTTATGATTAATTTCAGAAAGACTTGCACTGCAACCCTGATTGTATCACACTGAATCAGCGTACTTCAACTGGTAAAATGTAAAAATGTGTGTTTGTATTTTTGTATGAGAGAAAGAGAGGGGGGAAGGAAAAGGGGGAGGGAGAGGGGGAGGGAGGGGGAGAGGGGGGGAGAGGTGGGAGGTGGGAGAGAGAGGGGAGAGAGAGGGAGGGAGGGAGAGGGAGAGAGAGATGGTTTTATGGGTAGTTGGGGGCAGGAGAGTATTTATTTACTTGTTTGTTTAGACTTAGAAGCCAGTCTAACCACAGATTACAGGACTATAGTTGATGGGAAACACTGTCCCAATACCAAGACAAGATTTTGTACATTAACGGTTTTATCAGTTAGTTAAATTAAGAATACGTTTACTTTTTGAGGAGGGAGGAGACTGACAAATGATTTCAGAATATTTACATAATGCATGAGATGACAATAAATATATTCCATTTCTACTCACACTGTAAAGAATTATACCAATTTCTCACTATAACATTCAGTCCATGTGAACGTGAATCCTTTCAAAACTACATTATTCAATGGAACTGGCAAAGCAGGAAAGGATGCAGTGAAACACACTGAAAGACAAATCTTGAATGGATATTTTGAATCTTCAGCTGAAGCTTGACAAAAATGCAAGTACAAAAAAAAGGCCATTCTTTTGAAGACAGTGAAGTCCATATTCTGGACAGAGAGAACCAGTGGTTTGAAAGAGGGGTAAAAGAAGGCATATATGTTAAAATTGAACACCTCCCCTCAATAGAAGTGGGATGGATATGAAAACATTATCTCCTGTCTACAACAGAGTCCTTTCAGAAGTCTCAAGACGGTTCCATACCCATTTGCACTCTGATTCAGGTGACCCAGATAAATCCCAAGAAGCCTCAATGACTCTCAGAGAGAGTGCAAATGACCAGATGACCGCAAGGAATATAAATCCTTCCATTCCTCAACATTCAGTCAGAACTGAAGATGCTTCTCGGATGAGAAGTGAAATGTCATCAAGAGAAAAAACACAGAAAGTCCAATTGCCTTTTGAAAAAGCATATTTGGGACAACCATGTCCCGGATGACAGAATCTCCAGAAATATCTTCACCGGAAGATATTTTCCTCCCCCAATTCGCTGCTCTCCAGATGTTTTGAGCTACTATTCTCCTCAGATACAGCCAGCAATGTTATTGGCAGAACTGAATAGATTTGTAGTCCAAAAAAAAAAAGAGCAACATTAAGGGAAATGTGTAGTTGTAAATAGGTGAGTGGATCCGTTGGGAATAGAGCAACTGGAGAAATGTATCTAATCTCAGTTGAGTTTGAATTACTGTGTTTTCCCGAAAATATGACCTACAAGGAAAACAAGGCCTAGTCCGATTTTCATGCCTGTGCCTAATATAAGCCCTACCCCTAAAATAAGCCTTAGTTAATTCCCGCCCATCATCTGGTTGTACGAGGTAGGGTGAGGCACAGGCATAAAAATCAAGCTAGAGTGGGTGTGTGGGGTGGAGCTGCCCCATGCATCCCACAGCCACTTACCTTAGGAGCACTGCAACCAGGCCTCCCACTTACTGATACCTGTTGCAGTGCTGCCCAACTTCTAATGCAGTCACTTGCAGCCGGATCACATGTAACGTATCATGCCAGTGCCTCCGTTCAAAGCAGGGCACCATGTGGTTCCTTGCGCTGCTGCTGCTGCTCATGGCAGACAAGGCTCATCATGACACTTGTGCCCGCAACAGCAAAACACATCATGCAGCCTCCTGCCGCAAGCGGCAGCACTGACACAACAAGCCTTGTGGTGTCTGGCCATGAGTGGCTGCAAAAGAAGCCGAGTAGCAGCAGGACAGGTGTCAGGGCATGGGAGGTGTGGCTGCAGTGGTCCTAAGGAAAGCAGGTAAGACATCCCCTGAAAATAAGATTATTTTGGGGCCAAAAAAGAAAATAAGACTGGGTCTTATTTTTGGGGAAACATGGTCTGTAGTCCACCAAATTTGCAAAGGGAAAGATTTGATATGGTAAAAAAATATTCTGAATTTTGTCAGATGGTCTGGAACTGCTATTTTGGATTTACGGTAGCAGATATAGATCTTTGCAGTGTTGGCCCCTAATAAGCTGCCATTTGTGTGCTTCCTCCTTTGTTGATACACACATCACTAGTGAGCTAAATCGCTAATATTTTATATATGTTCTTCCCGGACCCCACAAAGCTGCATAATATTTTGAGAAGAGGTAGGGGATAGATTCTTAATCAGTCAGGGAAGGAAAGGCTTTGATGTGCTCATGTAAAAGAGTTGCTGAATGCTGCATGTGGCCCACCCAGATCTAGACCATCATCTCCAATGTAGACAAGAAAATGAAATCCCACTGCAGTGAGAGGGTAATTACTGACCCTTGCAGGAGACTCTTCCAGGAAAAGATGGTCCATTCCAAGAGATGTTCCCTTAGAACTTCTAACTGAGTATCATTTGAATTCTGTACAGAATAACTTGTTAAGTTGTTCTGTGAAACAACCCAGGTCCGTCAGATGACATCCAATGCTCCTAGTCACGGATGGAATCACGGTGCACCGCCTCTTCTCCTTGCTTATGGGAGTTGCTTCATTACAGTGGCACATACTATAAAGCACTTTTGAGATGAAACCAAGCCATGCTGCAGGTAACTAAGACTATATCTTCCTATGGAGCAACGATAGTGATAGATGCTGTCATGATACTGCATCACACATAAGGAGAAAGTTGAAGAGAAATAAGACAAAGATAGCAGTGGTGGGATTCAATTTTTTAAGCTACTGATTCTGTGGGCGTGGCTTGGTGGGCGTGGCAGGAGAAGGTTACTGCAAAATCCCATTCCCTCCCCACCCAGAGGTGGTATTCACCGGGTTCTCATCAGTTCTGGAGAACCAGTAGCAGAAATTTTGAGTAGTTCGGAGAACTGGCAAATACCCCCTCTGACAACAGGAAACAACAGTTTCCTTCCACTGCCACACCCACCAAGCCACACCCACCGAACCGGAAGTAAAAAAAATTGAATCCCACCACTGCTCCCCACCCCACTAACCTTCTTTCCAGCTCTGTTCTCCTGTGCAGGGCAACAAAAGAAGACCCAGCCAATCAGCTGGGACTCGGGAGGCAGAGAATAGATGGGGGCGAGGCCAGTCAGAGGTGGTATTTGCCGGTTCTCCAAAGTACTCATAATTTCCACTACTGGTTCTCCAGAACTGGTCAGAACCTGCTGAATACCGGTCTCTGAAAGATAGGATCTTTGGTTCTCTCTGAGTTTGGTGGTGGTGTTTTTTTTTTTTTTTTTGCAGACGTTTCATTACCAAATTAAGTAACATCATCAATGTACCGATGATGTTACCTAGTTTGGTAATGAAACATCTTCAAGAAAACTACAAAATTCAGAGACCACCAAAGTCCCCACAGTGTAATCCTGAGCTACAAATATTCTCTTCTGAACATAGCTTTATTAGTCTTCCATCTAGTTTCCTAACTTTGAGCCAATTTATTTTAACTCTTAATTCTTAGAACGCCCTGGGTATATTAGGAATTTTTTATCCGATATATCTGAAAAAAAGCAGGACAGCAAGATGAAGTGTAGATTCTCCAAAGTTTGACAGCCTGGATATATATTATAAGAAAGCACAACTTTTATTTGCCTTTTTTAAGAAGCAGAGTCCTATCCCGACTTTGTTAATTCAAAATGTGTCTTTTTAAAGACAGAAAGTGACCCATATTCACATGTATTGAAAAACAACATAGGAGTTAACATTACTTACGATCTGACTATAATCTGTGAATGTATTCCAGTAGCAAAAGTCAAATTAGCAATTACTGTCTATGTTCATTGCTTCATTCTTAAAACCAGGGGTGGGATTCTACCAGTTCGTACCTATTTGCTAGAAACGGTTGTTAACATTCTAAGCAGTTCGGAGAACCGGTTGTTAGAAGAAATTACTGGCCTAATCCTGTAAGGAAGGCAGGAAAGAAACGTTCTGGTGTTGCTTACAGAAGCTGCCTCTCCCTTAACCCTTATTACATTCTTGGCAGGACTAGACTTCCTTTCTCAGGAACTTCTCTGGAGGTTTTCCACCCTCCTTTGCTGGTATTTTGCTTGCTTGTGTGGAGTAGCCATTCAAAGTTACAATGGCACTGAAAAATATGACTTATGACCATTTTTCACACTTTCAACTGTTGCAGCATCCCCACAGTCATGAGAGGCCAGGGGAGGAGATGCGTGCCTCGAGGTGAGTGATATTGTGTTGGCCATGCCCAGCCAATAACATGACCATCAAGTCATGTCCACCCAGTCACATGACCACCAAGCCACACCCACTACCTAAGCCCACAGAACTGGTTGTTAAAATTTTGAATCCCACCCCTGCTTAAAACCCTGTAATGAATCTTGTGGTCCTCCTAACCAGCCATGCTATTTATGTATCATTAAACTTCCACTTCTGCCACCAAATTACATTTCCCATATATGTTCATAATTAGCACTTGAGAAACTTCTGTTATTCAGGGACTCTTTTTAGTCCTGTGGAAGCCTGAGTTTTAAAGATTTTAGAAAATATCTGGAATCTCTTCTCATCAGACACAATTTTTGCTTTTCATCAAGCTAAAATTTTTACAAATGGCAAAAATCTAGTTCCAAAAGTAGATGAAAAATCCAGTTGTGATTTTTATCTAGAGGACAAGCTTATGTGTGTTACTTGGTCATCTGAACAATGGAATTTTATTTAAATAAAAGTTTTTCCAGCGTTAATTTTCCACTGAATTATAATGATCACAAATGACATTTTTACTGAGTTCCCAGATTTCCTCATATGAAAATTACAGGTTCCCATTTTGTTAGAGTAACTTGATTTCCTAAATATGTATTAGATACTGTAAACATGCCTACCTGATCAGCTAACTAATTCACAAATACAACATATACCATGTTCAGATGGATTTTATTTTAAGAATATTCATTCTCCCACACTGATAAATGGAAAAAGAAGTAGTGTATACTGGCTTATTATCTAAATTTCTAAAAAATAGTTATAGGAAACAGTGAAATATACAGAAGGTATTTCATGGCCATGTATTTATTAAAATTTGTAAATCAAATATATTCTCATGTTGAATCTTGCAGTCAGCCTTGTTTACAATGATTGAATGTTGAGCAAAAAGCAACAGTGGATGACATGGCTTAAGAAATTGATTGCTTACTTGAAAATTTAAGCCTTGATCTCATATTTTATTACATTGCTCAATAAAAGTTATTGACATAAACAACATTTACTGATTTAACAAACAATACATATGTCTTATAAATGGTTGCCAAGCCGGCTAATATTAATGAAAAGCATTCCATTAGGAAAATGACTGCAGGGTAAGGCCGCTCACTTCTATGTACATTTTCTTGAGAGTAAGTCCAACTGAACACTGACTTTCTTTTTAAGCATACATAAAATTACTGTATATGATACTATTTCATATTAGTATGTACTAGTATTATTTGATTGCTTATTGAACCCTATGACTATTATTAAGTGGTGTAAATTATGATTCTTGACTCTTGACGAATGTATCTTTTCTTTTGTGTACATTGAGAGCATTTGCACTAAGACAAATTCCTTGTGTGTCTAATCACACCTGGCCAATAAAGAATTCTATTCTATTCTATTATGATTTTAGCTTTGAAAATTCATCTAAAATGTGACCTTTTCCTTTCACTTCCTTTGTCTTCTCATTATTAAATGGTTTGAAAATATGCTTTATCATTCCTTAAGAGTTCATATATTTTAGGCATTCAGAAAACCAACTAAAACTAGAATTAGCATTCTAGACGAAAGGGCATAAACATCGACATATAGTAGTAGATGGTTCCTCATTCATACTACAATTATACAGGTTTGAATAGAAACCTATAGACACAACCACCATCTCCAGTTGTATTTCACATATCAATTAAATTCATAGAGATATTTGATACCTGCTGATTTCACATTAAGAAATAAAGTGCTTAATTGTAGTTGGACCTCCTCTGTCTATCTACCTATCATCCATCTACCTATCATCTATCTATCTATCTATCTATCTATCTATCTATCTATCTATCTATCTATCTATCTATCTATCTATCTATCTATCTATCATATAACAACCATCATGTTTAGAATCATTCAATAAGGTTTGAATTATTCAGTGTTTCTGCTATTTAATGCTCACAGTGCATTTGATTTCAAAATCTTCCCCTCCTTCTTTGCAATGGGTTTTTTCCAAAAGTAAGACCTCTTTGTTGGCCTGCACGTCTTAAAATTGCATGTCAACCCACTCTCGGGCTTAAGTCGGGTTCAACAGCGAGATTTAGCGCCGAGGGGCAGGGCTGTCGGTTCAGCGTCCTTTCCAGTTCTCCTCCACCTGGCATCAGCCGCATCTTACCCGCAGGTAAGTGGGGAGGGGGAGGTCACAGGAGCGGTTCCGCAGGTGGGAAATGCAAGTCCCTTTCCAGCCAGGTTCCCTTGGGGTGACGCTGGAAGCCCTGCGAGGCGAGTCTTGATCGGTACCGGCCCCGTAGAGCTTATGCTGGCAGGTGCCCAATCCAAGGGTTATAAGGATCCCGCGACAACGCGCCTCTGGACCCGTTTTCGTCCCGGAAGTCGAAAGGCCAGCTTTAAGGGGCTCGTGCCAACCTTCGAAAGCCTGAAGAAGAAAAGGAAGAAGAAGCGATCCCGCCTACTGGTAAAGGCAGCCCCTTCAGGACGATTCATGCCTAGGGAGAGTGCGCTCTCTACTGCAAACGCTCCCTCCCTAAACAGCCCGGGATCCAGACCGACATCTCCAGAGCGCCTGTCTTGGTAAACAGCGGGGGCTTGGCGGGGTGGGAGATCCCTCGCTGGGCCCCGAAGCCCGGAGAAAAACGGAGCTGGTTCCCCCTTGGAAACCAGAGTTCCTTCTGCAAGGCAAGTCATCGATCTCCACGAGCAGTGTAGTCGCTGATCTGAACTGATTTTAGTTCTGGTTCGCGATCGGGACCAACACATACACACGCTCCGCTGCTATGGGCAAGCTTTGGACCGAGAAACCCACCGCCAAGCGTGAGCTGCGCGGGCAGAGCCAAACGCTCCCTCGCGGGCAGGTGTCGGAGCGACGGGGTCTCCGATGGGAGCGCTTTCTCCGGGGTAGGTTGCTGGAACTCTGCTTTCGGACGGCGCGGTAGGTGGGTGGGGCCCGTGACAAAAGCAATAGCAATAGCACTTAGATTTATACACCGCATCGCAGTGCTTTTACAGCCCTCTCTAAGAGGTTTTACAGAGTCAGCATATTGCCCCCAACAATTTTGGGTCCTCATTTTACCCGCCTTGGAAGGCTGAGTCAACCTTGGGCCTGGTGGGATTCGAACTGCCAAATTGCAGGCAGGCGGCAGGCAGCAGAAGTAGCCTGCAATACAGCATTCTAAATCTCACATTTTTTTTAACCCTCCTCCCTTCATTAAAGCGCTTCTACCCAGCTCCAAAGCAGGCGCCAATTGCTTGGATCGAAAGACGCGGGCGCTTGTCCCGCATAGTTTGGCGAAGCTGGAAAGGCGGGAGGAAAATAATGCGTTGAAGGCGTCCCGCCACGCAGCCCACGATCGGGGAGGGTGGGCGGGTGGGGTAAAGATTTGCTGGCTTTTTGCTAGAGAGAAGAGGAGGGTGGGCGAGGTCCCGGGCATTTCCTTTTCCCTTGGGGATCGGCTGAAATCCCGTTGTAAGCCTGAGGACCGGCAACGCAAGCCTGGTGGCCATCCTATTGAGTTCAATACTGTAGTCTTTTTTGCGGAGCAAGGGTTTACCTTTGACTCCCTCGGTTTCTTACCGTTCCCTGGTCCCGAAAGGGCAATAAAGAAATTGACCTTAAGCAAGGTTAGGCAATGGCATCAAGAAGATGGAGCTATAGACCCGCCTCCCCACACTGGCCGGCTAATTTCTTTTCGTGCGATCTGTTGAGGTTTGTTGGACGGACGGCTGCTGCAAAACGATCTGCCCGCCTCGGGGGTCAGAGGTTTAAAGTTCACTCGTTTTTAATTTTGGATTAAGGAAATTATTTTGCCCTCAGCCTAACTCCTGATTTCTTTCGATAGCGTCCAAGAGGTTCCTTCTGATCAACCTGACCACATTAAAAACAACAACAACAACCCCACCAACAAAGCCTTTCCCCGAGATTTTTGCAGTAGTGCTAATTGTAGGCTTAGGGATGTGATAGCCAAGTTTTCCCGGGTAAAGTACGTTTTTATGCGGAAGCCCAAGTTTGCTTTCACTCAGCAGGTTTGCTTATTTAGCAGGCAGAGGTGCAGAGAGGGAGGGTCATTCAGCTTTGGGAGAACAGAGGGCTTGTCCCATCAGAGGATGGTCAGAGCCTGGGATATACAGACTTCAAGCTGCTCCTTTGGATCTTCTGGTGTGAAATATATAAGGCCCTTTTCTCAGTGGTGTATTAACCATTAAGCAGACTAAGCATGTGCTTAGGGCACCAGGCCCAAAGGGGGCACCACAAAGTTGAGGGGGAAAAAACAATGAAGATTTGTAAAAAAAAAAAAAATCTTGTATGTACAAAGGAGGGGAGGCCCACCAAGATTTGTCAGTGCTTAGGGCACCAGTGAGCCTTATCCACCACTGCCTTTACTGCTACTACTACCGCTACTGCTACAAACCCTCATGCTCCCTAGGTTCGGACTGGCAGAATACAGAGCTACAATCTGAGTATCTTTAATGAGAATATACATCTGCTCACTCAATACTTTCTCTCTCTCTCTCTCTCCCTCCCTCCTTCCCTCCCTCTCTTTCTTTTTTCTCTCTCTCCCTCCCTCCCCTCCTTCCCTCCCTCTTTCTCTTTCTCTCTCTCCCTCCCCTCCTTCCTTCCCTCCCTCCCTCTCTCTTTCTCTCCCTCCCTCCCCTCCTTCCCTCCTTCTCTTTCTTTTTCTCTCTCTCTCTCCCTCCCTTCCCTCCTTCCCTCCCTTTCTCTTTCTCTCTCTCCCTCCCCTCCTTCCTTCCCTCCCTCCCTTTCTCTTTCTCTCCCTCCCTCCCTCCCCCCTCCCTCCTTCCCTCCCTCTCTTTATTTTTCTCTCTCCCTCCCTTCCTTCCCTCCCTCTCTTTCTTTTTTCTCTCTCTCTCCCTCCCCTCCTTCCCTCCCTCCCTCCCTCTTTCTCTCTCTTCCTCCCCTCCCTCTCTTTCTCTCTCTATCTCCCTCCCCTCCTTCCCTCCCTCCCTCCCCTCCTTCCCTCCCTCTCTCTTTCTCTCTGTTTTGCTTTAATCAAAGGCCCTTCTCCATTACTGAAGTCAAGCACTCTCCATCCAGCCACAAAACAATGCCAACATCCAATTTGCTGTCCTCGCTGTCAATCTTGAACCTGCCTTTATTGCCTCTGTTTCAAGCCACAGCCAAATGGCATGCCCTAATTTGTGAACATGCCAAGCATTATAAGCACATTAACTGGTTGGAGGTTGGTTCCCCCCCACCCCCTGGCTTCACTGCACTTCCTTCAGCAACTATTCATCCGGGTGACACAGCAGGAGAATTTTGTCTATCTTTTTGTAGGCTATTTGTTCCCCTTGGGAAATGCCACTTTGGGCATTAAAGTAATAAGTTAAAGTAATAAGAAATAAAGAAGGGAGGAAAAAATCAGAGCAGAGATAGGCTCAAACCGAAGGGAGAAAGAACCACCCTGATTGTGACTTTTGAGAAACCACTCCTTTCCCTCCATGGAAAAGTAATTGAAACTGATAAATACAGGGAAACTGGCAAATAAACAACAGGGATTGTTATATCTGGATAGTATAATGAGGAAACGTTGGATAGCTGCATGTTAAGGTAAAACTACATCAGAATACTATTAAAGTGGAGGAAAACACCGTCTATTTTTTCACCAAATAAAAACCTCGAGACCCAGAAAAAAGTTGGTGTCACAAGAAAGGAAGGAGACAGATATGAAAAATGGCAAATTATAATTGTGCCAATCTTAAATGAAGAAGACAAGCGGAGTGTAGAAACAGAGGAAGAGGGGAAGACATGGATGCTTTGCAGAGTGCAATCCTAAACCCAGGCCAGCCAAAGCGGGTCTGTTGAAACCCAGAAACCAACCTGCTCCCATTGCACCACTCTAGCCTGCCATTTTTAATTCATTCACAGTGGGGGACAAAAGGGGATTTTTGGCTTTGGAATGCAAACAGGGGGAAAAAAATCATTTCCATCAGTACTTAGTATAGTCAACGTCTTCCCAGATTGTGAATCTAGCTTGGATTCTGGTGAGACGTTTTCGATTCGTTTATTTATTTGTTTCAGTGTAAATGGATGGGTTGCTGGAGAGGAGAAACGGGAAGTGTGCATGTCACAAAGGGAAGATAGCATTGCTACAACGTAGTCCACCAATGCTCCAGCCAGGGCATCTCACTACTTTCTTCAATGACTTATTGGAATACTAATAGTTGCTCAGGCTGAACCCAGAAAGGGGGGGGGGGGTTCATCCTGAAGGCCTAACTCCAGGTTCTTCCACTAAACCAGGGGTCTCCAACCTTGGCAACTTTAAGACTTGTGGAATTCTGGGAGTTGAACTCCGTAAGTCTTAAAGTTGCCAAGGTTGGAGACCCCTGCACTAAACTAGATTGAAGAGGCAGTGCCAGCTACCTATCTCCCCTCTGTTCCTGCCCTCCCCTCCCTTCCCCTCCCAGTCTGATTTTTTTAGCCAGGCCGCCAAAAGGGCCTGTTTTCTCCAACCAGAAGAAAAAGAAAGCAGGAAAAGCAATTGCTCCGTTGGGAAACGACACCAAGCCTTCCATCTCTGGGGTAAATTATTATTCCCTCCCGTTTCCGTCTTCAAGCGGTCAATGTCCTGAACCAAATAAAGGACCGGCTTCATTCCCTTCATTTTAAACTAAGGTCGCCGGGGGAGAAAAAAAAAAAGAATATTTCGGTTTAAGTGAAGGCAAACTCGGGCCACGGGTCACGCACGGCTAGGGACTGTCGTTCCAGACGTACCGTTTGTATTCCGTTGAACACCTTGCAGGTAAAGAGAAGGGAAGCGGGGATGGGGAATTAAGAACCTCAAGAAGCCGCTTGCCTAGAAATGGCCTCCGAGCCAAGTAAAGAAGCCTCGTCCCCTTTTTGGCCTTGGGGAACGGCGATGGGCTGCAAAACGCCGGATCTTCTGCGTGCTCGGCAGTGAACTGATTCGCTCCAGGCAGAGCTAGCTTCTTCCAAACCCTTAGGATCGCCGTCACTCGGAATTCTAAGCCTGTGTTACAAGCTCGGTCCTTCAGCTCGACGGGCCCAGTGGCCCAGCTCTTTCCTCCCCTCCCCTGTCCCCTCCCTTCGTGGTTCTCCTGAATAGCAAGCAAGCCCCTTTGGCTCCAAGGAAGATCTAAGGCACGGTTCCCTCCCGTCTCTCTCTCTCCTACTACCAGCATCAAATGTCCTGATTTGCAATTCGCAGGTCGATTCGGATCTCTAATTCCCCAATTCGAACTAACTTCTCCGATCTTGTTTACAACCTGGTAAAATATTTCCACCCTCCTTCCCCCCTCCCCTCCAAATAAGATTTTATTGCGCTGCTGGTACAACTCCACTGGTGTCTCAGTGCAATCTGGGTTGTTCCGGGAAATGAGGAGGGTTGCTAAGAAGTTGCGGGATCAGAGAACCTAATCAAAGTCTGGCCTAATTAAACTGGATGGGGGACTACCAGGGAATTCTAGGATCACGGACTAGACACAATGGCCAAGCCCCTTCATATTGTTGACACCAAAGCAAGGAGCTGATCGGAAGTCCAGCTCGACTGGAGTGTGAGCCTGCGTGTATTTTTCTGTTTTCGGAAACTGGCATTAATTAGTTACCTTCTTCCTGTCTTCAGCAACCACTACTAGGAGACATCTAAGGCAGAGGTCTCCCAACTTGGCAACTTTAAGACTTGTGGACTTCAACTCCCAGAATTATGCTGGGAGGGATTCTGAGGGATTCTGGGAGTTGAAGTCCACAAGTCCTAAAGTTGCCAAGTTTGGGGACCTCCAGATCTAAGGTCTCCGTGCGCAAATCTGTTCAATCTGCGAGGCCCCTGGTGCATTCAACGTGCTGCCCTTTAAACTAAGGTGTATCTTTTCTGTGCTCTTCCTTTCCCTCAATTCATCCCAAATTCGTGAGTTCCCAGGATTCTAGACATAGGAGTGCAGCTGAAAGGAAGTCCAGGCAGAAGTGCTAGAGAAAGATCTTTGCAGGCGCTTGACAAACATCTCCGAGCTGGCGGCTAAGTTTTTTCCACTCCTCCGTCGGAGGTCTAAAAATACCTGCAAGATAAGAGAATCTCTCAAGATTCTCCTTCTCTCAAAGAAAAGCTTTACTCCAGAGCCGCCACCTTCACTGGCCCATCCGACTCAGATGGAAGAATCCTGACGTTCATAGGGCACTTTTACTCTGATTGCCGAGTTTGAGGTATTGGTTTAGCCAAGATAAATGAACGGAATGGTCTGCCTTCGCTACGGGCACCATCTGGGAAAAGCTCCTTTGGGGTTTTAACAACACTTTACAAGTTCAGCCTTAATGTAGAGCTGCTAACTCTTTAACTGATCTGGTTAAGCAGGTTTGAGACCTTAGCACAGATCAGGGGTCTCCAAACTTGGCAACTTTAAGACTTGTGGACTTCAACTCCCAGGATTCCTCACCCAGCATAATTCTGGGAGTTGAAGTCCACAAATCTTAAAGTTGCCAGGTTTGGAGACCCCTGCCTCCGATGTCTCCTAGTGGTTGCTGAAGATAGGAAGAAGGTGCTAATTAATGCAAGTTTCAGGAAAATACACGCAGACTCACATTCCAGTCGCGAATTAGCTCCTTGCTTTGGTGTCAGCAATATGAAGGGGCTTGGCCACTGTCTCTAGTCCGTGATCCTTGAATTCCCTGGTGGTCCCCCATCCAATTTAATCAGGCCAGACTTTGATTAGGTTCTCTGACCACACAACTTCTTAGTAAACCTCCACCCCATTTCCCAGACAACCCAGATTGCACTGAGACACCAGTGGAGTTGTACCGGCAGCGCAATAAAAACTCATTTTGGGGAGAGAAAAAAAAGGAGGGCGGAAATATTTTATCAGTCCACAAGCCTTAAAGTTGCCACGTTTGGAGACCCCTGGTATAGAACCTCAGACTGCCCCCTCCCCCGCTAACTCTCTTGATTGACTTGTTTCTCCCCTGAGGTTGCTTGGGATAAAGCCTAAAATCTTGCGTTACTCCCATAACTATATCTTATGTACAGTATGTGATTCAACGCATCCTCCTTGGGCAGCAATGCGCTTTCAAAAACATTGGCTGTGTTCATACAACCTGTTAAAAACATAGCATTTGATTAGATCTCTGCCCCCCCTCCCCCATCCCACCAATATAATGTTGCTTTAACTTGATGGTCAGATTAATCACAAGCTAAGATTTAACCTAATTCGAATTCACCCAGAGGGTGTATTTTGAAATAAATCTGTATAGGATTACGTTGAAAGAGTAACCTAGTTGATTCGGAAGAAGTTTTAATGCTCCAGTTCAACGTTGCATCTTATTTAGTGGAAAGTGGGGTGGGTGGGTGTTAAACGAGGAGTTTAGTAGGGCCTTCGCGATAACAATAGTAGACCAAGAGTGTGGATGTAAACAACTCGGAACGAATGGATTAACTTTCGAGGAAACGCGTTTAGAACCTGAATTACACTTTCGTGTTTTTAAACTGCAGAACCATTTTTTTAGGCAAAAGAGAGGCGAAATCGCTAAGAGGGTAAAAATATTGCTGTCTTTGACGAAGTGGTTTTTTTTTTTTTTTTTTCACTAGACCAAGGTTGAAATACGTACATGATCTTGCCCAAAGAGAATCCATTTTTTTAATATAATTATTTCGCATTTCACCCAATGGAAGAAACCATTTTGCCATCGGCCATTTAGGAAACAAGCGAGGGGAGGACACTGAAACGTTTGTTCTCCGACTGTTTTTCTCACGCTTGTTCGCTGATCCGAAAACGTATTTATTTGATAAACGAATTGGTCCTCGGTCAGCAGCGTCCTACTGCCGAGTCATTGAGGCGCGCACGCCTCGATACACGGAACTGCGCAGTCCTGGACGCGTCTCCCCAAACATCAGTAATCAAATGAGATCAAATGAACTTACTTCCAAGCCTAAGGGAGCCCCGCGAACGTGGCCGAAATAATTCTGCCGGAATCCATTGGTCGCGCTAGCTTTAAATATGGAACTGTCAAGATTTTGCTTAACATCCTAACTAGAAAGAATGGGATTATCCGTTCCTTTTCAGAGACCGGCTTAAAACAAAACAAACAACAAACAAAAAATGACAGGGCATAGATCAAGAAAGATGCAAAGAAATTCCCACATAAGAAAATTTTCATCCGAATGGGAGGAAACTGGCTACTTAAAAAGTATCCCACCCAGAAACGTTTTTAAAAAAAGAAAAGAAAAACCAGCTTCGGGGAATACAGCTGCTGCCCTTTCCTCTCCTCCCACACGGCCAGTTCACGCCTTTATTTATCGCTTCCCCGATACACGCAAGGGAGCGGCACGCGTAGCATATGGTAAAAAGAGGCTTTGGGAAAAGCTGGTTAAATTTAGCGGTAGTACATGGGAGACAGATGGGGAAGAGGAAAATTCTGCCAAAAAAAAAAAGAGTGATTCAAGGGAAACGGCCTACCTTCTGATACTGTCAACCCAAACAACCTCGGGTTGTTGTTTTTTAAAAAAACTGCAAATAATTGCTCCTAAACTGCCTGGGTTGGAAATCCCTTGCCGGCAACTTCGTTGGGTTCAGAGGAAAAGCGTTTGGGTGGAGGGAAGCAGGTTTCGCCGGCTGAGCGAATCAAGGCACCCCTAAGAATTTTCAAGGCTACCCAGTAAGATAAAGGCAAAGCAATGTGAGCCAGTCTCGCATCATTGATAGCAGCATCCGTTTACCTTTCAGCAAATCTAGCTGAGGGGGGGTTTGAGAGGTGGAATCGGACCCTTCAAAATGCCTGTGGATCTTTTTGGGATGCCCGAGGCCTGGAGGGGAATTTTGCCAGCTCAAGTCTCTGCTCGCGCGTCCTAAGTAGCGGGTCTTCTACAACTCCGCGGCGCTTTCTCCGAAGCGAAGTTAGCCGGGGACAGCAAGCCAGATGGAAGCCTCTCCAAGCAGCTTCGGCCAGTGGCCAGACTCGCAGAATTGTCGGAATTCAGCAGGCGGGGTTGAGCTTGGCGAAGTTGAACACCGTTCCTTTGCGGGGGGGGCTTTCTGCCCAGGTTTCGGCCTCCCGGATTTCCCTTTCCGAAACCCAGACGGTCCAGTAACAGTTCGCCCGAGGGGGTGGACCTCAAAGCACCTCCCAACGACGTCGGGGAAGCAGGAGAACGACCCGAAGCTCTGCCTGTCAATCTCGGGCGGGGCGGGGCGGGGCTTCTGAGTCCCGCGGGGCAGGCGGCGGAGGGGACCCGGGGGCTCCCCACAATGCCTGCGAATGGGGGTCCCGGATCAACCTGAGGAGCACCGCCCCAAAGAACGGCGCGTCATCGCAAGGAGCCCCTCCGCCAGAGGAGGACTCCTTTTGTCTCCCGACTGCTCGCAACCCATATAAAAGCCCCTCGCCTTCGGTGGCGAGCTTAGATCAAGCCTAGGCGCGTCCGGCCGTCGGTCGGGTCTCCCGGAGAGGGAAAGGGGAGAGAGGGGAGGGAGGGCTGCAGCATCCCCCGGCCGGCCGGCCCCCTTTTTTCGGACTCCTCATATTTTCCTGGACAGAGGCGTTCAAGTCCACTGCGGCGGTTGCCTTGGGTGGCTCTGCTCCTTCCCCGAGTAGGGAAGCCTCTCCCGCCCCCCTCCTCGCCTTCCTTTTCCCCAGCCCAGACCATGAATTCTGACTCCAGCTCCGTCTCCAGCAGAGCTTCCTCGCCGGACATGGAAGAGATGTACCTGAGAGACCATCACCATCACCATCACCACCACCACCACCATTCGGTGTCTTCCACCCAGAACGAAGTGGGCCAGAAGGGCTCGGGCGAAAGCCTTTCCCGGAGTGGCGCCAAAGGGTCGGCGGGCGAGAGCAGCAAGTACAAAATCAAGAAGCAGCTCTCCGAGCAGGACCTCCAGCAACTGCGGCTGAAGATCAACGGGCGGGAGCGCAAGCGCATGCACGACCTCAACCTGGCCATGGACGGCCTCCGCGAGGTGATGCCCTACGCCCACGGGCCGTCGGTGCGGAAGCTCTCCAAGATCGCCACGCTCCTCCTGGCCCGCAACTACATCCTGATGCTCACCAGCTCGCTGGAAGAGATGAAGAGGCTGGTGGGAGAGATTTACGGCGGCCACCACGCAGCCTTCCACTGCGGGACTGTGGCCCACGCCGCCGGACACCCGGCCCACGCCGCCGGCGCCGTTCACCCCATCCTGGGCGCCGCCCTGGCGCCTCCCAGCAGCGCTTCCCTGCCCGGCCTCGGCGCACTCCGGCCGCCCCATTCCTTGCTCAAGACGCCGCCCGCCCCGCCCGCCCTTCAGCTCACCGGAGGCGGCGGAGGAGGAGGCGGAGGCTTCCAGCACTGGGCCGGCCTGCCTTGCCCCTGCAGCATCTGCCAGGTGCCCCCGGCCCCGCATCTGGCCGCCCTTCCCACCCCCACGACCGGCCTGGCCCGCCTCTCCACGGAAGCCAAGGACTTGCTTAAGTAAGCGGCCGGCAAGGCGGAACTGGACAGGTCCGGCGCCCAAGAAGACCAGCCGGGCCCTTTGCCGATTGGGAGTGGTGAGCGGAATCCGAGAAGCTCAATCCTCCGTCCCCGGGGTGTGGGGTGGGTAGGTGGGGTGGGGATCTCGTCTGCATGCCTCGTCGTCTCCTCTTCCCCAAACTGCCCTCCGTCCTCTTCTCGCCCCGCTTCCCCGCCTTCCTCCCGGTCGGCTTCGTCCCCAGAAGTCCGTTCGGGCTGGCATCCAGCCTCCAGGGGGAAGAGCGGGAGCCGAACAAGGACTTTGCCAAGGTAACGGTTGGACTGGATGGGTGGGGGGGAATTCGCCTTTTATTTTCCCGGGAAGTTAGCCTACCGCCCCTTTGGCTCAACCAGACCGGGTTGGGACGAGCACAGGCGGGGAAAAGGGAGAGAGAGAGAGACAGGACCCAGTCCGGAAGCCGCCCGTCAAGAATGGCTGGCTGGGAGAGAAGAAACTCAATTGCTTTCTCTGCCTCTCGGACTTGAACTTGTTCGCAGCTGTAAAAGTCGCGGGCGGACGCTTTTGCGGCGCTCTTCTCCATCAATTTGGGTGGGCGAAGTTTTCCAAGGGTTTTTTTTTTTTCCTCCCCTGGATGTGAATTTCTTTCCCACGTCGGGGTGTGGGGAGGTGGGGGAGAGAGGGGTCACACGCCTTATCTACTCAAAGGCTTTGAACCACTGCAAAGTTTCCCGGAAGTCACTCTCAACGGAGTAGCGTTGGGAGGCTTACTTCGAAGGAAGCGGGTAGGTACCCTAGAGTTGGCCCACTGGCCCACTCTAACAAGTTGCAGCGTCGGAGGGGCGGTGTGTGTGTGTGTGGGGGAGATTTAATTCCAAGAAAGTTAGCCAAAGCTCAGCCTGTTTGTTGCGCCTGTTTCAACGGAGAGAAGCCTAATTGGAGCTGTTCGGCTCTGTGGTTGATTGACATTCACGATCAATTTAATTGCTTTCGGGACTCCCAAGAGTTTCTGGGCAGCAAACGCGCCGACCTGAGCAAATTGGGGGGGTGCGGGGTAGAAACAGCTTTGAAAAATAAGAGCGGGTAAAATATTTCCTTCCTGGGCAAAACATTTAGCCAAGTATGGGGGGGTGTTGGGGGGAGGTGGGTGAGTGGGTGTCTTTTTATTCTCCTTCGTTGCCCCTGATGCCTGTACCCGCTTTCGGCGAGGAGTTCTGGAGCGCTCGTAACTTGCACTCTCTTTTGTGACGTTTGATCTGAATGAAGGGTTTTTGCAGCTCAGCCGAACCTGTAGCAACCGGTTTGGGGGCCGAACCTGGTTACCTGACGGTGCTGCGGTCGGTCGAAAACTCTGAACTCGCTTGATTTCTCGCCCCTCATCTGGGCCGCTCGTTCCCAGAGAAAAGTTTCTTTCTCCCGAACTGCCGCTGGGGTAGTTTTTCTCGGAACAAGGAAAGTGGATGGAAAAACTAAGAGAAACAAAACATTTTCCTGCGTTCGGAAAAGAAACCACGCGCCACAACCGCACGTGAAAGGACTAGGCGAGCGCCATCGCATCTGCCTGGACATCTTCTGCGCCCGCGAGCATCTCCCCTGTTTTCCTCAGTAAACGGACTCCCCCCACCCATCTCGATCTCCCCTTTCCTCCCCCCCCCCCGTTCCTTTTCACCCTCTGCATGCAAGCTCGGATTGGAAAGTCTCCGGTTGTCCTTAATTTCTTCTTCTGGGCGCTTGCTTGAAACTATTTTGTTAAGGGCCTCACAGACGATGATGGTGTCTTTATTTTTTATATATTCCTGAGAACTATCGATATATTTATTATGACCGAACCAGTGTTTCTGGATGAAATTTCAAATTAAAACAACAACAAACAAAAAGCAAAGACACACGGGTGTTGAAGTTTGGAGTATCTTTTCCTCCTCCTCTCCTCTTTTTCTTGACCTGAAATAACTTGTGGGGGGGGGGGACGAGTTGATATGGATTGGCGTGAGAGAACCAGTGAAAAACAAGTGGGGGTGGGGAGCGGGAAAAAAAGACTTTCAAGGGTTCTAAAATCAGTTTTCTTGTTTCTGAGTGAATATGGGAAAGATTAGATTACCTAACCCAGGGGTCTCCAACCTTGGCAACTTTAAGACTTGTGGACTTGCGAAGCTGGCTGGGGAATCCTGGGAATTGAAGTCCACAAGTCTTAAAGTTGACGAGGTTGGAGACCTCTGACCTAACCGATTGGTTGGGTTCATTATGGATGAAGAAAGTTGGGGTTCGAAAGGGCGCTTACTTAAAAGCAGTATCCGTTAAATTTTACCTTTAAAAAGATGCACAGATGTTTCCATCTTTCAAACAATCAAATCTTTTTTTTAAAAAAAAACTGTAATATATTGCAATTTTTTTCAGCTGAATCCAGGAACCCGAAAATTGCAGGTTTAGAAATGAGCAATAAAACTACTAACCGCCCCACACCCATGCATTAGGTAAGCCAAATTATTTGAAGTCTTTCCTTTTGAAAACACGAATTAAATTCCTAATATCCATAAAATGACTTCAGCGCCTCTGCACAATGGTCAGGCTTGCTTAAAAACAAAACCAAACAAACGCCCTGGAGCAAAAGGAAAGTCATAAATCTCTGGCTATCCAAAAGAGAAAGAAAGAAAGAAAGAAAAGGCTGTGGCAAAAAGCAGTTCATTCAAAATAGTGCATTCGGAACTGTCTTTGCTAAATGTAAATCTTGAATCCTTGTATTGGTAATATTAACTTAAATACCTAAACCTATTTCAATATTTCTAGTCTTTACACTACGAATCTCTTCAAAAGAAGTAAAAAAAAATACAAAAAATATAAACCACCCAAAAGCTACATTCTGCGAGGTCATTCTAATTTAGATTTAGCTCTCTGGAGGTTCTCTGAAATACTCCTTGCCTTTTTCCCATTTCTCCAGGAATAGTTTGCCCTTTTCAATAACACTGCGTTGTTGTTGTTGTTGTTGGTGGTGACTGTTGAAGTTACAACTCTGAACAGGAAGGGTTGAAAACCAAAAAATCCTGAGAATGGAAATTAGTTGCTGGGTTCCTGTCACCAATTGAAGCGCCCGAGCCTCTTCTACTGCCCCCAAAGTCCGCTGCCATTCTGCAGAAAACTTCGCTTCCCCCCCAAACACTCCAACCCCCCTTCCATGTTTTGCTAAGGAGAACTTACTCTGAATTCCCATTTGCTTTTGTTGTTTGCCCATGGAAATGCAGCAAAGCAAAACGAGGAACTCCTAATCCTTGGAAATGGTGTACACACTTAATTGTGTAAACTAATTTTAGAAGCTTGTATTCTGGGTTAATCCTTGAGGGGTCCCCCACCCACCGAGAAAAGTAAGAGGTAAGAAACTTAGAATTCGGTTAAGGTAATGTACAAATATACCATTAGAGGTTTTTCAAGCTGGAATTACTGAAACTATAAGAAAAGAAAAGAGGGGAGGGGTATTTGTTTATTAGACGGGGGCTCTGCGATCAACTGTTCGCTGCTTGGATTGTGAGTCCTGCAAGCGTCCGATTCTACCCGAAGATACAAGTCTGTAAGTATGTAAAAGGGAGGGCTAAACCAATTGGGTCCGTTTCCAAGCATTTTCCAGGACAAAAATATTAAAGGCATAGTGTTGACAAGATGGCAAGGTTAGACATGACAAAAAGAAAGAGAGAAACGTTGACTTCCACATATCTCCACTAGAAGGATTGAAATAGATATGTCTTTTGATTATCAAACGCTTCCATTTGCAGGAAGTGAAACTAAGCAATTAATTTGGACCGTGGGTTGCACTGGAGAAAATATCCTTTTCTTTCTCCTTCATCTCCTCTATCACACCTCCTTTCCAAAGAAAAAGAAAGAAAACAAAAGGACAGAAAGAGAAAAAGAGAGGAACCCGAATCATAGGATGACGTGATTAATACGCCTGTCTTTGTGTGTTTATGGAGGGAAAAAAAATACTCACTGGTCGTCTTCCGTGGGATTTATTTCCTGTTTAGAAGCAGCTAATTTGATGGTTATGCTTCAATGGTTATTCCTTTATGTACATACTGCCCTATGGTTCCTCACTAGCTCACTTCGAAAGGCTGGCCACAAATACCCATAAATACGTTTGGAGATGGCTTTCACTTCCTTGGCGTTCACTGCAAGGGGGAAAAAACAGCTAAGTTTTACCCGCTCGCGACAGCGCCTCCTTCCTTTCTGCAGACTGAACAGCGGCTGGGGCGCACCGAGGAGTCCTGATCCAAACTACAACGTGTGTACCAGTCAACTAATGTATGTAGGGACTTTGTGTGCCTGAATAAAAGGGGAGGGGGGGAGAGGGAGGTTTTGTGTGGGTGGGTGGGTGGGAGTGAGGGAGAGGTAGGAAGAGGGGAGGAAGATGGTTTAATGGGTAGTTGGAGGCAGGAGAGTGTTTATTTATTTATTTGTTTGCTAGTCTAACTACAGATTCCAGAACTTTTCAATTGAATGAAAAACTGCTACCTACTGCATCATAGAGAGTATCTTAACTTACTGCGTCTTTGTATGGTTTGCCAAATTGCACAGTGGCAGATAGGACAGCACTCCAAAGGGTTAATGACATTGCCCAGGGGGTCATTGGTTGCCATCTCCCCTCTTTGGAAGAGCTTTATAGCTCCCAATGCCTTAAGAAAGTTCAAAACATTCTCAAAGATCCATCTCATCCTGGGCACCTTTTTTTTTTGAACTATTATCATCTGGCAGACGGTACAGGATAATAAAAACAAGGGCAAATAGGCTGAAAAACAGCTTCTATCTCAGGGCAGTAAGTCTGTTGAATTCTCCTGTATAGTGCAATATTAATGCAATATCAGGGGGTTTTCAATTCAATGTGTGGAGTGTGGAGAATGTGTGTTTGTGTTTATTTTCATGGTCATGGTGATGTGCACTGAAGAAGGTGTTTGATTTCGTTGTACCAGGTGCAACGACCATAAAGTAAACTAACTAACTTGGAGTTGATGGGAACCACTGTCCCAATACGAAGACAAGGTTTTCTACATTAACAGTTTTATCAGATAGTTAAATTAAGAATACGTCTACATTTTGAGGGAGGAGACTGACAAATGATTTCAGAATATCTACGTAAGGCATTAGATGACAATAAGAGGGAGAGAGAAAGAAAGAATTTCCGGGAAGGTGATGCAAGGACCGAGAAATGTGGATTGGAAAGTTCCTGTTCCCCTTTGCTTTCTGCCGCATCTCCAAAAGTCTAATCTCCAAACGCTTCGGCTCGTCCTCTTAGATGCTTCCCAGCTTCGATCATTTATTTATTTATTATTTATTTATTTATTTATTTATTTGTCAATTGCTTACAGGATAATAGGTATAAGTAAAACATAGTTATGAATACATGGATACATATAAGAAAAATAAAATATAAAAGAAACAATAGGACAGGGACGGTAGGCGCGTTGGTGGGCTTATGCACGCCCCCTACAGGCCTCTTAGGAAAGGGATGAGGTCTTAGAGAGGTGTCTCTCTTCTCCCGGAGCGCGAGAGTTATTTTGCCCAAAGAGATTTATTCTCGGGTTAAATGAGACTAAAGTTTCAGCCCAGAGCTAGTGCACCGCAGTAAACGCAGCGCAGAAATCACAAGGAAAAAGATTTGCAGTGAAATGCAGGAAAGGCGAAGATGATGGATCGCTTCGGTATCCGAGGCCGGAGGCGTGGGGTTTGCATCTCAGCAACTAACCCGGGCTTCTCAGGAGACGCACGGCGGGTTTCAGTTTCAGTCCCCCTCCGAGTATACAAGCAACAGGAAAATAACCTTTTGTTAGCTGTGAGGGAAGAAGAAAAAAAGACACGCCTCAGTCCCCACCCCTACTCCAATTTCAGGGTCAAGCACTGGTTTCCAGAGGGTCATTACGCAGATCAGAATCGGGGTCCGAAAGGGAGAAAGGAGGTTGATGCCACGGGATTATTATTTTTTCTGGCCCCGAGGTTTGTTGTGGACGGAAAAAGCAACAAGTGACGCCAAACCAAAATGTGGCTCCATTACGGAGACCGACCTCTGCTGTTTGAGACCGCGGTTCATTTCCCAAATCATGCCCCAATTAATTTGGATCGCTTGTCCAACTAATAAGAATAATAGTTAATAATGCCTCCCCAAGCACAGGTGGGTTTTTTGTTTGTTTGCTTGTTTTGGGGGGAGGGGTGTCTTCTTTTTGCATTTCTCCTAATTTCTAGTTATGTAGCAATTTATAAAAGACAGCTAAAGCAGGACTCTCCAACCTTGGCAACTTGAAGCCTGGCGGTCTTCAACTCCCAGAATTCCCCAGCCAACTCCCAGAATTCTGGGAGTTAAAGTCCGCCAGGCTTCAAGCTGCCAAGGTTGGAGATCCCTGAGTTAAGGGCATCCGGCTTGCATTGGATGGATCGCTCAGATAAAGTGACTTTCGCTGCAGAGTCCTTCCAAGAGTACGTCCCTCCAGCCTGACACCCCTCCCTCCCCCCACCCGACGTCCGGACCCGCCAGCAAACCGTGTTTGCTGCTTGTCTGGCCTGACTACCAATAGGAATCCTCTCGCCGGCTTATTGATCCCTGCTTCCAATCATAGTCGCGTTGTAAAAGAGGGAGCCACGCGGATCTGTGAGGAATTGGACTGGGCGTGGCGGGGGAGAAGGTCTCCGAAGCACAGCCGGGGCATCTTTCAGCTCCCCGCCCCCTCACCTTCCTTGCCTGGGCTTCCTTGTACAAAGAGCCAGCCCTGATGTGATGTTTTAGTCAAGATCCCCAGCGCCCCGGAACCGGCACTCAGACTTATTCGCCTTTGCTTTCCAGACGATGTTAACTAGGACTGAGAGCCACGTCGGTCTACTGATAGAGGCATGAGAGGCTAGAAACCGGGAGGTCGTGAGTTACCTGGTCCAGCCTCAGGCATTGAAAGCCAGTTGGGAGACTTCGGGCCAACCACCGCCTCTCAATCTAACTCACCTCACAGGGTTGTTGTAGGGAAAATAGGAGGAGGAAAGAGTGTCAGGTATGTTTGCACCCCTTTCCCTCGATTTCCTTCCCAAAAACTGGGAGGGCGACACTCCCCTGATGTGGTGGAAGTGAACGTGATCTTTCCAGTGAATTATTTTTCAATTTGCGAAGTAAAATCCAGTTACAATTCACCCATGTTGAGCTATCCAGTGCCTGGACATTTTTTTTAAGGTGAGGTTTTAGACATGTAAGCTTTCTGCTTCGTTAAGTGATGTGTGTGTGTGTGGCCGGGGCCAGGGAGGCCTCACAGGAAAAGCCTGGGCACAACCAAAAGATTAGAGTGGAAGTGCCTCATATCAAACCCTTCCACTATGATGCGCCAGATCAAGAATCTAGCATATTCATGACTCTCAAACTCACTGGCCAGCTTTGGAGGGGGGGGGGACATTTCAACAGACAGGAGCCAGGAGCCCTTAAGTAAGCAGGTCACTACTACCTCATCTGTCTGAAGAAGAGGACAGATTTGAGGCAAAGAGCATCCTCCCCAAGCGCCAGGATATTATGCAACCACTAACCGATTTCAGAGAAAGCAGGCCATAATTCTATTGGTGAGGTCAACTGAGCTCCAGAGTGAAAGTCTATGGAGATTCTCAGTCATCCAGGTCATGGTTGTCCCAAAGGGGCTTTTTCAAGAAGCAACTGGACTTTCTGGTTTTTCTTGGAAGGCTCTTCCTTCTCCAGAGAGAAAGCCTTGCCCCCATGGCTTTGTTTCTTCCGCTCGCCTGTCTCTTCAGTCCTCTTTTTTCCCCCTTTCTCTTTTTGGCTCGAGAATCTGGGTAAGTCAGAGGGCCTTGCAGGGGGTCTGTTTCCAAACACTCAGATGATCCCACGCTCACCAACTCGGGGCCAAACCTATTGGTCAAAAGCCTGAACTCTTCTCCAGGCTGAAGGTACTATAGATTCAGTCCAGTCAATCTCCACACCTGAGGACTTCCTGCAGTGTTGCTTACAAAGAAGGCAGAGTTGCTTTGCCATTGTCTTCCCTTGTGATCTTTTCTGCTGGTTTTTTCCTGTCAATTCTAAATGTCTTGGTGGTCTCTCATCGGACTTCTAGCAGACAGACCAGCTTAGCCTTTTCAGGGTTAGCAAACATTGCCTATAGGCGGCTTGTCTCCTCCTCTTGGTAAATAAACAACCAAGAGCCTGGCCTTCTTCCTTCGATTTTTTTTTTTTTTTGCTGAAAAGGACTTTCCCACAAGGGTTCAAGTACAGGCAAGTCCTCGACAATTGACCCCAAAATTTATGTTGACAAATTTGTTGAGTGAGTTTTGCCCTGTTTTTTACAACTTTTCTTGCCACATTTGTTAAGTGAAATCAGGACAGTTGTTAGGTGAGTAACAGAGTTATTAAGTGAATCTGGTTTCCCTGTTGACTTTGGCTGTCAAAAGGTTGCAAAAGGGGATCAGATGACACTGCAACCGTCATAAATACGAACCAGCTGTCAAGCACCCGGAAGTAAATCACGTAACCATGGGGACGCTGCGATGGTCATATGTGTGAAAAATGGTCTTATGGTACTTTTTTTTTGTAACTTTCAACGGTCACTAATTGAACTGTTGTAAATCGAGGACTACCTGAGCTGCTAAGTTCCCTGCATTCGGAGATGGTGCCCTCTGCCTGGCTGGGTGGGGTTTTGAGTTGTGTTTACGCTGCAGCCACTAACTCCTCCCCCCCTGAAACCTCGTCCCATTTGGCGAGGGAGGGCAGAGCAAACCTGAGGCGAGGGGAAGCACCTTTATCTCCGACCCCCCAAATCCTGCCCGGCCTTTAATAGAAGGCGGGGAGGAGAGGGGCGCTTTCAACCCACGCCTTCTTTGAGCGAAAGCCATTTTGGCTCCCTGATGGGAATTTCGCCAGAAGGGACTTTCCCTAACAACTTCAAGCGTCCCTCAACCAACGGTCTCCCGTACCTATATATATCGACCAATATGAGGGAGTCTATATATGAGGAAATCTGTATGTCTTCGGCGGGGGGTCAGAACTTCTCAGAATCCGGGTACGGCGGAGGTCTTCTGCTTCCACTGGCCCCTCTCAACCCCAGGCGCTTCTTTTGTGGATCACTCCTGTCCCCGAAGATCCCTCGGAAGCGAGTGCCCCCGCCTCCATTTCCAAGGAACCAGGCTCTCCTCCGCTTTGCATTGGCTTGTATTTTGAAGAACCCTGACAACAACAACCCTCCTCCCTCCCAAATCCCGTGAAGTTTCTCCGAGCCCGCCACGCCGAGCTTTCCCTCCGCCGGGCCTTCTGCGTTGAAAGCCTGTCAACTGCTGGCGGCGCGCGAGTCTCTGAGGCCCGAGTCGTTGCTGCTGATCCACAGACGCGTCGCGGGGTGGGGGTCAGGTTTTTCTGCAGGCTTCCCCGATGATAAATGGCGCGGAACGCAAAGACGGAGAAGTCTCCAAACTTGGCAACTTTAAGACTGGTGGACTTCAACTATGCTGGCTGAGGAATTCTGGGAGTTGAAGTCCACCAGTCTTAAAGTTGCCAAGTTTGGAGACCCCTTGAAGAATCTGGTTCCGAGTTGGCCCTTGAAAGAAAAAGAAAAAAAAATCTCAGGGTACGCCATGTGACTCGCTTCCTGCCAATGAATTTCTCCCACCCAATGAATTTCTCTCTTCAACGAGTTCACATCCGGGGCTTTGGGGAGAACCTGTACTTAAAACCGCAGGGCAAATATTAAAGTATCTCGGTTTAAGACAAGAAACCTATATTGGCGCTGGAGTGGCCTCTTTGTTTTAAAGCGTCCCATTTTCTCCAAAGCAAAGGACAAAGTGTTAAAGGTTTTCCTTAAAACCAGCCACCTCCAATGAATTGTGATATGGTCAAACACTTAACAATCTTTCATTTGCTCTCTCAGTAACTTTTAAAGTCCTCTCTTTGACAGTCTCTGCCCTGTTCAAATGCTTAATGAATTTTCTGGAATTCTACAATACATCGATTCATTAATTAAAGGGATTGGTTCTCACAGTTAAAGTTTAAAATAATTTTGTTTATAGCAATAGCACTTAAATACACAAGTGCTTTACAGCCCTCTCAAAGAGATTTACAGAGTTAGCATATTGCCCCCAACAAGTTCTCGTTTTACCCACCTCCGAAGGATGGAAGGCTGAGTCAACCTTGAGCCTGGTGGGATTCGATTTGCCAAATTGCAGTGGGAGTAGCTTGCAGTACTGCACTCTAACCACTGTGCCACCGAGGTTTATCCTGGTATGCATCACTTGTTTACTTGGTATTATGAAGGGTTTGCAGCTTCAAAACCCAAGAGTAATTTGATTACAATTCCCTTCATTCTCAGCAACCTTTTTTCCTGCCTTGCTCCCAAATTATGATTCTGTTTTTTGAGCTGTGCTTAGTCTACTTTTGGGAAAGGGTTTGTATCTTTTCTCTAACTGGATTCTAAGTTAGGTGAGAAAGGATTTTAGCTTTTAAAAAATAGAGTTTTAATTTTATTTTGTGTTATGCTCTTTTGTTCATGTTTATCTTTGCTTGTGTGTTACAAGAACACAAAAACAAGCCTATTTAGGTTTTTACATACAGCACCTTCAGTGCTCTATGCATAAAAAGACATTGTATACATTAATAAACAATAAAACCAAGATCCTAAATATCATTGTCTGAAAGCTTCCATTATTCAGAAAAATCATTGTTAATTCTGTTCCTAACGGACAAGAAAATAAAAGAGGAAGGGGAGGCCACTGACACTCTATTTATTTTATTGCATATCCTATTCTTAACCTAGGAATTCAAGGCAAGCTACATGTGAAGGAGGTAGGGCTGAAAAGAGTGAGTGGCCAATGTCACCCAAGCATTGTGGACAAAGGTGATTTAAATCTATGTCTCCCAAATGTTCAGACACAATACTACATCATCTGTTTGCTTGTTTCCCGGTTTAATTAATTAACATAGGTTTGGTTAACTTAGCTCTGGTTTGTCAAATTAGTTAGATTTGTCACCCTAGAAACTTATGGAATTAGAATAAATGCTAATTCCCTATGGAATTAGAATACTCAGGCTATGGATACATTTCAACATAAAACTGAAAAAATGAGCCACAAGTCAATGGCACAGATATTGGAATGCTTGGGAGCACCAATGTGCTTGCAGATAGTACCTGCAGATAGTACCAATGTGCTTGCAGATAGTACAGTACCTGTACATGTTATTCTTGAAAAGAGTCTTTTAATTTAAAATGAGAAGTTGGAGGCTGGCATGTAGAAAAGGAGAGAGCAGCCCCCAGTTTCCTATGGATATCCCCCTGACACAGGAGCCCTCTAAGATTCTCTAGAAAATAAAAAACATGACAAACCTTAGCACAGTGTTGCACAAGGAAGCCTGCACATCAGCCTACAAAGAATATGGAATTGCAGGGTGGATGAAAGCATTTGTGGGGGTGGTAGAAGGGATGATGGAGATGAACTCATCAGTGCTGATTGACCACAGCCACCCTGACAACCGTTTTGTGAATAAAATATTCTTCCCATGATGATAGCAGCCACATTGTGCTCTTAGCAGACATGCCAATTGGCCAAAAATCATTTGTCTGGTCCTGGACTAAAGATTTCCACTATATAGTTGATTATTTGGACTTTTATTTTTAATGGACATGTTTTTCCATATTTGGATGTGCTTGTAGAAAATTTGGAGGGGAGGGTGATGACAGAGGGGAACAATATTGTATTCCCCTATTATAAATAAAATAGATCGCCAGAAACTAATCAGATTGTCTTATTGTGTCTGAATTGGCCTTCATCAATTTAGTTGGTGTAAATAGGATTCTGAGAGTCAGAAAGCATAGTTATTATCGTACAAGTATTGTTAAGTAGTATCACTGCAACTTATCTCAGTGTAATTTAAATGTAAATTATTCCTTATCTAGAGCAGTGTCTCTCAACCTTGACAATGATGACTGTAGACTTCAACTCCAAGAATTCCCTTCTGAGAGTTGAAGTCCACACATCATCAAGCTGCAACAGCTGAGAATCACTGGTCTAAAGGTAGGTTTAAGTCTAGCTAGCCGTCTCCCAATATACTACTTCTGTATCTCCAGGCACTTTTATAACCAGAAGATTTGAATACTGATCCACCCTCAATTACCCTCCAAAGTGATTTAATCCAGCAAGTGACTCTAGATCCAATAGGATTAATCGTCCAAGGTCAGTGTTGGGCAACTGTCTGTGAGCTACAGATGGCTTTTGGGCTCCTCTTTTGTGGTTTTTGAAGCCTCTCATGTTCATGCCATTGACATTCAGTGGAAAAAGCTTTTCATAAGCAGAATCAATCAATCTATCTATCTATCTATCTATCTATCTATCTATCTATCTATCTATCTATCTATCCATCTATCTATCTATATCTGTCTGACATCTATATCTATGCATCTATCTATGCATCCATCCTTTCACATATATATTCTCACACACAGAGACACACACAAACAGACACACAGACAAAGACACACACCTGCCTCTCATGGGGAAACTAGTTGAAACTATGATCTCTTCAGTGGTGGCTCCCATCACAATGCTATCTCCATCAGCCCTCGCTTGCTCCATTTCCAAAAGTCTTCATAACTTATTGGATGCTTAGGGAGTTGATGTACATTTTTCGGTGGAAAAGAAGGGCAAGTCTTTAAATGTAAACAAAGCTAGGACCGCTTCAGTTGCAGAACTGATGCAGAACTAAACAAAATAAATATGGATAAGTCTGATCCATGTTCACTCAGAAAAATAAGCTACTGTTAAGTGTAATTTCCTCTTACATACACATGCATTATGGTGCATTTTTATTTTTATTTGCTTATTTGATTTATACTTTTTCTTCAATTTCTCATGCTGGTCTTTAATTACAGCTCTGGCTTTTCTGTTTACCCAGCATACTGACATCAGTTTCCACCCAGCTTGTTTGGACTACACATAATAAAAGTATTTGACTTGAGCAATAATTAGAGGCTTCCCCACTTAGAAATAATAATACCTCTCACGTGGCCCAGGATAAATGCCTTCTAAATTGGCCAGTCTGAACACAGGAGCACCGCAAGACTGGGGAGTCAAACACTGTGCCTAGTTCCTTGTGCCAAAGCTGGTTAAAAAGGATCCCTCCGATCGGGACATAAATCTTTCCTCCCCTGCGCCACTAGCCTAGCCTTTCCAAAAGGAGTTGAAAAATGTTCCCGAGTCCTCAAAGGACACACCTGTTATCTGAAACAGTTTTAACCAGCTTGTTAAGCCAGCTTTGACACATCAAAGAGCCTGGACAATGGACACAGGCTTTAACAATAGCTTCGCCTCCAGCAAAAGCCGCCATCAAAGCCAGGCTTGTGCCAGTGGTATTATGGCCTCCAATTGAAAATAAATTTTACTTGAATAAGTACCTCCGCGTGATCAGAGGCTCTGCCGCCACCGAAACAAAAGCAGTTGGGGATAAGTTATTGACTCCACTGACAGCCTGAATGGACTTCATTATGCCAGCCCACTCTTGGTAAATGTGTCAGGTCTTAAACTGAATTAGGTGGCAGGTGCAGGAACCATTTTGCTGCCCCCCTTGAGACAGCAGAGGGCCGGTCATCACCTGATTCTACAGACAAATGTTTAGATTTCGCTCCCCCCTTTTCTCTCCCCCCCCCCAACGGCATCACCATAAGTGAAAGCATATTTAAATCATAAGGCTTCCTTGTTTCACTCTCCCATCTTGTCTGTTGTTGGCCTGTAATGTTCCCACCGGCAAGGCTCACAAGCCCTCTGAGCCACGCAATGTGTTTTCTCCTGCTCTGAGCACAGATGACAATGGGGGTTGTGGGTTTTGTCTCTGTTCTGAGTCTCACTCAAGGCTGTCAGTTTCCAGTCTTTGATGCCTCACTTCTATCTGAGGCAATGGGAGTCCCTTCAGGAGATGAAAATGGTCCTCTTGTGATTGTTTTTCCAAGCCATATGACCACTCCCTTTCCACAAAGTATTCAAAGATTGCCGAGGTCTCTAAAAAGAACAAAGGATACGTTTTCGGTATATCTTTACATATGGCTTTTGATATCATATTTTCTCCCTTTCCTCCATCTAAGAAAGTTTGCAAAAATTAAGACATTTCCCAATATGTGAAAAAGTGGGCCTGGAAGTTGCTAAAAAATAAACACTTTTAAGGCCAGTGTTAGAAATCAACAAGCTGCTTAATGAATTCAGTGGGAGTGCAAAGAGTTCCACTGGCTAGGTATTGCCCATCATTTGAAACTCATGAATTGGTTCTAGACAATCCTACTGCTTCAGAATAACTCTTTCGTCCTTCAGATTCATAAGATTTGTTTGTCTGTTGTGTGGGAGGTCCATCTCCACAACGAGATGTGTGATCACACCACACAAGTCCAACCATGAATCCCTTCAAGCAAAACACGAGTGACTTTTTAGTTCACTTCTTACAGTAGCAGCACACAGGAAAAACCTTAGGAGAGTAAATGTGTACCAGGAGGAGAGGTACTTTACTTAGGAGAGTAAAGTACCACCAGAAGTGAAAGAGTTACTGGAAATAGAAAACCATTCCATTTAAAGGAATTTAGATCCATGTTTATCAGGTGAGCCAACTGCATATTCCCTGATCTCCATTAAGGAATAATCACATGACCAGGAGGGGGAGCTAAATAGAAATAATTGGGGAGGAAGTGGGGAGCGAGAGAGAGGGAGGGGGAGAGGTGAAGAGGGAGGGAGGGAGAGGGAGAGAGAGAGAGAGAGAGAAGTTCCGACCCTGATGGTTCCATCTGTAGTCATGTGCACGACTAAGAAAAAAACCTGTATTACTTCTCTGCTACCTTTTGCCTGCATATTTTATTTGCCAGCAGTCTCTTTAACTGTCTGCCAGGACCTACAAAAATAATGCAAGATCAGCTGAACTTCAGACACTTTGGATGCCAGCTCTCATTACTTAATCATAAGACACAGGATTATTAAGACTCTAAAGCAAAGAGAGTGAATTTTCTGGTGAGAGAGCGGGAGGGAGGGAGAGATGGCATATGTCATTGGCGATGTGCCTTCTTTAAGCTAATGAGCAAGAAAGATACCCTTCCTGCCAAACATGAGATATGCCCTTTATGGAACGAAAATCGCTTGGATGACACTCGTTGTCATTTTAAGTGTCCATTTTCTTAGGATAATAGCTCACACAGTAACACATACTTTTCATATTCTTTTATTTTCATCAAGATCCCAACACAGAAGCATGAGCTAGGCTATTTATTTATTTATTTTGTTTTAAATAAATAAGCTTTTTCATTCTACAAATGTTGTCAGATAATTTTCTCCATCTAGACTACTCAAGTAACCCAAAGTTCAAAAATTCTGAGAAGAAAAATTCACAGATGGGGTTTATCATTATCAGGGAGTGAGGAAAATATCTTATTTCTTTAAAAAGGTGGACTTCAAGATAACCTCAGGGTTAGTTTTGTCTTTGAAACATGACAACGATCTAGCCAAACTGAAGTAAATTTACCTCTTCTTGCTTTCAAGAGCAAAGTGAAGCATATGCTTAAATTTTCCTACTTCAGGCAATGGGACTTAAAATATTTTCTCTACTTAAAAATTCATCATTAATGCTATTATAAAGAAGCAGGGCTGTACTCAAATACCTATTAGTCAGCGAATAATAGCAGTATGCTGATTAATCAAGCAATAAAATCTGTATCAATCTGCATATTATAAAACAACACTTTTAAGGAAAATAAGGTCTAATTAACTTGTTTTTAGACCTTATGGTGTTTCAAGGCACCAACTGAGAAGAAAGGAAGGCCTGCTGCCCACAATTTTTGCAAACCACTGTATTACAATAATTAACCATTGCATTTTTCATCAAACTTTTTTAAAAAGACAAAAGCGCCATGTTGTACTGCTATGAAACCTGATTTACAGACTACATACATTATTTTAACACATCTCAAAATCTTTTAGTTTCTCAATCTTAATACAGAGAACTCTTTATAAGATTTATTCTGGTTATTGCTTAATTTTATTCTGTTACACTGAATGTCATAGAAGTGGTTTACAACTAAAAGCATTTTGAATTTATTGCCTTACTAATATATTTAACCAGCGGTGGGATTCAAATTGTTTAACAACCGGTTCTGTGGGCGTGGCTTAGTTGGTGGGCATGGCTTGATGGTCATGTTATTGGCTGGGCGTGGCCAACTCAACATCACTCACATCGAGCCACGCATCTTCTCGACTGGCCTCTCATGACTGTGGGGATGCTGCAACAGTCATAAGTGTGAAAAATGGTCACAAGTCACTTTTTTCAGTGCCACTGTAACTTTAAATGGTCATTCCACATAAGCAAAGTACCAGCAAGAAGGGGAAAAAAATTCCAGAGAAGTTCCTGAGACAGGAAGTCTAGTCCTGCCAAGAATGTAATAAGAGTTAACGGAGAGGTAGTTTCTGTAAGCAACACCAGAATGTTTCCTTCCTGCCTTCCTTACAGAATTAGGCCAGTAATTTCTTCTAACAACTGGTTCTCTGAACTGCTTATTATGTTAACAACCAGTTCTAGCGAATAGGTGTGAACTGGTAGAATCCCACCCCTGTATTTAACCCAATGTTGCATTCCTAAAAGGGAAAACAATATCTGTAATAGTACATTTCATTTAGTGCCCAAAGAATGGTTCCCATTGACTATATTGTAGAACAAGAAATATAATGCTAAGGTTCAGGGGTGGGATTCTACCAGTTCACACCTATTCGCTAGAACCAGTTGTTAACATTCTAAGCAGTTTGGATAACCGGTTGTTAGAAGAAATTACTGGCCTAATCCTGTAAGGAAGGCAGGAAGGAAACATTCTGGTGTTGCTTACAGAAACTGCCTCTCCGTTAACCCTTATTACACTCTTGGCAGGACTAGACTTCCTGTCTCAGGAACTCCTCTGGAGTTTTTTTTCCCTCCTTTGCTGGTACTTTGCTTGTGTGGAGTGGCCATTCAAAGTTACAATGGCACTGAAAAAAGTGACTTTTGCCCATTTTTCACACTTACGACTGTTGCAGCACCCCCACAGTCATGAGAGGCCAGGCGAGGAGATGCATGCCTCGATGTGAGTGATGTTGAGTTGGCCACACCCAGCCAATAACATGACCACCAAGCCATGTCCACCCAGTCACATGACCACAAAGCCATGCCCACCAACTAAGCCACGTCCACAGAACCGGTTATTAAAAAATTTGAATCCCACCCCTGCTAAGGTTCCATAAAGAGAGAAATCAAGCTATGGTAGAATCAGATAACTTCAAACAAATTAACTGGGGGGGATTTTATTTGTATCATACATCACATAATCCATAATTCCTTGCTAGCTTGGGTCAAGCACGTGGTGATTTCAAGCAGTTTTGCAAGGGGCATGTCTTCTTGATAGAGATGGCTCTTGGGGAAGGCTGAAGAAAGATCAGATCAGTGAGAGAGAGGAAGCCAGATCAAAAAACTAATCATCTTCTATAACTTCAAGAAGAGGAGTAGGGAGGTAGAAATTCCTTTGCATTCAAAGTCTATAAGCAAATAACGAGAAAAATTCAGCTACACTGAAAGAGAAAGAAATAAACCCCAGCCACTTTCCAGTTCCTATAAGGGGAGTGTGTGGGGTGTGTTTTTTTTTTTTGGGAGATTTGACACTCTGCTTGTTGTTCTATACTGGCCTTTTCATACTTAAAAATAAAACTTAGATATTTAATTATCTCTCTTAATAAATAGGGGGGGGGGAATCACAAGGAGGTTTCTGTGTGTTAGTGATTGTGTCCTAAAAAAACCAAGCCTGCCCCTCACCCAATAACCCTCCTCTCAGACCGATGGGGAAGATATTGCTTTGGGGGAAAACATATCAGAGGATGCAAGACCTGAATCTGGGAAGACAAGTATAAATGCTGGCAACTATCTTGGGCAGATGCATTACAGCCTCACAGCAGGGAGAAGAATGGCTAGGAATCTGTTAACTCCATGGGGCAGGAAGGAAAAGGTTAATGTTTAAACCTTGGGTCTAACATATGGAGTTTGATTTCTGTGTTCTGAAACAGGCCTCTCTTGCTATTTCTGCTGATGGTTATATCAGTAAATGCAGATCTGAGTTTTTAGTAGAACGAAGATTAAAACTGTGCCTGACCTGAAGACTGACAGAAAAATACCCAGGCTGCTGCCAGTGAAGTATTTGCTTTATTACTCTCTCTCTCTCTTTAGATTCAGGACTCTTCAAAATCTGGAGAAGAAAGAAAGACATTTTGTTTGCCAAAACCAGATGTCAAAAGCCATGAAATATGTGAGGTGTCTTCTTGTTTAGAAATGCCACCATATTAGCAGCGAGGTATCTGTGCAGAATTACCCCTTCTGGTTTATGCTGGGTTACGAACAAATATCTTAACTCGATGGATGGATAGTTATAGGTTGATTATGTTATAAAATAAGGGTTCTCAACATATGAAAACCACTGCTTTGTTACCTCATTAGCATTTGAGATTTTTCTCTGGCTCATAGTTTATTTTATCATGGTGGAACAGAAAGTTACAATTAATCATTTCATTCCATATGGGATGCGGATATCATTTACAAAGCATCTAGAACCAGTAATTAAGTACCGTCTTCCTTTCGCTCCAAAAGAAGAGCAAAAGTGTCCTATAATGTTCTCTCTCTCTCTCTCTCACACACACACACACACACACACAAGCACAGATGTATGCAACCTTCAAAAACAATGTGAGTTTATGCTTTAAGGCTGTCTGTGCACTGCTGTGTGTCTGTCAACACAGGCAAATCATTTCTTACAGTGCTATTGCTTGCTGGATACGTTCTTTCGCCACCCCCCACCTCACAAACTTGAGCAGATGGTGTTTCATAGTTTGGTCACAAATGGCTGTCAGTGCGTTTGTCTGTCTGCCAGTAACCTGTAGTTTGGGGACTCCCTTGGAGAGTGTACCAGCGCTGAGTCTGCTGATAGCAGCCATCCAAGGAAATGATCCATCCTTTCTTGTCAGGCACAAAATTAGCCATCTCAGTTTCAAACTGTTGGCGAGGGGGATATGAAAGGAATGAGGATACTGCCAAACGAGCTGTATGGGGTTGTTGGTGTTTTTTTTTTTTAGCTCTCGTTGTGTGACTTTAACACAGATTGCATTAAAAACAGCTATTAGAATGGCAAGGTTGAAATGGATGTAAAGGCATTTTCTCCTCTATCCATCCTGATTCCAAGCTAAGCTCAATCTGGACTTGGAATTAGGATTTTGTCCTACAACTATTTCCACAATTTGCCACATGAGACATCCTTGCCTATTCAGCCTTTTTTCCTTTCCTTTTTCTCTGTGCAGTTTAGTCCACGTATATACTCAGCTTGTGTTAACCTTTAGTGACATTGCTCAGCAGAAGGGGAGAGGGATCTTGAGCCAAGAAACATCCCATCGCTCTCATCATTTTCACTTTTGGCTTCGGACCTACAACTCAAAGGCAACCTGCCAGCCTTGCCGTCCTCTGCGACTGAGACCTTTTATCAGCACTTGCAAGAAGAAGAAATGAAGCGGAAGAAACAAATGCAGAACAGCAGCCTTCTAATCATGCAAGGAGGTAAACCAATCAATCCCTCAGATACTTATTCTGGATTCAGCCTTGCTGAATAGAATTGGGTTTATTTTTAAGCAACCATGCCCAGGATGGCACTATAAATAATTTTGCAGGCATAGTAGCTGTGATATTGAATCTAGATCTATTGTTTTGTGTTTCTTGCTTCACTTTGCCAATATAATATGCAATAACCACGTGTTCCAAGACAGGTTGAACATACCTAAGCCCATTTCAAAACAGGACAGTCTTAGTGCAATTATACACATCTTGTCATAAGTCTTATTGAATCCCACTGGCTTATTTTGATATATGTGATCTTCAGGGGTCTGTTTAACTCTGTGTTGGATTGTGGCCAATATGTGCAATTTTTCTTCCAATTTATCCATCTGTACACCCACATTCAACAGACAGTGTTTATTTTACCATTTCTTTTTTTAAAAAAAATTCTTATGTGAGAATAAAACTATAAAAATCACTCTGATAGAAAAATCTGCACAAATCCATATTTTTCATTTCTCTCTTTAATGTACCGGTGTTAATATTCCCACAGTCAGCGCATGCTGCAACTTCCTAGGACTATCTGAACTCTGGCATTTCGGTTGTCTGAAGTTTATAAGTCTAGGGATGGCTCATGAGCAATGCACAGCTGGAGCATGCTCCAAATCAATCAAAGAAATTTAAATAGGGTTCATTGCAACCATTAATATATTAAAGGACCAAACTGGCAACATAGAGTTTTTGGGTCATCACCATTACTTTGCTGTCTTATGCAGTGTAATGTACTTTTCTGAAATTCCTTCCAATTCTAATTATTAGAAATCATTATTATAAAATGTTGCATCTGAATCATATTATTCCATATTGGGAGTCTTCTACTACTACATGTGCTGGACTATGACTTCCATCACTCCAAGCAGCACAGTTGTTACAACCAGAGGAGGTATTCAGCAGGTTCTGACCAGTTCTGGAGAACCAGTAGCGGAAATTTTGAGTAGTTCGGAGAACTGGCAAATACTACCTCTGACTGGAGATTTTACAGTATCCTTTCCCTGCCATGCCCACCAAGCCACACCCACAGAACTGATAGTAAAAAAATTTGAATCCCACCACTGGTTACAACCCAATAAAGTTGGAGGGACCAAAGTAAGAAAAGCCATTATTTTGTACTATAGAAATATTGTCCCTTTGTTTTGATTTTAAAATCTGATTTTACTCAACTTCTATTAGATAGATGTTGTGTAATGATCATAGGAAGCCACAATGGAAATGAAATTTTTCTATCCCTTTTCAACTCTCTTAAAGACTGTGTACAGTTTAAATAAAAGAAATAGAAATAAAAAAAATCATATTTTAATGAATTGTAAGAGAAAGCAACCTCTATTTTTTATGCTTCTTAGAACACTGTTGCTACATTGCACTGATTCCTTGCAATAGAAGTGTTGTAAATATGACACAAAATAAATTGTAGACTCAAACTCACACGAGTTCCATAGTTAACCAATTTTATCATGAGATTAAACTGAATAAAAAAGGTTTAAATTACAAGATCTATTGGAAGAAGATTTTAGTGGATTTTTTGCAAAAGTTCTTCATTGCTGTCTTCTTTATCTTTGATATATCTCAGTGAAAATCAATAAGGACCTTACAGAGACTATAATTTGAGCAGCAGTCACTATTAATTCCTATCAAACAAATGCTTACATGTTTATTAAAATGTTAACAACAAATAAATAATAAACACTACATAGAAACCTAAAACAATCCATTATTATAAATAAACCCCATGGATCATACTAAAAGAAAATCATTTTACTAATGGAAGTAATTAATGACTTCCATCACTCCAAGCAGCAAAATGATTTTCTTTCCATTATTACAATTTTGGAAACTTTTCAATGAACATACTGCATGATATTTCTTATCCTCCCTTGTGAAGATTGCTGGTTCAGATTAAAGTTCACTCCCACTTTAGAATTAGGAAATATAATCATCAAGTATTTTTAATGTAATGCTTCAAAGCAACATGAAACATTTAACATTTTTCGGACTGAAGTTTATTCCTTGGGTCATTCCATGTCATTCCAAACTTTACCATCAAATTTTTGCTTATTTTGTTCCTGAAAATATTGAAACATGGTTCAAGAGCTATTGTGTCAAAGTATTTTGTAGGTTAATTTTTCATTACATCCTGGCGGCTGCTGTTAAGTATTGCCTTATATGGCCAGCCGAGTGGAGTCTGATGTCAGACTCCACCGATTGGCCCAACCACTGGTGGGAGAAATAAAGTCCCATTAGTGGCTGAAGTTTTGGCCCGCTGTGAGTTCGCGGCTTGTGTTTTAAACCAAAAATAAAGAAGTTACCTGGCCGTTTCATGTCCGCCTCTTCACTTACGCCCATCTAACAGCTGCTATATAGGATATGACACTGAGTCATTTATGGTTCTCCTCAAATCTTTATATTCTTCCAGCTCAAAGTTCTAGCTCCTGAAGTTTTTTCAGATCCTTATCTATATTAATACTATAGTCTTGTTCCCTCCATGACTCTGCCTAGTGAGAAATTCTAGGGATCATAGTTTAGGAAGCATCTAGTCAGTTTGATTGTTTTCCTGTGAATTCTAGTCAGATTCTTGATTTTCCTCTAGGGAAGAGACTGCTGGTTCTAGCTGAGTGGAGAGCTCACAACCTCCAGCAGTAGGCCCAGGCTACTCACCTATATGTCCTTGCTGCTTTTGCCTCCACTGCCTCCCTCCTTCCTCTATGCCAAATTTGATGTGTCAAATTTGATTTCATCGAGGGCCGTATCAGAGTTGTGTTTGATCTTGCAGGGCCAGGGGGGAGGGGGAGGTATGAGGCATGACCGAGGTGGGCATGACACAGAACTGCACACACATGGTTTTATACACTTATAAAAATAGAGAGGTATACATTTCTGTGATTTTGGTTTTCTTAAATACATACTTGATCTACTTGATCACCCAATGAGAGAGAGACCAGATCAAGAAACTGACTCCATAGGAAGACTAGAATATAAATTATTGACATAGACTATAGTAGCAGAATCCTGTAACCCTTTTATAACCTTCTGAGTCAAGGACGGCCTCCTGCAGCACTCTGGAAGCCAAAACGGGGCGTGGGGGGCAGAGGCACCACAGACTAGTCCTTTGCTATTTCCAGACCAGTCTTGTGGGCCAGATCTAAGCAGCCCAGGAGCCGGTTTGACACCCCTGCTCTATGCCCATGGCCCCACTGGCTCATGTATCACTGCAGTCTGGGAATGAGACTGGTCCAGTAAAGATTGGCGAAAATGGAGGAGGAGGAATAGCCAAGGTAAAATGGCTGTTGCTTAATTTAATTATCATCCCTCTGCTTAATAGGCAAAACTTCTGCTTCCATCTCTTCAACACTTTCTGCTGTAACTTGAAGAACATAGAATCAATGCACAGGTCACATGTAGTCTTCATAGACTTTCCATATGGCTCATAGACCAGTCAAGTTGCTTTGTTGTTAAATTTCTCATGTCTCTGATAAAGAGGAAGGCATCTGGTGGACCTTTCGTGAGATCCTCCTCAGTAGGTAAGCTGTGCCAAGCAGATGTTTTGTGGGATGGATGAAACATACAAGTCCTTTTCAACCAAAAACTAGAATTACATTGGCTGATTTCTTCCCAGAGCCTTACTGAAATGAATAGCAATAACAGAAAAAATGTTCAGACAAGCTCTGTCTTTTGCTGACCATATCCTCTACTGATACACTTCAAACCCACTACACGACCCCTACATAACTATAACTGTCTGGTTTGGTTCTGCAATCCAACAGGACAGACACAGACTTCAGAGGATAATTAGGACTGCAGAAAAAACAATTGCTACCCACCTGCCTTCAATTGAGGACCTGTATACTGCACGAGTCAAAAAGGCTATGAAAATATTTACAGACCCCTCACATCCCAGACATAAACTGTTTCAACTCCTTCCCTCAAAATAATATAGAGCACTGCACACCAGAACAACTAGACACAAGAACAGTTTTTCCCCGAAAGCCATCACTCCTCTAAACAAATAATTCCCTCAACACTGTCCAACTATTACAAAGTCAGCACTACTATTTCTGTTAATCTTTTCATCACTCCTTATCACCCATCTCCTCCCATTTGTGATTGTAGGACTGTAACTTTGTCGCTTGTATCTTTACTATTTATATTGACTGTTTCCTAGTATGATTTGATTGCTGATTGTACCCTATGACTATCATTAAGTGTTGTAGGTTATGATTCTTGATTCTTAACGAATGTATCTTTTCTTTTATGTATACTGAGAGTATTTACACCAAGACAAATTCCTTATGTGTCCAATCACACTTGGCCAATAAAGTATTCTATTCTATTCTATTCTATTCTACATGCATAGGATTCCCTCCATAGGGATAGGAATCCCAGCCCATCTGCATTTCCCTACTTAGATACTTATATAAGCACTTTCAGATGGACCCCAAATATAACAGAATTTGTGATTGGCACCTCCAAGTAACCCAAAACTTATTTTCTTCTTTAAAAGAAAGACCACATCACTATAGCTAAAGGTCACCCATGAGAAGTAAAATGAGCTTTGCTTGGTCCAACTCATATCTTCTTCACTCATGACTGGAGTGTTAATTAGTGAAACGTTTAATCTTAGTAAAACGCAGGGTCATATAAAGGAAAAAAGACTCATAAAAAACTTGATTCTTAACTGCTTATGTCTTAAGGATCATGAGAGACATGTAACTACTTCAGATTTGAATACTTCCTTCAGACATTTTTGGCTTATTTATTGACTTCCTTAGTCACATTTCTGTATCATCCATCATCAAAATGATTTCTGGACAGCCCCCCCCCCCCTTCACACCCCTAAAAAACTAGAATAACACAATATACTAATACAACAAATATGAATAAATAGTATCTGAATTTTAAAAATTCCCCCAATGAAAGCAAAAGACCAAAATGAAAATTAATGGCAGAAAAGGTAAGTTGACAGGGCAGCCAAGGAGTGGGACTGATTTTAGATAACTTGCTGTTCTAAAATATTTTCGGCTTTGAATATTACTATGATTATTTGGGGTTTGAACCAGAAAATGGGCTGAAAATCAGTGAAGATAATTTACCCTGTCCCAAAGGTGCTTTTTCAAGAAGCAACTGGACTTTCTGGGTTTTCTTTGAAGACATTTCGCTTCTCATCCAAGAAGCTTCTTCAGCTCTGACTGAATGGTGGGGATGGTCAGAGCTGAAGAAGCTTCTTGGAGGAGAAGCAAAACATCTTCAAAGAAAAACCAGAAAGTCCTGTTGCCTCTTGAAAAAGCACCTTTGGGAGAACCATGATCTGGATGACTGAGAATCTCCATAGATGTTTAAATATTTTCTAATTTATAGGACACCCAACTCATAGAAATTTTTGGAAGCATATGTGATAAAAACAATCCACAGAATGCCAAAAATAAAAAGACAACAACCTAGAGTAGTATGGAAGAGACTAAGTCTAACTAAACGAAGGAATATCTATATCAGTGGCAATAACTTAAAGCATCCTAGCCAATAGGAAAATTGGTCTTCTACTACTGGTTGATTTAAAAAAATGACCTTGTAAATTTGTAACCCACAATTAAGGTATCGTTCTGAAAAGACTGAATGTGAAATGAATCAAGAGACAGACTTCTCACCTAATGGGAGGTTTCCCTTTAACTCTTTAGAGGAAAGCACCACATGGTATACAACTGATTAGGAACTCAGAGAGGACGACTGCTTTACAACCGTTCAGATGAACCTGAATGCAATCAATTGGATGAATTTGGATTCCTCTTTCTTGGAAGATTTGGGAAGAATCTATAGTTAGAAAATGAGTTCCGTGGGAGTTCCTTGCTGCCTGATAGGAGAGATGATACCAGAGATTAGTTAACCGTATGGGCTGAGTCCCAGGGGAGGTCTGTGAAATGAATCAGATTAAACAAAATTGATAATGTGAATACTTAATCAAACAGACAAAGGTAGTCTGCACAGCTAATTAGGGGCAAATAGAGCGTCCCTCTTGTACCTCATTTAACTGACAAATTGTGCAGACAGTATTAATGGGAGTCTGTTTAGCAAAGAGAAGCCTGTACAGTTGACAGCTTGGCAAAATGTGGTTTCTGTAACACCACATGATGCTTATGGAAATTAGCCTGGTGCAGCTGAGCTCCTCATAGTTAAGGTCTGACCAAACTATAGGTCAAATAGACCTTCTTTCTTTCTTTCTTTCTTTCTTTCTTTCTTTCTTTCTTTCTTTCTTTCTTTCTTTCTTTCTTTCTTTCTTTCTTTCTTTCTTTCTTTCTTTCTTTCTTTCTTTCTTTCTTTCTTTCTCTTTTGAATATTTCACTATTTCTGAAGAAATCTTCCACATCTAGTGAGCTTACTCTACATACTCTCTGTGTTTTCCAAATTGCGGAAGGTTGCCAATTCAGTTCTTCCTTTCTTCAGTATATTTTTTCTATGCATCCGAATTTGATGGAATCTGAGGTAGTTCATTTTAAGCTCAAACCCATCCTCAGCTCCAGATCTTGTATTGATTTCCATGATATGGAAACTTTGAGGCCTAGAGGCCCCATGCACCTGATCTCCTTGTATGACATTCATTCTTTCCACATACCTATTGCTGCAGCAATTACAAGAAGGCTTAGTGTTATTGCTTCATTGCACAGCTAAGCATATCTCAGCAAGAAAAAACTGTAAGTAGAACTGACTCAAAATCTGGCTGAATAGGTGCATTAGGTCATCCTTTATCTCCTAAATTAACCTTTGAAAAAGAAAGCCATCCAGATGGAGGCAGGATCTGAAAGTCATTCCCTGTTAATTCAGATGTCCTGAGAATTTTAAAGCAGGTCATTTCATGATTAGCCCAGGACAGAAGAGCATTTATTGTAGATCAGTCATAGGCAATATATATTTTCCAGAGGTTTTAAGAGTTCAGGCCTCATCCATTCAGATCTGAAGAGCACCAATTTGCTTATCTTTAATTTAAATCAGTATCAAAGACTTGATCAATACATCAAGATATTATTTTTCATAACTTTTTTTTACATTACATTACATGACTCAACTTCTCAGAGAATAGCTATGTACGTGAATTGTATATCAGATGGATCATTCTCATCATGGCGTGTTTCTATATCTGTGTTGGTATCATGGAATTCAGGAAAAGAAGCACTAACAGGAAACATGAAGCCTTTTAAGAAAAAGAATTCAAGAGAAGGAATTCTTTGGGGGTGAGCGGAATCAAGGTTTTAAACAAGCCAAGGTAAATAACTTTCCCATTTTTATATTATTGGTTAAAACAATTTCAGCACCTTTCGGGTCTAATTCAGGCATTACAATCTTACAATCTAAAAGCAGCACATGCTCTAAATAAAATCCCTTTTATTATGAATAGAATAGACATGGTTGATGCCAAACTGCATAGAGATCAATTACAGTAAGGGGTGAACCCAAACAAGGGGATGAAGTAGCAGCACCTTGTTATTCAATTTATTGTTGTACTTTCAGTTGAGAGATGCTTGTAAGTTGTTGTTCTCAGGTGCTGCCCTATTGTAGCCAGCAGTAGGTATGATATATATCTTCATTTGGGGAAGAAGGAATCATTAGCCATTATGCCTTAGTTGACAAAAAATGTCTTGGGCTGGCTTAATCAAGACTTACACAGTCATGAAAACGTGAAGTACAAGTAGTCCTTGACCTGTCCTATGACCACAAATTTCTGTTGTTAAGCAAGACATTTCTTAAGTGAGTTTTGCCCCATTTTATTACCTTTTTTGTCACAGTTGTTAAGCAAATCACAGCAGTTGTTAAATTAGTAATATGGTTGTTAAGTGAATCTGGCTTCCCCATTGACTTTGCTTGTCAGAAGGTCACAAGATCCCATGAACCCCGGGACACTGCAACCATCATAAATATGAGTCAGCTGTCAAGCATCCAAATTTTGTTCACATGACCATGGGGATACTGCATTGGTCATAAGTGTGAAAAATAGCAATAGTACTTAGACTTATATACTGCTTTATAGTGCTCTATAGCCCTCTCTAAGAGGTTTGGTCATAAGTCTCTTTTTTTTCAGTGCCATTGTAACTTTGAACAGTCAGTAAGTCAACCGTTGTAAGTCAAGGACTACCTGAGCTGAATCTACCTGCCTTCAACTCATACATTTTCTTTAGATTTCGAATAACTCATTTTGTTAGTCGGGCAATCTTAGAAAAATAAGTGGAGTGGAAGAGAGCAGAATCTGATTGTATTGATCAATGCCACAACTCTTGCCTTAGTTTCCCAGTACGAGTCAGCATTTTCTGGCTGACTAGCCTTGTCTGACTAGTTTTGTTTTGGCGTTTTGGGGAGGGGGCGGAGCAAACAAAACGAAAATCCCCAGCATTTTATACTTTTGCCTCTAATTGAAATGGAACAACATCTAGAGACAGTTTCAACAGAGCTGTTTGAGTTAATTGATAACATTCTATTGCTGAGGAAAGCTTTCTGTTGGAAGCTGCACAGTCGATCGCCCTGGAAGTCTCTGAGATTTCCTTGTGGAAATCTAACAAATACTGGAAATTGCGCTGGTAAATTAGCAAGTCTCCCAAAGCAGAAGTGACAGCTCGAGTGGACGGGTGGAAGAGACTGCTGCACACTCACACCAATTGACCAGACTGATCATATGGACTAATCACAACAGATCCGGTGAAATAATGGACACCAGATGTTGTCGCTTTGTAGATAGTCTCTCTCTGGAGATTAGCAACTAAAGGAAAGCAAAAGCATGATCCTGTCATATATTTTAATAAAACAGGGTTATTTGCATTATGGTGGAAAGGACCAACCCTGCATTCTCAATTTATTTCATTGTGATTTCTACTTCCTCTGTCAAGTGAGCACTGAAGACAAGCCTAATAAGCAATAAAAATAAGCAAGCATTACCTTTTAAAATGCTACTGAAATGTGTTGGTTTTCATAGATAATGTATTGCCTCATTGGGGACAAATATGCTAAGTGAAAATGAATTATAACTTTTCTTTAAGCCTTTTGAAGAATTGAGTTGTTTTACTCATGCAGGCTGTTTCATCCCTAGTGACTACATAGTGTCACCCTCTCACCAGTGAATCTCTATAAACCTTTTCTTTCTTATTGTCATAGTGAGACAATAATACCTGGGTGACACTAGAAAATGCTATTAATCATAGCGCAGTACTGTCTTCAGTGTGGAACAGCTGCACCTGATTTTCCCTTTCAGTGATAGGTTTTCATAGGTAAACAATGGGCTTTGTTTAATTTTCCAAATCAGATTACATATAGTTCTGCACCTTTTCCCACATAGCCAGCAAATGTTGAAATCTATGGTGCATATCTTAACTTTATTCTTTGAAATGACGATGCATGGTCCCTTTGTGAAATGTAGTCACCATACACAGAGAAAATAGGAATAGCAATGGCACAATAGGGTGTTAGGAAGTTCAATCAGAAGAATCCATGTCATTTCTCTATCTATTACAATGGAAACTATGGAAGTCCATGGGATAAATATTTTGATTAATTTGATATTTACCAAGTAGCACAGAAACTATATTCTAATGCACACATATAGATTCTTTCATGGAAACTCCTTTCCTAACTGGTCATAGAGACAGAATGCTATGCTACAGTATACTAACATTAGAGCTGGCGTATAATGTAGCATTGGGATTGGCAACCATTATGGGGGCCAAGCTCATATACTGGCACCAAAAATAAAGTAACAGAAATGCAATAATCTGTAGGAAGTATAGACATTCTTTGGGGATCCATCTAGCATTATACTGCCAGACTAAACCTCTTTGAGTGAACTGGATACTGGGAAATTCTTGGGGGAGATGCCAATCAGCTTAAAATTATTAGATAGTGTTAGGAGAACTACTGTTATTTAAATATCTACAATCTCATTATTGGATTATAGTGGTAATTATAGTGTAATTTGCACCAATCAGGCTATAAAGCTTTTTGTTCATTGACTGTATAAATATGAAGCACTAATATATATTTATATAACTAACCTATAATGCCCTTCACTATAAGTTACAAAAATCAGTTTGTGAAAAGAGAAAGCTTGTTTTACTCTTTCTATCTCTCTAATAGACCATAACTGAAATACTGAAGGCAGAACTAATAATACCTAGGGATAACTGGTGTCTTATGACTTCTTTGTATTATAGTTGTAACATGTTACATTACCATTGCCTCCACTTTTCATTAAGATGGGTACCTGAAATAGTCATTAGAATGATGGAAGTACTTATTCTAAACTCTGCTGTCATGGTACAATGGTTAGAGCAAAATAGGATAATTGTGGGGGGAAGGAGGTCAGTTAACATACATACAGTAGACTCTGGAAGGGTTTATATGCTGAGTTCTTTTTAGTTGCCCTTGTCAAGTAATTAGAGAATTACAGGTCCTATCATTCATTGCCAACGTGTTCAGTGACACAATCCAACACATTTGGAGGGACCAGAAAGCTTTATTAATAATTTGGACTTTGAAAAACACCTCATTTTCTCCCCTGTGAACTTTTACCTGCACTTTTTAGATGTATAAATGCAACAACAGTCTTTACAGAATACACACACACACACACACACACTTGCTATTTTAAATCAAAGACTTTACAAAGCCAAGATTTTAGAGTTATTAGTGGCACTTAGTTGGCAAGCAAATATAATTTTCCCACTTAAAGCTATTTGTGTTGTTTCTGCTAAACAGTTCTTGAAATGATCTTTCCTCTCATTCATTGTTATTGCTTGTCTTGAAACATATGGTGTTAAAAATAAAACATTGGACATTGTTGCTTCTTTATCTATTCTCATCCTGAATTGGTTCATATTTTCTACAATAAATTAAAAACATGAAATTTCTAGATGATAGATGATAGATAAGATATACATGATACATAGACAGACAAATAATAGATGATAGATAGATGGATGGATGGATGGATAGATAGATAGATAGATAGATAGATAGATAGATAGATAGATAGATAGATAGATAGATAGATAGATAGATATAAATATTTTTTGAGAGTTATTTTATGGAGCATGCAAAACTGTGGGTGAGGATTTGGCAGCTCTTGACAGTGATAGAATTCCACCTCCCTTAAAGTGCATTTCCTGACTCTTAGCCTTTGGCCAAGCCATTATCAATTCTATGGCGTTGCTCCATCTGTCTTTATTCCCGCAACTCTAAAGTCCAAAAAGAAAATTATTTTCACATTAGCAACTCATTAAAGGGCCCCAAATCAGTAGGCCCGATCACTGCTGGAGCCAAAGGCATTGCTTTTTTATACATCTAAATGCCTGTTTGTGGGCATTGTTAGAATAGCCAGTCCTGGCCTGGGGGACCTTCTGTCATGCACATGGTTAAGTGGGAAGGGTGGAGCTGTGTCATAGTCATCCATCACTATCCATCAGTGTCATCACCACCTGCAGAGATTCTGGGACATATAGCTAGTCAGTCAATCTGTCAGCTACACTGTCCTGGCTCTTTGTCAGAGAGGAAGGAGAGGAAGTATGCACATGACATCAATATTGTATTCCGTGCACAAGCATGAAGATAGGTATTTGAGATGTAGATCCACCAGCAAAACTCTAATCCAAGATTCAAGATTCTGCCTTATGAATCATTAATTTGTCTGTCTTCTCTTCATTCTAATGTTCCTTCAAAATTCCTTGTCATGAGGTGAAAGTCTTTTAACTGAATATCAAACTAATGTATTAATAATAATAAATAACTGGATTCATAATACATATAACCGCGGCTTGTTTGATAAGCCACAACAGGATGAGTATAACCATGATTTGTAACTATGCCCACACATCCATTTTGTGTAACCTTGGCTTGTGCAGCCAAGCCATATGTAGGCATAGGTCATTAAATAAGTCTTAGCAAGGTTCCCATAGCACAGGGATGGGTTATTATGACTTATGGATTCAACTCCCAGAATTCCTGAGTCAGTCATGCTGACTCAGGAATTTTGGGAGTTGAAGTTCACAAATCATAAAGGGGCCATGGTTCCACACCTCTGCCATAGCATTTGAACTTCATGTCACTTAGTGAAATGGATGAATTCAGCTGCTATGTCAATAACAGCATCAATTTTCTGCAGTGAAAACCATGAAGAATCTTACAATACTTTACAGTCAAGCACATTCAAGAAGAGTTCTCCACTCCTCTAGTGTTGCAGAATACCTTATGCCACCAGACTTGAAATTCTAGACATAGAAAACTTAGAACTACGCCGCCTTCACTCCAATCTAAGTATAATATATAAAATCATACATTGCAATGTCCTACCTGTCAATGAATATTTCAGCTTCAACCATAACAATACAAGAACAAACAATAGATACAAACTCAAGATTAATTGCACTAAACTTGATTGCAGGAAATATGACTTCAGCAACAGTGGTCAATGTCTGGAATACTCTACCTGACTCTGTGGTTTCTTCCCAAACCCCAAAAATTTTAACCTTAGACTGTCTACTATTGACCTCACTCCTTTCCTAAGAGATCTGTAGGGGGGCATGCATAAGCACACCAACGTACCTACCGTCTCTGTCCTACTGTTTCTTTTATTTTTCTTATATGTATCCATGTATTCATAACTATGTTTTTACTTATACCTATTATCTTGTAAGCAAGTGACAAACCAAATAAATAAATAAATAAATAAATAAATAAATAAATAAATAAATAAATAAAACATTTATTACAGCAGCCTTCTTGAAGAACAGTCTAGTTCATTTCTTCGAAAAAGGGTATGTTAAATTTTTAGAAAGGTTCAAGTGCCTTGGTTATTTTTATGGTAAAATGCTAATATGCCAACTTATTATGTTGGAAATGGTGTTTGGTTTCTTATTGTGTGAAAAAAGCAAGGAATGACTATCATATTCTAAGTCACATTCAGAAGAGTTTAAGCAGAATGAAAATACATTCTTATGTGACAGAATAAGAATTTCACCTTGGAAAGGATCCTAGACTGGTGTGACATAGTGATATTGTGCTTCTAAATGCAATAGTTAAAAACACGCCTAATGAGAAGGAAAGTTTAATATCCTACATATAAAATAATGGCTAGAGAAATGTTTCCCCTCATAAAATAGCTGCCACGATTTCCAGAGTGTTCCCAAGGTGTAAAATGTGATTACTCATAGAATAAAAGGCAAATTTCTTGCTGTGGACCATGAGGAAAGAGATTGAAACATTGAGTATAGTAATTCCATTCTATTATGCCATGTGTTTCCTCCTCCTCCTCTAAATAGTTGTGAAAAATACAAGAAACATTGGCTATGTCTAAACATTCAAAACCCAGAATAAATCAGTGCAAACAACACAATGTAATTGGGGAAAAGTACGAAAATAATATAAAATCCAGTTTCCCAGTGCAAAGCTACCACTTAAAATCAAACGAAAGTGAACTTTCTAAATATATGCTAGATTCTATAAACACATGCAGTACTATATAGTATCTAGGATGTTAATCGTTACCCTATTTTAAACAAGATTCTGTAGAGCTGAACATGGAGAAATTAGTAAGAAATGGTTAAGAGCATCTTCCCTCTAAGGAAAGGCTAAAGAATTTGGACTGTTTTAAGATAACCTTACTTAAAAGGGTCATGTTGGAAATTTGGGAAAGTTGATAGGTCTTCTTCTTCTTCTTCTTCTTCTTCTTCTCTTCTTCTTCTTCTTCTTCTTCTTCTTCTTCTTCTTCTTCTTCTTCTTCTTCTTCTTCTTCTTCTTCTTCTTCTTCTTCTTCTTCTTCTTCTTCTTCTTCTTCTTCTTCTCCTCCTCCTCCTCCTCCTCCTCCTCCTCCTCCTCCTCCTCATTGGATTAGAGCAATTTTTCCCAATCCAGGGACTTTTTGATGTGTTAGATTTTATTTCCCATTCCCCTGCTGATATTGGCTATTTGTCTTTAAGATAATCAGCATGAGAGAAAGAGTTCAAGATCACCTAGTGAAGCTCATAACTGAGGGAAGAACTAAGTTTTCCCAATCTTAGACCTACATTCTAACCACTGTGTTTCACCAGCTTTCCTTGTGAACAATGGCTTATATATCCATACACCCATTAAGCACAGGTGAACTTGTATACCAAGCTTTTGCCAGGCAAGAACACCATTTCTCTCCTCACAGAATTGGCAAACAGCACCATTTAAAGCAACTTTAAATCCCCAAAAGTACCAGAATAAACTGCACAAATTTGGAAATGTTGCGCAGGTTTTCCCTCTGGGAACCAATGCACACCTTCCATAGCTTTTCGATTAACAGTTTGATTTGTCAACACAAAAGGGCTTCTCCCAGGAAATGTGTGTTTACAATTGACCTTCTTCCTCAAGGGCCGTTTAGTATTCAGAAAATACATCTGACTGTGCTTATGGTCCATGGAGATCCACAAGGTGCTTGCAGCTGGTACAGATACCTCATTAGAAATTCATTTTTTCCTGTCATAATAACAAAGTGCAGAGCAGCGGTGGTAACCTAGTTTCGTATGGGAAAATGCACAAAAGGGGACAGCTGAAAGAAGCTGTGCCTTTCTGCTGTATTTTTTTTTCTCTTTAGTCTGTTAGAATCATCTTCAAAAGAAGCAGCTTCGTTCCACCCCTTACCCCCACCCCAACTTTTCAGAGGCTGAATTTTATTGAATTGCATTATATATACCTACGGCACCAAAACCAGTTTCCTTGGAACCAACTTATCCATTCTCTCCTGGTTTATTTGCTTCCTACTTCGAGAGACGATAACAGAGGATCTAAAAGTTGTGAGGCTGACACGTTGTTCTTATTGGATTATAACAATGTTGAACAGTTTTACTAGCAAACCAAATGACTAAGTAACTGTCAAAATGTATGTGGACCAATTTAGCTCTCCATTTCACGGTTGAAAGAGAAGGTGGGAGAGAATAGCTGCCAGTTCACGCCTCTCCTGCGGGTATGTTTAATCAAATGCGTCATGTTTAAAATGTAAAGACGGAGGAAATGGCTCTGTCAAACCCTTCTTTTGAGGTACATTGCCATGGCTCATCATGCAAAACAGATCCTGTTCATTCAAGTCTTGAACCATCTGAACTTGGGGTCACCTTTTACAAACCTCAGTCATCACTTTGAATGTATCTCGCTCTCTCACACACATATTGGTTTTCTTTTTAAAAAGCAGACTTACTACAACTCAGATTGAGCTAAGCAAGGGTACATCATGATAAAAAGATAATGCTGATTTAAACAAGAAATGTACAGCAGAAGAAGGTGCTGATTATAAGAATAATTGCTTAAGCACCCACAGATGATAAAATGCTAGAGATCTCATATATTGTTGTTGTTAATCGCAAAGTCGTGTCCAACCCATCGCGACTCCAGATCATACCAAATCCATGGAAGGAAAGAACTGTTATAAAGTTCTTGAGAAGGTGTAAAATGATCACATCAGCATCAACCCGTGCAGTCCAGAAACATATGCAACTATAGGCTAACATTGCAAGACATTTATTTTTCAAAGCTGTGTAAAATCATCCTCTTGAATTCTACAAGATTCAATGCCCTAATTACAGCTTTGATTCTGATGTAGGAAATGAAAATTTCCTTGAGAGTCCCTCTGTATATGGGAGCCTGGAAAAAACACATTTTTAAAAAGCAATGCTTTTGTAATACCAAGGCTGAGTTACCTGTAGACTGTATGTGGCCAAAACCATTTCTAGTCCAGGTTTTTGGCTTTTGGTGGCTAGGCTTGGGAGAGAAGTGAAGGTCATCCTTTCTTTATTACATAATTTATACCCTGCTCGCATTCAGCAGACTCTGAGCAGCTGACATAGCAATAATACTTCATTACCAATTTAAAAATCAGAATGTGAATTAGGTACAAGAATTGAATTAAAATAAAAAACAAATAATTTATTAAGATTAAAAATTTAAAAATGGAAAAACAGCCAAGTGAAATAACAAGAATGAAAATAGGGACCTTATGTTTTACTGAAGCAACTTTTCAAAAGACCTCTAAATTATCACTCATTTTTGAAGAAGTTTAAGGAAGGGCTGGTTGCAAGTAACTTTTTTCAATGTTGTAGCTTCAAAAGCTGCTAAATGAATGGTTCTAAGTCAAGGAGAGTTGACTTAGGAGAGTTAATCAAAATAAGAGGTGCTGCCCCTTTGCCCATCTCCATAATCTTCTGATGCATTGGAGTTGAATTTTCTAAAGATCACAGAAGTTCTACTTAAACAGCAAAGGCTTTCTGTTGGAGAATTAAGTCGCAATATAGAGTATCTGTGAGAAGGAGCAGTGATAGCAAATGGAGATCATTTTCCTTTGACAAGATTCCACTCAGATTAGGGAGTGACCTTCTGAATAGGGCTGAAGTTCGTTGTGCTTCAGTTCCATTAAAATCAACAGGAAAATCTTGATTTTAACTCTATTGATTGGAATGGGAATTAAGAGTGCAGGATCATAGTGTCTTCCCCCACTGCTGAGTCGATGCCTGAGCCACCCATCTTTGACAACAGGAAAATGTACCAGCCTGAACTTCAAGGTCCCCATTGTCAGTTCCTGTCCTTTCTTATTCACCTGCTCCAAATCACTACATTTGCCTAACTAAACCAAATAGATATTATTCCATGTTGCAGCTGCACTCTCATGGTATCAGAATTAGGAAGAGAATATTATTTTAATATGGCTATAGTTAAAGACAGCTTAAGAGTGTCCAATTAATGGACTAGCAATGAGAGGAAAGTAATATTTCACACTTTGAGGTGGGTGGCTATATAAATAAATATCATGAAGACTCATCAGGAAAAAGTACTTCCCAAAACAAAAATGGATGCCAGGATCTATTTATGTGAATAATTTGATGTCAGTGAGCAAAAGGCCACAGAGTTCAAGAAATTTAAATCCAACCTAGCACATCCCTGAGTGATCGATTTTAAATTTCTGCTTGGAGATATCCTGCAAAAGAAAGCTTACTACATCCCCAATTTTGTGATTTAATGGGCAGAATTGGTATTTTATTGCGAGCAGTTTTTCCCAAGGTTCAACTGTAAACTACCTTCCTATGACTTAAGACCATCATATTTGTAGAAAACAAAAACAGACAACAAATCATGGACCCTTGCAAGCAGGGGTGGGATTCAAATTTTTTAACAACCAGTTCTGTGGGCATGGTTTAGTTGGTGGTGTGTCTTGGTGGTCATATGACTGGGTGGACGTGGCTTGGTGGTCATGTTATTGGCTAACTCAATATCATCGAGGCACACATCTTCTTGCCTGGCTTCTCATGACTGTGGGGATGCTGCAACAATCGTAAGTGTGAAAAATGGGCAAAAGTCACTTTTTTCAGTGCCATTGTAACTTTGAATGGTCACTCCACACAAGCAAAGTACCAGCAAAGGAGGAAAAAAAACTCCAGAAAAGTTCCTGAGACAGGAAGTCTAGTCCTGCCAAGAATGTAAAAAGGGTTAATGGAGAGGCAGTTTCTGCAGACAACACCAGAATGTTTCCTTCCTGCCTTCCTTACAGGATTAGGCCAGTAATTTCTTCTAACAACCGGTTCTCCAAATTGCTTAGAATGTTAACAATTGCTTAGAATGTTAACAACAATAGGTGCAAACTGGTAAAACCCCACTCCTGCTTGCAGGATATCTCTTCAGAAACTTGAAAAGTGTTGTCTCATCCTCTGTTAATCTTCTCCTCCTAAGACTAAATATTTCTACTTCCTTCAGTCTCTCCTTCAGGGCATTTAGGGCATTTTTATTCCACAGTACAAAGCCACCTGATTCCTACTTAAATATATTGGAAATTGAGTCAGAGTAAGACAAAAATAACCCTTTGAGCTATGTCAGCGTGTCCCTTTTTCATCCCTGTCCAGTTTTTGTCAGCCTTACCATCTTTTACTTTATTTTTGACTATGGATGATGGATGGATGGATGGATGGAAGGAAGGAAGGAAGGAAGGAAGGAAGGAAGGAAGGAAGGAAGGAAGGAAGGAAGGAAGGAAGGAAGGAAGGAAGGAAGGAAGGATCAGATACTTTAAAAAAAATTACTGGTGAATATGTTAAACAGACAAATAAGAATAGCCAGGAGTAGTGGTCAGTGATAAGAGGGAGGAGCCATACTTGTGAAAGTACACAGAGTCCAATAAGAGTGGAGGTGTTTGCATATAATGAAATGAAATGTAGCAGACTAACCAGGGAACAACACTTTTGCTGGCACAAGCCAGCAAACATCACTCAATGCATGATGGGTAGAGGTTATCTGTGATGACTCAGGGCACAAAGGCAACATAGTCACATAAATAAGAAGAGTCCCTTTAGTACCTCCAATTTTGCTCCCAATGTTCAGGTTACCTTCGGCTGGAGAAAAAACTCTCCCAAGAACAGTCTTTAAGTGAGTAAATTCAGTCTGAAAACAAAGTACATACAAACAGTAAATAAAAATCCACACAAACTACACTGCAGTAATTAACTTGAGAGTGCAGGAGAAGGAATTGCAGACTTGAAAGGCCAGCAAAACACACAGAGTTGGGAAGACATCAGGAACCCAGATCAGCCTCAATAATACCAGATAATTCATGATTTGCTCTCAACATTTGGCTGTGACAACTCCCCCTTTTAAACACTGTGTTCCCAGCTGCAGGTAATTAAGGAAATCAGAGCCCTTTCCTCCCCTGTAAGCCATGCAACTCACATTGCTCCCTTCTCTGTTCCTTCTTGCGTGCCATAGGATGAAGAGAGGGTGGGCCTGGGTCTTCCTCCGAACTCCCTCTGCCTTGCTCTACCACTCCCCTGCTTTGCCCAGCTGGACTTTGCCCTTCCCCAGTTTCTTCCACAGCCAACAGAGCCACATTCCCACTCCCAGTCAGCTGCTCGGCCTCCCGCACAGAATCAGATTTTGATAGGGGCATGTCACTATCTTTTTGTGGGACTGGATATAGGTAGAGAACCATGTCACACATTCCTTCCTCAATAGATGATCAGTGATCTCTATTCACATTGGAGCAAACTGTTCATGTAGTTCTGTTTCCAGTTCCATGATCATTCTGTTTGTCCTTTAGTGAACTTGTTCTTGGTTTCAGATGACACAATGCAATGTAATAAATTCCAGCTATAGAGGCTAATCTGATTTTTGACTTTTTGTCTTCACATGTCCAGCTTATCTCCTGATATTGCCACAGTCAAGTAATGAATGCAAATCCAGGAGATCATTCACACAAGAGGCTGGGAAATTGTTGAAATTGTATTAGGCTGGATATTGTTGAGGTAATTCCCCATTAGGAGAATGAGTGCGCACAGGGAGATGTTGTGAAAGTAATGTTGAATAATATTTACACAGTACACAGATACACTGTATAGTAAAATGTAGGTTTTACTTCCAGTAACACGGTTAAGCAAAGTCCAACACAGTCCAAGTCATATACAGTTTTCAGTCCAGGGATAATCCAATAATGAAATCCAGTATCAAAAACAGTTCAGTAATAGACTCACATCGATCCAAGAATAATGATGATCAGTAACAATCAATAGGGAAATGCAGAAACATGAACATCAGAACATCAACTAGCAACTAGCAATACTCTCCTTTCTTCTTCCTTCTTCTTCTTGGGAAACCAGGTTTCCGGCTCCATCTTATGGCCGTTTGAGGAACCACACCCAATTACAATTTTAGCATTCCCTTAAAGAGACAGTATTAAAATGTCTATCCTGGTTTATATATTTCCAACCCAACTGTTAGGTGACTTACATTCCTAACAGATATTCCTAGCCATTTTTAAACACTTGAAATGGCTATTCAATACAAAGAGATTGCAGTCAGTGTCTACATCCTGAGTGTCAGCCACAGCAGATACTATAGAACTTTTAAAGGAGCTGGCAGAGGTCATCTCAGAACCACTGCACCATATCTTTCAAAAATCCTGGAGCACTGGGGAACTACCAGAGGACTGGAAAAGAGCTGATGTGGTTCTCATCTTCTTCAAAAAGGAAAAAAAAACTTAGTTCTGAGTAAAAACACAGAAAATGTCATTGATCTATTTAGCCAAATATTGGTGATACTTAGTTATTACCAATACTTCCAGTGCTTCAAGGAGGGCTCTCCACCCCTCAATTCTATCTAGATGTGCCAAGAATTAAACATGCAACTTTCTGCATTCAAAGTTTATACATTAACACCTGTGGTGGGATTCAAACTTTTTTACTACCAGTTCTGTGGGCATGGCTTGGTGGGCGTGGCTTGGTGGGCATGGCAGGGGAAGGTTACTGCAAAATCCCCATTCCCTCCCCATCCCACTAACCTGCTTTCCAGGTCCATTCTCCTATGCAGGGCAACAAAAGAAGACCCAGCTGATCAGCCAGGACTTGGGAGACTAGATGGGGGCGGGGCCAGTCAGAGGTGGTATTTGCTGGTTCTCTGAACTACTCAAAATTTCTGCTACCGGTTCTCCAGAACTGGTCAGAACCTGCTGAACACCACCTCTGATCTGGATTGTTCTTTTGTAGAGCTCTTTAGATGCTCCTCTTTCACTTCTGATAACAAAAATAATAAACCCGTTGGTATGAAGTCTGATCTGACCTCTCCAATTAACAAATATCACCTGAATGTTAGAAGCTTCCCACTCAGTCCAGTTCTAAACATAACACTGAGTGTCCCATTGAAATAAATGTGAGTTGCTTCCATTTTGGTGTGATTCCATACATTTAAATTATCTATATCTGTAATTTAACTATTTATAATCTACCAGTAGCTATTGATATATTAAATTATCAAGCCAGGTTTATTCTTTCTGTGAAGAGGTATCTTTATTTCTGGCAGAATAAAATTATTGTGTTTGATTGTCACTCTCTGATGGAAGAAGCAGGGTTTATTTGGTTTGGGGAATACAGTAATCAGAAAATCAGCCAAAGGTTTTTGAGATATAAAATTTTGGAAGCCTTATCTGTGGAGTTTATGCCATTACACTCATGTTTACAAGGAAAAATAAGAAAATAAGGAATATTTATATTTAATATTTTTAGTATTGTGTTTTAATATTTATTATTGTTAACCACTCAAAATTGCTGGTGTGAGATGGGTGGCATACAAATTGAAAAAAACAAAGGAACTCACTTTGTAGGGGTAAAGACTTCTTTACAAAACTGAGGAGAAGGGTGTTTTAATAATTCAACCAATTTATCTTATTCACCTTAGTTTTCAGCAGCAACTCCAAGTTTTGATCAGTGTATTTGGTGCTTTCAAAGATATTCTGGTCTTACTTTGTAATTGCATCTCGTTACAGCTCTTCTAACCCTGATAACCAGATAGTTTTATTTAATTTAATAAGAGTATTACTAGTATTATAAGCATTCAAAAATGAAAACAACAGACTTTTGATAATCTGAGTTATAGGATGCTTTATTAGGGAAAATACTGCAGTATTGGACTCAGTTCACACTAGAAAAGAAACATTTTCTAAGAGGAAGGAGATGCTCTCCTTTCAGTGTATACAGCTTATATAGGTTTATCAAATCACATAGTTACATAATACTTCCTTTTTCCATATATGGACGTTATACAACCTTCCATGGAAAACTTCCAATATATTTCAGATTTCCTGTTTTTCACATTCCAGAAAAATTATAAGGAAACATTAATATTCCTTAAGGTGACATTTATAATGTCAGAACGCCCCAGTACAAATGTCCTCTAACCTATGCCAAAGACAAACTTCGCAATCCAACATATTTGTTTCACAAAAACATATTTCTCAACTTTTCTGTCCTTTTAAAAGGTCAGGCTACGGACACAAAATGGCTACAGTCTGGTTCTGTAGTTTCTCAAGTATAATATCCAAATTTTACTTATAACAACTCCTCCCTTTCTTTTTGTTACCAATTTATACTTGAGAATGATCATCAAGCTCTCTCAACATAAGCCTAACTTCTTGTTGACTATATATCTTGCGTTTTTCCTCAGGTTTCTTAATCTTACAACAGCAGACATATCATTACAGTCTGTAAAAGAAGTATCACTAAACACTAACGTTGTCCTCTATATTTCTTCACATGTTCATCCTTAGTATGGGCAGTTGCCATAACAGTCATTAAACGACCAATTGCACTCCCATTGTATTAATTGGTATCAATGCATATATATATGCTCTACAAAACATTAACCAACCTTTAGGTAAATACAACACGTGTGTCATTCCACCTACGTCTTCAAGCTCCATTCAATAAAACAAAACTACTTCAGTAGGTACATAAGTATAAATTTTTTTGTCATCTGCATGTTTATACTTAATACAATCATAAGCTGAAAAATTGTCAGCTTTCCTGATTAATCCATTTGTTGGCCTCACAGAAAATCCAAACAAAGTATCACATTTTACAAATATACAAAATATCATCAGGATAAACTCTACCATAAAAATTATTTTGATACTGGAATTTTTATAAAACAAATAGACATGATGTCTGTAACTATAGTCTTTCCTTTCACACAAAAAGAAAAACTATTCAAAGCTACTCTCATTAATTCCAGAACAACATTTGTACTTCTCACATTAGGCTCTTTCAGTATCTTACACTTCTCTGTAGAATTCTTGGTACCTCTAAACATCTAACTGTACATCTACCTTTCCAGGTAAATAGACATTTTGCACCAACTAAACTGTCACACAAAAACATCAACTTCTTTAGAGTACTTCTTAATTCAATGAATGGCATAATTAACATTTCTTCCAGAGCTCTAAGTCTCATATAGGAAGGAGAATAATTGCCATACAGGTCAAAACAACGATCATATAGTTGTTCCATCCTCTTAGACAAGTCCTCATGTCATATGTCATATGTGCAGTTACATGCTAGATATTTCTCAAATATGAACCATCATCTAAGGTGGATCTTATACAGATTCCAACCTCAGCCATAGGTTTCATCAATGTCAGTGATATCTGCCCTTCATATTCAGTACTGTCGGGTTCAGTTTGGAAACATAACCATTGCCATGTTAATGAATAACCAGGCAATATCTCAGAAGCCTCCATACCTACCCTACATAAGACAATAATCACTATCCACATCATATTCACAAATGGACTAGGCCCCCATCCACCTTAACGTATGTAGTTTTACACTTCAAAACTTACAACCAGTCTTTGGGGACTTACATCCACTTCTTTATCTTCTTCCGCACTCAGAGGATACAATACCTGTATACAACAGTCTATTATTTCATGTCTTAAAATACTAAACAATACAAAGAAAAATGTATTACATGCAACCAAATAATCAACAATACATCTCAAAGTTCGACAAACCTAAGCTAAACTAGACATGTAATTATCTATCCCCACTATCTAAAAGAAATAGAAAATAAAAAGTCCAGTCTTTCCGAAGCTTGCTTCCACTGGAAACAGGAACCGGATCCACAAATCCCTGTAGACACGAACAATGTGTCCAGCCTCACTCACATGTCCAAACAGCAGACTCAGTAGTCAACAGTACTTGTAATGATCCTTCCCAGATAGGCCTCAGCTTCCCAAAAGCTCTCCACTGCTTTATCAGGACCCAGTCTCCACTCTTAAAATCATGCACTCGGAATTCAAACGGTGGTGTTTGCGCCAAAAGTCCTCTAGACCTTAAAAGAGAAAAACACTGGGACAGTCCCTGTATATATTTTCTAAACAAAATAAAATATCTTCACATACAATTCTAGACATACCCATACTTCCAGTATAAGGTATGCCAAACATCATTTCATACAGTGAAATTATCAACATCTTTTTTTTTTCAAACAAGTACACACTCACAATAGAGCTAGAGGTAAACATTTCATCCAGGGTAATTAAACTGCTAACATTAATTTCTTCAATGTATTGTATTACAGTTCTCATTCTTCACCCCACCTGAGGAAAAAACCCAACAGGTCTATTGCCAGTCTATTTCCAATTCTTTCCTATACCTCTGTTACCACATAAAAAGTAAAATGTGTACCTCTATCATTATAAATGCACTATTAATGCATATCTATATCTATATATATATATATCTGTTCCAATATTAACTTCACAGTCATTTGTGCATTCGCTCTCGCACACAGAACAGCTTCCAGCCATTCAGTCAAATGATCAACAATCACCAACAGATATTTCAAAGTACTCACTGTTGACATTGTAGTATAAGCAACTAACATTCTTTAAAATGGCCAAATAGCCAAATCTCTTCCTCCTATCAGGATTATATGCATTCACACAATATATATATATATATATGTTCTACTCACTTGCATAACTATCGTGTACATACTTCTACAAACATATTTTCTCTTCACACAAGCCACAAATACTTGTGTTTCCTAATAAGTACCCTCATGTACCTTCTCTATTATATCCCTCATAATAGGCTTATTAACTATATGTAATCTCTATACTCCACATCTCTAACTTCATCTGTTTCTCTTCTTCATCAAGGAAACCTTACATCCCATTCCAAAACAGGAACTAAAACCATCATCAGTATTTCTCTCATACATGCATCTATATATACATATATAAGCCTCATCTGCTAATGTATTTCCCAAAATCTCTTTTTGGAAAACTTCTCTTAGCCAATAACTTCAGCTACTGCATACCCACTGCATTTTCTAGAAGCTTCAAAGCTTGTACCAAAGCAAACACTTCACACACCTAAGCAAAATACGCAACAGATAAGCATTCTTTACTCAAGAAGATCTATCAATAAATGAATTAATACCTCCCTCTATTGGGCTATCTTCCAAATCCTCTCTCACTTTTGTCAGTAAATCTAGAACTTCAATACAATCATATATATAGTTCTATATCTTCCATTCCTGTCTCTCTCTCAAAAGGAATTCAACTGAATTTAAACTTCTGTCAGCTGAAAAAAATTCTCCGTAACAATAAAATTGCTTTAAAAATCTAACACATGTAAGCCACATATGCTTCCTGCATTAAAACACTAAAACTACTAAAGCACTATTAAATCCATCAATTGTTAACCAACAACAGAACTATAAGTTTCTACTTCCCAGCTCACACTTGAGCTAGAACAAACACCTTCAGCTATACCTCTTCCACAGCTACAAACAAATGGAAAAGCTTCCTTACACTCAGACAAAAAGTCAACACAAGAGCTCCCTTAGTTCTCAGCATAGATTAACTATCCTCTCAATCCTCTCTCTGGATTGATACTCTATACCTAATCAAATGTCCTAAATCAGACTCCACAGATTACAATTCCTTCCTTAAAACTCTTAGGCCTTATTGTCCTAAGAACTCTAACAAAGCATTTACACATCTTTCTCAACATCTCTCTTCTTCTCACCTAAGACCAACAGATCATTTACATATTGTAACACTTTTATACTCACAGGCAGTTCAAAATCCCCAAGGACCTGCTCTAAGCTTGTCCAAACAAACTAGGGCTTTCTAAGAACCCCACTCGGTAAAACACACCATCGATACTGTCAAGTTCAATGTGTATCTGGATCAGCCCTCAATACTGGGCAAGTCCAAGTGTCTTTCAAATCTATCATACTAAAATACCTGTATTCATATGGAATTCCCCCTAACAACGTATAGGAATTCTGGCATAATAATCACCAGGTGATTATATGAAACCAACCACTAGACATCAGAAACCATCAGGTTTCTCTACAGGCAATATGAATATATTGTATGGAAACATCACAGGCTCTAACAGGAACTCTATCACTAGCTACAAGCCACATCTCCCTTCCAGGGAAATATCATATTGTTTCCGCCTCACTGGCTCAATATATCACTAATATCACAAGTGTAATAGTCAAAACACCTCTATTCTCTTTACTTCCCACACAATAGGATCTATAAATCTCTCCTGTTCATCAGTCAATAACTGAACAGTACACTTATCTTCAGAAAGATAAGCACAACCTAATAAGGACAAAGCATCTCATCCTAAAAGGTCCATACCTGCTTCAGGTATACACATAGCATCCAATGTTATCTCAGAGTGTCCTCCTTTTAAGACACATCTTGAACAATAGCAACATCAAAAGGCTCTCCCTTAACACTAGATACATCATACCTGGCCAAAAGAAAATTCTGGCTACGTATCTATCAGGAAACCATAACTGTTTCCTCAAATCTCACCTTTACATCTGATGAGACGCAAGTGTTAAAAGCCTTTGACCCCCCCCCCCCCTAATCTCCAGTTAGGGTATACAGCCTCTGCTGCATTTCTCCGCTTGTCCGGGCAAATTTCTCTAAAAATGCCACAAGCAGCACACTGCTTACTTTTTTCAGCAGCTATTTCTGTTCCAGGAAAGAAATTCTATTCTCTCCCCATCTCTGGATGCTTCCATCTACTCCCAGTAGATAGATATCAATATGAAGATCCAATCTTGTGATATTATTAACTATTATAAGTCTAAATCTATCTGATTTATCTCTGCTCTCTCTCTCTAGCTTCATAACAGCTTCGAACACAGAAAACATATTTAACTGACAAGATTCCATTTCATCACAACTTTAAAAAAAAACCTTCCATGGCCTCTGTCACAAACTACAATTTCATTAACGCTTAGTATTCTGGTGTCTCTCTGAAGAAAAAAAAATAAACACTTATTCAAACTAACTCTAATTCTATTCAAGAATTTAGCTGACAATTCATCTCTAAACCAACGCATCTAAGGAAAAAACTCTAACCAGATTCTGTCCTCTTGGCACATCAGTTGTTAATACCTTATACTAAACTGCCCTGACTATTCCAGCCAGTATATCACTAGGTATTTCCTGCAATAGACTATACTCATAGAGTATAGTATCTATATCCCTTCTGAAGTAAACAAATAATCCAAAATATGCTGCAACTCCACAAAAGTATAAATGCTTAATCCAGGAACAAACTCCTTACCGGAACACTTTTCAATCTCAGCATTGACAATTTATAATTCCTCAAAACAAAGGAAGTAAATAACACATCTGTAAGACTACTAGGCATTTCACACTACAAATAAAAATTCTTTGCTGTAAATTTTATAACTATTCCAAACATAAAAATCCTCACAACTCTCTCTCTCAAAGTTGGCTCACATATTCCTTAAGAAAACCTCTAAGAAGATAAAAGACCCTTCCACATATTATCACAAATCAACATAAATCACCTGGGCATAATCTCTTTAACTCTTCAACATAGCATTAAAAGAGACAATACAAAGAGTCAACAGTTAACCGTTTAACACAGCTTTTAAGGCATTCAAACCAATACACATTTCAGTTCACACTCTAAAGTTTTAAACTGTTTCAAACATATGTCAGCCATTCCAATCATACAAAGTACAATCTGTATCAAGGGAATAATACTTCAATATCAGCAGCCAAAAGCTGAACCAGCTCTCCAAAAGAGAACTCTGAAACTTTAGAAACATCTTGTTCTCATTATAACCCCCCTTAACACAAAATATGACAGGGAGAAAAGAGACAAGAAAAAAATAACAGTGTAAGCTCATACACACGTCAAACAGAAATCATCTTCAGACCCATCTAAACAATCCCATTCCAATTTAGGAAATGCTGCAACACAATCTGAAAAGTTACTAATCAAAATTCAGCTCACCTGAGACCCCCGGTGCACCAAACTCCGGCCGTTCCAAGCATCTACAACCAGATTACCAGTCAAGGTTTTAAGAGCGATTTCCCCTCCCTTGGGCAGAAGACCCAGTAACTGCCTCCACAAATCCAGCGGAGAGACGCCATCGCAGTCCTGAAAAATCATCCGTCCAAAGGAAGAAAAAAAAACGTCTAACTCCTGGCTGGCTTGCCAAAATTGTTATAAGCATTCAAAAATGAAAACAACAGACTTTTGATAATCTGAGTTATAGGATGCTTTATTAGGGAAAATACTGCAGTATTGGACTCAGTTCACTCTAGAAAAGAAACATTTTCTAAGAGGAAGGAGACGCTCTCCTTTCAGTGTATACAGCTTATATAGGTTTATCAAATCACAGTTACATAATACTTCCTTTTTCCATATATGGACGTTATACAACCTTCCATGGAAAACTTCCAATATTTTCAGATTTCCTGTTTTTCACATTCCAGAAAAATTATAAGGAAACATTAATATTCCTTAAGATGACATTTATAATGTCAGAACGCCCCAGTACAAATGTCCTCTAACCTATGCCAAAGACAAACTTCGCAATCCAACATATTTGTTTCACAAAAACATATTTCTCAACTTTTCTGTCCTTTTAAAAGGTCAGGCTACGGACACAAAATGGCTACAGTCTGGTTCTGTAGTTTCTCAAGTATAATATCCAAATTTTACTTATAACAAGAGAATGGGAATTTTGCCTCCCTTAAGCTTGTAGCTGAAGATATGTGTAATGGAATGCATGCATTGATAACCTGGAGGAAAGAGGAGAGATGCCACATAGGAAAGAGGAGCTGGAGAACGGTCACAGAAAGAAACTGAGAAAGGACACACACACACTCTCTCTCTCTTTCTCACACACACACAATGGATCAGCCAATTAAAAATGGCAGGTAGGAAGTTTGTACTTTCAGACTTACAAAATTGATGGCTTCCTTCCCATGTAAACCAGATGGGAAACAGGACTAAATGAACTGATTCTACTTCATTGTAAAGATACATTAATGGAATCTTGCAAATCTGAAAGTAAATGTCTATGGGAATTTTCAGTCATCCAGGTCATGGTTGTCTCAAAGGTGCTTTTTTCAAAAGGCAATTGGACTTCCTTGGTTTTTCCCTTGAAGACGTTTTGCTTCTCATCCAATGGTGCTTCTTGGATGAGAAGCGAAACATCATCAAGGGAACATTAGGGAAACAAAGAAAGTCCAGTTGCCTTTTGAAAAAAGCACCTTTGACACAAGTCTGAATGTACAAATTTCCAACCTGCCATTTGTAACTGCCTAATCCATTAGGGCAGGTCCTTTCTGTGACCGTTAAGTGATTGTGGGCTTGCCTAATTGTTTCCTAGCCAGCACCTCTCCTTCTCCTTTCTCAAGATCACTAATTCATTCCATTCCAATGTTAGAAATGGGGAACTTTGAACTGACTAAAAGGGATTCTTTAGAATGGAATGCAGCATCTCAAATTGATCCTGTCTTTTTACCAATCAGTCTTTCTCAAATTTTCTGACAGTAAGAACAATCAACCAATGGAACAGCTTGTCTTCAGAAGTTGTGGGAGCTTCATCACTTGAGACTTTCAAGAAGAGACTGAACTGCCATTTGTCAGAAATGGTGTAGGGTCTCCTGCTTGGGTGGGGGGTTGGACTAGATGACCTACAAGGTCCCTTCCAACCCTGTTAATCTGTTAATCTATTAATGTCTTCCTGAGACCAGGCCCAGCAGCAGATTTTTCAGTAATATCCGTGAAGCAAAAGAAACAAAGCTTAACAAAAATATTGACAAGGCATTTTGCCTTGAGCAGGGCAGGATCTGGCTGATGTACAGATATGATCGAGGCACGAATTGCCAATTCATTTCATGTTTACAACCTACTCAATCTCCCTGCCTGACCTGACTCATGTAGTGGCAGCTTCTCACAAGCTGACTGTGATGGGGGATTTCAACAATCCTGCTGAGCCTTCATCATTTACAGCTGGCCTGATTAAATATTTAGTCCCAGACATGTTGTTTTTTTACCAATTGTTTGGAGAAGTCATGCTCACCATTACTTTTTGAATCCTTGTTCATTCTATTTAATAAAGATTGCCAGAACAAATTATCCAACTACATAATGATGCAAATGTTTGTGTGGTAGAAATATTTTCCTAATATTTTAACAGAATGTGGGATGAGTTCTATAGTTTCTTAGATAAGTATTTGCATCTTCTTCTCCAATGAGCCTAGGAATTAGAATGGAAATGCTATTACCTTGGTGAATGACTTCTAGTCAGGAGGAATATATTCTTCACGGTTTTGATGGACTTCTTGTCAACCATGACATTTTTATGGAGAATTTGGGGCCTCAAAACATAATATTACAGTCTTTTCAGTCTTATCTACCTCCTTTTCACAAACTGGAGAATGGAGTGGACAGAACTGTATTAAAAGTTTTTTGGTGGTCAACCTTGTTGCCACATGAGCTGTGGGGTTTTTCTGCCTCCTTTTTTTTTTTTTATTTCCCACACCCTCTCCCCTCCCAGTTGCAAATGTTTTTTGAAGAACAGACCTTCATATTCATTAAATGTGTGAAATGGTAGAAGCAAAGTGTGAAATGGTAATAGTCTGTTTGCGGTTGATTAATAGAAATTTCTCCTAACAAATTTCCAGATCCTTCTGGGGGTCATTGGAATGGAGCAGCTGTAAAGTCAGCAGGAGAAGTTTAGATCCTTCTCAATGACAGCCCTGCCAGTTTCAGAATATGTGGGTAGCTTCCTAGGCACTTTTCAGGAGGATAGATGATGAGTGGTCATTGATGTGTCAAGTTAACATGATGATTAGTTTCCAAAAGCCTTATGTTGTTAAGGCAAGCTATGATCAAAAATTAATAATTGGACCGCTCTCTCTATAAGTGACTTGCTTTATTGCTCAACAGTGTGTGTCAATGTCACCGGGAAAAGTAAAAGATAAAAAACTCTCACGTGGGGTAGGGAAGCATCACTGTCAAGTTATTTTTCTTCCAGATACAACCATGCAAACATACAGACAAAGCTGATCTTGGATGTAATCCACAAAAAGTTTATGCCAGAAGAAATGAATTGATCTTTACTTTGCCCATTAGATTCACAGTTAATGGATTAATTCTTTCTCATACCTTTCACTAATATCCCTAAAAACACTGCCCTTCAGAGAGAAATGAAGTACGGTGTTTTGTTTTGTTGGAAGCGGCTAGTGCATTTTTGGATCCCTGTTTAAGATACTGGGGGTTGGGTTTTTTACTCTGTGAAAAAACTTATAGGTTTATCACTATAATCCTTTGCAAATGATACCAAGACAACTTCAAAGTATGCCTTTAAATGGCCATAAGGATTAGGATTAGAATAATAGTGAGCAAAACGGTAAAAGACTGGGACAAATGCTGTAAGTCATTCACATGCCGGACAACAATGGTAAATGTGTGACAATGATGTATCCCAGAAAACAAGGTTAACTTTCTCTTGCAATTGTTGGCCATTGCGGTAACCACAACCCAATTTCAGGGTGATGGAACAATTATCCAAGAAGATCATATTTTCATATACCATACACCGCTCACAGTTCCAAGGATAACTTCCTTGTAGAAAACGTATCACATAAATTTGAAGGGTGTGAAATCGACATGATTAATAATTATAGTTATTAGCCCGTGCACCAGCTGCTCATGGATGGTTTATTCCTTGATTTATGGTGCAGTAAATGCCCGTATCTCCATCTGAGGCAGAACCAAGAGGGTATATAGCTGTGGGCACAATGATCTGTTCCATTGCCAGGAAGTTTGCTTTTTTTTTTTTAAGAAGGAAAAATGGGCCAAGAACTCATCCTTGTTCAGTCTGGAGGACCTTTTCTTTTCATGCCTGTTTTAAACCTGTCCTTTTAGTGTCTCCAAAGCCTTTGAAGTTTGGATTGCAGCTCACAAGGGACTCTAGCTTTCCCACCCTCTTATGCCTTTTTTCTGTTGCCAGGCTGCAAACAATCACTATACATATTACACAAGAAACAACGAAGAGTGACAATGGAAGGAGAGAGAAAAAACCTAATCATTGAGGTGCCAGAAGTGAAACCCTTTGTATCCACAGGGAATTTGTTCCCCCCATTTCTCCCCACCACCACTCTGCTTGTCTAACAACACATATATTATATTTACATGGTTGGTGACAAAAGGCAGTAATTTACTGCCCTGTCTAAACATGTTTACTGGAAATAAATACAACGAATTACAGAGCAACTTCAGGACATTGGACCTTAAGACAGCCCAAAGTGTCTTCTTCATATGGTAGATAATTGAAAACTTCATTTAATGCAGAGACCTTTCTTAATGGATAAAATATAATATTTGGCAGGAGTTGCAATAGCCTTATCTAAATCAGATGCTTCCTGCATCATGCTTCCCTAATACTCATAGATTTCATCACTTTATTACATATGGTGCATAGGTAAAATATAGTATATTGGTATGCCCACATACATGGATTTGTTTCATTAAATGCACCTTGCTCATAGTTATCTGGTTATATATTTCTGCATCTGGAGGGCATCTCCCACTGTGGTGTGCTATGCTACTCTTTTAAAATAAAAATGTGAAAATAAGAATGATGCTCACAGCCAGTTTGCTGACGTGGTTAAGACATCAAGCTAGGAGCAGGAGACTGAGAATTCTAGTCTTACCTTAGGAACAAGCCAGCTGGATGTTCTTGGGCCAGTTACTCTCTGCAGTTTCCACGAGTCAACATTGATTTGAAGGCACACACACACAAAAACCAACAATAATACTGAATTTATCTTTTTAGAATGAATATGTGGAAGCCTCTTCACAATGATTCATTAATAATGATCTTCAAAAAAAGTTTGTTGGTTATGAAACTGTGATAGAAGCAACAAACATTTCTTAATGTCAGACTCTAGAGCGGATAATTTCAGTTCAAAACCATTAAACTATTCCCTAGTAAAGAATCAACATGGCAGTATTTTTGAGTGCTCTCTGACTCTACAGAAAATCCTATCATGAACTGCAAACATTGGAAAGAAATCTTTCTTTTTTAGAATTGTTTACTGTAGCTGGAAAGGAGAAAGAGTCTAAGAGTGAGCAAGTAATTGTTGAATTGGATTGGGGTGATAATATTTGCAGTTGTAAAACTTTTATCTATTCTGTCATTGCATATATTTTAGATAAAGAAGATATTTGTTTTATATTCATTTTTGTTTGATTTGTATTTAATGTTGATTGATGTATGTATATATTTATTATTATTTTGTATTTTTATAATTAAACCAATTATAAAATAAATTATATATTAATTAATTATAATTAAATAAATTATGAATTGAGAAGCCTTATAAATTCAGGAAGGAAGAAGGAAAAAAGAGAGGGAGGGAAAGAAAGATAGAGGAAGGGAGGGAGGGAGGGAGGGAAGGCTTTTGGGTAGAATTTCTCCTAGAATAATTGGCAGGTTCATGAAGATATTCTGAGCAGTTTGTTACTGAAATGAATTTTAAAGCCTGTAACAGTGAATTTGACCATAAAGTGATATGACATATGATATAAAGTTAGAAGGTTCTGTTCAGTGGGAAGAAAGCATTATAGTTTGATCTCACTTGTGAAAAGTACTTGACATATATCCTCCAACTGAAGTAATGAGAACTCAGCCACAAGCCAATGCCACTTCTATACTTATAAATATCCACATGCTATATCCTTGCTTCTGAAGCATGCTTAAATTCAAGAAATCACAACTTTAGCAGAGACAAAAGCATACTGTGCCATGATACATCAAATCTGGAATTTCTGTGCTAATATTCAGGGAGACCTCCAATGGATATCCACACCCTGACTAAATATCTCTTGAATAGTCTAAATGATCTCAGATTAGTTTCAGACTAATAAAATCATCCACAAATGTGACACAAATTTACACAAATAAGCAAGTGCCAATTAACAATAAGCCAAATTAATCAGAAAAATATGATATCAAACACCAAACTACTGCACTATATAGATGTGTATATCTGTCCAAGTGGCTGGTATGTGGTTTCCAATAAATGTTAAAAATTATAAGTATTTATGTATGAAAGTCAAATTTATATGTAGAGGAAGAATTAAATATTGATCTAGACTGATTTATTTCAAAGATCTAGTTCATAAGTCACATTTGCTTTTTGCCCTTATTAAATTGTCCTCCTATGAAATACCAGACATTGCTCCTATATTGTTTAAAATGTAATTTAACCTACTTTGAATGCATTCAATTGTTGATATATCGTTACTATCATTGTAGCATTAGTAATCACAGCTGAGAGCAGCTTCTAACTAACTTTGGCTGATCTCAGAAAATTTAAGCAGTATCATATCTGGTTAATGTTTGGTGGGAAATTACCAGGAACTCTCATTAAAAAACCCTTGACTGAAAACTAAGAAACAATAATTTAAAAAGTCCCCACAAAGCAAATAGCAGGTTGCTTCTTTATTTTTGCAAATGAAACAATAGCAATGGCAATCAGAATTGTTGGAAATGCTACTCTAGCTGCTCCAATTGGTTGATTGATTGAGTGAGTGAGTGCTATCAAATCATTTTTAGTTCCTAGCAATCACACAGATAGATTTTTTCTCCATGACAATCTCTCACTTTTTCCAGGTAGGTACACTTATTAAATCATCAATATTAGATTTTTTACTATTTACTATTTTTTTACTATTACGCTAGTTACCTCTAAGTGTTGCTATTAAATGAAAAGGATAGCGATGGTTGAAAGCACCTTCTCATCATGACATAAACCACTTTGATCACAGTCTCAGTAAATTCTGTTGTGGAACCACTTGGGAAGCATTTTATTTCTAGGACTCCAGATTGAATTTTGGAATGAACTAAATTTTAGATCTGCAACGATGTTGCATAATATTATGCTGATTCTCCAGCCATGAATTTTCACTCCTGCAAATTAACTGTTTAACTTTTTCTGTTGTTTCTAAGCTTCTCATTAAATTTTACTGCTTGAATGACACGTGTTCAAAATAGGACTTTGACAGAGTACTTTCTGCATGAAAACTTATTAATTAACTATGGAAACATGCTTATTTATTTCAGTGGTGGTATTCTACCAGTTCGGCCCGGTTCAACTGAACCGGTAGCTCCAACAATCATCTATGAGTGAACCGGTTTACTCTGACAATCAACTGCTGGGCCCACCTGCCCGGCTCTATACTGATCTTTATTTCCTGGTTTTGAAGCTCAGCTGCTTCATGCGCCACAGTGGATTGCCACACGTCAACTGTTGAACACACAGGGAGAGTGCAGGATTGCAGCAGAAGGTTAGTAGGAAACCCTCTGCATGCATGCAAAGCATGTATGCACACACAAAGCACACCCACCAAGCCACACCCACTGAACCGATGGCAAAAAAAAAATGGTAAAAAAAATTGAATCCCACCACTGGTTTATTTACATGAACATCTTCTATACATTTGGGAAATGCTGCAGGCCTTTAAACTAGTGTTGTTCGTCCTCATCTATGTTGTTTGGTTTTATCCTAACTCCTCTTTTTTTGTTCCTAGCACTGTAACGAATTCAAATTTTCATTATTCCAAGACAAAAATAGATCACAAAACACATTTTCCCATCCCATCTCCTATGCTTTGGTAAATGTTCTCATAATGAGTTTTTTTCCAATAATGAGAGAAAATCTGTCAGAGAAGTTGCCAGCATGTACCAGACAGATGGCATCATACTTATGTATTTAAAAAGAATTCTAATAAATTAATAGATTTAAAGAAATTGGGTAGACCTACCCCAAATCCTCCATTGAAATGGGCACATGGTGTGGTAAATTTGATGTTTCTGTTGGTCCCCTGTTGACAGATTATAGTTCAATATTTAGCTCTTCATATTAGCCAGATTGGCAAAATTAGTAATACAAACACACTCAGCACCTCGTGTAAACATTGAGCTAGTCAGAAAATATGCTCTCCAGGCAGTAATGCAGGCTTCTAGATAAACCCACAAGAAAAATAGGCATTTGTTGTAGACATAACAATTATACATTCTTTCAGATCTGGTTTGGATAATACTGGACTACCACTAGACAGTAGCCAAGAGGTACAGAAAATATTAACTCTTTGTTTGCATTCACTGGTTATCCAGATTGTTCTAACGCATATCTAGTAGTGCTTATATGTTGTATCTAAAACATTCCATGGAAATATAGAGGCTGATGTACAATTGGTAGAATTAACAATAGCAATAACAATTAAATTTATATACCACTTCACTGTGCTTTACAGCCCACTCTAAGTGATTTACAGAGTCAGTATACTGCCCTAACAATCTGGGTCCTCATTTTACCAACCTTTATCAAACTCCTGGCAGTGAGTTAGCCTGCAATACTGCATTCTAATCACTGTGCCACAAATTAGAATGTGGGTTGCTTTAAAAAGTAAATTTGACTTTATTTTTAAACACGTCATGGAATTAATTAAAAATGAAACAAGGCAGAAAACTATTTTTCCAACCCCCTCACTCTCAGTGCTTTTTCCCCCCTTATATAAATATCCTCAATGGATAGACATATGCTAATAGTTTTCTCTTCTTTTAATGCTCTTTTGTATGATATATTCCTGCTGTGTTGCAAGCTTATTGTCATTAGGTGACATGATTTATGCAAGTTCCAAATTATGCATAGATTCATATGGTAGTACATATAATCAAGATTAAACCAAAGTGTATTCCCTGGAGCATCAGTTCAGACTCCAGAGAATAATGGATTTGAATACTGTACTGTATATATAGTGAGACTATTTGTAAACAGATTCTGGATTAAATCTTATTCATCCATTATAGAAACCAGAGCACTCATGGGAGAGGGAGACTCTATCAATAGTAGCCTGATGTCACTTTTTTAAATAGAATGGGAAAAAAATGTAAGGAAGTTAGGAGATTTCTATTGAGATAGGAAAGAAGAAATATGAGAGGAAATGTGTGCCAGCCCCATTACAAGGTAAGACAAAGTTGCAGTTTAGTCCAAGTCTCCTGTTCAATCCCTTTGTGGTATTTCTGAGTCCAGGAGGCTAGCATCTTCTAACCTTGTCTTACATATTGGCAAAAAAAAATCAGAAAATAAAATGCAAACTGAATAGTCAAGACCTTGTTGATGATCCAAACTCTGTCAAGGATCTTGGAGTACTAATGATCTAAGTGCTAGAGCCCACTGTAACTACATAGCCAAAAAGTAGGGGTGGGATTCAAATTTTTTATCAACCGGTTCTGTGGGCATGGCTTAATTGGTGGGCGTGGCTTGGTGGTCATGTTATTGGCTGGACGTGGCCAACTCAATATCACTCACATCGAGGCACGCATCTCCTCGACTGGCCTCTCATGACTGTGGGGATGCTGCAACAGTCGTAAGTGTGAAAAATGGTCACTTTTTTCAGTGTCATTGTAACTTTGAATGGTCACTCTACACAAGCGAAGTACCAGCAAAGGAGGAGAAAAACTCCAGAGAAATTCCAGAGACAGGAAGTCTAGTCGTGCCAAGAATGTAATAAGGGTTAACGGAGAGGCAGTTTCTGTAAAAAACACCAGAATATTTCCTTCCTGCCTTCCTTACAGGGTTAGGCCAGTAATTTCTTCTAACAACCGATTCTCCGAACTGCTTAGAATGTTAACAACCGGTTCTAGCAAATAGGTGCATACTGGTAGAATCCCACCCCTGCCAAAAAGGCATTAAGAGTTGTTAACCTAATCCTACATAGCTTTTTCTCTGGTAATAGCACACTACTAACTAGAGCATATAAAACATTTGCTAGACCAATATTTGAATACAGCTCATCAGTCTGGAACCCTCATTACATATCTGATATTAACACAGTAGAGAAAGTCCAGAAATATTTCACAAGAAGAATTCTCCACTCCTCTATTCATTGCAGAATACCTTATGCCACCAGACTTGAAATTCTAGACCTAGATAACTTAGAACTACGCTGCCTTCAGTCCGATCTAAGTATAGTATATAAAATCATACATTGCAATGTCCGACCTGTCAATTAATACTTCAGCTTCAACCATAACAATACAAGAGCACACAATAAATACAAACTCATGGTTAATCACACCAAACTTGATTGCAGGAAATACGACTTCAGCAACAGAGTGGTCAATGTTTGGAATACTCTACCTGACTCTGTGGTTTTTTTCCCCAAACCCCAAAAACTTTAACCTTAGACTGTCTTCTATTGACCTCATCCCTTTCCTAAGAGATCTGTAGGGGGCATGCATAAGCGCACCAACATGCCTACCGTCCCTGTCCTATTGTTTCTTTTTATTTTTCTTATATGTATCGATGTATTCATAACTATGTTTATACTTATACTATTATCTTGTAAGCAATTGACAAATCAAAATAAATAAAAAAATAAAATAAAATTGATAAATCTCCAGACCGAATGCCATCACTCTGCTAAACAAATAATTCTCTCAAACTATTTACTAAGTCTGCATTAGTATTACTATTTATCTTCCCATCTTTCCTTTTACCCATCCCCTTCCACTTATGACTGTATGACTGTAACTTTGTTGCTTGTATCCTTACAGTTTTTATTGACTGTTTCCTAGTATGATTTGATTGCTTATTGTACCCCATAACTATCATTAAGTATTGTATCTTATGACTCTTGATGAATGTATCTTTTCTTTTATGTATACTGAGAGCATATGCACCAAGACAAATTCCTTGTGTGTCTAATCACAATTGGCCAACAAAGAATTCTATTCTATTCTATTCTATTCTATGCTATGCTATGCTATGCTATGCTATGCTATGCTATGCTATGCTATGCTATGCTATTCTATGATATAACAGTGATCATTCATGAGATTGCGGTATGTGAAGAGTTGGATGTTGCATCTGTTAACAAGACCTGCATGTGAAGTTCTACAGCAAGTTCTTGGAGACGTCACCCAGAAATTATTAGGAAGTGACCTTGGAGAAGGCATCCAGATGTTATTAGGATAATAACAGGTGCGGAAGAAGCATGCATTAAACCAAGTGACAGCAAGGTATTAAAAAGATACTGGCTCCCCCAAACTTCTTGGGGTATCAGTGGGAAAGAATGGAAAAGATAGGCATATTTGCAAGATTCTGTTACACTAGTCTATTTCAATCAAGGTATCCTTTGGAGTCAGTTTCCCAGTCCATCTATCTTAGAAGGTTTAAAGTTCTTAAGGTTTAACAAACCACAACTTTAATGTGATGGTGAATGTGATGATGCACTTCTGAGAAAGATTTCTGAGATTAGTTCTGTGATCTGGAGTCCAATCTCTCTATGTTTTGTTGTTGAACAAACAGACTGGAGGTTCTGTTCATGTACCAACCACTCTGGAAGGAGACATTCATCATGGGACTGACATCGGAATCCCCACAGTTATTAGTACTGGGTGAAATCAATTTCCATGCTTTGGGGAAGAGTTTGATAAAGCTCAGGATTTCATAGCCTTCATGACAAGCATGGGTCTGTCCCAAATAATCTCATTCCAACCCACACAGATGAACACCTACTGAGTCTCATTTTTGTTTTGAGCAGTTATTGAATGATCTAAGAGATAGAAAAACACAAGGCCTCTTTCACAAAGGAAAAAAACCTAGGCAAAATTGGAAAATGGTCAGTGATAAACTTCTTCCATACTGTTATAAGAGAAAACTAATTGGATCTGTCCAGATACAGTAGTAACCAGGAGTCAAATTTAATAAAAGGTGCTGAATTGTTATTAGGTTATAAATCTCTCCAGATATTTAAAAGTAGCTTCACTGAGATCAGTAGGATTTAAATTAGTGTTAAACTAGATATTTCCTCAGCTTTTTTTAAAAAAATCAATTCTTATTCAATTTGATGGAAAAAGAGAACAAAATTTCAATTAAATATTTATGGCTGACATGCACATTATTTATGTGACACACCATCTTTCAATCAGTCCACAATCTCCCTGGCTCCCCATCCCCACTTGTGAAAAAGAAACATGGAAGATTTTTGTTCCTTAGAAAACAACTGAAATGTAAGAAATCAGGAGACTGATCACTAACTAGTGAAAACATTGGACAAGAAGAGACCAAAACTTATAGGGATCATATCACTGAGGTGATAAGTGGAAATTCCCAACATTGGAAATTTGAATATTGGAAAAGAAAGGGCATTAGCATAGTAATGACTGGATGGGGATGAGAAAAATAGGGAGAGGGGGAGAATGGATGGATCCAGTGCATCGGAAAAGGCAGGTGTGCTTTACAATTGAAAATTAGAATATTCTGCTTCCTGGCTCATGTTCAAGATTGGCAGATTGGCTAGAATTGGGTAGGATACACACATACACACATGCATGTGTGTTTATGTTTATGTTTGTATAACCAGACCAAATCAATCCAATTGAAAATTCATTGACTGTAATCTACAATACTGGTCCAAGCCAGATTAGTAGATATGTTTTTAAAAGTCCTCTGTATGAGAACATTGTAGTACTAGATGTTTTATTTTGTATTATTTCTTCAGTGTTCCCAACATGAAAAATAATAACTTCAGCAAGTTTATGTTTCTGATCTTGCATTTAATATGCAGCTACTTTGAGGAACTGGTATCCTTGCTTCAACTGTTGCCATCCTTTTGTTATAATAATTCTTGGAGTAAAAGATACTGATACAAATCTGAAATTTGTATCGATCAAGCCTGCTGATTCATAAACATTTATAGTTCAGCATATGCTGAAATTACAGATATTACTTAGATGTTCCCAATTAAATATACCTAGAATTATATTATTACAATGGCAGTAATTATATCCAATCTTATTTATATTTACTTACTTGGGACTAAGCCTCATGGAATTCAGCAAGTTAAGATCCCTGCCTAAATACACAGATGATTGTGCTATGACTTAGAAATTTGCTTTATCAAAGTCAGAGGAACTTACTTGTTGCTAGGCTGGACTGGAAGAGTGCAGTCCTGTTACTGTCAGGACATGATCAGCCAAGATTAATTATTTTGGATTGCCTCCTAAGGCTACTTGGAAGATTCCTACATATGTTAAGCTTTCAGCCTGCCTTCTGACATTTCAACATTAGGCATGACTAATACATTTCAGGACTGGATTTTACAGAGTGTTACGATAATCTGCGGTCAACAACACCATAATGTTGTGTCTATCACAGCAAAAACAGAGTATTAATGGAGCCATTAATCACCATCAAAACTGTATTAAGAGTGAAGGTAGCCAAAAAGAGCTTAACTGACAGCAAGTGGCCATAAACCTGTCCAAAAACTAATTTGATTACCATCATACCAGCATCTGTGCCTCTTATGAGGGTTCATTTTTTGATGAAATTAAGTAGACAAGCCATTCATGCGTATAATAGACATCTAAATCATGGTAAACATGTTCCTGGCAACAGAAGTAGTTAAAGAAAGTGTGAAACTGTTTGGTAGGGTGTGTTTTGTACACATCAAACTGAAGGCATTTTCTCCTTCTTTGCTTTCTCCTACAACAGTTGGTTTCCAATAGTCAAAGCCATATTATGCTCAACCACATTGATGCCAAATATTGCAAGTGAGAAGATTTTTCTCCCTGCAGACAGGACTGTAAAGCAAGGGAGTGTTGACAAGTTACAAGATAAAATGTATTGACAGTTTGAAGACTTGCTCTTTACCAGTTCTAAATCCACATAAGCAGTCTGTTTTCTTGAGAAGCAGTGGGATCAATTAGGTGCTGGAAGACTATCATATCTGGGCTGCAAGAATCCAAATGATCACCCAGCAGAGGTAAAATATTTTAGGTAAAATGGTAAAGTGTTTGGTATCTCCCTATACCATCTACTACTCACAGGGAGTTTTCCAGCCAAAAATGATAGCTGTTGAGAGATCATGCAGGGATGGCAAGATATCGTTCTCCAGGTGTTGAATTCCTACCATCTCTAGCCACTGTGGACAATACTGAAGGATAATTGAAACTGCAATCAAATAACATCTGGAAGGCAAGGTCTTGGCCAATCTATCATATAGAATGCTGGGGACGGCTTATGTACTGTATAGGTTAGTTAAATGACTATATGTTTACCAATAGGTCTCTAGAATAAAGGCTATACAGCACCTGGTTTCCACCAAACTCACTGAATGATGATTCCCATTATTGCCAGTCTCTTGCACAATAATTCTGTCAGATCTATCAATACATAGCAATGTAACAATAAACCTTCTGATTGGAGCAGTGGAATGGTTTGGAGTGTTGCCTCAACCTTTTTTACATTAGTGATCTAAAATGGTTTTATATCTGCTCCTATCTTAGATTAACCTTTCCTGATCTGGGGTTGTTGCGCCATCTCTAATTTTAGCCATGTTAGTTTGGAATTAGGTTTGCAGAAATTCAGATATGATGGGATGTGGAGTCATGAGATGTTTATCTGCTCAAATCTTTTTAAAAATTTCACCTCACATTTTTGCCAGATTTGGGAAGGATTGTTTTATTGATTAATATGATTTATACTCTATTTTTTTTACCGAGGAGCTCAAAATGATATACATAGTATTCCTTCTTCCTATTTTTCCCCACAGCAGTTTGGCTTTCACTTGGGTTGGGTTGACTGAGAGACACTGACCTAAAGTTACCCAAGGAGTTTCATGGCTGAGAAGGGAGTACAATGTGGTTCTCTTCATTGCAAGACTAATATCAAAATCTATATAGAACACTTTCCTTGTTTATGCTTGCCTGACAAAATTAGAAGCAATTTGGGATAAATTCTACAAATCTGAACTTCTGCAGATCTCTCTACATGTAGCCCCATAAACTCCATTTTTTTAAAAAAAACTATATGTTTTTAAAAATCATTGGAAATTTTTGTGAACTGCAGCTACTAAATATGAACTTCACTACTAAACAGGAGTTACAATGAAACTTTATTTGATTCCTATGATTTTGGTTTGAATCTTTAATGGCCAAGCTGAAATCATATCCAACTATATTCAACTACATATATACAGTACATGTATACATACATATACATATATACATGTGTATATATATATATATATATATATATATATACTTTGTATTACAACACCCTGTTAAGCCCCAATTAAGGGAGAAAGCATACTGCTTTCTTTTCTGTCTTTCGGCTCATCACCAGAGACCATACCGACAGAAAGTTATTTGTTTAAAAAAATGATGTTTAAAAAAAAAAAAAAACCTTACACATATATATATATATATATAAAATACAAAGTATATATATATACATATATATATACATGCATACATACATACACACACACACACACACACACACACACACACACACACATATATATATATACATACATACACACATATCGCAGAAGAGGGTGATAACAGCTATTTTTATAGGTGCCAAAAAAATTGACATTGACATCTTCATGTTATCACCAGGAGTCAAGATTCATTTAAGGCAGTGGCCCGCAAGGGACCTGGGGACCAATACTGTATTTGGGCACCAGGGACCAGTTCTGTGGAGAGTGGATTTTCTGTGGACCGGAGGGAGTGTGGTTTCGCATGTTGGGGACCCGATTTAAGGGAAACATATCGGTACTTCGTTTAGCTGTTTATTTAATTCTTTAGAGAATTTCACTCACTTTCTAGCCATAGAAACTAAACAACGATATGAGAGACACATAAATCTACAAACAACACATCTTTCCAGACAGCTTGAGTAACATTTATCTCTGTTACTTTTTATGAATCACAGCAATGTTAACAGTGAACATCTTGCATTTGCTGTAAGCAGTGCCTAAAGCTATGGGAAACCGCCTGCCACTCACAAGCTGATGTCGTGTCGGCCTCTCCATCTTACCTGAGTCTGCAGATGGGTCTTTCCCCAGGTGGATTTGGGCACACGCTCCTCATTAATCATTGCTTAAGTTTCTCTCTAGGGGAAGACCCCAGGTTAGACATCATTTGGAAACAAATTGGGTGAAAAATAGCTCTGACAATAAGGAGCCTTCTCAAAAATCCCTTGTGAAAACAACAGTGGTGTGAAAACAGTCTCTCCCAGGCCTCTAAATGATCTGTCAGTTAGTGGATGACATTATAATCCACTTTTATGCCACGGATAGGAATAAGCCTGCTTTAGCATTCCCTTTGATTTGTACATTGATTTTAAAGCTTTAGTAGCAATAAAAAATGAAATTCAGCAGCAAGAGCACTTAATGGGCCTAACAGAATCCACCACAAGATAATTTTAGGCCATACGCTGTTTTTAAGCCAAAGAAATTGAAGGGATACCAAAGAAGAAATAATAACATTATTGAGGATGAGGATGATTGAAAGATTATTCCTTCTCAGTCTGCGCTTCTGTGTCCCATTCAATGAATTATTTTAAAGCATATTTTAAATACATCCGTTGAATGAACCCAGTACATTTCTTCAGCATTTGGTTGGCCTGAGTACATTTTAGAAAAGCTTGTTAAATGCTCCACTAGCAACCTAACAGGGGAATGCTTTTCAGCAAGTGCATTTGGTGATGCAAAGTGCTTCCCTTTGTTGCATTCTGTCTATGCTTAATTTTAAATGTGTTTAGAATTATCTCCATTATGTTTTAATATGACTTAACTTCCAGGTCATTTTACAGCAAATTTCTGCCGCTAACTGCAGGAACTAAATGGATCTCTAACTGGAACTAATCGCTAGAATAGTCCAATATTTTAAGCAGTGGAGTTGCCAGAGAAACAACAAACAGTGGTATCTCAGATTGTTTCATTTCATATTCAGCAGTAGCCAAAATATCTTAATTGAGAGATTAGAGTTGGGTCGATTTGTTCCCAAGACCACATAGACTGTTTTCTTTTTCCAAGGCTTGTACAATCTTATTTAAATTTAGTTCACCTTGTTTGTTTGTTTGCTTTTTGTTGTTGTTATTTTAGTTATGCAATGCATATACCAGTCATAGTGCTTTGTAAACCAGACTATGGTTTAATAATTTGTGTGACTCGTGCCACTATGATCACGCACTAAATTAAAAAAGAAAAAAAAATACTTGGCACAATGTAACTCAGCTGATGAATTATTTTGCTGCTAGGACTACATAAGTTATTTATTCATTCTGATTTTTTTCAACTTATTCTGATTTCACAATAATAACACTCTCAACAAATTTATACATATAGTATATATACAGGAAAAAAATTTATTAGCCCAATTTGTCTAATAAAATTGTTTTAAGTGATTGCTCAGTTTGGGGCATTTGAAGTCTCAAGATGAGTTCATTACAATGTGCTTTAGAGGTGCCTTCCCTTGAATGTATTTCGGAAGCAATGGATGGAGAACGTTGCAGCTGCTTTGCTTATCATACATACAACTCCACTACTGGAAGCTGTGTACTGCTGTCAACTAGCCATTGAATGAACAAACAAGCCATTTTCAAAGTTTGGCTCTTGACTTATACCTAGAGGTCTTCAACAGCTCAGGAACAGGTTACCTAAAGAATTGTTTGCTTCCATAGAGAATTACCTGTAATTGTGCTGAAGATGCATCTAACTATAGCCTGAAGTTGTTGATGTCTCTAGATTAGTTGTCCGGGCATTACTTTCAGCTGACTTCATAATGGTATCTGTTGCTGCACATATTTGCGACATAGTAGGCTACTAAAGCTTTATTCAGGAATAGGGAAAGCCTATGCAAGCTCTTTCTCTATATTCCCAGCTGTCCAGAAGTAATTCATCCAATTGTTATTATTTCAAAAGTCTAAAATAAGTTGCATGACTAACTATATATATTTGACATGTGAGGTGCAAAAATCCAGATCCACCAAATGACAGCAAAGAGGTGAGGAAGGCTCTCTTTGCTGCCACCTACTGATTTCCCCCACTTTTGCAACTCAGTTATGGGATACTTAATACTACATATTATATAATTTATGATTGAGTCAGTTGAATGAGGTGAAGGCCAAGGCTAATTTAAAAACTAATTCAAGGAAGTTAAGTAAATCACCACACTTTTAAGTTCTCCTGTGTATCTGTATCATGTCCTGTGCTATGTTATTGTTCCATTTTCTTTTCTCAGTGATATCATTTTCAGGTCTAAACTAAATATTCCCAAAAGCTATTACACAAAGGGTTTCTGCAGCATTTAGTGTTGACTAAAGACAGGAGTCATACTTGCCATACCGATCGATAATCAGTTCTAAAACAATAGGCTAATGCGTAGGTATTGCTACTTTGAATTGTTCATGTACTTCTCTTGATATAGGCATATCTCTGATGGCTGCTGGAGATACTGGAGATACCCTGGATGCAGAAAGCCTACTTGTCATGCTGAATTAGGGAGACAGTGAGGAAGCTGTGGAAAAGTCACTGAGTAAGATTTATTACTTTATTTGACAATCTGCTATTAACTAAACTGGGCATGACACTTCTGGGACCAGGAACCATCAGCTTGACATCAGCTAGTAGAACACATGCTTTTCATGGCAACATGTATCACCCACCTCATTTAGAAACAAGAACTGAATTTTAAATCTAAGACTCCAATAGAGTCTTGTTCACGAAAGGTGACTAAAGTTGGTAGGACTGAGAATTTTCTTTTGCAGGTGAGGATGGGAAAATGACCTCCCTAGATGGCATAGCAAGGAAATGCATTGGCTGTACAGCTCTGTCTGTCTGGTCATTAGGCTTCCTAATGAAGAGAAACAGTTTGCTTAATCTTAATAGACTAGCGGGAGAGACAGCTTCATATTATCTAAATAAGGACAGCAAATGTGTTCCAGTCCTAGACAACATAAAATTAACTCCTTCACAACATTGTGAAGAGTGCCCAGAATATGTCTATAGTTTCAGAGTTTTTTTTATACATATATACATATCATTTTTGCCATATTTTTTTCCTATTTTTGCTATATATGTCAGTGGGGCAATCTGATTTTTGGTCAGTGATAATTATTTTGCTTTTTATTAAAGCCATTGCTGAAGTGAAGGCAAAAGATATACATCAAGGCAGGAGTCCCATGCTCTCTTAAACACTTTGAGTAGGTATGCACAGGATTGTGATGTTGTATTAGATTTCAAAGCACTCTCAGCCCAAAAGTTTTAAGTACCCAGAATTGCATGGAACCCACAGTCTCCTTCTGCTGCATCCAGTTAATTATTGGTTTTCATTTGCTGATATTTAAAATTTTCTCTTCTTTTTCTTTTTAAAACCTCTTCATGAAGAAGAGGAAGGGAGTTTTAATTACATATGATTGGGGAGAATATTTAAGGCTTTCCTTTCTGCATAAGGAAAGCCTTAAATATCAGCTTTTGACTAGCACGTATAAAGCTTCATATAAACTGAGTTCAACTCCTGAGGTATTTATGGGCACATCCATGTAATTTTCTTGACAACAATAGAGAAGTGACTTGTATTGTTTTCTTTCAAGATATCCCATAATTTCTTAATCTAGCCTACAAGCCTGGGTTTCCTTGATAGTTTTACTTACTTTACTTTTTACTGGGCCTAATTCTCTGTCATTTCAGACTCCAAACAAGGTTATTCAAGACCTGCTGAGATGCTCCTGCCTTTTTACATCTATGAAAAGTAAACACAGGAGGAAACTGCAGCCTATGTAATCAATAATGTAGTTTAGAAGTTTTGTCATTTTATAGATGTCCCAAAGATGCTTTTTCAAAAGGCAACTGGACTTTCTTTGTTTTTGCGTGAAGACATTTTGCTTCTTATCCAAGAAGTTTGTTCAGTTCTAATCTGAACTGAAAAACCTTTTTGGATGAGAAGTGAAACAACTTCAAGCAAAAATAAAGAAAGTCCAAATGGCTTTTGAAAGAGCACCTTTGGGACAACCATGACCTGGATGTCTGAGAATTTCCATGGACAACCCAATGTCCTTTGCACCCATAATTCAAAACTGAATAAATATTATCCTATTTCATTTTCTTTATGATGCAGCCTCAATCCACTTGATTTCCATGGATTTTTAGCCTTTGTTCCTTGAAATGAAGCTATCCTGACTTACCTGGGTATAAGTGCACTGAGCACAATGGGATATACTTTCAAATAAATGGGTATGGGATTGTGTTGATCAGAATTTACTTAGGCAGAATGGACTTCCCCAGTCCATTGTTCTTTGGACATAGCAGAATTTCTAGCTAATGTAGGCAACAGATAGAAGTTGTAGAAGATGATGTCCAAACACACCCACAAATCATCAGATTGGGAAAGGAGAACTAGAAACATTAATGGTTGCTACCACCTAAAATAGTACATTAGATATAATGAAACAAAGTTAAATTTTATGCCCATAACATTTCTTATAAATGTCAATATTTTCCAGCAATCTTCATTGAAAACATTGAGTGACAAGCCTGAGGAGTTGCCATTACCATCTCCATTACTCATTTAGAAGTTTTTCTTGCAACTTTGGCAGGCAAGACAAATAGGGGAGACATGCTGCTTCTAGAATGTTCATATTCTTCCAAGGGGAAAACACTTTTCCATCTATATTTTAACATAGCAAGGAAGAACACAGAATAAACCAGAAAGACCAAGGAGAAGGGGGAGGAAGGAAAAGAAAAGGAAGGCGGGGAGAGGGAGTTCCTTTGTATCTGCATCCAATATGGTTACCTTTGATTCTTCATTCTCCACAGTCAAGGGCTCCCCATGGGTTCTCATCTGTTACCCAGCCGCAGCCATACCTGCCTGGCTGTGTGAAAGTGGCTTGCTGTCAGCTATGGATGAGGCTAACAGATCACATCTATCTCTCAGGCACTCCATGAGCTCACAGAGGGCTCCAAAGATCAAAAGTACCAGGGGGGGGGGAAGGCCTATTTCTGTATTGTCTGTTCCCCATTGTATGGATGCTGGAGGTCAAAACCATCCAGCACTCTTGCTTTCAGCAGATAGGTTCGTGTGTGAGACAAAGTGAAAGAGGGTCAATAGGAGCAGGGGCCAGGAGAGGCAATATTTTGCAGCTTCTGATTTTGGGAAATGATGCTGATGAGCAGCCGCTCACAACCACAATGGCACACAAATAAGACACAGGTCTGTGAGGTATCTTCTTTGAGATTTGGTGTCCATATAAGATAAATTTGACTCTGGTAAGAACAATACAGGTTTGGTTTACATATGAAGAACGAAGTGATGTAAAGAAATAGAATGAAACACTTAATGGCTAGCCATGGCTACCAGGATCTAATTTAAAACAATCAACATAATTAAAATGATATAACTATGCTCACTGTAAAGGAAAATTACACAGCCCTTTCAAAACTAGCAAAAGAAAAATGGTGGGTGGATTGACATCGAGTGGTTTATGAAAAACTTAGAAGAAATTATCTGAGAAATGCAAACTGTGGTATATACATACTTGATGGCCAGTATGTGTCAGCTAAAATCAGAATTCAATCTGGTTTGGGTTTGCTGTTTTTTTAAAAAAAGACCCCTTTTCATTTTAAGTACTTGAGTTAAAACGGGAGTTTCCTAATTAGCAACACTTTGCTGTTTTTTGCAGGTTCAAAGAATAATCTATGGAAAGTGACTAGGTTATTTGGACTAAATAAATTATGGGGGTTTTAATCGTGGTGTAATGAAGTAATTTTCATTTAGATAATATTCACTGAATTCAACAAAGATTGCCTGATATATTGTTTTTTTTAATTTTTCAATTACTTTCTGCAAACTTTTTTTGTGAAGGTCATTGTAGGCAATTTGCACACACACCTTAAAAATATATGGCACATTAAATAGATTTTAATGTGTCTTTTATGTTTGGTGCCTCATTTTCTCTCATGTTGCCTAGAAATGTCCAAAATTCATAATCAAATGCTTTTCTAATACTTTTTATCTATATATTCTTCCTCCTTCATAGTTTTCTTTATTTTTAAAGAAAATTATTTGCCTCAGTATTGTTCCCTCCCCATTCCTCCCATATTTCCAAGTTCGCTTTCCTTTTCTTCTTGCTTTCTTCCACACAGCTTTCACTTTGTGAAAATAATTCACTGAAAAAAAGAAAAGATTTGCTGTCCCATTCGTTCCGCACTGCCCCATAAAAAGCAAATATTTTCAGGTTGACTGAAAGTTTAACTTTGTTATTTTTTTTTATTTTTAAAGAAAATCCAGCGTGACCTGGCGCGTGTTGCTTTCCATGCCCGTTAACAAATTACTTGGTTTTTTACCCTAACTTAACTGCTGCAGATTTCACTGTAGGATGACTTCTCAGATAAGTAATCAAGTGTTGTTAAATTTTGCAAAGGAGACTTTCATTAATTTGGACCAGATTACTTCAATCTAATTTGGCAAAGTGCGTTCCAGAACTGAGCCCTGCATTTTTGTGTATACAGAGAGCAAAATCTAGCAAGCATCCCACCCAATCACAATTATGCACAGTTTCCCTGCAAAACATTCTCTCTATTCTGCATCACTTTGTAGGTTTCCTTTGTTTAATCAGTGCCCTGCTTTGGAGAGAGCTGTCTATTTTGCCAAGAGAATAACCTAAAAGTGACTAACCTATGATAGCTTGATGGACAAGCTATGCTGTCTCTTCCCAGACTGTTATTGTCTCATTCCATCCAGGGAACTTCTGCAAAAAGCCTCTTAAAATACCAACCACTCTTTGCCTTGGGAGAGATGAAGAGTTCCTTTTTATGAATGCTACATGATCTGTCGAAAAGCATAGAATGTCTTTAATCTCTATAGCCATCACCTTGCAAAACAGTAACTTCTTTTTTTCATTTATATGCTGGGGACATTCCTCTATGAAGGTCTTGAATGTTGAACTGGTCATGCATGGGATTGCCCCTTTCTGTGAACCCCCTTTTTAGTGTCTCTATCATGCCATTTAATTTTCAAAAGCGAGAAATATTGTAGAGTTGTAAATCTTTTGCTTTTCTTTAACCAAGCCATAATCCACCCCATTTGATATGTCCTAGCTTTCAAAAGTGATTTAAGAACAGGGTCAGGCAGACTGCTGCACATTTCCTGGCAGGTGGTCAGACAAGAAAATCTGAGTCAATTCAAGGTGAGCTCTGTTTGTTTATCGGTGAGTATAGTTGTTGTGGTACATTTTTTAATCACTGCTGAGGTTTTGTAATAAACTTCCCTTATCACAGAATGTCAATCTTACAGGGGAACTTTAATTTGTTGTCCGGAAATGCATTCAGTATAAGAGAGAAGAGATAAATATTGTACTTTAATTTTATTTAAATACTTTCATTTTATTTTCACAAACATGTACTCATTTTGAACCGAAAACACTACTGTCAAATATTATAAACCATTTACTTACATTGATTTGCATATGTGAATATGTATTTTGAGATTAACATGGCTTGACAATGGAAAAGTGAAACAGGCTTTAACTGACATGTACATAATTGATGTATACATTATAGTTTCACTAGGTTGGGAAATAATTTTTTATTTTCTTGGAGATGAATTATCTCAAATTACCTGCAAATTAATAAAGGAGCAGAGTAACAATAGGGAATGATAAACTCAGACAAGGCATTCAAGTTTGAAAAGTTTGCAAGTACATTTTATGTGCACATACATCCACGGTTCATATTTTCAAAGGACAAAAAATTAGGTAGCAGGCTTCCTCCCTGCTTTGTGGACCAGCACATAATGCATTTTAATTTAGAGATTAAAAAATATGGGAGAAACGAGATTGTACTTTAAAATAAATAAAGAGATACAAAGGTAGAGGGGAATTGAGCACTAGGGATATAGTAGGTCTGGAATGGTAAAAAATCTGAGTATTTATTAAAATGATGGGCTTTAAAAATTGTGCTACATACAGCAATTAAAATCTGAAAATCCTTCCGTTGGCACTAATAGGACTTTTAAAAATGTGATGATTTTTTTTTTTAGGAGTTAGTTGGAAGTACACTCTGCCTAAATAAAAAAGACTGACATCTGAACAGATGAGTAACCCTTGAGTCAGAAACTACCTAGATACCTAAGGAGATTGCATTCTATTAGCAACCTATTATACATATACAGGTAATCCTCAATTTACAACCACAATTAAGCCAAGAATTTATGTTGCTGAGAAATTTGTTAAGTGAGTTTTGCTCCATTTTATGACTTTTCTTGCCACATTTGTTAAGTGAATCACTGCATTTGTTAAATTAGTAACATGGTTGTTAAGTGAATCTGGCTTCCCCATTGACTTTGCTTGGCAGAAGGTTGCAAAAAATGATCACATGACTCGGGGACACTGCAAACATCGTAAATATGAAACAGTTGTCAAGTATCCAAATGTAAATCATGTGATCATGGGGATGGGACAACAGTTATAAGTGTCAGCGTTCCAGCAAACTTCCATTCCAATCAGTAACTCCGAGACAAACATATCTCAAAAGTACCTTTATTAGAATAGCACCTGGCACATCTGTGGAAACCCGAATCTAAAAGTTTTTTTTGGCTTTCCACAATTTTTCAACCTACAAATCCATCCCCCCTTGGTCGTCATCACTTCTCATGGCCCAATCACGATCCGTCCAAAAGTCAGATCCTTATTTCATCCTGCGCCATACTAAATGACCTTGGACTAACAAAAGAATTTTATTTTGTCTACTTAGAGCTACTTAATTGAAATCACCTCCCTTCTACTCTCCTATGTGGCAGCGTGAAATATGGCTTCCAAAGCTGACAATAAGTTTGAAAAATGGTCATAACATTTTTCAGTGCCATTGTAACTTGGAACAATGACTAAACAAACTGTTGTAAGTCAAGGACTACCTGTACTGTAAGCAATGCCTGCAATAAACCTTCATCCTATTGTTAAGTATAAGTGTCATTTGTAGAAAGGTACTTTTAGGACAGAAGGGAAAGGGAAAAAAAGAGTGGCAATGCTTGACATAGAGATCTCTCTGGTGCTCCCTTTGTCTTTATTGTTATTTTGCTTTATTACTTATTGTTTTATTTAGTTATGGATTCATAGAAAATGTATGGGTGGCAGCATCTTCAAATCATTTCTAGAAAAAGGGTATTCTCTGGCCTTCAAGAAAGCCCTCATTCTTTAAGTTCTCTGGCCTTCTGGAAAGTTCCCATCAAAGAAGCAATTTCAAAGCCCTGGGGTCAAAAGGAATTTCCAGAGATGGGAGAAGAGGCAGTAGCCTTAGGAGGTAAGTATTGCTCTTTTCTGCTGGGTTGTCTTTTCCTCCCCTACCTCTCCCAATGAGAATGCCATGTTGCAAGTATGGGGCTTTTTTCAACCCAGCTAGGATTAGCATGTGTTTTGGAGGCCTATTGTCAAGTCCTTTTTGCATTTATCCCTCTCCTTCCTCTCCTCAGAGTTAACTAATACAATGCTGAGGCAACATTCCTTATCCATTCATTCTTATGATTTCACAAGACAATATTTTGAGTGCTTTTTCTTGTTAATTTTTTTATTACATTCTAGACTGCTGATTGTTGCTCATTACCCTTTTATAAGTATGAGGATCGCCAACATGATCGCCAATTACAGATATGGCACAAGAAGAAGAAGTATGAGGACTATATACATTTCGAAAATTAATTAGAATTAAGTTCTACAACACAACCCTGAAATGTTGCATTTGCTTTAAGACTAACATTGAGTTGACTCCTGAAAGCAGACACCTCATTTTGCAGAATCACTTGGCAACTTGAAAAAAAGACATGCTGGTTGAACAATGAGCAGAGTGGTGCTCGGCTTGAACAAGATCTGAAGCACCACCTCTGAACTATTTTGAGAAGGAACACAGCATGCACCATCTTGCTATATGTGTGGTGACAGTTAAAACATTATTTATACAAGCATAAGCTACAACTTTTCCAAGATACACATTTCTGTTTACTCACGAGAGAGTTTCAGGGGCATAATCAATGTGGCTGAATCATATTTGCTGAATAGGAATTTTTCTTGGATCCACTAATTATCAATATTGCTTCTAAAAAAATTCCATCAAGTCACTTCAAATGCTTAAAATTAGATTGATTCCTACGTCACCATTACCAAAGTAGCCCACAGATTCAAGAAGGGGAGGAAAAGAAGGGGACTCTTGTCTTACTTTGCTTTAAAACCACTGTTGCCAGCCTACATATATTTACTTTTCCTGGCCTGTGGCTGAACCATGAAAATTAAAAAACAAACTGCTATTCAACTAGTCATGTCAAAGGTGACCATTCTGCCAGAAGGTTGACTGTGGGGACAAACATTCACTCTGATCAGAAGTCTTCTTCTGTAGTGATGATATCTCCACAGTTACATACCTGTCTGCAAAAGCCTTTAGTTTATCTTGTCTATGTGGGAAGTCCTAGACGATGCCATCAATCTGAGAGATGAGAGGGATGCTCCTTTGACACCTAAACAAAGGCTAGGACTCAGTAAGAAAAAAACCCAAAGCTCCATGCTGAACAGAGTCCTTTTGAACTGCATGATGTTCACACACAGTCTGCCAGAACAGTCACCATGTTCACATATGAGTATTATGCTGTAATGAAAGATGATTCAAGGATGATCCAAGGAAGTTTACTAAACTCACACAGAATGATAGAATATATATTCTGTTCATACCCATATATGGGCTAAATTTAAAGGAGAACGATAATTAATCACCTACATTAAGACCATTAAAACCTTTCATTTTAGCTTTATTTCAGATATGAGGCTATATTCTTTCAAGGCAGGTAGAGATATGGAGTGGTTGCCATTTTGTTTTCTTCAGAAAACCTTACTCCAAGATCTATTTTGAAAATTCAGATTGGCTTCCACCATTAAATAATTGCCTTTTGCCACTCCTCAGGGGCTGCCAGAGAACAGAAAAGTGAATATTTCCAGAAAATGCACATTTTGACAAAGGCAGTGAATCATTCCCACAAAATATGAAACACAGAAATCACACATACACAGCAAAAATTAATGAATTGATGAGGCATCTCTCAAGATAAATATTACATTTGCCAAAGAACTGCAAATGTTTTTCCCCCTTCAGCATGATTCAAATTTTTTCTTCAATTTCTTTTTAAAAAAAATTCAAAATCCAAATGAGGAAAAAAAAGTAAAATATTTTTCAACAAAACCTCCAAATTACATTTGGCATCTATTATCTTCTCTTTATTACAATAACCACAAGAGCTAGCAATGTTCAATAACCAAGGCCTCCATCAACTTGAAACTGAAGGGCTTTGTAATACGTTGGCTATCCCAATTCCTCCTTGTGTTGCAAAGACTGCACTCTTCTGGGCATGCTCATAGCCCAGACCAAACAGGAGAGGATGAAATCCTCTGTAACAGTTCTGTCACCACTTTACCAAAGCTCTGTTAGAACAACTTCTCCCCATATTGTTCCTCTTTTTACTATCTTCAAGAAAACATTTCTCCCTGTGTCTTTTTCCTTCCAAATGGAACTGCCAATGCATTTGTCATCCTTCTGACTTGGATGCTACAGGAGAGTCATTATTACCAAGTCTGTTTGCTTTATTGGTCAAATTTGTTTCTTTTATTGGTGAATAACTGATCATGAGGTCTTGAGTTCTTAATTAGAAGATCTGAAAGTCTCACCCACATACAACCAAGAATTATGTTGACCTGGGTGCATGAATCATCACAGTAAGAGCACAAAATATCAACCAGAAATTAGCACTTTCTTCATTATACATAGAGGAATAGAAGATAACCTTAAAGAAGAAATGCAAAAACCATTAAATAAAAACAACACATCATGCTATTGATATTGATGTATTCTGGATTCAGACTGAACATGAAATGCCTAAATCTCAGATCTGCCATGAAGCTTACAATGTGACCTGGAGCAAATCATCATCTCCAAAAATAATTTATAAAGTTGTTAAGTAGCTAAAATGCTATACTGAAATCTCAGGGGAAGTAATAGGTACACTCATAAAACAAATAAACCATATGGAGGAAGCAAATGGCCCCATAACAATATGCTCTAAGAAATGCCATTAAATTACAAGATATAAATTGGAGAAAAGATGGAGTTCAACTTCTACAGTACTCAAATAATATCAGATCAAAAGTATAGGTAGTCCTCAGGGTACAACCATTCATTCAGTGATTCTTCAAAATTACCATGGTACTTAACAAGCTGTACTTACAATTGGTCCTCACAGTTCTGGCGGTCACAGCATCCCTACAATTACGATTGTGATTTCTGATATTCCCAGCTGGCTTCCCATAAGCAAAGTCAATAGGGAAGCCAGCAGGAAGCTGTGATTAGGTAAGGTCTTTACTTAACAACCTGCACAGCCCTCAGGTTACAAGAACAATTGGGATTGCCAGAATTGCTATTGTTAAGTGATGCAGTCACATGATATCACACTTTATAATTGCATCTCTTAGCAACAGAAATTGCTAACCAGAGACTACCTGTAAATTGATTTGAACATCTTAATTTTTTTTAAAGTTATCTCTTCTCTCAGTGAAAAAAAAGGCAAGCAATATGCTGTAATTTACCTATTGTTATAAGGCCCTACACTTATTTCCCTTGGTATGTCTTCTAAAAAGACTGCAGAGGATTAGATGCTGTGGCTTTTAGTTACTAAGAATTTTGTTCTACTCATTACAGGAAGGGTTGACGCGTTTTAGGCATGCTGAGTGTCATCAACTTGCTTGTCTTTAGCTCAGGGAACACAAATAACTTCCAGGAGATCTATCATATGATTACAGCCATCCAATCAGAACCTGCAGAAAGGGAAGTAGTTGCCAAAAGAGCAGATGTGTCCAAAGTCTGTACCCGTTAAATTTGTGACCTACTAAAATCACTCAGAGATTTATGTCACTAATTACCGACTTTGTTTCTGATTTAATCACCCTTTGCTTCACCTTTCAAAAAATATGAGCGAGGAGGACTTAATTTCTCATTATGAAGGCTTTAATCTTAAAGATAAAAGAAATACATGTGACATCAGAGCTGGGGAAAAAAGAATTTTTAAATGGATAATTGGAAATTTGAATGAAAGCTTCCACCGATTATTTGAAATGGTTCATGGAGGTCAAAACGTAGATTAAAAAAAAATACATTTGAACACTATAAATATGAGCTTTTGAAGATAAAAGGATGTTGATTTTCTCCAGGAGAAGAGCTTGGCAGATAATATTTGCATCCAAGTCCTTTCCCACCAGCCTTCTACTTGGAATAAGTGGTCCTGTAGGTATCCCACCCTCGAGTCATAAAGGATTATGTGAATTATTTACTTGCTCCTTGGATTGTACCCTGAGACAATCTACAGCTGGTGTAGATGCCAGAATACTAGCATTTTATGACAGCTTCTTAAAGTTCCCAACAGTACACAAGGAGCTTCCTTCTGTATTAACTAAAGTTTCCAGTTAGTTTCTTGTGAAACATTTTACAATAGTATGTTTGGAAAGTGGCAAGAGTTGTGGAAATGTGCTATGCCTTCCACTCCAGAAGCACTTCTAATTGAGCAAAGATTCCTTCTGCTGTTGAATAAGAACAGGAGAAGACAGAAGAAAAATGGTTGATCATTATTTTAATTTACTTAATTAAACACCACTCAGACCCATAGTCAGCTCCATAGGCTCACCTCTACAGAATCTTGCTAAATTTCTTTCCAAACAACTCCAACCCTACACAGAATCCATCACGTCACACATACAAAACTCTTTCCACTTCATAGAAACAATAAAGAAACCCAGTGACCTACTCGTGAGCTTCAATATCCCTCTTCACCCAAGTACCTATTAAAGAAGCCTTGACAGCTATCCAAAACAAATACAACTCCCCCTAAGCACATCCTAGATCTGACCAACCACTTCCTAATCAACACATACTTCATCCACAATGGACAAAGATACAAACAGATAGAGGGAACACCTATGGGATCACCTCTCTCACCCATCATCGCTAACCTATACATGGAACACTTTGAAACCAATGCTCTAGACAAATCCGAACACAAACCCAAACTCTGGCTTAGATATGTAGATGACACTTTCGTAATTTGGCCACATGGGAAAGAAAAACTGGACAACTTCCTCACACACCTCAACAGCCTACACCACAAAATACAATTCACCATGGAAACAGAAGCCAACAACCAACTTCCTTTCCTAGAGGTCCTAATTTACAAAAAACCCAATGGCTCCCTAGGGACACACCATCCACCGGAAGAAAACACACACCAACTGCTACTTAAATGCACAATCCTATCACCACCCTGCACAGATCAACTCCATAGCCAAGACCCTCATCTCCAGAACCAAATGCCTAGCCGACAAAGAATAACTGAGAACAGAATTACACACCTTCACTAACATATTAATTTCCAACGGATTCCAAAGAAACACAATTACCAACCTAATCCTAAAGGAGACACGGAACAGGACGATATCGCCCTCCTCCCCTACATCAAAGGTACCACAGATGAAATCAGCAAAATTCTCCACAAACACAATATCAGGACAGCCTTCGGCACTGACCAAAAAATAGCCAACATCCTAAGAAACCCCAAAGACAAGGTCCAGCTAGAAAACCAAGGAGTTTATGAAATACTATGCAACAATTGCCCAGCCACATACTTTGGACAAACCAACAGGAGAATAAATGCACGCATCGCAAAACACAAGAACACAGTCAGAAAAGAGGAAAATACTTCCTCCCTTTTCCAGCACCTTAACACCACAGGACATGAAATTAATTTTGAGGGAGCCAAATTAATCTCCAATACTGAACACTTCAACAAGAGAATAATCAGGGAAGCCATCGAAATAGAAAAACACCCCCATAACATGAACAAGCGGGACGATACCTCCCGTGTACCAGACATTTAGAAACTAGCCCTTATTAACAAACAATTCCCAGCCATGAAAACTAACACCGGACCCAAAACAACACATGATGCCACCACCACCAATCTCCCTCACCAGACTCAAACCCAAACCCACCCCACAGACAAAAGGCAACCACCATCCAGAAACCAGACTACAGCTGCATCACCAGCTGCCACACTCCCCGACCCCTAAACCAAGCAAATTGACACACGCCATGAACACATAGCCAGGCCTCAAACGTGGAGCCAAACCAAAACCCGGAACATCACATCACAGCCACCCGCTCAGGATATCACATCACAGGACTCAGAAGATTATACCACAAAACTTCAGAAGGTTACAACACAGCCAACAACCCAGGAGATTACAGCACAAAACCCAGGATGTCAGAACAATAGAACTCAGAAGGTCATCACACAGCCCATTACCCAGGTCGTTACAATACAGGAGGCTGATAGACACACAGCCAATACCTCAGCCACACATGTTCTTACGAAAAAGCCAGCCAATCTGCAAACATCAACTCCATCAACCAATCAAGAAATGACAACACAGCCAACCTCCCCACCAGTATTTATAGAGAGACGGCAGCTCTGATCAAGCTTTGCTTGCACAAGCACGAAGCCAAAAGCACCAGCCTGAAGATGGCAAGTGGGACCACATTGAAACGTCACCAAGATACTCTCAATCTTACATGGGAAAAGACCTGAACACACCAAGACCTGCACACCTGTACCCATGAAAATCTATGAATATATATATATGTCTGTTTTCGTAGATTTTCATGGGTACAGGTATGCAGGTCTTGGCATGTTCGGGTCTTACACAGGAAAAGTATATTCAGGAATATATATTATTATATATATATAATATATATATTCCTTACACAGGAAAAGTATATGAGATAGACTTATTACATGCAAAACAAGATAGTTCAAGCCGTGATTTGTCATAATTGAGATGATTATGGCTTACAGCTCATGAAAACCCCAAATCCACAATCTCAGAAAATTAGAATATTGTGAAAAGGTTCAATATTCTAGGCTCAAAGTACTCTAATCAGCTAATTAAGCCATAACACCCGCAAAGGGTTCCTGAGCCTTTAAATGGTCTCTCAGTCTGGTTCAGAAGAAATCACAATCATGGGAAAGACTGCTGACCTGATAGTTGTGCAGAAAACCATCATTGACATCCTCCATAAGGAGGGAAAGCCTCAAAAGGTAATTGCAAAAGAAGTTGGATGTTCCCAAAGTGCTGTATCAAAGCACATTAATAGAAAGTTATGTGGAAGGGAAAAGTGTGGAAGAAAAAGGTGCACAAGCAGCAGGGATGACCGCAGCCTGGAGAAGATTGGCCATTCAAAAGTGTTGGGAACTTTCAAGGAGTGGACTGAGGCTGGAGTCAGTGCATCAGATAGAGCCACCACACACAGACAGATCCTGGACATGGGCTTCAAATGTCATATTCCTCTTGTCAAGCCACTCCTGAACAACAAACAACGTCAGAAGCATCTTACCTGGGCTAAAGAAAAACAGAACTGATCTGTTGCTCAGTGGTCCAAAGTCCTCTTTTCTGATGAGAGCAACTTTTGCATCTCATTTGGAAACCAAGGACCCAGAGTCTGGAGGAAGAATGGAGAGGCACACACTGCAAGATGCTTGAAGTCCAGTGTGAAGTTTCCACAGTCTGTGTCGATTTGGGGAGCCATGTCATCTGCTGGCGTTGGTCCACTGTGCTTCATTAAATCCAAGGTCAACACAGCTGTCTACCAGGAGATTTTGGAGCACTTCATGCTCCCTTCCGCAGACGAGCTTCATGGGGATGCTGACTTCATTCTACAGCAGGACTTGGCACCTGCCCACACTGCCAAAAGCACCAAAACCTGGTTTAATGACCATGGGATTACTGTGCTTGATTGGCCAGCAAACTCGTCTGATCTGAACCCCATCTATGGGGCATTGCCAAGAGAAAGATGAGAGACATGAGACTGAACAATGCAGAAGAGCTGAAGGCCGCTGTTGAAGCATCCTGGTCTTCCATAATACCTCAGCAGTGCCACAGGCTGATAGCTTCCATGCCACGCCACATTGAGGCAGTAATTGTGCAAAAGGGGCCCAAACCAAGTACTGAGTACATATGCATGCTTATACTTTTCAGACATCCAATATTGTTCTATGTACAATCCTTGTTTTATTGATTGCATGTAATATTCTAATTTTCTGAGATTGTGGATTTGGGGTTTTCATGAGCTGTAAGCCATAATCATCACAATTATGACAAATCACAGCTTTAACTATCTTGCTTTACATGTAATGAGTCTATCTCATATATTAGATTCACCTTTTAAGTTGCATTACTGAAATAAATGAACTTTTGCACGATATTCTAATTTTTCGATTTTCACCTGCACACACACACACACACACACACATATATATATAAAAAACACACACACAGTATACACACACACATACCCCTAGTGTATTGTTAAAAATTATGTTTTGCAGATTATATTGATTTTTTTCCACCAATTTGTCCACAATAGCCTAAAGACAATATCTACATCACCACTTTTCAGAATCTGTTATTTCCCCAAGGAAACTTGTTGTCAAGGCCTTCTTTCTGTATGAAAGGAATGTTGCTTCGTTTCAGATCTAAGGTTTCCGGCAAGGCAGACAATGATCTTTCTGAAGCTTTGCCTTGTTTCTTTTTTTTATAAACTCACAAACATGGTTAGACATAGCTTTCCTTTCAGCCAATTAAGCTGTTTTAAAGCAAACTGGTCAAACAGTGACATCATAGTGGGGGGCCATGAAATCAACTGGATGATATAGAAGGCCGAATGCTTAAAGGGTGACTTTTGCCATTGTTGTCCCTGTCTGAAGCTTTTCTCCATGGCCAATGCTGCCAGAATGACCCGATACAATTGGGGCAATTCAAACCCACTGACCTTAAGAGATGCCATTAAGAAGGCAACTGTAGAATAAGATTTCATGGTTGGTTGCTAAACGTACTGTCTCTTTCCACATCTTGATGTTGACAATCTTTAAACGGTACATCTTCCCATCAACATCGTCACTGCTTTTAAATACCTAAATAAAGCTAGAAGGATTGTAAAAGGCTTGTCTGTATGTCTCTCTTAATAATCATTTGGCTACTTGAATAACACTGACCTTAGATTTTCCTGCAAATAACACAATACCATATCATGGTGGTATGGCCTTTTATTGGATGACAGTGAACAATCACAAGCCATGATTTTCAGTCTACTAGTGCAAATTATGAACACCTTCCCTGGCTATATTTCATATGACATCCATTGTCTTCTCCAGCTGCCGGATATAAAATTGGTGAGTTTCAACATCTGTCTAATGACCATGTAGTTTCCCATGTGCAAAGAATAGGCAAATTCAAAACATTCTGTTAATAATTGGGGACACTGGGGGAAATGTTCTCTTTGCCATTTCTTAATGAGGACATCAAAATCTGTATTCTACCCGCAAACAAATGCAAAATAGAATCTTGGGAAAACTAAGAATCTGGCAATTGTTCTGTTATCATAGAAAGATACAGCATCCTCTCTCTGTATCATAGCTTAAGAATGCAGTCATGTTAACATGTGTTGTGTGCTGTATGAATTGTAGTAGAAAAATATTATTCTACTCTACTTAATATTGCTGTATTATTCCAAACCTAGTGACAACGGGTTTCAAAACCTAAATTCTGAATTATTTTGTTAACCATGTATAGCCTGGATAAAAATATAGCATTTTCTTTTCTTTTTTCTTTTTGCAAAGTAGCTTTGAAAGGATGTTTCAATGAAAGGGTCCCCCTCACTCAAGTTGTGCTCAATCTCCCTGCCCAAGTATTAAAATCTGCAGAGAATGTGCTTGTTTGTTACCACTTTTGGAACTTATATTTTTGTTTGCTTATTAATCACATTTGTATGGCCATATTTCTCATAAAAAGCAACTCTGCGCAGCGTAATAAAGCAATAAATATATAAAAATAATCACTATAAAAATATTAAAAGTCATTAATGAAGTTTAAAAAACACTGGAAGAATTTTAAATGTACAAACCATATGGAGCCATCAAAAAACATCTCTGCCATCAAAAACATCTCTAAAAATATCTCAGCCATCAAAAACTTCTCTAAAAGACAAGGAGGAAATAGAATATTATAAGATTTGGGACATATGGTATGAGTGGCTAGAGGAGAAAAGTAAAGAATATGTATAAAAATTACTTAAGAATTGCAGGAAATGTATATATAAGGAATTAATAAAAAGGTAAATATAAATGTAAAAATATTAGAGAAATATACCAGGAATTGAAAATATTACTATGTCAATAGGAAAGAAGCCGACTCTGAAACGCTGTGAAAAATGAAAATGTGGTGTAAAAGTTTGAAAAATGTGTAATAAAGATTATTTAAAAAAACATCTCTGGAACCACCGAGGATGGTACCATAACCAGGACTTTTTGTTATCCAGAATGATAACAAAAAAGGTGCTTCAGAGGTAGGGAATATTCCGTAGGAAGGATGTCATATAGAGAATACCCACCTCCTTGGCCCACCAAATGTAAGTCCCTGGCAGATGTTTCCCATAACATGCCTTTTCTGCCAGATCTAATGGGTTGGGCTGATATTCAGGGAGAGGCACATAATCCAATCCCATGCCATGAATTTGTATGCCCATATATTGCTTGATCTGAGAAGGGAGGAGAACTAAAAATTGCATTCTCCTACCAGTACACATCAGTGGACTGATATGGGAATGGGATTGGGGTTCATAAAACCAAACTTGAAGCCACACATGGCTCTTGAATTGGCCAGAAAATGTATAGGAAAGATCCTATCTGGTTGTGATGTCTAAAAGCACATTTGTGATGTTCTTTTTCCCCAATTCAAAGTATACGTTTAGCTATAATTCTGCTCGGCAGACTTAAATATGACTTAGCTTTACCAATAGGCTTCTAATCTGATAGAATCAATCTAGTAAAAAGATGCCAGATTGGCATTCTAAAATTATCCTCTCCTGGAAAGTTACCTTAGAATGATGGCATAATTTTGAGCAAGACTATTTCAAATAATTTTGCTGCTTAAGATGAACAAAAAGATGGACATTCTTCACACACAATATCATGTAGAAAGGCTAACATTTCAACACTGGCAAAGGACCAGGAACTTCTATGCACTGAAGGCAAGGACCTCTTAAGAGGCACGTGGCAGTGACTGCCTCAGGCAAGCTGGAAGGGAACAGCACTCACAACTTTTCAGGATTCCTGTGTTGCTACACAACTGTCACACAACCTGTCTTGGCCCTGCTGAATTAGCACGCTCCATCAGTTGTGGTAGGAGACGCTATTTCTCCGCTGACATTGAAATAAGATTTAGTTGTCAGTCCATCTGTTTGTGTACTGGGAAAAGGGTGGGGTAGCATCTTCATTTCTAGTGAGAACCCCAAGACAACCCTGATTTCATGCATCTCAGTTCCTGCTGCATGAAGGAGTTACCTCACCCTGCAGATTGGGAGAGCTGTCTATGAGTCACTGATAAATCTTAGTAATAATTTTGAAGGGCATCAAAATTGGTAGGATACAGACAGTTTTGTCTTCTGACTATCAAGTAGGTCTGTCAGAGTTCCATAGCATTAGAAAACCTGTTTTCCAACAGTGTTCATGGGATGACTGTACACACTACTATACAGGCAACACTGTCTCTCTCCTGCTGCCTTCAACACACCAGCAATGCCTATCATCTTCTGCTATCAAGGGATTGGATGCGGCAGCTTCTGGTCACTTTGCTAAGCTTTGTTTTCCTATATTTGTTACCATTTTCTGGCTGCTTGCTCACGTTCCTGTGTGGACGCATGTTAAACATGATGACTTGCTGTATAGAAGCCATGTGTTGTCATAATATAACATCATTAAACAAAGTGTTTAGAGCACTTTTTAGCTGAGCCAGAACATGAACAACAAAACCTGCCAATTACACTGTCATTTTTTGGTAGTTGTTAAGGTTCCGAATGTCTCCAACTTTCTGTGGCAGGCCATATTGAGCATGTCAGAGTGAACATCTGAGAGAACGATTTGCTAGGCAATGGGCTTTTCTCCCTCCCCTTCCACTCTTTTTTTTTTTTTAATATCAGAGAAGAAAGAGTTCTTTATAATAATTTGGCTCAAATGTCTACACACATTGCTCCAGCGTCTGTAGCAGCATGTGTTTCTAGGATTGTTCTGGAAGAGAAAATGCAGAAACAGCAGGGAGCAGAAGATAAACAGGCAATTCGTGACTCATTAAAACCAGCATTGGTAGCCAACATTGTGGAGTGTGTGAAGGCCCCAGATCCAGCTCGCCTATAAACTTTTCTTTACCAGCTGGACTTAGCATCTGTCAGAGATTGGAAGGAGAGATAATCTGGTACAAATGATTTCAGTGTGTCGCATTTATTAACCTGCCACCTTACATAACACTGCCACTGATTGGGAACTCAGGGAACTGTTTGAACAATGACACAGCTTGTTGTTGAAATGTTATGACTTTGCTGTTAAAGATGCCTTTCTTTTCTTTCTTAATTGCAACAAAGACAATTGAAAAATTATAATGGTGCTGACTTGAAACATATGTGCCAGAGAATTTTCCAAACTGATTTGTTAAATTTCCTATTTTTTACTTTGGGTCAAAGAAAATTTTCAAAGTGATGTTTCACTACTTGTGAGAAATGACTGTGAATAGATCCAAAAGCACACAGAGCATTAGAAATAAATTCTCTCTCACGGTTCCTTTTCTTTATATTTAATGCAACTAGTATTTTTTTAGCATTTATTTGATTTGTCAATCGTTTATAAGATACAGGTATAAGAATAAATATAGTTTTGAATACATGAAATAGATACTTATAAGAAAAATAAAAAGAAACAATAGGACAGGGACGGTAGGCACGATTGGTGCGCTTAAGCACGCCCCCTAACTAAGCCATACTCTAAAAACTGGGGCTTCAATCCTACACAAACTCACTTGGAAGGCATACTAAATGTCATTTATTTCTGAGCACACCCTGCAATCTTTTGAGCTACAAAAACAGCTATCTGAAATTTGCAGCCATGCTTTGTAAAATATTTTTGCAACAGAACCGGAGGTTACCATTCCAGTAGGACATTTCAAATAAATTCACAAATTTCTCTTTTTTATTTTATTTTCATTACTTTATCAAAATATAAAATAGAGAGGTACAAAGAAAAATGAAAATATTTTTGCAGAATCCAAACCAGGTCGATCTCTGGGACCAGAGGTTTAGTTTTCCCAGCTTTTGGCTTCCTGATGGGGCCATCCTCAGAGAACTCAGTCACACATTCCTGGTAAAGAGAGGTTCCTTGAGGATGGGGTCCAGCACAAGTCTGAAAGCTCAGAAGCAGTGGTGGGATTCAATTTTTTTTTACTACCGGTTCTGTGGGCGTGGCTTGGTGGGCGTGACAGGGGAAGGATACTGTAAAATCTCCAGTCAGAGGTGGTATTTGCCGGTTCTCTGAATACACAAAATTTCCGCTACCGGTTTTCCAGAACTGGTCAGAACCTGCTGAATACCACCTCTGCTCAGAAGACTAAACTGGATCCTGCAACATTATCCTGGGACATTCATATATTGACGAAAATCATTTCTCCACAAAGAGGACAGAAAGAACACAAAACTAAAGCAGGGTAGAGGGTCTGAATGTGGGGAAAAGTGAAACTGGTATAGCTATTGATTCAGGCAATGAAAAGTGAGCATTTTCAACAGTATTGATGGTACTGAGTGAGAATGGCCACCTCTGTTTTAAAGTGAGGCTCTTCATCTTTAATATTACACAGCTGCCAAGAAATAAGGTACAAAGAATTTGGAGAAAGCAATACTATCTGGTTTGTTCATATCTAACATTTGTTAGTTGTACTAAGCGTGGCCTGAAGAAGGACGAAATGGAAAAAAATATATTTAGTACAATTCATAAACTTCTGAGACTTCTTTCCTGTTTCTTCACTGAAACATACACACAAACTATACCACATATGAACATTATAAAGTCCATTACATACTTTCTCACATCATTATTGTAGTCATCAAAACAATTTTCCTTTTTCAAAAGGGTAAATCCTATGTTAAATTAACCCTGGAAACTGAAATGACATTTCATTTTAAAGGGCTGTTTGGATATCACGCATTTCTTTTTGCAGACTTTATTTATTTATTTATTTATTTATTTATTTATTTATTTATTCAGTTTGTACAGCCATTCATCTCATGCCAGAGACTCTGGGCGTTGAACAAAGCTACCAAAGAAAGAATTTTAAAGCTTCATTGTTTTTGTAGTTGAGTTTAGCTTTGGGGGACTGTTGTTAAAATGTGGAACGAACAATTATATAAACATCTGCACTGATGTTGTCACCTAAACATACACTTTTTAGAGGCTGCTGAATGGAGCAAATTTGCAAAGCAAAGCAAATTTGTCTCTGTTCCAGATCAGTTGCCAGCAATTTCAAATTAATGGGGATGTTTATTCTTTATTACAAAGTCTGCACATATTAACTTATAAAATATGGATAAGCTGCTTTCCTGAAGCAAAATATGCAGGCTTGCTATTTAAAAATAAAGAAAAACTGCAGAGGCTCTGGGAAGTGGGGGGCAGGAGGGGGAAAAACAGGCAAAAGAATACCTCACGTTTCATAATGGTTAGCCTATTATTTGTAGTTTTGAAAGTTTATTGGTCCCTGATCTAATCTTTTCTGAGTATAAAAACATTAACATATGGTTTAACGCAGCACAGGGCTGGAAAGTCCATATCCCAAATGCGCATTGTATGCAGGGTGACATTCACACTAAATATCATCCCACAGGGTCTGTACTCCATTTTACCTGGGATTGGAGAGCCATGAAATCTCTGGAAAAGTTGTTCATGAGTCTGAACCAAATGGTGCGCAGTGTACCGAGATAGTAACAGTGTATGCTTCTGCCAAAGGTTGCGGCTCAAATGTCTCTCTAAGTAACATTAAAAATCTGCTGCTTCATGCCTATGAATTTCGATATTTATAGTGTTCAATAAAATGGTCCACTGTCAGAGAGAGATGCGCCACTGTGCACTCTCTGAGCAGATGGGCTGCAATATGGCACATTTACATGGACCAGCTGTGGAGTGCAGAAATGAATGCTGGTCATAGGCAAGGTACAGGCGCCACATCTGGAATGCTAACAGACTGGCCTCGGTACTCACTGTAAAGTTTCCTATAGCAGGATGCGTTCTGATTTAAAACCGCTCACCAGTGTACCTTAAAGTGCATCAAGAGTCCTCATTAACACGAGAGACTACAGTCAGGTTTAGGGCCGGGAAATTCTCTGCTGGGCATCTGTTAGGACACAAAAATGGCACTCTGTAGCCTATTGGAGAACACTCCAGGGAGGAATTCTTTCATGGATCAGATTCTGCCGCGTTCCAAATTTATCTCCTTTCTCCCAGATTGGATGAGAATTTAGCAGAAGTGGAAAATAGCAAATGTTTTCACAGCTTGGTTGAACTGTTTGGTGTGTGTGTGTGTGTGTGCATGCGTGCGCGCATGTTTATGAGTGTGAGTGGGTGGGTGCACACATGTTTATATTCAGGTAACATTTAACATGCCTGAACTGTATTTTCCACTTTAAAAAAAAGGTTACTATCCAATACTCTTTGCACCACTGTGTATATCACAATTCAGCTTTCTCATCACTCAGTAAACGTTGCATCACCCCCTAGAAGTATTCTTCAATTATATTTCTGTGTATTTCATTTCATTCATAATTTCCTCATTGATTTTGCATTTAAAACAACCACCTAGTGTTCAGACAAATGGGGATTTAGAATGTCTCATTGCTTTCAAGGAGTCTTCGTTGAAATTAAGTGGATTTAAAAGGGCTGCCTCAATTTTGCTATCCTATACCTGAAATTAGTCCCACTGAAGTCAGTGAATTTACTTCATTGTTAGTCAGTCAGTTGTGTATACTTTTAAGAAAGCACTATCAAAATGGCACAATTAAAATGATTTAATTAATATAATTAATTCTTTTAAAATTTATCTAGTATAAATATATCTTACCAAACTGCCACTCTTAAATTAATTTAAGAGTAGGAAGCCTTCCCAGATAGGAAGCATAACCTGATGAGCTAATCCTACATTAACAAAACCTTGCAAATCTGAAAGCACAGATTTTCCCCATGTCTCTTTTTACAGCCTGATAAGTTAGGGAGGATCCTTTCTGAGTTTCTTTCTCTGCCCATTAGGCAGCTGCAAGCTTCCCCTCTCTTCTCTGATCATTCCCTAGACTGTACTTTCCCCTCCACTCACATACACAAGGTCATTCCCACATACCATTACAGAAGGCCAGTGATACAAGTGAATGCTCTGGGTTCCAGAAGACAAAAGTAGAACTAATTAATAAAAATAACAGGGAAGTAAATTTGGCTTAGCATTGAAAGAAACTTCATAATTGTCAACCAGTGGAATAGATTCCCTCTGGAGACCTTGGGTTTCTCCTGTACTGGAGATACCTAAGTAGATGTGAATGGCTATCTCTCAGCATTATTGTTTTTTCTTTTTCTTTTTTTTATTTGTCAATTCCTTACAAGATAATAGGTATAAGTAAAAACATAGTTATGAATACATGGATACATATAAGAAAAATAAAAAAGAAACAATAGGACAGGGACGGTAGGCACGTTGGTGCGCTTATGCATGCCCCCTACAGATCTCTTAGAAAAGGGCTGAGGTCAATAGTAGACATTCTAAGGTTAAAGTTTTTGCGATTTGGGGAAGAAACCACAGAGTCAGGTAGAGTATTCAGACATTGACCACTCTGTTGCTGAAGTCGTATTTCCTGCAATCAAGTTTGGTGCGATTAACCTTGAGTTTGTATCTATTGTTTGCTCTTGTGTTGTTATGATTGAAGCTGAAGTATTCATTGACAGGTAGGACATTGCAATGAATGATTTTATATACTATACTTAGATCGGACCGAAAGCGGCGTAGTTCTAGGTTTTCTAGGTCTGTATCCTGCATTCTACATCCTGAAGGGGTTGAAACAGTTGATCTTGAGATCTATTTTGAATCTACACTTCTATGATTGTTCCGGTTTTGAAAAATATAGAGTACATTATCTGGATTCCATTACTATTTGTACTCTAAGCTTGAATGAGAAGAAAAGTTCAGCTCTTATTTCTGAAGCTGTGTTCAAATGGACTGTTCAAATGAACAGCTTGCCCTCGGAAATGAACAGCTTGCCCTTGGAAGTGAACAGCTTGCCCTCGGAAGTTGTGGAAGCGCCATCCCTTGAGACTTTCAAGAAGAGATTGGACTGCCATTTGTCAGAAATGGTGTAGAGTCTCCCGCTTGGGCAGGGGGTTGGACTAAATGACCTACAAGGTCCCTTCCAACTCTGATTATCTGTTATCTGGCTTAAATAGAACAACTGTTAAAAAGAGGAAGTGGCAATCCAACATCATTGGGGTAGTTATAGAATATTTGGCTACCAAATTATGTTTTTAGGTGTGTTTCAGTTACAGTCAAGAATCTTAAAGGTGTCAGTAGAATCCATCTCAGAGCCCCTGAAACAAGAGCCAGGCAATTACAGACATCTCAGCTGATATCAATGCAACTTCAAAAATCCATTTTCTTTTCAAATCTGAACAAAATAGTCCCACCTGGGATATTCAGACCACTGGAACATGGCTTAAGGGACAAAACAAAAGTTCTGAAAATAGTTGAGGCCTTTCCAGGGGAGGCTAATTGAAAGGAATTCCATTCAGTTACCTATAGGGCAAGTTGTTTGACAGTCAGTCAGATCTAAAATCTTCGTTAACAGAAATGCACGAATTTCTTTCCATTTTAAAAAAATAATCTTTCTTCCTTCTTTTAATGTAGATTGGGTAGCAGATGCCAGTGAATAGTCTTTAAGAAACAGTCTGGGTATGAATGTCCATTTATTGATGGAGCTAGAAGAACATTAGTATTATAAGGATTGTAAGCCACCCAGAATTACCTGGGTAAGATGGGCAGCCAATAAATTTTACAAATAAATCAATTAGTCAAAGGGAAGAAGGGAAGATTTCTGTATATCCTTTGGCTATATGACAGAGGAGTAACATTTGGCAACTGCCAACAAGTAAACCTAACAACAGCAAATACCCTGTGAACTGCATTATTGCATTAATGTGCATGATAAGGATGCTCAATCCCCGAAGCTCAACAAATCAACAAAAACTAGCTTAGAGTATTTGCATTTTAAATGAACTCCCAAGGTCCAGGATCAAAAAAGCACAAGAGAATGCATGAAATGTAATGAACAAACACATGGTCCACAAAGTCTACCAAAGCAGTATGGATTCTCTGCATTTTTCAGTGCATTTTTAATAGTAGACTTGAATATCCTAAGGAAAATCCCATGGGAGAACTAAACCCTGATTGCTGCTAAGATAGTTTCCATTGAAAACTACAACCTTTTCCTTCTGGATCTGGCAAATTCTTCAAGCAAGCAACCCCAGGGTGGTAGCCTCTGAATTCAAGCTTGTTGAGAACATGAGGCAAGGAATGACTATTAAGAAGGGATTGTCAGATTCTTGTGTCTGAGGCCCCAAGATGGTTACCTCTCCTGCCCATTTTGACGCTACTGTGCAAACACTGCAATGCAGAAATGACCACATCCTACATTAAATCAAGTTGTTAGTTGGCATATTTGTTCATTCTCATGTATCTGAGTCATGTTTTTCTTAAACTGTATTATTGAGTATTGTAACATGGGGATCTTCTATTCTCCACAGGATTTCCCTGCAGGCACAGTTTTGATCTCATAGGTCATTGCTCCCATTCCCACATTGTTGGAAATTGCATTCTCTCCTTCGACTATTTGACTACTGTGGCAAATGGCAAGAGTAGATAAGGGGAAAGGACTTCCCAGGTTGTTCTGCTCCTAATTAAATGAGTCTCTGGTTTAAGAGACAAAGAGAACTTCTCTTATCCCTTTCTCTTCTTCAACACAGTTTATTGATTTATTATATCAATGTATATACCACTTATCTCAGTATATGGCTGTGGATGTCTCACAATATTAAAACAATACAAATGCACAAATAAAACCAAATGTAAAACACCACAGCCAGAAAATCATAAAAAGTCCTCAGCAGAGGCAGGAAATGAGCTACTGTCCCAGGCTCAAGACCATAGCCTCAGACTCAAACCCAGCAGGGTTAACAGATAACAGATAATCAGAGTTGGAAGGGTCCTTGTAGGTCATCTAGTCCAACCCCCCGCCCAAGCGGGAGACCCTATACCATTTCTGACAAATGGCAGTCCAATCTCTTCTGGAAAGTCTCAAGTGATGGCGCTCCCACAACTTCCGAGGGCAAGGTGTTCCATTGGTTGATTGTCCTCACTGTCAGAAAGTTTCTCTTTATTTCCAGGTTAAATCTCTCCTTGTTCAGTTTTCATCCATTGATCTCTGGAGGAATGATGTTCTAGTGCAGGGTTCTTCAAACTTGACAGCTTTAAGATTTGTGGACTTCAACTCTCAGAATTCCTCCTCTAGTAATTTTAGCACAAGAATTCTGGGAGTTGAAGTCCACAAGTCTTAAACTTGCCAAGTTTGAAGACCCTTGTTCTGGGTAGGTGCTATAGCAGAATAGGATCTCCAACAGAGGTTCTGACAGGTTCTGGACAACTGGCAAATTTTGAGTAGTTTGAAGAACCAGCAAATACCACCTCTGACTGGCCCCGCCCCATCCATTCTCTGCCTCCCGAGTCACAGCTGGTTGGCAGGTCTTCTTTTGTTGCCCTGCACAGGAGAACAGAGCTGGAAAGCAGGTTAGTAGGGTGGGGAGGGAATGGGATTTTGCAGTAATCTTTCCCAAGGAGTGGGATGGGAATGGAGATTTTATAGTATCCTTCCCCTGCTTCACCCACCAAGCCACGCCCACAGAACCAGTAATAAAAAAATTTGAATCCCACCACTGGTCTCCAACAAAGCCCCATCAGCCAACACTCCTTGGTCAATAGTACCTGCAGGATGCCCCTTATGCCAGATCTGATAGAATTGGTAGAGACTTTCCCATAGATAACCTGGCCTGAGCCATGTCAGCACCTTAAACTGCACCCAGAAGCAAACAGACAACTAATGCAACTTGCTGAGCAGTGATGTCACATGTGCCGAATAACTGGCACCATTGACCGCCCATGATGCTGCATTTTGCACCTGCTGAAGTTTCCAAGTGCTCCCCAAAGGCCACCCCATGTAGAGAGTGTTGCTGTACTTTGCCTAGAGGGAGGGCTTCCTATCCTCATATAGTGTATTTCTATGCTTCAAACACAATAAATGTCTGTTAACATTTATTGATAGCTGGGCTAAGCCCATAGATTGCACTCATGACAATTTTGTTGTAATTCTTCCTGGAATGGGACATTCTGCTATTTACTTACTTTGAAGTCTTTCATGGAGGTAGCCCTCAATTTGTATTCAGGGATAGATCTTCTCAAAAGGGCTCCTTCAACACCAATCCCTTGAGAATTGTTAAAGGGATATGAGCCAAAACTGTGGTTATCTGCATTAATGTTGATTTCAAAGTCCTGAGAAGACTTTAACCCATAGATTCTTCTTCCTAGCTGGGATGTAGGCAAAGTAAGGTCTTGTTAATAGGAAAACAGTCAACAAGCCTTGCAGAGCTTCGGGTTGTAAATTTCATATATTGTAAAAAGGAAAGATGTCCTTTTGGCCAGTCCTACATGCTGTGGATGAGCCAGAAATAAATTGGCTCAGCTGCTGAAGACAGATAACAGCATGAGAACATCCAGGCGTGAAACTGTTTCTGGAGTGGGGCAAAGACCTCAGGTGGAGGGGCCTTTAATAAATGTACATTTGTATTCTGTGCTAGCTGAAACTGCAGGCAGTTTTCAGGACCTTCTTCTCATATGATGAGACATTTAACGGTGGTCTAGATTAGAGTTAACTCTAATGAGGCAAGGATGGTTCTAGTAAGATCATAGGAAGACAGTGACCATTAAAAACCATTGTTGATATCTACTATCACTTGTAGTGCCAAATTTCATAACATACACCTGTTCCTTCAGAACAGCCTAAGCCCATCCAACACTGTATTTATTGAAAGCTGCTTCCTGATTGACCTGGTGCTATCAGAAAGAAAAGATGAGCAGAGTTGTGTCATTTACAGCATACCGATGACTATTAAACTCAGGGGTGATGTATAAACTGAGAATGGGGAATAAGGCACATCATAAAAGCCAGCAGCGGCACAGCAGAAATCATTTTGTAACTTCTCAAAGAGAATGTTCTGACATACCTGTAGGAAATCCTAGAACTTCTGCAATACAATCTGGAGAAAAAAAACCTCAGCTACAATAATTTTCTATGTGTGTTCTGTGTTCTGTACAGTAGTAGATTTTGTCTTCTGTACAGACGCAGATAGATAAACTCAACAAAACTTTCATACAAAGTCTTTATTATTGGTTCATCAGGTATTCTCATAACTCACATTTGCGACGATGTTCTTCTTTAATGACCAATCCTTTGCATATCTGTCTTGTAGGTAAAAAGATGGTTATCTCCTTATCCCTTTCCTCCCATCTCGTAGTGGTAGAGGTAGAGCAGTTACCACGAGTCCATGAGTTCAGGCAAGAGTGAGGAAACCACCCCCAACCCATTGAGGGTCAATTTAGTGACCAATCAGGATTACAGATATGGTCACCTGACATGGACTACATTTCCCAGGATACCTTTAACTACATTTACCAAGATGCATTCCTTTAAGGGGACAGCTCACAATTGCTAACTATCCAATTCCCATACACTGGCTGGACAGCATAATGTGAGAATGGTGAAATTGGCAGGGTGAATAGTGAAAATGCCAATGGTGAAATTGGCAGCTGAGGTATCTGACTAGCTTGGAATCCCTCCAGGGGAAAAAACAATAGAGACCTGACATCCCACTCACGGGCCCCACCCCTACCCCCAAATCCTTGATGTGTTTATGTGGTTGTTCGCAAGAGAGTGCAGTTATTCTCATGAGATTCTTGTAAATGTATCAGTAGCAATAAACTTCCCTGATCAGCTCAAGGTGTTGTTCTAGCTCCTTGCAGCTGACGGGAAGGAAATATTAACACCCCAGCTCCATTGCTATTTTAGTTTTGCTGTATTGTCAAAGGAAAATGATACTGAAAACCTTCCAAGTGCCTAGCAAATGATAAAATCCATTTCTTAAAAAACATATATCAGATGTTAGAATTGTGTATCTGTATTACAAGATGGCATTAAAGTCGGATTTAATTTAAACTTAACTTAAACCAAATGCAACTAACTTTTAATCATTTTTCCCTTTCTGAAAGCTGAAAAGCTTTAAACCTTCTCTCTGGGTATCCTTGTCCTCTCCTCTCCTTTAGAAGTACAGCTCCCAGCATGTCACTCAAAGTCAAAGAGTGGCCACAAAATTTAAAACACTGCACATCTATGCACAAGTTACATTGTTTCTTAGCTGGCATGCTGTGTTCTGAAATTGATTTATTAACGGAATTCATAACCTACCTTTTTTATGGATGGGTGATGCTCATAGCAACCAGAGATAATGTATGCTATGTGAGTACTTAGCCTTTTGTTTAACATACTTTATTTTCTCTTTTCCCTTTCTTATCCTGTTCCTTTCTGGCCCATCCACAAATATCAAACTCCTGACAGCTGTGTACATTCAGAGAGCAAGATTCTGACAAAGGCTACACTAATTAGATTTATTAAAAGTTAATGTGGTGACAGAAATCTCAAAAGTTGACTATTTTCATTTTTAGGTTATCCTGGACCTAGAAGAACAGGAGTGCTACTTATTCAGTTGCAGATAATGGAAGAATGTGCAGATACTATCAAGTGCAATTTTTTCCAAGCTACTTACTTTCCTCCCCCACCCATTGAGAAGGCCATAACCACAAAACCATCAGTGTATTTGATGTTATTACTGCATCTGAATAATTCCAATGTTTTTCCATCCATCCTTCCCCTACAGGGCAAAACCCCTATAGAATTATAAACCAACACATTAAAAAAATGTTTTTATATAATGTTCACATCTTCGAGGTCTTCAAGTTGGACCTGGACATCTAGACTAATAAAAGAAAGTACTTTACAGAGAACAGAGCTTAAACTGCAGAATTTGTAGCCATGATTACCACTAATGTAGACGCTTTTAAAGGGGGCTGGCCCCATGAACAACTAAGCCAGCAACATCTCCTAGGCTTGTTGGCTGTTGGTTACCACTGTATCATACAGTAGCTGGCATATTTTGAATATCTGCTCCTGTGGAATCACAGCAATGTGTTATGGGGCTCCTGGATGTGTTTATGAAGTTTCTGAATGCGGCTGGCTGTCTATTGTGTAGTACAGATTGTTATATATGCCTTTGCGTGATCCAGTAGAACTTTTTCTTATGTTCCTATATAATGTCTGAGGTGATATTCAAAGGAGAGAGAGCTCTCATGTTACTTGAAAGTCATCTTACACTGAACAAGCAAGAGATAAAGGATCGAGGAATGTCTACAGATGTTAAATAGTTACCATTCCTGCCAGGACTATGTTATCACTCACACATTTTAAATTAGATTTTTGTCTACTGCCTAAGATTGAATACTTTCAGGAGGCTCTCATGAGTTATTTCTGCATGCAACTCAACCCGCTTCTGTCTAAAGAGAACTTAGATGTCAATGCTGAAATCTCCAAAAGACAAGCAGCATAGTCTCATAAATTCCTGTGGGTGCTGGGATTTATCTTGGAAATATAAATAAACAACAAATATGCTATGACAAAACACTCATGGGGGAAAATGAGGGAGGCTAGCTGTCAAGCTGTTAAATTCTTGCTAATATCTATCAAGCTACCTTCGGACTGACCAAGGACAGTTGGTAAAGCAGCACAACTGTCAAGGATCAGTAATATGAGAAACAGGAGTGGGCAGGAGAGAATGGGAGATGGAGACATTTGCATCAAAGTTTGCCCTATAAAGACTAAACATTAAAATGCTATTTGGTAACTTAGTAATAGGGAAGAATGGCAAAGCCGCCTTCTCCATCTTTCAAAAGCCCAGCTCTTTTAAGGATCTCCTTAAGAGAGCTCAGTAGGATGTGTCAATATTGCTCCCCATGGTAATCATATGGTTTGCCTATGCAGACACCGAATTGTTTTGTGGCTGTGAAATATTGTGTGTTACCCTGTGAGCAGTGGAGCCAGTGAATCTGGACGCCGTTGCCGAGAGTGACGGTTCCATTGTGCCTATGAATAGCGCAAAGGCAGAATCAAAACCTCAAGTGGGCCCGACAGAAAGTCCTGACCTTTAAGAAAAAGGCTGATTGGTTATGGTATATAAGCCCTCTTCATCTTTCAACATCATCCATTACACCTTTCTTAGTAAACGCTAGTAATTTATGAGAGTGCATAGATATGTTTCCCATAGATTCTGTACACATTCATCAAGGAAACAAATCCATGCCTCGTATAATATCTTACGTACAATGATGTTAAATGTTTTGTGCTCACATTCTTTCTTGCCTTAAGTTTAAGCATTTTAACACTGGTATATTTTTACAATAGCATTCTAAAATAAATCAACAGAAAGAGACTTCGATAAATAATTAGTTCAGTGGAAGATTTCTGCACCCAAAAGCCAGCAAGCAAGAAATATCCAAAACTACCACTCTAAGCACATTTAAAAAAACAAAGCAAAACCAAGCCAAGTCAGCAAAAAATGAAAGTTGTTTTTATATTATAAAGATAATTATTGTTCAAAAGAGGGAGAGTTTCGCATAGAGGAAATCTATTTACAAATTATCTTGATATTCCATAACTGTAAACACTAGATATATGCTTTGGGAGGCTTGTGCTAATTCATAACACCGTAACAGTTGATGGCATGGGGAGCAAGGAAAAGAAAACAGTGGATCACTTAAATTGCCCTTTGCTTCTTCTCTTGCCTTGCTGTACTTGTGTCCTACAATATGAGGAAATCTTGCAAGAATGGAGCAGATCAGTTGTTCCTAACCTGCAAGTTAGGTAATGTAAGTTTCAGCTGCTTTAACTGTGTTACACAAATAATTCCAATTCAGCACCAGCTGCATCTAAACAAGGAAAGACTAACAGAATGACATTGATAATGGATTTTGCTTATCACGATACATTTATTAAAAAATTAGAAGAGATGAGATTAGCAATTATGGTGGTGACACTTCTCAACTCTGCAAACAAATCTCCAGAAGGGCATCCCATATTCGCTAGGAGCTGCAAAGGAGCTTATGAAAGAATGATTTCCTGAAAGATTGGATTGTCAAATGATCTGTCAAAAAACGGAAACTAAAAAAATCCTGTCAACACTCTGTGGAGTTTCTATGAATAGGAGCCATGGCTTGTGATTTTATAATGTAGGAAAGACTAAAGATGTACAGGACCCCTCCAAAGCTAATTATAAAAACCAGTCTGCTATAGCAGTTAAAGTAGTATACAAGGATAGAGGGAACCAGATCAAGATCCAGCTTTAGTTCTAGAAACTTTCTGAATTATTTTGGATGAGTTATTGCCCAATTTACATAACAGGATTGTTGCTGGGATAAAATGGAGAGACATCATTGAATAAGTAAGATATCTTGAGCTCCTAAAGTAAAGGCAGGATACAATTCTAATGAATATATTTTCCTTTGTAATTAGTCTTCAATATGTAACAAGATAAAGCCATTAAACAAATAATGATGTTTAGTTTGTGGAGTCTATACGAAGACAGCTTAAACCAGTGATGGCTAACCTTTTCAACCCAAAGTGCCCCCCCATGCATGCACCTCACTCCTGTGCATGTGTAGACACCCACCACGACCCCTGTGCATGCACCCCTGCCCCCTGTGATCCCTGTGTGTGCACCCCCACACGCACACCACCCCCTGCGCATGTACAGCAGAAACCCAAAGACCAGCTGGCTGGCGGGAGGAGGACGTACACATGCGCTGCAGAGCTGAGCTAGGGTGATGACTCATGTACCCACAGAGAGGGCTCTGGGTGCCATCACGGGCTTAAACAAAACAATTTCTTAATCAAAATTACAATATTCAGTCATAGAACATAGATTGAATTTGTATCAAATTCAAATTGTGCTAAATTTCCAAAGTATTGTTTATGTCTTATATAGACTTTGATGTATAAATAAAAAGTGATATTTTCAGTATTTTTTAAATTTTATTTTAAAGTATGGCTTTGTTATCCCTTAATTACCTTGATTTCTGGAATGTTTGAATATGAAAGCTTAAGAAAATTCACCATCTGGTCAATTTATATAGTAGTATTTTCTCACCTAAACTTAAATTTACATTATCCTAAATGTTGAACTTATCAAATACCATCAATTAATCCTTGATTACGGCAACAGCAAATTTGCATCCTTGCTGTATGATAGGCATATTTTAAAAACCCAACTCAATTAGCATTCTGAAGAATAGTTCCAAGTTTCTGTTCCATTAAAGTCAGTGAAATTGATGCCCTGCATGTCTTTATTTCAGAAATAAAGCTGAACAATTAAAGCCCATGTCTCTTTGCTCAGCTTTTGATTCCTCACAAAGCTTTCCCACTTGCCGTCTTTGGATGTAATGTTAACAAAGTCAGTTGCCATCAAGGGCCGTAATAACAGGCATGGCAAAATTCCTTGTTTTTGCTCAATCAGTCTGTGTTCAAACTATCCAATTGATTTATTTGTCCAGGGTGACCCTTATTCATCACTTAATTATCCTTGTATAATGTTCCAAGAGTCTGCTGACATCAGGAGAAAGACAATTGTTGATGTTTTGGGAAGCAACTGTTGACCTGATGGCCAAAATAATGGCTACAGGTCGAAGGTTGGTCTCATTTTGGAATGCATGCTCTATTCTGATAAGGTGTGATTGGAGAAATCTTTTGAGGTGCTACTCCAACATGGTTAACCAGTCAATCAGGTCCTAAATATATTACTCCAGGTACCATAAATGAAGAGTTACCACAGGAAGAAAAGGGTCATCTAATCAGTTTGAACTAATATAGCTTTTTATTGTACTTTTTTTAGTAAGAAAATGTATTTATATTTCCTGTTTGCCTCTTTTAAGTACTAGGTCTAATGTGAGCCCACATGTTAGAGAAGGTTCAGGAAATTAATAGAAGATAGTAACAGATAGGTCTACCATCTATCCCCTACTGATCAGCTGAGACTCCTCTGAGGTAAAATCCACTGGTTCAGAATATAGTCTTTTGTTTAAAAGTACAATTAGCAACTAAAGTCTCTTTTCCTAAAATTTCAGAATGTGAGTGCTTGAATGTCAATTCAGGCCATAGAAACAAACTGACTATCCTACTTGTGTACCAGCAACCCTGCTACCTGGTGTCATCTGTATTTGGGCTTCAAGATTTTGTCTCATGCCTTGTGTCGCAGTGCCATTCTTTCTTAACGGGCCTCAGTCTTGACATACACAAGCAAGGTCTTGTCTCAACTTTAATTTGTCCTGGAGCAATTGTTACATGATCTGGATATGGGGGCATCTCTTTGAGCCCTTTGTTGTGATCAAGTCATTTCATGGTTTATGTGAAATCTCTGGGATTCCAGTAAGCAATTAAGAGAATTCTAGCAAAATAGTAGACAGTTCCATTGAGAGCCTGGTGACTAGTTGGCAACAGCAGACAATCCAGATTTTTATATGATTGTTTCCAAGTGATGTTTTACTGTATGGAAGTCTTGGCTGGCTCTCTTTAGATATCAGATTAGCCTCAACTTTGGTAGCCTTCTAGAAAATAGCAAAAATTGAGCTGTTTCAGAGGGCCTTTAAGAGCAGAATAAATTATTGCATATAACTGTCAAGATACTGCTATTAATATTAGTGAAGGATTATGAAGTCCTTGGATTCTCTAAGCTTGGTTGTTTTTTTGCAGATGTTTCATTAGCCAACTAGGTAACATCTGCAAGAAAATAACCAAGCTCAGAAAGCACCAACTGACTTCACAATTCAACCCTAAGATACAAATATTCTCCTCCATTGGTAGCAAGGATTATTTACAGAGTAATAATATTGTTGGATAATAATTGTACAACAATGCTACTGTGGATATTAATTGTCAGTATTGACTTTTTAAATGTGCATTATTTAGTGTAGATATTTTATTTATGTCTGCTGTATCATAGGTTTGTACTGTTTTTATTTTTAGTTGTGCTGTGGATGGTTACATTTTATGTTATATTGTGAATGTTTTAATTGTGATTCAGTAAGCTACCATGAGTCAAATTTGCATTCAAATCCAATAAAAGAATAAATCAAACAAATAAATAAATAAAAAGAAATTACAGGAGAATTATGTGCTAAAGTTAACAGAGCCTGCAAAAATGCTTACAATATAACCAGCAGCACAAATACAATTCATTCTTTTACTTCAATCTAAATTAGGTTTATATTTTTAGGACTGTGGTTTGAGTAACTAAAATAAAATCCAAATATGTCATCTGAAAAATCTTCATCAATCTTCCTATGACAGAACTGATGCACTTTATTAGCAAAACGTTTTAGTAAAGATGTGGGCACCTCTGATAGAAAGATTTCTCCTCCCCCTTCCTTCTTCTTCTCCCCTGTGCCCCTAAATTGCTGCAGAGCAGATTTAGAAAGGAAAGCTGCAAAATGGAAAAGAAAGAGTTACAAACATGGACAAAGTAAAATGAAATTCAGACAGCTCTTAAGTCATTTGATAGCCCTAAGGAAGTTTCCTTCTTAGACAGTCTTGTTGGTCCTAATAAATGCAATAATACAGCAAATGGCAGTACTAGCCAGTTTATGCTGATCTTGAAAAGTTAGTCAGAGTCACGGATGGTTAACACCTCTCCTGGAGACCACCAAGAAATTCTACAGGTGTAGATTAGTTTGTGGAAAACATTTTGATAGAAGACAATAGCCAACTATTTCTTTATTATTGTTAAGAAAACTACATGGGTCCACAATGGCTTCCTCTTTGGCAATAACACATACCTACATATCAGTGACAAAGTTATGTGTACCTGTGAGACGCCACTAGATATTAACATCTTGTGGCATATTGGCTGACTTGCTTTCACAAGTCTTACTTCCTGAAACTCCACCTTTACCTGAGATTCATTGATGAGAAGGATTATAAGAATCTCTTATTAACTTTTCTCAACAACTTCCACCCTACTATTAGCCATGACCTGTTTACGAACAAGTCTACTTCCTTGATATCACACTGAAACTACACAACAGACCTATGGGTCACCATGCATACCAACTTGTTATCAGCTTCCATCCAGAACATGACATCAAATCTATTGTGTATATCTTTATACTATAACCACATCTATTATGATACGCTTGAGAGTGACGGTCAACTGATGGAATTAAACCAGACATTCAGGATGCTGAATTATCTACTCTTCCAAATCAATAGGCAAATCAATAGTGGCAAATTGATTCCAGAAAACACTTATTAAAAGACAGACCATAAAAACTGAACAATAAAAAATCACTAGCTATAACCTACAGCTCATAGCTCAAACCATTCAAAGGCATTATTAATAAGCTACAACCCATACTTGACAATGACACTGCATTTTTGAAGCCGGGCAAGGCAGGCCTATACTTGCATATAGACAACCTGAAATAAAATTTCACAATAAGAAAAAAATAGATGTATACTTTGTCCCCACATTTATACTGACACATGCGATAACAAATTTATGGATAATGTTAGAGATTTCTTCAATGGCCTTCTGTAATATGAAATATGATATGACATCCTCTGTTATTCTAGATAGAATGAATAAGCCACATTAATTGATTAGTGGACACAAGTTTGACCTCAGGACTTAAAATGAGGACAAAGTAACTTGACAGCATGAAAATTTTTGAGGACACTCTGTTACAGTCCTCAGAATAGCTGTCTTGGAAAATCCATAGAGTTCCCAAGCTGCTTTTGACCCAATGCAAATGTCTTCACATGGAAATTCTCTATCTTACTTGAGAGTTTGCTTCAATAGGGTAATGGATAGCTCAGAGAGTTGAGCTCATATTCAGACAAAACAAATAATGACTTAAGCTCCCAATTTAATGTGGAGATATTGGGGAGGGGAAGGATTAGAGTTGTAAGGGGAAAACGTTTAGGTTTAGGGCATGAACTGGCATATGAGCCCTATCCTCTGGATTTGTCAAAACCTTTGGCATTCAAGAAAAAATGCAAACAGAAATTAGGAAGTCAATGTTTCATCTTTCACCACAAAGTAACTAGCTTCCAGCAAATTACTAGGGCGCATGCAATACATAACACACTTTGACGGTATTAAATGTATGGCAAAAATTTCTCAGTAAAATTCCTTCCCTATTTTATTTAGCACCAACAGACTGTTTACTTGGACTCTGCTGGTCATAGCAAATGTATCCAAATGTTCATTGTTCTTATGTTCTCAATAATAAAAACATGTGAAATCTTGGACTCACATTGTATTTCTTTCAAAGCACCCACAAAAAGCCAAGAATTTCCTTAAATGTCTGATGTTGTTGATCTGACTTGATTTTAGAAAATGCATCAAATCTTTTTAAAGGGAAGCTGAACAAAGTTTTGAATGAATAATAAAAAAAATTCCCAAGCACCCTTGTCGGAGGGATGGAAAATTTATGACTGCAAAGGGCAATGTTCTATCAAAGAGTTTGGCCAAGGCCAATCCACCTACTGGGTGATTCGAGGACCAAGCAAGATGAAAGCAAAGTTAGTCCACTTCTTCCCATCACAACAAAAAGGTTGATGAAGAATATACTTGATATCCTGCTGTCCCCAGTTACCTGGGAGTCCGGAGCCTGCCGTTTGAATAATGTTTCCCTGTACAATAGAAATGACAGCAGAAGTGTGGAGAGACTGATGGGACTTCCTACAGGCTCAGCTTTTATAGTTCAAACTCATTCTTTACCATCAGAATAGAACTGATAATAAATGTGTAAATAAATAGTTAGCAACCTTTGGATACAGCAAGAGTAACTAGTCTTCTTTCTTGTTTTTTGAAAACTACTCTTGGAAACTATAGCAACTTCCCCCCAGGTTTTATCTTTTAGTTTTTGAGTTTGGTTATAACAAATTGTATAATATGCTCTTTGTGGTAGATTAGGAATAATGCAATGTTAAATTTCTTAATGAATTATTAGGCAGATCTTACATTTAAATGACAAGCCATGATCTGTGTATGAAGATTGCTAAGGCACCCACCAATTTCATATATGTGTAGAAAGCCTGACCAATGGGATCTGTGTGTGCATAAAGGAATGTAGATATGAATAGAGCCGCCACAGAACGTCAACATTGGCAGCAGCTTCCTTCCTGCATTGATACTACATAGCAGGAAATACCCATGGCTGAAATGAAACCAACTCTTGCATCTCAAATCAATGAACATCTACATCTGAATTCCCCAGAGCCTGGTATTATAAACAAGACAATTAAATGCATTTTCTAATATAAAATATTATAGCGCTTTGATCATATGGTCCAACAAAGATTAGTGTTGGATGTTCAGAAGTCTATACTTGGCAACTCTGGATTTAATCATACCAATGCAGTAGCGAAATTTCAAGGAACTTCAAGTGCAAATTATTAATTACATAACGTGAAATGTTCTGAGCTTCGATATTCTCCAAACTCACATACTGTATATGAATGAAATAATGCCTGAAGAGATGTAACAATGGCTTACAGCTTTCTGTTCAGATTGCTAATTTGAGCACGACACATATTATTTAGCTACTTTCACAACCTGTTTCCAAGAAGTGGCACTTATAAATGTATGCAAGCTTTGACTGTTGCATTCCCATGCAACTAAACAGTTGCAAATAAATACATAAATCTGCCCTCAACAAACACGTAAAAAAAATATTTACACACTATTGAAAAGAACTAATAAAAAAACAAGAAAGACCAGAAAGTATCTTCTCCAATAGCCAGAAGCAAAGATTAATACCAGGTAAATAATTAAGCAGAAAACAATACTCTAATCAAAGAACTACCAAGAAGAAAACATCCAACCACCAATAGTGGCAAGACAACCTACTGTATGTAACAGGGAGCAAACCTCACATTCAATTGCACTCATGATTGGGTAATGTAACATCTGCAACTAAACAACCAAGCTCAGAACACCAATGGCTCCATATAAAACAACGTATCTAGCTATGTTCAGTCTGTGAAGCTTTTGCTATTATGTAATTATTGGAGGAAGGGCTTTGTCAAGAACAGAGATTTATCAATCCATGTCCATTCATATATTCATTGTTTTATCACAGGCAGTTCTTAGATAACCCATTCCCACTGCATTTGGTGTAACATGTATTTCTCTTTGATTGTGTGCCAAAGATGCTTTTTTTTTTCAAGAGGCAACTGGACTTTCTGGTTTTTCTTTGAAGACGTTTTGCTTCTCATCCAAGAAGCTTCTTCAGCTCTGAAGAAGATGAGAAGCAAAATGTCTTCCAAGAAAAACTAGAAAGTCCAGTTGCCTCTTGAAAAAAAAAAGCACTTTTGGAACAACCGTGATCTGGATGACTAAGAATCTCCATAGACTCTTTGATTGTGGTGCTTTCACTGCCATGTAATAAAGTAGGCAGAAACATATCACCAAGCACAGTTCTTTTCACTTATTTTGACCAACATTGATTTTTTGCAACATTGTACTTTCCATCAGTATTGGTACATCCTAAAATTTCCTCAACTTAAACGAATATTCTGCCAAGGTACAAAGATTCTTTCTTTAGTTGTTCATTATTATATATGATAAATCTTCAGATTAATTTCCCATCCATTGCAACGCTATGGTTTTAATATATTAATTTTCAGATCCATATCATCATCATTCAGTTCTAATACTTGCTGAAAAATTCTCAAACACCACCACGTTCTAATCATGCATGCATTTGCATGCCCATCTGGCGTATATCTAATGTCACCACAAGTATTCCTCCCAGATTTATTTAAAGTTTGGATTTACATTAGTCAAGTATGGATACATCTCACATCCTTTTATCATATTTAAACTTTTTAATGCCACATTAATGTAAAACATTCCAAAATTCAAACCCATCCACTTTATTAGGTGCTTTCTCCAAATAAACAAACAGGCAGTAAACTTTTTCTATTCATCTACATTTTTGTGATTTGATGAAGAGCAAAAATCATGTCTGCACATCACTTGCCTAGTGTAAAGCCACACTCCCAAACTGTGTTCATTATCACTTCTTTTACCCTTTCAATTGCAGTTCCTCCAAACAGTTTCACAAACATACTTAACAAACTAATTGCCCTCTAGTTTTTTTTAATCACTCTTATTATCTTTTCTTTGTACAGTAAAACAGTGTGGATTCTTTTAACTGTTTTTTTCCCCTTGGACATTAATATCATAGCATTTGTTTCAATTCCACTCCTTTGAAATATTCTAGAATTCCCATACCAATCTTTTAAAAGATAATTCCAACGCTGCCTCGCCTCAATTTCATCCTAAGATTTTTTTATTTTATTTTCATTGTCTTACAAAGGGTTCCTTTCACATTTTTTCTTTCACTTGTGTTACACTAATGGAATGAGAAGAAGGGCTTGAATCAGTACAATGCACATTAGCTATTCAACCAATTCAAAATGTCCCAGGATGTAGCTGAAATAGAAAGTTGAGCATATTGAGAGCCTAGTTTAAGACTTTGCTTTTCTCTGGTTTTCTAGATGGAAAAAGAACACGGAAAGAACTCATTTTACTCCATGTACATTTCTTTTTTTTTTGTTGTTTTGAAAAGTTTTTTATTTTGTAACAAAGACAAACAAATAAAACCATTCAACGCTGTGTCGGTTGGATACATATCTCTTCTGCTCATAATCATATTATCATACGTTTCTTACTTGTTTATATTTATAATCATTCTAATCAGTATTTTATATCACACTTATCAATTGTTATATTAGCATTAACATTATAATTATTGTCTTTCAAGAATATATTTCATCTTTATTTAGATTATATTCATTTTCTTACTCAATCTAATTCAATCAATTCTAATATTACCTACCTTTTTCTTAAGCACTAAATTCATTTCATCTTTTTAGTGTCCCGCAGCTTCCCTCTCTAAACAATCACCCTCTTCTTGGGCCATGCAACCTTTGCTCAGCTGCATAACCAAGATACTAGTCCACAGCCTTATAGGTGGTCCTCGACCTACAACAGTTTGCTTAGTGACCGTTCAAAGTTACAAGGGCATTGAAAAAAAGTGACTTATGACTGTTTTTCACCCGTATGACCGTTGCAACCCCAGGGTCATGTAATCAAAATTCGGATGCTCTGCAACGGATTCATATTTATGACTGTTGCAGTGTCCTGGAGTCACAAGAACAGCTTTTGACCAATCAATGGGGAAGCCAGCTTCACTTAACAATTATGTTGATACTAACTTCATAACTGCAGCAAGCAAGGTTGTCAAACAGGGCCAAACTCACTTAACGAATGTCTCACTTAGCCCCAGACATGTTGTGTTCAGTTGTGGTCATAAGTTGAGACTGCCTGTATTTCCTCCCAATGTCTGGAAGAAAGAATAACTTGAGCTTTGGAGGCTTGCTTGTTGAATATTCTTTGAAAGTTGGGCCCATCGTGTTCCTGCTTAGAAACCCTGGCCATCAGGGATGACATGCTCCGTCTTCCCTATTAGACCCCCTGGCAGACCCAGACAAAAGGGAACGGCGGACTTCCAGCCAAACACATGCATTTGCAAACTGCCCGTCAGTCAGTTCCCAAAGCCAGAGGCTAGATGCCCTGAACAAAAGAGATGCAAACTGTTGGCTTTGCCTGTTTCACGCTCCCTGCTGTGGGAATGGCGCTTCTCAGAAATATCTAGCGGGACCAGCCTCTCCACCCCACCCCCACTCCCCTTGGTCAGCAAGGAGCTGGCAAGATGCTGGTTTTACTGCTGATGTTTCATAATTCAATGCTCGACTCACTCCGGAACTCAGCGAGGGAGTGGCTAAGACTCTGCTGCCAAGTCTTCTAGATCAGGGGTCTCCAACCTTGGCAACTTTAATTTTAAATTCTGGGAGACTTCAACTCCCAGAATTCTCCAGCCAGGGTTAACAGAAACAGATAATCAGAGTTGGAAGGGACCTTGTAGGTCATCTAGTCCAATCCCCTGCCCAAGCAGGAAACCCTACACCATTTCTGACAAATGGCAGTCCAATCTCTTCTTGAAAGTCTCAAGTGATGGCGCTCCCACAACTTCCGAGGACAAACTGTTCCATTGGTTGATTTAACCTGGATTCTCACTGTCAGAAAGTTTCTCCTTATTTCCAGGTTAAATCTCTCCTTGTTCAGTTTCCATCCATTATTCCTTGTCTGGCCTATAGGCGCTTTAGAAAATAGCTTGACCCCTTCCTCCCTGTGGCAGCCCCTCAAATATTGGAAGACTGCTATCATGTCTCCCCTGGTCCTTCTCTTCACTAGACTAGCCAAGCCCAGTTCCTGTCAAAATTGCCAAGGTTGGAGATCCCTGTTGTAGATAAACCATTTCCTTGCCGTTGTCTTATTTGTTCTTCCTTTCTTCCCAATCATTACATATGAGTTGCAGGGCTAATATATTTTTTTTGAATTTAAGTACCGCTTTTACAAATGATCAACGTTTTGGTTTGGAAAGGAGTACAGGTAGTCCTCAACCTACAACAGTTTATTTAGTGACTATTCAAAGTTACCACGCCACTGAAAAAAAAGTGACTAACGGCCATTTTTCACTCTTATGACCGTTGCAGGCTCCCCATGATCACATGATTAACATCTGGATGCTTGACAAATGAATCGCATTTATGACCGTTGCCGTGTCTCAGAGTCATGGGATCCCCTTTTGTGACCATCTGACAAGTAAAAGTCAATGGGGAAACCAGATTCACTTAACAACCATGTTACAACTTTCTCACAATCATAAATTTTGGACTCAATTGTGGTTTTGTAAGTTGAGGATTACCTGTACTGAAAACATTTAGTGCTAAATACCTGATATTGCCTTCATTAGTCATGTTTCTTCCCAGGCTTCCATTTTGCTCGCTAAATCATAATTCAAAGGATCAAAAATAAATTGTGGCTGCATGCGCTCCCTTTCTCCTATGCTTCCTTTTTCTTTTTCTTTTCTTTTTCTTTTTAAATATTTTTATTGAACAATTTTTCTTATATACAACATCATTTCCATTCATTGCAATGCTTCTGTGATGGTCTACATACTTTTACATAAATCTTAATTATCTATACATTTGTCTATATTCCTTAATCTATCTTTGTCCATTATAACCTTTGCCTTATTATCCTATTGTCACCCTCTCTATTCATCCCTGTATCTATTATTTAGATGGCTATGATGGGTTTTTTCTTCAATGTATGATTTGAGTTTGGCTTATGATTTTGATGGCAACCTCATTAATTTGGAATGGCAAATTATGATTAGTGCTAAATAGGAGAAGGAGGAGGATGGAAAGGCACTATTTTAAACCTTCTAAACCAACCTCCATTTCCTCAGTACAGCCAACTATTTCTTCCACATCCCCATCTTAACGAATGTTCATGAACTTGTATTAAACATCAGCCACAGTGTAATACACATTCAACATACTCTGGTTCCGTTTCAGATCAAATAAGTCTTTTGTAAATATACTAATTGCATTCCTCACAAGTAATCAAGCATATTAGTGGCATTGAGACAGCGTGTCCATATATCCATTTGTGACTTTTTATTTTGTTCATGCAGAAGCTATAGCAATAGCACTTAGACTGATATACCACTTCACAGTGCTTTACATCCCTCTCTAAGTGGTTTACAGAATCAGCATATTGCCCCAAACAATTTGAGTCCTCATTTTATTGACCTCGGAAGAACGGAAGGCTGAGTCAACCTTGAGCCTGGTGAGATTTGAACTGCCAAATTACAGGTAGTCAGGAGAAGTAGCCTGCATTCTAACCACTGTGCCACCACGGCAACCTACACTACAACTTAAATGCTAATTATCAAGACAATTTTTTCTCACTTCTAATCATCTGCAACTCTTGTTTATCGTACTGGAGATTTAACTGGTGAATTTCTAAATGGATTCATTTGGGTCCCATTGAGTCATCCTGACTTCTAGAACTGCCTGGACGAGCACCTGCAGTTTTCTTGGCAAGGTTTTTCAGAAGCAGTTTGCCATTGCCTCCTTCCTGGGCTGAGAAAAAAATACCTGGCTCAAGGTCACCCAGCTGGCTTTGGGCCTAAGACAAAACAGGGATTCACGATCTTCCAGTTTCTAGCCTGGTTCCACTACTACACAAAACTGATTCTCAAATTTCTAATATATTTTTGGAATCTAAAACAGTGGCAAAATCTTCAAAATCATCTCAGCATTATTTTTTGGAATATTTTCAACATCTCTTTGCTTCACTACTGAAAGATTCCTATAGGAAGACCTGGTGTTTTGTTGCCTTCACATCTTGTCTTTAGAGTGCAATACCAGAAGTCAAGTGCAATGCTGGTTTATTATACATGACTAGACTGACCATGATAAAGAAAATATAGTCATGGCAGACATACAATACATGCCAGAATGTATATGCACAAAGACATATTCATGCATGTTAGTGCAGCTAGACAAATGTCATGCAAAAGATATCTCAGCCCATAGAAGGAAAAGAGAAATGAGAAGTATTTCAGAACGGTTTTTACATTGACTTGACAATGAGTTTCTCAGGATTTCATAGAATATCCTACTACAGGCTTACTTGAGGATGCCAAGAACTAAATCTAGAACTTTTTCCAACAAAGCATGCACTATATTGCAACACTGTGGAGTGCATGGGTGTGCACAGCCAAGAACTGAATCTGTCAATGGTTGTTTTTTTTCTATTTCACAATGGATAGATATTTTATCAACACTAGTAAAAAAAAAATAACCCCTCGTAGTAACAGAAATGCACTGTAGATTTTTACATGTTGACCAGATGATACACAAAGTTTCTATGTGGTTAAAATGCATAACTGTTAATCACTCCAGTAGGAATGTATTCAACAGCAAATTGTAATTGGGGATTTGCAATTAATTTCCAGAATATAAGAACAGGTTTTCATTGCCTTTGGACATCCTATATTAGTTATAAAGCTTTGGTCCATATCTATTTGTTATGAGTTCAGAAGGTTGCATAATGCCACAATAGCTGTAAGCAAAAAAAGTATGGTTAATGTAATCTTCAGTAAAGAAAGAGGATGTATTGTATTCAAGGGTTAATAGGTGTACTCTAAAAGTGAGAGTAATCCTCATGATCAGAGTATTTTTGGAATTCCAATAAGAACATCTTGAGAAATGGAAGGATTCTCAGGATTCAAAGGAAGTTTTAATTTACAACTTATTTCATCTCATCCTTGTTTAGTCTTTCATTCTGGGAAGTTCATTCTGGGAAGTTGTGCAGATGTATTTGTTAACTGATTCTATGGCGGGGGGATGAAGATTTCTTGCGTTTCTGCCTTAATTCCTCCAAAACAAAAGTCAACCCACTCAAAAATAAATGACATCATCTTCTGATCAACCCCATATTCTTTAGCACCAAATTGTTTTAAGTGGAATGTACCCTTTGGCAAAGTTGAATCTCAATCAAGGTACTATTAGAAACAATAAAATTGTATCACATTCTGTCATCATTCTGCCTCTTAGTGCTGAAAGAGAGCAACTGATACAATCAACTGATACAACGGGCTTCATATTTTAAGGTTTATAATTTTGTGGTTTTCTACCTTGTGCCCTTAACTACTAACCAAACTGGAATTCTTATGGTGTGCAGTTATGTATGTTTGTGTATATTATGTGTATGTGTGCACAAACACATGCATTTAAGAAGAGGATAATTTAAAAAGCACTGCAGCAATATTTATGAAATATCTTGCCCTGGAAACAAAGTAAATATGACCCAGAGTAAGTTTGTCATTTCCAAATCTGTATGGCTTAGTTTCAGGATCAGATTTATGACTTCTACCCACTGTTAATTATGTTTCATCCTCCATTTCAGGTATTTAATGAAGCCTAAAAGTTACAGAAAGATGTATGAGGAGCAAGCTGTCTTATCTTGAAAAGAACTGATTTGCACTGAGCAGCTGTTTCAGAAAGCGAAGACAGGAAAAACAAACTTTGGAGAGAACAATGAAGAAGAGGGTTCAAAGCCATGCATCAACTCTGGTGGGGTGGTTTCATCCTCCATTTTCTAATTCCAGGTCAATTGTTTCTTGTCTTCATCTGTATAGGATTGAATGGTGCTTTAGTTCCTAACAGTACAGGCAAAAGAAATGTTTGTGTGAATACTACTCAGCAGCAGGAGAATGGACTCCAGAATTGTTTTAGCACTGGCCTTCTCTGCCATTATTAGATTATTGTGATCATTCCTAGATGACAACCTTTCAAGGTAAAAACAACTGCACATCCAGACTTTGTGGGAAGAAGCCCATCTAATACCTACTCAGTTTCTCAAAATGTCCCTAGACTCAACAAATGTTCAAAAGTATTCCCTGCTAATTTATGAATTGCTTGATCTCATGCCGGAGGATAACAATACATCAGGGAAGCAAAGAACAAAGAACTGGTCATTCTCCTTTGCTGTATTAGACTATAGAAGTTATGCTACAGTTCTTGCATTTATTGAGCTAGGAGAAAAATTCAATAAGGAGCACAGATGCAAATGCAGATTTTTATGAGCAATAACATTTACCAGGAAGAAACATTTATAGTTTCCTTTAATTTATAGCTTTTAAATGCAAAGATATCATGCAAATAAGTTTTCTCTTTGCCACTGCTCAGCTCATGAATAAGGCTGAAAGGAGCTTGGACACAGAGAGAGCCAGGAAGAGGAGACTGACAATGAATGAGCTTGCTTTTGCTGCCCCTCCTTCCAGGTCCATAACTTAAAATGTCACCAACTACCATGGGATCACTCATCGCTCAGCATGAAAATTGAGTGCATTGCTATCTTTCATAATCGCATCATCCTCCCATCTGAAATGAGAGTGTGGGTTAGCTTCTCGTATAGCCAAAATGGATGAAATGTGACGCAGGCTTTCTGGACTTGGCTACCAGAAGGCAGGATGCTTACTTTGCAGGTGAAGCTTTGTCTCTAATTAAACAACTGTTGCTCTGACAATAATTACCTAAATAATTATTGTGCCAGGCTGTCTGCCTTTGGTATCAGAACAGTATCCTAACATGCAGGCTTAATATCAGCTTTTGTGGCAATTCAACAGCACAGATTTGATTGTCTATATATTCTGTTCTAAATATCAACCCAGTTGTGCAGCAAGAAAAGCAGAGATGATATTCAGCAGGTTTTGACCAGTTCTGGAGAACTGGTAACGGAAATTTTGAGTAGTTCGGAGAACTGGCAAATACCACCTCTGACTGGAGATTTTACAGTAACTTTCCCCTGCTACACCCACCAAGCCATGCCCACAGAACCGGTAGTAAAAAAAATTTGAATCCCAGTACTGAAGAAAAGCAAGGACTTCTAAGTAAATACAAAGAGTTTTGACACTGTACTCTCTGCACAAAAGATTGTAATTCTTTTATATCTACTGTATATCCAAAAATTAGCATCATCTAAGAGGTAGGCTGTCACATACAATGGACTTGTTCTCTGTTGAAATCAAGATCAGGACAAGACCCGGGACAGGTAGTCCTTGACTTATGACCACAATTGAGCCCAATATTTCTGTTGCTAAGTGAGACAATTGTTAAGTGAATTTGCCCCATTTTACGACCTGCCTTGGTTATCAAGTGAATTTCTGCAGTTGTTAAGTTAGTAACATGGGTGATAAGTGAATCTGGCTTTTCCACTGATTTTGCTCATCAGAAGGTCACCAAATGTGATCACATGACCTCAAGACACTGCAACTACAACATACTGTCATAAGTATGAGTCAGTTGTCAAGTGTCTGAATGTTGATCACGTGGCCATGAGGATGCTGCAAAGGTCATAAGTGTGAAAAGTCACTTTTTTCAGTGCCATTGTAACTTCAAACAGGCAGCTAATGAATTGTTGACAGTCAAGGATTATCTATAGGTTGAAATTAAAGGAGATCTAGGTTGAATATGAAAAGAAATATCCTGATGGCAAGAGCTGTTGAGCAGTAGAACTGTGCACCAAAAATAGAGATGGACTATCATTTGCTAAAAGTTTGTAAGTGGGCACTATCACATTGAGCAGGAGGCTGGACTGGATGATTGACAAAGTGCCTTGTGCTGTCCCAGCCAGTCTATGGGAATTGGTTAGTTACTTAGGAATTGTGAGCTGTTCCCTTAAGGAATGCATCCTGGGAAATGTAGTTCATGTCACGTGGGCACATCTGTAATCCTGATTGGTCACTAAATTTGCCCTTGAGGGATTGGAGGAGGTTTCCCTCCATTTTTGCCTGGACTCATGAACTGATAAGCAGCTTACCGCTACGTGATGGGTTAGGAAAATAACTATCTTTTACCTGCAATGCTGATATACAAAGGATTGGTCATTATAGAAGAGCTTCATCACAAATGTGAGTTATGAAGATACCTGATGTACCAATAAATGTACTTTGTTATGGATGTTTTGTGGAATTATCTATCTGCATCTGCACAGCTACAAATCCACCTCTGTGCATGAAACAGGACATGCCTTCAAACCCCATAGGTGCTATGAAATATTTATGAAGTACTTTAGGAAAGCAGTCAATACTAGCAACAAATATTTATCATGATTTTAATAGACTAAATTTCCAGTTTGGCTAATTGTTCATCCGATTCTGGGTCCTTCTTTGAACCTTTCCCTCACAGCTATAGATGCTTCTAGGCATTTCCCTCCATGTCAGAGAGGCACATAACTCTTGCAGGTACTTTGAGACTGCAGAGATGAAGGAAACAACCAAACCCTTTATGCACCCATTAGGCTCAGTTGTGTTTTGTGCTTAGGTGTTTCTCTGTGAAAGAATGTATGATTATTATAATCCATTGCACCTCGTGTAGAGGAATCTTTCAGGCAAAAGACAAGATGTTAAAAAAGTATCGGATTTTCAGATAATGTAAGAGCCTAACCCTAAAGAGAGAAAAATAGGAAAAGTAGCTGAAATTTGCAGTGAATTCTACTCAGAACTGAATCTCATTCAGATAAATGGAATTTATCTACTCAGTTCTGAGTAGAATTTACTACAAATTTCAGCTACGCCACTCAGAGCCCCTCTCGCCGCCCAGAGCTCCTCTCTGAAGGAGGTGGAGGTTGAGAAATATGAAATATTAAACAAACAAACAAACACATTTGCTCCCAAGTAAGATTTCAGCTCTATGATCACTTCACCTTTTAGTAAAGCCACAATTCCACAATTAGTTAAACACTATGATGAATTTAATATATACATAAAGTTCATAATGTCTTTGCTTTCCTACACTGCTTGCATGTGTTTGCAAACCCCACTCTGTCATCTTTTTTGTGTAATCTTAGTATTTTAAGCGTATATTGTATAAAGAAAGGTCTTTCGTTGTTTTGACTGTTTCCTTTGCTAAATTCTGCAATTTCATATAAGTATTGCCATTATAATGTCACCTCATCATAAATATTGTTATATTTGAATTATTTCGTAAAATTCAACGATTAAAAAAAAATGTTGTCAGAACCCTGCCATGACTGGTATTCTGAGATGAAATAATATCCATTAAAAGTTTGTTTTGTCTAAAAGAAAGTTTTGAATGGTCAGCATGGAACATGAATCTTTTACTTCTTACACCTCAATTTATTATACCAATTAAAAGATTCTTATACCTACATGGGATATAAGAATCTTTTAATTGTCACACAAATGACAAATACAGCCTATTTGTTTTGATACCTGGACATGCATATTGTAAAAGAAAAATTTAAAAAGTGTATATTATATTTATTTGAATAAGTTTACATATAATCCAACCCTTTGAAAATTCACATTATCACTTAACATGTATAAAAGTCCCTTATCCAACCCTCAGAGTACTATTATTTCAAGCTCATTATATATATAGACACTAATTGCTATGAGTAGTCTTTCTGAAATCATTTAGTTTGGATTTAAGCACTAACATTTTAATGGTATAACAGCATCTTCAGTTTTCTCTTATTTCATATTGCAAAAAAAGCTGTTAACATTAACTTTATTATATGTTTCATTAAGTAATAAAAATATACATATGTATCTAATAAAATAATTTAACCTTTGAAATTAGAAATCAATTATCAAATCAATAAAAATCAAGTATATGACTTGTTTAGTATATAGAAGAGTACCATATCAAGATTTACCCCCTAGCTGTATAAAAACATGAGACAGAAATGCAGGGAGCATAGTTATTTACTTGTCAGTATAGTTTAATAATTAAACAATGTAACAAAAGTGTTTATACACAAATACGTTTTATACACCAGTACAATTAATGAGACCGCAATGTAAATGATACCATTTTTTCATAATAAAAAAAACCACATAAATTCAAAAAACATTATTTGTGCTATAATGGTGTTATAAAAACAAAGAAAAAAAGGAGAAATCGCTTTTGAAATTACTAATTACAAATTACAAGTATATTACACTTAATTAAATCAGCTTGCAAGCTTTGTTATAGCATAGTTGACTTATTTTAATTTTCAGAACTTGGAATAGATATAATGTTTAACTTGACGTGAATGAAAATAAGCAGGAAGAAAATATTTGATGAAGTATTTCTAGCATTCCCATCATACAAAAGAAAAGAAATGGAAGTGGGTTCGTGGGAGAAGAACAGAAAAAGAATGATCACCTTGAGGTCAGTATAGGCATGTGCATTTGTATATTTCAGCACCCCTGTGCTATTTCCAAATTAACTTTTTTTTTGTTAAGCAATGCAGTTGATTTCCCAGTCAAAAACTGTTTCACTCTCACAGTTATTTTCATGTTACTGCTTGCAAAACAAGAAAATACAGGGATAATATTCTTCAAATACCTATGGCTTTAAGAATCTGTTTCAAAATTCTCATTTCAAATGCCTCAGGATGATAACCCCTTCCTGGCAAAGCAGACATCGAAGGAAATTTTCAGACCATCTTTCCATTTTGCAAAGTGTGCTTTGCACACTTCTTGGTCATGTAAGCAATTGGTCAGCTGATTCTAAAGTCTTTTTTCAAGAAAGGTTCTCTTAGGTAATAGTTACATTTGCCTTTCTCAGGCTAGCAAGACTACTGAAAGAATGAACTCTTTGAATGGAATAAGAAGAAAGAATTATAAGATTTATAGTGGATGCTAGTTTACTAGGATCTACACGATTAAGGTAAAGATTATTTTCCTGCCAGTCATTTCATCCAGCAAACACTTTAATTGTTTTGCTCTTTGTGAGCCTTAGTTCTAGAATCTGCACACTATCTTCCAAAAAGTGACACACTATTTTGTTTACATTAATTATTATTCGTTCACAGAAAATCAACCTGCCCAGGCCCCATGAACAAAGAAATATTACAAAGCAGATTGATTAAGCTAATAATTATCTAACTTACTGTGGGGAAATTCCAGTAGCACAATAGTTTGAGAAAGTTTCTCTCTTACTGGTAAAATAAAATAAACTGCACTTCCTGTTTTTGTAGTTCCTATTCCTAGTTTTTGTTCATATAATTAGATTTATGCCTCACCTTGCTATTTCATACCATTCAGAGCAGATTTGTCATAATGAAAAGAACACTGAAGTTTGAAACAAAAAATATTAAAATATTAAATTGTTGTTTATAATATAATACTTGTAAAAAATATTTAAAATCAAATCTGAAAGGGCCCTACTCAGCCCTAATGCTACTCAAGTTTCAGGGAAAGCCCAGGATAAAGAGATGGGTTTCCAGCTGTTTGCTCAAAATCCAAAGTGATGAGAATGCCTGAGGTCCATTGGTAGTTTATTAAAAAGGTCTGATGCTATTGTGTAGAGATCTAAGGGAATATGATACTAGTCTATTTCAATCAAGGTATCCTTTGGAGTCAGTTTCCCAATCCATCTATCTTAGAAGGCTGAAAGTTCTTAAGGTTTCACAAACCACAACTTTAATGTGATGGTGAATGTGATGATGCACTTCTGAGTAAGATTTCTGAGATCACTTCTGTGATCTGGAGGTCTATTCCAGAGCCAGGATGTCAATCCCTGTATGTTTTGTTGCTGAATAAACAGACTGGAGGTTCTATTCATGCATCAATCATTCTGGAAGAACAAACTCATCATGGGATTGACATTGGAATTCCCACAGTTATTAATACTGGGTGAAATCAATTTTCATACTTTGGGGTAGAGTTTGACAAAGCTCAGGATTTCATAGCCTTCATGACAAGCATGGGTCCGTCCCAAATAATCTCACTCCAACCCACACAGATGAACATCCATTGAGTCTCATTTTTGTTTTGAGCAGTTATTGAATGATCTAAGATATAAGAAGTTACTGTAAATCATTTTCTATGGTCAGATAATTTTCTGGATTAGGAAAATAATAATTTCACTCATAATGGGGAACTTTGTGGTTGGTTGGTTGGTTGGTTGGCTGGCTGGTTGGCTGGTTGCTGGTTGGTTGGCTGGTTAGTTGGTTGGTTGCATAATAATCTCTTGAATCATTATCATTCTTACAATATACTTCTGGAAGCACCATTTCACAATGGTCCTTCCCCTGGTGTACACAATCTAAATGAAACTTCTGGGTAAGGTCATTCATCAGTTCAGGGAGAAATGTCACCAACATGGTGATGATATCCAATCATAGGTAACTATCAAAAGCACACACATAAAATTAGATGATCTCTGGACAAACAGCCACTCTGTCTTATCTGGGTTTTTGCTCAATTCTTCTTCTTATTCAGACCCTCACAGCCAGACCAGGCAAAGCCAGAAAAGTTGTTGCAGTCAACTCAGTGCTTGAAGGCTAATAGTTACCCTACAGTTGGAGTGTCAAACTCAAGGCCTATGGGCTGGATCCAGCCCATGGGATGCTTAAATCTGGCCCAGGGGGCCGGCCTGGAAATAGCAAAAGACTTGTTTAAATCTATTATCTTTTTTTTTTAAGTGTGCACATTCCAAAATAATACAGTTCATCAATGAAAATAAATAAACCACAATTTATCTGGCTAGCAAAATGTCCCTTTAGCAAAACATCCTCTAGAATAAAATTCTGTAATACAGGCACAATAACCCAAAACATTTTGATTATTCCTGGTTACCTATGCCTAGTGTAAAATGCATTAATAAATTCTGAAGTTTGAATAAAGCAATACAATAATCTATAAATTATATTAATGTATCATGGATTAAGTTATGTGAATGTATCATGGTGTCAAAAATCATGAAAAACTTACCAGTATAAAAAGAAGAAAAGACAATAGAAGAAGAAAAAACCCATACAGATATGTCTTTTGAGTTCTACTTTTACACATTTTGTTTCATTACTACTAATTAAAAAGCACCAGTGCTTCTCTTTTCTTGAGTAATTTCCAGTTGAGCATTCTGCAAAGTGTAATCAATTCTACATATTTGGGGGATTTTGAAATTATCATTATTAGCATTAAGAAAACACTTCTGATTTCCCTCCTCATTATTTAACACTTCCTGCTGATACACTATGTTGGTAGTACCAGGTTAGTTCCTGTATTACACTGACTCCAAGTGGACTTACAAAAGAAGTACAATTTTGTAGTAAGTAGTAGGGATTGTTAACTAAATTCTATTCCAGCATTCTTCTACCTAGTGTCCAACAGAAACACAAAACTTCAATTCTCTTAGGCATTTGTTCATTTGTCCTTTATAGTGTCATTCTTGCTTTACTCTCTGGCAATACTCCTGCATTCTTGGTTTGTGGAATCTATTGTGACCCCATGCCAAATCATATCCTTAGGAGAATGAAACAACTTGTTTCAGCTGTAGTGGTGGTTTCCTATTTCTACTATCCTACAACTGTACATCATTAGCAGGAATGAAGTAAACATGCGTGAGAACCGTTTTCTGTATAACCCACCGTTCTGGCATGCTTGCAAAATTTTACAAGTGTGAAACTCAGATCCCACGATAGTATGGAGGATTTGCTAAAGTTGTTGTTAGTCGCGAAGTCGTGTCTGACCCATCGTGGCCCCATGGACAACGTTCCTCCAGGCCTTCCTTTTACTAAAGTAGCACGTACTTAAAATAATTTCCCCTCTATGTATGCATTGTTTCAACAGCAGGCTACGCTGTCCTCTCCTTCGCTGTCTATTTCTAATAATTTTCAGTCACTTCCTCTTCCTTGTCTCCCTTTCCTGTGTGAAATGGAAAGCATTTCTTAATTTCTTTCACATCATGATTCATCCCATGCTGGTCCAGTCTTGTTTTCTGCTTTGTCACAGCCTGCTTCATTGATTTTTTTTTGTCATATACTCAAGGGAATAACCATGATAAAAACACAAATGGGATATATCAGCAAGCTTGAGGCAACTCCAACATTTGCACAAAGAAAAACTCCCTTTAGAACAAAATCCCCTACAAGAGAAGAACCAAAAGAACACTTGGAGAACTGTGCATGTTCACCCTAAAATGCTAAACTTCTATTTGGAGACAAAGAAATAGAAAAATAGGTGAGGAAAAAATTGCAATAAATATCCTGAAAAATGCATGGCTGGAACTCTAAATAGGAGCCTACTTTCTCCCTTCCTCCCTTTCCGTTTTTCCCCTCCTTCCTTCTACAGCCTATGTCCATATTTTATTATTGAATAAAATGGTTGTTATAAATAACATGTTTGTAGTAAATACTAAACTTTGCCTTATTTCAAATGGTTTCTGGTATTAAGAAATTAATTGAGATATACTTATGATGTGAATAGTTTTTAAATGTTATAATTTAACACAGACAGTTGTTTATGATGTCAGCTTTATTCTGACTAAACTGTTCTGTGGAATTTCCTTAGGCACTGAGCAAATACGTAAGATATAAATAAATCAACCTAACAACCTGCATAAGCAATGCCCTTTTGTTCAAACAAGGCCACACCTGTACCAGAAAAGAGCTGTTGGCACTGTGAGAATACTACACAGCTATTCAGGGCTGATTAGACTGATCCCTTATAAGATATCTATTCTCTACTGATACTTCTCTTCATTGGGTGTTATGAATAGTGGCCATGTTATGTACCAACAGGGCATGGGACTAAAGAAAGCAATGACCAGAGTGACATCTATGTAAATTATTTTGTCTGCCTGCCTGCCTAAGTATACCTTCCCTTCGTCCTTATGGCTACCCACTGGATAGTAAGAATCACTTGCTTGCAAAGGCCTTTTGAAAGCCACATGAAACTAGACTGAGATCTACATGAATCCCAAGAGTCTCCAATTGTCTTCTCCTGCTCTATGGCTTCTAAGAAATAACATCATCTCAAAATCTGATCTGTAATTTCTGCAAGGAAAACTTCCATTCTGTAACATGTGGGCAGTCTGCTGATGCCTTTAAAAAAACTAATGCCTGCTCTTTTCTTATGGAATTAGGGGCCTCTTAACATTTTTTGCTCTATTTCTGGACAGAAAACTTTGTGTGATACTTCACTGAACTTCTCTGAAGAGATGAGAAATTCACATTTTTCCCTTCTTCAACCACTTACAACAGCAGTAGCAACACTACGCTGTTGTCATTTAGCAGTGCCTCAATCTCAAATAACTATCAGAGCACTGTGGAACTCTGAACCGGAGTAATATAGGAAATAAGAGCTTCCAAGACATTAAGATTAAAAATGCTGTGGGAAAATCCTTTAAATAGTGAAAAGTTAGCACTTCCATATTGTTCTGAATGGATAGATCTCTTATCCACTAGATTGGTGTAAGTAAACATTGATGACAAATATTAATTACCTATTCTTCACATTGTTAGATTTTGTCACCATGGAGTGAAAACAACTGATTTCAATGACTGGAAACAAAGGCAACATAGGCAAGATACACGATGGAGTGAGATGAAGTGGAGCAGAGTAAAGGTAGGGGTGGCGGGCAAAGATATCTACTTTCAGACATGCAAGAACCAGTCCTTCAAGATACTCCAGATAAGAAGTACCTATCATGAGTCTAATAATAACTTTGTTATAAGATTTTTTTTTAATGCCCCTTTCATCCTTTTATTCCTGGTGGAGTTGGGGCAAATGAATGGAGTTAAACATTTACCAACCAGATGCCCTTCCTGACACCTATGTAAAGTTCATAGCAGATATTTTCTCTTTGTGCCCTAATAGAGCAACATCTGCTGCTGCTTAGGACTGAACCCTCAACTCTCAAGCTTCCGAGTGGGACCTTCACCTCCAGCCCACCATGCTACTCAGTAAGATTATAGCAATCTAACAAGTCTGAAAATAAATCACCCCTCTGCTCCCCTTTATCAAAGACCTAAGGAGAGTCCCTTCTGGAATATTTGCCACATCTCCATTGCTTCTTGGGGCTAAGTTGCCGCTTATCTGACCAGTGTTTAACCTGTAGCTCCTCTTCCTCCTCCTTATGTCTCCCAAGGCATTCTCACAGTACTCAGGTTTGATCCCATATAGAAACCAGCTGCAAAATAATCCAGTTTTAAGAAATTCCTTTCTGGATTTTACCCCATTCTGGCTCTGGCCAGGATGATGACTTGGTGTTCAATCTGACTGCCCTATTGGTGGCTTTCCTTACTTCTTTCTTTTACCCATGCCAGGAAAACAACCAGCAATTGCTTTTTTTTCCCATGGGTAGTTTCCCACAGATAGATCCTTTCTATGAGTTCAGTTCCATTATGTCCTTCTTGTCCGGCATATCCAATGGCATATGAATAACAAAGAAGGAAGGAAAACACTATAGTTTTACCGTTCTTCCTTGACTTGGACTAGAAAATGTATTTAGTAGAACCTCACAAAACAAAAGGAGGAAAGGAAGGTCCAATGTTTCACAGCTCAGAACTTTTAAATAACTTTTATCAGGCATTCTCCATTCTGCCAAGGAATAATACAATAATTACCAGTCTTTCACTTTTCCACCATTTAAAAAAAAATGTCTAGCATTTCATTGCTTCAGCATCTAAGAAACAAACAGGTTTGAGGTATTCAGTCAGCCTTCCCAAGTAGACCAGATGGGAAACACAACCAGATACTCTAATTCTTTCTGTAGTATCTTTTTAGAGTTGCTTGGACATACATTTAATCTATTTTATCCAAAAGCCATTCAGGAAGCTTTGCTGAGGGATTATAAAGAAATTTTCCAAACATTCATAAATAAAAGGTGGAAAAAAGGTAATATCAATATACAGAACATGATTAAGATTCTTCCTTTAGCTTGACTTATATACTATTTATCAATTCTTGTGCTGCTTCCTATCCTGCCAAGACACAAAGCTAGCAAATGTGCTGTCCTTATTTATGGTGCATTGGATATGTTAAAAACAAGGTTTGGTGGATTCCTTTTGTTTTCTTCCACTCCCATTGACCTACTATCTGTTGGGCAAATTCTCACCAGCCTCTTTTCTTACTATAGATGGGGTGGGAAAGACAAGAGTTTCGTTAGACAGCCAGACTGGCAGGTGATATTAACTGATGGTCTCCTTTGGGGCACGAGTTAGCACTCTTCTGCACTGCCTAGAAGAAGAAAGTGGATATACTCCAATTGGGCTATAGAAATCAATATATACCAGGCTGAACTTATCCTCCATGATGACTATGCTATCTACAGAAATTTTGGTAAAATGAATCAGACTGCATACATGGCAAAACTTGTGTTGAACAAGGTGGGATATCTACAAAGGGTGCAGTTGGCAAGATAAAAAGCAAAGTGTCTCAGATCAAACAAGACTATTATGCAGATAAGATGAAGGTCCTCACCATATTTCAGCACAAGAAAAGAGCAGCAAGTGACCTAGAATCTAATCTTGGGGAAGGGGGGAGAGAAGGAAATCACCCTGTTTCCCCAAAAATATGACTTACCTTGAAAGTAAGTCTCAGCTTGATTTTTACATGTGCACCCACTATAAGCCCTACTCCCAAAATAAGCCCTAATTAAGATCCTACCCACTCCAGCTAGGATGGGATGTGTGGAGCTGCCCTACTACTTACCTTTGGACAGTTATAGCCAGGCCTCGCACACCCCAACACCTGCCTTGCCAGCCCATTTCTTCTGCCAATGGCAAGGATGGCAAAGCTTTCCTGAAGGCCTCTGTAGCTGATAACAAAGCTCTGGATCGATCTGGAGCTCTGTTATCAGCTGCAGAGTTCTTCAGGAAAGCCTTGCCAGCCGCAAAAGAAGTAGTTCCTGAAGGCCCCTGACAATGAAAAGGAAGCCGGGGATGACGCACACAAGTGAAGTTAGTCAGTGGATGACATTCCCCAAAAATAAGACCTGGTGTCTTTTTTGGTGGCAAAAAATATAAAACAAGGTCTTATTTTCAGGGAAATATGGTAGTTAAGTAGGTATAGATAAATAGGTAATATCATAAAGTGAATTCTTAAAGGTTTTGCTTCTAGCAGTACCTAAAAAGTTACAACCTAAATTGTACCTACCTGAAGTCTGCTAAATACAGAACTGTAGCATCAGTACTACCAAACACGATTGAAAACTGATTCAGGTATTGGCAGACAATCAGATGAAGTCTGATGGAAAGGTTACTGAGCAATTTTGTATCACAGCTAAGAGACAAATAAGAAAAAGTTTGTGATGTATTTAGGGTCATTTGCAATGTATAAAATTAATTAATTAATGTAAGATATTAACTGATAGTATAACATGCATACACGACCTCAGAGCATTTAAAGTATTTAGAGTGGTATACAGCGTATAAAGTACTGTTACCAAAGCTTTTACACTTTGCCACTGGAAATTTTCAAAGCACAAAAAATCAAACCACAGGTTTAAATTTAACCTAATAAATGCCTTTGTTGCACTGTAGCAGACCTTGGATGTTTTATACAGTATATCACCAGAGGTTTTATTCTGCCATTAGAATAAGTATCTGTTTTACTGTTAAAACCACCAAGAAAATACATTCAGGTTTAACACTTTCTGATTATACTTTCATTATGAGGTAAATGTTTCCTGTGCTGTGGTAAATTTGTAAAAATGCAATGTATTTATTTCATAATCTGTTTAGTATGCATGACTAAATTTATGAAAACTATGCATTAGTATTCTTAATACAGAACTAAATACTGTATGTAAATATTATTATTGTCTCTACATACAGTATATTCCCACTGCTATTATCCTATCATCCTTCCTATCATTACCATTATGCCTATTATAGCGTATTGTAATGTTTATTTTCTAAGGATGCCTATGCAACCAATATAAACCCCGCAGGTAAGGTAAAACATAAAAAATAAAGGAATCCCTACAGATTTTATTCCACTAGTCAATGCCAACTATATCATCTCCATTTCGAGATCATTGAGTCAGCGCTGTCCGAAAACATTTCCATAGTCACATGCAGGGGTGGGTTGCTGGGGGTTTGCAGGGGTTCAAGAAAGACCCTAGCTAAGATTATGTGCAGTTTGGAGAACCCCCAAATCCCACTCCTGGCTGGCCCTGCCCACCCCGCCCTTCCCCTCCCAGGAGTCCCCACATGGCCCATTTTGGATGCATGTAAGTGCAGGGTGCGTGTGGAGACTCAGAGAGGGCGAAAAACAGGCCTCCCGGAAGATTGGGAAGACTGGAAATGGGCCCGTTTCTAGCCTCCAGAGAGCCTCCGGGCCCTGGGGAGGCTGTTTTTTGCCCTCCAGGAGGCTCGAAGAAAACATCCGAAGCCCGGGGTGGGCAAAAACACCCTGCCATGGTGCAGGAGGCTGACTAGGCCATGCCCATCATGGCCACACCTACCCAGCAACTGGGCAGAGACTAACCCTTGGTAAAATTTTTGAAGCCCATCCCTGGTCAAATGGTCAGCATGACATCCCAGAGCATTCTTACCTTCCCACCAAAGTGGTACCTATTTATCTACTGTACTTGCATTTACATGCTTTCGAGCTGCTAGCTCAGCAGGAACTAGGGCAGGAACAGGAGCTCACCCTGTCACTTGGAGCTTGGGTCTCGAATCTGGGCTGCTGGCTTTCCAGACAACAAGCCCAACATCTTAATCACTGAGCCACCGCACTGCCTAATATAGGCATTCCTTTAAATAAAGATGATTCTTGCAAAAGAGTATTAATGGTCAGGTTATTAAAGCCCAACTTCCTTTTTTTGTTATTATTAAAGTATCATATAGTAAAGTAGGACATTGAGAGTGGTGAACTCCACGGGAAGCCCTTTGCTTTGTCCTAATATATATATACTAGGTATATACTGCATGTATTATTTAGTTATCATGTTGATGTGCCACCAGAGGTGGTATTCAGCAGGTTCTCACCAGTTCTGGAGAACTGGTAGCGGAATTTGTTTTTAGTAGTTCAGAGAACCGGCAAATACCACCTCTGACTGGAGATTTTATAGTATCCTTCCCCTGCCACGCCCACCAAGCTACGCCCACAGAACCGGTAGTAAAAAAAATTGAATCCCACTACTGTGTGCCACCCATTTCACCAAATGTAACTCTGGGTGGTGTTTATCAAAATAGGCATGGCCAGCTGTTTGTGTGTGCGCTTTGGGGGCACTGGCACTTGCAGAGTGATCCACAGTGTCAAAACGATGGGTGTGAGCAGGTGAAAAAAGCTCTACCCTTTCTATATCCAAAGGATATTGATTTTAAAAAAGTTGGGTTTTAATAACCTGGCTTCCTCTTACCATTTCAATACCATTAACCTCTCCCAACTGTGGATATCTCTATTAGGGCAGTGGTCCCCAACCTTCGAACTGTGGCCCACTACCCCACATGTACTTGCTGCAGGCACGAAACCATCCTCTCTCTTCCGCCTACCCCGCCACTGCCACCAATCCGCAAAGCCAGAAAGGTTGGGGACCATTGTGTCAGGGGTGAAACTAGTGGCCCATGGGCCAGATGCATCAAGCACAGGTTGTGCCCATCCTGGCTCCACAAAGACAAAAAACATTGTGATACGTCACGTGACATCATGTGATGCAATCGAGTTTGACACCTGTATGTTAGGGGATGTATAAGGACAGCCATTTTGTCCATTACTGCTCCCTGCCCATCCTCAGTGACTTTAATTGGATATCCTCTCAAATAACATGCACTGAATCCATCACTATAGCTAATATATGAGGTTGGTATGGCGTCAGCTTTGAATCAAGGTATTATATACTGTAAGATTCTTTTTAAAGAAATTCTTTTTTTAAAAGCCAGATTTATTCTTTATTTAATGTGGTATAACCAGTGGTGGGATTCAATTTTTTTTACTACCTGTTCTGTGGGAGTGGTTTGGTGGGCATGGCAGGGGAAGGATACTGTAAAATCTCCAGTCAGAGGTGGTATTTGCCAGTTCTCCGAACTACTCAAAATTTACGCTACCGGTTCTCCAGAACCGGTCAGAACCAGCTGAATACCACCTCTGGGTATAACTATAGTAACTAAACATCCTCTTTCAATAATTTTCATTGCATCAAGATTGTTAAACTACCAAATGTTACAATAACAATTTGAGAAGCAAACATACTTGTTGGAAAAAGTCACATTCTTCCTCCCAAAATTAGATTACCTCCACTCCTTTTGAAATTCCAGAAATCCTTCAAGACTCGGTTAGGCCTGGGACTTCCTAGGCTCAGGAGACATGCTTAGATGATTCCATTGCTGAGCTGGCTATTCTTATTCTCTTTTTTCCTCAATTTAGTATACAGGTGAAACTCAAAAAATTAGAATATCATGCAAAAGTTCATTTATTTCAGTAATGCAACTTGAAAGGTGAAACTAATATATGAGATAGACTCATTACATGCAAAGCAAGATAATTCAAGCCGTGATTTGTCATAATTGTGATGATTACGGCTTACAGTTCATGAAAATGCCAAATCCACAATCTCAGAAAATTAGAATATTACATGCAATCAATAAAACAAGGATTGTACATAGAACAATATCGGACCTCTGAAAAGTATAAGCATGCGTATGTACTCAATACTTAGTTTGGGCCCCTTTTGCAGTAATTACTGCCTCAATGTGGCGTGGCATAGAAGCTATTGGCCTGCGGCACTACTAGATGTTATGGAAGACCAGGATGCTTCAATAGCGGCCTTCAGCTCTTCTGCATTGTTCGGTCTCATGTCTCTCATCTTTCTCTTGACAATGCCCCATAGATTCTCTATGGGGTTCAGGTCAGGTGAGTTTGCTGGCCAATCAAACACAGTAATCCCACGGTCATTGAACCAGGTTTTGATGCTTTTGGCAGTGTGGGCAGGTGCCGAATCCTGCTGGAAAATGAAGTCAGCAACTCCATAAAGCTCATCTGCAGAAGGAAGCATGAAGTGCTCCAAAATCTCCTGGTAGGCGGCTGTGTTGATCCTGGGCTTAATGAAGCACAGTGGACCAACACCAGCAGATGACATGGCTCCCCAAATCAACACAGACTGTGGAAACTTCACACTGGACTTCACGCATCTTGCAGTGTGTGCCTCTCCATTCTTCCTCCAGACTCTGGGTCCTTGGTTTCCAAATGAGATGCAAAAGTTGCTCTCATCAGAAAAGAGGACTTTGGACCACTGAACAACAGACCAGTTCTGTTTTTCTTTAGCCCAAGTAAGACACTTCTGACGTTGTTTGTTGTTCAGGAGTGGCTTGACAAGAGGAATACGACATTTGAAGCCCATGTCCAGGATCCGTCTGTGTGTGGTGGCTCTTGATGCACTGACTCCAGCCTCAGTCCACTCCTTGTGAAAGTCCCCAATACTTTTGAATGGCCTTTTCCTGACAATCCTCTCCAGACAGCAGTCATCCCTGCTGCTTTTGCTCCTTTTTCTTCCACACTTTTCCCTTCCACATAACTTTCTATTAATGGGCTTTGATACAGCACTTTGGGAACATCCAACTTCTTTTGCGATTACCTTTTGAGGATTTTCCTCCTTATGGAGGATGTCAATGATGGACTTCTGCACAACTGTCAGGTCAGCAGTCTTTCCCATGATTGTGATTCCTACTGAACCAGACTGAGAGACCATTTAAAGGCTTAGGAACCCTTTGCAGGTGTTATGGCTTAATTAGCTGATTGGAGTGGGACACTTTGAGCCTAGAATATTGTACCTTTTCACAATATTCTAATTTTCTGAGATTGTGGATTTGGGGTTTTCATGAACTGTAAGCCATAATCATCTCAATTATGACAAATCACGGCTTGAACTATCTTGCTTTGCATGTAATGAGTCTATCTCATACATTAGTTTCACCTTTTAAATTGCATTACTGAAATAAATGACTTTTGCACGATATTCTAATTTTTTGAGTTTCACTTGTATACCAGAATTTTTTTAAGACTCTGAGGTATCTAGAAAAGCAGAAGCAAAAGGATTGGCTGTTTTATTTTTCAGTTAAGACTAATTTCCAGAAAAGTCTGAAATGAAATATTAGTAATTTTCCCTTTGTTGTTAAATTGTACTAAATTTAGTTTACAGACTACATTGGCACTAAAATCTTGTTCCATATCTACTTCCCACATCCATCCCGAAATAGACAATCCTGAACACAGTCGGCCCAGAAGTTCTGTTGCTAAGGCAGGCGGTTGTTAATTTTATTACCATTTTTGCCACAATTGTTAAGCAAATCACTGCAGTTGTTAAGTGAATCATGTGGTTGTTAAGTGAATACAGCTTCCCCATTGACTTTGCTTGTCAGAAGCTGGCTGGGAAGGTTGCAAACGACATTAATACTACTGCGGAGTGCAGCAACTGTTCTAAATACAAGCCAATTGTCAAAGACATGAATTTTGATCACATGACCATGGGGATATTGTGAGAGTCACGCCTGTGGGGTCTGTTTTAAGCCACTTTTTTCAATGCCCTTGTCACTTCTAACAGCCATTAAATGAATGGTTGTAAATCTAGGGTTATCTGTATTAGCAGAATGGCCTGGCCTTTTCTATGGATTATGTCCATTTATCAAGGTCATAATCCCTATCTGTAAAACAATCTCTAGTAGTTTCTACAAAATGTTTGTTTTCCAGATTTCTTACCGGTACTGCTGGCACTGCAATTAAGACACCACACCTTAGCCAGTAATTTATCTTATCATATTCTGAGTGAAATGTACAACACACTGCTGGGAGGAACATTCTGCAACACTGTATGAAAACAGAGCTTAAGGAAATCCTTTTGATGCAACTGTTAACAACCTTCTCAGGAAGCAGAACTGAACAGTACAGTAATGCAAAGTAAGACTTCAGAATATGGCAGGACTCCTACATTCATTTAGAAAAGAATTCAATTTATGGAATACAAATTAAAGAACCCTTGGCCAATAGTGACCACAACATGATTGACTTTTGTTTCAACATACATCCACACAAAAATCATCACAATGATGGAATCCCCAATTATAACTTCAAAAAAGGCAACTATGATCTTATAAAAACGATCTCTCATCTCTTGATTGGCAATTTCTATTCACTGGATGCAACCGTTGAAGACCATTACACCATATTTTTACTTGAAGTCAAAAGAGTCATCAAACTGTATGTACAAATAACAACTCCCAAAACCAAAAAAAAAAAAAAAAAACAAATTACCCATAACAATGAGGAAACTTCAATCCAAAAAGAAATCACTTTGGTGGAAAAACATGGTCACATTGCCAACTTCAAAAGTCGATACAAAAATTTATGCCACCAGATAAAGACTGAATGCACCAATTATCACATTAAACAAGAAGAAAACCTTCTACCTACCAATTCCACCCACTCTTTTTACAATTTTGTAAACAACAAACTAGAAGATTCAAGGTCCATCCCACCCCTAAAAGGACCAAATGGTACAGACTGCAACGACGACACCATTAAAGCCAACCTCTTTAACATATTCTTTGGCTCAGTATTTGTAAACAACAATGGATCATGCCCAGTATTTCCTAGTCGAACCACAGACGACTACAATGATCCAGTACATATTGATTTCACAAAAGACAACGTTGAAAAAACACTATGCAATCTAAAACCACCTCTATCTATTTGACCAAACGGAATATGTACATACTTCTTAAAAAAGCTATCCACTGCCATAGCCAAACCTCTAAGCATAATCTTTGAGAAATCCTTCAGGACCAGCTCCTTGCCAAACCTATGGTCACAGGCCACGGTCATCCCCATCTTCAAAAAGGGAGACTCCAGCCTAGTTGAAAATTACAGACCAATCACTTTATGCTGCATCACCTGTGAAGTCATGGAATCAATTATTAATCAATCCATTATCCTCCACTTAGAGACAAACAACCTACTCTCTAATAAACAATTTGGTTTTAGAAAAAAACTATCCTGTAATCTGCGACTCTTACACTGCAGAAACATATGGACTACACAACTCGATCAGGACAAAGCAATAGAAGCAATCTACATAGACTTCTGTAAAGCCTTTGATTCAGTGGTACATGACAAACTACTCCTAAAACTAAAATCTTATGGTATCTCTGGACAACTGCATAACTGGACAGAAGCATTCCTGTCAAACAGACAACAAATGGTCAAAATTGGGAGCGACCTATCAAATTCTGTAGCTGTCAACAATGCTGTTCCCCAGGGCAGTGTTCCAGGACCAACTCTCTTCATACTCTATATAAATGACCTCTGTGATCATATTAAGAGCAACTGCGTTCTCTTCGCAGATGATGTAAAGCTATTCAACACCACAGACAATACTGCTACCCTTCAAAAAGACCTCGACTATGTATCAGAATGGTCAAACAAGTGGCAACTTCAAATCTCAACAAATAAATACTCTTTCTTACATATTGGCAACAAAAATCAGAAAATAAAATACAAGCTGAATAGTCAAGACCTTGTTGATGATCCAAACTCTGTCAAGGACCTTGGAGTTCTCATCTCTAATGATCTAAGTACTAGAGCCCACTGTAATTACATAGCCAAGAAAGCATTAAGAGTTGTTAACCTAATCCTACGTAGCTTTTTCTCTGGTAATATCACACTACTAACGAGAGCATACAAAACATTTGCTAGACCAATATTTGATTACAGCTCATCAGTCTGGAACCCTCATTACGTATCTGATATTAACACAATTGAGAAAGTCCAGAAATATTTCACAAGACGAGTTCTCCACTCCTCTACTCGTTGCAGAATATCTTATGCTACCAGACTTGAAATTCTAAACCTAGAAAACCTAGAACCATGCTGCCTTCGGTCCGATCTAAGTATAGTATATAAAATCATACATTGCAATGTCCTACCTGGCAATGAATACTTAAGCTTCAACGGTAACAATACAAGAGCACACAATAGATACAAACTCAAGGTTAATCGCACCAAACTTGATTGCAGGAAATACGACTTCAGCAACTGAGTAGTCAATGTCTAGAATACTCTACTTGACTCTGTGGTTTCTTCCCCAAACCCCCAAAACTTTAACCTTAGACTGTCTACTATTGACCTCACCCCTTTCCTAAGAGGTCTGTAGGGGGCGTGCATAAGCGCACCAACATGCCTACCGTCCCTGTCCTATTGTTTCTTTTATATTTTTCTTATATGTATCCATTTCATGTATCCATAACTATGTTTATACTTATACCTGTTATCTTATAATCGCTTGACTAAATAAATAAATAAAAGAACTGTAGCAAGGCAGAATAAGGGAGGCCTTTTGATGACCTATGCTTATTTTTCATATATTTGGGGAGATGGTGATGACATCATTCAACGGTGCAAAAACCACCATCTCACCCAGCCCAAAGTGATAAAAACTGGGTCTCCTTTAAATCAGCTTGATTCCGGGTGACAACCCGGATCCATCCCTATAGTTTTCTTGTCAGTAAGATAAACACCGGGTTTGCCGCTGATTTTAATTTTTTTTAAAAAAATTATTTTCCAATTGTTTGCTCTTCTGAGCAAGGACTAGGATGCTATATCCGAGCTGCAAACATCCAGACGAGGCTGAGTTTTATGTTTCCTTTGTTGCCATCACAGCGGCCGTCTGGATTTTTTCCAATCGTATATGGTAACGAAAAGAGGGAATGGGGGAGTTGTGACGGAACAACGACCCTGGGGCCGGTGCGGATTTATTTATTTTATTTTTTATTTATTTTATTTGGTTTTTCAATTGCTTACAAGATAATAGGTATAAGTAAAAACATAGTTATGAACACATGGATACATAAAAGAAAAAGAAAAAAGAAACAATAGGACAGGGACCGTAGGCACGTTGGTGCGCTTATGCACGGCCCCTACAGACTTCTTAGGAAAGGGGTGAGGTCAATGGTAGGCAGTCTAAGGTTAACGTTTTTGGGTTTGGGGAAGAAACCAGAGTCAGGTATTCAGACATTGACCACTCTGTTGCTGAAGTTGTATTTCCTGCAATCAAGTTTGGTGCAATTAACCTTGAGTTTGTATCTATTGTTTGCTCTTGTATTGTTATGGTTGAAGCTGAAGTATTCATTGACAGGTAGGACATTGCAATTTATTATTTTATATACTATACTTAGATCAGACCGAAGGTGGCGTAGTTCTAGATTTTCTAGTTCTAGAATTTCAAGTCTGGTGGCATCAGGTATTCTGCAACGAGTAGAGGAGAACTCTTCTTGTGAAATATTTCTGGACTTTCTCAACTGTGTTAATGTCAGATACGTAATGTGGGTTCCAGACTGATGAGCTGTATTTGAGTATTGGTCTAGCAAATGTTTTGTATGCTCTTGTTAGTAGTGTGATATTACCAGAGAAAAAGCTACGTAGGATTAGTTTAACAACTCTTAATGCTTTCTTAATGCTTTCTTGGCTATGTAGTTACAAAATAAGAAAACACAAAGCAGGCAACAGCTAGGCCCCACTTACAAAACTTTGCCGCAGGAAACCCCAAACGAAAAAGGTAGCTCATAATTCTTTTATTCCCCGACCAATAAATACAAGTCAACCTTCCACCCACCCCTCCTTTTCCCGTAGCCGGCTCCAATTAGCGGGCATTCTCTGGCAGAAAGTCCAGCAGTTGCCCCACCCCTTCTTGGAAGGCACCAGCTAGGTGGAGCTCGTCTAGGCTGGTGAAGCGGCTTCAGGCCGCGGTTCTGATTACGGAAGCGCGGAGGCTGCCTCTTTCGGTCCCGTTCTCCTTTCGCCCGCCCCTGCTCTTCGAGCCGTAGACGGGAAAAAGGGGCGCGCCCCGAGCGAGAGGTGCAGAAGAATGAGGCTCGTGAGGCCTTGGCTCGTCCTGGCGCTTTTAGGTTGGAGCCACTGCAGCGGGTTTAACACCCCGGAACCGCAGACGAAAGGTAAGCTGGAGATCAAGAGTTACACCAGGAGGTGAAAGCGGGCAACAGGGCTGGCTGGCGCCTGCGCTTCGTTTCTTACAAGGGGAGGAGTGGGGGAGGGGACGGGAATATGGCCTGGGTGGCCCTCGGGAGGGATGGAGTTGTGGGGGGGGGGAAGAGAATCCCCCCTCCCGCGCCTGAGGAGGCCAACATTAGATCTGATCTGACTGACACTCTCCATATACATTAAGATCTGGTGCAGATCTGGCTTCTTGCTTTTGAGCCCATTCCGGATTCTTTCCCGTCATTCGCTCTTTTTCTGTTACCCACCCACCCCGTCCTTTGTGGGAAAATACAGCGTATCAAGCGTCCCCGGGGAGGGGGGCGGAATCTAAAATCTCATCTCTGTTTGAGATTCTGGATCTAATCGACGCGTTCAGCATAACATTATCAACAAAAAGAAGCTTGCATGCACTGTCAGCGACCCCCTTTTCTTTGGTTTTCGAGGGGCGAGGTGTCTTTTTCCCAGTTCTTACGAAACGGTTGTTCTGGTTTTCCCAGGGAGTTTGCTTTAGCTTTTGTTTATTTTCCTTTACTTCGTCCTGTAGTGAGGGACCAGCATTGGGGGATGATTTCCTCCCAGTGTTTCTCTTGTTTTGTTTAATTTTTAATCCCTAAAACATGATCAAACACATGGATTAATTCCATTTTCTTTTTGGCTTCTGTTTATTATTTATTTATTAATGTTAATCAAAAAGCCAAAACTGAGAGGCTTACAAAGTACAATCAAGTATATATACAATATTAATAAATCATTGTAAAAACCATAATTATGACATCATTACTAATGTCCACGTACGCCCTTCAGACTTCAAACAGGAGCTTAAATAAGACAGGTTTTCCTAACACACACACTGGCTGTTAACATATATAGGATTCCTGACAGTGAATAAACCATAGTGATGCATTGATTTATTCATGCCAGGTTGATTTATCTGAACATATCCTAATTTTAGGTTCGCCCTTCTCTTGTCATTTCTCAGATCTGTACTAGAGTGAATCATAATTCACCAAAACCTAACTTACATATTTGTCATGGTTGATCTTGTTTCAGTTTTTAAAAAGCTAAGAGACTTTTGTTGTGCTTAATGCTTAAATGGAAGCCTACAGAAATCTCAAGGCTGCAAATTACACAGGGACATTTTTAAAAACCTTAGAAGAAAACAAGAGCTTCCATAGTGTTGTGAAGAAAACAGCACAGACATGTCTAAAAGTCACCATGAGTCACCATGAGTTGTGCTCAGCTTTACAAAATCTTGTTACTAAGTTCAACTTTGAGCAGGAATAAAAATTGATTGATCAGGACATTCTTGACATCCGCCTATATTTCTGCCCTGCCTGATACTGCTATTTTTAAGGTGTTTTTATTTGATGTTGTTAAGTAAAGGTGAAGTTAGCCAGATATTAAAATGATCCTACGTAAAACTATTCTTACAGAAAAAACGATGCTTATTGTATCAAAGTGGAACTGTAGTGGAAAGTGCTTTCAGTAATGTATATGGTTTCCAGTCATGTATATGGTTTTTGTTGTTGTTGTTTGGCAATGGCAGCTCTGGGGGGGAGGCAGATTCTGCATTTTGCTAGAGCCCCTTAACATACAAAATAGAATTGTCACTAAAAAGGGACGTATCAGTGAAATAGAGCCATTTTTCCAATTTAGTGGCCTGATGGCTGGGGTCTGTGGGAGTTCAAAACCAGTTCAAGACAAAGCACTAGGCTGAGGAAGGTTGCAAGAAATGCTCTTTTAGGTTTTAGATTTTTTTCATCAAATAAGATGCATAGGGAAAAACTTAAGATTTTTTTCAACTTATTGAAAAATTTTAATTGTCCATTTGTTCTTTTTAAAGCCATTTGAAAGATACTCCTTTTATAAGATATTCCTGAGTGAAGCATTTTGCCAATTTATTTATTTGTATCCCACTTTTAGTATTTTTACAAATAATTCAAGATGACGAACCTATTTAACACACCTTCCTCCCTCCCCTTTTCCCCAGAACAACAACCCTGCCAGGTGGGTTAATCTGAGAGAGTGGTTCACAATCACCCAGCTGGTTTTCATGGCTAAGATGGGATTTAGCCTTTCTCCTGCATCATACTATAGCAGTATTTGATGGGGAGGGTTGTTTCTTCAAATAAGGAAGTAAAGAATAGTTTAAAGTCATTTCTTTGTACAAGGTTGACTGTTTTTTATATGCCAACAAGCAGCTTCTTATTGCTACAAATAATCGGTTTATGAAGTTAAGTAAGTTTCCAGTACTTCCTGCATTCCTTTCAATGAGCTTGCCAGGCTGAGTGTAGCCACAGGAATGAGAATCATGCTTAAGTGGCTAGCTTGTTCTAAGACATTAGTTACAAAAGTCCCAGCATAAATCTTGTCAATGCACACAAACATAATTGGGAACAGCCCTCCTTAGTCTGTTTTGTGTTTGATGACACTCTGTAAATGGAGGCAAGATGGCTTTGTGTTAATGCTGAGATGCATTTGTCTGCAACTGTGTGTGTTTCAGTAGAAATTTCACTGTCTACAGTACAACTGAGTGCACTTCAGTAGGACAGTTGTTTTAATAGAAATAAATGATTTAAGGCAGGAGTCTCCAACCTTGGCAACTTTAAGACTTGTGGACTTCAAGTCCTAGAATTCCTCAGCCAGCCTTGCTAACTGAGGAATTCTGGGTATTGAAGTCCACAAGTCTTAAAGTTGCCAAGGTTGGAGACCCCTGATTTAAGGGAATTCTATTTACAGATACTTGAGTTGTATTGCTGTCTCTGTTGTATTTTATACAGACAAGCTCTGGACAGTTTGTCCAGTTTGCTCTGAATGACATACAGGTAATCCTTGATGTACAACTTTATTTGAACCCAACATTTCTGTTGCTAAGCAAGACAGTTGTTAAGTGGGTTTTGCCCCATTTTATGACTTTTCTTGCCACAGTTGTTAAGTGAATCACTGCAGGGGTTAAGTTAGTAACAGTTGTTTTTTAAGTGAATCTGGTTTCCCCATTGACTCTCTTTGCCAGAAGGTTGTAAAAGGTTGGACCATAACCATGGGACACTGCAACCATCGTAAATGTATGCCAATTGTCAAGCATCCAAATTTGGACCACGGGGATGCTGCAATGGTCATAAGTGTGAAAAAAGTCATAAGTCATTTTTTTCTATGCCATTGTAAGTTTGAACAGTCACTAAATAAATGTTTGTATGTCAAGCATTACCTGAGATTCCCTCAGTTAGAGCAAATTGGAGGAAGAATTTAAAAAGGGAAGGCTAGTAGTAAGTGACTGTAATAGTTGACCTACCAGTTTAGTAACTAGCACAGGTCATCTGGGCTCTGGATATAATGGTGGTTACCCAAAGAAGGTAAGCTTATTCTATACAAGCAGGTTCTCTAATCATGTTAATAATGCCTGGTTTTACTGCCCAGAGCAGGCATATTCATGCAAACAGTGTGCAGCTCTCCTCTCTTTGTTTCTCCTGCCTCAAAGCAAGACAGTTGGGTGTTTGCTAGTATCTTTCAATATCTCAGCAGCAAAACCCCAGTTTGAACTTTTGAAGAATTTGAAGATAGTACCAGAAATAGCAGAAATAGATAGCAGAAATGTAGAGTAGTAACTTCTAGTCTCAGCAATTTCAAGGCGTGCAGTCCTCACCATGGTGAGCATAATTACTGAAATTACTGCCTTCAGAACAATTGCCGTTTTTTAAGTGGCATTTTCTCCCCCAAATGGCATTTCATTTTGACTTTATCAGATGATCTTCTGCATCTAGGAGGCCTACATTCATTGTGCAATTGAAGGAGCAGACTGTAAGAGCAAAATACATCTTGTTCATTGCAGATTTTGCAGGCTAGGATACAAAATGAGCTTCTCCATAAAAATTAGTTAATATTGTCTGGTCCAGAATATACCACATGAAACTTTCTTGCTATAGTTTTTTTTTCCCCCAATTTGTTTTACACTAAGATTTCTGCCCAGGCTACTTGGTAGTAGGAAAGACAGACTTGGAAGCACTCAACTACCAGATTGAAATTCTAATGAAACACCTTCTATACATACATATTCTTACACTGTATATTTTAGCAGTTCTATGATAGTCATTATAATATCTAGGTATTAACTAACAAGGCGTGTAGGTGCTTCTTCTGAAAATGAGATAACTCCCCAACTTCCAGTAACAGTACTATGACCAATAATTCAGACATGCTGATGCTATTATGAAGAATGGGGAGCAGAAGGGAAAATAGAAAGTTGCAACATCAAAATGAATTAAATGCTAAAATGATCGTTTTAATCAAGAACATCTTTGCTTAAACATAGAGCTTTGGCATTGTTAGACATATTTCTGTTAAATGCTGGCGGGATCAGAATACCAGTCCCCTTTTAGTGTCAGTTCTGGAAATCTCTTAAAAGGGGAGTCTTGATATTTTATGAAATATAATATTTGCTATGCACAAATCTCGCCTTGCTCTGATTTTTTTCTCCCCCCCCTTCCCCCCCCCCTTTGTCTCAAGAATGAGGAAACTACTGTCTGTTATTGAATGACAGCTCTTAGCAACTTTGGTTAGCATTGCTGACAGTAAGGAACAATAATGTAGTTTAGCAGTAGCTGAAGGACTGCAGGTTCTCTTCTTCTGAAAATAACAAGCAGAAAGATCTCTTGTTTACAACCATGCAAAATAAAATTATTTTATTTTAATCATCCCCAAACACTGTTCTGCAGAGTTAGGATCTTTTAGATGTATTTTATGCATGCCTAAGATAGAATACAAGCTACCATTTTTTCAAAATACATTTCAGTGGGAGAAGCCCAATTTGGACATTTTTCTCCTATATCCATTTGTGAAGATGTTTGCTAACTGAAAAGCAGTGTGTGTGTGAAAAGCATGGAGAGTGGCAACTTCATTGCACAACATGAGTAAAAACATAACTTGTGGATTCCAATACAAGAGGAAGTTTCTCTTTGGTGTCAAACAGAAAATTGGAGAGTTCCTTTCCTAGTTCCCATCCACTGAGCACGGTGGCCGCATGAGATGGCGATGTTCCCTTCATGCTGCAGAGTTTTGTTAGCCAGATAACTGAATTTTGAATTTAGAATCATGTATCTTCCAATTAGATGGGAAGTTGCAGCAGTAATAAATATAGTTTATTTTTATAGTACTTCTGCACATACAACTAACCTTTTGCAACTTATTTATTTATAACAGTGTTTTTGTATCACCCCACTTTGAAACAGGTGAAGTAAATGGACTGTATTGCTATTTAAGTTAAGTAAAATGGATGCCAAGCCAGATGGAGTGTTAAAGTTGAAAACCAGTTCCTTGAATTGACTGTGGAAGGTTATTAATCAACAGCGCAGCAAGTTCAGCATAGGTGTATTAGGTGAACCTACCCCTCTTATTAATAGCCAAAGCATGCATTCTGAACCAACTGCAGCTGCCAAGTCATCTTCAAAGGCAATTTCATTTAGAGCACATTGCAATAGTCTTAACTTTTAGGGCAAAACGAGTGTGAGTCGTTTTGCAAGGGCACCCCAGTTCCTCAAAATGTCTTCCTGCAAAGGGAATGCAACCCTCAGCTGGAGTCTGCCTGAAGATCAGGATGATGCCTGTTCAATCCATGCATGTTTGGATCCATACAATCCCTCACAAGCCTCAAGATACTGGATCAGGCCCACTACAATATGTTTGGTGTGGTCTGGTCTGAAACAGTGAGATATATAGTTGAGCATTATTAGCACACTGATAGTGCGTCACCAAAGTAATAAATAACCTCTTGCTGTTATCTGTTAATGAGAGAGTTTTGTCACTGAAAGAGCCATGAGCTTGACATAACTTTCCCAACATGTTCATGTTGACTGATACTGTTATTCTATGGAAAGAGCAGAAATATTGTATTGTAGTGGTCCCAAACTTCACAGCCAGGGTCAGCAGTATCAAACACTGCTGAGATATCCAGGGCCCAGTAGAGGTCATCAATCAAGGTCCTACATGTTACTGTCCTACAAATTTGGGCCTAATTCCTGCCTGAAAGGGGGTTTAGACCAGGGGTCTCCAACCTTGGCAACTTTAAGACTTTGCTGGCTGGGGAATTCTGGGAGCTGAAGTCCACAAGTCTTAAAGTTGCCAAGGTTGGAGACCCCTGGTTTAGACCAACTGTTTCTTCTAGATGAATCACAAAATCTTGCCCAGTAAAATAAAATAGATATTGATAGCATCTTTATAACCATTTTAAAACTTCACTAAAATCTATCATTTTATTTTTATTTTTAGTTCCTCCTCCCAAATATGTTATTGTAAAATCATATAATGACAAGATCTCTGCATACTGGGATTATGAAAGCCCATCCTTAAAACCTCTATTTGCGGTGAGGATCAAGTGCTATAGGTAAGACTATTTTGATTTAGAACTCTGCGTTGCTTTGCTCAATTTTTGTCATTGATTTTGTTGGCCAGAAAATCAGCAGAACCAACAATCACAGATTTTCTTTCTATTTTTTAAAAATAGTTTGACTATAAACTGACTTTTTTTCTCTCCATTTTTGGCAGCACTGGTTCGGAAAAGGAAGTTGATACTTGCATAAACATAAAGCAAAACTATTGTGATCTTACCAACAAAACTGATGGCTGTGAAACTTTCTGGGTTAAAGTGAAAGCTCTTTCTGGACAACACCAATCTAACTATATTGAACAAAAGTTCGATGTTCTCAGGGATGGTAAGTGATCATTCATATATAAGGTTTAGATCAAAAGCATTTACCACTTTTTAGAAATTAATTAAAGTGTTTTTGTTGTCTCTATACTTTATGACATAGTGTAGCAACTGGTTTTTCACATCAAATTTGTAGATTGCATTAACATATTACAAATTATAATAGCCTTTGACAACATGATACCTTTCAGTCATGTTGGTGGGATAGCAAAGCTCATTCTCAGATTTTCAATCAAGATGATGCCAGAATGATGAAGCATGGATCTTAGGAACTGGGCATGGCTAGTCAACTGAAGAGAAGGACTAGGGGAGACATGATAGCAGTCTTCCAATATTTGTGGGGCTGCTACAGAGAGGAAGGGGTCAAGCTGTTTTCCAAGGCACCTGAAGGCCAGACAAGGAATAATGGATTGAAACTGAACAAGGAGAGATTCAACATAGAAATAAGGAGCACTTTTCTGATAGTGAGAGCCTTGCTTGCCTTCAGAAGTTGTGGAAGCTTCATCACTGAAAGCTTTCAAGAAGAGACTGGACTGCCATCTGTCAGAAATGGTGCAGGGCCTTCTGCTTGGGCAGAGGGGGTGTGGTTGGACGATGACCAGAAGGTCCCTTCCAACTCTGTTATTCTGTATTCAACATGTCTCCTCCCAGTAAATACCCATGTTCTGAGGGCTCTAGATAGGAGAAGTTCCAGCTCTAATTGGCAGGAGCATCTGGAGCCAACAGTTGCTAGCACTGATATGTAATTTCAGTCCATCTTCCCCGTTCTCTTCAACATGATCATTATGGTTTGTCATACAGTCAGACAGATATTTAGATGGCATTTGGTATTTTTGTCCACCTATCAAATCCTTCCCAACGACCTATGATAGACTGATATTGCTTAGAACATAGAATCATAGGGCTGGAAGGGACCTCAGAAGTGTTTTAGTCTAATCCCTAGCTCAAGGCAGGAGCGCTTATGTCAGTGGTGGGCTCTCGTGCTGATAATTGTGCGCGCACTTGCTTGCTCATGCTTGCGTGCATCACCCAGAAGGCAATGCGCACGGGGCCCCCTTATGCCTCCTGTGTATGCACAGGTCACATGACTTGCACTTCTGCGCATGCACATACGACTCACACAACTATGCTGCGTGCTTCTGCGCATGCATGCGCAACCCCCCATGTGTGCTGCGTGCTTCTGTGCATGCGCGAGGGTCTCCTGCACGCCACCGCACCCTCGCACATGTGCACCAGATACACAACAATCAGCTGGTGGGTGGGTGGCACGCGCGCATGCGCAGTACGTATTGTCTGGGCAAGTGCTCGTGTGCTGGCAGTAATGGCTCTGCATTCCACTTCTGGCACACATGCCATAGGTTCGCCACCACGGCCTTATATCATCTCGTTCAAATAGTTGTCTAGTCTATTTCTGAAAACTTCCAGTAATGGAGTACTCACAACTCCAGGAGACAAGCTATACCCTTGATTAACTGTTCTCATTGTCAGAAAATTTCTCCTAGATTGGATCTCTTTGACAAACTTCCCCCATTACTTCTTGTCCCGCCGTTCAGTGCTTTGGAGAATAAACCAGCTCCCTCTTCTCTGTGATAGCCTGACATATATTGGAAGACTATTATCATGTCTCCTGCAAATCTTCTCTTTGATAGGCTAGACAGCCATAGTTATAATCACCTTGGGTGTAATAACAAAGCAACCGGAGTACCCCTTGAATACCATCCGTATTGACAAAATCACCCTAAATCAATTGCAAAAAACAGCTTTACTTGAAAAACTTATATCCTGCGACAATCCGTTAACTGACACCATCAAACTTCCAAGTGAAGCTTCCTTTTGCAATTGATTTATGGTGATTTTTATCAATACAGATGATATTCAAGTGGTACTCTTAATTACTTACATATTGCACCCATGATGCCTGTTACTTTCTTTTGCCACACTTGTTCTATTCACATATATGTGTTATGATAGCTTGCTCTTGACCAGCCAAAATCAACTCTTTTTTTTTTAATGTTCCGATTGTAAGCCATTGCCAATTTTTTTTCTTTATTATGCCCTATATTGCTCCCCTGCAGCACCTGGATGTGAGTTAAAAGAGAAAACATCACTTCCTAAAGGCAGCACCCAAAGCCATCCTTGGACTGCCTGAGGTGGACTGTGAATTACAGGTGGTAGCATCCTTAAACTAGGGCAAGCCATTTCTGTGGACTTGATCCTGGCATTTAGGGAGACATTTTATTCAGGCCAAAACTAATATATCAGCATATTGCCTACATCAAGGGTCTTCAAACTTGGCAAGTTTAAGACTTATGGACTTCAACTCCCAGAATTCCTGAGCTAATATGACTGGAGGAAGAATTCTGGGAGTTGAAGTCCACAAGTCTTAAAGCTGTCAAGTTTGAAGTTCCCTGGCCTACTACATCTTCTGTAGTTGTGGGGACAAAGTCAGTTTCTTTTTTCAGTAAGAAAGTTGCTATGTGGCTCCTTTAAGACTCAATAGAAAAGAATATTTGTAGCTCAGAATTGACCTGTAGGGATCTTGGTGCTATCATGAAGCCACCTAGTTTGGTAATGAAATGTCTGCAAGAAAACAACCAAGCTCAGAGAGCACCAAGGACCCCCATAGTATTTCAAGTTAGGCTAGTTCTCTTCTCGTGAAAAAGGGGTGCACATTGGCTCTTTCATGTTTTGTTACTTTTATTTTCCTCCAAGATGGGGTACAGACAGCAGCACCACAGGATTAACTGGAACGGATCCGAAGCATGTCATCCCAAAAATGTTCTTTTATTCTCCACGTTTTATAAAGCAGGCTGGATTTTGAGTTTTGACATATTCATCAATTTGTAAACGTGGTCTCTTGATTGCCTTCCCTACCTATTGTTCCGAGAAAGTGACTTATATCATTGCATTCTACTTCTATATAAATATTTTATATACATTTTATTAGAATGTTGTGTTGTGTTGTCAAAATGTGATACTAATAGAAAATGTTGCAACTCTTTCAGGCCAATTAGGACCTCCAAAGTTCAACCTTTCCATTCATAATCAGGACATTGTAGTTGATATTGAACCACCTTTATTTCCATATCATGACCTGTTTGATCAATTCACCTACAAATTGTTCGTTTGGAAAAATGGAGATCGAGAAGAGGTATATTTTAAGTCTCTAATTTTTCTTCATAATATTTGTGCCTTTGATGCTGTATTCAAAAAAGTCATTAAGCCTTGTGAATTTAGTGGTGGCTCCTCCTGCTATCTCTGACATTGGTGGTAGCACAGTAGAGAATGGCAGGTGAGGCAATATGTCACCAATAATCTCTTCTTTGGCAGAATGTCTCCTGCCAGTTTCCATTTATCATCCTTTAATGGTAGACCTAGAGATGTGGTGGCTCAGTGGCTAAGACACTGAGCTTTCTAAGACTCAGAAAGGTCGGCGGTTCGAATCCCTAGCACCACATAACAGAGTGAGCTCCCACTATTTGTCCCAGTTTCTGCCAACCTAGCAGTTCGAAAGCATGTAAAAATGCAAGTAGAAAAATAGGGAGCACCTTGGTGGGAAGGTAACTGCATTCCGTGCACCTTCAGTGTTTAATCATGCCGACCACATGACCACAGAGATATCTTCGGATAGCGCTGGCTTTGTAACAGAGATGAACACTGCCCCCTAGAGCCAGAAACGACTAGCACGTATGTGCGAGGGGAACCTTTACCTTTAAAGGTAGACTATACTAGGAAACCAAAATCATGCAATTCAATATTATTTTATTGATAAAGATACAGTAAGAGAATCTTGCAATGTGACTGTTATGAAATTCAAAACTCACAGGTTTGGAAACAATATTCCAGAAATCTCTGAACTAGTTCTGCAAACCATGCCTTCTTTAAGGGTTGTTTGGTAGATTTTGGAAGTAAATGTTTTGAGCTAACAGTGGTGCAGAGTATTCTAGACCAAAGTGAGATTCAAAAGGTTTGAAGAAATAATTGGTTTCTTTGCAGATGAGGACTGTATATTTCTGTTTATTATGTTTACGTTTCTTATAGGAAGTTCTAACTGCAATATATTTCATTTTTTTATAGCAACAAGAGGTTATCGCAGATCACTGCTTTCTTGAGCTATGCAATGTATCTCTGTCTGTGTCTTTGGATACCTCTTACTGTATTTCCATTCAAGTCTTTTCAGAGCCACTAATAAAGGTTGGTGAAGAATCAGAAGAAAAATGCATCTCACTAACTCCCAAGTCCCGCCTAGGTAAAGATTTTAAATCTTCAGTAAATAGATAATTGTACAAAATATTCTGTCCTGAAGCTCAGCACATTTCTATCAGCATCTCATTTTTACATGTCTGTGGGAAAAGGTTTTCTCTTAGTGTATTGCAAAGTATTATGTATTGAAAAATCCAGAGGGGCGGAAGAGAATAAAAAAGCAGAAGTTGGATTTTCCTTTCCTTCCCCTTCCCCTTTTCCTTTCCCCGCCTCTCTCTTCTCCTCTCATTTCTTTTTTCTTTCGTTATAAATTCCAACTGGTAATACTGACAGAAAAGAACCATTATTTTGAGGTGATAAATTTAACATATCTCATTTTAAAATGTTGAAATTAGCATATAGTGTATGTCTAAGTTGAACCTCTTTGTGTACTTTGAATTATGCATTGTTGTGATCACAATTTCTCTACCAAATTCTACAAAAGATTGTTCTTTTAAAAAATGTGCTAGAGAATCAAAATGTATAATTTGGAACAGCAAGAAATTAGTTGGCATTTCCAACTGGAAATTTCCTACTCTTCCCCATTTCCTATTCTTCCCCGTTACCTATTCCCCTATTAAAGCCTGTTAAAAAAGAGAGGAAGGCTATTCAAATTTTAACTCTTGACAAACAATGCAAATTCTACACCTTTCCAAATTGTTAGTTTTCTCAGTTGGTGTTAAAGTGATACCTTTTTACGAAAGAATGAATATGTTATATGATTGGTCATATTGATGTTGAAGTTGCAACTAATGAATACCATTTCAGTAGTCCCAAATGTAGACAATTCTGTCCATTCATACATATGGGAAATATGATTATTTTTTAAAAAAGAAATATGTCTATAATTTTTCTAAGCCTATTGGACCAAGAGTTTCAGAGAATTTTAGGCTGGAAAAAATTAGGCATGGAAAGTAAATTCTAGCTTATAATCAACTGCATTACAAGAATTAGTATCAAAGTCTCATTGAAAACTCTTGAAGGATACATTAATATTTGAAATAGTATGGATTTATTGGTATAGTCATAGCAGGAATTATTACCAAAGTGCATCTGTAGTTGATGCTGCAATTACAGGTACTTCTCGAGTTACAAATGTAATGGAGCCTGCCCATTTGATTTATAACGGAAGGATTTGTGGGAGTGAATCTCATACCTTGAACAGGATCCATCCCTCCTTTTGCCCACACATTTGCTAATTGAATGCAAGGCTTGTTAAGTGCACATGAGGCATTTCAGGATGGGGAAGGCCATGGGGGTCCTAGCGATGGAACAGGCCATCTGCCTAAGACTACCCAAGGCCTCCCTGACCCACTGAAATACCTCATGTTCCCTACAATTGCTTTCCCCACCCACCCAACCTGCCATACCAGGTCACTTACCTTGTGAAGTTCTAGCAAGCAGTCATATCTCAGCCACTTGTGCCCCCCTGCAGCTCCGTTTGGGCCTCTAGAACCCTTGCCCAGCATGTTGCAGGCCAAAATGGAGCTCCAGATGGGCGTATCCGCCTGTGACACTCCAGCCCTCCAGAGGCCTCACCCAGCACGTTGTAGGCTGAAATGGAGCTTCTGAGAGGCGAATCCACCTCTCTGACACTCTGGACCTCTGGAGGCCTCCCCTGGCATGTTGCAAGTCAAAATGGAACATTGAAAGGGTGGATCTACCCCTCCAAAGCTCCATTTCAGACTGCAGCTCAAGCAACCTGCTGTGGGAGGCCTCTGGAGGCCTGAACTAAGTGTCCACCCCTCCGAAGCTTCATTTTGGACTGCAACCTGCCAGGCAAGGGCTCCAGAGGCCCGAATGGAGCATCAGAGGGGCAGATCTGCCCCATCTAAAACTCCATTTTGGCTGGCAATGTGCAGGACAAATGTTGCAGCGGCTGTGCAGTTGTTCGTAAGGGCAAACAACTGCCATGGTGCTGCAAGATTCGTAGTTTCGGGACTTGTTTGTAAACGCTAGGGGATGCTTATCGCATAACTTTGAATGTTCGCTAAGGGAATGCTCATAGCCCGGGTATTGCCTGTACCGTGTTTCCCCGAAAATAAGACCCAACCAGAAAATAAGCATGATTTTTTCCAGATGCTCATAATATAAGCCCTACCCCAAAAATAAACCCCAGTTAAGATTGTCAGCCAGACAGATACATTTTAGTACCACATTTCCCTGAAAATAAGACCTAACTGGAAAATGAGCTCTAATGCATCTTTTGGAGCAAAAATTAATATAAGATCTGGTCTTATTTTCATGGCATTTACAAGGTTTCTAATATTGCATTAAGCAATGTAGAGATTCAGAAACAACTAATTCCTGCCATCTAATTAAAATCAGTAAATGAGAGAAGAGATACTCCCTCATATTGAGGAAAAATAAATGTTGGGAGTCCCAAATGTGTTTTATAGGTCTTGGCAATTCTACTCTGAGCTCCTTTTTTTAAGTAACATTTTTAAGCAAAATATTTATACTTGTATACATTGGTACACAGTTTAACATCCAAGCATTAATGCAAGGGTTAAGCCAAGTGAAATATTTCTGCTGTGGTATGTACTTGTTCTACTTTTCTGAGTGCTTCTGTCGTCTTTGCTTTCCATGAAGCTTTTTGTCTCATGATCTCTGTGCTGGAAACTATTTATATCTGTATACTTGTACTATTGGCCAAAGTTGCTGCTTCCCTAGTTGTACAAAATATTATTGTGGGAAAAATTATATTTCAAACTGTTGGTGTTCTCTAACCCTAATTTAAGCTGGGGAGAAAGGTAAGCTACTATTACTATGATGTCAAGCCAGCTAGCTACCTCAGTATAAAATGATTTTATAATTGGACCCATTTAAGTACACTAGATTATGCTTTTTTGGACAGTGGCTGCATACATTTGTGATTTTAGGGAGTTGCTTTATGAGTTCATTATGCTTTATGAAAGAAGACCAGTTAATTGCTGGATAACTATATATATTTTTGTCTCTTCGACGTATATAGAAAATGCACATCATGTGGTGGTAGTATGTATTCAGCATTAATTTTATACAATAATGTGTCTCTTTTAATTTTGTAGGCTTTACACTATTGATAAGTTTTGGAATTGTTGTCCTGGTTATTGTGGTAATCATTCTTACTATAGTGCTTATAAAATTTCAGGAGAGAAAAATTACGCTTCCGAAATCTCTGGTAAGATACCCCAATATCTTTATTCCTTCTGAGCTACTAACATTATGTTTATTGCAAGGTCATTTTAACATAATCTTGCAAATCTGAAAATACCCCACCTATCCTTCCCATTTACTTTCCCAAAAACTCTTCTGAGATGCTGTTGTCACTGCTTTTCCTTTAGACTTAATGTTCATTTATCAGATCAGTGTCTACCTGCAACTCTTCCTCTCCCAAGGTCATTCCCACAGACCATAACAGTGGGTTTATGACTTCGACATTCCTGTCATTGGACGTGCTCTCTAGTGAGTGCTGTCTTGTAGTTTATATTGCTACAATGAGGCTTTGCTTTGTGGAGAAAAATATCAAGGGCATCTCACTATCCCGAGTCCATAGAAGGCTAGTACCAATCTCAATATTTACTCAGCCAATATAACATTGTAAATATGATGTGAAAACCATTAATAAAAGGGGATCATAGTGGAGTCCTAAAGACAAAGTAATCCCTTATTTAGCCAAATTATTTGTTCCTAAGGTGGAAACTAAAAACCAGTATTTTTGGATGTTTAAGGACACCATTCATTTGGTCTTGCGATAATTGCTTGTAGTCGTTTCAACACAATAACTGAGCGATTGCCAACTTATTCTGGCAATCTAAATTTTGTGGGGGTTGTTTTCCATTAACTTCCTTAGTACTCTTAAGAGATTTCTCAGGAAAGGGTGTAACAATCTGACAGTATGTTTTTGTATTCAAATATAAGACAAAATCAAACAAAAGGCAAGGAATATTTATTGGGCAATGTTAATTTCAGAATTTGGTTACATACTAGTTGCAACCAAATCCAGCAATTAGTATGATCTGTATTCAGGAGCAGAATAATTTCTCTTAAGTATTATTCATGCAGAAATACCCTCAAGCAAAGCAATCACTGTTGACAATAATAGCACAGCGTGAGTAATATATGTATTCCCATCAATCTTGTAGTATGACTTTCAGTGCAGTTCTTTTATATTTACTGGGTTCATTTAACTGTTGCATGATGATGATGATGATGATTGGTTGAACAATCAGCCAACTGTTTAGACTGGGTTTTTATTTTTATCCACCTATTCTTCCCAAGGACCTGGGATAGGGTGTTAAAGGTATATTATTGCTACTTTGTTTTCATGTGGAAAATTTATATTGATTGGATGAATGTAATATCAGCATTGTTAATTGCTATCTTCCAAGATCTTTCCTCTTGGTTTTATATCAATTTCCATTAAAACTGAAAACCAAGTAACTCGTGAATCATGGACTACAGGCGTTTTGGTCACATTCACTCACCAGGTTTATGAATTCTAGAACTCACAAATAACAGTGTATCATTAAATAAAACGTTTAACTTTAGAATGCATGTTGTATTATAAAGATACTTCCTCTAAATTCACCACTCAGTAGGTGAGGAAAAATTTCAGCATATTTCAGTGATATGGACTTTGGATTTATTATGTGCTATCAAGGTGTTGACTCGTAGCAATCGCATAGTTTTTTTCTATGATTATCTGTACCTAACCCAGTCTATCATTAATTAATTAACTGATTGCATATCACATTTATATGGTACCACAATCATACCAAAGTTCACTGTGTGTTAACTGATTATGTCAAAATAATAGATACCACTTAAAATACATTTGGTCTGTGTTCCCCTTTGCTCAAAATTCATTCAGTAGATTTTCAGTGAAAAGTCTACAATGCATGAAGAGTGCCACAGGACGTATAGATCGCCCTTGATTTATAATCACAATAGAGACTTTTGCAACCTTCCCCCCCCCCGTAGTCGTTAAGTGAGACCATGAATTGCAACCTCTTGCTGGCTTCTCCTTTGCTTATCAGAACTCGTTTGGGAGGGTCACAAATGGCAATCACATGAATGCAGGACACTGCAACTGTTGTAAGTGTGAACTGATTGCCAAGCACTTGGGTTGCAATCATGTGACTGAGGAGACATAAGTAGGAGAACTGATCACAAATCAGCGCTGTTGTAACTTAGAAAGATACTAAAGAAATAGTCCTGAACCAAGGACCAATTGTACAGGGGGAGAGGGAATTTATTCAGTCTCAACTAGAAAAAACAGAGACAGATCAGGACCCGTCTGTCTTAGTTTTCACCTGCTAGATTTGAGACTGTGTAGCCCTCTGCTATAATTTCTATTTCATCCCTTTTTGCTGTTCTAAAAAAATGGAATGGATGACTGACTTGATTTTGTTGTTAAATTTTTTTAAAGGTGACCGTGGTAAGAAACCAAGTAGGTAATACTGAATACAAGTCAGAATGCAGATATGACATTATAACATCAACATCCTACAAGCCAATGGAACCGTGTGAAAAGGAAAAACCAGCAGAGAAATTTGATGTCATCGAGAAGGCAAAAATCGCTGATCCCAATTATAGCAAAGACCTAGATATCGATAGTTCCCAAGGAATCCAGAAAGGAGAAAAGAGCACCCAAGAAGATATGGCTGTAGAAATCTCTGAAAATGAACATATTCATGAAGATGGCATCACAGATTACTCTAAATCGATCACTGGCCAAGACACATGTCCTGATCTTCAAAATCTGGATCTTCCCAGAGCAGATGTCCTAAACCCAAAACCCACTGTTCTAAGGTCCTCACTAAAACCATCTGGGTATGACAAACCCCACTGGGTTGACTGAAGTTTTAGAGATGAATTCTGATGACACTCCAAAAATTGGGAAAGCCATTTTTAGTATGAAAGAGCATTATTGGAAACTTCACCAGAAGCATCCATGCTTGTGAGCACTTTAATCCTTGCAGTAGAGTGGGTATTCATATAGTTTGAAGGTATCAAACCTGAGATGAGAACTTGTAGATGCCAAAGAACTGAACTGAAACTGCACTCGTATAGATACTTGGTAAAAAAAAAAAAGTCCTATTGTATTCACTCCATTTTGAATAGGTATTCGTAAGATTCTAATAGAATGATTTCATGATATGCCAAGAAGCTGCATTGACATCCTTTTGTTAAGAAGCTAATATTTTCTAAATATGTTAGGCTATAAATCCTATCATTCTTTGCTAGTGGCCTTGATGATTGTATGCTGGTAGGCTAGAATGGTTGGAGAACCCTTTGTTCTCAGAGCAATTATTTTTATCCTGCCCAAAGTATGATAACGTTTAAAGATAGGAGGATTAACTGATAAGAGGCTTTTGTCCATACTGGTCAGTGGAAGAGACTGTGGGACTTTTACAAGTATAGCTTTCTATATGTAGTAGGGGCAGTTTGTGAAGTTGCCTTTTTTCTAATGGAAGAAAAATCCAAAAAGACCAACTTTTAAAGAAATACTAGAAAAGTATAGGTTTCAGTGAAGACAGGGGGATCAAACTCATAGCCTGCGGGCCGGATCCAGCCTGCAGGGTACTTAGATCTGGTTCTCGAGGCTGCTATGGAAACAGCAAAGGACCAACCTGAGGTGCCTCTGGCAGCAAAAACAGAGCTCAGAAGAGCTATGTGCAGCCCTCCTGAGCTCCATTTTTGGCCGCGATGGCCTCCTGCAGCCCTTTGCCAGCGAAAACAGCTCAGGAGGGCCACACATGGCAGAGTGCCGCAGGAGGATCTCCCACAGCCCGATCTGGGCCACCACAGGTACCCCTGACACAAGTGACGTCAAGATGACCACACCCACTCTGGCCCCCCAAGGTCAAACAATCCTGTAATTAAAGGTGAAAAAGTTTTGACACACCTGAGCTAAGGGATTTTCACAACTTGGAAAGACCATAGTAAATAGATGGAGCTATATTGTAATCAAGGACTTTCACTTTATGTAAAATGGCTTACTGGTTTCTGCATGTATTAGATTTATACCCTACTATATATATATGACTCATAACTGTATGAACAAATGTTATCTTTGCAGATACGGTAAATGCTTGCATCATTTATGTCAAATAATTGGACCATGGTAAATACTTGGGCCATGTGTTAGTGCCTAAATTTACAGTATCTATTTTGCCATGTGATTATTAATCTTCACTCTGCATTGGAAAGTATTGCACAAGTAGTTTACAGCTGTGACAAACGCAATGGCCTGCCAGCATTGAGGATCCTGTTTGCACATTTAGTCCATAAATTCAGGGAGACACAATCACCGTCCCAAAACTGATACCTCCAAAAACTGCAATTCCCAGAATCCTCAGGAAACATAAAAAATCTGGGACTTGTATTCTCAAAATAACTGAAAGTTCTAGATTAGTAAAACTAGACTAATTCTTTACAAGAATTAGTATCTTTACAAATAAGGGTTTAAATTTCATGCTCCTTAACTATAACTAGTTAGATAACACAAATTTCTTTGAGAGGTAATGAATTGTAGTGATTATGATGTTGGATTACGGCCATAGAGACCCAGGTTCAAGTCTGCCCTCAGCCTCAGAAGTTCACTAGGTGACTGGGCCAGTCATTCTCTTTTAGTCCAGTGTTCCACACAGAGTTACTAGGTGGGGGAATGGAGGTGTAACTGATATCTACACTGCCTTGATCTTGTGAGGAAAGGCAAGATAGAAATCGGCAATACTTAGATCGAAACCCCATTTAATCCCAATGTTAAATGTTGAGATGGCTATCTTTTTATTATAGGATAGCTTTCCTTGACAATATGTATCTTGCAGCAACTATATCAAGATAAAGACTAAGGAAAAAAATAGAAGTAGTCCTCACTTAACAACTACCTGGTTTAGCAATCCTTCATAAGTTACGATGGTGCTGGAAAAATAACTTTAGAGCCAGACCTCCCACTTAACCATTGCAGCATCCCTATGGTCACAAGTTGAAGGTTCTTCATGCTGGCAGGTGTTTATGACTGTTGCAGCACCTGCAGTTATGTGATTATCATTTGCACACTTCACACACGACTTCCAACAAGCAGAATCAGTGGAGACACAGTAAAATCATAAGTCGCAATCCACTTTTTTAACAACCACAGTTGTTTCACTTAATGAGGTTGCAAGTCTACCAGAGCCACAGGCTATAAGAGCTGTGGTGGCACAGTGGTTAGCATTGCAGGCTACTTCTGCTGACTGCCGGCTGCTGGCAGTTCGATCCTCACCGGCTTAAGGTTGACTCAGCCTTCCATCTTTCTGAGGTGGGTAAAATGAGGACCCAGATTGTTGGGGGCAATATGCTGAGGGAGAGAGGGCTGTAAAGCACTGTGAAGTGGTATATAAGTTTAAATGCTATTGCTATCTCACTTAATGACCACATCACTTTGCAACTGAATTGCCAGTTCCAATCATTAAGCAAGCACTATCTATAAAGTTATCTGTATCTCCATTCTTACCCTTTTTTTTTGTGATAGCAAAAAGCAAGCTGAAAAATCACTAATTAGTAGACTAGAAGCATTTTATAGACTTACTTATAAGTTTATATTTATAGATTCTCTTGTCTCCTATTCTCCTTGAATATCTCCTTGATCTTAGGATTGGCTGTCAATGCCTCAGTTCAGGTACACAGTCACACTACATATTGCGTATTTTTTGTAATCCAATACAGTTTTAACTCTTTGGATTGTTTTAGCACATGGTTAGGTAATAGAGACAACCTAGTTTCCTTTATAGTTGGAAAAACTATGGCAACAATTCAGTAAACAAATGATCCATTAAAGGACAGCTATAAAAATTAGGAACACAACTTTTGAAACTGTAATCCTTACAGCTTACAAAATATTGCAAGCAATAGCTCAAGAATAAAAGTATCTCCTAATTACATTATCGTTTAGTTGACTGGGGGGGGTAGCTTTTTAAAATTTGATACACAAAAGATATGCTTGCTTGGGGGGGGAAGATTCAGATCTCATGACAGCAACGCACCAGATGCTCCAGCCTCATAAATTAGGAAAAGATTATGCATAGCCAGCTGCACCATATAAATGCCCAGTTTTTTTATACCACACCATGACTCTTTGTATTTGTCATATGGTCTAGCATCTGGTCAGCCTAGTCCACCACCTATATATCTGCTAGAGTCAGACATATATTTATTTTGGTGTTATTTACGTTCAGAGTTCCTTCTTATATTGGATATCATTTTGGTCTTGATGGTGAAGAAAAAACCCAATATCCAAAATGGTCAAGAAAATGTTGAAAAAAAAAAAAGAGCAAACCAACTATAAATTGATACTAGGCGAAAATACTGAACTAGGCAAAGGCAGTTTACTCTGAAGAGTTTGGGATTTTATACCTAATTATGTAAGTTTACAGTGTGTGGTGGTTTTGTTTTTGGAGGGTTTTTTAATATGTTTTTCTTTGGGTGACCAAGCTTTCTAAACACTGTAGGACAAATTTATGTACAGGATTAAGGCATTCTGCCTCCCCGTAGATACATTGTAGTGTGACTTCATGGAGTTCAAGTTCTGTTTATAAGTATTAAAAAGAAAGTAAACATACTTTGATTTTCAGAATGGTTACAAAGTGTTTATTTCTATTCTATTTCCCGTTCGTAGCAAGGCATTCAAATAGGAACTATTGTTTCTTATTCTGAATTGGCCTTTAGTGCCTTTAATAATATAACACAAATCAGGATGTTTGGTGAATATTCATAGCAAGTTTCTTAATTGACTGAAATTCATTAAGAAGCATCCCAGTGACTAAATAAAATAGTAAGTTTGAGAAAACCTCTCAGACAATACCTTGAGTATTTCAAAGCTTTCTTTCAACACACACACACACAAAATGTTTATCCAGTCCTAATTTAAACTGCTGCTTTTCAAACTTGTGATGCTCCAAATTTTCATTTTGGGTGAACTACTTCTTTTCTCACATATGTTTAACTGACTTATGGCACTGTTTGTAGCAAAAGTAATAAAATCTTCAATTCTTGTTTCTCTGTAGTCTTAAATACAATTTATGTGCTGTCTTCAACAGTTTTATTAGCTGTGCAGTTTGGGACATAAAAAATAGAACTCATTTCCTAATACAACACTTTATTATTCCAAATTCATATTTAAAACTTATTTTCAAACACTGGAAAAAAATGAAAACAGTTCTGGTGCCTTTCCAATTTTCTCCCACGCTTTAATAATGCAAACTTAGAAACATCAGTAAATATGATCATTCAAAAGTTAGGAAAATAAGACTTTACAGGACTAGAAAATTAATTATTGATGCTGAATATTTTGGTTACAAGTTACAATTTGATTTCAAGCTTAACATTTTTAGTATAAATTAAAGTGCATATATCTAAATAAATAAATATATGTACTGTGAAGATTGGAATATGTCTACATTTTTAAAAATGAAAGGAATCTCTTTATTACATAAAATACATCAAATACATCAAATACAGAAAACTCTTTCAGATCCTTATAGACTGAGAATGGCTTCAGATCCAAATTTTATAAATGAGTATTGAATTTTATGAGATTAGAATTGTTTTGGGTATATAATTCCTTTTAAATAGAAAGTTGAATTTCTGTAAATATGTAATCATGATTAGAAATGCATATATGTACATGTATAGTATATAGCAAGATTTTGCTTTTGTATAATTCAGATTGTTTTATGTTTTCAGTGTATTTTGTTCATGTAAATAAATACTTTTAAATTAATTCAGAAGTCCTTACTTACTCTTGTAGCATTCTTTCACATTTTATATAGCATTTTATTTTGTTTTAAAATATCATTATGTATTTAAATGTCTTTATATCTTAAAAACCAATATTTAAGAACGCTACTTAATTTTGAATTGCTAAGAAAGCCGTTTCCTCCAGAGTGCAATGCAACAATATCAGGAGAGAGTTTCAGGGATCATGACTCTATACATAAGTTTAGTAAGAGCTTGGAGCATGCAAGTTACAAATCATATAAACTTCAGAAATATTGTCAGTAGGTGGCACTCTTGTTTTGCATTCAGAAAACGTAGAAGGCATTATCTGGACAATACAGCAGGTAATTCCAAGAGACTGGGATTGTGCTTTTCATAGGCGACGTAAGTTTTTCTAATGAGACATTACTCTTTTTCTTTCCAGCAAATCTTATATAAAATGAAGCCTTTCATGGTACATAGGTGACTCATTGATAATAAAACGTATTTATCACATTTATGGACTGCTTTTATCCCAAAGGATTCTTGGTGGATTGCAAAGATAAAAAATACACAGAGCAGCCAAATCCATAGGAAAATGCATAAACAAAAACCAGTGGTGGGATTCAAATTTTTTACTACCAGTTCTGTGGGCGTGGCTTGGTGGGCGTGGCAGGGGAAGGTTACTGCAAAATCTCCAGTCAGAGGTGATATTCGCTGGTTCTCTGAACTATTCAGAATTTCTGCTACCGGTTCTTGAGAACCGGTCAGAACCTGCTGAATACCACCTCTGACAAAAACCAATCTATAAACCCAGCCAAGATGACATCAAGGCTCATGCTCCATAAGAACTCTGTCTCGAGTTTCTTCTGGAAAACGGTCAAAACAGTAGCCAACCTCACATCCACTGGGAGACCACTCCAAAGGATTAGTATTGCCATCCAAAACAGTGCCTCCTAGCCTTGGCTCCTTTCACCTCCCTAAAGTGGAAAATTGCTAACAATTTCTTCCAACTTGATCAGGCTGATTCCAATGTATCAGTTCTTCAAGATAGGCTTGGTTAGGAAACACTATCAAGGGCCAGTAGAACTCTTACTTTGCTGTGTAGTAACAGCCTGCCATACAAGGATTTTGAGATTAATAGTAATTCTGTTTTGCTACAATTCAAGAAGGAGTGATATCACTGCCCTGACTTAGTTTTGGCACTTTCCAAATTCTTCATTAAAAAAAAAACCTAAAAGAAACCCCCCAAAGAACGGTTGGTCAAGAGCCTTGTTGAGTGCTAATGATGCTATCTGCAAGAACATGGTTGCAATAACTCCTTGATGGAGAACTAATTCCACTGATTTTGCCTTGTTTCCCTTCCAATGTTGTAGACTACAATTCTCATCCTTGGATAGCATGCCCATGGCTGGATAGAAATGAATCCAGTAAGCCTCCAGGATAGCAGGTTGAAAAAAGCAGATAGGAAATAATTTTAGATTTCAAGCTTCAAGAAGAAGAAAAAAACCCAATACTTACAAACTTTGGCAACATGAGGAATTGATGAGAAGCTGAAACACCAAAGTACACGATGTCCCAGCTGTTTAAATAAGATCAGCAGGGAAGCAGAAATTGTGATTTATATAGCCAGTTGATATCTGATCTGGTAAAAATAAAGGTTCCCCTCGCACATATGTGCTAGTCGTTTCTGGCTCTAGGGGGTGGTGCTCATCTCTGTTACAAAGCTGAAGAGCCAGTGCTGTCCAAAGACGTCTCCATGGTCATGTGGCCAGCATGACTAAACGCCGAAGGCACACGGAACGCTTTTACCTTCCCACCAAAGTGGTCCCTATTTTTCTACTTGCATTTTTACATGCTTTCAAACTGCTAGGTTGGCAGAACGTGGGACAAGTAACGGGAGCTCACTCTGTTAAGCGGTGCCAGGGATTCGAACTGTTGAACTGCCGACCTTTTTGATCGACAAGTTCAGCGTCTTAGCCATTGAGCCACCGCATCCCTTTCTAACACTAACACTACCTAATCTGATTATTAGGTAGTGTTAAAAATGTGAAGGAATCCAAGGGCCACTTACAGAATAGCCAAGGGTGGCATTTGTCATCCAGGATTGCCTTCCTACTGACACATATAATATGATACTAAGCAAAGGGGAGGGAAATCACATGAGACTTCTAAGCATGTCTAAAGGGTTAACTGAAGGCTTATTCATGCATCAGAAATGATTCCCAACAATAAATAATAGATATTTTCATTATCTAATTATTAACATGCCCAAACAGAAAGGAGTTACTTACAAAACTATGGTAGAACTGAAGTTGCACAGTTGAACATTTTTCCCAAGAGGCCCAGATCCATGTTTCCTACCTAATTATTTGCTCAGTAAGTGTGCAAAAACAGGTAAATTAAAAAATAATGATCATCCCAAAATTGTCTTAATGAGTCTCATAGCTACAAGGGACTTTAATGTTGTATCTCCCTATTCCAAATCAGATACTTTCACCCTGTAGACCCCAAAGTAGCACTGAATCTTCAGTAGCCATGAATGTCTCTACACTATATATAACCTTTTTTATGATGGGAAACTGGATTTCTGTAGCAAAGAAACAATATTTTGCATCATGCAAGTTTCAAAAATATATTTGGGCTCAAATATACCCCCAGAAAAAAAATCTTTTAATTCTTTACAAAATACTTCATTGTTAAAGTAGACTTGGGCTACTTTAATGCATTCTACTTGAACTGTCCTTGAATCAGAGTTTGTCCAGAATGAGGTCATCCAGACAGTAATGGGTGCACCACATTATGTGTATTATCAGTTCACCTATTCTGGGTACAATTCATGGTACTGATTTTATTATTATTATGTATTTACTTATTGATTTAAATTTATTTGCAGGTCAACTCCACTACACACTTCAAAGCTTTTCGAAGCACAGAGTCTGCTTATCTGAGGAACTGCCTTAATAACTCCTGTTTTCTCTACTTGTTGGGTACAATTCAGTGGGATAGGTATGTTCCAGGTCCCATCAATTAAAGTATGTCATATCCTGGGACTTAGGAAGTATGCCTACTCTATTATAATTCCTGCTATCTGGAATGATCTTCCCATCCCAACCCTGGAGATTTGTGTGGTTCCTATCCTTACGTTATGCAGGAAACAAGGCCTTGGAGACAGGGTGATTATGAGGCATCATTTTGCCAATTTTATTTTGTGCTGTTTTGGCCATGTTTTGAATACTTTAGCTCTTTTGGTCAGTGGTATCTCTTATATACCAGTGGCTCAGTGGCTAAGACGCTAAGTTTGTCGATCAGAAAAGTCGGCAGTTTGACGGTTCGAATTCCTAGCACCGCATAATGGAATGAGCTCCCATTACTTGCCCCAGCTTCTGCCAACCTAGCAGTTCAAAAGCATGAAAAAATGCAAGTAGAAAAATAGGGACCACCTTAGTGGGAAGGTAATAGCGTTCGGTGTTTAATCATGCCAGCCACAGGGCCATGGAGACGTCTTCGGACAGCACTGGCTCTTCGGCTTTGTAACGGAGATGAGCACCGCCCCCTAGACCCATAAATGACTAGCACGTATGTGCAAAGGGAATCTTTACCTTTACTTTATCTCTTATATGCTTTTATATTTAAATGGTTCTTAGTTGCAAATCACCCAAAACAATGGTGGTATTCAGTCGGTTCGCAACGGATCGGGCGAACCAGTAGCAAGAATTTGGTGTGGGTCACCAAACTGGTAGTAAGTTCTGGCTGGCTACATCCCCCACTGGGTCGCCCTCCCGCCCATTGCTCGCTCACCCCTCCCGCCTGCCTGACATTCCCCACCCGCCTGCCTGACATTCGCCTAAGGTATTTCTTTCTTTTTTTCCCCTCCCGACAATCAGCTATAGATAAGATCAGCTGTGCCGGGATTCCCCTTGCTGAGGCCCAGGAAGGCAAAAAATGGAAGGGGGAGCTCAGCCCCCCCCTTCATTTTTTGCCTTCCAGAGCCCCAGAGGAGCCTTAGGGGAACAAAAACGGCCCCCACCAAAGGCTTCTCTGAGTCTAGGAAGCTCCCCAAATGGAGCTTGGAGGAGTACTGCATGCTCCTCCCATGCTCTGCTTTTTTTCTTCCTGAGCCTCAGGGGAGCCTTAGGGAAGCAAAAATGCCCCCCCAGAGGTTCCTCTGTGGCTAAGAAGCTCCCAAAAATGGGTGGGGACTGCAAAAAAGAAAAGCCACACCCACCCAGTCACATCGCCACGCCCACCAAGCCATGCCCACAGAATCAGTAGTAAAAGTTTTGAATACCACCATTGACCCAAAGTCATTTGAGAGTCAGGTGTCTTATCTTTTAAAAAAGGAATTAGAGTGAAGATACTTTTTTGCCAGTTAAAAAAAATATGGTAAATGATTGTTTGATAAAATGTAGCAACCTGTTGTGTAATGCCTGACAACTTTTAAGTCAATAACCATATCTCTTGCCCAAGCCAAAAATCATTTTTATTTTAGCCTACTCGGATCTTTCTTTCTTGAAAATTAAAGCAATTTTAAGTTTTTACTGTTACTAACAGTTACTGATAGGACAGGAAATAATCTGGGGAGGGATACAGTTTTGAGTTGAATTTTCTTTTTTTCCTTCTTCTTTTGGTTGATTTAATATCTAAATACTATATCATTTTAAATTACATTAAATTACTGGATTTACATTACAAAAATACTCAAGAAATCAAAAGTTTTACAACAATGTCATGTCAAAATATAGTAACAAATATACTGTATATGATGAATTAATATAGAAAACACCAAGTTTTCTGTCTCTTGCACAGAGGTGGATTTGTAGCTGTGCAGATGCAGATAGATAAATTCCACAGAACATCCATAACAAAGTACATTTATTGGTACATCAGGTATCTTCATAACTCATATTTGTGACAAAGTTCTTTAATGACCAATCCTTTGTATATCAGCCTTGCAAGTAAAAGGTGGTTATCTCCTAACCCATCTCGTAGCAATAAAAAGAAGCTACTATGAGTTAGCGAGTCCAGGCAAGAATGGAGGGAGACTTCCCCCAACCCATTCAGGGTCAATTTAGTGACCAATCAGGATTACTGATGTGGCCACGTGACATGAACTACATTTCCCAGGATACCTTTAACTACGTTTACCGTGATGCATTCTCTTAAGGGGACTGCTCATAATTCCTAAGTAATTATCCAATTCCCATAGACTGGCTGGGACAGCACACCAAGCCTGTTTACATAAACTAGAAAAAAAAAATTCCCATTTTTTCATGATACTCTCATAGAAAGATTTTGGGGAACCACTACATAACCCAGTACCAAAATTGACCAAAGTTACAGGAAGGCAGAATCACTCTAAATGGCAGAAACTTTCTAATCATAAGAGCAGTTTGATAATAGAGCCAATATTGCAAGTGGTGAGGGCAGTGAAGATGTGCAAATTGGCTAGATGCCCATCAATAAGGATGCCTGCATTAAGCAAAGGGTTGCACTGGATGGTCTAGAGAAGGGCTGTCAAACTCCCAGTCTGTAGGCTGGATACATCATGGGCATGGCCAGTTTAGTGACGGGGGGGAAAGTCCCAATATGTCTCATGACACCACTGTGATGAAGTGAGCTTGATACCCCTGCTCTAGAGTATCTCATCCAACTTTACAATTCTATAAACCTAGAGTAAGAATACCAGTAACAGTTGATAGATCAACCCTTCCAAAGATGGTTAGCATTGGGTTGGCAGCTTATGATCTATGGAATAAAAAGCATGTGGGGAAACAATAAAGTTAGGAGAATTACTTTGTAGAAAGAATTCTGAAGATTGGTACTTGCAAGAAACTAATTAAAAATCACCTTTATTTGAGGGTTAATAATGTGATTTAAAAAGTCTGAGCTACTTAGTTTATCTATAATTAAAAGCCTTCATCGGGGGTGGGGGGGAGAGATCCAATTTTTGAAGGAGGAAGTGATGACCTTCTTAAATACTGTATATTAGCTTGATCAATAGGACTATTCTTTTGTAGACACTTATAGTAAGGAAAGAAGATGGTTCAATGGTTAGAATGTAGTATTGCAGGCTGACTCAATGCTCACTGCCAGGAGTTCGATTTTGACCAGCTCAAGGTTGACTCAGCCTTCCATCCTTCTGAGATTGATAAAATGAGGACCTAGATTGTTGGGGGCAATATGCTGATTCTATAAACTACTTAGAGAGTGTTGTATCACACCATGAAACAGTATATAAGTCTAAATACTATTGCTATAAAAGTGCAGGAGTCCCCCAATAACTATTCCTGTAAATGTTGCTAGGATCAGAAAACCAGTGCATGTAATCTTGAATCTTATTAGGCAATTTGATCAGAAGAATGAGAAAGGGTGATGTTTTGCCTGTGAAAATCTCTATGTGCTCAATTATCACAAGTAGACAACAGGACAAATTTATTTATTCACTGCATATTGCAAATAGCCAACTTCATTTGTTGAAATAACTGTTTCGGCACCTCTGTTAAAAATGAAAATATGAGATTCTTCCACTCTTTTGTAACTGATATACTAGTGATGCGGAGTTGTTTTTACACCAGGAATAGGAAAATGATCTATCCACTTTATGGAGGGGATATATAGGAGTGTGTCTCAGCTTTGTAACCCCTTTGAATATAGGGATTCCTGAAACTTTACCGTGGCTGCTATTTTTAATCAGAACTGGCTGAATAGAAAGTATTTTTCCATTTATCTAAACATGTGTTTAAAAGATACCAATTCATCCTGCTTCTTTGTTAAATGTATACCCTGCTGCCATCTATACTGACTCCTGGAAGGATTTTTTTTAACCTTGATGGAATACAGTATATAGTAATTTTAAAGATACAAATATTTTTGTTTTGAGACTGATAGTTTGATTCTGCTGTATGTGTGTATGATTGAATTACTCTCTGGATTCTTTCCATTCAAATATAATTGTTTTTAAAAATGCTTTGCCTATCTGGCTGAGATTGTTTTAAAAAAAATCTCTTCATATAATTTCCTTCCAAATTCTTCCATGGTTTCCCTTCAGTCCATCTGGCAATATGTGATGCTATTTGGACTGAATCTGAGAATATTATTTACATTTCTAATTTAGAGGGCTTCCAGCAACATTTGTGTGTCTTGGTCTCCTAAATGCATTTTTCAATTTATGCATTTTGGGCAAAGATAAAATTATTTCTAGCTCAACAATAGAAAGATCAGGAAAAAGGAATTGTTTTAATTAAGAGGGTTACAAATTCATAGGAGCCTTCAGTTAGAGTAATAAAATGAAAGTTATCATATTAACCATTTGATTTTTTTCAAAAACACAATTATTATATATAAGAAAACATAAGTTATTGCATCCACATTTATTTGTGGGATTATTCAGCCAGGGCATATTTTTAAGAAGTTCCACTAAATGAGAAACAAGGTTAACTTCTTTTAAGTAGCCATAATTTTATAACTAGAACAGCTGTTTGAAAGGGAAATCAGATAGCTACTATTTCTGATGCATAATCATAAGGAAGTTGGATAACTAAAGTGAAACAACAATCTTAAGCACAGGTCTGTTTTTGAGATGAAGTTTCAGTTTATTTTTCTAATACAACTATTTAGCACAGTCTGATAATAGTATGCTTTTTTTTTAAAGGGTAATTTTTTTTAAAGGGTAATTTTTTTAAAGGGTAATTCATCAATTGTGTTCACATTTTTCAAAGAATTTTAATTTAGGAGAAGGAATCAGTATCTCTTATCATAGGTACTCACATATCAAGTTGAATTGACATATACATAAAATAGATAGAAGAAATAAAGTTCAATTATAATCATAACCAAATCTTTTTTTCACTGTATATCTTTTTCACATAGACAGCATCTAAGGAAAAAGGTTATTTTGTTTTTACACGAATTCATATATTCTGTCCAATAGCTCTCATATTGTCCTTAACAAAGAATTCATATAACTAATGATAAGGTGGTTTTCTGTATAAACTTACTCCAATCCATAGTAGCCAACTCAACATTATTCTTTAGGAATTCAGTCTGGAATGGAAAGTCTGAGATTAGGTCACCATGTTTTTTACTGAAACCCCCTCAGAGTCATGATCTATGAGATGGCAGCTATATAAATATGAAGGGTACAGAGAAAAGAACATTTGATGGATAAGTAATACCATGAAAAATTATTTTAGGATATCATTATCATATATCACAAGTTATTATCATATAATACTGTCAAACTATTTAGTAAGACTATTACTATTCTTCTTCTCATCCTTTCTATTACCTATCTCTTCTAACTTATAACTATAACTGTGTTGCTTGTATCTTTACAATTTATATTGTTTTATTTGTTTCCTAGTATGATTTGATTGCTTATCAGTAACCTATGACTATTCACTAAGTGTTGTATCTTATGATTCTTGATAAATGTATTTTATTTTTTCTTTATGTATACTGAGAGCTTATGCATCAAACACAAATTCCTTGTGTGCCCAATCGCACTTAGTCAATAAAGAATTCTATTCTATTCTATATGGAGATCCAGGGACACTTGCCAACTTTAGAACAGTCTGAAGATCTTTCAGTCTTATTTGCAGTAAACCTCAGCTTCCTCCAACATTTTATTTATTTATTTTGTCAAGCGATTATTAGATAACAGGTATAAGTATAAACATGGTTATAAATACATGAAATGGATACAAATAAGAAAAAAAAGAAACAATAGGACAGGGACAGAGGCACGTTGGTGCGCTTATGCATGCCCCCTACAGACCTCTTAGGAAAGGGTGAGGTCAATAGTAGACAATCTAAGGTTAAAGTTTTTGGGTTTGGGGAAGAAACCACAGAGTCAGGTAGCATATTCCAGACATTGACTACTCTGTTGCTGAAGTCGTATTTCCTGCAATCAAGTTTGGTGCGGTTTACCTTGAGTTTGTATCTATTGTGTGATCTTGTATTGTTGTGGTTGAAGCTGAAATTCATTGACAAGTAGGACATTGCAATATATAATTTTATGTACTATACTTAGATTGAACCGAACACGGCGTAGTTCTAGGTTGTCTAGGTCTAAATGTCAAGTCTGGTGGCATAAGGTATTCTGCTACGAGGAGTAGAGAACTCTTCTTGTGAAATATTTCTGGACTTTCTCAATTGTATTAATATTAGATATGTAATGTGAGTTCCAGACTGATGAGCTGTATTCAAGTATTGGTCTAGCAAATGTTTTGTATGCTCTTTTATCACTTAGCTAGCTGAATTAAAACATTTGGATCAACAAAGATCAAGAGTAAAAGAAGTTGAGTATACCCATCTTATTAAGCTATTGTGGCTAGTTTGGCTTCAGTTTAGAGTACGGATGTCAAACTTGCAGCATTGAATTGCCATCACATGATGTTTTGTGACGTTTTCCCTTCGCAGAGCTGGGATGGGCATAGCCTGCATGTGACATATCCAGTCTGCGGGCTGCCAGTTTGATAACTTTGGTTTAGAAAGTTGGGTGAATCTGACTTTAGCACTGATATATCAATCTTTACATCTTGGTGTGAGTCAATTATCATTTAGGCCACTATGTAAACTCAGAATCAGTTTCACCTTTTCAAATATCCACTAAGTGTGAGGAAGTTCTGAAGATGAATTAAAATCAGCAGTGCCAATTTTGAAATGATCAACTGGAACATCCTTGCCAAAAGAAATGCACCAAATTTTATCTACCCGCACACTTCTAGATCAGTCACATAGGATTGCCAAGTATTCTAATAAAATAATTCCATTTTTATTTGCCAGCTTGCTAAATATTTGCCTCCCAAAACACCATGGCAATTGGTAAGCTTTATGTCTTAGTGCAATGGTTGAATCCAGTCTCAGAATGTGAAAAACAAAGTTCGATACTCATTTTTCACCGATAGACCAGTTGCTGTGTGCCAACACATTGGCATATGATAATAAGCAGCTGACACACCCCACAGGATGAGGCCCATAGAAGTGATGCCTCAACTTGTACAAAATGAGTCAGTTCAAGAAGCCAATGTTGCTGGCCTTGAGGCTATTGATATCACATGATTAGCAGCATAACCCAGTATGTGCCTAGTAAGAAATAGAGATTTTTCTATAGGATTGCTGCAGCTCCGTATACAATTTCCTGGAAAAGAATTGAACTCAGTGGAGTTTTATGATTCTGTATAATCTTATGTAGGGTTATAAAGAACTATGGGACAATCTCACGACTGATTGTCATTGTTGAGTAAATCAAATGAATATTCATGAAATAATATAAAATAATTATTTATTTTTAGCTGATGGTGTCACAGCAGACAACAACATTTAAGATTTTATCCTCCTCTTGTTAAAACCCCAGGAAGAGATGCCTTGGTTCTAAAGCTGTGCTGGCCAGCTCCAGGTTTTGAACAATTTTTTTAAAAGTAAGTAAAAGTTCTTCTGCCCCATAAATTGTGGGTGCCTTTTCATTCCACTGAAATGTTTTTCTTCAATTAATCCAAATGGTTAATCAAAGTAAAATACCGTAGGATTCACCACTTCTTAAGACTGTGTAACAGGAAATAAGAATTGGCATAATATTTCCGGGAGAAATGCTGATGTTCAGTAGTACTGTTACCTTGTCACTAAAATTACAGAGCACCACAGGATTTTGCACCAGTGCCAAGAACTGTGGCTTTATGCTCCACATGCATACTCCTACAAAGATGAGAAAAACATTGGGGGCGGGGGGGAGAACCCGACTTCTCTGTGGTTTCTGTAAAGCTGTGGCACTTTATTGATTGATTGATTTGATTTGATTTGTCAATCGCTTACAAGATAATAGGTATAAGTATAAACATGGATAATACAGGAAATAGGTATGAATAAATGGAGACAATAGGACAGTGACAGCATGGTAGGCACAATTGTGCCCTTATGCAACTTCACAGCTTCCCAATGCCCACACACAGAGCAATTTAGAAACACGCAGATTTCATCACGCTACGGTAAATACCGTAAGCCTTAACCAAAATCAATCAATCAATGAGACAACTTTCTGGAAGAAAATCCTGTGTAAAATGTTCTTGCCCTTAGCGAAAAGTGGAAAGGGGGTGGGGGAGAGAAAAGATGAAACAAGAGCTTAGTTTTTGAGGAGATTTTCCAGCATCTTAGCCCTGCAATTAGACTGTCCGCCCCCCCATCCATCACCACATACACCCATCACCACATACATATATATATATATATTTATAAGGGCAATAAGAGCAAATATATATATATATATATATATATATATATGTATGTATGTATGTATGTATGTATGTATGTATGTATGTATGTATGTATGTATGTATGTATGCATGCATGCATGCATGCATGCATGCATGCATACATACATACATACATACATACATATATATATAAACCCCAGCCAGGCCCTACATGGGGCTAGCATTCCGGTGGAGGGCGTTTTATCCCTGATCTACCCAGATCCCACGTCGCCACTACTCAGCTTAAACAGGCGTGGCTTCGGACTGCTTGGATTCGGGGAACCAGGCACGAGAGCGCACCTTGTAAGCAACTAGCCCGAGACCGTGAAAAGCACGCGAGGCGCGCAGTCCCACAACAGGATCGCTGCGCGTCGCTCCCTCTCCCGGGGGAACGAGCCAAAAAGCTCGGCCAGGCAGGAGTCGCTAAGCGTGTCAGCCCTGGGAAAACCGGAAGCTCTGCGGTTCTTGGCTTGTTGGGGTCGTCGCTGCTGTCGCCCTCCGTGTCCGACCCAATTGCGGAGAAGGTGGAGCATCATGCAACGCACAGGCGCTGTCCCTTCTCAATGAGTGACCCCGCGGCGTCAGCTCTCTGGCTCCTCCTGCTCCGGCTGCTCTTCCCCGCGCCTCCTCCAGAGGCGGCAGGTAGGTTACGGGAGGTGGGGGGAGAACGCCGGGGGGTCGCCGGGGCCAGCTTCCTCTTCGCTTTGGGGCTTAAACCCGAAGCGTTGATCCGCTTCTGCTCCTGGCACCTTTTGCTGAGAGCCACGAGTGTGTTGATAGAGGAAGTTGATGATTAATTGTTTTTTTTAAAAAGGCGTCCAGCATCAATAATGGGTCATAGTTGGGTCTTGGAATCTGCTTTAAATCTATTATCTGCAATATTAGGAAAGGGATGCCTCTGAATACTTGCAGAGTGGACGAATCACTGGCGTGGGGATGGGTGGCACTTTTAAAAATGACACTGTTTATACAGTGCAAGCTTTAAATAAGCTCAGGGGAAATGTGCAAAGTTTTAACAGGTAGTTAAACCCGATCAGTCAGTCAGGTATTCGGCTTAGAAAGGGCTGGGCTGTTTTCCCATGTGAGCTTTCAAATTGTCTGTGGTTATTCTTCAAGATTTCTTGCATTGTTGGACAGCTCACTCCTTGAGGGGGAAAAAAACAGCCCTGCTGCTGCTTTGAGATTATTTCTAGGGATGAGTTCCGCCTCCACCCTGCAGTTTCCATAGATCTAAGTACCAGCTATTGCAGTGAGGGGTTACATGGTTGCACTAAGACTTGGACCCAAATCTTCATTCAGCAATGAAGCTTCCTGACAGATTTTGAACAAATCGTTCTCCTAGAGACGGTGAGAAATCCACATATACTAGCTTGATTCTCTTGGAGAAAAAAGTGACATATCGATGCAATAAGATTGGAAATGCTTTTTTAAAAAGAATGATAAAGATAACTCCATATTACAATGGGCCTATATAAAAATAACTCTGGCACAGTTACCGTGTATCATTAAAAAGATAAATATACTATGGTTAAAATAAGCTGCACAGAATTCTGCATTATTTACTGAGTTCTCACAGGCATGTGATCAGGTTATAAGGAACCCGATGGCTTAAGTTTAATATTGGTTAAATTTAATCACTAACCTCAGTTATGAATCCAACTGGTTTGGTTATTTTATGGTTTACTGTTTTAGGCAAATTCAAAACGTGGTTAATTCTATAACCAGGTTAACAGCTATTGTTTGCACAGATTCAGTACAGATAAACACAGATTTGAAACAGAACTTCAGTTTTTTTATTTCAGCTAAGCTTATTTATCATAAAAAGTTTTATAAGAAAAAATCTGCAAAAATGGAAAACTTATTTTTAAAAAACAAAAGAAAACAGTAACGAACTTAACAAAAAAGGATAAATAAACCAGCTATAGATATCCTAATATATCAAAACATATTTAAACCTATCTAAATTAAAGAAAATTAAACTATGACTGTTTAATGTTAAACATTGTTTCAAAATCTGTGTCAAAGGAGATTATATCAAGTCATTTTTATTAGTACAGTAGATAGAATTACCTTTTCAAAGATAGATAAATTATATATCTCTTGAATCTAGTCCTTAATATCAGGAATAATACTACCAGTCCAATTTCTCAAAATAATTCTCTTAGCAATAGCCCAGACCTGATATAACTATAACTCTCCCCAAATAATCAGAACTCAAAGTTTTGGAACATAATTTAACATAACATTAACATCTTTAACATAACATTAACATCTTTAATAAAAATATCTCCATAAATGTACTTAAGTAATTAAAATATTATTCTCAAATTTTGTCAGTAATTTACTAGACCAAATCATATCAGTCAAGTAACTTTAAAATTCAAGTACAGGTAGCCTTCCCTTGTCACTGCTAATTGACACAGTTATAAAGTGAATCATATGCTCAATTTATGACATCAGTCCCAGCTGCAGTTGTCAATTGAATCAATTATGGTCATTAAGCATGACATCACATGATTGCAACTGGTGACTTCCAACCAGCTTCCCCATTGATTTTGCTTGTTGGAAGCTGATTATAAAAGTCATATATGGCAATCATGTGACCGCAGGATGCTGTGGCCATAGCAATAGCACTTAGACTTATGTATCGCTTCACAGTGCTTTACAGCCCTCTCTAAGCGGTTTACAGAGTCAGCATAATGCCCCCAGCAATCTGGGTCCTTATTTTACCAACTTCAGAAGAATGGAAGGCTGAGTTAACCTTGAGCCTGGTGAGATTCGAACTGCGAAATTTCAAGCAGCTGGCAGTCAGCAGAAGTAGCCTACAGTACTGCATTCTAACCAGTTTCCAAGTACCCAATTGTGATCTTGTGACTGGACAGGTTTTAAATCTCGTCTTCCAGCACCATTGTAACTGTGAATGGTTGCTGGAAGAGCAACCAATAACCAAGGACTATAGATGGTCCTTAGTTAATAACCTTAATTGGAACCTCAACACCATTGCTAAATGAAGCAGTCATGAAGTAGAAAATAATGTGACCACCACTGTGTTTTCCAGCCAGAAGAAATAAGACTACTTAGTTTTATACTTTTCATGTGTTTGGTTGCTTCCTAATCATGCCCCTCCCCTACTCTTGGCAATGCTCAAGTGCCTGATCATTGTTTTGTACACATCAAAAGCAATGTGTTTGCACTGCAAGCCAGGGCTGGGAGCCAAACAGCTTACTTTCACGTGACTAAGGATGCTGCAAAGGTGGTTAAATTGGCCATAAAGTTATTTTATTTCAGTCTGTAATAACTTCAGATGATGGCTGAATACGGGATTGATAAGTGAGGACTATCTGTTCCTGTAGAGTTTTTCCATAAAGTTAAATATTCAGTGAGCCTCATTGTCAAAATCCAACCTGCAAGCAAACAGGCCCATAGAGGCCCAACTCTTTGCTGTCCCAGAAACAAAACACTTTTATACTATATATCGACCCCAGGAATTGCCAGGAGCATAAATAAAAACTTTCCCAAAAAATGCCCACTAAACTTGATACTCTACTAAAATTTCAACCACATATTATAGATACAATCAGTAAAATATAAGCCCTGTTATCATTTTTAACTTCAGTCTATTGAAATTGTGTCCTTATAATTAAAACAAGCTATCCACACTAGCATTAAAAATGGGAATAGATATTATTTTTATGTTACTTATTTGTATTCCACCTTTTTTTAATTTTACAAATAACTCAAAGCATCAAACATTCCCAACACACCTTCATCCTATTTTCTCACAACCACAACCTTAACTACTAGACCAAGCTGTCTATTAAAATTTCAGGATTGCTTTTTGCATGTGAAACTACTATTGCAGCCCTGGTCAAAAGGGCCCAGCAGAGATTATACTACCTGAGACTTCTCAGAAAACAACAACTGAATGAGAAACTGCTGGTGACCTTCTACCGCTTCACCATAGAGAGCATTTTAACATACTGCACCTCTGTATGGTTTGCCAATTGCATAGTGGCAGATAGGAAAGCACTCCAGACGGTTAACGTCGTTGCCCAAAAGATCATTGGTTGCCCTCTCCCCTCTTTGGAAGAGCTTTATAGCTCCCGCTGCCTTAAGAAAGCTCAAAACATTCTCAAAGATACATCTCATCCTGGGAACCCTTTTTTTGAACTATTACCATCTGGCAGACGGTACAGAATAATAAAAACAAGCACAAATAGGCTGAACAACAGTTTCTATCCCAGGGCAGTAGCTCTGTTAAATTCTGTATAGTGCAATATTAATGCAATATCAGGGGTTTTCAGTGCAATGTGTGAAGGTGAAGCATGTGTGTTTGTGTTTATTTTCATGGTCATGATCATGATGTGCACTGAAGATGGTGTTTGATTTCATTGTACGAGGTGCAATGACAAAAAAGTAAACTAAACTAAACTAAACTAAAAAGCATCCTCTATTTTTCAATGCCTAAAAAGGGAGATGGAACAACTTCCATGCAACAAATTTTGGTCCACTGAAGAGTGTTCGTTCTGTCAAAGCCCCTCCACCTAATTTGTTTTAATTCCCCCCGATATTTTTATGTGTGGATCATAATCTAATTGTTCATTTATGTTATTTGTTTTCTTTCCCAATAGCTTCATATTGTCTTTTGCCCAGCCCACGGAATGTCAGTTTTATCTCCAGAAACATGAAGAATATCCTGCATTGGTTGCCACCAGAAGGAATAGTGGGGAATAAATTAAATTATAAAGTGAAGTATTTGATGTATGTTGGCTATTGGGTTCTACACTATATATATTGTAAAAGTCAACTATTTTCATGTGCAAATGTTCGTTCTCTTGTTTTTGTAACAACCATAATAGGCTGAAGACTATAAAGGAGGGAGTCTATAACCTTGAGGTTCTAAAGGTTAATTTTCAAATTTCTACGTCAAAAGTTTATTCAATCTTCCACTGAAAAAATCTCTTCTTCTGCAACTGGCTGCCTGGAAGAATATTAAGAGTATTAAGTATATTAAGAGTATTAAGAGGAAAATGCTCATAGCATAGAGTTATTGGGTATTTCTACTCATACCTATTTACTGCTTACTGAAGGTCTCAATAGAGTATGTTGAAAAATACAGTACTGTATGTGAAAAAAAATCACCTGTTTCCCAAGGATAATACTGGATTTTTGAAACCCTTCCAAGCCCCTGGAAAATTTGTTCTTACAACTTATTTTTGCTATTTCATCAAAATACTCGTCCTTATTAGTAACTAATTAAGAAATAAATTATTTATTTAAAAGTTAGCTGGAAGGGGATTTGTTATGTCATAGTGTTTCACAAGAAGGGAACATAAGATAACTTTTTTTAATGTATGGCAGGAGTATCAAACTCAAGGCCCGAGGGCCAGATCTGGCCCATGGGGTCACCCTCGAAACAGTGAAGGACCAGCCCACAGTGTCTTTGCCAGCAAAAATGGAGCTTGGGAGGGCTGCATGTGGCTCCCTGAGCTCCATTTTTGCTGGCAGAGAGTTGCAGGAGGCCGTTGCAGCCAAAAACGAAGTCTGGGAGCTCGTTTTTGCTGGCAGAATGCTCAGACCACCACAGGTACCCCCAACACAAGTGACATTGAGCTGGCCACGCCTATCCTGGCCACATCCACCCCAGCTCCCCGAGGACAAACAACCCTGATGCAGCCCTTAGTGAAATTGTGTTTGGCATCCCTGATGTATGGTAGCATCATAGAATAGTAAGACTCTGCCACACTCCAGGCTGGATTCTAAAAGTGCACTTTGCAACAGGTGTATCATGAATGTAGCAACCATAGCAATTCCTTAAAGCAGCCCTGACTTTTCCCAGGATTGTGTAGCAGTTCTACAGTCAATAGAGAGATCCCAAGGAAAGATATGTCTACTTTAAAGAATTGCAGACTCAGCCCACCCAAAACTCATCAATGGGTAATTCTAGAAGCAGAAATTGTTGTGCTATTTTTGACACAGCTAGCCCTGCCATGCCCCAATGTACTTTTTTTGGGAAGAGATGGCCCAAGGGCAGTACTGACATCCCAAAACAGGCATTTAATATTTAAACAACAAAGAAACCTTTCAAAACTCTCTCTTTCTTGCCTCCCCAGAGTTCAATCCCAATGAAGGATTAATTGTAGAAGTGTTAATTTTGTCTCTTTTTCTTTTACCTTTTGATATTCAGATATGGCACAGATAAATGGATTAAGTATCCCAAATGTAAGAATATCAATCAGACCTGGTGTGACCTCTCACGTGGAACATACAACCACAAAGAACAATATCATGCCAGAGTGAAAGTCTCTCTAAACGGAAATTGTTCTGTCTGGGCAGAATCATCCAGGTTCAATCCATTTACAGACAGTAAGGATAACTAATATATGTTCATAACAATATTGTGAGATACTGAAAGACAGCCACTGGTGTTAGATATTTGTGGTTTCAACCCATGTCAGTCACCCCTGATTTCGTGCAACAGATACATCTTGGAATATGCAAAATGTATGATTGGCAAAAGAGGAACCGGTCTAAAGACAACTTGAGGGTCCTTCTGTCGAAATAAATGAAAGCAGATGTTGACTAGGAATAAAGACTGGATATGATTCAGTTAAGGTTCAGCTCAGGTTTTTGTTATAATAACTTTTATGTGCACAGCAGTTCAATTACATTCTTTGAAATAAAACTACATATTCCATTAATTGCTGAATTATCAAGAAAACTCCCATTGCTGCAGAAGAAAGCCTCCCTCAAAATGTAAACAGCAGCTCCAGAGTTAAATTTATATTTACTGACAAAGAAATAAAGGGATCTATTTCAAGCTATTTAGCTCTCATCAGCTAGCCATACCCTTCTGGGATTCAGAGAGGTGAGTTTTTCCCCCATAACATCTAAGGAGAAACCATGGCAGAATAGTTAAAGTCTTTGACTGCATTATTCTAAGGCTGTTGAGGTGTCTCTGAGGCTGCCATTTATGCTGTTGCATTTTTGCTATTAGTTAGGGGTATATATATATCCAATAAAATTCTGTTTCTGGTCTGTTTCTCCAAAGTTGTTGAAGTTAAAAACAGAAGCTCCATGGGAAACGAACAGATACAAACTTCCATTTTCTCCCACAGAATGCCATCATATTAATCAAAACAATATAGAGATTAAAAATCTCAAAGTCCTTATTCAATACAACTTGTATCTCTGTCTTATTTAACACAGAGATACCTTCCGTGCCTTCTGTGCTTGCATGCACCCATAACAATCCTTGCATATAATAGCAATGTCTCTTAGCATGCATCCTCGAATAGAGAAAGGGCTAAACTAAAGTCTACCATGTTGTTTCAGAACCTTATTTTTATTCTAGAATATACTTATGAATGAAGGCAAATATATGTGGCCCAGGATAATGTTGCATGATCCTTCTGGGTCAGTCACTGGGAACAGAGGATTAGTCTTCTGAGCTTTTGGATTGGTGCTGGAGCCCATCCTCAGGGAACTCCATTCCGGTGAGAGAGAAGTTCCCTGAGGATAAGCTCCAGCACAGGTCCGAAAGTTATGAAGACTAAACTTCTGGTCCAGATTGGATCCTGCTAGAATATAAGTCATCAGAGAAAAGCCAGTGTCCACGGGACGACTTAGCACGAATACAAGTGCAATAGCATTCAAGAGCATGTGTCTTACTGCTTCTGAATATAAAAATAATGTTGCTTGTGTACAGAACAGGTATTTTATTGATCAGAACTAAACTGTGCTTAGAACTAAATTCATTGCCCTGAGTTTTGGTATCCCAAGATTCATAAAGGTTTTTTTTTTTACGGCTTCTAAAGGTATTTATTGCAATATGTAGATTAAGTGAGAAGCCTAGACTAGTCTAGTAGCTTCATTTTTTTCTCTCTCTTTAATTAAAAAAAATCCTCATGCTTCATCAGGAACTGCTCTTGAATCAATCCTCAATTTCAAAGCCAGGTTGGCCATATGGCATGCATTTAACAGCAAATTGATTATGAAAACTGGTGTAAATGCTTTTTGACTCATAGAGAAACTTTTTTTTAGATCCTGCTCAATACACTGAATTTTCTAAATACATTCAAATTAACAACACAATTGAAGGGAAGTTATTTTCTTATGTAAGTCAGCCTACCCAACTTGGTTACCTCTCTGATTGGGTCGGACCCTTAAGTTTCCTCTTGTCATGGTGGATGCTGATTTGGAAGGATGATCAATACAATGAAACAATTTGGAGAGGTACCAGTTGGAGTAGGTAAGCCTAAACATGTGTTACTGAAAAGTTCAAGGTAAAAAATAAACAAGATAGCCCAACAAGGAAATTCTGTCTCAGTTGGTTTTGATTGTGTTCTTATTGAGGGGGTCCTTGGTGCTCTCTGGGCTTGCTTGTTTTTTTACAGATGTTTCATTACCCAAACTAGATAACAACATCACTGCTAGGTAATATCATCATCACTAGCACTGAGGATGTTACCTAGTATGCGAGTAATGAAACATCTGCAAGAAAACAAGCAAACTCAGCACCAACAATCCCACATTTCAACCCTGAGCTACAAATATTCTCCTTTATTGTGTTCTTATTCTTATAAATAATGATATATGTTTGCTTTTCAGCGACTATTGATCCACCCACATTTGCCCTCTCATCCACCGAGACTTCTATTTCGGTCACCATGGTTCCCCCTGAGAAATGGAAGAGAAATCCCAAGGAGGAACCCGTATATTTGCACGAAATATACTCGGGCCTACAATATAACGTGTCAGTATTCAACAAAAACATAAATAAAAGAGTAAGTTTGAGCATGGAAATGGAAACCATTGCTCGGCAATTTGACTGGATTGTGCTACAGGCTAAATAGAAGTGGTGTTCTCCTGGCTTGTGAAGATGTAGATTGGTGTAGCTCAAGCTCAGTGACTTTAAGATGAGCGGATGCCAACTCCACCCATAGTAAAGGTGCTGGAATTGAGAAACACTGATGTAGATGGACAAAGATAAGATCCAAGCACGTCTTCAGGGACAATAACTGTAGATGTAACGAGAATCTAGCTATGCCTGATGTCTGGGTTTGTAGATGCTCGCAGTTTAATGTTTCTTTTTTTATATGCACATCTGTAGTTAGGAAACCTGCAATCTAGAGCAGAAGATTATATATGAAAAGGAAACTGCCCCGTGTTGGAGGGCGTTCTTGTTTTCAAAATCTGTTTTCTTTCCCAAGTTTCCCCTCCTCCTCCTCTGCTTGAGGAGTTGCCAATTTTATTAATTCCTGGAAAAGAAAGATGCACCTGGAACTCCAGGGCAGGTTGCCAGGTCAAATCAATGCTTATCCTCCATCTAATTACCTTAAATATGGCAAGTGTGGACTGAAAAAAGAACACAATTCAGGAATCAGGGCCAGAAGTAGAAACGAGAAGCAAAACTATGAAGCAACTACAAAGCAGGACAAAGCCCCAAAGAGAAGCGATCTAGATATAATCTGGAACCACTGTACTTCACTGTCCAGCTGCCTTGCTGACTAGTACCTTAAATAAGGCCCCCCCTCTCAAAAAAAGAGGATATGTATGTATGTATGTATGTATGAAATAGATGAACATATACTTCTCACTAAGGATTCTTGAGGCTTCAGAAAGTGCTAGAAATTGAACTGATACTTTTTGCCCTTCTAGTCAAGTGCTTTGAGACTTTGCCTGCTTGAAATAGTTTTCCCTACCCTGTTTCTTCACTTTTCTTTGCCTGAGTCTCTCTCAGGTATGACATGTGTATGAGAGGAAGACAAGGGGAAAATATAGAGATGTAGAGAGTGGATACTTCCATAGCACCAAGTCAAAATGGAACTAGATGAAGCGACAAATGTGGTATACTCAGTGATGGCATTGGTAAAGAAAGAATAGGTTAACACAGCACATTAGGAAGGATGGAGATTTTCCCCAAGGATTAGCAGAGGAAATTTATGGTCAACCAATGGAATGGCCCCAGGGGATGTCATAAGAAGGAGGCAACATGATAGAAAGGGAAAGTAACAGGGACAGTTTTATTTTTTTTTCAACCTGCTTTGGGGTTTGTTGCTATAATATTTCACTATAGGATGAAAATCCAATTGGTTTGCTGCCCAGATATAGCATTTGCTTCCACTTCTATCTTTATTTTTGTGTATCAAAACAATTACTAAATATTACATCATTGGAAATTGAACATTTTGCCACCAATTTTGGCAGCACAATTGAGGCTTAGGGAGGCTTGATACAGATTTGCCCAACTCTATGCTATATGAACACAGCCAGACCACAAGAGGGCACTATGAACATTTTAGAGTGCCCTCAACCTGGTTATATGTGACCAACCATATCTCACAACAGTTGTATTGTAACTGTTCCCATATCCCCTTTTTTTATATCCCAAATGTGCCCTCAGAAGATTGGGAACTGTTAGCCAGCTAATGACTTGTTTGCAACTCTTGTTTGTGTGTGCCATATCTAACACGGCTTGCACATTTATAGTAGGTTGTAAAAATAATAAGTCTTTCACTTTTATAGCTGTATCACAACGTAGCATAAGTGCTATCATATCAAATCAGAAGTTAACTTATTATGTTTGAATTTCAAGCATTTGTTGTCTGCACAAAGCTCTGGCTCAATATATCGTTGAAGGCGAAAGATTCCTTTTTAAAACAGAACAACCTTTTTATTTTTGAGGAAGTACTGTACGTGACATCTTATTGCGTGATCTACTTGTTATGCAATGCTTTTAGCTAGACTTTTCAAATCCAAATATATGTCATGCTTTCTGCTTTCACATGAGACAATAGAGAAGTTTTCAGAAAGGGCTTTTCATCTGGGTTTTTTTGTTGTTGTTCAGTAGGTGATGTCTTAATATAGTTAAGTTTAAAATGTAAAAAGTTTTTCCTTCCTCCTTCCTTCCTTTAGTGGATGTTTTGCATTCAAAACAACCGATTGGAGGTGCAGCAATTACAGCCGAATACGATATATTGTGTCACCGTACAAATATATATTACTCCACTTCTGTTTAGTGAATTATCTGAAGAACACTGCATTGCTACCCTGAAAGGTAAGCAAAGGAGCACAACATACACCAAACTTCTGTGTGTCATCAATACTATGAATAGATGAAAGTTGTTGAGGAAGAATTCCACATAGGTTTCTAGTTCTCTTGAAAATTCTTCAGAATAATCTTTTGGCTTTATAAGGTATGTAACATTTCCTGTGTTATATCTGTTACATCTGCCACTATGGGAAAACTTCTCATTCAATTTCTATGTCATCACAATTGTTTTGTTTTAACTGTCAACATTTTTTATTGAATTATAAAGTATTATAAAATACAAAGTAAATAGAAGAGCACTGGGAGGGGGGAAGGAAAGGAGAAGTAGGGATAAGATAAGAAAAAACAGAAAAAGAAGCATTGACTTCTATCTCTCTCTACACAGTAGTTACAGTAAAATAAGGCAAATCACAACTTTTTGCTTTTTCATAATAATATGAACAAGTCATTTCTATAAAGATCTGTCAGTCTAATCAGTAAAGCCCAAAGTCAAACTTTCCTTTTTTTCCATATCAAGCATGAAGTTCTGAAGTGGTTTCCATGTGGAAACAAAAGTACTTATGTTCTTTTCTTTTAGCAAAGTAGCTAGTTTTGCCATTTCAGCCAACTCCCATCAACTTCTGCAACTATTCGTCCATAATACGAATCTAAGTGTCCTTCCATTTTTGCGCATACAATAGTCTTGCTGCAGTCAACATATATACTAACAAAAATGTCAAATTCTTTTTCCATTAAACCCAAGAGAAAAAGTTCTGGTTTCATTTTGTTTTTGTTTTTTTTGAAAGAGCAACCAAGATCTATCATAGTTGACCTTAGGTTTCCCTTTGAGTCTCCTGATGGATAGAAAAGGCAATATTACAATGTTCCACTAATATGGCCTCTGCTAAGTTACTCTTACAAAAATAGACCTGTTTTTACCACTCCTTTTCAGCTCTGCAGTACTAAGTAGTTTCATTTTTGCTTTGATGGGATTCTGAAGAGCATAATTTTAAATCTTTTATTAGAAACAAGCAAGTCAGCCCTTTTTAGTCATTATTAATTGCCTATGTATTCCTAATAAATGCAGATAAATTAGGCGAAGAAAGAAACTGCTGGCAGGGAAATCAATAACTTACTCTGGATGAACAGCCTAAATATAGAACTTAAAAGAACATAACCCAGCTGTTACACAAGCAAGAAGTTATAAAAGAGACCATATTTTAATGCTTGCTAACATATATTTTGAAAAATAATATATTTCATAAGCATGCTGGCTGATATGTGGGCATATGTTGAAGGCAAAACTGTTGAAATTCTCTACAGAAGCTAAAGGCCAATTTTCAGTTCTAAATAACCCTCTAATCTAATTAGGTTTTATACTAGAAATTAGAAAGTGTTCAAAATATGTTAAACTTCCAAATAGCTGTAAAATATTATGCATATTTTCTAGCTAATATAAAAGTAGTCCTCAACTCACAACAATTGGGACCCAGTGGTGGGATTCAAATTTTTTTACTACCGGTTCTGTGGGCGTGGCTTGGTGGGCATGGCCGGAAAAGGATACTGCAAAATCCCCATTCCCTCTCCACCCCACTAACCTGCTTTCCAGCTCCGTTCTCCTGTTTAGGGCAACAAAAGAAAACCCAGCCAATCAGCTGGGACTTGGGAGGCAGAGAATAGATGGGGGCGGGGCCAGTCAGAGGCAGTATTTGCCGGTTCTCTGAACTACTCAACATTTCCGCTACCGGTTCTCCAGAACTGGTCAGAACCTGCTGAATACCACCTCTGTTGGGACCAGAACAAAACAAGTTGATAAAGTCAGTTTCACCTGATTTTACAAACTTTTTTGACCCAATTGTTAAATGAATCATTGCAGTTTTTTAAGTGAATCACCTGGTTGTTGAGAGAATCTGCCTTCTTCCAGCTTGTCAGAAGCTGGCTGGGAAGATCACAAATGGCAATCAGGTGCCCTGGGATGCTGCAACCATTGTAAATATATGCCAGTTGCCAAATGCCCAAATTTTGATCATGTAACCTTAGGGATACTGTGATGGTTGTAAGTGAGAGGACTGTTTTTTTCAGTGCCACTGTAACTTCAAACAATCACAAAATGAATGGATTGAACTAGCTGCAGAATGCATGTTTTTCCACTTTCAAATGGGGCTGCTTATCTTGAGAAAGTCAGCTATCAACTGTTAATGTTTTTGCCTGCTGGCCCTTTGAAAAAAATGGAAAACATCTAAGCTATGTTTTCTCAGCAGATCCAGATTTCAAGCAAACGGCAACAGTCATATTTGGATATACTTTACCAGGCCTGTTATTAGTCCTGATTATTTTGGTGTCAAGCTGCTGTCTATATCGATACACTCATCTCGTGAAGCAAACGTATCCCAAGAACTTGGTAAGGATTCTTTGCCATCTTTGAAATATATAGTGCTGTAATTTTTAAGACAATGCGCAATGAAACCTAGTTTATACTGGTACAAAATATTATTGAGGGGGGGGAAAGCTCTTTAGCTGCAACAATGGTGGACGTTAAATACAGATGTCTATTTCTGGAAATTTCTGGTGTTGCAATTTCTCACATGCATTGATAGAAGTGGATGGACAACAAAAAGAATTAGAAGCTGTATAGAAGTCAATTTTGCATTTCTTTTCCTTGGGTCAGATTATATAAGATAGTTCAGATGAAGAATTGTATCTCCTGACAGGTACTATAAAAATAAACCACATCAGGGAGTGGTTGCCCCAAACTCCTTTTCTTAAAATAGCGATTGCCAGATAGAGATATTTTTGATGGTAAGTTGTCACTTTTTCACCTGTGCAACTATTTGGAAGGGCTCAAAGTGCTTTACATGATTATGGAAGATCTCTACAAATGATTTACAGAGTCCTCTAGAGCCACTCAGACAGCATTATGCCAAAGTAAAAAGTTTTACCCACAGTGATGGGTGAATGACATTAGAAGATGTCTCAAAGGTGCTTATAGAATAGAATAGAATAGAATAGAATAGAATAGAATACTTTATTGGCCAAGTGTGATTGGACACACACAAGGAATTTGTCTTGGTGTAAATATTCTCAGTATACATAAAGAAAAGGTACATTCGTTAAGAATCAAGAATCATAACTTAATGATAGTCGTAGGGTACAATCAACAATCAAATCATACTAGGAAACAGTCAATATAAATTGTGAGGATACAAGCAACAAAGTTACAGTCCTACAATCACAAGTGGGAGGGGATGGGTGATAAGGAGTGATGAGAAGATTAACAGAATTAGTAGTGTACACTTTGTAAATAGTTGAACAGTGTTGAGGGAATTATTTGTTTAGCAGAGTGATGGCTTTCGGGAAAAAAACAATTCTGGTGTCTAGTTGTTCTGGTGTGCAGTACTTGATTTTCTTGGTTTTTTCCTTGAAAACATTTGCTTCTCATCCAAGAAGCTTCTTCAGTTCTAACTGACTGGTGGCTAATGGAAGGATTTATACTCTTTGCAGTCATCTGGTCATTAGCACTTTGAGAATTGTGGAGGCCACTTGGGAGTTTATCTGTATCCTCAGAGTCTCTTGAAACAGACACCACCTACCTCCTGTTTACAACACAATCCTTTCAGCAGTCCCAAGAAGGTTCCATTTTCACTTTGATTCAAGTGACTCTGAGGAAACCCCCAAATGGCCTAATGACTCAGAGTTCTAATGATCGGGTGACTGCAAAAGATCCTACAAAGGATCAAAAGCTTTGAGGATTTTCATTAAGGAGAATCCAAAGTTGCCAAGCAAGATTTGGTAGGAGGGTACTGTGCTGTATTTAGGAAGATAGAAGTCTGGATAAGTTCCACTGGAGCATTTGCACTCAATGGGTTACAAGCAGATAAAATGCTTTAAGAACAGCCTTGCCAGCTGCCATGCCATTAAAAGACAAAGAATGTCCTTAGAGTAAGACTTAATACAGTGCATTAAGCAACAAACATGACTTAATACCATATGGGAACCTTGCCTGGACTCATTTGGGAGCCTACTCTTCAATCTCACAGTGCTTACAGTCTCTTCAGAATCTTAAGAGAATAGAATTCCACAGCACTAGTGCTTGCAGTCTTTAAGGGTAGCTATAGAATGAACTAATATTTTGTAAAGACATTTTGGTTTTTTTCACTTGGAGTTTTACCCACAGTATTCAATGTTTTACAAGTATTTAAAAATACATATATCAATTATGTATGTATTTTGGGTAACTGGATTTTAAATTTATTTTTATTATCTTTATTTGGCTTGCTAACTGTCCACAGGTTGAAGCATAAACAATCTTTCAGTCCAAGTATCTATTAATGTATTACATTACTTGTGTACACACATTGCACTAAGACATAATTAGGTTTTCCTGTTTTTAACTTGGCAATACCATATGGGTATTTTTAACTTGGCAATATTGGTTAACCCTTTGTACAATGAACCATGATTAAAACAAGCCATAGCTCAATGCAATGTGTAAAGACATCATGAGTAAATCATGAGTGAAATTGTTTTCTTTTTAAACTGCTCATCATGACACATACATACTGTATATTGTGGGCCAGGCTGGACAGCAAAGATATGTTATTGCTAAAAAAATTACAGCTGTAGATAAGTGAATTCTTAAATATATGCCAAAGAAAGGAGGAAATATTAACTATAATAATTTGGTAGAAATGAAAAATTATAGAGAAGAAATTAAGAAAATAATGAAGCAGAAATTCCAGAAAAAAGATAAGAGGTAAATGAGCGAGGAAATGGTAGCTATAGATCAAAAACTATTTCTAATTATTAGAGAAAGGTGTGAAACTCTGGAAACAGGCAATATTTCTCTTAGCTACCAATCTTCCATTCCTTACTCAGTATTGTAGGCCTTATGGTTATCAAAGAAATGTTATCAAGGAAATATTCATACAATTATGCCACAAGCATATTTCACCAGATTTACTCAATATTTAACAGATAGGGCCGTTTTCTTTCTAAAGCTTTGCCTTTTTTCCCCCAGATCTTGAAATACAGTCAAAGCTGTGGAAGAGATAATTTTGTTCCTTCTGAAAAAATAGCGGTTAACTTCATTACAGTTAATGTTGTAGAAGAACATAAATCCTTTCCGGAGAACCGTCAGCGGAAAATCGGCAATGGCTACATCAATGCTGAGACTGGTGAGGGAAGCTGTATAGAAGAGAAAGCTTCAAAAAAAGTTCTGGGAAATAATAATTTCTTAGAAAGGGACAATATACTAAAAAATGAACAAAACAGAAGCAAAACAAAACTGGCAGAGTTGGAATCGCCCCAGGCTTTAGGACAGACACACAATGATGAGGTGGTGGCATATGAATTTGACGTGAGGGCTGAACAGATGACTCCAGTTCAGGAGAAACAAGAAATGTGTAGCTGTATTTGTGAACCAGATTGTGCACTGCACAATTCACAAGCAATGATGTCAGAGTTGCCCATTTATGGAACAAAGCAGGACTATTGCCCCCAGTTTGGCACACGAGATCCAACTACCTCTTTCAGGCAACAGTTAAAAGAAGTCCTTCTGAATGAAAGGAAATCTGCTTCTTTACAATTATATGATGCTGAAGTCCCTCTGATAAATTTGGTGGCTGATGAGCCCAAACGGGCCTTCTGTTCTGAGTGTGATGTTATAGCAGACATTTGCTTGGTGCCTAATCCAAAAGACCCCTTTCTGAATGAAAAAGAAGCTGCACTCAAAGAGCCACACACTTTACTATCTCTACTAACTCAAAAGACAACTTCAAAATATCACCAGACTGGAACAAGGACCAAAGAAAACCAGGAAACAGGGATGGAAGAAGAACAGAACAAAACAGTTGATTGGAATCCCTGGTCTGGGAGGATGTATTTGTCCCCATTACTTAATATAACAAAAGAAGATAAAATTGACCCAAACAATTATGAAGAATCCCTGGAAGAAGCACTTCTCTTCAGGCTTTATGAGAGCCACTGTTCTGAAGACTTAATAGGAAGATATGAGAATATGTATCTCCTCCAACTCAAAGAACATTGGGGACTACATATAGAAATGCAAACTTAATCTGTCTTTCATTTCACGATTTACTAACTCAGTCCCATGACTATCAACAAAGTCATAGGGTCAGCTCACAGTCAGCTCTAACCAAAGGATCTTTTCCCAGTCAGCGGAGACTTGCCTCATGCAATGATCTGGTTGACCCAAACCTCAAGGGCTTCTCCTATACGTTTGCAGATAAGGAATACTGCATAATAGCTAAATATTGGTGATAAGTAAAGATCCTTTGGCTATCTTTGTATCATTAGACTTCAGCAATTCAATATATCTCAAATTTTTTTTTGAAGAAGACAGACTTGAGCTTTATTGGTTTGCTTTAGATAAGACTGCCCAGGCAGTGCAGAAAAAAATGGTTTGGTTTGAATGGTATGATAAGATAAACTGGCTATTGTAATTAAAACAAAAACATAAAATATTAGAGGGGATAATTCAGTATAGAGAACTAATAGCACCAGGGATTAAGATAGGTAGTCATTGAATTACAACTGCTTGTTTAATGACAGTTCAAAGCTACGACGATCTCAGAAAAAGTGACTTACAATTCATCCTTGAAGTTACAACCATTGTGCTACCCCCATGGTCACATGACCACAACATGGCTATACTTGGCAATTGGCTTGTATTTACAACTGCAGTATCTTGCGGTCACAAGAATGAGACTTGTGACTTTCCCAGCCAGTTTCCAACAAGCAAAGTCAATTGGGTAGATAGGATTCACTTAACAATCACATGATTTACTTAATAACCATGGTGATTTGTTTAACAACCTAATGGTTCTAAAATTGGGTCTGGTTTAGACATAAATTCCAATCCCAATTGTGGTAATAAGTCAAGAACTACCCATACATGTTTTATTGGCCATTAAGCTGTCAATTAAGTTGGCCATGTGATTTCACTATGTGCCATGCTTCTGAATTCAAATAGCAATAGCACTTAGACTTATATACATTTTATAGTGCTTTACAACCAGTGGTGGGATGCTGCCGGTTTAACAACTGGTTTGATGAATGTGCGTGTACGAGTGTGAAGCACACCATGTGGGAAGCTTTTAAAATTACTTACCTTCTATGTTATTTCTAGATGAAAATGCGGCAATCTGCCACGTGAATCAGCTGAGAGGATATAGATAAGTACAGCGCAGGGGCGGGGGGGGGGCAACCCAACTTGATCATTGGAGAGAACCGGTTCACTTAACAGCTGATCTTTGGAGCTAGATATTCTCCCGAACCGGTCCAAACCAGCAGAATCCCATCCCTGTTTACAGCCGTCTCTTAAGCATCAGCATATTGCCTCCAACAATCTGGGTCCTCATTTTACCGACCTCGTAAGGATGGAAGGCTGAGTCAACCTTGACCCTGGTGGGATTTGAACTGCCAAATTGCAGGCAGCCGGTAGTCAGCAGAAGTGGCCTGCAGTACAGCCCTCTAACCATTGCACCACTGAGACAAAGAGGATGCTACTGCAATCATGTCTTGCTTGATGGCTTCCCAGTAGGATTCAATAGGCTGCTCTTCTGACAAAGTGCTCTAAACCACGGGTATCAAACTTGCGGGATCATGTTGCCATCACATGATGTTTCTCAACATTTTTTTCCCTTCGCAGAGTGGGGTGGGCAATGGCCTGTGTGTGACACATTTGGCCCGCAAGTCACCAGTTTGACACCCCTGTTCTAAACTATAAGAGTTGATAAACATCTTTGGAATGTTGGGAGAGCATTCTGAATATAGTCACAAATGTACTATTATGGCAAAGTATGATGGTATTGACCAATCATAAAACACCAATTTACAAACAGTTGTCTCTACTCATTCTAAACGCCCCCAAATGCTCACTACTTTTTCTTCTTATTCCTTTCTTCTGGTCAGATGGGGACACAATCAAATCAGTTGGACTGTAGCTCCTGATAAGTTTTTCTAGGAATGCTTGTGAAATATATTCTGGGATCTGAAAGCAATAAAATATATATGTTTGAGGATAGTGCTTGACTTCGCTAGCTTCCCATTTAATTTTTTTAATTAAAATATTTTAAAAATCAATATGGCATAGGGAGAAGTGTCCAAGTATTCCATGGCACTTGTAAGCACCATAGTGCAGATGTTATAACAGCAGTTCTGTGTATCTTCCACTTTTTTTCTTAAGTGAATGAGATTTCTCTAAACACAACTTAGACTCTCAAAGGACAATTAGATTTCCACTTGGTATAACCCTGGCAAATATAAGTTTCATGCTGCATTGTAGGATCCTTATATGTAAATGAAAGAATTAATTATTTTACTGGCTCATATACCTATTTCTTGTATTCTTATATTGAGAAATTTTGGAAGTATTCTTTTCCTGGATAAATTAATGAATACTATCAATATTAGTAGTCTTGATGACTGTCTGTTATTTTCAGAATAACAGACAATGTTACCTACAGCAAACTTCAGTATTGTCAACATATGAAAATGTCACCATTGCATACTTGCATCCTGATACTTGACAAAACATGTAAGTCAAGTTGTTATTGTCACACACAATAACATAATTGGCCCCCTACAGATGCCTATGATCACAGATACTATACTTTGAATGCCAGCTGTTCAGAAATAATCTTTTTTTAAATGCATGTCAGATTCCTGAATGCATCTTATGTAGAAAATACAACCTTGGTCTCTTGATCTGATCCAACAAAGTGGTTGTAGCCTTTGAGCTTTCAGACAAAATCCTTAAATTCTGGCTGGCCAGAATATTCAAAAGGATCCCTTCAGCTAAGAGTTTGTCTTTGCTCAGTTCACCCCTTCTTCCTGACCACAGTAAAAGGTTTGGGTGAGACTTTCCAGGCTGTTTTAGATTGCATGCCCAATCCCTTCTCTCTACCTCTGAAGTTTTTGGTGCTGTCTGAGCAAATGTTTCATTAGCCAACTGCTTAACATCATGAATACAAGTGAGTGTGGCACTTGCTGCCAATTTATATTCAGTTGTTTTGCCAGTTTTGGTGGGGTATAACTTCCTCCTTGGTACTTCCTTGATTAGGATATTGTTTTCTTTCTGCCTGGTTGTTTGACTGGTGATGACCCCTGCTTATCTGAATATGAGCTCTTGGAAGGGATGTGATAGAGTCCACCCCTTTTTGCTAGTTTCCAATAGCCTTGCTTTCCACCCTGATCTTTCCCACCCCACTGTCTTTGCAAACAGAAGCTCATTAGGCCTTCAAGTTTGCGTGACTAGCTAAAGGTGACCAATAAAAGCAAGATAGAGAAGTTCAGGAAATGACATTAGAATTTTGTCCATCTTGCATACATTATAGTGCTGGAGCAAGTTTAAAAAGATATCCATAGCTTCCATTTTTCCATCAATGCAGCATGAGTAAATCAGTGTTGACACCTGTAACATCCTAAAGGCAATCACCACCACCTCTATTAGCCTAATACATTTTAACCACTATAAATTAATCAGGCTTTGATATTTTCATCCAGTCTGAGGAATTGGCAGTGGTAGGCAATTCCCTATAGAAAATTGCAAGTGAATTTATTTTCTGAATAGTCAATTACGTGGGCAGCATATACTGACACAAAAATATACTAGAATCTGAAGGTTGATTACAGAAAGTTGGGAAATTACATATAATGACCTTTGTTACAACCAGATTGCTAAAGGAGAACCGGTCTCTCCTCAAGGGTATCTCTTCATCCCACTATCAGATAGAATAGGCATGCTCCAGATTTCCTTGAACATTGATGGGAGCTTGACTGTGTGCCTTTTCTGTAGATACCCTTGGGTGTAACCTCCCTCCTGAGATCTTCTGTAATTCTATAAAGACCTGGCTCTTCTCCCATGCAGTGAGCTAAGATGGGGCTGAGTCAGGGGAGCAGCAGTATGGTGATCTGGCACTTAGGGGGAAGGGCATGGTCACTTTTTGTACTATTTTTACTGATTGTGAGCTATCTAGGATCAGTCTGTGGATAGGCAGCTGTGTATGTTCATTAAATAAATAATGTTTTAAATCCATATAAAAAGTTAACAGAATAATAAAATTGGAAGGGACCTTGTAGGTCATCTAGTCCAGGGGTGTCAAACTCGTGTTGTCATCTCATCATCATGTTGTCATCACATGATTTTTCCCCTTTGCTAAACCAGGGGTGGGCGTGGCCAGCGGGTGATGCATCTGACCCATTTGATACCCCTAATCTAATCCAACCCCCACCCACCCAAGCAGGAGATCCTACACCATTTCTGACAGATAGCAGTCCATCTTCTTGAAAGTTTCCAGTGATGAAGCTGCCACGATTTCTGAAGGGAAGCTGTTCTCATTGTCAGAAATTTTTTCTTTAATTCTAGGTTGAATCTCTCCTTGATCAGTTTCCATCCATTATTCCTTGTCTGGCCTTCAGGTGTTTTGGATAATAGGTTGACTTCCTCCTCTCTGTGGCAGCTCCTCAAATATTGGAACACTGCTATCATGTCTCCCTTGGTCCTTCTCTTCACTAGACTAGCCATGCCCAGTTCCTGTAACCGTTCTTCATATGTTTTAGCCTCCAGTCCTCTAATAATCTTTGTTGCTGGCAAGAATCTAGATAGTTCCATCTTAGATATGTAAAACTTCAAATGGGTATCTGGGAAATTTTCTTCATCATTAAAAGATCAGCAAATAGAAATTTAGATATGGGCTTACGAAACCTAAGAAAGTCAAAGTCTCATTCTTCTGCTGCCCTGTCCCTCTCTTTTACCAATTTTTTGTTCTTTTTCCACATTGCTGATGTTGGGTTGGGACCAAAGGATCAGTCGGATTTCAACTATTTAATCCCTGGGAAATTGAGAAGCTGAGAAGAAACAAAAGCCAGTTTGCGTGGGAAGTAAAACAATGCTGTCTTCCTGTATCACCAGCTTGTTCTTGTCTCTTACTGTCGAGCTAAGAAAGGGAAGTGACTTTCTCTATGCAATACATCACCATTAGCTGCAATGCAGTACAAGGAAGTGTCCCTAGCATCACCACCTTGCTGTATTAAATTGTTCTCTGAGTATTAAAAAGCATATGAGGCTTCCATAAGTAAAGGACTCCCAGCAGGAAATCTAAAGAATATTGTTTCATTAATTTAAGACATCATTGCTCAACCAAGACTTCCTAAAATACCAGCCAATCAATTACTGTTGGCTTGTTCATTTGTGCCTTGGGACTCATCTATCATTGGCACATGGATGCTGCCCATTTACTCACAAGCAAACAGAAAAGGCTTTCTTGTCCCTAAGGTGCAAAATGCAGCAATACAAAAATATTATTGCCATGGTGATTTTGTTGTCAAGTGTTGCTTATTCTATTGAGCAATTAGGCACTTCCAGTCACATCCCAGTTCTTCATGAGGTAAACATTTCACTGGTGAAAACACAAATATTTTATTTTAGGGAATGAGGCTTGCTATGGGCACACCAGAGGCTTGACTTTATTTTGATGTTTCTGATTTTATTTATTGGATATTAATTATTCCATTTTTGTGATGCCTCTTTATCCCTAAATATACTTTCAGAGATCCATCTATCTTCTCTCAACTTCAGGCCTCGAGTCTTCTCAACTTCAAGCCCAAGAATCTCTAAGTCTGTCTCAGAAGTAGCTCGATTTTCCTTTTTCTTTAAAATCCTAATTTAATAAGCACATTTTTGGGAATTCTTTTATTTCAACTTTGTTGAGGCGGGAAGGTCCCTCATTCACAAAAATGATAACTGTCAGTTATGCCCCAGGGGGAAATAAATAAATAAATAAATAAATAAATAAATAATCACAAAAAATCTCCACCTGGAAAAAGAAAAAGAAAAGAAAAAAACAGAAGTTTTTAAACTATGTATGCATTAGGTGACAACTTTTCCACAGTCCTGCTTTGACACCACATTTCTCCTTTGTTTCTGCAAGATTCCCTTCATCTCGTGATCATCCATAGTCTATGAGTGAGACAGCTCACTCCTAGATGACAACTTGTCATCAGCTGCATTGTGGACAGCTTACAAGTGAGATTCTCATCCTTTCTCTAACATTGCCCAAGGAGGACAGCCTGACGGTGTGCTCTCATTATATTGAAAACACAGTCAGGTAAACAATGGCAAGTGTTTTGGGAATCTTCTTCCTCTCAGTAATTAGCTAGGTTTTACCCCAGACATTTCTCTCCCAACCTTTGCCAACTTCTTTAATGCCTTATTTTTTGAGTTTTCTTCTGGATTCCTCGCCTTACTCCCCTCTTTTTCAACACGAAGACATCCAACCAGGCAGAGGACTGTGGAAAAGAGACCTCCAATTTTCCATTAGAAAAGAAAGACGGTTATTATAAGACTGCTTATTATTCTGCTCATTTTCCAGCATAGTTATGGTAGCGTTAGTAACAGACTTGACCAGTTTCCAATTTTCTATTGTGTAGAACCTAGATAATCGTAAAATCATCATAGGTTTCACTTTCATCCTCTCTTAAGCTATTTCTACCCTGGTATCTTTCCATATGCTTCTTTATTTCACATTATTTTAATTATGGAGATGCCAAAAATGGGATGATAGAGGGGCAGAGCAAGTTATTTAGAGACAGACATAGTCCTGAAGTCACATTCAACCTATTCCTCCTCCAGTGTCCCTGTCAGTGAATATTGGAGGCTAATACTTGATCTTTTAAAAGCAGCAGGACAAGAATAATTTCCTTTTTACTGAAATGGTAGGTGTCTGTAGATACTTTACTGGTAGCGATTATATCTACCACTAAATACTGCATTCAACTGATTAATTTTTGCTTGAATTTTAAATTGCAGGTCTTCTGGTCTCATTTCTGGATTTTTTTTTAAAAAAATCCCTTCTTTTGCAACTCTGTTTTTTGTAGAAGTTTATTTGATTAAGAACTTTTGAGTACATGAAGATTTTCAGTTTCTTCTGTACCACTTGTGGAGGTCCTAATAAATATCTTGCCCAAAGAGTCAGAGCAACTATAATGGTTAAGATGTGAGACTAGGATCGGTGAAATCCAATAAAATCGCTCCTTCTATTAAGATATCCCAGTCAATAATATACAAACCTAACTAATCCACAGAATTGTTGCTATGGGGAAAATGAGATAAGAGTGCTATTTATGTCTGAGCTTCTAAAGGAAAGATTGGGTTAAAGTCAAACAAAAATAAAATATGGATTAGAAGTTTTTATTTTGAAGATAAAATGGATTTATTTATTTATTTATTTATTTAATTAAACTTTTATACCGCTCCCTCTCCCAAAAAGGGACTCGGGGCGGTGTACAGCCTACTAAAAACACATAATAAATACTCAATAAATACAATTAAAATAAATTAAACCAAATTGATCCGGCTGTCTAACCCAAAAATAGAGTTAAAAATTAAAAACTAATAAAACCCCGATTAAAATTAAGTTAAAAAACTAAAAATACAGTTACTGGGCCAGGCCAGCCTGTTGAAAAAATAGGGTTTTCACTGCGCGCCGGAAGGTCAGAATATCCGTCATAGCCCGTATCTCCGGGGGGAGATCATTCCAAAGGGAGGGGGCTCCCACAGAGAAAGCCCGAACCCTCGGGGCCGTCAACCGACAACGGCCGGGCGGCGGTACCCCGAGGAGGGCAACCCTGTGGGAGCGTACTGGGCGGCGGGAGGTTGATGATGGCAGCAGGCGGTCCCGTAAGTACCCAGGTCCCGAGCCATGGAGCACTTTAAATACTGTCAGTACCACCTTGAATCGAATCCGGAAGGCTACAGGAAGCCAGTGCAGCCTGCGGAGAAGCGGTGTAACGTGGGAGCTCCGAGGAGCACCCACGATCACCCGCGCGGCTGCATTCTGGACCAGCTGCAGCCTCCGGAGACTCTTCAAGGGGAGCCCCATGTAGAGAGCATTGCAATAATCCAGGCGGGAGATGACGAGGGCGGAAGTGACTGTGCGAAGTGCGCCCAGATCCAGAAAGGGCCGCAACTGGTAAATCAGACGAATCTGATAGAAAGCCCCCCTGGCGACGGCTGCAATATGTTCTTCTAAAGACAGCCGTACGTCCAGGAGGACACCCAAGTTGCGCGCCCTTTCCACGGGGGTCAAGACCTCTCCCCCCACGGCCAGCGAAGGAACCAGCTGGCTGTATCTGGGCGCAGGAAACCACAGCCACTCGGTTTTGGTCGGGTTGAGACGAAGCCTGTTACGACCCATCCAACTCCGCACGGCCTCCAGGCATCGGGACATCACTTCGACGGCTTCGTTGGGGTGGCCCGGGGTGGAGATGTACAGCTGAGTATCGTCAGCGTACTGATGGAACTCCACCCCGAAGCCACGGATGACCTCACCCAGCGGCTTTACATAAATGTTGAACAGCAGGGGTGAGAGCACCGACCCCTGAGGCACCCCACATCGTAGGGGCCTCGGGGCCGATCTCTGCCCCCCCGTCAACACAAATTGCGAGCGGTCGGAGAGGAAGGAGGCGAACCACCGCAACACGGTGCCTCCCACCCCCAACCCCTCCAACCGCTGCAATAGGATACTGTGGTCGACAGTATCAAAAGCCGCTGAGAGATCTAACAGGACCAGGACAGAGGAACAACCCCTGTCCCGGGCCCTCCAGAGGTCATCCACCAACGCGACCAACGCCGTCTCCGTGCTGTGCCCGGGCCTGAAGCCCGATTGGAGGGGGTCAAGATAACTCGCTTCATCCAGGTACTGCGGGAACTGACGTGCCACCACACTCTCAACAACCTTCGCAACAAAGCGAAGGTTGGAGACAGGACGATAGTTAGATAACAATGCTGGGTCCAGGGACGGTTTCTTGAGGAGGGGCCGCACCACCGCCTCTTTCAAGGCGGCAGGTAACAGCCCCTCTCTCAAGGAAGCGTTTATAATACCCTGGAACCAGCCTCGTGTCACCTCCCGAGTGGCCAAGACCAGCCAGGAGGGGCACGGGTCCAGCAAACAGGTGGTGGCATTCAGTCCCCCCAGTATCCTGTCCACGTCCTCCACAGTAACAGGATCGAACTCAACCCAATTGACCGCACCGATATCCACCCCCGCCCCCCCGCCCGGAGATGCCCAGTCGGAGTCCAGCTCGTCCCGGATCTGAGCGATTTTGTCCTGCAGAAACCTAGAAAACTCCTCAGCCCGTCCCTGCAAGGGGTCCTCCCGCGCTCCTACCTCCAGTAGAGAGCGGGTCACCCTAAACAGGGCGGCTGGGCGGTTTTCCGCGGACGCAATAAGGGTGGAGAGGTAAGATCTCCTCGCCATCCTTATCGCCACTAAATACATCTTAATATAAGATCGTAATAGTGTTCGGTCGGACCCAGAGCGGCTGGCCCTCCAACTGCTCTCTAGGCGTCTTTTCCGACGCTTCATCTCCCTAGCTCCTCAGAAAACCAAGGAGCCACTTGGGATCGGCATCGGGTCAGAGGCCGCAAGGGCACGACTCGGTCGAGGGCCCCAGCAGCCACCCTATCCCAGGTGGCGACCAAGCCCTCAACCGAGTCGTGTGTGTGAGCTTCGGGAAATGGCCCAAGCTCCGTCAGGAACCTATCAGGATCCATCAGGCGCCTGGGGCGGTACCATTTTAATGGTCCCGCCTCCCTGCGGTCAGGGGGTGCGGAACGGAAGTCGAGCTTCAGGAGCGAGTGATCCGACCATGACAGGGGTTCTATGACTATATCCCCCATACCCAGATCACTCTGCCACTGATCAGAGACGAAAACCAGATCCAAGGTATGACCTCCCACGTGAGTAGAGTCCCGAATTAACTGGGTCAGGCCCATGGCCGTCATGGAAGCCATGAACTCTTGAGCAATCCCCGAGGTACCGCCAGCAGATGGCAGGTTGAAATCCCCCATGACCATAAGCCTGGGGGTCCCAACCGCCACGCCAGCTATGACCTCAAGGAGCTCAAGCAGGGCTGCTGCCGCATAGCAGGGAGCCAGGTATGCGACCAGCAAGCCCACCTGAACCTTGGGACCGAACTTCACGAAAAGGAGCTCACACCCGGTCGTCTGAGATACAGTGGCCTCCCTCGGACACAGATCCTCCTTAATAACTACCGCAACCCCCCCTCCCCTCCCCTGGGCCCTCTGCCGATGAAAAACCCGAAACCCGGCTGGGCACATCTCCACCAGAGGGACTCCCCCCTCCTGGCCCAGCCAGGTTTCGGTAACTCCCACCAGGTCTGCGCCCCCCTCACAAATCAAATCATGGATGAGAGGGGCTTTATTAACAACGGACCTGGCGTTACACAACATCAGCCTAAGGCCCAGGGCCCGATTGCTCAGACCCCCTGGGGAACGGGAGATGACAAGGGGGTCGGAGCGCGCCACAGCAAGCAAACAGCGAGGGCGCGCTCCCAACACAGAATATGGCCCCCTATAACCGCCAAATCTGCCCCTCCTGCTCACCGTAACAATAGATTTAATTCCACCCTCCCCAGTGATGTCCAATATTTGGATTTCCAGTGATGTCCAATATTTTCCAGTCCTGATATTGGCAATACACTAGGTAAGAATGTGTTCTATTAAAATAATACTTCCTGATAAAGTTTTCATCAGTCTGGAATACTTTGGGAAGATGAATGAACAATTGTTTCCTGTCACACTTAAGATTTAAAAGTGGCATGTTCTTCAATTGTTTTTTGAAATAGTTTTAATTATGCCCAGGAGCTGCTATAAAAGCAGAATATGTTTTAGGGTGGTGTCAACAGCTAATGTACAATTCTTTTTGATAAATATGAATTATATTGCATGTTCTTTTAGGAAAGCTGCCATTTTTAAAGGCCAAAGCCAAATCTTGTAAACACACTTCAAGGCTAATCCTTTTTTTTCCTACATAAAGATAGACATTATTCATAATAACTCATGTGTGGTCAGAATTTGTGGGTTATATATTTTTGTTTTAAATTATTTTCAGTCTGTGATCACTGCAGAGGGTATAATGTCCTAGTGCAGAAGCATCCCAGAGATGCATGAAGTCCTTGGCCTTTTTTCTATGTGAAATTTCAAAGGAATTTATTCTATATTACTTACTTCATTTAAAAAAATACAGTCATCATAACATTAGTCTGTTTGCCTCTAGGTTTTCATATTATGCTCCTGGAATTCCTGGGACTCCTGGGATTGTGAAGATCATTGGAATTCAGAACCCAGCAATGGTTTGGGTAAAGGACATATAGTCTATGAGATCTATCCTTGCAGAAACCAAATTGTGCTGTCCCAGCCAGTCTATGGGAATTGGATAGTTACTTAGGAATTGTGAGCTGTCCCCTTAAGAGAACGCATCATGGGAAATGTAGTTAAAGGTATCCTGGGAAATGTAGTTCATGTCATGTGGCCACATCTGTAATCCTGATTGGTCACTAAATTGACCCTCAATGAGTTGGGGGAAGTTTCCTCCATTCTTGCCTGGACTATCTAACTCATAACAGTTTCTATTGCTACGAGATGGGTTAGGAGATAACCATCTTTTACTTTTCTGTCTCTTGCACAGAGGTGGATTTGTAGCTGTGCAGATACAGATAGATAAATTCCACAAAACATCCATAACAAAGTACATTTATTGGTACATCAGGTATCTTCCCAACTCATCGAGGATCAGTTTAGTGACCAATCAGGATTACAGATGTGGCCATGTGACATGAACTACATTTCCCAGGATACCTTTAACTACATTTCCCATGATGCATTCCCTTAAGGGGACAGCTCTCAATTCCTAAGTAACTATCCAATTCCCATAGACCAGCTGGGACAGCACACAAATGGAAATATAAAGACAGTTTGAATATGGTCCCACCAAAGGGCTACAGTATACAAGGTGGTACTCATGGAAACTATTGGACAATGGTAAATAAATCTCTACCCTACTGAAATAAAAAGATGGTTGCTAAGGGTCCAGTGGTGTATTAACCATTAAGCAGACTAAGCACATGCTTAGAGCACCAGGCCCAAAGTGGCACCACAAAGTTGAGAATATGGCTTCATTTGTACAGTATGTACAAAGGAGGGGGGCACCAAGATTTGTTGGTGCTTAGGGCACCAGTGAGCCTTAATCCGCCACTGTAAGGGTCCATCCAGTAGCCAAAGTGCAATTCTTTGTCCTTCACTGATCAAATTAGATTGCATTTCCCATCATTTCTCACTATACCATCATGCATGCTAGACTGATGGGGCATTCAACAATAGCTGAAGGGAGCTTGGTTGGGTTATTCAGTCTTGACGTTTGCTTCAGAGCCATTCATCCTGTTTTAATTGTTGGCCAGACTCTAAAACCTCTTTGCCATAAAAGTATTATTGGAGGAAGGGAGGGTATGTCTCAAGAAGACATGAGTAGAGTACAGCAAGTACATTAGCATCTTGCCAAAAATATAAACAGCCAAATATGTCCATAAAGTAAGTAGCATTTTTTAAATCTCAATTTTAATCCTTTTAATTTTGTCAAAAGTTTTAAAATAAAAGTACCTTAAATATTTACCTTTAATGTTACCTTTTAAAATTCCAATGATTTCGAAAGAGATTAAAATTAATGAATGATCCTCATTTAGTGATAGATCAAAAGGTTTTCATATATTTGGTTCAATTCTAAAGAACACTGATACTAGGATTAGGAAAAATTATCTGACTGTATCCCCAGAGACATACTACCATTTAGAAAAGGCAAAAGTAGACCTATCAAGGCCTTCAAAGAGGGCCTCAACCTTGAGAACTTTGTGATCCTAGAACAAGAGTAGGAAACTTGGTGTCCTCCAAGCCTACCATAAAGTTAACTGCATTTCATAGATCAATGCTATACTGTAGAGATAGACCAACAGTATTTGAGAATTGGAGAAGAAGTTATGAGGATGCTTCTCTACCTTTTGAAAATAAACATTTAATATCCTTTAAAAATTCTTGCCTTCTAAACATATTAAACAAGCTTCCAGCTAAAGTACCACTTGATATTTTTGCAGCTACTCCTTGCCCAGCACATAAGTAGCAATTTCTAGATATGGGATAAAATGTTTTCCCTAATTCAGGGTTTAACTGCTGCTTTCTTGCTAATAACGCATTACCTTCTGCAGCTAAATTGGCATTTCTATTTCAGTAAACATATTTCATGCTATTTCAGAGTTCTGCTTTAATTTAATGAAGTGCACTACCATATACAAACTCTCCCAGCCTAAAGTACTCATGCTGGGAGTATATAGAAGATTTAAATTGTTCCTAACAGAGCTCAAGTCCTTGCTTCTGCATTTCAAAGGAAATGATAGTGTGGGATGTGCATGTTTTTCTTTAGCCAGAGGCACGATGTGTACTTTGAAGTTAAGGACCTGGCTCAGGCCCATTTCTGTTGAAATTCAACTTGGATGCTTATCTTTCATCTACTATATGCTAATGATGAGTGAAATACCTTAATACAAGGCAGAAGGAATGATCAGTGAAATAGGCTAGAATTTATCAACCCCTTCTCTCAGTTATGAGGTATTTTACGAAGATGGCAAGGATTTGAAGCCAAGCCCAGAGAGGGCCTTGCAGAAAAAGGAGTAAATGTGATAAAATCAGCTTCCTATACTATCTTGATGTTCTGGGGAGGGGGGAATCTTTTAATCTCTTTCTCCTCCCCCTCCCCCCACTCTCTCTCACACACATTTGTCTTCAGACCTCAAGATGGCCTAAGAGTAGATCTCCTCTGGCTGACCTAAAATCACTGATTGAAACCTGTGCTCAAATAGATTCCTGAAGATGGGAGTTCCAGATTTAATAATAGTATGGTGCTACATTGGATCCCATGCAGTGGTGGGATTCAAATTTTTTTACTACCGGTTCTGTGGGCATGGCTTGGTAGGCGTGGCAGGGGAAGGATACTATAAAATTGCCAGTCAGAGGTGGTATTCGCCGATTCTCCAAACTACTCAATATTTCCGCTACCGGTTCTTTCATTTGAGTTTTCAAATATTCTTTCCCGACACAACAGGAAAGTATTTCTGCTTGCAAACCAAGAGAAAGGTTTCGCAACCAAATTCAACTCAAGAGACAACATGGTAGCAAGGAATTTATGTTTTTCTTTTAGTCAGTTCACAGTAATGATTTTATTTTGTTTTGTGATGGAAAAACAAGTCTGGTTTCGGAAAATGGAGAGTATCTATCTCCACATCATCTTTTGTTCCACTGACATCAGGGTTCTTGAGAGATTTATTTAGGGAATCAAACAAGCAGGGTCATTAACGCTGCTTTTTGTAAATTTAGCTTCTTCTCTAACTTCTGATCACAGCGATAATGCAGCAGATGGCTCTGTTGTGTTCGGTTTGATTTGATTACTTGTTAACTTCTCTGCATGTTCTCCAACAATGTACGTGAAAAGCAGCATTAGAACTGAGAGAGAAGAGGTTCAACCTTGCCTATAATCTATGGGATGCTTTTATCTGCTGGAGTGTGAGACCTTCAGGAGCCATTAGAAGCCTGGATAAAATCCGCCATCCAGAGTCATCTTATTGGGGAGATGGGTGATATATAAGTTTAATAAATAAATAAATAAAATGCTATTCTAAGAAGTAACTGAACCAAGCTACTTTATACACAGATGGATATTAATGTAACTTCAATTCATGTAGCTGAAAATACTAATTACCTGTACTAAGAAATTAGATTTGTCTGACTATATTAACAGCCTAAGTCTTGGAGGATCAAACATGATATGTCACATGACATATCACAATGTTTTTTGTCTTTCTGGAGCCGGGGTGGGTGTGGCCTGTGTCCGGCCCATGGCCCGCCAGTTTGACACCCCTGGTCTAAGTTGTAAGAAGTAAATGAAAGAAAAAGCAATCTAGGCCAGGTCAACTCTTATTCTTAACCTGCTGTTTCTTTTGTTTTTATTTGCTGTTTTTAACTCCCACATGTAAGCCACTTAAATACCTCATGGATGGAGGTGGCACATGAGTTAATAAGCTGTTAACTTCAATGTGTGATTTTGCTCTCGTAGCCATTGCCACTTTTCAGCTTGCCACAACAATAGGGGGGAGGGAGAGCCACCTTTGGAATGCCAGTTCCAGGCAGCGATAAGAAATCATTCTGTGGGAACCAAGGTCATCTAAACAGATGTTCAACAAAGACTTAAGACAGTTTCCATAACAATCCCTGGCCATCTAATTGGACAATGTGACCTGTATTAATAGGGGGAGGGAGAATCTATTCTTTAATTATGTAAAACCATGGGAAGTAGATAGAGTGGTTTTACTTTCAATCTGCACCGATATGGTGTACTCAATAAAGTTTTGCATTCAGAGATCGGAACATTTCAACAGTGCTTGCTTGGTTGGGTCTGTCAGTCAGGAACACAAGTAACACCTCAATCTACCTTTTTTTTCCAAGCAGAAATGTCCTTGTCATTTTAACAAATTGTGCTCTAGTGAGACAAATGTGAAAAAAATACAAAAGCCAGTCAAATGTTAGAACTCCAACAGAATACAGTGGCCTTGTTTATACGTAAGTAGAATCCAGTATTTCTAACCATGGCAGGTTAAACAAGCCATTGTGGCTTGCTTTGCACATAACTTTAATCAAATGATGTTAAACCTAAAATCAAACTTATTATGGCTAAGCATTATAGGTGAACCAAACCAATGACTTATAGTTTTGAAACACTACACTTGTTAAGGTGGATGATTTTATGAGAACTGATCCTCATGAAATCCTCCATATGAAATTTTTACTAGCAGGGTAGATGCATACCTTTACATAGAGAAGCAGGAATATAGGCTCTGAATAACAAAATTCCAGAAGCAATTGTACTACAGCTTTCTATCACTTTTTGGCATGATAGATATGTACCTAGACTGGGTATCTGTTAATTGTAACCATTCCAGTATAAGTGAGAAGGTTAACCAACAGTGTAATGACTGCCCACGAAACTAATTAGTTTGTAAAAGTGTTTAATTTTGGCTAGGTTGTACACATGCACATTCTTACAACTTGTTTAGTCTGCTCACATAGGACATATATTAAAATATGGATGTCTATACATTTATGAAGACCAGTATGGACATTCATAAACAAGTTTGATTGATTATATAATTGTCTCTTGGTACTTTCTCCCTTAGGCCAAGGCTCTAGAAGTTATGCCTCAGCTTGATGGTTGCCATTTCCCAGTTCTGCTCTAATTAAATGAATTGAAATTCAAGAAACATATAATGAGAATTGCTACCCTCTCTTTCTAATACCAGCAGGAAGAACATACTGCCAAGTCAAGTAGACCCTCCATCTAAATCAAATAATAACTGAGCTATTGGCCTCAGATCACCTACAGTGTTTTTATTCTGCCCTAACATCAGCTGAATATCTTAATGCACTCTTTAAGAGAACTATAAACTACCCAAGAGCTCCACCAGCATCTATCTCATAATAACAACAACAACAACAACAACAACAACTATGTTAAAAATTTGGATTTGAGTCTAATAACAACTACTGGGAACATCCGATTGAGAAGGTTCTGGAAAATGAAAAAGTCAAGATCTTGTGGTACTTCAGAATTCAGACAGACAGACATTTGGCCCACAACACACCTGACATAACAATAGTTGAGAAGAAAAGGGTTTGGTTCATTGACATTGCAATACCTGGTGATGCACAAATTGTAGACGCGCAGCAAGAAAAAATCACAAAGTATCGGGACTTACAAAATGAAGTTGAGCGACTTTGGAAAAAGAAATCATGTGTTATCCCAATTGTAATTGGAGTCCGTGGAGCAATACGTAAAGGGCTACCTCGCTATTTGGAAATCCTGAATTTATCATACTTGAATACCCTGATTCTACAAAAAACCACCCTACTTGGAACAGCTTATATCCTCCGATGCTACCTGAACAGTTCCTAGGTTCTTGGTTAGGACTCGAGCTGTTGAGCTACCAACCAGCCCCAAAGGCTGGGAATCTCACTGAAGATTAACCAATAATAGTAATAATAGTAATAGTGATGATGATGATGATGATGATGATGATGATGATGCAACAATAGCACCATTCCAAGCCTGGCTTGACAAGGACTACAGTATATTAATGCCATAAAAAGCTCTTGCTTTTACTTTCCAAGCTTACAGTATGTATCCAAAACTGCATCAACAGCTGCACTGGACTTTCTCCAGTAGTAGAGATACTACAAATAACTCCTGGCATGCAAGGAAAAGGAAGCCACGAAAAACAACTGGACAAAACTCATCTAGGCAGTCAGACCCAATGCCTTGGCTTCATTCTGGCATTATTATATCAAGCTTCCAGAGTTTCCATCCCTGGTGGACTGTCACATCTCCCCGGGGGACCTGAAAGGCATTCTTTCAGAAGCTCCACATAGACACCTTGGTTGAGAATGGATGTCCTAGTCAAACTCTAGGGAATCTGCCAATGTGGGCACCAATGACTCTGTCTCCATTCTTTACCTGCATCAAGATTTATGATGGAGTCCAAAGGAATGGGGGCTTGCAATCATTGTCCCTATGATTGGGGAAAGGGAAAAGGATTAGGGTTAGGAATCCAAGATTCCAAACCCCCCCCCCCCCATTTGCATTCTGATACAGGTCATCCTTAAGGCACAGATAAACCTCCAAGTGGCCTCAGGGAGAGTGCTAATGAGCAGATGACTGCAAAGAAATAAGATCCTTCCAACCTCCAACCCCATCCTGTCAGAACTAATTCTTCCATCGCCCCATCATCCTGCCGGAACCGATTTAAGTTTTTTGGATGAGAAGCAAAACTTCTTTCTCCTCCTCAAGGAAAAAAAAACACCCAGTTGCCTTTTTGAAAAAGCACCTTTGAAATAAATATTTTTTTATTTTTTTATTTTATTTAGTTTGTCAAGCATGTATGAGAAAACAAGTATACATATGAACATAACATATAAACATATAAGTACAAACAGGTATAAGTATAAACATAATAAATGAGTTTAAATAAATGCATATATTTAAATAAATAAATACATATTTATTATTGTGACTGAGAATCTCCACAGACAATCCTTCTTGCAATACAATCTCCCTTTATGCTCCCTACATAGACTTCAAAGCAGCATTTGATTCCACATCTTGAGCTTGAATCAAGATTTAATATATTAAATATATTAAATATCTTATATTTAATATAAGAATTTAATATATTTAATATATATGCTATATGAAGGGGCTTACTAAAAGTAAGATGTAATCCCCAGGGCCATCTCACTAGTGCCATTGAAACTGAAAGGGCATAAAGAAAGGCTGTATATTGGTCCCTAATTGACTTCCTTTCCTTCTTTTTTACAGCTTTACTGAATTTCAGAAAAATACAAAACACAAAGAACAAGAAAAAAGATTTAAATAAAAAAGATGGAGGAAGGAGAGAAAATCCAGTTGGAGCTACCAGAAACAGCAACCTATTAAAAGTCTTGATGTTTAATCTCTCAAATTCTTCCAGAGTTAAAATACTTTTCTCCATTCTATGTTAGTAAGCCCCTTCTTATTTAATTATACTATTTAGTCCGTTCTGGTTGTCTCTAGTGACTGGCTTCAAGGTCTGCTCTTATCATGTTTTTCTCTAATCCATATTTTCCATGGAAAGGTTTCTTACATTTAAATTCAAAATCTTCATATATATTTTAATAGGATTTTAAACAAACCACAGGAATGATTCATACAATTAGTTTCAAAAAATTATTTCCAGTCAATCTGCAATTTGATAGTTACAATCTTCCATATATTAACCTTTATGTTTTCCTACACACGTAATATATTCCTATCCATCCTTTTAGATTCTTTTAGACTCTCTTTAGAGAGACAGAGATTATGTTTCATTAGACTAGACATATTTTCATATCTTCTAGCTTTTCATGGTTTGGTATACAGTAGTGATTAAGACTCCAGGACTTTTGAGTTCAAGTTCTGCCTTAGACATAAAGCCAGCTGGATGGGCTTCAGCCTATCACTTTTTCTTAGCCCTAGGTAGGAGGCAGTGGCAAACAACTTCTGAAAAATCTTGCTAAGAAAACTGCAGGGACTTCTCCAGACAGTCTCTGAAAATCAGACACAATTGAATGGAAAAAGGTTTTTAAAATATATTTTGTTTAGACTCTGATATACCTTCTATACTTTTTAAATGAGTGTATCCCACCTTCCTTATACTGATCCATAGCTATAATAAATATTTATTTGATCTGATTATATGAGTTTGGGACTGGATCTCATTGGACTATCCTGGATCATGGACCTTGAGATCTAATGCTACATTTGGTAGACATTCAAATATGTTTACCTTGCTTTTGTTTTGTAATGAAGCCAATTTATAATTCAGAGACAAAAAGTTAATTTTAATACTTAAAAGGAAAACTTACAAAGTTATGAGGTGACATTCCTTTTGCCAAAATATAGAATGGCTTCTTCCTATATCCACCCAAGGGAACGCTACTCATTAATTCTTGGAATCAAGCCATAGGAATTGGCTAATTGCAAAGCTGAATAATGTTTCCATAGATAATAACTTCAGAAATTCAATTCATAGGAGTGATGAAATACCTTGCTATTGAAATGGAATGGTGAGAAAGATAAGAAGACTTCCATAATTCATGAGGGCATGTCTTGAATCAAAATGGTAGCTGGATCCAAAGATAATAATTTGTTTTGTGTGGAAGAAAGGGGTCTTAATTGTTTTTGACTTGTGCAAGGTAGATATTCCTGCTCATTTCTTCTTCAGTGGTGAATGCTTTTAGGCAGAAGAAGACTTAATGTACCCTTCGTGTGACAGATTGAGGGTGAGGAGAGGAGGAAACGGTATTGAGGTCTCAAGGAAATTACAAATGAAATGTATCATTGTCTTTGGTAAGGAGCAATCAGTGTAACTCTGCAGATCATCTAAAATAACCCATATAACCATAGAGTAGTAGATTATATTCTTTTAGCCTGTTGGGATTTTTAAAAATGAACTGATGGGAAAACTGTATTCTGAATAAATAGACAGAAGCAGATATAAGGGAAAAATAATTCAAATCAGATCTGCTCACCATTTATAAAAGTACTAGTCTTTCATAGACTAGAAAAGTAGCAATAACATCTTATATGTACAACTCAGTTTTATATCAAATTTACTCAAGAATGCATAGCATAATAAACTCATTTAATATGGGCTCACGTATTTACAAATATACAGCTGGAACATAATCTGATTTAGATATTTAACTACCTTTTTCTCAAAGTTATATTACCATATTTATTGATTTGAAGACAAAAGAAAGGACTGTATAATAGTAATAAAAATGATGCAGTACAAAAGCAACTAGTTGAAAACAAGCTCTTTCCATCTGAGCAGAAAGGAAACAAACAGCAGAGGAAGAAAAGATCAGCTCCTAATTGACAAGATGAGTTTCAAAAACTGGAAGAGAAGGAAGACCAACTTGAATGTAGCTTGGACTGATTACAACAAGGAAGTACACTCCATACCATATCATTGAATAATCAAGTGCCTAGATAAAACAGAAATCAATAGAAATATCAGAAGCTTTGTGCAAAGATCAATAGCACAATGGAAGACACAGTTGCTGCTCAATGATAATAGCCTGGGAGAGGTTAAGATCAAGAGAGAAATCTGTCAAGGAGACTCACTATCATCACTATTGTTGTCACTGCATTGATTCTTCTGTCAACAATACTGAACAAGTCAGGCCATGGCTATGAAACATTAAACACATCTGCCAAGCTATCTCATTTCCTTTATAAGGACTTCTTTTAAGTGGATGATATGAAGCTGTATAGAAAAACATCATCTGACATCGAATCACTGCCTGTATATATAGCCAAGACTTTGTAATGGAATTTGGACTGGACAAATGTGCCATCAACAGGAGAAAAATCATAAAAACTTGACAAAAAACTAAAGTATCTTAAGGAAATAACAGAAAGTATCTGGATAAAGATGACCACTACCAATATCCTTCATGCTGACAACATTAAGCATACTGACATCAAGAAGAAGATGAGAAGCGAATACATCATGGGAACCAAGACAGTGTTAAAATCCAAAGTCAGGGGAGGAAATACCAAATGTAATCTCTCAATATCTTTATTATGCCTATTTAAAAATAAATTGATTTAAAATATTAATCCTTTGTTTAACCAACCATTCCAACAAAACATTTTCCATGTTTTCAGATTTGAATCATACATATCACTTTCTCATATGAATCAGCAGCAAATATAAAAATTATCTAATAACAGTGTCTGGCAACTATTAAAGCAAAAAATAACCTAATTTAATATAACTGTACCCTAAAACTTGCCAAGTTAAAACTATCATAATATGGTTCTAAGTAGTTAACCATTGATATTTCAGAAGTTTGGTTCTATCACAGATGTTGTCTTGTGGTAGCTATAACCTAGCCATTTTTGAGAAGTGTCTAATAGAAATTATTTTATTAATAGCAATAGCACTTAGCCTTACAAATTGCTTTGAAGTGCTTTACAGCCTTCTCTAAGTGGTTTACAAAGTCAGCATATTGCCCCCCAAAATCTGGGTCCTCATTTTACCCACCTCAGAAGGATGAAACTCAACTTTGAGCCAGTGGGTGGGATTCGGTGGGATTCAGTCAACAGAAGTACTGCATTCTAACCACTGTATTACCATAATTAATCTCAATATAATATTTCTTATAATAAACATTAATCTTAGTATATTATTATTATTATTGCTACAATAATTTATTTTTAAAATCAGATCCCATTAACTAAGCAATCTTCCAATACCAAGCATTCTGTGAAGAACCTTGAGTTCAGTTATACTGCAATGGCTAAAGGTAAATTTGAACCTTGATTTCTCTGGTCCTAATCCAACACCTCAGTTACTATAGCATCCTGGAAGATTTAATCCTTTAATCCCACATTCTACAGCAGTCAGATCTATACCTAATCCACAGCCACTAACCCCTAAGCAGCACTGTTGTTGCCCAGTGAAGGAATTGTGGACTTAAGGGTAGCTGAACATCAGATTGCAAAATCAATCCTTCTAGGAGAGGGGTGGGCAATTAATTTCCCCCAAAATGCCACATGAGAAACTGCGATTGTTGTAAAGGGCTAAACCAATAGGGTTGAGAAGGTGCATAGACATGCATGTACGTACATATGTACATTGGGGAAAAAATCAGCAGTAGCCTTTAAAATAAAAACAATCCATGCAGTCCGGATAGGGCAGCCAAAGGGCCAGGTGTGGCCCAGGAAATTTAAAATGCCCAGGTCTGTTTTATGAGAAATAATCTACATGGAAGCTAGAATCAATAGGAACACTAACTGAGCCTGGAAGAGGCCAGCTGCTAGAAACTCTATAAAATAGTATGAAAACTAAATTTACTGAAGATTTTGTTTCATCTTATTTTAGGCTCCAAGCCTTTGATATTAAATTGCTTATCTGAACATTCTGACTTTTGATCATATTTTTACACTTTAATTTTTCATGTTAACTCTTCTTACAATATCCTACATGGTACTGAGGTTCTCATAAATTGACTTTGGAACTGGTATCTTTCTGGGAATGATGGCCCTCTGGATGTTCTCTCTCTTGCTCCCAGTATTTCTAAGAGACAGAATTTTTTTAAAAAAGAGACTTCATATTACTTCTAAACTAAACAAGCAACCCCAATAGATGTCATTAGGTAGGCCTATTTTACTATTAAATCAAAATTTTAAAATGTTCACTGTATGTGTTGGCCAATAGGCTAAACAAATATGTTTATTAGTAATTATATCTTCATTGAACAGTCTGGATTTCTCCCATAAATTAAATTCATAATAAACATACTGTAATACAGTTGTACTAATTCTACTAGCTGTGCTGTCTTTGAATGCTATCGGAGCTTTTGATGGTGTAATATAGTACAATTTTTAAGTGTTTTTTCTACATAATGTGATTTAGACATAGCTTTATTGTTGGGATCAATCATTTCTATTTACCAACAGAAATAAGAAGCTCTACATATTGTACTCCTTTTCTGTTTAGTTTTGCATAAATCTTGGAAAAAATATTAGGAAGAATAACAATAAACTTGTTTCTAGATAATATGCCTATTTTTCTTCAAAATCTTTTTAAGAATATCAGATTTTAATAAATTTAACATAACATGTGGAACTACTCTAATCTGATAAATTGTCTACTATATTAATCAATGATAGAGTTACAAAAACACCTTCAACATTCCATTACTTCATATTAACCCAGGTGCATTCAGATGTTTAGGAATAATTATTATAAAACATTGGCTTCAGCTAAAGGAACATAATTATGGGCCTCTCTTGCAAAAGATCAAAACATAATTTAAATCATGGCACAGTGCTTTATAGAACAGCAACAATTAAAATATGACTAATCTTTCTAAAATTGTATTCCTGTTTCACATACTTTCCCTTGCCTATTTTTTGGATTACTACATGGCAAACATTTCTCTTTCTTATTAAGAAAGAAATGTTTGCCATGTAGTAATATATACCATTTTATATCAAATATAAAATGTTATTGTGATTATTTTCAATTAAAACCATAACACAATATTATTCACAATATTATTCAGAATTCAAAGGAAACACATTAAATTAGAACTAGATATCCACCTAGTAAGTCAGAACCATCCCTTTCTAACATTTAAAATTAAAATTTAAAATTAATTATATATTATCTGTTATCACAAATGAACATTTAAATCTTGCCTTAGAAGTTTGTGAAAGCTGGAAAGAAATTCAACCTAGGGATCTTTCTTCTTTTCTCCCTTTTTTTGATCACTCATATTTTAAACTGATAAATGTGATTAGTTCAATGAAATGAGAAAATAGAGGACTTCATAGGCTAAAGATTTGGTCATGAATGGGAAAGTTATTTCTACTAAACATGTTGGTCAAAACTTTCAATTTCAAGACAATATTGGAAAATTACCTAGATCTGCAGCATTTGAAATTAAAGGAACCCTTTCAGTAGGTTATTGTACAAAACTCTTAAATTAAAGATTAAGTTTTCTTGAAAGTCTTTTAAAAGCATTAGAAAGAAACTTTTTGCTTTCTCGTTTTCTTACCATAGAGATGACATTGATTGTTCTTAGAGATAACCTGTCTCAGGCCATGAATGGAAGTGGTATACTTATCCTCATCCTTCTATTCCAGGGGTGTCAAACTTGTGATGACACATTGTTGTCACGTGGTGTATTGCAACTTTTTCCCCCTTTGCTAAACCGGGGGTGGGCATGGCCAGTGCATGATGCATCTGGCCCACGGGCTGCGAGTTTGACGCCCTTGTTCTATTCTATCAGTGATGTCTTTGGTCATGGTATGCTTTGGACTGTCTTCCAGGATGAAGGATTGGAAGCGGTCCTTCTGCTCCTTTCTGAAATATGGTCTTAAATGGATACTTAACTTTATATCTCAATCTATCAGTCAGACAAGATAGACCAGATCAAGAAACTGACTCAACTAAACTATACTTCACTGAAATAAGCTACAGTAACAGAATCTTTTCCTACCCTTCCTCTTATACTTCAATGAGTCAGGAAGGCATCAGCTTGAGTTTCTTCCTAATGCTATTTTCCTTTCCAGAACTTAAAGAATGCTTCTGTCCATTTTGTTTATGTCATAGTTTTTAAATATCTGCTTCAAAGTCATCTCACTGGCTCTCTGCAATTAATAGTAGTGAAAATCTTAAAGCTGTTCCCTGAAGGCTATAAGAGACTGTATAGAGTGGGGCACACTGAGATTGTCTCATAAAGGTGATTTCATGGCTATTCCAGGTATTATTCTGGATGAGTTGTCCTGCCCCTATAAGAGTTTATGCATTATTTGGATTCTTTCCTGGACTCACTTTGGAATAGCTTGTTCTCCAAATTCAGGTTAGCTCCTGCCCTTTTATTGTCTTGGAACCCAGGGTATCAGTTCCTGTAATCTGACATACCAGGAACAACAGCCAAGAAAAGTATTAGAACCAGAGAGACCAGAGAGCTTCAAAGGAAAGCTGCTTCTCCTCCCCACCTCTTGTACCCAGACCGTCCAAACCACAAACCTGTATAAAGAAGATTGTTGCATTAATCAGAGTTCTTTTAGTTTCTTAAAGTGAAACCAATGGAAAGGATTCAGTTACTGAGAAATCACAGAATGACAGAATGATGAGATTTCTAGCCTCCGGGAAACATAAAGAGAATTATATGCAAGACAAAATAATTCAATTAACTTAAATCAAGAGAAGGCAGCCTGACACTTACATGAAAATTCTGAAATTCCAGGAAGTCACCTGCCTTTTTCACGCTAACTTTGAATCGAGTGCCATTCAAAGCTTTTCTTTCCCCCATTTTATTCTTATTCATCTTTGCACTAATAATTCTGTTTATGGAGAAAATATAACCTGTCCTGAGGGAAAGTCAACCACCTCTTTTCCTGTACTGGAGAAAATTAAGAAAAAAGACATATGTGGAGACTCTGAAATGGTATAGAGTTTCCTGCCTGAGGGGGTTGAACTAGTAGACCTCCAAGGTTCCTTCCAACTCTACTATTCTATTCTGTTTTGTTCTACTCTACTCTATTCCATTCTATTCTGTTATTCATTATTGGTTTTCCCCAGGGGTGGGATTCTACCAGTTTGCACCTAGAACCAGTTGTTAACATTCTAAGCAGTTCAGAGAACCAGTTGTTAGAAGAAATTACTGGCCTAATCCTGTAAGGAAGGCAGGAAGGAAACATTCTGGTGTTGCTTACAGAAACTGCCTCTCCATTAACCCTTATTACATTCTTGGCAGGACTAGACTTCCTGTCTCAGGAACTTCTCTAGAGTTTATTTCTCCTCCTTTGCTGGTACTTTGCTTGTGTGGAATGACCATTCAAAGTTACAATGGCACTGAAAAAAGTGACTTATGATCATTTTTCACACTTATGACTGTTGCAGCATCCCCACAGTCATGAGAGGCCAGGCAAGGAGATGCGTGCCTTGATGTGAGTGATATTGAGTTGGCCACACCCAGCCAATAACATGACCACCAAGCCATGTCCACCCAGTTACATGACCACCAAGCCACGCCCACCACCTAAGCCACAACCACAGAACCGGTTGCTAAAATTTTTGAATCCTACCCCTGGTTTTCCCTAATGAAAGCAGGGTGCAAGAGCAGTCCCTATTTAATCAAAATACATTGGGGATAAAATAAACTGTCAAAGTGACTCATCAGTTCAACAGAGGGGCCAAACTGCTGCCAATGTCCTAAGTGTCATGGTTGAACAGTTGGTGCCATGTAGTTATATGAGCAATTGCATTATATGTAAAGAATCTCCTTATAATGCTCAGTTTAGCAACTTACTAACACAACTCAGCAAAAGGGTGCTTATAATATATATTTTTATAAAGTTTACAACCGATTAAAAATTCAAATGGATTTGGAATTATGATTTTGAAATAATTAACAGAAATCTTCCTGTAGGAAATGATGATTATTTGATTGTTTTAAAGAGAAAACATGATAATGCGATCTTGACATTACAAGGAACTAGGGGACAATAAATTCATCTCATTAAGAAAGAATGGAGCAAAAATATTTGATGGACATTTTTGAATTTTGGTCTTCAAAATGATTCAATATCTTATGTCAATGAGGTTACAGAAAAAGAACAAGCTACATTGGATAAGTGTAAAATTAATTGGAATGTGGATTTAAATGTGTAAGGCAAAGAAAGGGATATGGAGAAAGTTGTTCTGGATATAGAAATGTAACCAATGGGTGTTTCACTTCTTAAAGGTGATATACAATTATTAAATCAGAAATGTGATTTGGATAATTTTTTTTTAAAGATTCACAAAAGAGATCATTTGAAATCCTGAAAGACTTTATGAGAAGTGAGGACAAATATTTACTTACTTCATCAGTGGTAGGATTCAAATTTTTTTACTACCGGTTCTGTGGGCGTGGCTTGGTAGGCTGACAGAAGAAGGATACTGTAAAATCTCTATTCCCTCCACATTCCAGGGGAAAGTTACTGCAAAATCTCATTCCCTCCCCACCCCGCTAACCTGCTTTCCAGCTCCGTTCTCCTGTGCAGGGCAACAAAAGAAGACCCAGCCAATCAGCTGGGACTCAGGAGGCAGAGAATAGATGGGGTGGGGCCAGTCAGAGGTGGTATTTGCCGGTTCTCCAAACTACTCAAAATTTCTGCTACCAGTTCTCCAGAATTGATCAGAACCTGCTGAATATCATCTCTGTACTGCATGTAAAAAGAGCTCTATTAATGTTTTGAAATGTTTATTTATTAAAAAACACATGAGTAGAAAACAAACTCTGGAACTATATTTGATGGGGTTAAAAATTAAGGTTCTTAAAAATTCAGTCAAGAAATACTGTGAAGAAATACAGTGTTGGCTTATTAGGTCAAGGTTAAAATAGGAAACTAGTTATATCTTTTTTCTCTTATTGGACTTTTGTTGGTAAAGAACAAATGGAAGATGTTGTTTTTTAGCAAGAAGGCGAATTAAAATGGGATAAGATATTAAAATAGCTTCTACTCTCTGAGCTGCAGAGAAAGCTATTTCTTTTTTCTTTTCATTGGTTTTTTTTCTACACTTTTTCCTTTATTTCTCTTTTTGTATTCCTTTATTTTTTGTAGTTTGTATTAATTTTTATTCTTTCTATTCTTAATTCATAATAAAAATTATTTGCAAAAGCCAATCAATATTTAAAACCACCCAATAAATGTAAGATTATGACAATAAGCAATGCCAAACTCAAATAATCAGGTGAGAGAGGAAACTGAAGTAACTACACACCTTATATCCTAGTCTTTTCAATCATGATATAGCCTTGAAATAAATAAACTACTACTTGACAAAAAGCCTGTGATGAAGCTAGACAAAATGTTAAAATGCAGAGTCATCATACTGACAACAAGGTTATTATATGTGACAATCCTCAACTTACAATAGTAATTGGGACCATAATTTCTATAAAATAAATGATGCAGTTATAACACGCGACTGCATTACTTAATGATGGCAATCCCTGCAGTCCCACTTGCCATCATTAATCGAATCCCACAGTCATTTGGCAAGACAACTTCCTGATGGTTTCTCACAACCAAAGTCATGGGGAAGCTGGCAACAAGTTGCAAGTCCCAGCCCTGCAGGCAGGTAAGAGACTCTGGGTGGCGAACAGTTCTAAAACAATTAAAACTATTCAAGATAGATATGTTGGAAATGAATCCAAATGACAAAAACTTGGATTGGTTAAAAGATTTAATTTTGTTAAGCTGTTTGCAAAGAATGGGGAATCTCAGCTGACTTCAACATGAAGTTTGAGCCAAGAACCACACTTAAGATTTCCATACATTACATTTTATAGTTCTTCTATCCCGATGACCCCACCCCACCCCTCCTATATCGACCCAGTGACCGAGTACAGCTAATCCAAGACGACTTATGGAGACCACATCATCTCCTTTGATACCTCCCAATGACCTCCCATCACATCTTATCTTACTTGGCATTAAAGAATGTCCCTTCAGCAGGGCCCCCTTTTCTAACCATCTGAGAACAAAGAAATATTTATTCCTAACACCACACTTGTTACATATTAATGTTCATTCAGCACTTCTTCGTATATCCATTTCTAACATCTATGCAAAGTAAAAGTCTGGCAAACTTAAGCTGATGTTTTGAAAAACAAAATCTAACTTCAATTGATTAAAAAAAGTTAGAGCAATGGTTTATCTCTTCTCCTATTATCCTCCTAATTGGTTTTTTGTTATGTCAAATGTGTATGTGAATTACCGATTCCTGGAATAAATAAGAGTGGCATTACTTGATACAGGAGGATGTAATAGATTGCAGGTACATGTTTAACAATGAGTAAATGTATTAGAAAATATATTTACAGATTACATCAAGTTAGCAAATGTCTATAGAGCAACTGTCTTCTTAATACTTTAATATACTATTCTAGTCACCTACATTTTATTTTTGAATTTTCTTATTTCTAACAGATATAGGAGCAGTTTGCCTCCTTGAGGCTCTTCCCATTCATAGATAGAGACCGAACAGCATGCACATACATCTCACATACATAAATGATCCCACTCCTACCAGATGCATCACCAGCAACCTCCAGCTGCTAAATCATGCTCTGTTATATCAAGATTTGATGGATAGACCATAAAGCCTGGGCTCAAAAAATGGTAAACCAATAATTTTGTTTAATTATGACGATGTTAGATAAGCCATAAAGTTTGAGCTTAACATTAAAACACGAACGGTGATAAAGAAAGTTCCATGGCTGGGTTTACACAACATGTTAAACCAAAACCAGACAAATTGTTCTGTGGCCTAGCTTCATGCAGGAACCTGAACTGTAGATCTTCAAGCTGTTTGTGGTTATGCTTCCGCAAACCACATTTTGACGTACATGACTGCATCTACGCCAATGTCTTTATTCTACTGAATTCAGATCTACGTCTGAAACTGGGCAACCCTCTACTGTGAGAATTTCAATTTAGTTTTCTTGTTCTTAATTTTGCAATTCTGATTTTTTTTTTACATGCGATACAGCTGTCTCCCCGAGGATCAGTCTTCCAGAAGTACTCTAAGTCAGTAATTGCTGCCTTGGATTCTTGCCAATGGTATTTTTATTTAACAAGAACCCAGTTCTGCCTGCTTTAATTTTGGCTATCGCTCAAAATTATTGCTACCGCAGATTCCTTCTATCACCCCCAAAAGCCAACGTTCATTTGCTTTCAATGTTGCGCAGAGAATAAAAGCAGAATGGACCTGTATTGGGTCGGTGCCCTACTCTGGCAGTAGCTTTGTCTCCCTAAACTTGGACTTTGTTCATTTATGTTATTATAAAATGAATTCCTAGCATTTTCATCCCCACCTTCTCGGACAAATATTGTTTTCCAAATGACTCACATTGACAAGAAACACAGAGATGAGAGACAGGCCCTGCCCTGGGGCTTACAAATGAAACAGGCAAAACTTACAAGGAGGAGAGCAGGAGGGGAGGCAAATCAATTTGACAGTGCCAGAAAACAAAATGAAGAGTTGTAAACAAGCTTTTATACAAAACTGGGGACAGGCTGATCTTTTTCTTGCTCTGTCTTGTTTGAAGCTAAGAAGCTATGCTCACCCTTTTTTTTTTCCCCTCTTTGTTCAGGGCCACCTGTATTCCTTCCTCTCTGTGTCTCGTTTTTGCAAATTTGTTGTCAAGTTTGTTTTTTAATCCTTTTCTCTTTTTTGAGAGAATGTGAATCCACTTCATTTTCTTGACCTGCAGAATTCTTTTAAAAGTCGGGTTTAAATTCTGTATGGGTTTTGGGAAACGAGTTGATACAGATACGCTTTCCAGGCCCAATTTTTCACACTTGTAGCTGTGTTTAAAGTTTTACCCAAAATATGTGGTGGTGGTAGTGAGGTTGCAAGAACTTGGCCTAATAGGATGCATTTGGTACATTTGATACATTATTGTTATGGATATTTTTATTTTTTTACTGTTACTCATGCAGTAATGTACTGAAGTGGTTTACCTTGAAAATAAAATTGCTTAAAATTCAATAATGAAATGGCATAAATTAAAACAATACTGAAACATATTTCACTGAAACATTTTTTGATGAATGTTTTTTCTTTCTTTCTCACGGTGAGAAAGAAAGAAAAAACATTCATCAAAAATCATATCCACAAAGGAAAGGGCTGGTTATAGGGGGGAAAAGTCTTCAAAGAGTGCCCCAAAATAGTAACAGTGAATGATTTCCAAAGGGTGAGAGCAAAATGCAGGCACCACCACAAAATGGGCTACTGTGAATAACAACTAGATGACATTCTGTCAATCTTGGCAGGTGTGGGAGGACTTTCTCTAAGGCTACAAATCTGATTAATTAATAAATATTGATCAACCAGGATTGTAATTGTGAAGGCAGTTGGTCAAATTTTTTGGTGGACTTCCAGAAGCAGAACTTTCTAATGAAATATATGCACATTTACACAATTTTTCCCTTGGCATAATAGGCAGATCATCATCATCATCATCATCATCATCATCATCATCATCATCATCATTTTAGTCTATCCAATGTAGGAGGAAGGCCTCTTCCGCATGTGTACAACCAATACAGTCCGAGCTTTCTTTTGCCAGTTAGATCTGCAATACTTGCTGATATAATTGATCCATCTTGTTTAGGTCTCTTTGTGGATGCTTTTTATCAGTGGGATCAATTCTATGACTGCCTTGATCCTAATATTGCAAAATTCCAAATCTTGGTCATTTTGAATAGTAACTTTCAGTTCATGGATGTTCATTGGATGAAAAATGCAAAACCAAGTCAATTTGCATTCCTGAGAACTAAACATGTTTCTCTCCCCATCACTAGTCAGTACAGCACAGTGGTGGGATTCAAAAATTTTTATTACTGGTTCTGTGGGCATGGCTTGGTAGGCATGGCATGGCTTGGTGGGTATGGCAGGAGAAGATTACTGCAAAATCCCATTCCCTCCCCACCCCACTAACCTGCTTTCCAGCTCTGTATTCCTGTGCAGGGCAACAAAAGAAGACCCAGTCGATCAGCTGGGATTTGGGAGGCAGGGAATAGATGGGGGCAGGGCCAGTCAGAGGTGGTATCAGAGGTGGTATTCAACCGGTTCGCACCTACTCGGGTGAACCGGTAATGGTTATTTGGCATGGGTCACCAAATCGGTGGAGACCCCAGGCTGGTCACGCCCCCAACCCAATCGCCTGTCACTCACTTGCGATCGCTCTCCTAGCTTTCTGTTCCCCATGTCCTCTTTCTCCCTGGGAGAAAGGAAGAAAGGTCTGGATGCTGCAAGTTTCACTTTCTCCGTGTGAGTAAAGTGCCTGGAGTGAGAAGGAGTGTGGTCTGACAGAGGGGGTGGGGGAATCCACTCCAGCCTTGAAGAAATTTAAAGGAGCTGCTTCCAAAATGCTTGTCTGTTAAGTGCTGTGCGTGTGTATGAGAGAGGGAGAGAGAGAGAGAGAGAGAGGGAGGGAGGGAGGGAGGGAGGGAAGAAGGAAGGAAAGAAAGAAAGAAAGAAAGAAAGAAAGAAAGAAAGAAAGAAAGAAAGAAAGAAAGAAAGAAAGAAAGAAAGAGGAAGGGAGAGAAAAAAAGAAAAAATAGGAAGAGAGAGAGAGAGAGCTAAAACTCTGTGCTATTATTTTTAATTGTTCCACTATTTATCATGTGTTAATATTTTACACTGTCCCTACACCTAGAGTGATTTTTCTGCCTTTCTTTTGCCCAGGGCTACCACATATTTTTCAGAGTTTACATGCATTCAATATCAATAGTCCAGAGCATAAAATACACATGTGTTTAAGAAGAGTTGAAAGGGACCTTGGAGGTCTTCTAGTCCAATCCCCAGCTCAGGCAAGAAAACTGAGGATGCCAGACTCCGAATAGAAATCCTGGGAAAGGTGTCAGAAGAATACTTAGAAGGGACCTTGGGGTGAATCCTATACTATTTCAGAGAAATGGCTATCCAGTCTTTTCTTAAAAATTTCCAGTGAGCACCCAGAACTTCAGTTCCACTGGTTAATTGTTCTCACTGTCAGGAAGTCTCTCCTTAGTATTAGGTTGCTTCTCTCTGTTCAGTTTCCACCCATTGCTTCTTGTTTGCATTCTGCTTCTTTGGAAAATACATTGTCCCCCTTTCTTTGTGGCAGTCCCTTAAAAGCCTGTTGCCTATCACACTCTTGAGTAAAGCATGTGAGCCATTTCCTCCTTTCAGTGGTCCGTGAAAGTACATCTATAGTATGCAGATAATAAAGTCAAAAAAGGTGAACAACATTTTTACAGAACTATAGATAAGTTGAGGCTGGGTGACAAGAAATGGCTGGGAAGGGAGGTGCCAGGTGAGGCACCCCTTAATGTGAGTGACATTGAGTTGGCCACACCCACCCAGTCACATGACCACCAAGCCATACCTACCCAGTCACATGACCACTAAGCCACGGCCACCCAGTCACATGACCACTAAGCCACACTCACCCAGCCACATGATCACCAAGCCATGCCCACCAAATAAGCCATGCCCACAGAACTGGTAGTAAAAAAATTTGAATTCCATCACTGGGTGGTATTTGCCAGTTCTCCAAACTACTCAAAATTTCCGCTACTCCAGAACTGGTCAGAAGCTGCTGAATACCACCTCTGTTACAGCAGGCAAGATTCATCTTTTCCTCACCTTGACTTTGCCTCCAAGTGATACAGATTATAGGTTTTTCTTTTCTTCTTTCTTGACTTCTCTCTCTGGATGGCTCGTATCCATCCTCCCACTATATTGGCAATGACTGAATACTGCAGTAGCAAAGGGTAGCTGACACACTCCTTCTCACAATAAAGAAGGTAAGATAAGCTATTTTGTAGGGGCCAAAAATTATCCTGCATGAAACCTCTACTTCTTTCTCATGTTCTTTGGCCCCTTTGATTGAAGACTGTGAAGACTGAGCTAACTCAGTGATTCTTAACCTGGGCGATATTGCCCCCAGGGGGCGATTTCATTTTTCAGGGGGGCAATGGAACGAAAAGGGGCAACGCAGAGATGAAGGAATGGAAGGTGGCAATATGGGGGCGATGGAGCAAGAAGTTTTGGGGACACTTTTGAGACTTTTTTCGTACACCGAACCACTGTATATCTGTCGTACAAAAACATCAGATCGCTCGCTATCAGTGGATTGAACTGTGTTTTAAAATGTTCCTCCAGCTAGCTGCAGTACAGAACGCCGTACATATGTGAATATGCATCGCTCATCTTCATGCGCGTTGTGCAGCAGCCTCTACCCATTAAATTTGTCACTCTGATTTTTGTTGCTTTCCTTCTGTAAAAATTTTCTTTGTGTCTTTTTAATCCTTTTTACAGTGTGCATGAATATATATTTTCCTCGAATCTTAATTTGGTTTCAGAGTTTTCATCTTGAAATTCTTAGTTCCTGCATTGCGGTTTGTTCTTATGCCCTTTTTATATTTCTTTTTGCATCTTAAAATTCACTAGTAATTAAATCATTAAACGTTACTGTTTTTTTTTTTCAGGCATTTCATTTTCTTACAATCGAATTTTATTTTCAGTGGTCATTGCATTTAAGTGTCTTGAATAAATAATAATGAAATACATGTATCACGAAGTTTGGGAGTAAAGTGATGGGTGGCATCAGAATTTTTCACACAGTTGAGATATGGGGAAAAGAGTGGAAATAAATTATTTGCATCGATACGTCCTGATGACAATTTTAAAGAAAACAAAAAACGTGTTTGCATAAATTGAAGAATTATTTCCCTGTGTTGTGATTGAGAGGTTATGTTGGGGGAGGGGGGCAATGATAATTTCCTCAATGGCTTAAGGGGGCGATTCTTTCAAAAAGGTTAAGAACCACTGAGCTAACTAATCCCATTCCCCATCATTTAGAAGGTCAAGGGGGTGGTTATGATTTGGTCACCCAGTGGAAGATGACAAATAGGCACAAACAGCAATCTCTTCCTCCCACTGAGGCACTAATCCTTGCCTCCTTGCAAAAATATCCAGAGAGCATCAACACAAGAGAGAAAAAGAGTAAACTCTACCACTTTCCTTTCATCTCTTTTTGTTTGTCAAATTCCATTTATATTTTGATTTATCTTCTGCAGCTCAAGTACTGTAGATAGGCTCCCTTCTCTGATGTTATCTTTGCAAGAACAACCCTTAGAGGCAGTCATAATAATGTTTGTAGTAATGTTTATTTAATATATGCTTCTCTCTACATAATTATAGGTAAATGAAAAAGTAGTATAATATAAATCAGAATAAGCAATTAAACAATATAATAATCAGTATATTTCCTAATACAGGATCTTGTTTGATTTACTAAGTCCAGAATAATATAAATCTGTAGCAACTAATGACAAAGAAAATAGGATGGACAAAAATAAAGTAACCAATCCCAAATCACCCAATGTCAGCCCTACAAGATGGATCAGGCTAAGAAATAAATGCTGTATATTGGATTATATCAGAATCTTGAACATGCTCTCCCCATTACATTAGTATTGTGTGAACGGGGGGGAAGAGCTTGTCTGAGACATTTTCTCAAGTCATTTTAGTTTTGGCCCCAGCTTATCTCATTGTGATCAATTTGTTCTTCAAGGCTGTTCTCTATATCTTTGACAACCAATGAACAACAGACTACATGGAGACTTGAATTTGGATCTCTACGATTCTATTCCAACACACTAACCACTATACCCTAATGGCTCTTTCTTTGATTGGGATCTGTAAAGATTAAGCTAGTTAATCCATGCTTCCTGGATCTTCCCCTGAAAGTGGCAGAATTGAAAAAACAAGTTTCTGATCCAAGAACCCAGATTTTCTGATGGATGCATTTTCTTCTCCAATTTCTGTGCAGGATAGGAGAAAAGATGAAAGCTTGTTCTGTCCTGGTTTACCACTTCTTCTTACCAAGGAGTTGTTTCTCTTTCCAAATAAATATGGAATGTTTTAGCAACCAAGCCCCCTTACATGTTTGCACCTTCAGAACATTTATAATTAAGTCTTCCTTTCTGAAAAAGCATGAGGAGAATTCACTGGGGTGGACATATTAATATGCTAATTCAAAGGCTTTGTACATTTTTATTTATTTTTAAAAATCCCTATTAATTCTCCCCTTTTTTCCATTCACTAAGGAAAACAATAGTTGTGGTATAAGAGAAAAGGATAGAAAAAAATCAATGGAAAACATCAGATCAATTGTGAGGGGATGAGCTATTATTCCTCAAGCATGAAACTCCTGTGTGGGATTTGATGTTTGTTGGAATGTGCTCATTCTGTAATAAAGAAACTTCACAATGCTAGGTCGTATTAATAACAAATGACATATAGAAGTTCTTCCTGCCCACGTTTGCCCAATTTTAAGCATTGAAGAAATTAAGGTTGGCTTGCCCTGGCAGGGATGCTGTAAGCAGATAGTGCGGCATTTGGAATGTATCATCTCTATTCTTTTGCTTGCCTCACAGAGGAAAGAAGGATGGGAAGCTGTCCTTGCTCTAAGGAACTGGATGGGTGGAGAAGCTTTGCAGCTGGAAGATTGACAGATGGGAAGTCCGGAGCACAAGAACTTGATATCATTTTTAAAAAAATGGCATAGGTGAAATTGAATGACGTGATGGACTAAATGGACCTGAGAAGTTTCTGACAGATTGCTAGCTGAGTTTGGGGTTGGGAGGGAGAAGGGGAAAGGAAAGAAGAGACAAATCTGGCCAATGATGACTGATGAGCTGTAGTCAAGTATTGGTCTAGCAAATGTTTTATATGCTCTAGTTAGTAGTGTGATATTACCAGAGAAAAAGCTACGTAGGATTAAGTTAACAACACTTAATGTCTTTTTGGCTATGTAGCTACAGTGGGCTCTAGCACTTACATCATTAGAGATGAGTACTCCAAGGTCCTTGACAGAGTTTGGACCTAGTTGATGATCCAAACTCTGTCAAGGAACTTGGAGTGCTCGTCTCTAATGATCTAAGTGCTAGAGCCCACTGTAACCACATAGTCAAGAAAGCATTAAGAGTTGTTAACCTAATCCTACATAGCTTTTTCTCTGATAATATCACACTACTAACTAGAGCATACAAAACATTTGCTAGACCAATACTTGAATACAGCTCATCAGTCTGGAACCTGCATTATGTATCTGATATTAACACAGTTGAGAAAGTTCAAAAATATTTCACAAGAAGAGTTCTCCTCTACTCGTTGCAGAATACCTTATGCCACCAGACTCGAAATTTTAGACCTAGAAAACCTAGAACTACGCCGCCTTTGGTCCGATCTAAGTATAGTACATAGAATTATATATTGCAATGTCCTACCTGTCAATGAATACTTCAGCTTCAACCATAACAACACAACAGCACACAATAGATACAAACTCAAGGTTAACCGCACCAACTTGATTGCAGGAAATACGACTTCAGCAACAGAGTGGTTAATGTCTGGAATACTCTACCTGACTCTGTGGTTTCTTCCCCAAACCCCAAAAACTTTAACCATAGACTGTCTACTATTGACCTCACCCCTTTCCTAAGAAGTCTGTAGGGGGTGTGCATAAGCGCACCAACGTTCCTACCATTCCTGTCCTATTGTTTCTTTTTATTTTTCTTATATATATCTTATATATAATTCTTATATGTATTTAATGTATTCATAACTATTTTATACTTATACCTGTTATCTTATGATCGCTTGACAAAATAAATAAAAATAAAAAAAATAAATGTCAGGCTCTTCACTCACAGAAATCAGTATATGATGTTTCTTGTAAGCACTCCCCTTTGTTAAACACTGCCAGGTAAAAACTCCTGGAGACTGTATGGTAAAACATACAGGTAAAAACTCCTGGAGACTACAGAGTCACATATTCCATTTTCTTGCAGGCAATAAAGAAGCATCTTCTCAGTCTAACCCATGCTCCTGAGATTTTCTGGTAGTCTCAAATATTAAGAAGGCCCCATTTGGACCTGGAGGGAAAAGTGAAAATCTCCCCATACCGGCTAGTTTCAACACTAGCAAACAAAAGTTCCCTACAAGCACATTCTTGTAGCAAAAATGAATCTCTGCTTATTAGCTTCAAGTTCTCCACCTCTTTTTCAGCCACCTGAAAGAAGTATAGACCTGCCTGCCTACATTATCTGCAAAAACAGTTCGTGTGGGTGGAAGAATAAATAATGGTTATTCAACCATCTTGGCTTTCTCTGGCTATCTCAGATTCTGGATCCCTAGCCCTCCGTCTTATCCTTGGTTAATGAAAAATGGCCGCCATTCCACACAGTAGTTTTCCCAAGAGATTTTCTAAAGGAGTAGGATCCAAATGGAAGTTGGTCTGTGGGGAGTCAGGCTCCAGGGAGAAAAGAAATAACATGGTTTTTAGGAGAGTAATGCTGCCACCTTGTGGCATCTTTTGCAAGCTTGAAAAAACTGTGGGAGAAAATCAAAGAATCCTTCCAATAGAATGAACTGTCAAAGATGCTGAACTTTGCATTTGGATCACATTAAGATGTATAAACGTTCAAATTCGAACCTTTGTCATATATATCCTGTTGCAACAGTTTAAAATGGAAATATTTGAAATGCTTTCTATACTGAATAATTTCATGTTACTGGGCACATATATCGCCATCGTTTGGCAGCCTCTGTAGCAGGCTATACTTGCTGATTTGGAAAAGCTCTACAAAACAACTTCCTTTTAGATTAATGAAGGAGCTAAAAGCCAGGGTATCTGCAAGGCATTGAAGCGATAATTATTTAGTGAAAGACAGAACACTCACATCCTTGCATTGACTTTTTCTGGTCTTAATTCAATGGAACAATCCATTATTTACCCCTGAAAGCATCATTTTGGAAATTTCCTTTCCTTTGCAGAGGGAAATACCACAACCAATGTATTACCCATGAAACTGCATAAGAAAAGAATGGGGAATGCATTACAAAGCACCAGTCGGGAACCAACACTACCAAAAAAGCCAATCAGAATTGGGCACAGGGAAAGAACCCCCCAAAAAATAATCCTAACTTGCAATAACAGAGGGATTCAATCAAGATCACGTGAAGTACTAATACTACTTTATAAAGTCTTAGTAAGATCACACCTAGAATACTGCATCCAGTTTTGATCACCACACTATAAAAACATGCTGAGACTCTAGAAAGAGTGCAGAGATGTGTAACAAAGATGATTAGGGGCCTGGAAGCTAAAACATAATGAAGAATGGTTGCAGGAACTGGGTATTGCTAATCTAGTGAAGAGAAGGACCAGAGGAGACATGATAGCAGTGTTCCAATATTTATGGGACTGCCACAGAGAAAAGGGGGTCAACCTATTTTCCAAAGCAACTGAAGGCCAGATAAGGAATAATGGATGGAAACTGATCAAGGAGAGATTTAACCTAGAAATAAGGAGAAACTTTCTGACAGAAAGAACAATCAGCCAATGGAACAGCTTGCCTTCAGAAGTTGTAGGAACTTCATCACTGGAAGTTTTCAAGAAGAGACTGGGCTGCCATCTGTCAGAAATGATATAGTGTCTTCTGCTTCGGTGGGGGGGTTGGACTAGATGACCTACAAGGTCCCTTCCAACTTTGTTATTCTGAACCAATCAGGGACCAGTCTTCACCAATCTGCATCAATCAGAAACCAGTTATAAGAGCACTCGGGATACTTGGTTATCAAGACAAGAGCCTGGTCAGTCCCTGCTCAATTTCCTTTGGTCTGCATAGCAGATCACTTTGCCTCTAAAAATGCCAGCCACAGTTGCTGGTGAAATATCAGGAAATTTGTTATTTAGACCATGGTCACTAAATCCTCAAGCCTAACTCTGCCAAACATAGGTCAATCAGCAAGATGCATGCACTCCCACAGACTTTTGCCAGTTCAGAAGCCTTATGATACTACAGTACTTGATTCTCAAATCCTTCCATTCTTCTCTGTGTTTTAATTTCATGTGTTGCTACATAAGAACTGTTACATATATAGTTGTGTGTATCTAAATATATATTTATATTTAGTTGTATATTTGTGTATCCAGAAACATTTGTGAATGATGGACAAGAAGAGTCTCTCAATCAACATATAATATGTATTTCCAATGGATACCTGTAAAAATGAGCCCACTTACGTGTAGGTTTGTGCTTCTATTCTTCTAGTCCAATAATGGTGAACCTATGGCACGCATGCCACAAGTAGCACGCAGAGTCATTTGGTGTGGCGCGTGAGCTGCAGGCAAACGTACCTCACTGCGCATGCGCGTGCCTCACAGCTGATTTTTCAGGTAGTTTGAGGCCTTTTTCGGCCTCCTAGAGGCTTGGAAAAAGCCTCTGCAAGTCTTTTCAGGATGAATAATAGGCCTGTTTTATCACTTCCTGTAATACCAGAAGTGACAAACTATCATTCATCCTGAAAAGCCTTGCAGAGGTTTTTTCCAAGCCTCTAGGAGGCCGAAAAAGGCTTCAAACCACCCAAAAAATCAGCTGTGAGGCACATTGCAGGTAAGGGGATGGAGGGGGATTGCGCGTACATGCATAGTGGGGGGGGGGCGCATTGTATTCTGGGTGCTGGTGCATACGCAATTTTTGGCACAGGAGCTCAAAAAGGTTAGCCACCACTTTTCTAGCTTGTCATCTCAGCAGATGAAAGGCATCCCATTTCTCATCCCAAGCAACTCAAAAGCTTTCCAAAAGAACAAAAGAGCCAGCTTCAATTGTTTCCATCTAATGCATTGCTAAAATCTTTGCCCTGGCAGAACAATTTTAAATAAAACAAATGAGATGATAAAAGCACCGTTTGCCTATATGATATACATCTGGACTAAAATAATGGCAGCCTGGAAATGCCGCATTCATGCTGTTGATTTTGCAATCTGTCGTGGTGTTCTTCATTGTCTTCTTTAGGATCTCTCAAAATAAAAATCATATAATAGGAATCTCACGTTGTATTTTTTTTCCTTTTAAGAACTACATTAAATTTTAAACCATGTTTCTACTTTGTAAATTCTTTTCTAGTTTAATTTGCATATAGAACATTGTGGCTTTTTAACAATTAGAGATTATTGCTTGCATAACACTTACGCTGAAAGTGGCAAGTAATCTCATAGGATTCCCAACTTGTCAAAACTCATGTTAATAGAAATCTTTAAAATAGGAGCCAAAGTTCTTTTTCACATCCCACTGCTCTCCAGATGCACTAAACTATGTCTTTTAGCATCCTCGTTCTTTCTGGGGGATCACTAACACACAGCATATGCTAATACACATCATTCTGTAACTCTGAAAAGCAGTATATAGACGCCTAACTATCCAACCATCCATCCATCAGTAAAGTTTTATTATTATTCTATCCCTTTGGCAACTAAGCATTTATTAACAATACCCTAAGGGGGGGGAATGGATACCAAAAAAAAAAAGAGAAGGAGAAAAGCAGCATTAAAACCAAGGTGACTAGAAGAATACTAGCTACTCTAGAATAGATTTATCATATATTTTTTTCCCTCTGTACTATTGTCTTTTACCAGTGTGCATGACAAATAGCTAAGAGTCAGTTCTGCTTAGAGTACCTGTCGCGTTGTCGCGGTTTGCTCGTTGTCCTTAGGTTCTCTGATCAGCCCGTAGAGCCCCCGCAGGGGTGAAATTTAGAGGGACCCTCGCGAGGGTGAGTACTTAAGTACTAGAATCAATAATTGACACAGACACCATAGTTTCTCAAGGTGAGAGAGCACGTTGTGCCCGGGGTAGATGAAGAAATCCCCCGATTGCAACGCACCACCCTCTTTTATTTTGCAGTTTTCTCAGGGTGGGGGGAGCGAGACATATGTAAAGAGGAGCAAGGAAGTATAATTCTAATGGCGCCATGGCAGGATGCGACCACTGTTGTGTGCTAAGATAGAGTGATTATCTATTAACAAGATATTTTGTAGTCAGCTAGTTTCTGTAACTATTTGCCTACGTGTCGTGCCAAGATGAGCTTACCATGCAATTCCTAACTTGAGAAGGTCATTCTTAGGGCCTTAGGTCAAGAGGACTCTCGAGGTTTACTACAAGTCCTCTTTTCTTTGTTTTTAAGGTGCCGCGATATCCGATTCAAAATATAAGCCTTTCTCCTTTGGAGTATCATAGTGCTTGGATAAGGACATACCTTCCGGGACATCCCGATCCGATTGCACAACCTCGTTCAAGGGCAGGTTATCAGAGTCATCATCGGAACATAAGTGCAAAAGCGGAGCTTTGCACTCCTCAGTTGGAATTGCCATATATACATGATTTTGCATTAAGAGATTAAGTTGCGCAGCAGCTTTAGCTTCGGCAATAGCATTTAAACTACGTTTGATCATTGAAATAAAGATAGGTAATAAACAGGGTAGCAGAAAACATCCTATAGCAATTATAGCCACCAAAATAAAAATAGCCTTTAAACCGGGAAACTTGGGGAGAAACTCGTCAAACATTCCCCCTATGTCCACTCCCTTCCATGTTTGCACAGGTACATGTGCCAGTTTTATCATTTTTATGGCAGCCTCATCTACAGCCTTCATGCTGTTATCAATTTCAATACAACAATCGGTAAGGTTAAACTTTCCACATACCCCCCCTTCTTTTGCTAACAGGTAATCTAGTGCCAGACGATTTTGCATTATGTAAGTACGAGATTTTACTGACTCTCTCGCAAGGGATCGCATGGTGGCCAATGTTTCATCAGTGATTAGCTCTACTACCGCTTGAAGACGGATGATGCGGTTAAGCATGTAGATGGGTGTTCTGTATCCCCACATGCCGTCCTCTGCCCAGGTTGCCGGGTCATAATAATGAATTATGCGTTCTGGGGGCCACTCATCATCTTTCCAATTTACTTTATGAATTTGTGAGGTGTCTCTCGTCTCGCGTGTGGCCTCCCCGGCTTCCTCGTATACCGGGTGACCTAGGACCTGTCTTTGCGACAAAGGGAGCAGAAAAAAACCTGGACGTATGGTCCCTAGTACACAAGATCCTTGCCAGGCGGCTGGGAGGATGGAGAAGGCATTGGCGCCACATATCCAGTAAAGCCCTGTTGGTGCTGGCCAGGTGGCGTAATCATTCTCGGGTTGCCGTAGGTAAGAAAGGTAAGAAGTGAGGTTATGGGTGGGCCTAGGAAGGTTATTGGGAGAGTCCCACGAATCGTTGGTGAAAGTACCTAAACATAAAAGAGAGCCTGCTACAAATGTACGTGCGGAGGTATTAACTCTTTGATAGCATTGTCTGCCTACCAAATTAGTGGTCAGGGTCCAGTTTTCAGGAATTGTGTTCAGGGTATCAAAATTGGACCAATTAGTTATGACATGGGTGATGTTAATTTCCTGGGCCTGCCACGGCCATTGTTCCCCCATCGTAGTTCCCCCACACACAAAGCAATTTTTAACTTGCAATGATTTAGCAATAGTCTCTGCAAGGTGTACAAAGGTGTTGCGCACCTCATGTGGTACGGTCAGGTGAGTCAATTTTGCCAATTCCGAATAAACAGAATGAAATAAGGAGTGTCTGGTTGAGTCGATGGAAATTTTGCTTACTATTATTTTGATGGCTACTGAAGGGTTGGTTCCTGTCCCATCAATACCCAAGCCATAGTCATTGTCAGTACCTTTCCATGTTTGGAAGGAAAGCCAATTTTCCGGTACTGGAAACGTGAGATTGATGGGATTGCACTGATGTTGCATACAGTTGGAATCGGGAACTCTAAGACGGGTGATATAGAGTTTTTTAAGGTTATCCCTCTTGGGTATGGTGTCAGGTCGCACTGTGAGCCCTCTGGATTGAAAGTCCACACATTTCCATTCATTGCAGTAGGTGCCTTTGCCACAGGGGTCATGTTGATTTGAAGTTCTGGCACAGATGTACTTTTCGTTGCTGGAATATGTCCGTCGCCAGACAAGTGAGCCACATTCGTTTGTGCCATAGTCCATGGCTTCGCAGGCATCAAAAGTGACCGATTGGGATACCTTCGGATTATAAAAGTCATGATTGACCAGAGTCTTTTTCGATGAGCCGGCTCCGACAGTGATGAGGATGTTGTAGCGATGAGTGGGGCCTGTGGGGTCATAACAGGTTTGTTTGTTGTTATCTTCACAAATACTATACGTCGTGCTATTCCACACACAGGTGTGCGTGGATGGTTTGGTGCAAATAAAATGAGTGTGATATATTAATGTAGTTCTGATGGTCAGCCCCTGTTGAGTTTTTTGCAAGCAGGGGGTGCAATGTTTGGCATCTTGGGAGGTGAGTGCACTTCGTGTCCTCCGTTGGGGGGGGATAAACTTTTGTTGTAGGGATAATGTCAGCCGAGAAGAAGTGGGAAAGCCTCGTACCATTTTTGTAATTTCACATTGGTATAGACCAAAGTCTGAGAGGGTCAGATCTGTTACTGAAAGATGAGTTGCTCTAAAATGATAATTGATGGTATATTTGGGTGAGTCTTGTAGATGTATGGTATTGTTGAAAAACCAGCGCCAGATGATTCCCTTTTTCTTGATTGGAGACCTCTGGTAACAGGAGAGGGCCTGAGAGCGAAGATGTAGTGTTCCCTCATTGTTGTAACGGTGCGTGTGAATCAAGGAGTTGAATTTAGGATGTGGAGAGGACTCGAGAAGCTGTCTACGAATTCGTTGTCCATGGAGCGGTGACCAGGAACCAGGATAGCGGTCAGGGAGATGGGAGCCAGGTGTATCCCATAGGCAGCTGGTGGTATCACAGGGAGGTTGGCAGCAGGAGAAGTGGCGCACCAGGGTATGGGAAAAAGATTGAGGAGAAGATTGAGACAAAAGGAGCCAAGAAAGAAACATAGAGGGTAGTGGGGGGCGAGTTACAGAGAAAATGGAAAAGAGATAAACTGTATGATTGAAGGATTGACGGGAAGCAAGAAAGCCTAAGCAGGAATAAGGTCCCACCGTATTCGCGGTGACATAGACATGTAGGTAGACCCGACAGGGTTGGTAGCCATACAGAAGAGAAACGTGAGGTGAGGGACGCAAGGCACGGCCTTGATGTTGAAAGGCATAATTACAGGCGGAAAGAGAGATGTCTTTAAAGGTAAAGGTAACGCGTGTGAACGGAGGGGCGAAGATAACAGCAGGATCAGCCCGAAACTGAGAAAAGACAGGAGATATCAGAATCAGAAGGGCTAGGAGAGGAACACTTGTCCTTAGTCTCCCCATGATAAGGTCGAACACAGCGCGCAGGCACCCAAAGAACACGATCAGGAAGTTGAACAGCAGCGTATCCTTTGCCCCAAGTGATCAGTTGCACAGGTCCCTTCCACTTCGGATCTGGAAGTTGCCTGAAATAAACAAGAGGTCTGGAGGTAGGGACAGGAGGTGTGGTAAAGTGACGAGAAGCAGCCGTAGAAGAAGGAGAGCCAGTAAGATTCAGAAAGTTCAAGGTATATAAACATACATTTAACACATTCTGTAACGCTGGGAGGTTCGGGGGGCGTACGCCTTTTTTCCCCATGTATCGATCAAGGGCCGTTTTGAGTGTTAAATTTGCTCTTTCCACAATAGCTTGGCCTTGGCTATTAAATGGAATTCCAAATTTGTGTACAATGGACCAATGATGACAGAACTCCGAGAAAGAGGAGCTCGTGTATGCAGGACCATTGTCTGTTTTTAAAATTTTTGGACATCCCAGTGTTACAAAGGTCCGAATGCAATGATTGATAGTGTTTTTAGTAGTCTCCCCCCTTTGCAGTGTGGCCATGATGAACCCAGAGTAAGTGTCTACAGACACGTGAATATACTTCCAGGGCGCAAAGGATGGATACTGAGTAACGTCCATTTGCCATGTGTCACAGGCCTCGGTGCCTCTAGGATTTACTCCTTCTGGGACACTTTGTGCCTGCAGACTACATGTAGGACATTGTTGAACAATTGCCGCGGCTTCTTGATGAGTAATTCCAAATTGTCTCACCAGAGCCTTTCTATTTTGATGAAAATAAGCATGACTTTCTCCTGCTGTTAAGGTTTTATTCTGCAGGATTGGTAACAAATGCAACTTGCAGGCCTCATCTGCCATGTGATTGCCTTCTGAAAGAAATCCGGGCAGATGCTGATGGCTTCTGATGTGGGCCACAAACAGAGATTCTTTCCTTTCCTTCAATAGGTCTTGTAACTGTAAAAAAAGCGTCATTAAAGGAGAAGGGGTTGCAGGAGAAATGTAGGCATCAAATATATTCAAGGCCAATTGTGCCACATACAGACTATCAGATATTACATTAATTGGCTGGTTGGGAAAAAGTGTGAGTGCCATATTGAAGGCAGACAGTTCAGCCTGTTGAGCAGAAGGTTGTGGTGTGGTAAGTTTTTTATGCCATTGATTGTCAGTTTGCCACACACAAGCCCCGATGGTTTTAGAACCATCAGTGAATACAGTAAGACAATCTTTCACTGGTTGTTGTACTAAAGGAGTCTCTAGAGTGAGCGGAATTGTTTTCAGCACTTGTATGCGTGGGTCTGGTGGTAGATGGCAAGAGACATTCCCTTGCCACCCTTCCAACGCATCTTGTAATGCATCAGAATTTTGGAAGAGTGGTTCCCATTGTGTTAGTCTGCAGGGAGTGTAAAGCGTGCAGATATCCACACCCATCAAGGCTCTAGCTCTTTTCCTCCCCCGTTCTATAAGAAGAGCCATTTGTGCAGCTCTTGTGGTGATTGATGCTTTTGGGGTATGAGGAAGGTGAATCCACTCTAAAATGTGTAGCTTCTTTGAAGTCGAGATTTGAACGATGATTGCTGTAAGGAGTGTGGGTGTGGGAAGAAGCGCCAATGAGAGTGCATGATTGTGTAATGAGCGGTCCACCCAATGGGTATGCAAGGCGCTGTTGATTTCTTTAAGAGCATTAAGCTGTTGCTCATTCAGCCAAATGAGATCTGCTGGATGCTTAAGGCCAACCAATGCTTGAAATAATGGCGAGAGAGTATGAGTTGAAATGGAAAGATATGGGCGTGCCCAATTGAGCGTGCCCAGGCATTGCTGTAACTGAACCAAGGTTGCAGGTTGAGGGAATGTGAGAACAGGAAGGTGAGGTGAAGCTGTGGAGGCTAAAACCTTGTGTCCTAAATATTGTAACGGATAATGAGACTGCACCTTTTCTGGTGCTACATGCAGTCCTGCAAGAGCAAGGAGAGAGAGAAGACATGGAAAAGTTTTACATACTGTACCTTTAGGACCATCAGCTGCAATCAGGATGTCATCCATGTAATGATACACTAAAAATTCAGGAAATTTGTCCCGATAGGGTTGTAAAGCTTTATTTACAAAATATTGACACATCGTAGGAGAATTGAGCATTCCTTGGGGAAGAACTTTCCATTGATATCTAGCTGTAGGTTTAGAATTATTAAACTCAGGAACGGTGAAGGCAAATAGTATCCTGTCCTCTGGTATCAGCGGGATGGAGAAAAAACAATCTTTGAGGTCAATGATTATGAGATCAAATGTTACAGGAATTAAATTTGGATTAGGAAGGCCGCATTGCAATGGGCCCATAGGTTGCAATATAGCGTTCAGAACACGGAGATCCTGTAGGAGGCGCCATTTGCCACTTTTCTTTTTAATTACAAACACTGGTGTGTTATATGGGCTGGTAGATGGTTCAATATGACCTTCTGCCAATTGTTGTTGAACGAGAGTGTGAAGTGCGTTTAATTTTTCTTTTGTAAGAGGCCATTGATCAATCCAAACAGGAATATTTGATTTCAGAGTGAGAGATAGAGGAGAAATAGCCATAATTCAAGGTATGTAGAGAGAAGTGTGGAGTTGAGATAGCAGGTCACGGCCCCACAAATTGCAATGTAATGGAAGGACAAAGGGTTTAAGATAAGCAGTCACAGAGGAATGAGGCGTAGAGGCAGTAAGCCAAAGTGAGCTAACCTTTGCTGCCTGCGCTCCACCGACGCCTTGTACTGAAGTTGTTTCAGCAAGGGGCCAAGAGGATGGCCACTCAGAGGATCGAATGACAGAGACGTCAGCTCCGGTGTCAATCAGGCCAGCAAAAGATTGGCCATTCAGCAATATGGTTAACATAGGTTTGGAGGCTTGAACAGATTGCTGTAGAGCAAACAAAGAAGGGGGTTCAGGAGACGGAAGAAGAATGAGAGTAGCCACAATCGTTCCCGCTTTCAGGGAAAAGCACCGGTCGCCAATGGCAGCGAGAGAGAGATTTTTCAGAGAAGAGGAGTCGTACAAAAAGGGTGCAGCGACTACACCTTCAATGGTAAGGGAGGAGTTAGGTATGAGCAAAACAGACAAGGAAGGCGGAAGTGGCTTCAGAACAGTGATAGAAAGAGGGAGAGTGAAGACCGAACCAGGATCATCATAAACGATGTCCTCTGTCAGCTGTACAGGGAAAGAAGTAGGTTGTAAAAAGGAAAGAGAAGAGGAAAGAGAAGTTTCAGCCTTTGTAGCGGGGTTAGCTGAAGACCCCATGCCTAGTTTTCCGATTGCTGAGCAGGAGGAGGGTTAGAGCGACATTGGGAAGCCCAATGAAAACCTTTTCTGCAACGAGGGCAAACAGTTTTTGGCTTGGCAGCATAGGGTGCAGTACCCCGAGACTGGCCACGAGGCGTTCCAGAGCGGTTTGCAAACGGTTAACGAATGAAGAGTAAGACTCGTCAACCTCCTGCACTACCTTCAAAAAGGTGTGTGTGGATTTAGAGTCTGAGTCATCCACACGTTTCAGGGCATTCATCGCACAAAGATGAATGATTGCAAAGGCACGGCGAGGGCAAGTTTGTTGCTGAATCAGGGTGGAGTATAATCCAGTTCCCTTTAAGTGATCAGCAATGACCAGATTAGGGAGGCCTCGTCTTATTTCAGCATCTACTAATTTTTCATATTCAGACTGCCAAACAACATACTGGGCAGGAGTCATAAGCATAGAAAACAACATCTTCCAATCATATAACAGCATTACAGTGTTAGCAGACACGAGAGAATCAAGCATGCCACGAGTGTAAGTGGATTGCAGTCCATACATATTTACAGCCTCTTTTAAATTTTTCAACACTCTTAACTCTATGTTGGTATGAACAGGAGCGCCAGGGGCTCCTGGAACAAGAGTCATAGGGTAAGCAGAAGGTATATCACAAGATTCTAAGGTGAAGGAAGGAGAAGCCAGGATAGCAGTAATATTTCCCCCCAATGGATGTGGGGATGGAGAATCAGTAGGAATAGGAGAGACAGAAGGAGAGGAGGGCTGCAGACGATTGTGCGGAGTGTCAGAGTGAAAAGGAGGGGCAGAGGCAAGCTGAGGAATATCATCCGAAGAGGCGACAGATTGGTAAGGTGGGGGAGAAGAATCAAAGTGAACAGCAGGAGGCTTAACAGTTTTAGAGGCAAGAGATAAAGACTCAGGGAGAGTGGTGGAGGGGTAGATAGTATTGAGCGCAGCCATTATCGCACGCCAGGATATAAGAATGTCCGGTGGAGCTCTGGGGACATCATACAGATATTTTCCCAAGCGTTCCCACGAAGTGCGATGCAGCGTGCCCTCAGCCGGATAAGCAGGACAGTGCTGTTCCACGTAAAGCAAGAAGGAGGTGATAGATTTTCTAGACAAGGTATATACAGTGGTGCCGTTAATTTTCTGCAAACAATTAGTCTTCTTCACTAAGTGGTAAAGTTCGTCCCTATGAACTGACGAAACTTTGGAGAGTGAGGAGCCCATTACTTACGATTGTACAGAGCCTTTGCCAGGTGCGTAGCAACGGGAGTGAAGGCAGCGCACCTCTAGACAGAAGTCACGCCGTGGAGCTGAAGAAGGGAGAGATCCCGGACGAGCCCCCAGTTGTCGCGTTGTCGCGGTTTTCTCGTTGTCCTTAGGTTCTCTGATCAGCCCGTAGAGCCCCCGCAGGGGTGAAATTTAGAGGGACCCTCGCGAGGGTGAGTACTTAAGTACTAGAATCAATAATTGACACAGACACCATAGTTTCTCAAGGTGAGAGAGCACGTTGTGCCCGGGGTAGATGAAGAAATCCCCCGATTGCAACGCACCTACCCTCTTTTATTTTGCAGTTTTCTCAGGGTGGGGGGAGCGAGACATATGTGAAGAGGAGCAAGGAAGTATAATTCTAATGGCGCCATGGCAGGATGCGACCACTGTTGTGTGCTAAGATAGAGTGATTATCTATTAACAAGATATTTTGTAGTCAGCTAGTTTCTGTAACTATTTGCCTACGTGTCGTGCCAAGATGAGCTTACCATGCAATTCCTAACTTGAGAAGGTCATTCTTAGGGCCTTAGGTCAAGAGGACTCTCGAGGTTTACTACAAGTACCAAATACATTTCAGATTTTGGGTGCATGACTATCTATCATCCAGGGGTAGGATTCAAATTTTTTAACAACCAGTTCTGTGGGCGTGGCTTAGGTGGTGGGCTGGCTTGGTGGTCATGTGACTGGGTGGACATGGCTTGGTGGTCTTGTTATTGGCTGGGTATGGCCAACTCAAAATCACTCACATCGAGGCATGCATCTCCTCGCCTGGCCTCTCATGATTGTGGGGATGCTGCAACAGTCATAAGTGTGAAAAATGGTCATAAGTCACTTTTTTCATTGCCATTGTAACTTTGAATGGTCACTCCACACAAGCAAAGTACCAGCAAAGGAAGGGGAAAAAACTCCAGAGACATTCCTCAGACAGGAAGTCTAGTCCTGCCAAGAATGTAATAAGGGTTAACGGAGAGGCAGTTTCTGTAAGCAATACCAGAATGTTTCCTTCCTGCCTTCCTTACAGGATTAAGCCAGTAATTTCTTCTAACAACCAGTTCTCCGAACTGTTTAGAATGTTAACAACCGGTTCTAGCGAATAGGTGCGAACTTGTAGAATCCCACCCCTGTTATTATCCAAGTAGAACACCCAAACAGGGTTGCGCTGCTGAGGGTTCGCAGAGGTTTGGGAAAGCCTCTAGCTAAGATTCTGTGCAGTTTGGAGAATCCCCAAATCCCACTCCTGGCTGGCCCCACCCCACCCACTCTGCCCCGCCCCTCCCAGGAGTCACCACGTGGCCTGTTTTGAATACAGGTAAGTGCAGGGCATGCACAGAGGCTCAGGGAAGGCGAAAAATAGGCCTCTCAGAAGTTTTGGAGGGCTGGAAATGGGCCCATTTCTGGCTTCCAGAGAGCCTCCAGAGCCCATGGAGGCTGTTTTCACTCTCCTGGAGGCTCGAGGAAAGCCTCCAGAGCCCAGGGAGAGCAAAAACGCCTCCCTCCCGCATGGTGCCAGAGGCTGACTATGGCTGACCATGGCCATGCCCACCCAGCAACCAGGCAGAGAACCCATTGCTAAAATTTTTGAAGCCCACCTGACCCCATACACATCAAACTGGGAATGAGCAGAATTCTCAGTTCATGATTAAGTATTGTGGAATGAGGAGATCCAACTTGGGTCAACAAGGATATAAAGACTTGAGATTGCTGAGAATATCCCGCTACAAATACAGCTTTGAAGAAAGTTTCATTATGTTGATGGAGGAAACAGTCCAAAATCACAACAGTTAAGGCTGTTCTTCCTGCCAAGGTTGTAGTTCTGACTGTCATTTGAATTGAGGCTCCTCTGCCAAATCAAACGTTGACCCTGAGGCCATTTGTTCCAGTTCTTCTGTTGAATGCTCCTTCAACTGAAGAATTCCTGTTGACACACGTGAATATTGCTGCAGAAGCTCTAATATTTGCTGCCTTTTGGGCTATTTTGTTGATAGGATAAGCAGAGAGGAATGGATAGCCCTGTCTTCCAGAACTCTGAGATTGTGCATTTGCAAAGTGAGAGCATGGCTAGAAAAGTTGTCCAAACAGAATTGTCATTGCATGACTGCCAGGAAATGTCTGTCTTGGTGAATATAGAATTTCAAATGATTTTTTTTTTAATGAAAGGTTTTTTGTATGAAATTGAGGCAGCAGATTGGATGGCTACCGAAATACAGTTTGGAAAGTAGCTCTCATTGCTTAACTGTTGGTCAAAAAGCCAAAGTTCTAAACACTTACACATATATATGACTGTATCTGTGAGTGTCCTAATATTTTAATAAATACAGAATAAATCAAAATGCCCAGTCCACACCAAATACATTTTAATTATGGGTTTAGAAGGCTGGTCATCTCAGCATACTCAAAGTTCACATTTTGCATTTAGAAAAAGGTTACTTTTTCTGCTTAAGAATGTGAGGGAGAAAAAAATACATACTAATACTACTCTAGTTTCTTGCTCTAGTCTAGCTTCTTGGATATTTCTGCATAAATCAATTGGGTTGTAATACATAAATAAGGACCTCTAATCCCATGAGTGGGTCACTGTAAATACCACAAAACAGCTTTTTTTTTTTTAAGTTACTTTAAAATTTAAAGAGCTTCTGAACAGCCATTTGATTCTCCATGGAGCTTTTATTTTGTTCTGTTTTGTTTTTAATCGCACTTGTGCAGCTGTCGGCTTTTTCTTTAACTTCATTTCTTTGTCTCAGCTAACATATGATGCGTAATGGAAAGCATATCATACATGCTGCAGGATTTTTAGAGAATTGTATGTCGCTTGTTAATAACACTACTTAACTTTTCCAGCCTCCTGTGTTTGCATTTGTCAAAACTCTTGAAACACAGCAATAACACTCAAGTACTATTTAATATACAATAAGAGCCAGAATTTCCTATGTGGTTTTGCATCCTGCTCTTCATGATCAGAATAGACTTCTCTATTTGGTGAAGTATAAGCAAAGAAGAACTGTAATCTTCTGAGAGCACCTTGATTTAATTAGAGTATAAAGAACACATCTGAAATTGTCATTAATTGTTACTTACACAGCCCAGTGCAGCAGCTTTGGGGTACAGTATTATTTGTTGCTAATACGTTGTTCTACCATACTTGAATTAACTCTTGAAGTCATAAAATATTTCATAAAGTATCACTTTGCATCTACTGTATTTTTTGAATCCATGGTTTGGAGCAACAGTATAAATATAGAAGAAAAAATATATTAGACCCACCAGTTAACACACTCCACACTCTTGACCATGTCCTTAGATTGAAACAACCGAAATATTTATATGAAATAATGACCGTATCATTTACCATCAGTCTTCCATAGATGAATGACTTTCAGTTTATGACACAAACAAATGCACTGGTTTTATTGAAGAGATTCTGGGAAAATAAGAGACAGCATCTTTCCAGAATAGCTTTTGATCATACTGAGTGTCTGTCTGAAGCAATTTCCAAAGCTCTAGGCAGAACAACAAAGTCACCTTGGTTAAATTAATGGCCAGAAGTAGAAACAATTCTTAACTTTCAGGCTTATATTAACATTGCTACAAGAGACACGCTGATAAGCAACTCCAAATCGTAGAAGGCATTTCTCTATTTCTCGGGAGAACAGATAGAAGAATTCAGGCCAAAAAAAATTGAAAAGAGAACAAGATCACAGAAAAATATAGAAGGGGCATCAACATCTAATTGATACCTCCTATCCAGAATGGGAACTCTCATGCATATGTCTACATTTTGCATTCTCTGAAACCCTGCAAGTTTGCAAAGTGCAACTGTTGGTAATTGTAATATAGGCTTAATATTTTAGTATGCAGTGGTGTATGTGTGTATGTGTGTGAGAGAGAGATAGATGATGAGATAGATAGATAGATAGATAGATAGATAGATAGATAGATAGATAGATAGATAGATAGATAGATAGATAGATTAGATAGATAGATAGATAGGTAGGTAGGTAGGTAGATAGATAGATAGATAGATAGATAGATAGATAGATAGATAGATAGATAGATAGATAGATAGATAGATAGATAGATAGATAGATAGATAGATAGATGCGCAAAGCTATTTCACTTCTACAGTACAAATTCTTGTTTCTTTTCTCTTTGTGTGCCCAACATTGCCTTTCTTGCAACCAATGCTGGCTAGCTTTAGCAGCCACAATCTCTTTTATTCTGCTCTTTTTCTTTACTAACACTTTAATACGTTCAAAGATTTTATTGACTTTCACAGGAGTTCAAGAAGTTCTCCCAAGTGTACATGTTTAAAAAGAATATGTTTAATAATGATAACTCCCTGCATGTGTTATTTGGAATAAGTTCTGTTTACTGTGTTGCTTTAATACAAGAATTATATATCCACCTACCTCATATAATGACTCTAGGTGGCTCACAACAACCCATAAAACAGGGTTAAAAACAAAGGAACCCTTTCCCCAGGCACTATACCAAACATCCTCTCAGCTCAACCCAAATGCTTGTGGGAAAGCCAGAGTTTCACATTCCCTCTGAAAGGCTAAAAGAGTAGGGATCTTAGGTGGGAGGCTGTTCCAAAAAGCTGGCAGTTCTGCCAGGTTTAATTGAATTTATTGCCAAGTTAGTAAAGATAAGAAAATGCAGACTTAAGAAAGTGAAGAGTTATTATTCTGCAGCATCTCTTGTTTTGGAAAAAGGATTTTTCAATTCATATTGAGTCAGTCATCCTATTTCCTGTCAATTCCACGGTATCCAGCAACATTATCTCAAGCATCTAATTTGATTCTGGCACTTTGCAGGCCCTGAGAAAGAAAAGGAAGGGGCCTGTTCAATGGGTGACTTCAGACCTAGTGATAGCTGTATCTAATCAGAGTCCCTGTCAAGGACTGAGGAGACTTTTTGGAGAATGACTTATAACATCATTGCATTTCCCATGTTTCACAGTACAGGCTGCTCTCCACACTGAAATACAGGCAGTCCTCACATACCAAGTGCCTTGTTTACTGACCATGATAGCAATAGCACTTAGACTTTTATACTACTTCACAGTGCTTCACAGTGCTTTAAGAGGTTTACAGAGTCAGCCTATTGCCCCCAACAATCTGGGTCCTCATTTTACCAACCTTGGAAGGATGGAAGGCTGAGTTAACCTTGAGCCTGGTGGGATTTGAACTGCTGAACTGCTGGCAGCCGGCAATCAGCAGAAGTAGCCTGCAGTACTGCATTCTAACCACTGCGCCACCGCAGCTCTATGGTGGCATAAAAAAATTGTTTTGCAACCAATCCTTGCACTTATAAGTCTCACAGAGTCCCACAGTTACAAAATTTCTATTTGTGAGCTTCGCAGTTGGCTTGCAACAAGGAGAATTAATAGGGGAAAAAATGGAAATAAAATCATCAGTCATGGTCCTGTGATGTTTCACTTAGCGATTGTGGCATTTTGCTTAACAACTGAAGGGGAAGTGAGGTCATAAGCCTCTCGCAATCATATGAATTTCTGCTTAGCAACCATGGCACTTAGCTGGTCCCAAGAGTGGTTGCTAAGTGAGCGATGTTATGGCTGAAATAGAAAGAAAATTTATTTTTAAATAAATCCCTGTGGATATGACAGGTCCAACTTCCCTGTTTGCCTAATCCTATCTTATCTAAGAAAGCTCTTCTCTTCCAGAACAAATTCCTCCAATACTTCCCTTGCCAAAAAGGAGGAAGCACATCTCGCTTTAACAAAAGCAGAATGAAATGGACTAGAGGCAGCAGAGATCCAGCCCCATTTAATTGTCTGGGGCAAATCTAATGAGAAAAGGATCCACAAGCTAACTTAGCAAAGCTGTAAATGTTCTATAGAGACCCAAAGCCATCCATGTTCTACCATTCATTATCAAGGATACAAGAGCTATTTCCAGCACCCCTTTCCTCCTCACGATTCTTGTCAATAATAAAATGTCTTTCCTTACATAGAGGAAACTTCGCCGGTTTTCCTCCTATGGTCCTAAAATCTTGACAACAAATGCCAGAATTTCCTGCTCCACAGTTCAACGCTCATATAAAAAGTTTATTGTTTTCTGTTCCATCTAAGTTGGAACCCTACATTCATTGCTTCAATAAAGCGTGTAAGATTCCTCCTCACAATTTGCTCATTTTTTGCATTCAGTGACACCAGTCTTCCCTTTTCTGTACCACTTCACAAAGAAATGAAGGCATCTTCTTCTGCTTTCATTATTATAATATTATTACGGTGGCAATATTATTACAGTATATTTTCTTTCATTTGTGAATCTTCTTTGCTTTTATCTATTTATTTGGTTTATTTGATTTATTAATCGCTTACAAGAGGATAGGTATAAGAATAAATATGAGTATGAATTCAGGAAATAAGTACAAATAAATGGGGATAATAGGATAGGGACGGCAGGCACGATTGTGCTCTTATGCACACCCCTTATAGACCTCTTAAGAATGGGGTGAGGTCAATAGTAGATAGTTTAAGGTTAAAAGAGTGGGGATTTGAGGATGTAACAACAGAATCAGGTAGTGCATTCCAGGCTTTGACTGTTCTATTCTTCTATGCTGAAGTTGTACTTTTTGCAATCAAATTTGGAGCGGTTTACATTGAGTTTGTATCTGTTGTGTGCTCTTGTATTGTTGCGGTTGAAGCTGAAGTATTCATTGACTGGTAGAACATTGTAGCAGATAATTTTGTGTACTACACTTTAATCCTCTCTCCCTTTCTCCCCAACCTATTTTTACTAGATGAGAAATAATGTTCCTTCCTCCCTCCCTCCCTCCCTCCCTCCCTCCCTCCCTCCTTCCTTCCTTCCTTCCTTCCACAATATTAAAACTTCAGACGGTTCTGGTTACTCCAAGTGGAACATCTGTTCTTCGATTGACTTAAAGTGGAGGACGGGGAGGAAAGATGCTGACCAAACTCCCCAAGTGAGTTTCCCTTGGATTCTATCAAGAGATTGCTGGGTGCCAGATTAGGGCTTGATAGTTCCCAGAATTATAGCCTTGTAAATCTGGAATCAGCATATTCCAGAAGTTTATTTCAGTCTATGATTACTGATTATTACATGCACAAAGATGGAAAAATTCAGCAGTATCAAGGAATGGTTGGTGAAATTGACAAAATTTGCTGAGATGGCCAAGTTGACTTCTTTGAATAGGAAAAAAATCATTATTGCTATTCATCAATGACTGGAAGTCCCTTATGGACTTCTTATTGGAAAAAAAAAATTGTGACTTATAGATTTGATAACTAGAAAGAACAGGTTATAGAAAGAAGGGAATGTTGATGTAATCTTAGGGAGAGTTTGATTAAAATTATATATATAAAATTGCCAAGAGGAAAATCGGAAGCTATTTCTTTATATATATTTTTTCATGTTTTCTATTTTTTATGTTCTTTTTTTTTTAATCCCCTTTTTCCTTGCTTCTTCTTTTCTTTTTCAAATTTTTAATAAAAAGCTATTTTTAAAAAATTGAATGAGCATATGCCATCCATGCATAGAAGTCTCTACGGGAGACTTCTAAAATCCAGCGGTAGAATCTTATTAGCAGAATGGAGAGGGAAGTAATTGAATCTACCTCCCTGGGAAATTTGACAGCACCAAAACGGTGGGAAGGGCCAGGTAAATCAAAACTCTGTATCTTTTTACATTGTTGGAAGAATTATCCTTCTGGGTTTAGTTCCAAGTGGGGGAAAAGACACTGGAAACATGGAGGCTATTTGGAAAGATGGTTTAATGGTGGACAAGACCACATGGCTTGAAGCTCCAAAGAAGGATGACCACATGCTCCAAGGTGAAGGTAAAGAAAAGGAAGGGCTGATAGGCTGAGAGTGCCTGGGTTTTATAACCTTTGTTGGGATTTGAATTGGAATTTGTATTCTGATTGGTTGTCAGACTCCCATGGGGCCATGCAGGGGCAACTCTGTAGGTTGTCCTGAATTCCAGGCTTGGTTGAGCCTTGCTGGATGATGATGCACTGAAAGGGCTCTTGGACAATTGCTATAGCTTTTCCTGGAGATCTTTGTTATGTAAAGTATTCTGACCCAGGCCTTAATGGCCCACCCATTAATAAAGGTGGGGGTGAGTTTCTGCTTCTGAGATGTTTCTGCCCCTGGCAGAAGGTGGGGAGATATTCTGCCTTTTTAATATTTCCTAGGATATTTCAATTTTCTAGGAGAGGGGTGGGTGCTAACATCCTACAACATGTACGCATTTATGCAATGCATGCAATGTGCATTAAGAAATGGCAGGGTTTTGATTACTCGGTCATGCCCACCATTTTGTCCCTCTTGGTTCCACCAACAGATATCCAGGATTCCATCAATTTTATTCTAAGAAAATTATAAGAACTGTAAAAATGTTGGTTCTTTTTTTTTAACCCGGCCTCAAAAGAACACCTGATATATCTTTGTTTGGCATACGTGGGAAGTTTGAGGGAGGGAGCACAGAGCTCCATCACTCAGAGGCTATGTTTAAACATGGACAGGATACAAAACTCTGCCATTGTTGTGGCTGAAATGGAGGAAAGTTATTTAAAACTAGAAAGCTAGTTAAAAATCCAGAAAAAAAGTTGATATCGCTTCAACTGGACCCATTTTCCAATCAGCTTATATGCAGGGGAGAAGCCACTAAAAGCTGCAGGGCAGAAAAGCCTACAGACAAAACAAGTTTTGCCTCAGATTGGCAACCCTATTTTTAACTCTGTTGGCTTACCTAGCAACAACAAGTCTTTATGGACTCACAAATCAGGTTCCCACACTGGGAATCCATTCCCATGGCACTTGCAGAAAAAGCTGTAGAACTTTTGACTGGGCTGTAAGCCAAAGAGGCATCCCTCTTAAATCAGTAGACCAGCCTTCTTAAGCAAGATATGTTAAAATCCTTTCTTCCCGCACCTGACCCCTTTCCCACCCTTCCTGCCTTCTGATTCATATACTTTACTCCCTGTCTAGTTAAATCATTTTGATTCGAAATCATTACTCAAGTAGAGCTTCTTGGTGGCATGAAAGGCAGGTGCTGCTTATGATGGTTTCTGGTGAATAAATGGAATTGATGGCACATGAATCTGCTGGCAATTACCCACAGGGCTACTCTCGCAGCCAAGATGCTGCCAAGGCACTTTTCCAAATTAGATATCTGCAGTAGCAGCCTGTCCCAGTATTGTAGAAGCATCAGTTCTGTATCGACTGTAACTTAGTTGGTATGTAGTAGAATACAAATAGTCCAGAGGTGGTATTCTGACCAGTTCTGGAGAACCGGTAGCGGAAATATTGAGTAGTTTGGAGAACCGACAAATGCCATCTCTGACTGGAAATTTGACAGTATCCTTCCCCTGCCACCCCCACCAAGCCACACCCACAGAACCAGTAGTAAAAAAAAATTGAATCCCACCACTGAGATAGTCCTCAACATACAACCACAACTGAGCTGAAAATTTATGTTGTTAAGTGAGTTTTGTTAAGTGACTCACTGCAGTTGCTAAATTAGTAACACAGCTGTTAAGTGAATCTGTTTTCCCCATGGAAGGGGGAAGGACACAAAAGATGATCACATGGCCCCCAGGACACTTCAACCATCATAAATGTGAGTCAGTTGTCAAGCATCTGAATGTAAATCACATGACCATGGGGATGCTGTAACGGTCATAGGTGTGAAACTGGTCATAAGTCACTTTTTTAGTGTCATCGTAACTTCGAACAGTCACTAAGTGAACTGTTGTAAGCCAATGACTACCTGTGGTATAATTTTGTGGAGACAGTACAGCAGATCCTTGAATTGGTCACAGACATAAATCCCTGTTTTGTTGTGGATTATTGTCCCATTCCTTAAATGAAAAGTGTAATTTAATGCCAAAATAAGGACTTTTTAAAGAGACGGAGGAAGGGAGGAGAGAGAGAGAGAGAAAACACTAGGGATTCATCTGAAAGCAAGGATATAAAATGATTGTGTGGACTGGGAGCCTCCCAAAATTGGTTGAAAGATGGGTGGCTATATAAATGTTTTAAATAAATAAGGAATAGCAAGTTTGTGAGGGCTGTTAGGATAAGAAAAAATAGAGAGTTTATTTTGTACATTTTGAAGAAAAAGACATTGTCAGCATATTTAATAGGCAGCAGCCATGGACAGTGATTGATAGCAGGAGTAGAAGGAACTTTTTTGCAGGAAACTCTTTCATCCAGTGTTGGCAAGAAAGAAGTTGAAAGTCACTGCAAATGTACTTATTTTTTTATTTTTTTTTGCCAGTGATTGGCTTGCCCACTCATATGTTTTCTTTATTTCACTCTCAGCAAATTTTCTTGGAACAATGATGTGGTTGATGATTTTATCAAAGGAGATTTAGAACTACGACTTGGCATAACTCCCTACTTCTGCCAGTCGTGCTGTTCGGAAAGGAGATTCTGTCAACCATATTGCAAACACCAGAGCTCATTGTCAAAGTTTATTTGATCAAATGATGGAACAATAGAACTTTGCTTTTAAAAGGCTTGATAAATAACTAATTACTGGATATTCTTACAAAGCTACTGTGATTGAATCCATTATGCCTGTTGCACAGAATCTGAGAGAAACAGCATAGAAGACATGGAAATCAACTGTGATTTCTGAAATGTGATTCCCCTATTTCAGACCCAGAGAAGAGCAATCAGCAGCTTCCAGTGGGATATTTGATTTGCCAGGAGAAAATTAAACTTGCTCTCCCAGTGAAGCAAAAGCAAAAGTCTCTATATGAATCAACTTTGATTACATATATCTTGTACTGTCCCAACCAATCTATGGGAATTGGATAGTTATTTAGGAATTATGAGCTGTTCCCTTAAGAGAATGCATCATGGTAAATGTAGTTAAAAGTATCCTGGGAAATGTAGTTCATGTCACATGGCCACATCTGTAATCCTGATTGGTCACTAAATTGGCCCTCAATGGGTTGGGGAAGTTTTCCTCCATTCTTGCCTGGGCTCATGAACTCATAGCAGCTTTCTTTCTATCGCTACAAGGTGGGTTAGGAGATAACCATCTTTTACCTGCAAAGCAGATATACAAAGGATTGGTCGTTATAGAAGAACTTCGTCACAAATGTGAGTTATGAAGATACCTGATGTATCAATAAATGTACTTTGTTATGGATGTTTTGTGGAATTTATCTATCTGCATCTGCACAGCTACAAATTCACCTCTGTGCAGGAGACAGAAAATGTCTATAGATATGATGCAAGCCACCTATTACCAGTAGATGGCTATAAGAGAGATTGCCAGATTTAGCAGAAGATGGTTAATGGAAGCCTTAGAATTTTCCATGTTGGGAGATACTATATCACAGAGAGATAGATAGTGCATGTGCAACAACAGATGACCATCAGCTGGATCCCTTTATGAGGAAATGTCAAAGCAATTTGCTGATTATTAGAGACATTGTTATGTACTGGACAGCTTAGCCTTCGTCCATCGAAAGTTGTTAGCCGTTGTTAGCCATTTTGCAATCTTTATATGACTACATATTCTTAAGTCTGAGCAAAAAAAAATATATTCACATGTTCCTCTAAAAGGTTACAAATAGATGCTGCATTCATGCATTCATACATAAATAAATTGCTGTGAAAGAGAGCAAAGGGCACCAGCATCTTTCTTGCACATTTGTGTCCTTAACAACTACCCTTCCTTTTTCAATATGATTGCCTTTGTCCTTTGCCTTGTGACGAAGTTTTTTTTTCTATATTATCTTCTGTCTGCATGGGTGCCCTAGTTATTGACTTACACATTTATTTTGCTGAAATAAAAGGGGTTATTAATGAGCAGGAGCAGCACAATGAACAATGTTTGTACTTATTGAAAGCAGTGATAACACCATATGTTCCTATGCCGAAAACCATATATAAGTAAATAGCAAATCTTCATAAATTATGGCACTAGCAATGACATTGGTACATATTTGAAATATGAAGAGATATAGTTTGTTTAAGGGGTTTATTTGATGTTGCTTGCTCTCTGAAACTATTTCACTGGATATTTTAAAAATGTAATCCAAATAGTAAAATAGTCACTCAGAATCCTGGTTGAATGGAGCAGCACACAAGCCCGGGCAAATAAATAAACAAACAAGACTAAAACATTGTTAATGCTGCCATATTATTAATGTTGTCAGTATTCGTCTTTTTTTTAGTTTTGCTTTTCTTTGTTTGTTTGTTTTCTTTTCTTCAGTACTCTAGGCAGATGGTCCAGCTTATTTCATTACAAGTTCTTTCTTTCCTTGGAAAAGAATAACTGGTTTCACGATGAAACAGACACACAATTAATGCAAATATAATAAAAACATTGTAGTGACTTCTTACACATAGACTTAGATCTACAGTATATACTCTCAATGTAAATGTTCAGCTTCTTTGAATTGTTATGTGTTTCATGTGCTTCAAAAAGCTGAGGAAAGCTTTAATTCAGAGGTTTGATTTGAAATCAGTTCAGTCAAATCAACCTTTCAAACTGAATTGGAAAATCAAATCGAATGGTTTTCTGACTCAGTCTGAATTGTTCAATTGGACTCAATAAATTATCCCCAAAGATTGAATCAATGGAAAATTCAGCTGAATTGTTTAAGTCAGAGCTCTCAGACTCACGGCTTGAAGGCCGGATGCATCATGCACTGGCCATGCCTGGTTTAGCAAAGGGGGAAAAAATCCCAATACATCACATGATGATGCCATGACAATGCAAGTTTGACACCCCTGGTTTAAGTGCACTTGATGCTCTGATTTCCTTAATTAAGTCTACACGCAAATAATACCAAAAACATGAAACCTGCCTTTGATGTCTTGATTGGAGACAGGTCTCTGTTTCAAGCCAAGCCAATGTTTTGAACCAGATCACTCTAATGATCAGAATCAAGGTGGTTCTCCAAAGGAGTAACTCTTTGCACAGGCCAATGGGCAACATGGAATCTTCATGATGTTGAATCCCTGATTTGCATTGCCAATGATGAAGGATGCTCTGATGTCTACAGAGTTCTTAGTCATCCAGGTCATGCTTGTCCCAAAGATACTTTTTAAAGAGGCAACTGGACTTTCTGGTTTTTTTCTCAAAAGACATTTTGCTCCTCATTCAAGAAGCTTTTTCAGCTTCTCCAGAACTGAAGAAGCTTCTTAGTTGAGAAGAGAAATGTCTTCAAAGAAAAAAAAACAGAAAGTCCAGTTGCCTCTTTAAAAAGTATCTTTGGGACAAGCATGCTTAGAATTACAATCTAACATCATTATGTTGTCAGTCCTATTCCAATTCTATGAAAAAAAATAACTCATTGCAGGAGATTCTGTGTTTTTATACAAATACTTTTTAATCTAAGGCATATTTTGCCTAATTAGACAATCTTACCCAGAGGTCATGTATTTTTTTGCTAACTTTTCAAAAGAGTCCTTAATCTATTAAAGGAATACCTCCCACGCAGAATTTCTAAAAGTAAAAACACAGCGTCTCTTGGCTGCAATCTGGCAAGAATATTTTTGATTATTGCCTTGAAATTGATATTCAACAAATAGACTTTTTTCTGCATAAGTAGAATTTTAGCAAAACCAGACATTATATAAAGTAGAGAAGTTCATAATATTTTTCAACAAAATGTGGCATGCTTAAATGTATCATAGATTGTTATGTGAGCAAAATTGGGTTTACTGAACCTGTTTATTCTTAGTTCTCCAGGTTATTAAACTGGATTATTTAAACAAACTTGTTGGTCCTTACTTCAACCATGTCAAACATGACTTCATGCTCTCTCCAAAACTAAAGACCAAGTCACAGAAAGGCTACATGAAAATGGGAAGCCTATCCATTCAGGTTTTATCACCCCAATGGATAAGTGAAAAATGAACAGATAGAATTGGTAGGCATGCTGTCTGCAGTGGCACCAACTCGTATCATCTCACTGCATTCAATCATTCATTCATTCATTCATTCTCTATCAGCAATAGCAAAATAAAAAAAAATTACAAATGCAAAAGGAAATGGAAGCCGCCTGGCTAGCTTTGGAGAGCTCATATAAAAGTCAACAAATGATTCATCTGATCATCTGAACTTGCCCTGGTACGTGAAGATGAATGAATATCAGGGAAAAGGGACTGAATTTTATTACCATAATAGATCCAGAGGATCTCCTTGCCTAACCATAATGACAATTCTTTGTCAACCATCTCCATAATGTCACTTGCTTATTCCATTCCTGCAATATGGTAAGGTTTGTCTTTGTGTCCTCATTCTCACCACAATGCACAGCTTGCTAGCATCCTTCCAGGAAGAAGGGAAACATGACTTCAACATCAGTTGCTGCAATCACTCTTTTGTTTTCAAATGACCTCCAGCAAACTTGCCAAGCATGAACATAGCAGCTAATTGATGGACAGGGTTGATTGCTTCCTCCTCTCCTATACTTGAAGCAGCCTCAAGTTAAAAACGAGAGGCAGCAACATCAAATGTCTAATGAGATTAATAACTTAGAGCAAAAGAATAGCAGCAACAGGATTCCAATTGAATAGTACATTTTACATGACACTGTCTCTGCATCACATAACCTGTGACCCCACAATTCTGTACAGCCTTTAGAACTAAAGCCCTTCCCTTTATCATATCATATATATATTTAATATTACATGTTTTGACAGTAGCAACAAGAATTGTATTTGCACAGCACTGGAAAAATGAAGAAACACCTAGAGAAGAAGATGCAATTTAAAAAACACTTGACTGTGCAGAAATGGACAGATTGACATTAAAGATAAAAGAAAAAGATACAGAATATTTTCAAACATCGGACTTGTTTTACCAATGATTGGATAATAAGAGGTAGAAATTAGGTACTGGAAGAGTACTATTATGTAAGCAAATTGATCCAGACAATACACTGTTCACAAAGCACTTATGTATGTAAAGAGAAAATGTATAAATAAATATTTAAAAAAAAAACTAAGGTGCTTCCCAAAATCACCCCTAGAATATAAGGGTAAGTGTGATCGATGGAAAAAATGACTAAGTACATAAGGATAATTATTAGTCATTGTATTTAATATATTTTTGTCTGGCTTGGACTACAGTATGTTTTAGAGTGCAATGTTCAGCAAGCCACTCCAAGTCCAAGGGTGACCTTGGTCTCGAAAGAGTTGAAAACATGTGGCCTATATCATCTATATTTAAATCTGGAGACTAAGTCCATAGACCTTTTAAATAGATAGTAAGCTAAAAATGTTTCATATTCTAGGGTACATTGCTTTGTGCTAATTTTTCTACTTTTATTGACTGTCCATATTATCAACTTCTATTTCCCTGAACTAGAAAAGAAGAAAAGAACAAAAATAACTCTGCTTACGGTGGCCATATTATTAGAACATTATGGAGCAGTGGTGAGATTCAAAATTTTTTACTACCGGTACTGTGGCCATGGCTTGGTGGGGCGTGGTGTGGCTTGGTGGGCGTGGCTTGGTGGGTGTGGCAGGGGAAGGATACTGTAAAATCTCCATTCCCTCCCTACCACACCAATCTGCTTTCCAGTTCTGTTCTCCTGTACATGGCAACAAAAGAAGACCCAGCCACTCAGCTGGGATTCAGGAGGCAAAGAATAGATGGGGTCAGGGCCAGTCAGAGGTGGTATTTGCCGGTTTTCCAATTTACTCAAAATTTCCGCTACTGGTTCTCCAGAACTGGTCAGAACCTGCTGAATACCACCTCTGCTATGGAGGTTCTCATAGTCCTTACATACATCCCACATAAAATCCATTTGATTTTAAAGGGCTTTAGCTGGCATATTTAATTTCTTCCTGCTGAGAAGCAGGGAAAATTAAGCATTGAACAATCCATCCAAAATCCCATTCACTGGGATTCCATATTCTTAATTCTGTACAGGATTCTGACCATTGAGCTGGCAATAGCAACCATTCTTTGAACTGAGAAAAATGTTGTTACCATCCCTATTTATCTCCTTCCAAAAACTGTGTGCCTACAATGGTTGCAGGATATTACGCCAGAGACATATGGACATCTGTAAGCCTTTTGTAAATTTTTTTTTAAATCACAAGCCTGGCTTTCTTGTCTGGATTCTGTAAATGCCCAGCTTTGTGAAACTACAGCAGGTGCTGCTCAATAGCATATTGACACAAAAATTAATGTTTATTTTGAAGGATGCCATTGTGCACTACAGCCAATCACCTATTGTTTCAGCAAACACAGAATTTCTCTCTCCTCCATTTTCCCAGTATGCCTATTTCTGCAGGCATTGGGAAAAGAGAGGCACTCAATTTCTGATAATAACTATCAGATTAAATATGGTGCATGCATTGAATGTTTTATGGACCATCATGTCTTCATTCTAAAGCTGAAGACCAGCATCATCTCTTTACTCCATAGAAGAAAGTATGAATTATAGAATTTAAAACTGCTCTGAGTACCACGATCTATCAGCAATGTTATTAATAGAAATGAATGTCTCAATAGTGGCTGATTGACAGTTTTTCTGCCAAACAACACTAAGCAAAATTGTTCCAAGACTGAAACAGTTCTTTTTCACATAGCTCAGATCTGCCAACTTCAAAGCCACTTCATATCAAGTCCATTGAAAATACAGTACAGAAAACATTGAACGTGATATGATCAAACAACTAGAAATAGAGAAGGCATATAACAATAGCACTTAGACTTATATACCATTTCACAGTGCTTTACAGCCCACTGTAAGTGATTTATAGAGTCAGCATATTACCCAACAATCTAGGACTTCATTTTGCCAACCTCGGAAGGATGGAAGGATGAGTCAACCTTGAGCCGGTGAGGATCGAACTGCTGGCAGCCAGCAGAATGAAGCTGCAAAACTGCATTGTAACCACTATGCCACCAAAGCTCATCCAATACATGATCATGGTCATCATCTTTCCTCTGTATATGTATGCATACACATACAAACAAGATGCTTTATGATCTCCATATAATTATTTCCATATAATTGTTGAAAACATGTGAAACATATTCCAACAAGTCCCAAGTCAACCCAACTGAGGAGAAAATCCCTCTCAAGATTACATGACGTTTAACAATGTTTCATACGCATACATATATAAATGTAAATGCCTCTCTGCTTACCAGGACAACTGTGACCTGGATGATTGAGAATCTTCATAGTCATCTATTTATGAAAAAGAACATTGAACATTGAGTCAATTGAATAAAACCTAAACCAACACGAGAAGAAATGAATAGGTGCATTTATGCTAATTGAATATGGAAGCTTCCTTTGACGTGCCATTTAGTTGGTTGAACCAATGTTATACAAACACACAGACAGACTGTTCTTCCTCTCTCCTATTCCACATCCAGCAAATATAAAAGCTTAAAGCTTTTGTAAAGCAGTACATTTCATTACTCTCCCTCTCATTCTCCAGTTCAATTGGCATTCTTATCGTTTGTACAATTAAGATGCCTCAGCATGAGATGATAGTTTTAATATTTACCCAATCTCCTCCACTGGAAAGAAAATGCTGGGTTGCATTGATCAAATCCCCATTTTTAAAGCAGAGAATTCTTGGGTGCCCACGGAAAGCAATGAACAGGCACACATGCAGACACTGAACAGAACTTTTATCAGCAATTTTAAAGAATCCAATACAGTTATTATTTGGCCGTGCTTCTATTAGCATTTTAAAAAATGAAGTGGGTGGAAAATTAACATAAAGTTTAAATGGATAGCTAAGAAATCCTTGCAACACATTCTGCTGTGCCAGGGAAATGAACCATAAGGTCAGAATATATGCTAGTCTAAAATTCTTCTCCACAATTAAAAAATAACCTAGAATTACAATTGGGTGCACTTCCCTACAAGGATCAGAAAGAAATCATACCTGAAACACAGTTTGCTGTAGATAATGGATGTGCATCTTTTGTATTCCAGGGCAAGTGATTTATTAAATATATACATAAATAAATACATAGTTAATTGATGTGGTTAATGATAAAGCAAGAGGTTATCTAGAACGCAAATATTGTAACATACAAGATTGTAATATATCAGATCAGACCATTAAATCATACAGACCAATGTGGGTTAGACCAGGAATGAAGCCAACCTTGTGGTATCAGGGGATCCTTTGCCTATGCATATGGTTACCTGAAGAGCTGTTTGCTATGCAAACCCAGAATGAAAAAAAAAAGCTCATTCTTGAATGCTATTATTAAATGGACAATTTAGATAGTGACCTGGGCTTCATCATTAGTTCATTGGGGCATCCTGTCTTCTGCTGTAGTTGGACCCAGCTTGGGAAATCCGAAGATATAGTAACAGCCGTGCTATTTTCACAGGACAATTAGAGCACATCAATGAAGGAAAATATACATGTCCCAAGATAACGTTGTGAGATCTGATATGGGTCAGTCACCGGGACCTGAGGTTTAGTCTTTAGTCTTTTTAATCTTTAGTTATTGTAGACCACAATTTATGGAACGCGCTATTGCAGTAGACAGTCCTGGACCTCATTCTATCTGCTGGAACATGAAGTGCCATCTGTTATTGTGTTCTAAGAAAGACAATTTATTTTCTAACTTTCCATATCTATCTCTGCTTAAGTTAATTGCTCCGTGAACACATATATTCTGGTGAATGAGTTTTTGGAACATAGAACCAGAAGATTGTCTGGAAAAAGAATGTGGAAGCCAGTGGTCTGCTTCCAAACTCTTAAATAAGTCTTTCCTAATGTTTCTGTGAACTGGAAATGTCAGTGATTAAAACAGAGATCTTTTGCATTCTCCCAAGCTATGGTCTACTGAGCTGTGAAAATTATGTAAAGGGATGCCCTCTAGACATATTTGTCCACAACTTCCATAATTCCTAGAGAAGACAGCAAAAAATATCTACAGGCAAAAGGCAAAATGTGGAGATATTTGCTGCAGTCAAATTCCCTTGTCCCGATCCTTTGTCATTTCCTCCTTTCTCTACTTAAACTGTAAAGAAACATTTAAATGAGTCTTCACATACTTTTATCTACATTGCTTAACAATCCTATTGATTAAATCAGTTGACTTAAAAAACTGCATTAAATATATTTCAATCAGAAACATTTCTGTTTCCATGTCTGCATTAATAACATTAATATATTTACACATTTAAGACTACAAAGGGAAAATAATATTCATGTATAAATAATTAGGTCTCCTTTCACCTGGTTTGGTTGAAATGTACTAATGTATACTGGCTGAAATTGCACACAAGAACTTTTCACTCATCTGAACAGACTGATATCTCATCAAAGGTTCTCAAAACCAGTTTGTGGGCTTCACCTACAAATTCTCTTTGATACCATCATGCTTTTGCTATTGCTTAAATTGATTGCTAAGGGCTGACACAATATTAAACGTCGCTTCTTTACTACTAGCCAATAGATAGAAAAATAGATTTTCTAAGTGTCAGAATCCTCCAGAAAGCCATTTTGCAATCTAGAAAAAGAATAGTGTGCCACTCACGCTAGTTTTTACAAGGACAAGGGTGCCTCGTGATCAAGCCGAATGAATATGAACACAAGAAAGGTTTGGTGAGCACGTTGCTTTAGTGCCAAAAAACAAACAAACCCAAGAACATTTCAACCAAAATGAAAAAAGAAAAGGAAAAACCCCTAAGATCATTTTTTTTTTGGGGGGGGGGGGGGGGGGGGGGGAGTTCCACGAAAAGCAAACATAGCACTGTTGTCAGGAGAAAAAAATAATCCAAAATTAATATGAAAACTATGACTGTTTGAGGTCAATTCAGGTTCATAAACAAAATAAAAACTTCAATCTTCTGTCAAAAAGGACCAGAAAAAAAATGGAAGAGGTCAGAGGGTTCCCCTTTACCATCATCTTTGCAGTATTTCTCCATCCAATGCTATGCGTCACCTCACAGATTTCAAGCTTAATATCTTTTTTAGCAGCCCCTTTTCTTATCCATCCTTTCTCTCTCTTCTAGAACTTCAGATTAGAGGGTTTTTTTAATTTTGTAATATAGTGTACTCATGGACTTTAACTGGTCAATTATCCTGTGAGCTTGATGGCCTGTGGATAAGCGAGATAGCCAAATATTCTTCACACAGCAAATGAAAACACAACACAGCTGTGCTGTCCAGCCAGTTATAGTTAATGGGAATTGGTATAGTTAGTTAGTAATTGGGAGCTGTCCCCTTAAGGGAATGCATCATGGTAAATGTAGTTAAGGTATCCTGGGAAATGTAGTCCATGTCATGTGGCCACATCTGTAATCCCGATTGGTCACTGAATTGACCCTTGGTAGGTTGGGGGAGGTTTCTTCACTCTTGCTTGGACCCTAGCATCATGCTAGCATCTCTCCTTTGGCTTTACTACTATGGGATGAAATAGGGGAAAGATTACTATCATTTTACACTATGATTTCAACTATGCATTGAACCTTAAGGAGGGAAAGCAAAAGCTAAAAAAGAAAACAAAAGTTAAAATGGAAACTGTGACTGTGACTTAAGTAAGACACTGGGACATGAAAAGTGTTCTGATCTTGTAATATACATTTTTTTAACAAAAAAAAAAAATCACCCAGAGTCACTTAAGTGAGATGGGTGGTGTAAAAATATGATCAATCGATAAATAAAAGTTTAAAAATTCACATCCTTTTTTCATGATCATCTATACTAGTGCCAGAATAAAACTTAGGCTTATTCAGACATGCTGAATGTGCTTTGTTGAATTGGGGCTCTTTGGATGAATGTGTTGACTATGAAACTGAGGTCAGTCACTTGTGAAATCTATTTATGCCCACAGGGAAGAGGCATGTGTTTGACTGTCCAGCTTGCCTATGCTTGATTGCGGAAAGGTCTTTGTGCTACAGAGGCAAGCAAATGATCCTTTTGATGTACGAAATGTTATAGGAACGATTAGGGCTATTTTTACCAACTCTGCCCAATACAGGCAGTGAATTTTCTCCCTCCAATGCCTACCCTACACTAGAACTACTAGCAACTGTCTGTTGCTCAATAATAATTCAGGATAGAGCCCTTGAATCAACTGCAACCCAGGATTACTCTTCGGCTTTCGTTCTGGAAGTCGCTCAATAAATGGATAGATTGATTTTTCCTAAACTTTGCAAGTTGCTCAGGTTCAGCTGAACTAGACCAGGTCATTACTCTGTTGAGGGGAGGCAGACAGAGCCCAGAGAAGATACCTGCTCAAGTCCCTCACCTTTCCCCTCACTATAATGCCCCCAGGTGGGAAGGCTGATTCTGATTATACCTTGGTAGGATCAAGAATTCTATGTGCTTAGTATTTTGAACCACAGTAGATACTTTTCTTTCTTGTAACCAGGGCTTCCCTTCATATTATAGGAGTGTGAAGACACCAGTTGTTTTGGCAGCCCAGCCCAGAAAAAGGGGTTAGTCCATGGAGTCCAAAAAGATAAATGTATCTCGTGCAAAACAATATGAATTCTTTCCACATATGTCATTCATTGATACAAGACCTGGTTATGATTTCTAGATCTGTGATCTAAAAGGCATTAGATATATTTAATAGGACAGCTCAAGATGCAACTTCAAGTTCAAAAGCATTGCATCTCAGAATAGTCTATATACTCTGCGGTAATAAATGTACCTCTTTATGTATATTTATATTCACAAATATTCATTTTAGAGAGGTAGAATTTAAAATGGATAGTATAGAACTTTTAGCAGAATCTTATGATTTGACTTTCATTCATATATGGTAAGGATAGCCTACAAATCCTCAATAATATGTACAACATCCATTCTGGCCTTTTTTTTTCTCCATCTCCTTGTTTAATTCAGCTAACATGAAACCCAATATTTTCTTCTTTTTTGCACTATCTTAAGGGGAAGAAAACTTTAGTTTTTGTTTATGGCATTAAACATCTTGGAATAATTATATTAAGGCTTCTAGAAGCATTCAGGGAGGAACCTGTAAATCTTGTCTAGCTGACTTCTATGGATACAAAACTAGGATTTCCAGTGTGAGATGTCTGCTTTATTGGTCCTGATCTGAAATCATGTACCCTGACAAATGAAAATTCATTGAATCTGAGCATGAACCTGGTGTTTTTGTTCCATTAGAATGAGATAAAATTTCCCCATTAAACCATTAAGCTTTTTTTAAATGAATATATGAAAGCATTTGTTGGTCCATATTACCACTACAAGGAATAAAAGACATCTTGATTAGAATTTGTTACAGAATTACTCTTCAGGGACTTGGTAACTCTTCATTTTCTACTAGATAATCTTTCTTTGCATAATTGGCCCCCCTAATTAACCTCCATATTCCAAGATAGGCATTCTTTAGTGAGTTTCTGTTAAGTTCTTCTGTACTACCATCTACTGGAACAACAGTAGCATTTCTTTCTTCTCCAGTGCTGCCCACTTCTTCTGTGCTGTGCTGCTTGTTTTCATCTGCTGACTCCTCCATTATTGGATCTCCAGATTCTGCTTCCTTAGGCATCTCTTCCATTGAAAAGGGTGGTTGACCTCCGTCACAGTCTTTCTTCTCTTCTTCTCTAAGTTCTTCTTCCAGATCTTCATAATTACTCTGTTTCCTTGTCTCAATAAACTTGACCACACAATATGTGATGGAGCCTACAGTGTTTACTACCACACCTGCTATGAACAGCTTTGTGGGTTCCACATCATTGAATGCTACCATACCAACTGTAATGGTTGCAATGCTCTTCACAACACCAACAAAACTAGTGGTTACAGCTGAGTTAATGTAAGTGCAATGAAGAGTTGTAAAATTCATGGCACAACCCAATAAGACACAGGCAAAAAAGATGAATGTCATGAGAGGATCTTTCCATCCTGGGAACGACCAGACATTGATGGCTTCCATGCTGACAAAGGCAAATAGGATGAGAAAAGGTGTGGCTGAAACTGCAATGGCATACTGGGCTGTCAGAGGCCCATAGTCACTATCTGCGCTCATCTTTTGAATCACCACCAAATATCCTGCGTGTACCAACACAGCCAGACCTCCAGTCACATACCCAATGGGATCACCAGTCAGGTCACCTGCACCTGCCAATTATGAAAGAAAGAGAGAGAAAATTAAATACACTTTAAATATATTTTGTCATTGTTATATGAACTACATCAATAGAAGATAGGCTTTAATGAACTATTAGCTACAAGCGTTTTAGGATACATGGAATAAACTGCTAAGAAGAACTATCATCAATTTACTTGGGAACTGCTTGGGAATAATTCCCTCAACACTGTCCAACTATTTACAAAGTTTGCACTACTATTACTATAAATCTTCTCATCACTTCTTATCACCCATCCCCTCCCACTTGTGACTGTATGACTGTAACTTTGTCACTTGTATCCTTATGATTTATATTGACTGTTTCCTAGTATGATTTGACTGTTTATTGTATGACTATTATTAAGTGTTGTACCTGATGATTCTTGACTCTTGATGAATGTATCTTTTCTTTTATGAATACTGAGAGCATTTGCACCAAGACAAGTTCCTTGTGTCCAATCACACTTGGCCAATAAAGAATTCTATTCTATTCTATTCTATAAACATATCTGGCCCATGCTGGAAAAAAAGTTGAACAAATCTGATAAGGGAAACTTTACATTCCTGTATTAATTTATGAATGTTTTGCTTTCAGGAAAGGCTGTAAAATTTTTTCTTTTGGTGATTACAGTTCCAATCATCCTTAGTCAACAGAGCCAATGCAAAGATTAGTGATAATGTTGAAAAAAATCTATAGGATAACAATCTACTCTAATTCTACTTACTGATAACCATTCATCAAATTTATCTACTGATAACCTGAAATAAGGTATGGCATGAGTAAAGAGAATTCAAAAGGCACAGCCTATCAGAACTAGACTGGTTCAAACTCAAAAATGAATCATCAATTATAGAAACCAGATTTTGAAGCTGAGTCCATTCTTAGACATAACTTAATTTTGCAGAGCTAATGCCAATTAGGATTTATTTTAAGTGGTAAACTATGACCCACCTTTTTCAGCAGGCTGGTCTGGCCTAGGCCCATTAGTAGGGTTTAATTTTTAAATCTTCATTTTTAATGGGGTTTTATTGGTTTTATCTTTAATTCAGCCGTTCATTTAATTCTCTTTTAATTCATTTTAAAATTTTTATTGATTGTATTTTTATTATGGCTGTTCACTGCCCCGAGTCCCTATTTGGGAGAGGGGGCGGTATAAAAGTTTTAATAATAAATAATAATAATAAATAAATGTATGGTCCAAAGAATGTTAGATTGAGGCACAGCAGTGACTATCTGGATTAGGATTATTATTGTGAATATTATTTTTTTTTGTATTTTACCTTAATCCAACTTTTGGAGATAATATTCTTAAAGCATCGTTGGAAGCCCTGAATCAGGTAAAGCTAATCTGTACAAATTTCACAGGTATTGCTTAGAATCATCTTTAATTAATTTTATTGTTCCAATGATTTGCAAGAAAATTCAACATAGAAGTGTTCATTCGCACAATGAGGATTTTTTCTTTCTCTCATTTAATGGGTGTGGTGTTATCCAATGGAACAGAATACTGTTCAGTATTCAGGTTAGATGAAGAGGAGAATTTCACCAACTTTTCAAACTTAAACTACAAAATTTACTTCAATAAGATGAAAAGATGATTCTCTCTTTTTTTAAGCAATTAGTCAAATTTAAGACATACAATTTTCTCTGTTACTCTCAGTTAATAACAATAATTCAAATCCAACAATAATCAAAAATAATTGCTTTAATATTAAACATTAAAAACAATATAACAATTTAATAAGAGGGAGTGATATTTTTAAAAAGCTGCTTAAAACCAAGCAAAACTAACTATAAAATAAGCTGTAGTCATGATGGCTATGAAATGCTTTTCGTATCTGAGGCAGCATTTCTGAACACCAGCTGCTAAGAAATAACAAGAGAGGACTATTGGCCACATGTCCTATTTGTGATGGCCCCAGAAGCAGCTGGTTGGCTACTATGGAAACAGAATTGTGGATCAGATTGGCTCTTTGATCTGATCCAACATGGCTATTATGTTCTTATGACTGTAATTAAGAATTAAAGCATAGGATTGAGCAGAATTTTCTTCAAGTGGCAAGGTTCCCCTCTCTTCATTTGGTCAGATTATCAAACTAGAGACACAGAATCAAAAGTTAGAGGCAAAATCAGGACATTTTTTGCTACTGCTGTATAGGAAAAATATATATAAAAAGACAGCATGGATAATCTCAGTAATACAAAGAGATGTTCACAATTGTATCCGAAGACCTATTTCAAATACTTCTCATTGCCTCATTCTAAGGAAGCATAGCACGACTATAGCAATATATCCGTAGATAACATGTACCACAAAAAAAAAAAAACCCCTAAGGATAAAAAAGAGCTTCAACAATGAAACTGTGTTTTGTATCTTTCCTTTGCTTATTATTTTTTTAAAAAATACAAATCAATGAAAATATCTAATAATGTTCATTTAAAACACTTGTGAAAACAATGCCATTGGGAGCATGTAGACTCAATATTAATATTTACAAAGACCTTATGTCGCAGAAACATACGTGAAAATTTAGTTTTGTCTACTATTGTTGCTTCAGAATGTAGTCAGATCTGTTTAGAGGGTGCATATTTAGTTGGTTGTCAATGATCACATTTTCACAAATTTCCAGGCAAGACAAAAATCCTGTGTCCCCAGTAGAAAATAAATACGAACCCTCTTTTTAATAATGATAACAATAACAAGAGGATGTCACTTAGAACTGCCTGAACATTTTATTCATTTATACTCAGCTCAGACCTTTTTTATGTTGACCTGAAAGCAACGGGCAATCAACCCAAGATTTTAACATTACTGTATGTTTCAATCCCTCACCCGCCCCCCCCCCCCTTGCACACCAGAAAGTGTGGTAACTCAATTATTGCTTCCTCCCTCCCTGCCCCCTTCTATTAAGGTGATGATAATAGACTTTAATTACAGATTATAGAAGCAATGACACTGCCCAGGAGATCCATGATGCAGCTTTTCACAAGAGTTTCTTCTCATCCTTGGCAAAAGCTTGTATGTGGCAGAGGAAGTTAGGCAGCTGTAACAGGAGGATGAAGAAGGGGGGAAAGCAGAATTGGGGAAAACCAAGCTGGACCACTTAAGTATCAGCTCTTCTGTACAAAAGTAACATCCATGAAGGATAAGAATCATCCACAATCCATAACTGCTACTATTATGTATGGGAAAGTATATTTTGTTACATTATGTATATTTTGTAATGAATTATATTTTGCATATTTTGCTATATATATATATATATATATATATATATATACATACATACATACATGTGACTGCTTCAGCCTCCATAAGCTGAAGGGTAAATGAGCATTTATCATGGGAGAAAAAGTACATGAGAACCCCATAAACTTTAATTATTGAAAGACGGAAGAAGTGTGCTGTGAGCTGGTGTGGAATCAAAAGCAGAAAGTAGCACAGCCAAACTAAGGTTAGAAATGGACAGCTTCACGCAGTGGATTATTGCATTTTTAGCCAGGATACATCTAAGGCTATAGAAGGAGGGAAGGCAGATCACTTTTCCTTTAGGTTTGTGCACGCAGCTGTATATATTAAGCATTTATATTTGCCAGGATCCAGTAACCTACAATACCTGCCCCATGCATTTGGTTCACATAGGGTTGTGCCTTCTAAGCACATAGGGTTGCACTTAGGAAGCAGCAGGTACCAGAAGACCTGAAGTCTTGCCAGCAGAATATGGGGGAGACCAAAAGAAGACTCTGCTAATTGTATGTAGCTTTGGGAGAAGGCATGATGGGGAAAAGCAAAGGCCAGGACTTTGAGGGTTCACTCTTCATATCCCAAAGTACCAATCAAAGCCTTAAAATGTGTAGAACGGAGGCTGTAAGGTGTGGGAGGGGGAGGTAGAATTAGGTGAGAAAAAAGGGGGCTAAAGCATGTGGAGTGTGAAGAGCACCTGTCCTGGTAAGAATGGAAGAGAATTTAAAACAACACACAAGAAAGGACACCAAGATGCAAAGATATGAACTATGAGAAGACAGACTGAAAAATTAATGGTGGGGGGGGGGAGAATACTTATTGTTGAGCACAACAACTATGAGGTATTGGTCTAGAGTCCCATAGGAGTGTAATAATAAACCAGGGAAACCTGGAAGGGGCAAGACATAACTGGTGGGAGCAGGATAAAAAGCAAATGAAGATTGAAGAAGGGGAATTGGAGTGCTGGTGGGGGTTGGTAAGTTGAGCACAGAGAGAGAGAGAGAGAGATGAGATGGAAGGTGAAATGTGTGTGCAAGGTTTGGGGTGGGAGCAAGTATGGAAAGAATGACAGGAAGGGGGATTATATGGAGGGGGAATAGTGGAGGGAGGGGGGAGGGCCAGGAGAAGGGACAGAGCCGGAATTACAAGACTCCTGGTGCAAGGAAGGGGAGCTGGGCTGCCGAGGAGCCGCGTGGAGCCTCTTGCTCTTGGCTCGCACTCACCTGCCAGAGCAGCCCCGCAGGTGGTGATAAGGACGGCCACCGACACCCCGAGGGAGGGGATGCCGTTCTTGAGCACCAGGACGCCGATGAGGAGGGTGACGAGGGGCAGGCAGCGCTTGAAGACCACGTACATGGGCAGGCTGAGCCCGCGCAGGGACCAGAGGGTGAGGCTGGACTGCAGCGTGGAGAGGAGCGTGGCCCCAGCGAAAGCGCGCCCCAGGCTGAAGCTGAAAGGCGGCATTTCTAAGGTGCCCCGCCGCCGCAGCACCTCCAGGCTGAGCGCCGCCGTGGAGCTGGTCAGGCACTGCAGCACCGTCAGAAAGGTGAAGTGGTAACGGTTGAGGAGAAACTTCAGCAGGATGTTGAGCGAGCCGGAGAAAACCCCGTGCGCCACCGCCACGGAGATGCCCAACGCACGGCCCCGGCACAGCTGCATGCTGCCCACACACACACACACACACACACCACACACACACACCGGCTCCTAACTGCCCAAGCCGTCGGCGCTCTGCTCCCGCCTCTCTCTCTCTCTCTCTCTCTCAGGCACGGGAAACAGCCGCGATCCTCTCCTGGCTGGGAGCCTCCGGGGGTGCCAGGGGGCTCCGCGCCTGAGCAGCCTTTGGAAAGAAACAAGAGACAACTTTGCCGGCAAGCCCCCGAGCGCAGCCGCTTGACGGCGAAGGGGGAGCGGCGGAAGGGGGACGGTCGGTGATCAATCGTGGTGGGCGGCAGGAGGGGCAGGATCCGCTGGGAAATGTCTCCGCAGATTCGGCCACCGGCAGCCTACCAGATCCCCCAGCTGCTGTTGCTGACGCAGAGGGGGGCTGGGTGCCCCGGCGCTTCCCATTACCTTAATGAAATGGGGACAATCGGAAGAGCGTATTGGCCGCGCTTCCCACTTGACCCGCTGAGATTGTTCTGGCTATTATGAATCATGGGTCTGCTTTGTTCCTGGAAGAAAAAGGATGGAGAGGAAGAGTGGAGCTGAATTTAAAAAAAAAGGTCCGAGGGTGGGGCGACCGCCCATCTCCCCACGTGTTAAATAGATATATTTTTTTTAATGCACAAAACTCGACGGTTGCCTTTGCCCTGTCTCGTCAGAACAAAAAACCACTCTCACCCGGGTTCGCCCTTGCACCGCAGGAGCGCGGTGGCAAACAAAGCGGAAACCGAGCTGCGAAACCCGGTTCCCCCGTCGATGCTTTTCCGCGCACAATTTGCTAATGGAATAGCCATCCGTCCTTATTAAATGAATTAGGGTTAGTGTCCTTATACGGAAATGCAAATATCGATCCAGCCAAGTCTGGCCGGTTTTCTGCAAGCTAAAGAAACAGGTGCTTCGAAAGTAGCGGCGAGAGTTAACCCTTTGAGGGGAAGTAGCTTGGATTAGGCGCGGGGAAGAAAGTACCCAAAGCGCATGAGAAGCAAATCTTGCGCAAATCTTTTATGCATGTAGGATATTCTGATTCTCTCTCTCTCTCTCTCTCTCTCGTTCTCTCTCTGTGTGTCTTGTTCTCTCTCCTCTCTCTCGTTCTCTCCCTCTCTCGTTCTCGTTCTCTCTTCCTCTCCCTCTCGTTCTCTCTCTCGTTCTTTCCCTCTCTCTCTCCCTCTCTCGCTCCCGTTCTCTCTCTCTCGTTCTCTCTCTCTTTTTCCTCTTTCCAAATTACTCTTCGAAATAACTTCCCACTTAAAAGTGAGAGAGAGGGGGAAGGCGAAAAAAGGGGAGTGGGGAGGCGAAAAGAAGAAGAAACCACTGCAAAGGAAATGAGCAAAGATTAGTTGCCCTGAAGTGATGGGAAGCGATCGTATTCTAGTAGTAAAAGGAAGCGAATCACAGACAGGCGACGCTCCGGAGTCACTTATAACTTACATGACTGGAATAGCCTTCTTCAGCAGCCTTACTGGGAATGGTAGCCCGCGACATCTAGAAGGCGCCAGGATTGGGAAAGGTTGGCCAAGCCACATGGAACACCCCAAGCCCAGGAGGCCCACACCCACTGAACTGGAGACAGGGTTCCACCAGCCGCCTAAGAGATGGCATTGGAAATGGACCCGCTGCCTTGATGAAAGGGGTCCAGCCCTGGCCCAAAGCCAGCTCTTCTGGATAGACGCTGGATGGTTCTAGAATTCGAATGCGTGGCTAAGGGCCCAGGGGTCTCCAACCTTGGCAACTTTACGGCTTTGTGGACTTCAACTCCCAGAGGAATTCTAGGAGTTGAAGTCCGCAAAGTAAAGTTGGAAACCCCCATCCTCCGGCTTAGACGGTCAAGCTCTTCCTCGGGCTTAGAAAAGAAATCCTGCGTTTTTGCCACAATCGTCTAAACGGTTGCAAGCGCAATTCCTCGCCAACTATTCGGAACCCGGGAAGCCCTTTTTCGTGGGCAACGCGCAGCCTGATCTTTCGCCTGCTTCCCGGGCTATTGCGCAGGGGGCGTTCGGTGCACAAGCAGATGGGGAGATCCAAAGGTTAGTCTGCCCGAGCGTTAGCCTTTTGCTTCCAGCAGCCCAACTCGTGCTTCCTTGCCGGGAAGCTCGCAATTTGAATAAGGCAAATGGCAACCGTCCCTTCTTCTTGCCTGTCCCCCTAGCAACTGGTCTTGGAAGGGCTATCGAGGCTGCCTCTGACTGAACTGGAGGCTTTCAATCATGATAGAGGAGGGTTTCTTCCAACTCCTTATGGTCCTGTTTTCTTTCAGTCGGGGAGGCAGAGGTACACACACCTCCAAAGACTTTCAAATCAGGGAGACAGTTGATCAAAGCAGCAGTTTTTGGGAAGAAACTGTAGGGATAATCCGTACAGATTTATTGGTGAGAGGACTTTTGGACACCAGCAGTGAGCTGGGCAAAGTCCAAAATGCTGTTCTATTCTGAGACCAATTTTACCACCCCCTTCCGACACTTTCTGGTCTATTTTGTGCTATCTCACAATGCCTCCTCGGCAGCAGGCAAGTGTAGATCTCTCTTGCGAAAGCTCTGAATTGCTTGCTTGCAGAGAGCCCTTAGGTAGAGTATTGGTTGCACATCCCTGCCCCGAAATGGACAGGCTTAAGGGCATTGGGAAGAGCCAGAGAAAGCATTTAGAGCAGACTTTGATAGGATTACACATACAGACACACAAAATATATTATTTCTTTCCACAATAAAATTAGAAAGTCGAAGAGTCATGCTGCATTTTGTTCTGGTGGTCCAGAGGCTACAGTTAACAACCTAAGATGTGAAACTATATGGACTATTCTTTTTTTTCTGATGATTGGTCCTTTCCCCCCCATTATTTGCATATTCAAAAATTTAGAAGCAGTTATAGAGAATAGAATGACAGTGAAAGGAAGGGGAAAATGTTCCTGTTCATCTAAATCAAGGGTCTTCAAAAAACTTGTGGACTTCAACTCCCAGAAAACCTGAGCTAACATGACTGGAGGTGGAATCCTGGGAATTGAAGTCCACAAGTCTTGTGAAGTTTGAAGACCCCCTGATCTAAATCAATGTTTTTGAACCACAATAACCTTAGGATGTGTGGACTTCGACTCCCAGAATTCCCCAGCTAAACATGCTTGGCTGGGAAATTCTGGAAGTCAATGCCCACATACCGTATCTTAAAAGTTGCTAAGGTTGAGAAACTCTGGTCTAAATTAACACAGGTGGCAATCCAAAGGAGAACTCCTAAAAGGACATAGCTCCTATAGATACTGGTATATTTGTACAACCAACAAATACCCGTGCTGTACATGAGTTTTGAAGACTTTTTAAAAATAAAATATAAACTTGATGTCTAAATAATACTGCTTGGTTATTTACATCCCAGAGATATTCTTGGTATGGAATGGTAAGAGAAATTCACCCAGGGGTTTGGTTTGCATGGTGCTCATGTGCCCAAAGGATGGTTGATGATAGAGAGCATCCTAGGTTCTATACAATTTGCTTTTTTATTTTGTTTTTAATCCCACCTTTAATATTTTTTTACAAAAAATTATAGGTGGTTGAATATACCTAACCCTCCTCCTCCTTCCTGTTTTCTCCACAACCGTCCTGTGAGGTGGGTTGGGCTAAGAGAGAGTTCACCCAGTTGGCTTTCATGCCCGAGTCTCCTGGTTTGTAGTCTGCTCTACACTTGCTGCCCTCAGATCATGTACCAGGATACTGCCTCATTGCCAACCCTATTTCTTGCTTTTTGTATGGTTTGGCTGATTCTCTGTACTGATACAGGTTCTCTCTCAGCAGCCAGGAAATACGTAGCAGGAGGGCAGGCTAATGGCCTAATTTCAATTAGAAGGTACAGCAGAGGTTCTGCAAAAGGTAGCTCCAAGGGCAGACGTAAATGTCACAAACTAGCATTTCCCAAACCATGGACCATGGTCCATTACCGATCCTTGTAAACAACAAAGCAATTAAGTGTGTGACTATAGCAATTGCATATTCAAGCTGAGAACTCTTGGAAATCCATATGGATTTGACAATGGTGATTTATCACATGATCTAGAACTTCATCTCTTGCCATTGCTGTTTGCTTCAATTGCCCTTTTAAATTAACTAAATAACTAACTAACTAACTAAATTAGTTAGTTGCGGCCCTTTCTGGATCTGGGCGCACTTCGCACAGTCACTTCCGCCCTCGTCATCTCCCGCCTGGATTATTGCAATGCTCTCTACATGGGCTCCCCTTGAAGAGTCTCCGGAGGCTGCAGTTAGTCCAGAATGCAGCCGCGCGGGTGATTGTGGGTGCTCCTCGGAGCTCCCACGTTACACCGCTTCTCCGCAGGCTGCACTGGTTTCCTGTGGCCTTCCGGATTTGATTCAAGGTGGTACTGACAGCATTTAAAGTGCTCCATGGCTCGGGACCTGGGTACTTACGGGACCGCCTGCTGCCATCATCAACCTCCCGCCGCCCAGTACGCTCCCACAGGGTTGCCCTCCTTGGGGTACCGCCGCCCGGCCGTTGTCGGTTGACGGCCCCGAGGGTTCGGGCTTTCTCTGTGGGAGCCCCCTCCCTATGGAATGATCTCCCCCCGGAGATACGGGCTATGACGGATATTCTGACCTTCCGGCGCGCAGTGAAAACCCTATTTTTTAAACAGGCTGGCCTGGCCCAGTAACTGTATTTTGGTTTTAACTTAATTTTAATTGGGGTTTTATTAGCTTTTAACTTTTGACTGAATTTTTGGGATAGACAGCCGGATCAATTTGGTTTATTTTAATTGTATTTATTGGGTATTTATTGTATGTTTTTAGTAGGCTGTACACCGCCCCGAGTCCCTTTTTGGGAGAGGGAGCGGTATAAAAGTTTAATTAAATAAATAAAATAAAATAAATAAATAAAGTTATATGGCCTCCACTTGCTTTAGTTCTTTTTCTAATTCCGTTTTCCTCCAGTAGAATTGTGCTGCAGGCCATTTCATGCTTCTGGTGTATTTTCTGGATTTTTATTTTTATTTTGTTTATTTTTTATTTGTCAATTGCTTACAAGATAATAGGTATAAGTAAAAACATAGTTATGAATACATGGATACATAATATATATATATATATATATATATATATATATATATATATATTTTATATATATATATAAAATATATAAAAATATATATTTTATATATATATATATTCATATATATATATGAAACAATAGGACAGGGACGGTAAGCACATTGGTGCGCTTATGCACGCCCCCTACAGACCTCTTAGGAAAGAGGTGAGGTCAATAGTAGATAGTCTAAGGTTAAAGTTTTTGGGGTTTGGGGAAGAAACCACAGAGTCAGGTAGAGTATTCCAGACATTGACCACTCTGTTGCTGAAGTATTTCCTGCAATCAAGTTTGGTGCGATTAACCTTGAGTTTGTACCTATTGTTTGCTCTTGTGTTGTTATGGTTGAAGCTGAAGTATTCATTGACAGAATGAATTCTGTCAATGATAAAAACTCAAATTGTTTTTAATTGTTTTATTTTACATGACTTTCAAAATCTTATTAGCTATACCTTTTTTCGGGGGGAATGGGGGCCACTGTTATTATTTGCTTCCATTTATTTTGGGTAGTTTGAGAGAAATACCTAAAGCATTTTCTGGATATCATTATGATGTCAGATTTTATAGTAATGTTGCAAACTAGGAACTAGAGGCTTATATAGCAGAAAGAAGATAACATCTTAAATGGAAACAGGACCCTATGATGTTAGAAAAACAGTTGCTATTAAAATGCACTAAGGAACCAACTGAAAGATCTGCTAATCTTTTTTTTTTTATTCTGAAATCTCAAATTTTATGGTGATTTTGAAGAAAGAAAATTAAACATACAGGGCATGGTGGTCAAAAAAGCCTACTGTATATTCCTCCACTACTTTATAATTGATTCAATAAAAGTCATAGGCATTAAAGGTCTTTATTGGGGCTGTTAAGAAATGATCATTCTTTTAAAGCAGTACTGACAAAATGTGAGACAAGGATTGCCATTGTCAATCAGTCAATCATTTATAATGGCCATAGACCATTATAGATTGCCAGTCATTTCCCACCATTGTTCCTTTGCAATTCTTCCCCTCCCCCTTCTCATTCTTAGAGTTAGACCTGCAACAGCCTATTACAGTCTAGTGATTCTAATCAATCAGCCTGCCAGCCATGCCCTTTTACAGGTCCAATTTTATCATCTCTCCAATCTGTATTCTGTATGCTACTCAGATGTTGGGATATTTTTTTATTTCCCCCGTCCCTTCTTTGTGTGACCCACAGATCAGAAATAGGAAAATTTATAGGCAAATAATTTGGATTCCTAAGAGAAAATCAAATGTAGAGAAAATAGCACCTGCATTAAAGAGTTGTTTTGTTTTGCTTTTTTTTACTATCAAATAACAGAAGATGGATGCAACACTTGCCAAGCTGGACTCATTTCATCTTCAAAATAGTCCTCTGCTGAATAGATATGCATAGGTTAAAAAAAAATCAAATCGAATCAAGAAATAAAGAGGCATAAAGAAAATGCAGGGAGGTTGTCGGCACTGTATCTTTCAGCCCACAGCATATAAAGCTATCTACATACAACCAATTTCTCCCTATTTCCCCTTTTCTGCGTGAATGAAGACATTTAGTGAATTCTGCTTTGGATAAAAGATGTAGATTGTGTATGAAATAAGTGGAATATTTTTGTATTTTCTTTTCCAAAGCAAGGCACTTAACAATGATTTCTCTGCCCAAGTCATTTCAATGCACTTAATAGTAGAACCGAGAATGGGTGATTTTTTCTCTGTGAAAATTAATCAAAGCAGTGACTAACTAACAGAAAGAATTAGAGGGAATTTAGAGCTTGATATTAACTTGTAAGCACTGCTGAGATTCCACTAAATATACAAGCATGTTTAAATTCCCTCTTAATGATTAAGCTTAAACTGAAAAGGGAGGGGAGGAGGGGGGAGAAGAGAATCATATAATTCTCTTGAGCTCCCTGGAGGAAAGTCAGGAAATACACATTCTAAACATACTTGCTTGGTTGCCTGCCTGTCTTGAATGAATGGTAATCCTATAATAACTGGATGGCAGCAGGTTAGGGAAATGATAGGATCAGTAGACAGTGACATCCTGGAAGAAATCAAGTCAAAGTGGGCATTAAGTCTTACCAACAAATTGTTGAGCAAATATATTCTAGTGAACCACTAAGCAACATTCATCCTCTGAAGGGAGCTTGAAATATGGAATTAACTGGATCATGGATTGTTCATTTAGGAAACCAAAATGTTATACCTTTGATCTTATAAATTGTTCAATGACTGTTCATAATGGTAAAATCTCTTTGTAAGAGTTAATCCTCTAGCAACAGTAACTTCAGTCTGTGTTCACAATAATTAAAAAAGCATACTGTGATAAACATTCTGAATAATTCCATATAAATCTCACATTTTCATGGCATCTAGTGAGGAAAATATAAAATAGGATTATAGACCTACAGGGCTGACTTAAGACTATTTTTGAATGCTACTGAAAGACCTGAAGATACTGCAGTAAAACCTTAAAAGCTGCAGCATTAAAAAGAAAAAAAGAATGATGCTTGAAGAATTAAATTTGATTTTCTATAACTGGTGCTGGTAAAATATTTTTATTATGCTGCAAGATGTTTGTAATATCATTTTTTAAGTTATTTGTTAAAGGACACATTACATTTATATGTTACCAGCGAATTTCTTATTGGATTTATTCATCGTTGAAAGAGAAAGCAAAGGTGAAGCAGTTTATAGCAAAAAAGCTGAAAATCAGGGTGGAGGGCTAATTAAATTTAAACACTTTCTTGTAGCTATAGAATGTAAAGAACAGATATTGCCAAGTTATTAAGTCATTTAGACTATACCGTTTAATCTTGCCATTTTTCTTTTTCCAGTAATTTACTTTTCTTACAATTTACATAACATTTCATTAAATCTATTTTCTGTAACATCTTGTTTATACAATATCTATGAGAAAGAGATAAAAGGAAGTGGTATTAATACTGGAAATAGGTAGTTTTATATGAGCATTATAATAGCTACAGGCAATAGTGTTATATTTCTATGCAATTTCTTGGTTGAAAAAGTTACAAGTGTTTATGATGCTTCAGTCTCCTGCAATCTTTTTTAAAAAACAAAAGCATTTATATTTTACATAAAATTGATACATATTAATCAAATTTTTGTTTGAGTGATCTAACTTTTCTTTACAAAATTGTGCTTTTTTAATGCTTACGTGCATATCAACTACTTGTAGAATTTTGTTTCTAGAAATACTTGTATTTTATTTATCCTTTATGATAACTATAAACAAAATGTGTTGGATGCTTATGAGTCAAAAAAGATTCAGCAATTAAACCAAATCTACAAAGAAACTGATAATTCTTTTTTCTCTTGCTCTAAAAATATGAATTATTATTTGAAAACCTATATAGAAACTAAACTCCATTCCCTCAATGTGATGTGCCATTGGGACAGAGGAGCATTTCTGAAAGGGTCGAAGAAAGCTAGCAATAGCACTTAGACTTATATACCACCTCATACACCCCTAAGCAATTTATAAAGTCAGTATATTGTCCCCAGGTCCAAGTTTTATCGACCTCGAAAGGATTGAACACTGGAGTTAACTTTGAGCCAGTGAGACTCGAGCTGCTGGCAGTCAGCAGAATTAGCTTGCAGTATTGCATTCTAACCACTGCACCATCATGGTATATAGAAGTATATACCAAAATATATATAATTTCCTCAGGATCACCTAAGATATGAAGGTCTACAATGTTGCTAAGAATTGACACAAACTAATGGCCCATAATAAATCAAAACTAAAAGTTGAACAAAGCAAGAACAAGTCTCTACAGCAGTTAATATTTGTTGAAATCTGTACCTAGGAATGAAAAGTTATTAATCATAAATACTCAAATTTAAAAATGTACATAAGTATTTAAAATGGCAAGTTCCTTCTGTGATTTGCAGAAACTGAGCAGCAAACTTCATCATGTAATAAAAAATCTTGTCCCAACATTAAGAACACCAAAATCAAGTCTCACTGATCAATGCTACAATCTGGACAGGAATAGATTCTCAGCTCTGTTCAACTCTATTTAACTCTATTCCAGACAAACTGGCTGTCCAGACAATTTCCCATGAACTTTATTCAACATGGCTAATGAACAGAATAAAAAGTCATTGCAGATGAAATATAAACAAATTGATGGTACTGTATACTGAGTTTAAAAAAATAGAGTTTATAAGGGAAGTTCAGTTCTGAAAATATGACTATTCTACTAGTTACAATTGGCACAGATGTCAACTTGCCAGTACACTACACATTTGGTTGCTTTAGAATCTTGGACTTTTTCTTCATTTCTGATCAAGGAGATGAAAACCAATTTTACTATCACATTTCTATCAATTATATTTTCAATGGTTGGTGAAAGCCAGACTGTATTAATATGGATGTACACAAATACATTAAAGCTCACTGCCATACTTCATAAGCAGTACCACACATATTACTAGATTGAGTTCCAGAGAGTAACACATTCTGTTAGGAGATATTTGTTGACTTTCTACAACTTAGCATCTTCTAAGTGAGTTGTATTATACTTCCCACCATCTTTGGTAAGCTGGCTGAGGGAAACAATATTGGTAAAATTCTAACACAACCTGATGATATCAGATTGTCAGCTGCTTATCAGTATAAACATTCACTTTACACATGGTACAAAAAAGAAACATATGCAATGGTAACTTTTTCAAAATAGTTTAGTTCACTGTTATAAGACATACTGTACTGTGACAACATTAAATCAATGACAGATAGCTTTGTGGGTAGTTTAAATTATCTGTGATGGATTAATCAGTTGACCTTTGAAACAGATAACTCTTCATTTTAATAATTCTCATCAGTAAATATGCACCATGTTTAATACCACATAAAAAGGGATTACTTTGTAGCAAGTAAATGCCAAACACAGAAAGTATCTATATACCATTTGGATAAGCATGTTAATGGTATAACTAACTGTCCTTTGTCTTAGGCATTTTGGCCCTTCCTTCTAGCTTATCTGGATTCTGGCCTTACGGTCTTGTTTATTTTTTTCTTCAGGATTTGGTAATTTTAGTTCCATCATAGTTTAATTCAAAATAACAGAATCCAAAAATGTATTAACTTTGGTCAAGAAAATGATTATAGAATTTATCTTACAAACAAAAAGATAAAACTCGGCCTGTACAACCATCAACTGTGTGAACTATGTGCCATATTATAATACATTATTGCACAGAAATTCCATAATGAACTCAGTTCAATACTGATACATTGTTTTATGATAAATTCTACATTTCAACAGTAAGAATACTTAAAACTGCAATAAAATTTGTATTTTTAACTCTTATAAATATAAGACACAGTTCCTAAACTGTACCTAATATTTACTAGAGGAATAGTATTATAGTGCTGTCCAGATGTCTTGGAGTACAATTTCCACTAACTCTTGACAATAATCATGCTATTTGGAACTATTAAATGCTACAGATCAAAACATTTGGAAGTTTCTAGGTTGCCTGTTCATAATTTACATAATTGTATATTCTGTACACAGCGGGTGATCATTTTGCTGATCCAGTCCAGGTTCTGTGCAAAATGTTATATGAATCGGTCCTTAATCACATGTTAAAATTTTGAAGCTCATATTAAAGTCTAATATAGTAAGGCATAATATGGCAGATGCCCAAGAAAACCAAAATTAATTTCTTATAATTCAGTTCTTTGCAGTTGAGAAATCTTTCTATGCAGGAACTATCAATGAAGATGGATAATAGATCTTCACAGTTTCATCCCAAGCACAGTCAGCCACCTATGGAGAACAAATACAATTTAGGACAAGAAATAATATGCAATCATAAAATATTCATGTAATATAATTTATATGTTTGTAGTGCTAATTTTATCCCTGCTATACTATTAAGTAAAAAGCCAACATACATAAAGTTTAAAACAATTTTGGATAAATAACAAAATTGCAAATATTTACATTTATGTAAATTAAATACTTAGATAAATATTTAGATAAATATTTAAAACTACATATTTAAATATTTAAAACTAAAAGTAACTAACCATAAATAAACTTAACTTTACACTGTCAAGTGGTCCAAAAGAATTAAAAAATTAATTTAAATTTACTTAGGTGAGACATACCGAATACTAAAGAAGAATTCAGAAGATTTTCCAGAAATTGATTTCATTACTTTTATAGTACATAATGATGATTTAATCATTTTTATTATATCAGTGGACTTTTAACAGTTTGTAAATATATTTAATAATATTTTAAAATAAATAAAAATAAATAAAGCTCACAATTTATATTAAATTATTCCAAAGTAAATTAGAATTGGCTTCAGGAAAAATGTACTGCTTAAAAAGAGCATAAAATGCATTAATTCTGGTAATGCAATTAAGCCTCTGCAGCAAAGAATTAAAATATAATAACAGCATATAAAGATATATAGATATATCACAACAAACGGAGGAACATATATAAATTAGATTTTTTAAAAACCTTTGTGGTTGGATCAGTTTAACTATAGCTTAAGTATAAATAGTTCTATAAGTGTCAAAAGATATTTCAACATGTTAATTCAACATTAACAAAACCTACAATAATTGTAGCCATACATTATATTACTCTAAACCCAAACTAGCCTCCCACTTTATTTACTCCATTTTCAAAAGTAAAAAACAAAGAGTTTATTTTCACTGAACTTCTGTTCAATTTGTTGCAGTTTGCTGAGAGAAAAGGTCCACTATTAAATCATATAATAACTCTATGATACAGCCTATCCAGCTTTCTATTCATGATTTCTTTTCCGATAGCTCTATAATGATCACCCACAGTAGACTACACCTGTAGACAGTGTATTTAGAGTTCACAAAACAAACGCTCAACAGCCAAGAGGAAACAATAAATAAAATACCATCTGCAAAATCCCTGGGGACTTTTCACCTGAGATTAGTGTCACATAGCAATTTTTGAATATTAAGTATAGTAATCATTATTTCAACCAATCTTAGATAAAGCAAACACAATTTACACAAGCTAGGCTGCTGAAAACCTTTTGCTTAATTCAGTCCAGATCTGTTACTGATAGAAAAAAATATAAATGTAACTAGGGGGGAAAGCAAATAAAAGATAAATTACTTTGATAAATTATGTTACTATTCTCTGAACTCTTGAAATGTAACCATTAACCAATCCTTAGAAGATTGCTTTTTTTTCTGTTCAACTGTCCCCATTCTTCGGAGACTAGAGACAAGCCTCTGCAATTTTTCTGAAGAGGTTTGCCACTGTCTCATTCCTCAAGACAGAGAGAAAATGACAGGCCCAAACTCACCCAGCTGGCTTTGTGCCCAAGGCAGGGCCAGTACTCATGGTTTCCTAGTTTCCAGCCTGATGCTTTAACCACTACACCAATTGGCTCTCATCGAAAATTGATTTGAAAGATCCCTAAACGCTTTTATGTTGCACATATAACATGAAACCTGGATTTCACTAATCATCTTTAAACAGGAATACACCATTTAATTTAGATTATGTTATCAGGTGTCCTAATTCAAACTTAATGTTTGTCATTATATTAGCAAAACTACCTGGATCTAACATATTTGATAAACACACATTTCCTTTTGCATGTGAGAGAAATACAGACTTACAGCTTCCATTTCAAATAATGAATTGGAGAATGAAAGCAGAAGCAGAACATTAAACTTTGGAAAAACTTCCCTTCATTCTGAAAAATACTTGAGGACAACCAGAGCTATACAAACATATGCTTCTGGTACTGATGCCCATCAGCCATAAAATATGATTACGCACTATTTTCTGCTATGTAATCTGTAGCTACTTTTCTTTGTCTGATTAGAATAAATTACATTACTTGAAGTATGGATTGAGGATTCTGGGGCTGTTTCAGTTATGTTTAATTTGTTTCATTTTGATGGAACTTATTTATGACTAACTTTAGCTAGCAGTGTTAATACTTGCATAGTAAGGGCAAACGATGGTTCAGTAGGTTTACAAATAAAATAAACTCAGAACAACAAAACGCAGTAGTTAGATCGCATAGGTATGTCCAAACAAATAAAGAAACAATATTTCTCATCCAATGTACTGATGCAAAGGTTGGATCTCCTTCCATACACTAAACCACAAATACAATGTATTTCAGCACCATTACAGTATAACTTAGTTTATCTACAAACCAGCCTTCAAGCCCTTCAGCAGGTAGAAAGGAAGTGATTAGAAGGCAGGCAGTTAAGTGAAGAGAGTAATTAAGCCATAATATGATTTAACTATGTGAATTTCTAAATAACATTCAGAATTTATAATTATTAATCAGCTGTTAAAAGGTTTAAAAACTGATTAATAGATTGCTTATGTTTCAGAAATTGTGGTTTGCTTAACAAATTATTACAAATTAATTGACTTTGCATTGCATAATTACAATGCATCAGGGATTTTTAACTGATTAGCATATTATATATGAGCTATCATAAATCTATTTTATTTCTATTTTTTAAAATTACGTATCACAGGAACATGTTAAATTAAGCACCACTAGTTAAGTTTTGCAGAGCTTTCCATAGATATCTTCTCATATATTGTGATTCTATAAATTGCTTTTGTTTTGCTTCAAGGGCTGTTTTGCTTCAAGGGCTGTTTTGCATATGTACCATAGTGCAAATGCAGCCTTGGTTGTGAATGGAGCCAATTTAAGTAGATTGAGTATTATTGTGAAAAGTGGCAAAATTACATCTTCAACTTTCTTCAGTTATAATTTCTACATGTTTTTCTAAGACAATTGTGAAGTATGTTAGCAGACATATATTTTAAATTATCGTTAAATTTTGGCTTTTATGTTTGTTTTAACCCACATTAAAGACTTGGGGAGCCGTACATTCCTCAGAGTAGAGCAGCCTATAAAGTCTTGCAGTTAAATAGAGTTGTAATTGAAATATATCCAACATAACTGGAGCTCTCTCTCTCTCTCTCTCTCTGTGTGTGTGGGGGAAGATTGAGATTCTCCTAATGCTGATTGCTTAACATGCATGAGTAAATACCACTTTGACTTTATAAGTTTCTTTCTCATATTACTCTTCATGTAAAATAAACAAAAGCTTGCCCAAAGCTAAAAATGGTAGAGTTTAAACCCAATGACATGTAGATACATTAACTTTATTCCTCATATCACTCACTGAACAAAAGCAACAAGAAAGGTGCTAAAAATGAGTATTACATATTTGTAATGCTCTTTTATTTCATCTTTTTTGCATCCTTGACTATGAAACAAAAGAGTAAGAACCACAACTAATTAAACAGATAATATCTCTGTACATTTCCTGGAATGATTTCCCATCCTATCAAGTAAGATAATATAATTTAAAAAAAACCCTACCAGTAAAAAGCTTCCAATAGTCTTGCTTAAAGGGAAGCTCATAGAGCAGTAGAAAGCAGAAGAGTGGTTGCTCACTTCAAGGCTGAATGTTACTACTGCACAAAGAGATGCAGTACGCTTTGTCACAGAATCTTCAACCTTTGGAACAGGTAGTTCCAATCACAGAACACGTCACTGAGTTTCCCAGAAATGGTTAAATCCTGAAAGATGCCATTCTGAGAATGCTCAGAAGACAAGACCAACCCACTTCAAAGATGGACCACTTCCAAAATATTTGCAACAACCAAAATCCGAACGATCTATTTCAGGGTCAGAATGTTCTATGGCAGGGCTTCATATATCCTTCTATTACTGAGTTATGGCAACCACCCAGCAAATTTGTTTGCAATAAATGAATTAAGCTTCCCTTCCCTCCTCCAAAAACAAGGAATATGAATTAGATAAATATACTAATGACAAAGACTATTCTCCTATCTTCAGTTTTAATTATGATGAAAATTCTTCAATTTCTGGCTAGATTTCATTAGCCAGTTAAGTTAGTTCCCTAATAGATCCTCAGTTGGTTAATTAACTTATAGTTTTACTTTGTTGGTCAAAGCCATTTCTAGTAGTAGAGATGACCAATTTTGGGATTGAAAAAGAAGAAAATAAAAATCTATTAGATGTTGGTGATATTGATTCATTTTTTTCAATGGAAAAAAGTTTAGCATCTATAAATATGTCCTATATCTCTTTATATCTCTTAAATTTTGAATTTTGAATAGTTATTCTTGTGGGACACATGTGACCAAGGAATGGCTACACTGAGAAAGGAAAGGAAAGAGAAGTAAGAAAAAAACAAGATGAGGATGGGGTTAGGTGGAAAATAAACAAGATAGGGAAGAGAAGAGAAAGGTGTACAGAGAGTAATACTGTTTACAAGATATAACCAGGGGTGGGATTCTAGTGGTTCAGCCCAGTGAGAGAACCAGTTTGCTCCGACAATCAACTGTTGGGCCTACCCGCTTGCCCCAGCTCTAATCTGTGCTTAATATGCTGGTTTTCAAGCTCAGCTGATTCACGCAGCACAGCGGATTGCCGTGGGTCAGCTATTTAACATACAGAGATTGCTGGAGAAGGTCAGTAGCAAACGCTCTGTGCGCGTGCTCACAGAACCGGTTGTTACACTGGTTGAATTGTACCCCTGGCTATAACAGGGTTTTTTTTTAACCTTGTGACTGACTGGAGGAATTCTAGGGATTGAAATTCACAAAATTGAGAAACATAGATTAAAAATATACAGGAGGTGCTTTATCTTTGTGCTTCAAACCTATATTTTTAAAATGCCCTAGTGAAAGCAAAAGTTTCCTCTTTTGAATAAAATCTGTTCCCTTTAAACAATGGCTGTCTTTATTCTGCAAATATACACTAAAACCATCTTCCTTCCCACTTCAAAAGTCCACAATTTGGTAAAAGCTCATCTCCTTTAGATGGATACAAAGTTAAAAGGTACTAAAACCTATTAAAAGGCTTTACTTTGCTGTTAAAAAGTTCTGCAGCATTCACCTATTCTGAAAGGTCTGATTTTCAGTTTACAAATACAATCAGTTTAATTTCAGCTTCACTAACAAAGGCTCATCTCAAAATGATCTTTCAAGCAGGGTTGAAGTATGAAATATTGGCAGGTAACTCACCACTTACTGGTAGGATTGCAGATTTGCTCTTTACTAGGACAAATCACTGCCATAGGAAAAGAATTGCAATGCAAAGAATCTAACCTTTAACTTCAGTTTTAATCTCAAAGAAACTTTTTGACAATATGATTTGCAAATGGTAACATATGTATACAGCATTTGTAAGTATCTCATCCTTCAGTGCTTAAGAAAAAAATTCTTAATATGTTTTCCTTTTAAGAAATGGCAACATTATAATTAAGAAAACTGAACTATAATTCATACTTCAAAGAACTTTCACAATGTTCTTTTTGCCTATTCAAAGCACCTAATCCTGTTTTCAGGCAGACAAGAGCTATAGAAAAAGTCTTGCTCAGCAGAAAGCTTTCATTTACATATGTGAGCCTAGCACTGGTAAGTGTGGAAGTCTTGATGATAACTAGACATAGAAATAGAGAAAGGAACCTCAGACTGTCATTTCTTTCTTCACATTCGAGTTGAACACTTATTACTCAAGCAGACCCAAAATACCTAATCTCAGCACCTTTGTGCCTTGAGCAATACTTCCTTACTTCTTTATATCTTCAAAGTAATATATTCAATCAAGTAAAGAAATGAATTTGGCATTAAAGCAAGAGCTGGAACTTTTCAACCATTCGATTTAGATGAGTAAAATTATGCTATATAACAATTCAAATGATGTTTCAGTAGTAGCAAAATGTTTGTAAGAAAAAAAATTCAGAATAGTACCTCCCAAATATGATTTAAAAATATGCTACTGGCCTTATTTTTAATACAAGCTTGAAAATACCCTGCCCCTTACATGTTCTCAACAAATGTGTGAACTTTTAAATATCTATATATTTGATCAACATAGAAGACATTTATTTATTTTATTTATTTATTTCATAAATTTTATATACCGCCCTTCTCCCGAAGGACTCAGGGCGGTGAACAGCCAACTAAAATACATATAAACAGAGATAAATATGATTAAAAAAGAATTAAATTATAGGCTGCCCCAATGAAAATCTAAAACCCCCGATTAAAATAAATTAAAACTTTTGTACCCCACCCCAACTAATCTAAAACCCCATTTAAAAATCCCATTTGAGTCAGCTCAGGCCGGCCTGCTCAAAGAGCCAGATCTTCAGGTCACGTCTGAACGCTCTCAGGTCAGTGGTCGTTCGTAGCCCCGGGGGCATCCCGTTCCAAAGGGTGGGTGCCCCCACAGAGAAGGCCCTATTCCTCGGGGTCACCAGGCGGCACATAGAAGGCGTCGGGGCCCGGAGGAGACCCTCTCTGTGGGAGCGCACCGGTCGGTGGGAGACTACTGGCAGAATGCGGTCTTGTAAGTATCCTGGTCCGATGCCATGGAGCGCTTTAAAGACCAAAACCAATACTTTAAAGCGAACCCGGAAGGCCACCGGCAACCAATGCAGCTCGCGCAGGAGGGGCGTCACGTGGGAGTATCTCGACACCCCCATAACTACCCGCGCGGCTGCATTTTGTACCAGTTGAAGCCTCCGGGTGCTCCCCGCAGGGAGCCCCATGTAGAGGGCATTACAGTAGTCCAGACGGGAGGTGACCAGGGCATGGGTGACCGTGCGTAAGGCGTCCCGATCAAGAAAGGGCCGCATCTGGCGTATCAGGCGAACCTGATAAAAAGCCCCCTGGAGACGGCCATGATATGATCTTCCAAAGACAGCCGTACATCCAGGAGGACACCAAGATTGCGAGCCCCTTCTGTGGGGGTCAAGATCTCATCCCCAATAGCCAGCGATGGAGTCAGCTGACTATATCGGGCCGCCGGAAACCACAGCCACTCAGTCTTGGAAGGGTTGAGTCGAAGCCTGTTCCCGCCCATCCAGTTCCGCACAGCCTCCAGGCAACGGGCCATAACCGTTGAAGAAAGAGGGGGGAAAGCCAAACTTTGAGATATTCAAACACAGAAGTCCTCAATCTGATTGAAATTTAAAATGGAGGAGAAATTTAAAAGGAGACTGATCTTTTCCAAACATAACGAGTATGTGCATAACTGTGTACTATTATATTTCATTGAGATAATTGATGCAGTCAGTTTAGTACAATATATTGACATCAAGTATATTATGTGGCCTAGGTGTTTACCACCCTATTTTAAAAAAAGAGGTGACTTTGTGAACTAGACACAACTTTTTGTAGTTCTGTTTTAAGGAACTCCCAGCATGGTGCACTGCTAAATATCAACGGCATGGTTATATGAAGTTTGCCACTAATTATACTATTTTTAACAGCAAAATACCCTATGTATAAGCCCTCATTTCCTTATTTCAAATGTTATTCCCGTTAATATTCATCCCTTAACCATAGAAAGGCTGTCAACCTTTGTTCTAAGGTATTGCCCGATACTAATATTCATGAACAGCATGTAGATTTGAAAATTTAGTAGAGATTAATTTAAGGGATTGTCGAAAAGAAATATTGTAAAACCCATTATTTCCTGATCTGATCTATCCCGATACAGTGTGTTTAATGTAATTTACTTATATGGGTTGTTTTTTTTTTGACATAGTTGAAATATAGGAGATTCAGTATTTTTCATTTTGCTGATCCCATTATTTTACTACAGCCTCAAGAATGTTTGTATTACTGGCACAATAAATAGAATGTGATTTCATTTTTTCCTCTTACATTTAGTGAAGGCTAACAAACCTGCAGGGAACATAATCTGATAAATGCTTGCATTTCTTTCAAGATATAATTGTTCATGGAACTAATATTACATCTGTTCCATGAAACAAGTTAAGAGACAAACACTATTTTCTAAGAACACCATTAAAATATATAAAACATTGGTCAACATTTAAAAAAAAAACATATTAGCAGTTAAGCGTGGGATGAAGTCAAAGAAATAGCTTCATAATGAGAATGACAGCAGCTCATTTTTCAGCCAATTTAAGCCAAAGGACCAGAATACGCTGCTGAATGGCACAAGCTGTGGTACAAGAGTATGAAGGGAAAGGAGACATAGCAGCTGAACACTTGGGGGTGGGGGATTCTTGTCATCCATGGAGCAGGTCATGACCTATGCCAATTGGCAGACCCCTCTGATCATAGGAGAAGCTTTTGTGGGGATGAGTTTTTCTAGGAGAAGGGGAGATTCAGGTTACAAATGAATCCAACCCAGTGTTAAAATATTCTTAATGGACTTTTTTTACAGCACCCATTCTTATGAAAACAAGAGAACTCAATAGGAAGATCTTAATATAAAAACAGCAGAGATGTATTTATTTAATTTCATAAGCAAATGATTGCTCTCCTGGGTGGTGGCACTGTTCCTAAACATGGTATGTTCTACTGATTTTTAATTATAACTTTTATTTAATTAACTAGTTTACTGCCTCAATCACAAATACAACCTGTTATCTTTAAACTATCTCATCACCCAACCAAAAAGACTTAATGTTTTTCAAAAGCAGATTACAAAATTTTCAAAAAGGCTGAAAATACTAAATGGGTGCGTTTAATTATAAAAGAAAACATGGGAGCAGTATGTTGTCTTTCAGAGTAGAATTTCATGAATTAAGATCATCAAGTTTTAATCAAATGTTAACTTTCTTTAAGAAATTATATCTTCAAAATAAACTAATAATTACAGTAGGCATTTTTTACTTGCACACTTTTAAATTTACATAAATTTGGATCCAAATTCTGCTAAGTTTGCTCCTCCTAGAAGTCCCTGATCTGCTTTGTCAATTTTCTTCTTCTTCAAGGAATGCTAGAAGGAAAGAAGGTCATATTCACCTGATTTCAGAATAACTAAACAGGTAGACTTAATTGAGGAAATGAAAAAAACTAAGAATGCCGGGAGAAAATAATCCTGTAATGTTGGAAAGGATCTTGATATTAAATGATATTTTTTTTAAAAAGTATCATTAAGTAAATTATTTATATTTCAAGAAATCATATTTAATTTACTCAGAACATGTTAGGTAAAATACATTGATAATAGAAGCTGATGCAGAAGTGAGCCCAATAAAGATGGGAATCTCTTTAAAAAGATATATTACAGCAAAACCTCAATGTAACAAACCATTTGGAGACAGGCTTATCTAATTCTACTACTTATCTAAAATCTGAATTAATGTTATTGTGTTAACTTATATCATTTTTGTCACAACTGTAGGTATGCGTGCAAATGACATAAATCAATGCAAAATTTGTAACTAACATTTTTCTACCTATCATTATGTAAACTGATGAAAATAATAAATTTAATTAATCACCTAGACTATTTGGGATACAAAATAGATTTATTATTTTGTGAAAACATCGAGACACAAATGTTGTCCATCTACCAAAATCTGGTAACTTGTTTTACTCTATGAAAAACATCACTGGAAGCAATTCTAATGAGAAATGCTTAGGGAAAATCTGAAAGTCACAAAGGACATATAGAGAAGTTGGAAAGAGACATAAATCACTAAAAAAAGATTATATACAGTAGTCTGAATTGTAGAAATAGTATCAGAAAAGCCAATCTTTAGAATCAGCTGAAATGTATAAAGGCTGCCAAAAATGACAAGACCTTTGGATCTCCAAGAAAAGGAAAGGAAGGAATTAAATAAAAGTAAAAAATTCATCTATAAAAGGGAAAATAAATAAATACTTCAGCACTCAATGAAAATGACAAAAAGTAGCAATCAAAAAGAAAAGACACGATTATCTATTTTTTTTAGCTCAGTTGTCTCCATAAGGATATACAATTGATGCTAAATTAATTAAAATCTTTAGGACCACATGGATTGGTGATTAATAGATGACTACAGGAATTTGTTGTTGGTTGATTCTATTGTTTATTTTTGCATATTCTTACTTAAAATTCAAAAGAGCTGCTATGCATAACTCATATTTCAACTGGGTTTATATTCACATAAAACAAAATTGATTTCTCTTATTTTCTTACCTGACCCGAATCATGCAAACTCAAATCTAGGCCACAAGTAAACTCCGTATGATGCTCCACAGTTTCAAGCAGAGGGTCAGGCTTGGAGAAATCCCAAAATCTATAGATGGAAACAAGAATGCAATTATGGTAATTGAAAGGCCACTGATGGCATCCTTGAAACTGCCAGATGCTTTTAAAAAACCAAACCCATCTACTTTAACAACATAATTAATCCTATTGCCACAGGTCTCTTGCTTCATCTGCATAAATGAGACTTTCATTATGAAATTCATTAAGAAAGCATTTCCTTCAGTTCACTATGGGAATTTTGGTCAAAAAATCTGGCATAATTATCTTCCATTGGGACAATCTGCAAAACAATAATGTGAAGATTGTTTATTCTGTAATCAAGTTACATATTACAATTTATATTGTAATAAATAGTTAATAAATAAATTAACTATTGCTGAGAATTTGTCTCTCAGATAAATACATTTCATATTTCAAGTTCTCTCCCCTCCCCCACTCTAGAGATGTCAAAAATTAAATAAGAACATTAAATTTGGCTCTTCCCCATATTCTGTCAAAGGTGTTGAATTATTTCAGTAATTTAAGGCAGCACAGGATATGACTATCAGAATATAGATACTGGCCAGCTGACAATATATAAGGGATGGGATAGCCTACTAGGAGGAACATAATAGCATGATTTATCCCTTGAGGAATTCATTGATCTTGCAAAGCCAAAAAAGCAACCAAACACATTACAATTTAGTGTAATATACATTTGACTTCTTCCCATTGAAATTTCAAAAAGCAACCTTTTTCAATATTCTTTTTCCTTCTTGTACATGAGTCAATACATTATTCTAGACAGATTTTAGATAAAAGACTTCCCCACATGTACAAATAAACTTTCTGCAAAAACTCTCCCAAGATATCCAAATTGGTATGTCAGATGAATAGTGCCGAAATGAAAAACTTCCTATATTCTGAAGATTACAAATGCATACTCCATTATCAACTTGTAGTTATTTTTTCCATACTAAAAGGACAAATTTGTATACAGAACTCTGTTAGTCAATTATATTAAAACAGGACAACTTACTCTCCTATAAGCTAAAGCTGATGAAGGACATTTACAGACATTTTGCCCTACTTGACACACTATGACATTGGGAGCAGATATGCAATAAGGAAATCATGTAAACAAAGACACCTAACTTAGGGGGTACTTGAAGGTAAATTCTTACCTTCCATCAGAGAGAAATGGGCAGAGAATCTTCAGGAGAAATGGTCTACAAGGACCTCTTCGTTCTACCTTATGATGTAGAAGGCCCAATTTCTTTAACTATGCATTCTCATATCTTTTTAAGAAACTTCATCACAGTTTTAAAGTACTTTGCTTACTGAAAGTTACTGAAAGTTAAAATACAAAGCTATATTTTAACTGTACAATAGGTCAGCGGTCACCAACTGGTGGGCCATGGCCCACTGGTGGGCTGTGAGAAAATTTTGTTGGGCCGCAGAGAAATCTCGCCCCCAGAGCACCCCTACAAAGCAATTAATCCAGGCTGCGCAGAAACACAAGGCTGCACCGCCCACATGGCCCGCAGGAAACCTCCCCGCCCACTCACTCCTTACCCAGTAAACTTGCCTGTTAAATTGCTATTTTTCCTTTTTCCGACCATCATCTGTTCTACTGTGCCAGAGATTTAGATTAGCTAGGAAGCAGGAAATGGTTGGATTTCTTGCTTTCTAGCTAGTCTTTAGATTTTCGGCTCAGCACAGCCGAACCTCCCTTAGGACTGAAGGTTTGCTTGTAAGCAAATTCAGTGCAGACTCACGGCAAGCAAATTTGAGAGACTGAGCTAGCTGATGGCGGATAAATAAATCATTGAATAATTCTGTGAGCCATTCAATCTGTCTGCTTTTGGGAAAAGTTGCTTTTTTAATAAAAAAATCAATATTTACATGCATGGTGTGTTGTGAATTAATTTTGTGAGTTTGCTTGCAAGCAAATTTTATATGACAGACTGAGCTAGCCAATGGCAGATAGATAGATCTCTGAATGAATCTATGATTCTATGAGCAACTCAATCTGCCTGCTTTGCCTGATTTTGGGCAAAAGTTGCTCTTTTTTAATAAAAAAATCAATATTTATATAAATATTTATAATATTTGCATACAAGCCATGCCCAGCCAGTCACATGACCACCAAGCCACACCCACAAATTAGGCCACTCCCACAGAACTGGTTAGTGGTCCCTGGGATCTAAAATTATGAGTTTGGTGGTCCCTGAGGTCCAAAAGGTTGGCGACCCCTGGCATAGGTGGTCTTTGACTTACGAGTTTGTTTAATGACCAGTTCAAAGTTAAAATGGCACTGAAAAAAGTGACTTTCCATTTTTCACACAATCACTGCAGCATGATCAAAATTCAGATGCTTGACAACTGACTCATATTTATGATGGTTGCAGTATCCCGGGATCATGTGATCACCTTTTCTGATCCTCTGACAAGCAAAGTTAATGGGGAAGTCAGATTCACTTATCAACCTTGGCAAACAAGGTCATAAAATGGGAGCAAAACTCACTTAACAAATGTCTCACTTAGCAACAGAAATTTTGAGCTCAATTGTAGTCATTAAGTCGAGGATTCTTTAACATGCTTGCTTTGAAATACTTATACAATACAAAAAGTCTCTACTGCAATACTTAAAAACTAGTTTGTATTTAATATAATTTTCAGTTATTTCTGTTGGGTAACATCTTTCTCTTGACTTTACCCAATTATACACTATAAATATATTTCCACTACCACTCTTTTTATCCTCTCATTTCAACCTCTCCTTGGGTCCCTTTGTATCCTTTCCTGTATAGATGTCATGACTACAAAGAATAATGCATAATTCTATTCATATGCTGCAGGTTTTGCTGCTGAAGTGGTTATCAAGAAGGAGTAAAAACCATTCAACTACAAAAAAAAAATAGACATAGGAACAACTCAGGTGTACAGCAAACACTAGAGGCCACACAATTAAATTTGTTTAAACCTACTTGATTAAATTTTCTGCAAATTACCTGGCTAGAATGATGACTACACAATGGACGTGCTATGGCAACAGCCCTCCTTAGAGACTTCTCATACTAGAGAGCAGACAAAATTTATAGTTTCCCAATAAGCTAATTTTCAAAGAGAAGCAAATGAAGGTCAACAGCCTCCTTTCATTTACCTATGAATGTTTTGTAGTATAGTTTGCTACCTGTCCTCACAAGGAAGACAGTTTTGCTATTTATATACAACATCTGTACTACTAAAACTCCTGTTTCATGATCTTTACATGGGCAATATGGTGCATCCTAGGATCATAGTTTTTGAATCTAGATACCTCAAACGGACTAACTTATAGAATGTGTACAAAATCTGGATCCCATGATTCCCAAAAGCATGACATTTGGAAAGCTGTGGCTGATTCAGGGCTACTGGTTGCTGCTGCAGCCACATTATCTTTTATTTTTAATGTTCTGTAACAGTTTCTCAGCCAGTCTGGAATCCCACACTCACTCCCCACCCCACAATGCAGATGCAAGGAATTAATTCATCATGTGGCTTTTAAAAAAGCAATAACTTTAAGGTTTATGAAGGAAAACCTGGATATTTTTATTCCTTTATGTGTCCCTTCTCTAGTACACAAACATACACATACAAATATCTATATCTCTATTGCATTTGTTAGTTTGTTTATATCCCGCCTTTATTATTTTTACAAATAATTCCAGGCAGCTAACATATCCAACACATCTTTGTCATCCTATATTTCCCACACAACAACAACCTGTGAGGTGAATTGGGCTGAGAGAGAGTAACTGGTCCTAGATTTCTTAGATGGCTTTCATGACTAAGGCAGTACTTGAACTCCTGGTCTCCTGCATTCTAGCCTAGTGCCTTAACCTCTTAGACCAAACTGGCTCTCATCTTTGTTCAAGAACTCAAGGCACATACATAGTGGTCCATCCTACTATATTTCTTCACAACAACACTGTGAGGTAGGTTGGACTGAAAATGACAAAGTGATCTGCTATGGTTGCAGATGGGAGGACAAATTGGGTCTCTCTGGCATCAAAGACATTAGCCACTATAACAGTTCTTGCCCATCCCTGTCTTATTACAATTCAATAGTGAAGCTAGCAAGACTCTAAACTGTTCTGAAGTGAGAATCTCAAGTACAACTTTGTGGTTAAAATATATTTTCGGTATAATTATGTCAAGTGGAAAGACAAGAGGGTCATGATGGTCAAGAAATAATACAAAACATTGTTGGAGTATAGCAAAGAGGAAAGATGGACATTAGAAAACAATGTTCAAATATTAAATCTACAGTATTTCAGTGACTGATAATTCGGTTTTTCTTTTTTGGAAGAAATATAATTCTATTACTACTTATAAGCTATTATTAAGTAGAGTGCAGGTAGTGGTTGAGGAATCCATTAAGAAATGGCAAATTTTGCGTTATTCATTATGTTTTCACATTGAAAGAAGCACATTTGATTTTTACTTGCTTCAGTTAAGCATCTACTTATTAAGTTAATTTCCTTTAACAGTTCTTAAACCAGAAAATTAAAATGTATTTGACTGGAAAAATGAAAACTAAGTTAAAAGTTAAGAATATATTTAAACATTATGGGTTACTAAAGAAGTACAGTATCAAAAGTGCAATTTTTGTAATTATATTTCATAAAATGCAGAACCAAAAAGGGTACAGAAAGGAAGCAAAATGATCAGTTATCTGCAGAATTATTTTCCTTAAAAAAAGATATAGTATTTAGAGTTCTTTTTGTCTATCTGCCTATTATTTCTGCTGTTTGCTGTTTCAACTTTGCAAAATGGTGCATCATAGGGCAACAATATTTTTAATCAACACACCTCAAAAGGGCAAACTTAAAGAATGCATCCAAAATACAAGATTCATTATTCCCGTGGCATTGAAATTTGGCAAAATTGTGGCTGTTTTAGTGTCATAATTGTCACACAATCGTCATTTTCAACACTGTCTGCCAGCTTTTCATAAGGAAAGTTAACGAGGGAGCTGGCAAGAAGTTGGAAGTCACTCCCACTCTCACTGCTTTTTTGCCCTGCTTTGTTTCTCTGTTTAGATAAGGAAATATCTTTGAAACAACCTAACGAGTCATGTGTTGTCTAGTAGTCTATATACTACTAAAACTCTCATGTCTCTTTGCCTGTTTGTAACCTTCAATTGGACAAAAAGGTACATTGTTGGGCAACAATTTTTGAATCAAGTTACCTCAAATTGGCTACCTACAAGTGGTGTGAAGATTCTTGAAATGTCAATTACATGGGAGTAATGAGTTCCAAAATTTGGATGCATTCAAACATACATTCCTCTTGATTTAATCTGGAAATGTAATCCCTCGATATTCAGCCAATCAATATTTGAACTAAAAGAACTTCATGGGTGTCAGTCTCCCTATGCTGCAGAAGGCACCCATGAAGCAACCTTTTACCTCTGTGTTTATCTGTTGAACCTTTGATTTTGAAATCTCTCTGCAACTAAATCCTTTCTCACTTTTAGTCATCTAATTATAAATCAGAGCTCCATTTACTTGAGTCACAGAGACTTATGATGATATACACTGCTCAAAAAAATAAAGGGAACAGAAAAAGAAGACATCCTAGATCTGAATGAATGAAATATTCTTATTAAATATTTTGTTCATTACATAGTTGAATGTGCTGACAACAAAAACCACACAAAAATTATCAATGGAAATCAAATTTAGCAACCCATGGAGGTCTGGATTTGGAGTTACACTCAAAATTAAAATGGAAAAAAACACTACAGGCTGATCCAACTTTGATGTAATGTCCTTAAAACAAGTTAAAATGAGACTCAATAGTGTGTGTGGCCTCCATGTGCCTGTATGACCTCCCTACAACGCCTGGGCATGCTCCTGGTGAAGTGGCGGATAGTCTCCTGAGGGATTTCCTCCCACACTTGGACTAAAGCATCCCCCAACTCCTGGACAGTCTGTGGTGCAACGTGGTGTTAGTGGATGGAGCGAGACATGATGTCCCAGATGTGCTCAACTGAATTCAGGTCTGGGGAATGGGCGGGCCAGTCCATAGCATCAATGCCTTCGTCTTGCAGGAACTGCTGACACACTCCAGCCACATGAGGTCTAGCATTGTTGTGCATTAGGAGGAACCCAGAGCCAACCACACCAGCATATGGTCTCACAAGGGGTCTGAGGATCTCATCTCGGTACCTAATGGCTGTCAGGCTACCTCTGGTGAGCACATGGAGGGCTGTGCGGCTCCCTAAAGAAATGCCACCCCACACCGTTACTGACCCACTGCCAAACCGGTCATGCTGGAGGATGTTGCAGGCAGCAGAACATTGTCCATGGCGTCTCCAGACCCTGTCACGTCTGTCACATGTGTTCAGTGTGAACCTGCTTTCATCTGTGAAGAGCACAGGGTGCCAGTGTGAATTTGCCAATCTCAGTGTTCTCTGGCAAATGCCAAAAGTCCTGCACAGTGTTGGGCTGTAAGCAGTGCTACTCCTGTCCCTCCTTGCACAAAGGTGGAGGTAGCGGTCCTGATGCTGGGTTGTTGCCCTCCTACAGCCTCCTCCACATCTCCTGATATACTGGCCTGTCTCCTGGTAGCGCCTCCATGCTCTGGACACTACGCTGACAGACACAGCAAACCTTCTTGCCACAGCTCCATTGATGTGCCATCCTGGATCAGCTACACTACCCGAGCCACTTGTGTGGGTTGTAGACTCCGTCTCATGTTACACTAGAGTGAAAGCACCGCCAGCATTCAAAAGTGACCAAACCATCAGCCAGAAAGCATAGGAACTGAGAAGTGGACTGTGGTCACCACCTGCAGAACCACTCCTTTATTGGGGATGTTTTGCTAACTGCCTATGCTTTCCACCTGTTGTCTATTCCATTTGCACAACAGCATGTGCAATTGATTGTCAATCAGTGTTGCTACCTAAGTGGACAGTTTGATTTCACAGAAGTGTGACTGACTTGGAGTTACATTGTGTTGTTTAAGTGTTCCCTTTATTTTTTTGAGCAGTGTATAAATGGAAAAATCCCTATTGCAAATCACAGAATCTCAGCATATCTTTCTTGAAAATTTCCCTAATTCAAGAGCCCACCAGAAACCAGTGTTTTCTTAGAAGGTGATAATCTAAGATATAAAATAACTTAAGATACTTAGAAGGTGCCCAACTAAGATATAAAGTTATTTTAAATTGTTATAATAAAGTTTAGTCTTTCAGAACTATACTTTGCAAAGCAAATTTTGGTGTCAAATAGCAAAATATAATATCAAATTCAAAGATTTACCTAGATTCATTACCTATTTATGTGTCACCTACTAAAGTGGCACTTTCAGTATCACAGGTTCAGCCTTAAAATGGTAACAGAAAATACTTAGCATATGGGAATTAAAATATAACACATAGGGATCCATCCAAATCATAACGGGAACAAACACAGGAATCATCAAGATATTTTTTTCCAACATTAGAAAAAAAGACATCTATATATATAGTTTAAATACAGTACTTATTATTAATAGTGATCTGTATTTATTTAGTAATATAACAATACATTATTAATGAATTATGTTTAGATGTAACTTAGATATTTATTGCTAGAGAATAAACCCAACATAACCCAATGGGAATTCCTCTGTGAGCAACACACACACACAGAGTTTTTTTAATCTTGCATTTATTATTTTTTTAAATAACTCAAGGTGGGATATATGTATGTATGTATGCATGTATGTATGTATGTGTGCATATATATGTATATATGTATGTATGTATGTATGTATATACAGAATCTCATCTGCCACCCTCAAGCTTGTGTATTGGGTTCTTTTTAATTTTGTGTGTCAGGCTTGGCAGCCGTATTTTGTTTGAATTTGGTGCTGGCTTTCTGCTTTATTTGAATATTTTTTTCCTCATCCTGATTGGCTGGGAGTCTAGGTCTGTTTTTATTGGTCTTCGAGTTGCTGTGTTTTTGATCGGTTGGCAACATTGTGTTTTGTGCATTGGGGTTTCTTAGTGTAGCTTGGTTTCTTGTGAATGGCCAATAATTATTTATATTATATATAAATATTCCTTTCTTCTCCTATTTTCTCCACACTAACAACCCTCTGAGGTGAGTTGGGCTAAGAGAATGTGACAGGCCCAAAATCATCCAGCTACTTTTTCATGTCTAAAGTGCAACTAAAACTCACAGTCTCCTGGTTTCTAATCTTAACCATTAGATTACTACTCCATTTGTGTCAGATGCTCCTACCAAAGTGCTTCCAGGTTGAAAGAATTAGATAAAACGCTGCAACAAATACTCTAAATCCTTTATTTCTACAATTATGGACAGGGATAGCCTGCCTCACTGCCTGCTTCTATGTGCTGCCAGATTATGCGAGAAATAAATAAAATAAAAAAGAAGCAATTCATATAAAGTATACTGCTTGATCAGCACACTGGGAGAGCAAAGCTGCAGATCTAACTGTATACACAAATACTTGGCACACAGAACAGAGGGAAAAAAGAAAGGTTGCTGGCAGGATTTTCCCTCTTAACCAAAATCTCTCTGTTGATGCACTTAAGGGATGAATGAGAAAAGCTAAGTGTTCCAGGAGTTAAAATTGTTTCATTAAATCAGTATCAAATTGAGGTGCTTCTACAGATACTTCTCTATATTGCTGTCATCTAAAGCAGTGGTCGCCAACCGGTGGGCCGTGAGAAAATTTTGATGGGCCACAGAGAAATCTCACCCCCAGAGCACCCCCCCAAAGCAATTAATCCAGGCTGCGCAGAAACACAAGGCTGCACTGCCCACATGGCCCGCGGGAACCCTCCTCGCCCACTCACTCCTTACCCGGCAAACCTGTCTGCTAAGTTGCTATTTTTCCTTTTTCCGACCATCATCTGTTCTGCTGCACCGGGAGATTTAGATTAGTTAGGAAGCAGGAAATTGTTGGATTTCTTGCTTTCTAGCTAAGCACAGCCAAACCTCCCTTAGGATTGAAGGTTTGTTTGCAAGCAAATTCAGTGCAGATTCACGGCAAGCAAATTTGAGAGACTGAGCTAGCCAATGGTAGCTAAATTGACTGAATGATTCTGTGAGCAATTCAATCTGCCTGCTTTGCCTGATTTTGGATAAAAGTTGCTTTTTTAAAATAAAAAAATTAAGTATTTGCATGCATGGCATGTTATGAGTTAATTTTGTGAGTTTGCTAGCTAGCAAATTTTATGAGTTTGCTTGCAAGCAAATTTTATGTGACAGACTGAGCTAGCCAATGGCAGATAGATGGATTTCTGAATGAAGCTGTGATTCTGTGAACAACTCAATCTGCCTGCCTGCTTTGCCTGATTTTGGGTAAAAGTTGCTCTTTTTTTATAAAAAAATCAATATTTATATAAATATTGATAATATTTACATACAAGCCATGCCCAGCCAATCACATGACCACCAAGCCACACCCACAAATTAGGCCACGCCCACAGAACCAGTTAGTGGTCCCTGGGCTCTAAAATTATGAGTTTGGTGGCCCCTGAGGTCCAAAAGGTTGGCGACCCCGATCTAAAGCAGCTGAAATGTGTTTATTTACTTATTTATTTAAATAGCAAGAGCTTAAGTAAATATCAATACAGTACATGAATGAGCTTTTGCTCTCCTAATAATTCAGCATTCCTTCTATTTAGCACACATTTTGTTTTGTTTTTTAGTACAAGCATTACCAATAGAAGACCAATCCATAAATAAAGTTAAGACAGGCAGTGGTCTGTGAGGCTTCTATTGCTACAAATTTCATTATATTTCCAAGTACATTTTTACAAAAAAAAAAAAATTAAAGTAGCCCAATTTTCTACAAGTTTTTGTAGAATGTGTTGCATAATCTCAATTTACTTCATCCTATTATGCTAAGAAAAAGAATATCCATCTGTTTGGGTTTTTTTCCTAATGAAGTTTATTTTTTTTGTTAAAATTTTATTTGAAATCTGAACTATAAATTGGACAGGGCTATGTCCAAAGCTCTTGATTGGGTGGTCTCTGGATATCTACCAAGAACTTCCAGTAAGCTATAACTCAAGAACTGTCACTATCAAAATAGATATTCTCTGAGGCAGTTCATTCCATGGTATTTTTTAATCTCATGATGCATTACTTTTTCAAGCAAGGTCTTGGCATCCATCTTTAAAAGCAAAAATTGCTTCTTGTTGTAAAACCTTTTAAGGTTATATAAGTTATTTCGTTAGTTATGTTGATCATGACTTTAATTTGATAAATTGTCAAAATTATTTATTAAAATTCTTATACATTGCTTTATTATTTCCTGTTTTTATGGTTATAATTTATTCTAAACTGTCCCTAGGATACTGAACTGAAAAGGCAAAGTAAACATTTAAAACTCAGGAAGTCTCTATATAAGGCACATCAAAACAGAAACTTAATAGGATGCACATTTTAAAAAATAATTCAGAAGAACAAGTTACATGAGAAAAATTACATAACAGTCATGCAGGATCATGACAACTAGAAATTCCCTTTCAATGTAAGCAATCTTTTAGGCAAAGTCACTTCAATATACTTGCTTTTACTGTAGCATGTTAATGTAATGTTGGTTCAGATTATAAAGAAGAGAACTAAACTAAGGCTTTTCCAGACACCAAAGGCACTAACCAGATCACCTTTAGAACAAGTTTCAATCTGATTATAGGGCATTTGGATGGGAAAAATAGAATATGGTTTACAAAATTTTTGAAGGTTATTACGTATCTTCTAAGAAAACATCTTGGCAGAATGGTCTGCCCTGCACAGGAAATTAGAGGGTGGTTTATGATTATTTGGAACAAATAAATATTTCTCAAAAGAATTCTCTACTTTCTTAACTCTAATGATGAACATGCACTCCAAGAACATTTTCTGGATTTCAAAACATACATAAATTATCCACCATTATCACTATCTCCTTTTGAACAATAGATATTTTAAATAGGTATAATCATACATAATAAAAGAAAAAGGGATTATTTAGGCACTGACTCATCCTCTGCTCAATGCAGGAATAGAAAAGTATCCCTAACAGATGGCTGTCTGGCTGCTGTTGGAACTCATCTAATAAAAGGGAAACCACTATATCACTGGGAAACTGGCTCTACCATCACAATACCATCACAGAACCAGACACAATATTTTAAATGGGGGTCTATCAAAGCAGAATAAAATGGAACTTTATAAGAACTAGTTTTTTAAAAAATAAATAAAAGTACTTCTACTTATGTAATGTTTTTAATGAAAATGAACAAACTAATAAAAGTATCCTGAAATGCACAGGAGGGACTAATACATATGCATGCATGTATGTATGCATGTATGTTATAAACTGATTTTGTTGATGTGCTACAGCTTATCAACAATAGTATATAATAATCCAGAGAAAAGCTCAGGTCTGTTTTATTTTTTAAAAAGCCTACAGAAATACTTAATTAGTTGATTTTATTAATGCTGGAACACAAAGCTTATCTTCCAAAAACCAGAAGAAACAGATCAAGGTTCATAAAACAATTTAACAATAACAAATGGCACAATGTTATTATAAAAAAATACTCCATTTGTGAAAAATAATCTTACTGACTCCAAGATACTGATTAGCAAAACAGTTATAAAAGTTATAAAGAGCATTTGTCATGGCAGATGGCCAATACTATCCTCTCAGTCATTATTATTTAAACGGAAAAACACACACGTTTTAGTTAGCAATTTTGCAAGTATAATCCTAAACACAATGATAACATTATGATTATAGCATAGTAAATAATTCTCTTCCTATGCTTTATTTGGACGCAGTTTGAATAGCAAACATGTATCCACCCAATTGTGTGATCTTCAGATGGACTGAATTATAGTTCCTATTACTTCTAATAGCCATGATCAATTATCATACTGACTGGATATGAGAAAAATTCTGGTTTGAATAATTTGAGTGCCAGGTTAAAAGGTGGTGAGTTTAGGTTTAGAATACAATTACGGGGAAAGGAATGATAGTGATGAGACTAATATGGAATCTTGAGAGCATATATTAGCACTTGCATTATATAACTGCAAGATTGTTTCTAAAATTACTGCTCTGGTGAATAAGGGTATGTTCTTTTACTGGCTGTTCTCTATTTCTCCAGCTTATCTGCAAGCAAAACATCAAGCTATGACATCCACCATTTTTATTTTCTAAGGATGTATTTTTTGTTTATCTTTCTTTTTAAATAAAGATAATACTTGGACTTGATACTTTGCCTTATAAACTGTCCAACTTTCTTTTTTTTCAATTAAAAAGATTTTTTAATTGGTCTAAGATAGAAGAGGACTTGGCAAGAACAGTTTCTGCAGTGACTTTGGCATCCACAGTTATCAGTCTACATAACAGAGAATGCTTTCTGCAAACATAAATTCTTGTTTATAGAAAGCTAGAAATAGGACTACACTATAGTCTTTATTCAAAAATCCAGGTACTTTTTGTGTGAATTGTAAGTACCATCACAGAAAAAAATGGTAACTGACTTAACCTACCTAACAGTTATAAGCCTCCATCTAGAAGCACTGTCCATTAGTAATATGAGAACAGATTCAGCCTATCCACTGCATATTCTCTGTACGCTTACCGACTTCAAATAATATTTCTATTTCCACATTCCCTTTAAAGTTCCATCATCTGCATGACATGTGGCCTTAGAAGATAGAGATTCAAGAATATTGCACATACGCAAATATTGATAATGAAAATTACAAAATCTTTGTTACAAAGGAAAAATATTGAGCTGATTAAGAAATGAAAAGCAATAACCTTTTCTCAGTCACATTGCCAGTACTAGAATTGGAAGAAAAGCACTAAGTCTATTTTTTTCTATACAAATAAGCAAGAAACCATCTTTTTCTCATCTCTATTTAACAAATAGAATCAAACTGTTTCTCACAAAACTTTTGAAGGCCACAGATGCAGAATGTAGCACCTTCCCCTGGAAATTCTGTTTCCATAAACTATTAGCAAAAATTAGTGTATGCTTCATAAAAAGTTCATGGCAGATTATGTGAATTTAATCAAAAATAATTACTGTACCTCACAGTGAAATCATAGGAACAAGAAACCAATATAGTGGGATGAAATGGTGAAAACTGCAAAAGAAATAAGAGAAACACAATACATAAGTCTCAATGCATATTTGTGGGGGTGGAGGAAAGGGAGAAAAAATATTTAGAAAGAAAAATTCTTCTGTAAAATAACAGTATTAGAGAGAACCAAATGAAAATATTATTTTGTATAAAAACCAACATAAAGTTACTTTGGTGTAACATCCATAATCCCTGCAATAAATTAAAATTTCAACTTAATATAAAATACCTTACAGACCCATCACCTAACGACGTTATGGTGTGTGTCTCTAAGATACAGATTGACCATAAATTCTCAAATCACCAAAAATGCAATTAAAAATCCAAACTATTGAAATATTTAAAACACTTTTAAAACATATCGCAGCAATGATATATACCTATGAAAATCTGTATCATTTCACAAAACACTTATGAGAGATTATGTCTTCTATTGTTAATACCAAGGCAAGAATTCTTTTTAATTACCAAAATAACTTAATCTGAATTCAATTTAATTTAATCAATTGGATTCAAGGATAAAAACTGGCAACAGAAGTTCTTATAATTTCACCCATTACAAAGAGTAGATTATTAATCATAGCCCTTGGCATGAACTGGAAAGCTGAACAAAAGTTGCAGCAAAGATGGAGACCAAGAGCCAAACTCTACTACACTCATAGCTGATTCCAGCAACATTCACTTTAAACCAATCTTTTTCAAGCACATTCATAACAAAGAGCAATTTTCCTCAGAAAGATTTATAATACTAAACATCTTTTATTCCCCCCCCTTAAATGCTGAAACAGCAAGAATAACAGAAATCTGAAATAAGTTTCATGTTCCAAATTCTGAATACTTTCTGAATGTTTGCAAGTCTGTTTTACAATTGAAACAGCTGCTGAAGTAGAACATTTCACATTTAATATGGTTTAAAATCAAGTTAGTTTGCACAGCCTTCATTTACCAATTAATGGCCTGGATTAGGAGAGGGGTAGGATGTATAATATCAGGTAATCTGGATGTCCAAACTCTACAATGGGCAACCGGACACCTAACTTTAATATGGTGAAGGATTGTTGGTAAGCAATTTTCAAGCTAGCACTTACTAATTTGCTTTCAAAACAATACTTAACTAGCTTGCTAATAAAATATAGGGTACAGGTAATCCTTGTCTTACAACCACTTTTTTTCATACTTATGACTATTGCAGCATCCCTATGGTCATGTGATCAAAATTCAAATGCTTGGCAACTGGCATGTATTTATGACAGTCCCACTGCCCTGGGGTCATATGATTATCTTTTGCAACCTTCTGACAAGTAAAGTGATTGGGGAAGCCAGACTTAATAACTGTGTTACTAACTTAACATTGTTATTTAATTGATTCACTTAACAATTGTGGAAAGGTTGTAAAATGGGGCAAAACTCATTAACAACTTAACTTTGGGCTCAAGTGTGGTCATAAATCAAGGACTACCTGTACTTCCTCAAGTGGTTTACTGACATTATGACATGATTATTCCCACTGTCAATAGGAACAAGTTTGGTAGTGGTTAAGGCTAGAAACCAGGAGCCTGTGAGTTTTATTTCCCCCTTAGGCTTGAAGCCAGCTAAGTAACCTTGTGCAACATTCTCTCAGACTTAGGAAGCAAGCAATAGTGGAAGCACTTCCAAAAACCCTTGCCAAGAAAACTTGACCAGGCAGTCGCCAGGATTTAACTTTGATTCAAAGGCAATAAAAATAAAATAAAAAAATAGTTGTCTATTTAAAAAAATTAACCAGTAAAAGATGAACAATGACTTTTCTTAACTATTTTACTGCCATCATCATCTTAGTATACTACAGATTGTTGTAAATATTTCTTAAAATCTACCCTGCTGCTCAGGTTTTATCTGATTTTAACATTTATTACTTCTGATATCATTATTTTGTATTTATCTTCTTTATTGACATCCTTTTGTATATTGCCTTAGAATCCAATCTGGTGAAGGATGGTCTATAAATATTTTATAATGTAAAACCCACACAATAGAAGAAGGAAACAGGGCCTGCTGAATGAGGAACACAAATGTGAACTCATCAAACGCTCTGCTGGGTTTTGTGGACTGCCTGTTTTCATATCCACTTAGAAATGTAATAATCGGAAAAATATTAAAACTTACTTTCACTCTTCTTATTGCATATGTATGCCCAAGCAGACTGAACATAGGTTGGCGGGTATTTCTCAGGTCCCAGCCTTTCAAACTGCAGTCAACAGCACCTGTTACAAGCAAGTTCTGATAAAAAAAATGCACAAAAAGAGTTTATTCTAAGAATACCAACAGCTCTCAAATTGTAAATCTAAACAACAGTGGCTAACAGAAATTTCAATATGAGAAAAACTTTGGAATGCCAGAGATCCAAAGATAAATTAACAAACCTATTTCAGTTCATCCCATTAAAAATTGGGATTTCAGGGTGACTTTGGATCAGCTACTATCTGATAGCTCAGCTTATTTCAAGGTTACTACACTGAGAATAAATTAAGGAAAGATACAATATAAAGATAGGAATAAAGCTGTCAGTATTATTAAAATCAATTGCAAATGGAGAATAATCATAATCTGAAGCAATCTAAATCCTAAAATAATAAAAGCAGCTTCTCCACTTTTTAAAAATGCATTATTTATATTTATTGTACCTGATCATATTTGCACCAATCACAACTTAAAACCTCAGCTTGGTGAGCAGGAATTATTACTGGGAGTCCTGATGATTTTGCATCCCAAATCCGTAGAGTTTGGTCACCTGAAACAGATACACTAATAAATATATAATATTTATACATTGTTTAGAAAGGATGGAGAGATAATTAACACATTTATTTACAAAGGCTGTTTAGTTCATCAAACTGGTTACTTCATGAATGAAAAAGCACTGAACCCTAAAGGAAGAAGTTTAACATGTAAATTTCAAAGAGGAAGAAGTGCTATTAACCATGTGAAGAAACTGATATTTTTTATTATTTTTGTTAAAATTTTAAAGAAATTTGATTGGGATTATGGATCACTATATAGCTGTACATATGCTAGAAAAGATAACTGTATCAGGTATACAGTATATAATTCCGTAGAAAATATGCTATGAAAAATGAAAGTGAAATAAATCATAAATTGAATAAAACCATGCCAGGAAATTCAAGCATGGCCAGTTATCCAATTTTCAAGACTGAAGTCGTACTTTGAAGATAGGCCAAGCCAGAAAAAAAGATTCCTCAAAAAATACTAATCTCTGCTTTATTAAAGTTTCATAATTTCAGGGTGCTTCTGGACTCATGGCTCCTTGTTTGTCAGGACACTGTGAAAAACAAAGCGACTGAAAAGATGTCTAAAGCAGTAGTGGCAAAAAAGGAGGATATCGTCGAATATTTGTAAGAGTTTAAATAGTACCGACAAGCATAGCAAATCAGCAATTATTCTCTACATTTATTGCATCTTTAATTCCTACATGATAGCCTGGTTCACATTTACTCACAGCCTTTCAGGTAGGGATAGCAGACCAAAGTCCTGCAAACGTAAAAAAATGAATTTGAGGGTTTCCTGTCAGATGAACTCAATCGTATCTGCCCTAAATTTGGTTGCCAGTTGATCATGGCACTTGGTGGAGAAACCAGGCATCATTTTATAGCATAACTTTTGATACTTTTGAACATTTAGAAGTATCCTAGGAAGTAGATACTTGAACTCTGCTACCTGCAGATTCTATCCATGCCTCCTTCCCTTTCCCTTCAGTCAAATAGAGAGGGTGTGAACAGCTGAATCCATGAGGGTAACACTTTTTGTGGGTATCATGGGATATGGAATAAATTCTATTAATGGTGGGAACAGAAAGGAAGGACCCAGAATAAAAACTAATCAGGATTTGTAGAATGGACAATTGAGGTTATGTATATAATTATAATTGAATATGATGGATAATATGACGGATATAAAACTAATAGCACAGAAGACAATATAAATGTATATACTGGATAAGTTAACTATAAATGTATAAATACAGTATATAGAAGATATGTATCGTATACTTTATGTATGGCAAAAATGTTGCAGGACGGTGACACTGTGACCAATATTTTAATGGGTAACCGGTAAAAATTAAAAAAAAAAACATTTTTTGTGGAGAAGGATTAATGCTGCCAGCTTTGAAAGGAGCAATAATTTACAGTTCTTTAAGATGTGATCACTAGATCAGGCTCAGTTTGATGACTTTTTCCCTGTCTCCAATTTTTCCATTCTGGACATCTCACTCCAAGTATCTTGGTAGCATCACAGGAAAGATCTTCACCATCAAAAATTGAACATAAATAACTCTGCTAACTTTCCATCCCCTCTTCTGTTTTCAGAATTGACAGGTATGGACATCTTGACATCTAGGAAAGAATCTAAATCTGAGGGACTTTTATTCAAGCTCTTTATCAATATAGCCACTTAAATTTGTAACTTTCATTTTTAATGAGCACTTAATAGAATATGCTGGTTCACAGCTGAGGTGGCAAAGCAGTTGATTTGTACACTGATCAGCTCCCATCTGGAATAATGAAGCAGTCTGCTGGATGGATTACTCAATTCCACTCTCTGGCTTCTGATCTAGTTTGTTCTCTGTGTTGCTGTATGGGTTTATGGTTTATTGGATTTATATACCGCCCCTTCTCCGTGTGGGACTCGGGGTAGTGTACAGCCAAATTAAAAATACAGTAACAATACAATATTTAAAAACAATTAAAAGATTAAATATCGTGGCTGAAAGATAAAAATCAAACTAGGATTTAAAAACTAAAACCAATTAAAACCCTAGGCCAGACCGGCTTGATAAAATAGGTGAGTTTTCAACGTGCGCCGGAAGGTCAAAAGGTCAGGGATGGTCCTCATCTCCGGGGGTAGTTTGTTCCAGATGTCCTCCAAACTACCTTTACTTCTCCTTGTGCCCATCCCTACATGGTTGTGAAAAAGTTTAACTTGATAATTTTAACTCACCAGCCCTTACACACAGGAGCAAAAAAAAAAAAAGCTCATATCTATGTTGAGAGTTGACAATTACTTCTCTGTACCAAATCCCAGTGTGGCTGGGAGCTTTTTCATCTAGTATTTTTTGGAACTATGTTCCACTGATATTATGCCTATATTATAATTTATTAAAAATATAAAAGGTACTTATTTTTTATGGGAATTTAAATCTGGTTTAATTATCAACTCTTCATTCATTTTGATAGCCAATGATGGTTTTATTGAAGCTGTACATTTTAAGCCATGATATCAAACTGAAATGTACTATGATACAAATTTATTGATACTGTCGTTTATCATTCTGTACTGAACCTAATAACAAGCAAATAAAAACTCAAGCAACTACAAAAATTCAAACAATTTCTACTACAATACTGAGGTGTATTTAAAAAGAAGATTAATACTTTAGTAGAAGAGTATATGAAAAATGGGTTTTTGGAGACCTGGATAAAGGAACATTGGAGAGCAAATTGCGAATAGTGGCAAAGAATATTCTTTTTCCAATTTATTATTAATCCAGTGTGGGAATAAACATCAACTAAAAGAATAGATATACTGAACATATTTTAACATATTTTTTACTGGGGAAAAAAGATTTTGTTCTGGTTTTGCTTGTTGAAGAAAAAGTCATATGCATCAGAACCTCTGCCAGTGTTTACAGAAGCTGTCCTGGCAGGATACTATATAACAGGTTAACAGAGTTGCAAGGGACCTTAGAGATATGACAATGCCAACCAAAACAACAGCTTTTCACTGGCAGGCAAAACCAAATAGAAGACCTCATTTGTTATACTGATCTGACCACTGTATAAAAATCACAGAAAAAGATAGTTTTATCAGGAAGCCTAGAAAATTCTAATGACATTATTTGTTTTCATATGAATAATGTTGATAGGCATTGGCATCTGAAAAAACAAAACAAAAGGAAAATACTAGATATAGTAGCGTGGTTATAAATTACTGTAAACCATTGGCTGATAAATTAAGGGTTTCTTGTTCTATGAAATTTCTGGGCAACAGCTGATTCCATTTGCAATTTTGACCTTTTCTCTGTACGTTTATTTTTTATTGTCCCAATTTGAGGGTTTAAGAGAGAGAATGCACCATCAAATCAGCTCTAGCATATCAGCTAGCTACCAAAACAGCTGCTAATATCAGCCATAAAAAATTATGCTTGGAAATAGTTGGGGCATGTAGGCCAGGGATGAGCAAATAATTTTCCCAAAGGGCCACATGAGAAACCGGGACTGTTCTGGAGGGCTGAACCATGTAACCTGATTTGATGCCCTCAAACATCACCTCAACTCCTCAGCTGCTCCAAATAAGGGGCAAGAGCTGTGCAGGAGCAGAAAAGTGCTTTCTCTTCTTACCCTCCCCATGACTGCCAGCCAACTGAAGCAAAACAGGGTAACTGCACAGAAGCAGACCCAACTTGGCTTCTTCTTCTGCCCCCTATGGTGCACTTATTTACATTTGATTTCTAATTTCTGACGGACCTTATATGGGCTACAGAGACAGTGAAAGGGTCGGATGTGGCCAGAGGCTGTAAAATGCCCAGGTTTCATGTAGGCCTATGTATTTGGAATATATACTACTATGTAACTCTGTTCTTTTATGATCAAGAAATATTTAATAATAAACTATTGTACAGAACACTATATCTATCATATACTGAAATCTCATTCCATAGCGACTGAGAAATCTAATGGTACAGGTAATCCTTAACTTATGACCAAAATTGAGCCCAACGTTTCTGACATTTGCTCCACTTTATGACTTTTCTTGCCATTGTTGTTAAATGAATCACTGCAGTTGTTAAGTTAGTGACATAGTTGCTAAGTGAATATGGCTTTCCAATTGACTTTGCTCATCAGAAGGTTGCAAAAGGGGCTCGCATGACCCCAGGATACTGCAACTGTCATAAATATGAGTCAGTTGCCAATGTCTCGGTGTCTTTTTGTTCACATGATCATGGGGATGCTGCAACAGTTACAAGTATGAAAAATGGTCATAAGTCACTTTTTTCAGATCCATTGTAACTATACAGCAATTTGTTGACAAACTATACAACAGTTTGTCACTATACAAACTGTTGTAAGTCAAGAACAAACTGTACAAGTCTATAGTGGATCAAATATGCATTTATTTGTTCATTTAGCATAACAATCATAATTTAATCTTAATACAGTTCAAGTGTATTATATACTGATGAAATCAGTAATTGGAAGATATGTATCCACCAGCAGAACCTTTTTATAACCTCTAATCTTTGGCAATAGTTCTAAAGTTAGATTAAGGATTACATAATATTTAAAGTACTTAACCCTTAGCAGAACTCAGATCTTTAATAGATTAAGCCAGAATCCAATATTCAGGTTTCTAATTAGGCAAAAATATACCCATGAAAAAACTTTTCACCCTTAATTAGTTTGTTAAAAATAATAATTAGTAAAAAATCAGGAGGAACTTTTTTAACAATAAAAAAAAGATTATTGAGCTTTGGTCTAATGCTGGACATAGAATAAGAACCTATCTCCTAATTCTGACTATGTATGCACATTCAACCACTTGAATCTCTGTCTCTGATTACTTAACCTCAGGGTCCTACAAAAAAGAAAATAGACTCCACAGGTCTTAAATCCAACCATACTTAACTGTAATCATAAAGCCCAGCAAAAGTTTTCCAAATTAAACTTGCTACTGCAGTTACCCAATTATTTGTGTCATTTTTCCATCATTTCTAATATCTGGGGATGCTATCACATATATTGTCATAAATGGAAATGTGACCAGTCAGTTTTAAATCAACATGTCAGTGCATCTGGCTATCATAACTGCAATACCGACATAATGTTAACTTTCATAATAAGCTGGCAAAGTCAATATGCTCCAAGCTAAGCAATTTTTTTGTCAACACTGCAAGTCTTGGCCCATTAGGTATATTAAAAATGTCTAATCTTTCTTGGATTTAATAGTCCATTTATATAAAAACAGAAGATCATTTTCTACTCATATTTAATTGCCAATGATGAAAAATCAACACTCTTTATCACCTAGCATTTTCAAAAGAAGCTATACTTGTCCTAAAATAACACCATACCCTATTGTGTCCCAATTAAAACGGAAGCAGTACATAAGAACCATACTTGCAGAAGTGTAAGAGATTTTTTCCCTTAACAATTTAGTCTTTAGTTTGCTTCTGAGACAGCCAATATCTTACATTATCTGCAGTTCCAGATACCTCAACTGTTAATTACTTTCCTACGTTGCACTGTGGTCATTAATATTGCTGTCAAACAAACATAAAATGTTAAGTACTGAACATGGAAAAAGAATTTAATTTACTCAAGAGTTAAATAGCTTGCAACGTCTTCTGTTTATACTTTCATATGCAAATTCAAAGACCAGAATCCATAGCAGTAGTGGGAAATCTTTAGAAAAACATCATACTAATTTTAATAAAGGTAGTCCTCGACTTACAACCACAACTGAGCCCTGATTTTATGAAGCTAAGTGATAAATTTGTTAAGTGAGTTTTGCCCCACTTTATGACTTTCCTTGCCATATTTGTTAAGCCAGGGGTGTCAAACTGGCAGGCTGTGGGCTAGATGTGTCACGCGGAGACCATGCCCACCCCAGCTCCGCAAAGGGGAAAAAAAACGTTGTGACATGTCATGTGACAGCAACATGATGCAGTGAGTTTGACACCTATGTGTTAAGCCAATCACTGCAGTTGTTAAATTAGTAACACAGTTGTTAAATGAATCTGGCTTCCCCAGATTTGTTTGTCAGAAGGGTCGCAAAAGGAGATCATGTGATCCCGGGATACTGCAACCATCATAAATATGAACCAATTGTTAAGCATTCGAATATAAATCATGTGACAATAGGGATGCTGCAATGATCGTAAGTGTGAAAAATGCTTGTTAAGTCATTTTTTTCAGTGCTATTGTTATTTTGAACTAAATGAACTGCTGTAAGTCGAAGACCACCTGTATTATTGAAAAAAAAAGAGTGATGTGATTAAACCCTCTGAAGATATACGACAATTTCTTTTTTTAATGTAGGAATATGCTGGAACTAACCCCATCTGAATTTACTTTAATATATATGAATGAAGGCAACACTTACATTTCTAACAGCAAAAGGAATATTTCGCTGTTAGGTCAAATTTTTACATGTCTTTGCAAACAATGGATCTTCCCAATTTTCCTTTTATAGAGAGATGTCAGAATATTTCTCATAATAAGCATCTACTTTGTGTATCACTTCATTCAGAAAACTGTAAGATATATTAAGTACAGTGTTTTTTTTTATAAAGCAATGTTTTTACACCAAACTGGGAAAACCAATTGCAAAGATGAGCTCTGTAAGTGATTGATGAAGCATCATCTGTACAATGTTGATTATGCCTTGTTCTCAATGAATCATGGATACATTTTTAATCTTCTTTACACAATATTCAATTTTGTTGTGCAGGTAGAGAACAGAAAGCATCCTTATGTACAAATTAAACCCTTTAAGCTATCAGGCAGTTTTGTTGTTTATATCATTTCTTTAATGACATTTTCCACATGACTAGCCTTTTGTTATCAGAGAGACAATGATCAGGCAAACCCATCCTTCCAAGCTGATCTCTAGCTATTATTAGCTTAAAAACTGGTACTGGTATTATAATAGAATGGTCTACACAGATTTAACAATTCTACTTTTTATCAGGATTTCTGATTCCGAACAAGAACTGAAGCAAGTGAGAAAGCACCCATAGAAATACAGATGATTGAATGCAGTATTAACAGCTTTGCAAAGTGCTTTCCTCTTTCTGAACATATTTAATGCTGAATACACCTTAATTGAAATGCCATTCAGACAAGCCCATTATTTTTCTGTGCTGTAATCTTTTTTTCCTCCTTCACATCCATGCTTATGGCTATAATTTGCACAACTGCAAGTTCTTAAATACTCAATCACCTTTTATTCATTTCCCTTTAAATTTTAACTTTAAATCTTTCTTTTAGATTTTACACACATTTCCTGACAATTTGATTAAGCACATGCTGCAGGAAACTGAAAGCACCTCACAAACTATCTAAAGCTATCAATATCATTTTAGAGTTTGCTATTTATTCACATGTATTTTATTTACACCAACTTACTTTCCTCTAGACAAGCAGAGAGATCTCTGGAGAAGCACTGTGGTAATCTATATATATAAAAGTGAAAGACCATCATGCAGCATCACGAAATCTTCAGAACTGTAAAGCCTAAACTTGAAATTTGGCACATATATTCCTTTTCGCTTCTAGGTGCTTGCTCAGAAAGGATTTTTCGAAATGACCATCAGATCATTAGTATTTCTTAATATAATAATTAATACGCTCTGATGATAAGGAGTTCTACTCCCCCTCCCCACCTGAAAAGAACTCTGTTCCAACTGTCAGTTGACTCACATTCCGTTACCTTAGTAACTTCACAGCCATTTGCACCACTCAGGTGACCAGAGGATACAGACAAACCTCCAAGTTGCCTAAATGACTCTCTAAAAGGATGCAAACTATACGTCCAAACAGGAAGTTACTTTGGCATCAAAGGTTGTAATATTTTTATTACCCATCATCCAGTCAGATCTGAAGAAGCTCCTTGGATGAGAAGCAAAACATCTTCAAAGAAAAACCAGAAAGTCCAGTTGTCTCCTTAAAAAAGCACCTGTTATTGTAATGCTTGCAGTATTTTGATTCAGTTTATAATTCTTAGTTATTGGTTTAAAATAATGTTTATGTTAGCATTTTGGAAAACTGTTTATGTATTTGCTATGGTGTGCTAATTGATGTATTATAATTTACATTAGTACTGCTGTCTGTACTGTTTTTCATTTATCGTAATTCAATTTTTTAAAATGTATGCTTATGTTCTCACTGACAGCAATGTGTTATGCAGCATTTGAATATAATAAATGGGACCCAAATGGTACAGCACTGGGTTACTTAAGAGACCCACTTATGTTACCTGTTTCATCGGGCAGGAGAGACATGCTCTTGGGTCCCATCAGCTAAGAAATGTCATGTGATGGGATCTAAGAGAAGAAACTTTTCTGCCATGGCAGCTGCCCTTTACAACATCATCCCCAAGATATTAGATTGCCTCCGCCCCTGCTGGCTTTCATAAAATCCTGGCTTTACCAATGGACATGGGGATCTGGAAATACAGGAAGGCGACAGGGTGGTTATATAGAGTGTTATTGTTAGATGTGATTACCTCAGATATGAATTTTATTATTTTTTATGATGGTTTTATATGCTTTAATGCTTTTTCTTGTTTTTTTAAACTGTTGTATTATTCTTTTGTGTGTGTGCTTTTTTAGAAATATATTCTTAAATATTAAATTGGTAATGTTTGTTTAATTGTTCGTAAGTTGCCCAGAGATACATATATGAGGTAAGTGACTATATAAATTCAATTCAGTTCAATTCATAAATACATAGGTAACTACAACCTGGCCTTTGTGATGAGCCAAGTCAAATAAATTGTCAGCAAAATAAAACACCTGCAGATATTATATTATTGTGCATTATATCTTAGCTTAACTTAAATCTAAGAATATATAAGAGTGGGTTGGAATCTCAAGAACCATAGGGTTTTATTCTTGTGGTTTTGGTTTTTTTTTTAAGTTTTAGATCTTACACAGATTTATTACATATAACATGTTTAGTTAAAAACAAGGATTTGTCTTGGCATTCCCAAGCCCTTAGGCATGACTTAAATAGTTCCCTGGATTCTAGCCACTGTCAACATTAGTGACCAGATAAGTTCCTATCAGATATCTCAGTTCCAGACTAGAAGGCTCATTTCTTTTTTTTAAAACAGTGCAAAGACCAAAAAAAGTATACTGTGCTTTTCCAATACCAATCAGCACTAAGGAAATAATCTCTTTTATATTCCCTTCTAGTCCAATTTATTTATTCTAGAAATAAACTGAGCTGATAGACAATATCCGTTAAAAAATTATTCACTGTTGAAACGGCTCATTACAGCACATCTACAAATCTTTGGGGGAATTTTCTTTCTGAGCAACATTATAATCAGAGTATACTACTATATGACAACTAGTTCAGTGTTGTGGTTAAAGGCACCAGTCTAGAAACCAGGAGATTGTGTGCTCTGGCCCTGTATTAGGCATGAGCAAGTTTCTCTCTCTTAGCCCTAGTAAGCTACAAATATGCCAAGAAAACGACATGAATTTGTTCAATCAGTCACCAGGGCTCAACATTGCTAACTTACAACCACTTGTTTAGTGGCTGTTCAAAGTTACAACAGCACTGAAAAAAGTGACTTATGACTGGACTTCAATTTATGATTGTTGCAGCGTCTCCATGGTCACATGATCAAAACTGAGGCGCTTGGCAACTGGCATGTATTCATGATGGCTGCACTGTCCCGACCCTTCCCAGCTAGCTTCCGATAAGCAAAGTTAATAGGAGAAGTCAGATTTGTTTAATGACCGCATGATTCACTTAACTATGGCAGTGATTCATTTAACAACTGTGGCAAAAAGGTTGTAAAATGAGGTGCAACTACTTAGCAACTGCCTCACTTAGCACTGGAAATTTTGGGATCAACTGTGGTCATAAGTCAAGGAGAACCTGTAATTCAAAAGATATTTCCTACTATATTTATCAAAGTAAAATGTTCTCAAAGTAAACTTGTTAAGGCTGAGTTGCTTCAGTCACTGTAGCTCTGTAACTGCAAGGTACAGCAAAACCTTAAAAGCCTTTTGTAGTTCAGCCAATCTGAACACTCTTGTTCCAAAAAAACCTATGGCAACTGCAATAAATATTGGCGTTGGAATACCAAGGTTACAAAACAGCAAAAGTCTTTAAAACTTATGAGATTTGCCAATGTATTTAATTTTATTTTTCTGATGTTTTTTATTAATAAAAAAGATCCTGGTTAAATATTCTCTTCTTAATGAAGCTATCAAACAAGGAAAAAATAGTACAATAGTATGACTATTTCACTAATCAAAATTTTAAATGAAAATGTTCAAAGTAACAGAGGCAAAAAAGCATTCAGTTTTGCCTTCACACCTGAGCTGAGCTTAATTGCAGATTTTTGTCTCCAACTTATTAATGTTGTTGTAAATATTCAGTTTATTCTAATTTCTGTAACATAGGTATTTGTTCATCATTATTACTATACGTTATATTTCATGTCTGTATTATGTAAGTGTATGTATGTCTAATACAAACACAAATATGCACTTTTCCATTTTATACATGTAAAATCTAATCATCATACATAACAACTCATGCACACAATAGATATCTCAGCCAATTTAAATCTTTTAGAGCATAAATAGATGATAAGTGGAAAATTCACAGAGCAATGGGATTATTTAGAAATGGGGTTAGCTGGGAAGCTGCAAATTAAAACTGATAGGAAGACTAGGAAGTGACTAGGAAGACTTTTTTAGACAATAGCTTGTTTTCTAGAAGTAAAAAAATGTAACTTGCTTAATTTGTTGAACAATACAAATACCTTATGATGATAAACAATACAAAATCCTTATGATAAAAGCAGCAGCTAGCTATCCTTTACGTGTATCCTTACTACATGTAAAGTGCCAGAGTTGTTCAAAATTCCTAATGATGCTGTATTAAGACGTGTCTTTGGGAACTAATACAGAGGACAAGGTCAGTTAAACAGAACATTTTTTAATGCTGCACGTAACAATTCTGGGCATGGAGGACCAACTAAATAGTGTCTGGTGAAGTAGAACAATATGCACACTGCCTGCACTTCAAAGAAACAAGCAAAAAGATCCAAAGCAACGAGACTCGGTTCCAAACAATCATGTTCAAAGTAGATGCATTACCAAAGTGTTAAATGGCATTACATTTGAAAGAAACACTCAACTGACCTCTCTTTTTAAAATACAGAAATGATCATGCTGCTACTAATCAGAGACAGAGCTATTATACTGCTTCCACTGATAAAGAAGCTCTACAACCTGCTGAATTGTAAAAACAAAACACTCATATATACACTGAAATCTTTCCGAAACACAATCCTGTTGATTATTTTAAAATTAAACATGCTGACAATGATTAATTCATTAGTTGGGAATAAATAAAGGCAGTTCAGAGGCCCAGCACTCCAGCCTCAGGCTGTTGTATTTCCCCCCTCCCTTTTTTTTCTTTATTCTATGCAAGAGGAGAGCAAGCTCTTTCTCTTTTAGTTTATAAATTAGCTTTAATCATAGGAAATTAAAGCAAGATAAAACAATGGTTTTATGTTTTGCTTTGTTAACCAAGCCTAGCTAGAACAAGCCACTTAATCAAATTTGAATCCAGACCTCACCATTTTTGCAGTGGGATAAACACACCTTTCACAGCAGTTCAATTTATTTGTTAAATATATTCATTGCATTTTTAAATTGCACCATTTCTACCATTTTCTTTTCTAAACAATAGCTCTGCTGAAGTAGTTTAAGTTAGTTTAAGTAATTTAAGTTGTGCTAATAGTGACTGACCCAAAACCATGGGAAATATTTTTCCTGTACAGGAAGTCCTCATTTAATGACCACAATTAGGACCAGCAACTCAGTTGTTTGGCTGTAGTAGCCATTAAGTGAAAATGTGAGTTCAACTTTCCGTTGCTTTACAGACCTGCAAAGGTTGTAAATGGAAGGTCTGGTCGCAAGGTTACGTTTTCATCACCATCATAACTGTGAACCGTCACTAAATGAGAACTAATTATAGTAAAATATAAATTTGAAATTCTGTGTCCCCAATTCTCATCTAACACCCAACCCTTACACTCAAAAGCACAGCTTGTATAGAAGAGGTCAATAACCTGGAGAACAACTTCCAAATCCCTGGCGATTATGCTGTGATTTATGGCTACTACAATCCAAACACCTGAAAAGCATTTAGGATGGCAATCACTGCATCCAGTATTACTACTACTACATTATCATAAACAATGTTTATTTATGACTAAGTAGCTAGGTAAATGGTTCAAATCACAGTATGACCAATTCATGTGCAGCTACAGTTTTCATTAAATTTATTTTATTTATTTATTTAATTTATTTATTTATCTTGCCGCCTATTCACCCATGGTGACTCGAGGCAGCTTACACAATGTAAAACCATATTTAAAACAAAAAATAAAAATAAAAATCAACAAAAACTACCAAAAAGAATCAAATAAATTAATGAAGTACAATAAAACAAAATCTGGGGAAAAAAAAAAACCCACGTCCCAACTCCCACCCCACCCCACACCCCGACGACAGCAGATCACACTAATCATTTGATGGGCTCCATCCTGCTCTGGGTTGCCCAGGCCCGCTCGCAAAACCAGGTCTTCAGTGCCTTCCAAAAGAGTGCTAGAGTGGGGGCCATTCTAATTTCTGGGGGAATGATATTCCAGAGAGAGAGAGCCACCAAGGGGAGGAGGCCGTTCTTCTGGGTCCCACCAGGTGTATCTCCCTCAGGGATGAGACCCGCAACATTCCCTGCCTCCCCACTCTAATGGTCAGGTAGATGTGACCGGCAAGAGAGATTTCCTCAGATAATCCGGTCCCAAGCCATGTAGGGCTTTAAAGGTGACAACCAGCCCTTGAATTGCACCCCGAAGCAAATTGGCAAACAATGCAGCTCCTGCCGGAGAGGTAACACATGTACATATCGGGGTCTGCACAAAACCATGCAGGCCACTGCATTTTTCACCAACTGGAGCTTCCGGATGCTCTTCAAAGGGCAGCCCCATGTAGAGTGTGTTGCAATAATCAAGATGGGAAGTGACTAGGGCATGAATGACTGTGAGTAGGGATTGTTGGTCCAGGAAAGGGTATAACTGGTGCACAACCCGCAGTTGCACAAAGCCCTCCTGCCCATGAACGCCACCTGCTCTTTGAGCAGGAGTCATGAGTCCAGGAAAACCCCTAGATTACGCACAGGGTCTGTTTAGAGTAATGCCACCCCATCCAAGACCAAAGGTGGCAATTCTCCCTGAAATGACTTGAACACCGTTCATAAAGACATGAAGGTATTGGATAAAAGACACCCATTCAGAAATTTATAACTTCTTGTAGTGCTGTATCAGCTAGGAAGTTGAAAGAAAGTTGGCAAGGCAATAAAATGCCAGAGATGAAATGACAGCATGAAAAACTGCTATTGATTCACTTGATTAAAGCAGTTGCTGATCTATGTAGAGGGGCCATATAAGTGTAGTTAAAAGATAACAACTGAGCCTGCTCTTTAATTATAGCCTACACATTCTTTATTTTTTCCACTATTTAAATTTATACCACCATCTGCTGGACAGAATTTTAGAACAATCGAATGTAATTGGAGCACTCCTATTACAAATAAATAGAAATTGCAGCATTTACCTGAGGTAGAGGCAAAGCAGCCAGGGACATGTGGAGACCATATGGTGCTATAAATGACACCTTCGTGGCCTCTGAATGTGCGCAGTGGTCGTCCTACTTCAGGATCCCACTAGGCAAAATGTAAACAAATAAAGGATAATTGGTAAATCTACTTTCAGGATATAGCTCCCACTTTGCAGATTATCAGACTGAGCTTATTTTTTTTAAACAAGCAAACAAAGTATAAGCAATTATTGTCATGAATCAAATATATTGCTTTCCCGCAGAATTATTTCCCGGTTTAAAAATATGCATCTAAAATTTGCCAAAATGTGTACCTATAAAAGTTTTAATTTATGCCTTTCTGAAAATTAGCTGCTGCTTTGGTTTGCTTTTTGTTTTAAAAACTGGGATGCATCTCTCTCCTCTCCCTCTCCCCCTCCCCCTCTCTCTCTGTGAAAGAAATAGAAATACAGACTGGAAACACTCAGAAATGTAAACACAAGATGGGTCTGTGTGTGTAACCACTGGAACCTCAAATCTGGGTTGTAAATAGCTTTTTCAGAGTCTATTATAATTTAGACTGGTCACTCAGCAACTAGTCATAAGTCAAGAACTACCTGTATTTTTAACTATCAACTGCTCTGGATTAATAATTTAATCACATAGGCAAGTCTTGATCAATTTTCAGTTTTGTTATGGAAAAAAAATACATCCTGCGACGCTTCCCACTTGATCAAATTAACTCATGAAATATTATAATTATAAAAACAACTAGATTTCTCACTTTAATGGTCTCATTTTTAACTAATAATAATTTAAACAAAAGAAAACAAGTCATCATCGGTAAAAGAAAAGAACAGAAATCATGCTGAGATTATTCTTTTAGAATGTCAAACGAATATGCAATTTAAATAAGCTGCAGTATACACATACCAATTTTGCTGTTTGATCCCATGATCCAGATACTATTAACTGATCTCCTCTGGTTTGACTCCAGTCAACACTATAGACCTGTAAATATTAGATACACTTTTGCTTGCTAGCACACATTGGATAAACAATAAATAGAGCATATCTCCTGTCTTACTACTGAAAGAATATACTGGATATACGGTGTAAGAAGAAGATACACCATATATCAAGGTTCAAGTCTGAAAAAATGAAAACTAATGACAAAAATTAAAACACTTCTCTTTTAATAATATGCATATTAATAATCCACAATTTATAAAGGAACACAGATTGTGAGACATAAAACTGTTTATGCATGCATGTGCATTTAAACTCAAATATATTTCTATATACATACATAGATACGTGTGTGTTTGTGTGCCTATGTAGGAAATGTGTGTGTGTGTGCGCTGGTTGGTACATCCTTTTATTTATTGCATTGTAATAGCTGTAGTCTTTACCTTCACTTTTTCTTTCTAAGATAGCAAATTAAAACCCAGTCAACTGAAAACTACTGAAAGCTGTAGTTTTCGATAATATTTCAAGAATTCTTTTTGCTCAGAAGAATGGATCTATTTTATTGCTTTCTACTCCCTCAATTATAGTTTTTAAAAGCATTGATCCACACACTGCTCACTCTTATTTTCTGCCCAGCTATTCTTGGATTCACACATTTCTTTTATATTTTCTAGTACTTCATCAGAAAATAATCTCCAGGAGAAAACCACAGTCCCTGTTATAAAAACTAGGTTACCACTGGAAATATCCCAGGTCAGATACTCATCTACAAATTGGTGTAGCATGGAAAAATTACACAAGACCAAGGGCTATTTTTAAGTCTACTAAAAGATAAATGTGGCTTCCAAACAGGATCCAATTAGTTCTAGTATGGTGTATCAGGTTTTTAAACGTATGATTCGAAGATTGACACTGAAACACTATTGCTAGGCTATCACCTAAGAATCGTCAGACTAGATGACCATTTTATCAATTAACTGGGCTGCCCAAAACAAAATAATAATCTTTTACCCTGGGACTAGATTCTGTTTTTTTAACCTTTATTTTATTTTCTTAGATACGGTCATAAGACTAATCAATTAATAAACTATTACTATAAAACAAAACTTCTAGTTGTAAACGAGTCAGAATATTTAATTTTCAGTAATTGAACATATATCTTAAAATACTAATATAGCAAAAACTGCTTATGAACCTCCTCTTGTTAAGAGTTAATCCTGAATTAATCTGGATTGCAAAAAAAATACTCCTGCAGAATATATGACTCCTGTTTAATATAGTCCTGTAGGAGAGGAACCATCCCAAATATTTATGCTGCTTGTTTTAAGTTTATCCGCATCAACTAACTCCTACTTTTGATTAGGTGGGCAAAATAGCAATAGAAATTCCTTCCCTGCCTTTTCCCCTGCAAAATAAGGTGTTTTGCCCATGCCACAACAACTGGAAGCAGCTGATGAAGCAGCCACTCATGTCTGGAAAAATACATTAATTATTCAAATAATTTCTTTTGCAATTATATCTGTGAAGCAGCCCTTTGAAAGGATTTGTACAGCTCTGCAATCTAGAAGTCAGGAGACTGTAACTTCTAATCCCCCATCAGACACTAAAATCAGATTGATTTGGGGCCAATCATTCTCTTTCAGTCCACTTGCAAAAAGCCTTACAAGAAACCTGAAGGGACTTCTCCAGGCGATTGTCAGGACTCAAAGATATGTGTGTGTGTGTGTGTGTGTGTGTGTCTTTAACACTAAGATGGGCAACTTCTAGTCAACTCTAGCAAAAACCAACCCTTCACTCAAAAACATCACCCTGCCCAAAAGTCTCTTCTCCCAACCACTACTACCCTCCTTACCCTTTTAGGCTTACCCTCTTTCTATAAAGAATGTACATGCCATATGAAGACCTTTAGGAAACGTAATGCGCTTGGCTCATGCTTATTCAGTCCTTGCACACCTTCCTACTACTTTGCATTTTCCTCAATAGAGGAGGACGCAGTGGCCTCACCTGACAATAATTCCTTAGAGGAAGGTAAGGTAGGCTTTACCCCAACGAGCTCTCTGAAATCAGTTGAGGCAATCACTAGCACAGGACAATGGTTAAAATCAATCTCTGCTAACCCTCTATTCCAAACTTTGATACTCACAAACCAATTTGTTTCCTACTTCTATTGCTTTTGTTTCAAGTCACTGACTTTTGTCAAAGGCTATGGGTGAAAATGCCTAAAGACCTTGAGGCTATAATGAGAATTCAAATGATATCCAAATTAAAGAAAAAATACTACTTATCAATTGAGGATGTTAAGCCTGTTTCACTCTTTAGTGGGAAAAAGGCAACTTGCTTTGGTGCTGGTGGAAACAAAAAGCTGTCATGTGGAGAAAGTCCCACAGACAGGCCTTTGAAATTTTTCATAATAAAATATGTAGCCTGTAAAATAAGAAAACAGAAGGCAAGAAATGTGTGAAATGCTTGAGGCTAATTCAACTGGACTTTGAAATGCCCTACTTCTATCACAGAATGACAAAAGATATTCCAATGTAGAAACAGACTATTCAAACCTCACCAATAGTAGTCTAACTTTAGAATTATGAAAATTATGAATGTAGAACAATTGGTCTCAAAACATTTTGCAGACCTCCAGATAAGACATACTTGGATTGCTTCAAATTTTGGCTATTTTAAGATTCTAACTTTGTACAAAGACAATGAATACATTTTTATATTAGCTTCTCTTATTAATTTTTTTGGAGGGGCATCAGTATAGTTCTACAAAGTGATAAACCTACAAATTCTGCAGAGTACAGAATATTATGTATAGGAGGACCAATAATAATGAAATTATTTTATATGGCAGAAGTTCATACAATATAAAAATACCACAATCTTCCTGGAAAAAGAAAAAAATATGTAATTTCTAGATAAGACAACACTTCTTTTGAAGTGTTTCTATAGTTACCGTAACACTTTAAACAAAAAATACAAAAAAATCTTTTAATTTTTCCACAATAGAACTAACAGAATCATTATGTTACATAATACTCAAAAATCATTTCCATTGATCTCAATGATACAAAATTGCTATTCAAATAGGGATGCAAGATTTGTAAGGACAGAACACTGCAATTTCCAAAGGAAATTCTGCTTGTTTGTTTTTCGGAATGTCATTAATTTTTTCCAATAGTATTTATTCTTTTTTTAAGAAAACATTTTAATAAAGAAAAGATAAACAAGAAATGAACAAAAGCAATAGCAAGGCAAATCAGAGATTATTCAATCACAGTTCATAGAAGTGAAAGAAGGTTTTTGTATTTCTAAACTTCAACTTCTGTTTTATTGATTAAACAACAAAGGATTCCTCTTTGAAGAGTCTATCTTGTTCTAGAGAAAAATGATAATACTTAATTATACCTCTTGAGTGTGTTCTTTATAGACCTGCAAAGGACCTGCAGGTTTTTCTGTATCCCAGATTTGTAAAGATCCATCTCCACTAGACGTGACCAGCACATGTTCATTGTTTTCACTCCACGTCACATCAAATAGACCATCATTCCAGTCAAAACTAAACCAAAAGAGAACACATTAATTCATGATAAGAATATATCATAATATATGAATATATCATAACTGGGTACTATTTAAAGATACAAAATTTTATGTAATGATTAGGTTCACCTAACACACAATCTCAAAACAAACATTTACATCTCACACAAAAAAATATGATGCAGGCCTGGGGAGAACCTGGAATGAAACTTTTAGCAAGTCATAACATTTCACTGAGCTACATTCACTCAGCTTAACTCATCTTGTACATAAATTACGAAAAGACAGGAATCCTTACAGATTCAACCCTGAATTTCTTGTTTAAACAATGAATGTGTGTGGAGAGTGTGTGTGTGTGTTGATGACACGCTTTTAACATTCAGATTTAAAAAAATATTCTGCTAGAAACAAACAGATCTAGCTTTTCCTGAAGTTCATATCTAGTTTGTCTTGTTCAAGCTTATTGTCAGTGGGGCCATTGATATATAAAGAATAAAGATGATAATGAGTCATCTTGGAAAATTCCACATTTAATATCAAATTTTAATTCTTCTCTATTAGTGATCAACTTTGATAATCAAAACTTCCTTGAATTATTCATATTTTATTGAATATTGTACTAACTCCAAAAATTTTGAGATATTTCTCAATCCAGCTATGTAAAGCAGAATCAAATGCTTTTTAATAGTCTATTCAAGCCATAAAGAAATGTGTTCTTTTTCTCAAATTCTTTAAAATCAATTTGTTGATCAATAATTACTTCTTCATTCTACTCAAATTTTTGCAGAATCCTTGTTTTTCTACAGGGAGTAAATCATTTCTTTTCAAATAGCTGTAGATTTGATTTGCAAGGCTTCCAATGAAGATATCCAACTGAGCAAAGCTTTTTCAATTTACATATGTTGCAACTGAGTTTCCTAAGTTTTATGATTCTCTTCTCCATGAATCACCACCATAAGATTCTCCATAAAGTGGCAGTTTGCAAGGAGACTGTGAACCAGTACTGAAACAGTAGTCAGATAAGTCATCCATAAGCTGGGAACTGGGGCTGAAACCACTTTGTTGTTAAAAAAGTAATTGTTCTGGAATTTATTTTTTGAATGGACAATTAGTCATGCCTTTCGCTTTTTAAACACTTTGCTTATTAACTTTACTATTTCAGTTACAATCTGTTTTACTTTTTTAAAGATCTGCACAATTTCTGGGAGATCATTATTATTGAACAACAAGAGGTAAGCTAAAATGAGGAAGCATGGAGTACTTTTTTCTTTCTTATTTTGATGAGAAACATAAAAACTGAAAAAGTTGTGGTTTACTATCTTCATTTTCATGAATTTGTCATTTCTATTTGACATTGGGAGGTATAATTTGCACTTTTGGATTGTTCATTGCGGGAGGCTGAAATCTTCCAATTTTAATGGATACTGATTGGCCAGGAGGTACCAGTTCATCTACAAAAAGCTTTTTTAAAATATATTTTTTCTTTGACCACAAGAGGGAACTGAAGAACAGAAGAAGATGAAGCAATATAAGACACCAAAAACAGATAAAAATTGCAAAAATTATTTTGGAGTATTTAAACAAAACAATTTACTTTATAGATCAACTATGTTTGAAAAATGTCATGACAGAGGAGCAAGAGGAACAAATTACTTAAGTATTTGGAAGAAGGATGCGTAATCCAGAGATGCAACCAAGTGTAGGTGGTTATCAAACCACTGAGGTTACAAACAATAAAAAATATATATTCTAAAACCACTGAGGCTACTACACTAGTATTTGATAATAAAAAGAACCTAACTCTAATTTTGGAATATAAATCTATGCCTATTATGAAGATGATTTAATTACAAGCTCATTACAATTATAACTCCCCCAGTGCAATTGAAACAAGAAAAGTTGCAAGTAAAAACTGTGATTCTTAAGAGTTTGGGATTTCCACTTCAACATTGAAATGGAGATTGACAAGGTTGACATATTTGTTTTAAAAATCATATTGAAGAATCTCATGGGGAAAAGAGAAGTTTATATTTAATAGATATTCCAAAAAAGGGGGAAAAGATTTTACCGCATAAGAACAAACTGGAAGGAGTGACTTAAATTTAATAAGTTAATTGAAGTAAGTATGGCTTTTTTATTGGTTTGATACAGGTAATTAAAAGAAAGTTCAATGCATTATTTTGTGTTTATAAAATGGGACTGAAAATGGGTTATTCTTTTTTCTTTTTTTAATATATAATGCTTGAGTAATTCTTAAATTTTACAAAATATTACTGAAAGTGAATTTAAAAATATATACTGTATTCTAATTGAAAGTTTAAAAGGATACATTAGAATTTATTTTAGTTATAAAGATGAAACTTTTAGAGAAGTGTTTAGAGTTTTAAAAATAATAGTTTCCCCTTTTAAGATTAATGAATTTGAAAGAATGTAGTGAGTTTTGTTAATATAAATGATAGTTTAGAAAGATTAATAGAGATATTTATCACTTCCCAGAATAGGTGGAAAAAAGAAAAAAATAAGATTTTGTTAAGATGGCGATGTAAATTATTTAAACAAAGAGATTTTATCTGGTCTTATTTCTACTGGGAATTCTATTCTATTGCTTCTGGATTTTATGCTTAAAATAGAAAAAATTAAACATTTTATCTGAAAATTTATAGAATTGGCTTCTAATAATTATAGGTAATTAACTATAATTAAAGTCATAACTATATTAGAATTTTACTGTGTTGGAAAGAGTTGGAAGGCAATATCTTTTTTTTCTCTTTTTTTCTAGTCATGCACTCCCCTCCGTTTTCTTAATCTTTATTTTAATTGTATGTTATGCTACAATGAACCTTAATAAAACTTTTTAAAAATATTTGGTTTATGCCCAGAAGTAGCTTGTATGTTGTTGGCAAATAAGTTATGGATCTGTAGTTAGAAATGTCCCACCTGCGGTTATCTGTTTTACTTGCAGATTACTTGATGGAAAACTCCAGTTTTAATGAAGACAACATCTGCCCTAAAAGTTATCTAAGTAGTTTTGCCAGTAATACCTTCAGAGCTCAATTTGGGCACACGGTCATGCACAAGGTAGTAAAGGGAGCTACATTGCCAAAGCTAAAAACTCAACCTAACTCAGAAGTGTTGATTGATAACACAAATTGATGAGAATATGCATCTACCTTGTTTACTGATGAATCAAGTTCCTATCTTCTGAATGCTCATTGTTTTGAAGAAGGACATTATGAGGACATCCAGTTTTCCACGTCACTGTCACTACTAACCATAAGAGATACATGGAATTGAAGCTAGATTTTTTTTTCAAGTAATTGCTGACAACTAGAAATTAATGTTGTAGGATTTAATTTTATTTTTTTGCTTTTTTGTGGAATCAGTGTAGGCAAGTTTCATGTGCAATGTTTCTATGAAAGAAGAATCTTCAAATTTGGAAAGTGGGGAAGTGGTTCAATTTCCCTTTTCTCTCTTCAGCTGACTTTTGTTTTATGGTTTTGGAGTATGTGTGTGCTATATAAACATCCCTCTACAAGGATAAATGCAAGTAACATAAAATTTAAAATTATTTAAAATTAAATTAAATAATGTTAAATAATTTTAAATTTCCTGTTACTTGCATTTATTCTTTCTTGTAGAGGGATGTTTAAAATTAAATAAAATTAAAATTATTATTTAAAATTATTTTATTTTTTGTTAAATTAATACTTCCACAGTTAAGATAAAGGTAAAAGACATTTCTAGTATTTCTAAATCAGCAAGTAATACTGTACTTTCAAAGGTCCGATAGGTGTTTACTGTCTTTGTCCATGTAAGAGAAAAAGTGTTGAATAATTTTTTAAAAAACCACCCCATTCCACCCCCCAAATTGCTTTGCAATATATTTCACCAAAACAATATGCATCAGAAAGTCCTTGGAAAACTAGAAAAAAACTACATTCGCTCCTATTTCAATATTTCCCTGTTGAAATAATTTTGTTTTATAGAAAGAATTCTGTCCTATAAAGAAATTTCTGTAAAACAAACAAACAAACAACATGAGGATTTTTGAATTAATATTCATATTTGGTCCCCAAGACCAATTGGACTATTTCACTACTGGAGTTTGAGAATAAATTTGGAGCTGGCAATACCCTTCACAAAAACTTGAATATTATCATGCATAACAAAAATGTAAACATTAGTAATTTTCCAAGATTGCACTAAACTGAATAAAATTTAGAAGGTATAAATCTGTGTTGCATCTAAAAAAAATTCTAGTTTTAGGAAGCTTTTACTTCCTAAAAATACTGTTGACATGTTTTCTTGAGGCTTTAAAGGATTCTGAATTGTTCTATTGTCAATACTTCTTTCAACCTCTTTTTATTCAATACTACTCTATTAAATCAACGCACAAGAATTTAGCAGTATAAGTGCACTTAATATGAGTTTTATAAAACTACATCAGAATATCTAATTCCAAAAACACAAGATTATGTAATAATTATTTTTTTTATGAAAAAAACAAAATACCTCCTGAAAAGGTGAAGTCCAGCTTCATTTTGTTCCAACACTACTAGAGTTCCACACCCTAAAATTGAAGACAATAAAAACACTAAAAATAATGGTTTATAGCACTGGTGTCAAACTCGAGCACGTCATGTGATGTATTGTGATGTATTGCAATGTTTTTTGCCTTTGCGGAGCCGGGGTGGTATGTGCATGAGGCATCCAGCCTATGGGACATCAATTTGGTTTACAATATAATATGGACTAAATTAAAGTAAGATTCTTGAAAACTGCTGAACTTTGGGAACCTCTTTCAGAAACACTGAAACCTACCTTACAGCCTTGTCAAATTATATCTACTTAACATAGAAATGCTACTCTGACTGGCAGTGCTTTTTTAGGATGAGAGGTCTTTTTCATCACTTACTATTTAATTTTTTTAACTGAAGATGTCACATACAAATTATGTGCCCTAACATCTTCTTTTCCAAAAGATGTACAGGATTAATTTTACCGTTAATAAACCTCTAGAGACTAAATATAAAAATACATCTCTATAGCATAGATTGTTAAGCAGAATCAGTGTTACCTTTTACTGCCTTCAAAGTTGTACATTACAAGATCCATTTTGAAAGCTTGAGATGGGAAAAAGAAGTAGGAAGCACTTTCAAATAAACATTGGAAGAGATTTTTGACTTTAGGGTACAAAAAAATATAATGGTCACAATTAACTTCAGCTATAGTTTAAAATAATGTAGAGATGACCTTATGGAAGGAATGGTCGAACACTTAAGGGAAAAGAAACAAATTAATCCTGGAAATGTGAAAATAATGAGAAAGAAAGAAACTCAAAATAAGCCAGCTTTGATTCTGTTTGGTGAAAGAGAAGGCAGAGGGAAACTGACTTTCAAGATTCTGTTTTATACCTCACAACAATAAAGTCTGGAATTCTTGCAGTATGTGGTCTACAAGATACTGGGCTAAAGGAGTGACATATAGATCTAATGACTATCATATACTTGTGTAACTGTACTGGATAGCTAATTGTATACTTATTCCATGTCTAATGGAAATGCAACCTAAGACCCCATAGTTGCATGCAAACCTAAATGTTTCATGTGTGTCCCCAGAACGTATTCAAATGTTGTCTCCATGACTGGGAGAAAATCACTAAATATATGACAGGGAACTACATACTATTTAATTTTAATTCGATAAAAAATTATGATTTTTTTCCTTTTCATCCTTGTACTGCCCATTTTTTGGATTGTGGCCTCAAGCACACCATTCAGATATCCTATGTGGGAATGCCTCTTTCCTAAGGCATTTTTGTTTTTCTAAAGCATTTTTATTATCTTTGGAGATTCATTTCCAGATTCATTTCCAGGTAGTCTTTTATTTACAATCATTTATTTAGTGAGCTTTCAGAGTTTACAACAGCACTGAAAAAAGTGCCTTATGGTCATTTTTCACACTTACAACTGCTGCACTATCCCCATGTTTACATGATCCGGTGCTTAGCAACTGACTGCACCATCCCCATGTTCACATGATCCGATGCTTGACAACTGACTCATATTTATGATTGCAGTGTCCCAGGGTCATGTGATCACCTTTGACAACAAAGTCAATAGGGAAGCCAGATTCACTTAACAACCATTTTACTACTGCAGTGGTTCACTTAACAACTGTGGCAAGAAAGATAATAAAATGGGGTAAAACTCACTTAACTGTCTCACTTACAGAAATGTTGGGCTCAATTGTGGTCGTAAATCAAGGCCTACCTATACTATCAAACATAATTAGGCTGGCGGTGGCTATAGATAAAGAATATTTTCAATATTTGATTTACAAAGAGACATACAGGTAGTCCTCAACTTACAAATTTTATGTTATTAATCAATTTCTTCAATCATATACAAAAATTACCAGCCGCAACACTGATAATAAACCATGTGTTTGTTTAGGGTGCACATGGGTTTTTAGCTGAAATTTTTCTACTCCACATGTCAAAAGCTTGTTTTAACCATTTTATTTCCATTTCAAAAGAAGGTAACTTTTTTTTCTTGTACTTTCTTCATTCCCAACTGGATGTAACATGACAGCACTCGCCCAGGAAAGCCTCTTCCCACGCTAGGATTGTGTGCAGCACTTAATCATGGCTTTCCCAAGCCCTTCTTCCCCAAGTTTTTCATGATCTCGACCCAGTTTATTAAAAATAATAATACGGCCCTAAAGGGTGCACATCACTTGAAGACTGCCAGTTAATTTTGGACCACCAAGAGCATGTATGCACTTCTGTTCCAGGTAAACTTTTATCAGCTCGGTTAAATGCAAACTAAGCTGCAAAAATTTGCAAACTGCTAAAGTAGTTTGAAACATAAGAACGGGCGGGAAATGAGATTATCCAAACCAGGTCATTATCTCGGTGAAAGCACCTCAAACAGGCACGCAGACTGGAGCCTATAATAGCCCTGCCTTTTACAGGACGAGTCTGCTCCACACAGCCTTCTCCTCCTCTCTCTCTCCCCAGCCACCCTTTTGACGCGACCAAAGAATCAAGGCAGCAGAATTATTGCTGCTGCCGCCACTGCGCACGCGCCACCTGTCCCCGTTTCACCTGCAATCCCGTAGTACTGCGAGGTAGCGCAGGCCAAACGCCCCGGCAGGTACGGCGAAAACTCTACTGCGTAACCATGGCGGCCGGGCAAGCGGAAGGCCTGCGCCTTCAGGAGCTTCCCTAGCGCTTCGCCGCCGATACGGCTCATGGCCTCACCGCCGCTCTAAGCTCTCGTCTACCCGGCCACAGGGAGGTAACTGCTCGCGGGCAGCTTCAAAAAGCGCCCGCTCCCTTCCTTGTTTCTCCGCGCCCATCCCCCTCCCTCCTGCCGCCTCGTATGGGCGGGGATGAGGGAAACAGTCGCCGTCTCCACCATGCTTGTTTTGGGCGACAAGTCTTTCTTCCGAATTGCCTTCTTGCGAGTCGGGCTTCCGGTTGCAAGCTCGCCTTTCGTTGGAATCGATTCATTGGAATCGAAGAAGACGAAACACACACACGCAAATCCCCATAACTGGTTAAAACTATCCAAGATGAGTTAGGTTGTACACACGAGACCACTACGAAATGGAAATAAGGAGAATTTTTGGGACAGTGAGAGCAATCAACCAATGGAACTGCTTGCCTTCAGAAGTTGTGGGAGCTTCATCACTGGAAGCTTTCAGGAAGAGACTGGACTGCCGTCTGTCAGAAATGGTGTAGGGTCTCCTGTTTGGGGGAGTTGGACTAGATGACCTACAAGGTCCCTTCCAACTCTGTTAGTGTGTTAAAATGTCTGTCATTAACTGACTTGTTTAAGCGTGTTGTGCAACTGTTCGCTGAGACTGCAACGTTTTATATTGCTTTTCATTAAGGTGGGTTATAGTGTCGTTATGAGGGTAAAATAACAGGTAAAACCACAAATGAATATTTATTTTGCCATTTTAAAACATATTTAATAAATTAATGTCAAGGCATATTGCAATAAAATTTTAAGGACTCACTCATTGCTTTTTCAGTAAACCTTCAGTTTTGATAATAGTTTTTTAAAAAAGTTAATGCACCTTTAATTGTAGAAATTTACTGGTGATACTACACTTTAATCTATTCAGACCATTACAGTCATAAACTGAACAAGACTTAACTGCTATTCATGCATACTGTGTGCATGGTAATAGAATATTCATTTTAATAGAGAAGTATATCAACAAATTTCTGTTGAAGTGTAATGATGACACAATTGTCACCAAAGCTATCAGCATCTGTTTCCTGTTTTATAGAGTCACTGGTAATTGAATAGACTGAAATTCTATCCAATTGCCTCACCCTTCTTTATTTCCATCTGCTCTTACATAAAGAAGTTCTTCATTAGCATTTTACTAGAGTAATGGACTTATTTCACAAAGGGTGGAGGTCAACAGATCTGTTATTGTTTATTGTTTATTAATTTATCAAATTTACCTGGCCATCCATATCACCAAATGCATATATTAAAACAGTCATATAACATGTTTAAAATTAAATAAAATTAAAATATACAAACCTAGGCACAGAGAGAACAAGTATATCCAATTCATTAGTAGAGCCACCTGAACCATATCTCTAATTGACAATAGTAAATCTTTTTTCTATTAATCATTAAAAAAAGTATTGATTTTATTACAATTGAACTTCTAAGGAAGCACATATGGTCTGGTTGCCCAAGTTGTTGGCTAAAATGAGGCTGCCTAATTTGTGGCTCAGCATATAATTTGAGTGAATCTGGCTAATGTCATATGCAAATTTAGTATGCACTTGTATTAATTCAGTTCACCATATGCTTTGTGAGAGGACAAGCTATACAACCCTATGATGTGAGTAAACTTTTATGTAATATAATTCAAATAACTCACATAATAGTCCTATTAATTTATCAACAAAATAATAATAAATTATAAATAGTTAAATAGATAAATAATTAAACAAGGGAGACTAGGATATACTTGTAACACAATTATTTATCAACTCAAAAACCTTACACACATATAAACAAAAGACAACGAAACAAATAGTTTTCTGTCTGGATGGTCTCTGGTGATGAGCCGAAAGATAGAAAAGGACAGCAGTATGCTTCCTCCCTTGATTGGGGCTTACCAGGGTGTTGTAACACAAGTATATATACTCATTCCCCTGTATTGCTGATCTGGATGAGAACCAGTGGCCTAATGACAATTACAACTGCCTCACATATAATACTTCCCTGGTTTGAATCCCAGTAAGGGTATGGCTAGCTGACGAGAGCTAAGTAGCTCGAAATAGATCTATACTAGTCTCCCTTGTTTAATTATTTATCAGCTCAAAAACCTAACACACACATATATATATACATACATACATACATACATATATATATATATATATATATAATATGAATATAATATGTGCTCTTACTGTCAGAAAAAAGAGGAATAAAGAGTTTTATATTTATTATTAGTTCCAAAGTGCATCAAGGTTTTCTCTCTAGCTAAAATATTTTTCAGATTTCAGGAATTAACCTTTGGAAATGATTGTGTAGTGGAAATTTCTGCCAGATTTCAGGAAAGCTCCCCAGTGCCTGCTGGAAACCCTGTAAGTTATTATCTGTGAAAAATGGCTTGTGGCTAGTTTTATAAAGTGAAAAAGGAAATAAGATCATATGTAAAATGAACACAGGGTTATACAAATGCAATTATCTGGAGGAATAAGATACCATATTTGACTACTATATCCCAGCTAAAAGGCGCCCACACAAAATATATGCCTGAGGAAAATCGTTTTTAGAGTGGAGAAAAAAGGAAAATTCCATTAAGACTTTGATGAAAATACTGTTCCAAAAATAGGTGCAATGACAGATAAAGCTTGATTCCTGCTGCATTACATTGTTTAATTGATAGGGCCCAAAGCAAGCTGATTTTGTTAGAACAAACAGGATAAGCAGACAATGCAAGGTAGATGGTTCCTCTTTCCTCTCAAATAAGCTAAACTCTTATACCGTATACACCATGATTATCAGCACCTTGAATTATATGTAAATCTTGACACCAGATAGAGAAGCTCAGGAATAGATGCTACTGGCAGCAAAGTGACTGGTATTTCAACTGCACCCAGTCACTTGTAGAGCAGAGCAACTAATCACCATAGAAGTCACTTAGAAGAAAATTACTACTTCATTTCTCTGTTCTTCAGAATTGTAGCTGATGCAGCACCCAAAACACAGTTAAGTAAATTTTGGACAAGACAACATCTCCCAATCAGTCAAGCTGTTTCAGTAATTTGTCTCTTTTCTCTACAATTAAATTGTGGAAGAACATGCAATTAATTATTGTTTGGGGATTCCTTTCATAACCAGCCTGGTTTCTTTTTGCTTTTTGATGGTTTCCTCAAATTCCCACTTTTTTAATTTGTAAAAAATCCATATGGGAACTCCAACATCTTGGGGAACTGTTAGAATTTTGCAAGATTGAGCAATCTTACGAGATTTAAACAAAATTTAATTTTTGTAAAATAAATGTATTTTAGTGCTCATACCACTGTGTAATGTCTTGAAGTATAACTAACCCCTAGTACCAGGCTACTATACCCTGCTGTGCTTAAACAAACCATTGTTTTGCATGTTTCTTAGGTTATATTTACAAATTAGATATTTACTAATGCAAATATATAATTCTTGGACACCAGGATCAAAGAAATTCACTTTTCCATCAAATAAACTTGTTATTCTAAGCTTCAGTTTTTAATTTTAAAAAATGCAACATATGTTTATTCTTGCAATCATCCCTATGATTTCTGAGCTGTTCATCTTTATTTTCAGGTTTCCAATTACATCATTTAAAGATATATCAAGGGATCTTATCTCAGGAGGCACAAGTGGTAATGTTTGTTGTATTGCAGGAAAAGGCAGAGATTACATTGTGCAAAGAAAAAAGTGAAAAGAAACTCTTATAATGAAACTTCCATTTATTATGAAAAATGCAGTTTGAAAAAAGATGTGTATTCTAAAGCAAGCATTTCTGAGGTAAGGTAGCACATATGATGGTGCAAAGGAGCATAGAAATCACCTTGAGAAAATAAGCAGCAGCTGTTAGCAAAACGTGACCTTAGCCTGGGAAAACAAGAGAGCAGGAGAAAGAAACTAAAAATGACCCTGCATTGACTTCTTTTTATATAAAAGGGAAGAAAGGGAAAACACAATCAAGATGTTATTATAGCCAATATCAATAGAGTGGAGTTCTATTATTTATTGTATTTCTTTCCTGACCTGGCTTATCTTGGTTGACAGATACCCATTTCTCTGGTCAGCCATTGCTTTAAATCTCAAGAGCCATTATATGTAAACAGCATGAGGCACTCCTTGTGATAGAAAGGAAGTCCTTGATTTACAACAGTTCATTTAGTGACCGTTCAAAGTTACAGCAGCACTGAAAAAAGTGACATGACTATTGCAGCATCCCTGTGATCAAAATTTAGATGCTTGGAAACTGACTTGTATTTATGACAGTTGCAGTGTCCTGGGGTCATGTGATCCCCTTTTGCTTCCAATAAGCAAAGTCAATGGGGAGGCCAGATTCACTTAACCACTCTGTTACTAACTTAACAACTGCAGTGATTCACTTAACAATTGTAGCAAGAAAGGACATAAAATGAGGCAAAATTCACTAAACTGTCACTTAGCAACAAAAATGTTAAGCTCAACTGTGGTTGTAATTTGACAACTACCCATACTTTATTTTTGCCTGTTGCCTTGACCTGTGTGCAAAACTGTATTATACAGCAAGATCCATTATATCTGACATATCAGTCAGCTTCATCGTGAACTTGGTGAGAATAGGGTGTTTCTAAAGGCTAGATAATGTGCGATATGTTGTTCAATGCATGTACACATGCTATGTGAAAGCTCCACTCTTGGAAATTTTTATATCAGATTGGATACCACTACCCAGGTTAACACCACATTTGTGATTACTCAGTACAATTCCATTCCCCTATTATCATAAATTAGAGCAGATTACGGATATAATGCCTGAATGGCTATAATTGCTAGGATATTATATATTCTCTGCCTCATCTAGAATGGGCTAGAAAACATTCATCTACCTGAAAAAGTACCAAGGATGAGCTGCTGAGACTATTACCCCCCCTGGAAGCTCCTTGCTGGTCCTCTAATCTTCTAGCTGTACTTTTTTACTTGCCCCTTGCCCATCTCTGTAACTTGAATTCTCCCATTGAATACATATGAGTGAAAGTTAGCCCAAGCTAAAATGCAGGACAGAGCCATCAAACCAACCTCGTACAAGAAAGTACAGGTAGTTCTAGATTTGCAACCATTCGTTGAAAGTTACAATGGCAATGAAAAAAGTGATTATGTCCATTTTTCACAACACCAACATCTTAGAACATCTCCATGGTCATGTGATCAAAATTTAGACACTTGGCAAATGGGGTAAATTGTCTTGCTTAGAAATGGAAATTTTGGGCTCAATTGTGATTGTAAATTGAGAAATACCTGTAATTTCTAAAGATTAATTTTGCCTTGAGGACAAGTAACTTTTAAGATCCTAAATGAAAAAGAATGTGTATGTGTGAAAAACTTACGCAGTAAGTTTTATGTTCATATTTATATGGTTGCTATCTACTTCACCATTTTATGTCCAAAGAAAGAAATTGATACTTAGTTTTAATCCCAGCACACAATGAGATAAGAGGAGGACAATTTTGGGGTTGTATGGGGATTACAACATACAGGGAAAGTTTATGGATAAGTGTTTGTTTATTATTGTTATTTTAGAATTGCTTAGATACATGATTAATATTTATGTGGGTGCTTATATGATTGTGTATAAAAAGAACAAGTACAACACTACAGTTGGTTTACCAAAGTCAAAGTAAACCAGTTAACAAGATTAGTAGAGTTCTTGCTTTTTTTAATGATTTCCCCATTTCTTTAAAAAAATCAATATTTATAGTCTGGCTAGCATTTTTTTAAAATTAAAATCCTTAGCTGCCTTTCTTTTTCTTCAAGGAATTCTGGAAGTAACTATGGTTGCCTTTTCAAATTTAATAAAAGTAGGGTTTTATTTTTTTAAATTAAAAATATCTGTTGCTTTTCTTATTCTATTTTCATTCATTGTTGCTGTCTTGGGATACCTCTCGTGCATGACATTGCAATTATATAAATATGAACATAAATGAATGAATGCATAAATCTTTCACACCAACACATTCTTTTTTTACTCAGGATCTTAAAGTTATTTGCTCTAATTTACTTTTCTGAAAGCCACATTTTGTGATGCTAAATTCTTGGATTAGAAAAAAGAAAAATTAGCTCTAAGTATGACTTACTTATCTTTCAACCATGCCTTTCACGCCTAAAAAGGTACATTTTGCCCCAGGCATTATTTTTCCACCAAGCCTAAATTTATTGATTTATACCCAACTCTTCAGCCAAATTTTAAAAATTCTACAGTGACTTACAATATCCATGCAAACAGTTCCTGCTTTCAGATTTGCAATCCAAAAGACATGACTATTTCTTTGACTATAAACAAAAAGGGAAGTATAGGAAGAAATAGTTTTTTACTAAGACGTTTTTCTCTAGAAGTATTGCCACCATTCTTCTGAAAAGTCTCGATCAAGTTCCTTGTTTAAAAACAATTGTAGATAACTGAAAAATTGAGGTAGTGGAAATTAAATTCTCCTTTTTCTAGCACATAATGGGTCCATGGTTCAGTAACAGAATCTAACCATTGAATCCATACACCAGTTAGATATTATGATTGCAGTACATTTTATGTACTGTATTTTAGGCATGTTTAAAAAAGGATGATTAAGTGATGGAAATTAATTGATTCCCTCCACCACAAGCTGCCCACCCCTTCTCACCAATTCTTACAAAACGTTGGCATTCTTGCATGAAATCTCATGAGAAGTTGGTATTCTTTATTTTGCCCATGATTCTTATCCATTTTATATGAATAAAATTTGTACATCTGAAGATGCCCTCTACAAAGTTCATGTGTATTCATGTACCCAAAGGTGCTGTACAGTACTGACCTTTGGCTTCCATAATAGTCCTTAAATGATTTTAAACACAGTTTAATGATTTGTTGTAAGCTGCTGCACTGATCAGGCATTGGATTCAGTATCTTAAGTGACATTTCAATTTTGAGTCTAAAAAGGAGGCTATTTAGGCTGACCCATTCTTCTATTGGAACTTAGTGTCCATTTCCAGACACGTTTCAAAGTTTTGGCTTTAGCTTTAAAGGCTATTATTTTAGATTTGATTGACTGAAGCAAATTCTTTTCCATGTTTTTATAGTTTATCGTTTATCAAAGTTTATCATCTAAAATCCCCCCCAATAAAATGGCAAGAAAAAATCATTTTGGTGAGAGGTGAGGGCATAAATCAGAGGTCTCCAAACTTGGCAACTTTAAGACTTGTGGATTTGTGGAGTTAAAGTCCACAAGTCTTAAAGTTGCCAGGTTTGGGGACCCCTGACATAGATGGAAGGCACTCTTTAGAAAGATTAATCAGGTGCCGTTTTTACTTTTTATATCACATAAACATCTTTAAAAATTCTTGTTATTGGCTGCTTTCACATACTTGCACTGATTTTCCTTCTTTATTGCTGGCCTTGGTCTTATACTGTATTGTTATTATCGGTAGTTTCAGTCTTGGTATTTTATGTGTTTATATATACAGCAGCCAGACAATTCCAGTTACTAGGCATAGTAATAAATGAACAGTATTTGTGTAGAATCATACAGCTGGAAGAGGCTAACCTTTTGCTTAGTGCCACAGTCCAAATCAAAGTAACCTTGACAGATGGCTGTCCTACCTCAGTTTAAACACATAGAACCCATTGTCTCTTTAGGTAACTGGTTCCGCTGTTGAATTGCTCTTAATAATTAAATAATAATAATAATCCTAATATTGAACAAGAATTTGCCTTCCTGTAACTTAACCCATTGTCTTCTTATTTATTCTATGTCCTGCACTCGAGAATGATAGAGGTATATCAAAATCTGTTGTCCATATGATAGCCTTTTGGGTATTTGAGGAATGCTGTTATCCTCCATCAATCTTCAGATCCAAATCTAAACATTTCTAGTTCCTCCCATCTGTTTTCATAGGGCTTAGTTTCCTGATTATCCACATTTCTCTGAGTTGTTCTTTTTTGTCTGAATCTGCTAATAATACTAAAATAGGTATTAACATTCAGGTAATCCTCAACCTATGACTTCAATTGGGACTGGAACTAAGTGATAGAGTCCTTGATTGAGTGTGCCCAATTTTACAAACCTTTTTTTTGGTGCAGTTGTTAAGTGAATTACTGGTAATTAAGTGAATCACTCTGATTGTTAAATGAATCTGACTTCTCCCATTAACTTGCTTGTTGCAACCCTCCCAAGAAGGTTGCAGTGGTGAACTCTGGGACATTGCAACCATCAGAAATATATTTTCTGAATTTTGATTACATGACTGTGGGGACTCTGTGATGATCATAAGTATGAGGATCAGTCATAAGTCACTTTTTTCAGCACCGTCATAACTTTTAGTAGTTATTAAACGAATAGTCATAAGTCAAAGACTACCTGTAGTAATTAGGTTTCACCAAATATACTGTTGTTGATACAACCTAAAATTGTATTGGTTTTTTTTTTTTTGCAACTATAGCATCCTGCTGACTCTTATTCCATTTCTAATCAACTACGACTCCAAAGTTTTTTCACAAGAATTATGGCCAGGAATCCACCCCTTTCTATAAATGGTTCACTTGGGGAAAATTTAATTCTGCTACTTTCAACTTATATCTCTAATATAGAGGTGAGAGATTTTTAGAACACTAAAATTCAAACCATGTTCTGATTTATCCCCCCTATTTTTAGGGCATTGATTACTTGATCAAGGTTTTTTTTGGGGGGTCATCTTGAATTTGATAAGACTGCCACTTCTTCACCTAAGTCACAATATGAACAAATTGTTGACAAGTACAGAGTTTAAGACTGAACTTTACGGCATCCCATTTCATACATCTCTTCAGATTATTGGAGAAGTATTGATCATTCCGTTGAATGGGGTTTTCAAACCAGTTGGGGAAATATTTAATTCCCATGCCAATATTAATTGGGCTAGTAATGAGGATGCCATTAGGCACTTCATCAAGTATTTTGTTGAAATTCAGTGTTTTCACAATCTATTAAATACATTCCTAAACAAAAACTAATGAGAGGCAAATCTGGCAAGTCTTGTTCTTGCCAAATCCTTCCTGACTTCTGGTAATATGTGCATTGTTTTCAAGGTGCTTACAGACTACCCTATTCTGAAATCTTTCCAAAATCCCAATGATAGTATTAGACTGACTTTTGCTCCCATTTTTTATTTATTTATTAAGTTTATTAGCCACCTATCTTAACACAGTCACTCTGAATTTCTGATGTACTTAGTCCCTAAGGTACAAAATGTTTACATACAATTCATATAGGTAAAGGTTTCCCTGTTGTGTCTGATTCTGGGGCATGGTGCTCATAATAGCAATAGTACTTAGACTTACCGTATTTTTCAGACAATAAGATGCACTACCCACCCCGCCAAAAAAGTGGGTGGAAATGTCTGTGTATCTTATAGAGTGAATATGGGCCCATTTTTGGCCTCCCAAACTCTCTGTGTGTCCCATTTTGCCCTCCCTGGCATCCAGAAGCACTGCAGGCCAAAAACAGGTCCATTTTTGGCCCCCAGAGGCCTTCACGCATCCTGTTTTTGGCCTCCCCAAATTTCTGGTAGCAGTCCCTGTTCTGTTATGTTCCCATCTCATTTTGCAGAACCTGACTGCCTTAAATTTCACCTACAGACATACTTACCAAGAAGCAATTATTCACCATATAGGCTTATAATCGCCATTCAGAAGGTGGCCTTCACAACTACAATATTATCAAAACAGTTCCTCAGATCACTGTCCTGTCCTTTTTTGTATTTTCATGACTGAATTCCAGGAGAAAGAAATTCCTCTTCTTTCTTTGTATGGATCAGTTTCCTCACCTTTTCTTCTGAAGTCATGTCACATTTTAACTTTTGCATCGAATCCTAGAATTTCCCAAGTCAGCTCCTGGCCTATCAAGCTCAGAATCAGTAACTGGGTATTTCCCTGCCGTTTCCAATGGGGAACTTTCCCAACTCTTCCTGAAAACGCTAGGAACGGGGACCTGGTCTGTATTTGTCTTTGAGTCAGTCAGTCTTGATTCCTGGCAACTACATATACAAATCCAGATAGTTCCTTTGGCAAACATTTTTTGGAAGTGATGCACTCTTGCTTTTGGCTTGGGGCTGAGAAAGATTACCTGGCCCAAGAACACACAGCTGGTTTTGTGCCTATGGAGGAACTACAGCTCCCAATCTTCCAGTATTTGGCCTTTAACCACTACGCCAAACTGCATAGATATACATTAGAATAAATAACAGAATTTATGAAAAGGGCTGGAATGACTCTTCACTGAGAAAATGAAATATCTGTGCACCTCTTATAATACTAGACAACACAGTATCAGCAGTAGAGACCTTCAAATTTCTAGGTTCTATTATATCACAAGACCTAAAGTGGACACCTAACATCAAAAACATCATAAAAAAGCGCAACAAAGAATGTTATTTCTACGCCAATTCAGAAAGCTCAAATTGCCCAAGGAGCTGCTGATACAGTTCTACAGGTTCTGCAACCCAACAAGACACACACAGACTTCAGAGGGTAATTAGGACTGCAGAAAAAACAATTACTACCAACATGCCTTCAATCGAGGACCTGTATACTGCACGAGTCAAAAAGAGGGCTGTGAAAATACTTATAGACCCCTCCTATCCCAGACATGTTTCAACTCCTTCCCTCAAAATGACGCTGTAGAGCACTGCACACCAGAACAACTAGACAGACACAAGGACAGTTTTTCCCCAAACGCCATCACTCTGCTAAACAATTCCCTCAATACTGTCCAACTATTTACAAAGTCTGCACTACTATTACTATTAATCTTCTCATTACTCCTTATCACCCATCCCCTTCCATTTGTGACTGTATAACTGTAACTTAGTCGCTTGTATCCTTACGATTTATATGGACTGTTTCCTAGTATGATTTATTTTATTTATTTATTTATTTTTGTCAATTGCTTACAAGATAATAGGTATAAGTAAAACATAGTTATGAATACATGGATACATATAAGAAAAATAAAAAAATAAAAGAAACAATAGGACAGGGACCATAGGCACGTTGGTGTGCTTATGCACGCCCCCTACAGACCTACAGGAAAGGGGTGAGGTCAATAGTAGACAGTCTAAGGTTAAAGTTTTTGGGGTTTGGGGAAGAAACAACAGAGACAGATAGAGTATTCCAGACATTGACTACTCTGTTGCTGAAGTCGTATTTCCTGCAATCAAGTTTGGTGCGATTAACCTTGAGTTTGTATCTATTGTTTTCTCTTGTATTGTTATGGTTGAAGCTGAAGTATTCATTGACACGTAGGACATTGCAATGTATGATTTCATATACTATACTTAGATCGGACCGAAGGCGGCATAATTCTAGGTTTTCTAGGTCTAAAATTCTGCAACGAGTAGAGTAGTAGAGAACTCTTCTTGTGAAACATTTCTGGACTTTTTCAACTGTGTTAATATCAGATATGTAATGTGGGTTCCAGACTGATGAGCTGTATTCGAGTATTGGTCTAGCAAATGTTTTGTATGCTGTAGTTATTAGTGTAATATTACCAGAGAAAAAGCTACGTAAGATTAGATTAACAACTCTTAACGCCTTTTTGACTATGTAGTTACAGTGGACTCTAGCACTTAGATCATTAGAGATGAGTACTCCAAGATCCTTGACAGGTTTGGATCATCAACAAGGTCTTGACTATTCAGCCTGTATATTATTTTCTGATTTTTTCCCCCCAATATGTAGGACAGAGCATTTATTTGTTGAGATTTGAAGTTGCCATTTGTTTGACCATTCTTTGACATATTCAAGGTCTTTTTGAAGGGTAGCAGTATTGTCAGTAGCGTTGAATAGCTTTATATCATCAGCGAAGAGAATGCAGTTGCTCTTGATATAATCACAGAAGTCATTTATGTTGAGTATGAAAAGAGTTGGTCCTAGAACATTACCTTGGGGCATTTTGATTGCTTATGACTATAATTAAGTGCTGTACCTTATGATTCTTTACTCTTGACGAATGTATCTTTTCTTTTATGTAGGCTGAGAGCCTTTGCACCAAGACAAATTCCTTGTGTGTCCAATCACACTTAAAGAATTCTATTCTATTCTAAAAAAGAGATTTAGGAGCGGAACAGCAGAGGGCGCCATACAATTACATTAGTGTAAAGGGCTTTTCACTTTCATTGCCGCAACGACTCTTTACCAAAACTTTCGCACTATTTACTAGCGCAGGAATGCGCAGCTCCTTCTACTATTGGGCAGGGGGCGTGGCCGAGGCGGAAAGGCGGAGCTTCCTTTGGGCGGGCTGCCGGCGGCTTGCAGAGGGTTGTAGCAATGCAACAAGTGCCCGCGTCCTGCTCTTTTCTTTTCGTCAGCCGAGGCTCTTGGGGGAAGCGGCCGCCGCGTAACGTTTCGGGGAGAGAACCGCCGAACCTGGTGAAGAAGAGGCACGTTTGCAAAGGAGAGATCGCGCGTCTTTCTTAAGGCTGCAACCTTTACCCCTAGGCTCATGAGCTCCGGAAAGGAGTGCGCAATGGTGGCGCTGGCCAACGCCGGAGGAAGTCGCGCTATCTCGGCTGCCACCGTCGGCTCGGCAGCGTGAGACCGAAGCAAGGACTCCCTTCCCTCCCGGCCCGATTTCCAAGTAGGCAGGATCTTTGCAGGAATAAGCAGGCCTGGAGGCAATGGCAGCATCCGCGTGAAAGCCCCGTCGGAGGGCAGAGTCGAAGGCCGAGAGAGACGCCGCTGCAAAAAAAGAAAGGAAAGAAAGAAAGCAAACCTCGTTCGGCATGAGCGACAGCAGCGAAGGGGACATCATCAGCTTCTTCGTGCCAAGCATGATCGGCGGGGGTTGCCCGCTGCTGTACGAAGACGGGCTCGGCAGGAGAGCGCCCGCAGCAAGCGAGGAAATGGCCCGCGGGTTCTCGGCCAGCCCTGGCGCCCCACCGGCCGGCACTTTCTGGAACGAGGAGAGTAGCGCCTCCTGTCCAGCTAGCGACGCAACAAATCGGGTCAAAAGCGGCGCGGGTGGCGGTAGCAGCCGGAGGACCACAGTTTCCTACGTGATCAACGAGGCGAGCCCTGGGCTGCTGCAGGCGGCGGAGAGTGGGGCCCTACAGAGCCTCAAAGAAGCCTGCGAAGCGGTCGGCGCCGACCTGCAAACTCTGCACTTCGGCAAGCTCGACTTCGGCGAGACGTCAGTGCTCGACCGCTTCTACAACGCGGGTGAGTCGCCCGTTTGGTCTCTGGGCGTGCGACATAACGGTTTGCGGCCGTGGCCCTGAACGCCAGTTGGGGAATAAGCTCGTTTAGAGGCAAGGGAGCTTAGTAAACACGGTGGGTTTTTTTTTTGGGGGGGGGGGTATCATGTTGCACACCGGCGGCTTGGCTACAGAATAGAGAATAAGGAGAAGTTCTCTCTGCTCTCTCGGTCTTCCAAATGCCTCCAACGTATGTCACGGTTAGTATTGGTCATTATTTCGGGTCTGTAGCGTGTAACGTCTTGAGCGCCTCTAGAAGGTATCCTTAAATATTATGAGGCAATTTCTGTTTTTGATACAAACGTGTGAACTTGGGTTTGCTGCTGTCTATTTATTCCACTCAAGCGTTTCAGAACAATACCTGTATTTGACACGTGCAGAATTCTTTTTTTTTAAAATGCACTACTAAAAGTCCAATGACCAGAAGTAATATATGAAAGTGGTGAGCTTTCTGGTGGGTTCTCTTCTCTTCCTTCAAATACGTTCAAAAAAGTCCATTTGTGAAAAGTGGTGTTAAACATAACTAAAGTGGGGGAAAAAGAATTCTTTTGCTTCTATCACACAACAAACATCTTCCAAAGCTTCAACCTAAATGTCATCTGTGGTGTCAGATCCTTTAAAAGCAGGAATACATTCATTTTAAAACAGACATTGTGGTAGTTATTAAAGAGATTTGCTTTAATGCAGTACAGGTAGTCCTCGATTTATGACCACAGTTGAGGCCAAAATTTATGTTGCTGAGTGAGAAATGTGTTAAGTGAGTTTTGCCCCATTTTACGACTTTTCTTGCCACATTTGTTAAATGAATCACTGCAGTTGTTAAGTTAGTAATGTGGTTGTTAAGTGAATCTGGCTTCCCCATTGACTTCACTTGTCAGAAAGTTTCAAACATGATCCTTGGATACTGCAACTGTCATAACTGTGAACCAGTTGGCAAGCATTTGAATGTAAATCACATGATCATGGAAATGCTGAGCAGTCATAAATATGAAAAATGTTTTTTTTTTCAGTGCCATTGGTAACTTCAAATGGTCACTAAATGAACTGTTGTAAGTCGAGATCTACCTGTATATGCGTTAAAGATGACCAGGTGATAGATTTGGTTAGTGTACGTAAAATAAAATTAGAAGCTTAAATTAGGCATCTAGTCAATATAGGTATTTAATTCTTTAATCTAGAGCTTTTATTCCTATCTGGGTCTTGTGGGTGTATTCCGATGAAGGAACTACATTCTCCAGCTTCATACAAGGACCTTCTGTCTTCATTGCCTGAGTCAAGCTGGATCTGTACTCTTGAAACTGTACTTAAAGTTTGATAGAAGTCCTGAGGCAAGCAGAATATGACATACTTCCTGCTTTCCTCGTGGCTTATAAGGAAGCTCATGCTAGTCCTTAGGCAAGCTGAAATTTGTCTTTCAGCATTTGTGAAAGATGGAGTAAAGACTCTGTTTTGTCATGCCTTGATTCCTCCCTCCCCTGTTTACGTGGTTTGAATATGGGAATTGGCCAATTCCAGTGGCGGCTGGTTCAGGACAGTAAACAAAGGCAGATAGGTCATTTAATGATAGTGTCTGGACAGAAAAGCTCTGGATATATATTTTATGCTGTCCAGAGTTTTGCTAGGAGCCATGAAGCTTTTTTCAGAATTAATGTACCCATCTCAGTTATCCGATAAGTTGGTTTGTCTTTGACTTTATTCATGTATCTCTTCTAATACATGGGCTGGGCATATCCAACTTAGGTTTTGTTTGTGATGTGATCCTACCCAGTGGCTGTTTTACTACATACCTGGCTTGAAACCTTCTGGCCTGGGCTCATGATTGAAACTGCACGAATCTTACTTGTGAATCTTTCTAATCCCTGAGGATTGGGGAGTTGAAAGTGCGATGTGATGGTGAGTCTACATCTTCATAGAGGGTCGGTCCAGATAGTGGTTGTTAGGTGGGACAGGTCTAGCTCTTGGGAACTCCATTATATGATATAGAGCCTGTATCCTGGAGGTTGTAGTATTTGTATATACATAAATAAGATTAGGTTCAAGGCAAGGAAAGCCAAGTGGTTATTCATTCAAAAGTCTTTTGATTCTGGAAATATACCACCTTGGAGTTCTAATAGGTTCCCCCATGGAGAACAGACTTGCTATTTGAAGATCTTCTTGGACTCACAGCAAAAAAACAAATATTCTATGGTCAGGAGGGCCTTTGCCCAGCTTCAGCTGATGTGCCAGTTGCTATCTTATTTAGAAGTGATCTTCCTTCCTGTAATTTGCTTTACCTGAGGCTGCCCTTGAAAACCACCTGGAAACTTCAGCTGGTGCAAAATGCAACAGCTTGTATGTTTAAGACACAGTCTCACTACTGTGAAATGCCATTGTTGTGAGAGCTGCATTGGCTACCTGGGTGTTTCCAAATCGATTCAAGGTGCTGGTGATATGAGAATGCCTGTTCCAAATAGATTTTGCCACCTGATTTGAGCAAATGGAAAGTGATTGTTGAAGGTTCCCTTCTGCTGGATGTTGTGAGGGTCCCAGAAAACCAGCCACACTTTGTGGAGTGCCTCTCTTCCTCTCGAACAGCTTGCCTCCCTCCAAAACTCCTACTCCTATCAAGTTTCTGGAAGCTTGTAAAAAGCATAGCTGTTCCACAAGGCCTTTTTGACAGGACTGGTGTAAAATTGCTAGCGCCAGATGTGTAATTGTTAGTATAAAACAGTATAATCTTTTAGGTTTTATTGTAGCTTTGTATTGCTTACATTGGCTATTTCACCATTGCTCTTTGTATGCTGTTACTGCCTTTCAAGAGGGAAGCAGCATGGACATAAACTTCTTAAAATACATTGAATATAGGTTGGCATTTGCCAGGATATGCTTAACTGCCTCAATCTGCAAAAAAACTGTTCAGGTCCACTGAAACTGTAGGCTCATTGTATCGCAGTCATTATGCTCAGAGTATATGTATGTACAACCAGGTATGCTGAACAGGAAAATAATAGCACCATATCTGTTTCTGTCTCACAACAGTCTGCTTATGCAGACAAAGAAAGAATGGTGGATGATAAGGTTTTACAATAAGCTGAGCCTTTTGAATGCTGACTTATTGGCATAGAGTAAATATGCAAAAGCACGTTGCCTTTCCTCCACAATCTGGGAACTGCTAAATGAACCCACTACCGTTCTTTTACATTATATCCCAATCCAGAATGTTATATTAAGCCAAACCCTTAAACTCCGAAACAAACTGTGGTTTAGATTTCCATGCAAGCTAAGAATTGCAGTCCAAATTCCATGGTAAAAATGCTATAGTCAGAAGCTTCCTGATTTGCTCAACTCCTTCTGGTCAGTTGAGACAGATTGGGTGGGATGTCCTCTCCTCATCAGCCACCCTTCAGAAAATTCTGGCTTGTTGGGATATATAAACCAACAATGGGTGACAATGGTGATATCCAACTTGGCTTCTTCTGATAGGGTGGACAATGCTGGCAAGATATATACCTTCTTTGCTTGCAGGTCCTTTTATCCTCAGATTCCATTTTAGAATACTAGGAAACCCTCCAGAACATTTTTGGGTGACTGAGGAAGGTGGAATGAGAAGGATTTTTACAAGTCCTATTGTATTAGTCAGAGTCCATTTACGTGACACTCAATTGACTGCTTGTTAATATTTCACTCCCAAATAAAAGCTCATGTTCCAATGACCTCTTGCCTGTCAGAATCATTTGTAGAGTAAATATTATTTAATTTTAAATGATTATCCAACAAGCTGTTCTGGGGAAGAAAGCTCAACCATTTTTTCTTCATTACATTTGGCTTTTCTGTTATTCCTCCTCTCCCATTCTCTCGCCCATTGCTTTCAGGAAAATTGTGTTGTGTGCTTGTTTTGTGAATTTAACTATTTAACAGATATTTTAATATTACTTCGGTGTTTTAATTTTATTTATATCATGTGAGATGCCGGAAGCTGCAGGACATAAATGCAATAAATAAACATTTAAATGACAAAAACTGACATTCTGGGGGCCAGGTTAGAAATAATTGTTCTGCATAATCTTGATGGATATCTTTATTATGATGGGTGTGGTTGTGAAAAAAGGGTTTCAGTAGTTTAAATGTTTCAGTAATCTTATTCTTTGGCACAAAAAGGCTGAAGACTTTTTTCTGATGGTTGCAGCAACAATTCCCAGATTTTCCCTTGATGCAGATTACATGTTTGGATTGTCATGTTCAGATTGTAGAATTTGCTACTGTGGAGTGTCATGTTCATATTAATGTTGTGGAAAAGCACCACAATTTAAGTTCATTGTACATTGTATTTATGTAAAAATAACAGCTTTTTTTGGCACTTGTTTATTATACGATATAACCATTCAAGGATTACAATTCATTTGATCCGATGTCTGGAAGAAATAGTGTGTGATCCACAAAAACCTAGGCAACAGTACACTGGTTAATTTTTAAGATTCTTGCTGCAAAAGGTTAACATGACCATCTAAATCTTTTTACATAATGTCTTATCAGATAAAATAAATTATGAATCATAATTAGAGAGCCAGTTTAGTCTAGTGGTTAAGGCACCAGATTAAAAAGCAGGAAGCTGTACATTTTAATCCCACCTTAGCCATGGAAGCCAGTTACTCTCTCTCAGCCAAATTCACCTCAGAGGGTTCTTGTTGTGGGGAAAATAGGAGGAAGGTATGTTATGAATATGTTAGCCGCCTTGAGCTATTTATAAAAAAATAATAAAGGTGGGATGGATGGATATCATTTGAATATTATACATTAAAATCCTGTGTCATTATGTTATTGATATATTAGCTTCTCATAGTCCACCTACAGCATTGTGGACCACAGGCTGGGGACTGCTGGGGCTTTAGGTAGTTGTCGCTTAACAACCCTAATGGAGACTGAAATTTCGGTTAGTCACTAAGTTAAATGATCGTTAGGTGAAACATAATGTGACTGTACCACTTAGCGACAGTTCAGTTCATCCTGGTTGCATTTATTAGGGGAGGAAGGCAACGACTTCATGCTTCTCCTGCCCTGCCTGAACTGCGGGCTCTATCCTGCTGCCTCCTCTCCAGTTAGTCCTGTCCTTTGGCAGAGGAGGCTCTGCCACCATGCCACGTTTGCCTCAACTTTAATCCCCCACTCACTTATCTCCTCTATCTCTGTCCTTTGCTTGCCCTGCCCTTCTACACCTATCACCCTAGGTGACCTGTGCAGTCTTTTTTTTTCTCCTGCTGTTGGCAAGGTGCACAAGGCAGCTGCTAGCCCTTTGGGAAGCGACTGCAACACCTTGAACTGAGGTGGCAGGGGGCAGTGGAGTGTGAACTGTGCAAAGGACCAGCAGTGTGAGAAGGAGAATTGCAAAAGTCGGGGGGGGGGGGAGTCCACAGGGTGGACAGGTGTGCTGGAGTGCAGGTTGAAATTGGAGAGAGATAGAGGGGGAGAATTGAAGCATATATTGTGGTTGTAATATAAGCATATATAAGCAGGCTGCCAAGTGCCCACATTTTGATTATATGACTGGGGAAGACCTGTAACAGCCATAACTTTCAAGTACCAGTTGCAACTATTATTCATCCAGCGCTGTTGTAACTTCAAAACCACCAAGAGTCAGGGCAGATGAGCAGCATGTAAATTTAATAATTTAATCAATAAATAAAATCAATAAAACAAATGACAGTTAAACAAATGTCACCTACCCATGTATTCACAAAATTGTTAATAATTTCAGGTACCTGTCTTCTATTGTGGGGCAAGAGACCCAATAAAATATATCAATAGGAAATATTTCTACATTGAATATTAAACATAAATAGTGAAGCCATTGATATTCTGTTTTTTAAAAAATTCTGAATTTAAGTAAAACTCGTTTTATAAAAAGAATTTCTAGATAGCCACAGTGGTACGGTGGCTAAAGCAGTTCTCAAAATGTTCAATATCATGATCTGCATAGATATATAGATATAGATATGAGAGGTTCTCAACCTTGCATTGAATGACAGAAGTGAGGAGCAAAACCAGGATGTGTTTGGACAGTGCTCCCTTTTTGTCTTCACAAGCTTAATCAGGATCCAACTCGTATTTTCGAAAGCCCTGGGTTAATGTGTTGGATTAGATCTCCCCTCAGCCATGGAAGCTCACCTGGTGATATTTGGCCAGTCATTATGCCTCAGACTGCGTCCTCACAGAGCCTGTAGTGGTGGTAGAGGGAAATTAGAGAAAGGCATGTAAGCCACCTTGAGTTACTGTAGGAAAGGGGTATCAATGAAACAAATGCTGTAAATCAATTATGTTAGGGCCATTTCCAGTTTTGATGCATTCAGATCTTTTTCTTTATATTTGCTGCTCTTGAACTTACCAGATCAACACCAAAGGAAGGAAGAAGGATAACTTAGAAACTAAGGAAGAAGGCATCACATACCATTGCAATGCAAGTACCACTCCTTTTAAATGGCAGATGTGACATCTTGGGTGTGTATGTGGGTGTGAAAAAGACGAAACTTAGGCTGTGACAATGCAGTGACAATGCAATACTGCTTCCTTTACTTTTATCAGATGTATCTAATCCTGCAGTTGTTTCTGATTAGAAGTGGGGAAAAATTTTGTCAGAAGGGGTAAAGAAAAAAATGTAAATAAATCTAATTGCAGTTAATTAAAAGGGTCTAAAGATAAGATTGTTAGAAGTAAAAGGAAAATAAAGTTGGTTTATTTGATTATTTATTCTGTTTATTTATTTTTATTTTATTTGGTTTGTCAATTGCTTACAAGATAATAGGTATAAGTAAAGTCATAGTTATGAATACATGGATACATATAAGAAAAATAAAAGAAACAATAGGACGGGGACGGTAGGCACATTGGTGAGCTTATGCATGCCCCCTACAGACCTCTTAGGAAAGAGGTGAGATCAATAATAGAAAGTCTAAGGTTAAAATTTTTGGGGTTTGGGGAATTAAAGTTAAAATAGGTACTGTTTGTTGTCTCTGGTAACACTTAGATAAGAGATGGGATATGAGAAGAGGAGATAATTTGTTAGAGAAGATAATTTACTAAAATTGTTTATACTTGTTATGGTGAAGGGGAAGTAGCTTCTTCATATATTTCCTTTTTTATTATACAGTATTTTTATTTCTCTTCTAAGGTTCTTTCTATTTTTTTCTCCTGCACTTTTATTTTTTATTTTTTTTCTTCTCTTTTTTAATATGAATTGTTTAATATGAATTTTTACTATTGTAATCTGTAATCTTTAATACAATTACTCTAAAAAAAGGAAGTGGGGCTCCAGGAACTCCTTTAGTAACAAAGAAAGAAAAGAGAAAGTGATTAATAGGGGGTAACTGCTCCATTGATGAGAATAGATAGAGGAAGAAGAAGTCCTCACTGCTATAAGAGACTAGGCATGCAAGAGAGAGAGTTTGAGCAGTAAATGATCTTAAGAATGCAGAAAGAAAGCACAAAGACAGTAGAGTCTTTTTTATTTTATTCTGCTCAGTTCAGAGTTAGGAAAGTTGTCGTCCCTTCAGGTATGTCAGTCTATGAACCAGCTTCCATGGGATGGCTAAAATGCCACTATCTCAGATAAGTTATAATAAAAAGAATCTTGCAAATCTTCCTGTCTCTCTCTCTCTTGCATTTATCTCTCTTGCATTTCACTTATCCCACAAGAAGTTGGTGGAGGGGTATTTATTTATTTATAAAGTTTATCGGCTGCCTATCTTACCGTATGGTAACTCTAGGCAGCGTACAGTCCTAAAATATATATATCTACATTAAACCATAAATAAATTAAAACAATATATTAAAATCTAAGGACATGTGGAGGGGGCGGGGGTAGAATGGGGGGAGGTGGGATCTGTGGTTACTCGATCAACCACCTCCACTGTGTTGCTCCCCCACTAGGGCCCCAGGCCAACTGGCAAAACCAGGTCTTCAGGTCCTTGTGAAAGGACAGGCTTGGCATCAATCTCACATTGGGGGCAAGATGTTCTGAAGGGCAGGAACAACAACAAAGAAAGCCCTCCTCCTGGATCCCGCCAGCTGGAATAATAGGGCTGACAGGATCCACAGCATGTCTCCTTGCTGGCACGAGTGGGATGTACCAACCCAGTGAAGTGAGATGGTCTCTCAAGGTATAGCCTGAGTCTCTTTATGGTTTCTTAACAGCCTCTGGATTCCTTCTCAAAGATTACCTGCCTGGCTTCTACAGGAATTGACTTACAAATACAGGTAATGTCACCATTAAAACCAGACTTTGAGGTCAAAGCATTTTGAGGCTGACCATCTGACTTGAGGAGACACTCTGACCAAACCATCTTCTGAGAAAGAAGCACATGAGCAGATAGGGGACGGAAGCAAGGGGCAAAGTCAGAATAAACATGGGTAGACAGCATTGTTGTTACATTGTTGTTACACAGTCAGCCAGATTTTTAGACAGGATTTGGCATTTTTATCAATTTTTCATCAAGGACCTGAATTAGGTAGATGTTGTTAGAAGCTGTCGTTTGCAGTTGACTGATGATGCCAGTGGTGTTCAACTGATGCTCCAGGTGTTTTGGGATTGTACCCAAGATGCCTATAATTATTGGAACTGTCTTTGCTGTTTGCAGGTCTTTTGTGAATTTTCTCCAGGTCTTTCTCTGTTTCCAGGTATTGCCACATCCACTCTCCAGACATGTTTGTCTTTCTTAGCAACAGTTGTTAGGGCTTGGGTGTTATATGGTAGGTACTTGTCTGTTTGAATTCTAAAGTCTCCAGATAATCTATTACTTTGTATATTTTGTGGTTCTACCAGTTGTTGCTTCCAGGCAAATGGCATTTCTTGCAGATAGTCAAATGCACTATGTCGTTGATGCTTTGTTATGTCATTGTTTATACAGGTAATCCTCAAGTTGCAACAGTGACCATTCAAAGTTACAACAGCACTGAAAAAACTGACATGACCAATTTTCACACTTATGACCATTTCAGCACCCCCATGGTAACGTGATTTACATTCAGATGCTTGACAGCCGACTCACATTTATGACAGTTGCAATGTCATATCCCTTTGCAATCTTCTGACAAGCAAAGTCAATGGAGAAGCCAGATTCACTTAAGAATCGTGCTACTAAATTTAACAAATGCAGTGATTCACTTAACAAATGTGGCAAGAAAAGTCATAAAATGGAGCAAAACTCACTTAATAAATTTCTCACTCAACATAAATTTTCGGCTTGATTGTGGTTCAATGTTGAGGGCTACTTGTAATCGGTTGTTGCAATCTTCTTGCAGCAGCTATCTAGTGGTGCGCTGTGTCTTCAGCTTCTTTGCAGAGACTGTCCTTCCCTGTCTTCTCAATTTTGGCTTTATATGCATTTATTCTTAAGGCTTGGTTTTATGCAGCCAGAATTAGCCCCTCTGTCTTACTATTATTATTAAAAATGTTTAATTAAAATGTGCTATCACAATAGGAAGAAAGGATATGATGATCTGTTAAAAGTGCAGGCAGGAAGAAGCTGCCTGGACAATGCCAAGTAGGAGAGGAACCTTGGTAACTTCTGTCCTCTGGGATGCTGTAGAGGTTAACAAGTTAGAGTAAGACTTAGAAAATCCAAAAGCTTATTGGATGACTTGGAGTCAATTACTCCTTTCATCCCACCTACCCCATTGGGTGGCTATTGTTCTAGAGTTAAAATGTTTAGAGATAAACTGCTTTGAATTTCAGGAATGTAGCAATTTCTTGGCCTACTCTACTCAAGATTGTATTCAGGAGATTGAGACCTTAGGTAATCTAAGGCTTTGGGGGCTGTGGGTCCATTTGGAACCTGCTTTCAAAATTATAATGGGCAGTTACAATACATCCTTTCGCCATAATATAAAAAGGTACAGTTATTGCACATCGTTCTCAGGATGTTTTATTTTATTTTATTTTATTTTCTTCTGGGGAGATGGGCATACTTCCAGATAGAACACAGGGTATTGCTTTCTAATAGCGCTTCTGGAGTATGTCCTAGGACCATTTTGGAAATAAAACGTCCTGCTACAGATTGCCAGTTTGTTTTGCACCCATTTTATTATGAGGCTCAGGAGAAAAATTGAAAGCAAGGAGACATGGCAAATATCAAAAGATCTATGTCATTTTGGCAGCTGTAGGCATAACTTTAAGAAGAAGAAAAAGTAGAATCCTATTGCAATGTTGTTGGCTTTCTTCTTAAATTCTGCTGTAGCACTTACTGAAAGGTATAAAAGAAATTCCAAACCTCTGTGTCAATACATATAAAACTCTTTCCTGACTCAGAATCACCAGGCTTTGCCTTATGCATTTTACACAGTAAACCAATGTTTTTTTACACTGTTGTTGTTTTGGTTTAGTTCTAAAAATATTTCTCTGACTTCAGTTGCTAGTTTTTGACTCAGAGATTAATGCCTGTTGCATAAATCTTTATTTTAAAAGATGTATCATTTCCCTCTTACAGTACACCACTTGCCCCCAAAGATGCATTTATTTTGTGAATTTATTTTATATTCTCAAAATTTTCAAAATAGTTTTATAACTATATGAGAAGATTGGCAGATAGCAGTAAAGTCCTGGAAGGAACTTAGTTTTATTCTTATTCCCTTAATAATTCAGTGGGATAGAAAATTATTATGTACTAGCTTACAAAAAAAGGATCTAATTCATAGTGAGTCTTGCATTGTGCAATGAATTTTAACAAATAGTTTGTACATCATTGTGCAAAGTTTGTTTTAGGGACCCAAAGGGGCTTTTTTTCAAGAGGCAACTGGACTTTCTGATTTTTCTTTGAAGACATTTCGCTTCTAATCCAAGAAGCTTCTTCAGCTCTGACTGGATGGTGGGGAATGGAAGGACCATCCAGTGAGAGCTGAAGAAGCTTCTTGAATGAGAAGCGAAATGTCTTCAAAGAAAAAACAAAAAGTCCAATTGCCTCTTGAAAAAAAAAAGCACCTTTATAACTATATGAGAAGGGACAGCCATGACCTGGATGACTGAGAATCGCCATAGACATTTGTTTTAGGGAGTTTGTGGTGACATAGCAACATTGAAAGTCTTACAGGGTTTGTTTTGTCACTAAATATTCCACTAAATGGAATGAAAAATGAAAATGTCACTTCACATATACAAAGTTGAACTCTTCCACTGCCTGCAGTCCTTAGCTTTGCCCATTGAAGAAGACTATAAATTGTTATGTCTTTTGGTGGGATATTCAGAAATATTCTGATAACTTTTTTGGCCCATCCTAGATAGTTTTGTTATTGTTAATTGCAAAGTTGTGTCCAACCCATCGCAACCCCATGGACAACATTCCTCCAGGCTTTCCTGTTTTCTACCATCCCCGAGAGTCCATTTAAGCTCATGCGGACTGCTTCTGTGACTCCATCCAGGCACCTCATTCTCTGTTGTCCCCTTCTTTTGCCATCAATCGTTCCCAGCGTTAGGCTCTTCTCCAGTGAGTTCTTCCTTCTCATTAGGTGGCCAAAGCATTTGAGTTTCATCAGGATAATTTAGATTGTTGCAAATTACAGGGAAACTCTATAGTACAATCAGAAAAGTAAGGATTGGAGACATTTGATGAAAAAAAAAGGCAGAGAAGAGGAACTGAAGTAAAAGTTCCAGCTGGAAGAAAGCAAGAAATCTTATTAAGAGGTAAAAGGGGGTTCTAACATATTTAAGTGAAAATTATATGCTGATGTTTATTTGGGGAACACATCTACTACCAATCACGGTGTGTTAGTTATTTTGTTCAAGAAATAAGTGACCATATTCATTTCTGGCTTGCAGAAAAGGATGCAACTATATACACAGCTATTGTTATAGTAAGAAATCCTACAAGTATAATTCTCATTTTCTAGCTTTCAAGAGTTAGAAATTAAGAAAGATAGAGCAATAGAAGCAAGTATTAGCTGTTATTGCTACTTCATAGAAAGAGTGATAAGGGACACTTGTACAGGTACCTGTTTCTTCCTTCCTCTGGCTGGGGACCAGGAGTTCAGTATCTCTGAAGAGATTGCATTAGAATTGCTTATGTGGCTCTTACTTATAATTCACATATTTAAATCTGTTGTTATTTCCCTTAACCATGATTTTGCTGCAGTTTTTACATTCTTTTCAAAGCATAGAACATTTTGCAGTACCGTATTAATAGACAGAACACGGTTGAGCTGCAAAAATCCAGACAATCCCTAGATGGTGACAAAAAGATAGAATCGTTGGTTTTTGCTTGTGGCCTTTTATGGCCATCTGGATTTTTGCAGCTAAGAGCTAGTAGGCCAAATTATTGTAATGCAACAAAATCATGCTTTACCCTTCTTGTTTATTATGTAACTTTGTTATTCCCTGCTTATGGCAGAATGATTTATGTTAATTTGTGTCATACATGCTTTTATACAGGTAGAGAGACTGGGTGGAAGAAGTCAAATTTCTTTCTAAATTCTAGGGATTCTTTGCTAAGAGTTCCTTGCTTACCTCAGGAAATGCTCCCCTCTTTTTTCTTCATTGAAGCAGATGGTGGCTTCTAAAACACATTGGTTTCATATTAATAGCTGACTAAATTATTTCCATGCCCAACTGTTGTACATCCTGCAGCATCTGCCATTTATAGTCATAAAATTTTGTGTCAGCCTTCTAGTTGTTATCAGTTACTGAAATGAATGTTTGGAAATACAAATGAATGAGTTATGTTTCTGCTTGCTTTCCCTGAAAGACAGTTTGTGCCCTTTCCAAACAGCTACAACAGTTCCTGCCTTGGATTTGCTAAAGTTTCTTCCAAGGTTGTTTTGTTTCTTTTCCAGAGAACTGCTTGCCTAGGGTTTGTTCCTAAACTGATAAAAACGATCTCTTCTTGTGCTTGGAGTCATGCTTCATGAAACTATACTATCATAATTAGCTGTAATATTGAGTCACTGATAAAAAGATTATCTTTGTTTAAAAGATGTTATTCCACAAGGCTATAGTGATCACCTGCCTATTACATTCCAATATACTTTGAAGATACCAGAATATTGAAAATACACAATGATCACATGCCTGCACTATAACAAAAAAATAATTAAATGGGCTGTTAATTTAGCTGATAAAATCACTTCAGTATTTCATTCAAACCATCTTGCAAGATAACCAACTTAAAATTGATTAATGCTGATCCAACTTCTCCAGTTATCCCGAGCCACTATCAACAAACAGTTGACCATTTAAACCCGGAATTAAGGCAGGGCCCCTCTATCTTAAATTCAACTCAGCAACAACATAGCTGCTGATTTGATGTGGAACGTAGAACAGCATGTTCTATGGTTAGGAATTTGGCAAGGAGAGCAAAAGTTAGTTGTGCCCCATGGGTAATAATGGAACTGCTTAAGAAGGGAATATAAACTTCCCCTAAAGCGTAAGAAGGCAAATGACTCCTTGGCAATCTCTCCTGACTGCCATAAATTGTAAAGATACAGCATTATTCTGGAAACTGATAAATGCCAATTTGGCCAAAGATAAGAATATCTTAGAGGCTGGAGTGTCCAGAAAGGAATGGGGAAACCATTATATTAGATTATACTAGATCTTTGTTTAGTTGGCATCAGAAAAGGGCATGATAAAAATAAAAGTTTCAGATTTTTCTCTACAATAGAACTAATTGGCTTCCTCTCTCTTCCTATTCTCCAAACACATCCTGTCATGATTGTTTATTTCTCTTTTGGAAGGAAATTACTGAAATTGACCCTTGGTTTGTTTTGCAGAAAAACTGACTGATATACTATATTAAAAGGCAGATATTTTTGATGGCTGATAAAATTATAAAGTAATTTTATTAACTCAAGTTATTAAGTGATATTCATACTTAGGGAAATAATATACCATGTGAACTAGATTATCTGTGCTAATTTTACAGTATATTTACTGAATTTTTAAATTGTTGGAACTGGATTATATTTTGGATCTGTTTGCATTGGTGAAATGTGATGGAAACAACATTCATTTCTACCTGCATGATGATAGCATTATAATACTCAGTATTTGGGCTTATGGTATTGCAATAAAGTAAATAGATTTTTTCAGGCTATATATGTATATATGAGCTACACGGTAGTTTTATAAATTTAACAAAGCTGTAGTGATATGCTTACTGATGTAGAATATTATTTACAATATAAATTGGTGCTCTGATAGCAAACTGTAAAGATTTAAAAAATGCTCAAAATCGGTAAGATTATATCTGTACCATTTAAAGTTCCAATAACAGTTTTCTTGCCTTGAGGTTTTCTTGGCAAAGTTTTTCCGAAATGCTTTGCAATTGCCTAGGGCTGAGAGATAGCCTCAGGCAGGATTAGAAGTCACACTCTCCCAGTTTCTAGCTTGATGCTTTTAATTGTTGCACCAAGCTATCTCTCTTTAGATATTTAGAAACCTCCATTAAAAGAAACCTCTCAGGAAGCCAGACAACAAAACTAAAAAAAGAAAATCAGAAAGAACAATACAAACAAATGATATAAAAGTAGTTGAAACATAACATTACCGTATAAACTATAAGTCCTAAATCAACTGCTGAACAAGTAAGGCTTTGGGGCTCACTTGAAAATCTAGGGAAGGTTGAACATCAATAAGAACAAAATTCCAAAAGCAGGGAGCCACAATTTAAGAGTTTCTAACAGATAACAGATAATCAGAGTTGGAAGGGACCTTATAGATCATCTAGTCCAACCCAGACCTTGAAGGTCATCTAGTCCCGCCCAAGAGGGAGACCCTACACCATTTCTGACATGGCAGTCCAATCTCTTCTTGAAAGTCTCAAGTGATGGCGCTCCCACAACTTCCGAGGGCAAGCTGTTCCATTGGTTGATTGTTCTCACTATCAGAAAGTTTCTCCTTATTTCCATGTTAAATTTCTCCTTGTTCAGTTTCCATCCATTATTCCTTGTCTGGCCTTCAGGTGCTTTAGAAAATAGCTTGACCCCTTCCTCCCTGTGGCAGCCCCTCAAATATTGGAAGACCGCTATCATGTCTGCTCTGGTCCTTCTCTTCATTAGACTAGCCAAGCCCAGTTCCTGTAACCATTTGTTGTATGTTTCAGCCTCCAGTCCCCTAATCATCCTGGTTGCTCTTTTCTATACTTTTTCTAGAGTCTCAACATCTTTTTTATAATGTGGTGAACAAAACTGGATGCAGTACTCTAGGTGTGATCTTACTAAGGCTTTACAGAGTGGTATTAGTACTTCCTTTGATCTTGATTGTATCTCTCTGTTAATACAACTTACGATTGTATTAGCTTTTTTGGCGGTGACTGCACACTGCTGGCTCATATCTAGCTAGTTGTCCACTAAGACTCCAAGATCCCTCTCACAGTTACTGCTGTTGAGCCTGGTTTCATCCAGTCTATATGTGTACTTTTGGTTTTCCTTGCCTAAGTGTAGGGCTTTACTTTTCTCTACATTGAATTTCATTTTGTTAGATACGGCCCAGTGTTCTAGTCTGTCAAGATCATCTACAAATTTGGTAAGTTCCCCTTCTGTTCCCTCATCTAAGACATTAATGAAGATATTGAAGAGTACTGGGCCTAAGACGGAACCTTGTAGCACCCTACTGCTTACTTCCCACCATGTAGACTTAGACCCATTAAGGACTACTCATTGAGTATGGTTTGCCAGCCAGTTGCGAGTCATCTAGTGGTGGTGCTGTTTATTCCACTTTTTTCTAGCTTACTAAGAAGTAGGTTGTGGTCTACTTTGTCGAATGCCTTGCTGAAATCTAAATATATTATGTCCATGGTATTTTGCTGGTCTACTAATTTAGTCACTGTGTTGAAGAATGAAATAAGATTGTTCTGTTTCTCTTGTTTGCTAATGTTCCAGCAAATCTACAAGTAGAGTCTCACTGATATCAGAATGCAGGTATATTGTTATGAGTAAGACATTGAGTAATCTGAAATAGCTTTTTCACAATACAGGGGTAGGGAATGGGGGCAATATTTAAAACTACCATTTGCATCAAAAACAGCTTTTTGAAAAACTTGATTTTAATATAGAGAGATGAATATCTCTTGAAAATGGCCTGTATCCACTTTTGGTTTTAAAGGTTTTTGCTAAACCAGTGAACCTTTTAAAACGTTTTCACATAGAATAAATAGCAAAAGCTCTTACTGGTACTCCTTGCTTAGTGATCGCACTTGGGATTGGCCAGACGGTGATTAAATGAAAAAAAAATCACATGGTTGTAAGTTACGATTCTACTTCCGCCTTCTGTATTGCACAGTATTAACCCAGCTTGTTGCAAGCAAGTTGTGAAGTATGTGGATAACGGTTCTGTAATAAGGATGCTGCAACCATCATAAAGGCACCCAAATAGTTGTGAAGCAGATGAATTGTGGTCATACGATTTTTGGGATGCTGTCATGGTCATTAAGTGTGAGGATGGATCACAAAATTCTTTTTTTTTTTAGCCTCATCATAACTTCAAACAGTCACTTCATGAGACAATTGGTAAGAAACCTGTACCTGTAATTGACTGCTGAATAGAACTTCTCCCTGTCTTGCAAAAAATGCGCACAACTTTGTTAAGAAGGCTTGGGTTTAAAGAGAACCCTATGGCTTGTTTTTATTCTGTGGGATAGAATTTTTATATACCTGTTTTACCGCATTTCCAGAGGTATAAGTGCAGTGGTATTCTTAGGATTAAAAGTAATCCTGGCAGTTGATTATTTAGAACAGTGTTTCTCATCCTGATAATCTTTTAAGACTATGGACATGCTGGCTAAAGAATTTGAGGAATTGAAGTCCACACATCTTAAAATTGATGTGGTTAAGAAACACTGCTTTAAATTGCAGTGCTAAGAATTTTTAGGCATTCAGTGAGACTGATTTTGGAATGAATACATACTGCATAGACCTGTTTGTACTGTCCCACTTATTTCAGTTGAATTCTGCTTTACTTTCCTAAATTTTGTCCATTAATTCTGTTTTGTAACCAAAGACTAAAGTAATCATCGAATAAATATGTGTGGATCTATGAGCATTTCTTTTGTATGCCAATTTTTGCCCTTGTATATTTTATTTCATTTATTTTATGAAGACATTTTTATCCTGCTCTTCACCTTTCTGGAATATAATAAAAATAAAACATCTCCTATCTTTAGGCTTGTAGATAGAAAAGTGGCGATACAGGGAATATAAGGAATGGGGAGGGAAAAGGGATACAAGGTAATACGAGGATAAAATGTTAATGTTTTATACTATATATGGGTGGTCAGTTGTAATAGAAATGGGCTGCCTGCTGGGCGGTTCAGATGTCATCACTTCCACAGCTAGTAATCTTGTTACTTTTCTTCATAGGACATTTGACCCCACTGATTTCTGCGGAAGGAGAAGGGACTTCCCAATCCAATTAGTGGCAATGGTAGCATAAGGCAATGATTCTAAAGTTTGAGGCTGATGACGAGGTGGCAACCAGCAGTTCCCAAGGCAGAGAAGGCCATTATGTAAACATTTCCAAACCACCAAGGGTGACCAAGTGATCCATCATCTGTTGTGTTTGAGGCTATAGTCTTGTTTGCAATAAGTTTTTTAATTCAATCTTCTCGTGTCTAGGAATCGGGTTTTTTTGGCCAGGCTGAGGCACTAAGAATTAAATGTCTGTGGTTTTTTGCCGCCCCATTTGCGAAGTCTCAGTGTGATATTTGCCCCACCATCTGCCTTTTTTTGATAATTAAGGTTGGACTTCTGGCCTTTAATGATAAGAACAGACACAGGCCAAGAATTCCTCCTTAATTACTTCTTACATTTTTTGCTTTCTTCATGGAAGTACACAGTAAATATCCCTGAAGACCCTGGAAGTGGAATCCCTTAACAACATTGGATAACAAAAAATCTTGACACATATTAGAGAATAACAAAGCACAAACATCTGTGGGCCTTGCACTGAAGTGATGTCATAGGAATCTTGCTCATGTTAATATTAGTCAACCAAGATTCCAGTGTGGTGAAAGAATAATAGGAGTTCTATTAAGGAATTGTGCTGGGAAAACGGAAGCGAGTTTCTTACGAAAGACACCCATGATGACTGCTTAGGAAGTTAATTTGGGCTCATGCGTTGGTCAGTCAACTGAAAAAAAAACACCTAGATGCATACAGGAAGCACATAAATCATGCAAGTTTGTGCATTAAAAGACTGTGAGGAATGCTGGATTACTCAACGGAGACTAATAAAACGCTTGAACATTCTTGACATAGATGTTGCTTGTATCATAATTCCTGTAAAAGGAGAATAGTAACTGAATCTAAAAAAGCCATTGTCACATTATATATTTGGGAAAGATACACAGAAAGCCATCCTAGGTATATAGTATTTATGCTCAACCTCTCAACAATGATGGGAAAATAAGTATATACCATATTCATATCCTTTTTTTAATGTAATATTTACTAATTATTTCATCTGAAGTCCTGACTAATTCTGGGGAAAACCAAGATGTTATTCATCTTGTCAATGTGCTTGTTGAGTTCAGCCCTTGATTTTGATTTGAGCAGATAAGAAATCACAGAAAACCACAGGAAGAATGTTATGGATACATTTGAGTCGGTTGCTTCTGGACTCCAAATAGCTCAGTATGGAGCTAATTTGGGAGAATTGGAATATGCTTTCGGCACTCCTGCTCAACTACCAAAGCACCTTCTGTTCTATCAGTCTCTGTGGCATAAGCAAGAACAGTCCTGCTACAGTATATCTCTTAACTCCTCAGTAGGACAAGGACTGGGGTCATCCCCTTGTTCTATTCAGAGCCCCTGTTCTGGAGCATATTGCATAAAGCAGGAAGGGGGAGTTTATATGTTATACCGCTCTACATATGAAATTAGGACTTCATACAGGGAAAACAAGTCTTTTGCAAAACACCCTTAAAGGGGAAACTAAGCAAGGACACTTGTTGATAGCAACAGACTATCAGTTCATTTAAAAATATTTATTTGTATTTATTTGGATATTTGAAATAAACCTTTAAAAAAGCGTAAAGGTAAAAATAAGTTCCTAGGATTTTTGCATTTCGTATACTCTTTGGGCAGAGAGCCAGATTAAAGAGACCAAATTATTGCTGTTATAACTTGTAACTACCAGCCACTGCCAGTAAAAAAATGAAAGCAAACCTGTTTATCGTGTTTGTTTAATCTAATTTTGCAGAGAGCAGCCTTCATGCAAAGTGTGAACAATCTAATTCAAATGAGTCACATCCGTTTTCAGTTGTGGATTTATAAATACAATTTAATCTAACTTAATTGCCAGTAGGATATTATTAGTCTCGCAGCTTCCTTGAAAGAGGGGTTTCTACCCGCCTCCTTGAAGGAGGCAGTGGTACGACCTCTCCTCAAGAAACCGTCCCTGGATCCAGCACTGTTATCAAATTACCATCCTGTCTCCAACCTTCGCTTTGTTGCAAAGGTTGTAGAGACTGTGGTGGCACTGTCAGTTCCCGCAGTACCTGGATGAAACGAGTTATCTCGACCCCCTCCAATCGGGCTTCAGACCCGGGCACAGCACAGAGACGGCATTGGTCGCGTTGATGGATGATCTCTGGAGGGCACGAGACAGAGGTTGTTCCTCTGTCCTGGTGCTGTTAGATCTGTCAGCGGCTTTTGATACTGTCGACCACAGTATCTTATTGCAGCGATTGGAGGGGCTGGGGATTGGAGGCACCGTCCTACAATGGTTCTCCTCCTTCCTCTCCGACCGTTCGCAATTTGTGTTGACAGGGGGACAGAGATCGACCCAAGGCCCCTGCTTTATGGGGTGCCTCAGGGATCGGTACTCTCGCCCCTATTGTTCAACATTTATGTGAAGCCGCTAGGTGAGATCATCCGTGGCTTTGGGGTGGAATTCCATCAATACGCTGATGATACTCAGCTATACATCTCCACCCCAGACCACCCCAACAAAGCCGTCAAAGTGATGACCCGATGTCTGGAGGCCGTGCGGGATTGGATGGGTCATAACAGGCTTCGTGTCAACCCGACCAAAACCGAGTGGCTGTGGTTTCCTGCTCCCAGATACAGTCAGCTTGTTCCCTCGCTGACCATAGGGGGAGAGGTACTGACCCCTGTGGAAAGAGCGCGCAATTTGGGTGTCCTCCTGGATGTACGGCTGTCTTTGGAAGAACATATTGCAGCCGTCGCCAGGGGGGCTTTTTATAAGATTCGTTTGATCTACCAGTTGCGGCCCTTTCTGGATCTGGACGCACTTCGCACAGTCACTTCCGCCCTCGTTATCTCCCGCTTGGACTACTGCAACGCTCTCTACATGGGGCTCCCCTTGAAGAGTCTCCGGAGGTTACAGTTAGTCCAGAATGCAGCCGCACGGATGATTATGGGCGCCCCCAAGGACGCCCACATAACACCACTTCTCCGCAGACTGCACTGGCTTCCTGTGGCCTTCCGGATTCGATTCAAGGTGGTACTATTAGTATTTAAAGTGCTCCATGGCTCGGGACCTGGCTACTTACGGGACCGCCTTCTGCCACAGACAACCTCCCGCCGCCCAGTACGCTCCCATAGGGTCGCCCTGCTTGGGGTGCCGCCGCCTGATCGTTGTCGGCTGGCGACCCCGAGATTACGTGCTTTCTCTGTGGGAGCCCCCTCCCTTTGGAACTATCTCCCCCCGGAGATACGAGACACATCGGACATCCTAACCTTCCGGCGTGCAGTCAAGACCTTACTTTTTAAGCAGGCCGGCCTAGCCAATTAAAGGTTTTCTGAGATTTTTAAATTTTAGATTCAAATAAGACTTTTAATTCTATTTGATGGGACTCAATCATTACTTACTTACTTATTTTACTCATTTATCCTATTTTCATCTATCTATATTCAATTCTGAGTTAATTACTGTTACTGTTGACTGTATCTTTATATGTTTAGACTGTACACCGCCCCGAGTCCCTTTTGGGAGAGGGAGCGGTATAAAAATACGATAAATAAATAAATAAAATATACCTCAGTGTTTTCCTCCAAATAATTTTACACATAAGTGTTTCCTGCATAGGATATATATCTTACATTGTTACATTGAATGTGTACAGAATGTGAATTGAAGCCCCTGACAAAATTCTTCTGTGCTGTTCCTGTCGATTGCTGATAACCCAAGAGCACTGCTTGAAGTTATATGTAGCATCGATGGCAAAATGATTTAGCAAAGGTTTTAACAAGAAAAAAAAATCTTTATTGCGGATGGGGCCTTGATATGTCTTTGTCCATTCACTTGTTAAAGGGCCCTTGCAACAGAGTTGAACTTGTAAGGACAGGTTGCATCTCATCTGTTTAGTAATTCAGTGGCATTTGTTTGCAGGGAGGTAGGGAAGTAGATACATTGATCTAATAATTAAAATAAATAAATAAATAGATTTTTGGAAGTGAATGATTGCATAGAAATCGGATGAGGGTCCAGTTTTAAAACAAAAACAATGAAAGGATCAATGCACCTGCCATTTATTGCTCGGAATTTTGGGCAAACTAATGTCTCTGATAGCGAAGGTGAGTTAAAGAAAATGGAGGAAGAAAGGAAAATATGAGATAATTAACATTTGCCTCTTTTCTCTCACTTTTTTTCTTTCAAGACTGTTAAATCATGCCAGTGGCATGACCTCTTATTTTGTTTGATTCATGTCATGCTCTATCATACATAAATAAAGGAGTTTATCGATACCCCTCCTCTTTTTATAGTTAGTTTGAGATATTGGAGGACTAGAGTCAGTAGTTTATGAATGTTGGCATAAAATCTAGGAATGAAGTGCAAGAATTGGTCAAATCAGAAACAAAAATAGTTCCCTTTGATCTTTGACGGTAAACCCCAGTTGTATAATGTTAGGAATGCTTAGCCTGAAGGCTGCAGTAAGTCAATGTTACATCCCAATCCTGCGCACACACAGATCAGTCAGGTGCATCTGAAAAACTCACAAACAAGCCTCTAGATGTTGGTCACTTTATGGTTTTAATTTCAGAAAGTCTTTCACTATAGAGGAGTGGCCTAACCTTTATTTTAGTTGCCCCTTCCTTGTTCTTTGTCAAGCTCTGTAATAATAGTTTTGATCTATATTAATCATTAGGGTTTACTAATTAACATATGGACAGTTTTGACAGTTTTATTCTCATCCCTTTCTGTAATTTTTTTTCATTACACAGTAAACCGGCTTGACATTTTCCGCTTTTGCTTTTATTTCCACTGCATTAAATATTTCCATTTTCTCCGCTTCCATTTTTCCACAGTCCTTTTTAGTTTTATGATCATAAATCATTTTTCGGATCATCCTAAACATCCTAGTTACTTCCCACTTACCGTTACCTTCCCAGCTTTCTGGGCCCCGCTATTTCCTATTGTCTTGCACTTGATTAAACAAATGTTTAATTTCCTCTTGACATTTTTCTCCTCAATGACAAATATACCGGGATTCCTTTTAAGGGCTCTTTAACTTGCTATTTCAGTTCTAGAAAAAAAAAATGGATCTGTTTTTTTTTTTTCCTTTAAGAAATAATTTCCCATGTCTAATTGTTCTGTTTTATGTTTATAATTCATATCTAAAATAAATATAGGTGGTGGCAAGTCCTAATCAAGCCTATTTGCTTGTATAAATAGAGCAATCTACTTTGGGATCAAAACATATCGATAGTTGAAAGAAACCTGATTCAATGCATTACATCCAAGTTCTTGTCATTCAATTGCAATAATTTTTTGAATCTCCATGAAAGGAAAGGCATTTTTAATAAATCTTGGAGGATTGGGGATAGGAAAATGTGTGGCTTTAAAACTGAAATTCTTGAGTTGGCTTGCATATTCAGGTTCAACTTCAAGATACATGTGACTGAGGTAGTCCACCTTTCCTATTGGATCTTGCCTGTAGTTTCATAAGAGTTTAAGGATTGCTATTAAGAACTCTGCTGATCGTAATAGTAGTCTATATGACCATTGTGAAAAGTATTTAAGATACACAACCCTCCCAATGTATAGGTTGGTTCACCCTAGCATCCTGGGACCAGATGCTTTCAGTCTATATTTCTTGCATGATGTATATATAATGGATGGTTATAAAAACTGACAACTCAGTAGCATGAAATGTGAAATGTTGGGCTCTGTAAGGCTCAGCTCTTCAAATAGTAGGACATCTTATTTCAACTTGCATCTTTCCAGATATTCTGAACTTTTTACCAGCGTCACCCGACCATAATGGCTTCTTCTTCTCTTATTAAACTCCCTGGTTAACTTAAATTGACAGAGAGACCTTTTGAAATTAGCCAAGCTGCCAGAAACCTGGCTGTATGGTATAGGGCAGATGATCTTCTCCTGGGTAGCTCTGCAGCTATGGAATGCATTTGCAGGGGGAAACAGATGACAAAACTTGCATAGCAACGTTGCTATGCAACTTCCTCCACTGCTTATACATTCTCATGTGATGCGATACTTGCAATACAAGTATGAAAAGGCAGGGCTTGTGGCATGATGTAACAGTGCACACCCTATCCCACAGGATTGTTGTTGGAGAAGAATAGGGAGCATTATGTTTACTGCTTTGTATAAAATAAAGGTGATGGGGAGGGAATCAAATACTGTAAATAAATTAATGGTTAGGAACATCAGTGTCCCTGAGAAATGCCTTTGACCTTCTCTTCCAGGATTTAAGAAAAAAAGAGAATACCTCTCTTATCACCAAGCTTTTAATATTGTTTTAATTATATTTGAACGATAGTAATCTTAAGCTATTATTTTAATTGAATTGATTTTACAGTTATGTTTTTACATTGTAACTTTAAAAATGCTTGTAAGCTGCCTCGAGCATTTACGTGAACAGACAGGCATTTATGTCAATAAATAAAATATAATTATCTAAATAAATAAGCATAACTCATGGCAAAGGATGGAAACACTGTATTCAAAACTTAAGAGGACATAGGTTTAGTAAGGCCAATCGCTGCTCTGGTTGGAAGTGACTTGCGAAAATGCCAAGACCAAGAAGATCAAAGCAAGGACACTGAGAGGGCAGAGAGGGTGACATACAAAAGAAAATACACAAAGCAAGAGGAAGGTACAAATGGAGAGAAACAAAAGAAGTCAAACCCAGGTTTACATTAAAGGGGCACACACACACACAAATCAGCCAGGATACTGATATATTGAATTCCCAATAGAAAATAATATTTGAAGCTCTAAGGTTAAACTGTGGGTTCCTTTGTGTGCTCTGATTTTGGTGGTTTTCTTGCAGACATTTCATTACCAAACTATGTGAGATGATGGACCCTACATATTGGATTATAACCCCATCCCCATGGCCACTGAAAGACAAAGAAAATGAATGTCTTACAGGAATTCCCACAGTTTCACTGAAAAAGGTCACGTATTCTTAACCTGCCTCTACGTTGAGTGTTAAGTAGTCAGGGAATAGTTGTTTCCTCTTGCAGTTTTTATACCATTCCACTCATATCCCAAAGCTCGCGTTTTTCTGTAAATAGAAGAATTTATCATTCTGTGTACTAGCTTGGTTCTATAATAGTACCTCTTTCTTTCCCCCAAAAAATGTGTAGAAATATATTTAGCCTATCTTTCCTCAACTATTTAAAGATAGCTGGATAAATCACAAGCACAAAAATTCTGCTGAGTTCCTTCTGCAGTGTTATCTTTTGTGATCTCTCATGTCTGTTTCTGAGGTTTCAGTGCCAGCTAAGTGGAAAGTTTTAAATCTTTTTTATTTATTACAATTCCCTCGTTCTACTTGTTCTTCTGAAATGATACCGTCTTAGAAATGTCTTATTGTTGTATTCCATTATCATATATGCAGCTGAAGTAAAGACAAAAAGGAAAATTGAAGATGGGAATCAAAAGGAATGCAAATCCTTTTCTTCTAGAGGTGAAAGCATTGTCTCCAGTTTTCCAAATCTGATCATGTTTTTTAGCTAGGAAACCCTTCTGACTACAATTATCAACTCATCAAAAGGGATTCTTTTTCTCTTTATTGAAAATGCATTTACAAAGCTAAAGCATTGGTTTGCTATTTTTATTTTTAAAGTACTTGTCCAGGAAATTCCTTGAAAGAGTGATTGAAATGCACATTAGAAATTATAAATAGTGCTTATTGTAGGGATAAAGATTATACTGGTATAGATGTATTTGTTGCAGGATATACACATTCTGTCAATGCATGCCAAGAGCCTAAATCAAGGATCTTCAAACTTGGCAAGTTTAAGACTTATGGACTTCAACTCCCAGAATTCCTGAGCTAACATGACTGGAGGAGGAGTTCTGGGAGTTGAAGTCCACAAGTCTTTAAGCTGCCAAATTTGAAGACCCCTGGCCTAAACCAACCCATGTACCTTGTAAGCAACAACAACATTGAGGACTTCTCTCCATTGAGTGGAGTGTGTTTCTTGGCATACTTCTACTATGCTTTAGTTTTCTGTGCTGATACTCCTTGCTTGTCCTCCTTGCTCTCCTGCCCTCTGCCTTTTGCTTTCACCAGTCAGCAGTAGCAAGCTCCTGAAACAGTGGTTGTATTCTACCGGTTCGGCTCAGTTCTGCCGAGCCAGTAGTGCCGATGAGCAGCAGAGACCAAACCGGTTCTCTCCAACGCTCTGCTTTTGGGCCTACCCGCCCACCCTTGCTCCCATACTAACCTTTATTCCTTGCTTTTGAAGTGCAGCTGCTTTGCGCGCCACGGCAGATTGCTGTGCGGCAGCTGCTGAAGTGACAGGGAGAGTGCAGGATTGCAAGAGGCAAGTCAGAAAGCCTCTGTGCCTGCGCAAAGTGCGCATTTGACGCACGCGCAGAAAGCATGCCGACCAAGCCACACCCACCGAACCGGTGGTAAAAATATTTGAAACGCACCACTGTTCTGAAAGCATTTGTGATCTGAAATTGCTGAAGAGAAACTGAAAGGAAATAGAGTTAGATTTGAAGTGGTTGAGAAGAGGTTGGGATGACCCACAAGTTAGTGACAGAGGAAAGTTATTAGGAGCATCTGTTTTAGTGGAAGTTTTTCACTAAAAAAACTTTGGTAAAAATGGAGCCTTTTCTAGTGAGGAAAAAAAAAAAAGACAGATCTGGGAAAGCACAAAATGGATTCATTATTTTTTTTCCCCGCAGTTCATTCATATCCTGCTTTCTCCCCAAAGGAGTTACAAATGCATAACAATGTTCTGTATTCCCCCGCCCCCCAAAAAATGTTGATGAACCAACCGTGGGATTTCAGAAGTACATCTTAGTTTGGGAAGCAGTTGTATTTAAAAAGAAATAACTGAGAATCTTTCCATGTCTTAAAAACCACAATGGAAAGGACAAACAAAAAATTCTGCAAGCAGGGGACTACCCCAGTGGAACTGTTAAAGTTCATGCTGTGTCATCAGGAATGATACAGTACACTTCAATGCAAATCAGCAGAGAAAATGCCTGAATGAACTTGTTTGGATATACTGTATACATTGTATGGATTTTGTATGTGCAGGGAATTGGTATCAGTTACTCGGGAACAAGCACATGTAAAAGAAATACTCCCTCTTTGATAAAACTCTTCCTTGAGACCCTTAGATTGATGTAAAGATAGTTATAAATACTAAGCAAGGAACAATGACAGATCCTTGCTTTTTACAATCCAGAATTGGCAACCAGAATTGTTGCCTTCTATAATGGAGGGATTTTATTTATTTATTTACATAGTTTTAGAGAACACCCAAGCCAGTACAATATAATACAGTAAAAGCATAAATGATATATAAGCAAAAGAGGAAAATCATATAAAACAACACACTTTTGCCATATTTTAATTAAATAACGTATCAACTGGAGAACCAAAAGAAGTGAATAAGACTATTTTTTTCTGGTGCTTCTAGATTCGTCATTGTTGGTTGTTTTTTTTACTCCAGGTAACTAGACATGTCCCTGCAGCTGTCTCAGTAAAATTTTGGAAGTGGTTTTCCCTTGCCTGCTTCCTGGGACTGAGAGAGAATGACTGGCCCAAGATACCCAATAGATTGCATCTAAGGCAGGACTAGAATTCATGATTTCCTGTTTCTATCTTGCTGCCTTAACCACTACACAAAACTGGCTCCAAATATTACTAAGGCATTCCAGTAATATTTATCTATAGTCTCTTTCTCTCTTAATTTTGGGAAGAGAGCAGTTGTAATTGTATGCATTGCATGTCTAATTAGTAATGCAAGCTTTCTCTGGAGTGATAATAGAATAGAATAGAATAGAATACTTTATTGGCCAAGTGTGATTGGACACACAAGGAATTTGTCTTGATGTAAATATTCTCAGTATACGTAAAGAAGGAACATTCGTTAAGAATCAAGAATCATAATGTACAACACTTAATGATAGTCATAGGGTACAATCAACATCAAATCATACTAGGAAACAGAGGATACAAGCAACAAAATTATAGTCACAAGTGGGAGGGGATGGGTGATAAGGAGTGATGAGAAGATTAACAGTAACAGTAGTGTACACTTTGTAAATAGTTGAACAGTGTTGAGGGAATTATTTGTTTAGCAGAGTGATGGCTTTCGGGGAAAAACTGTTCTTGTGTCTAGTTGTTCTGGTGTGCAGTGCTCTATAGCGTTGTTTTGAGGGAAGGAGTTAAAACAGTTTATGTCCAGGATGTGAGGGGTCAGTAAATATTTTCACAGCCCTCTTTTTGACTCGTGCAGTATACAGGTCCTCGATTGAAGGCAGGTGGGTGGTAATTGTTTTTTCTGCAATCCTAATTATCCTCTGAAGTCTGTGTCTGTCCTGTTGGGTTGCAGAATTAAACCAGACAGTTATAGAGGTGCAGATGATAGACTCAATAATTCCTCTGTAGAACTGGATCAGCAGCTCCTTGGGCACTTTGAGCTTTCTGAGTTGGCGCAGAAAGAACATTCTTTGTTGTGCTTTTTTGATGACGTTTTTGATGTTAGGTTTCCATTTTAGGTCATGTGATATAGTAGAACCTAGAAATTTGAAGCTCTCTACTGTTGATACTGTGTTGTCTAGTATTGTAAGAGGTGGTAGTATGGGAGGGTTTCTTCTAAAGTCTACCACCATTTCTACGGTTTTGAGTGTGTTCAGTTCCAGATTGTTCCGGTTACACCACGAGGCAAGTTGTATAACCTCCTGTCTGTATGTAGATTCATCGTTGTCTCGAATGAGACCAATGACTGTTGTGTCATCAGCAAACTTCAATATTTTAACAGATGGATCATTTGAGAGGCAGTCATTGGTATATAGGGAGAAGAGAAGTGGAGATAGCACACAGCCTTGGGGGGCCCCTGTGCTGATTGTACAGATATTGGATGTGATTTCGCCTAGCTTCACCTGCTGCTTCCTGTCTGTTAGGAAGCTTATGATCCACTTACAAGTGTGTTCAGGTACTGCTAGTTGGTTTAGTTTACTTAGAAGAGTGTCTGGAATGATAGTATTGAATGCTGAACTGAAGTCTACAAAGAGGACCCTTGCATAGGTATTTGGAGATTCGAGGTGTTGTAGGATGTAGTGCAGAGCCATGTTAACAGCATCATCTGTCGATCTGTTTGCTCGGTATGCAAACTTCATGGGATCTAACAGTGGATCCGTGATGGTTTTCAGGTGGGACAGCACAAGCCTTTCAAAGATTTTCATAACTACAGATGTTAGAGCAACTGGTCTGTAGTCATTCAGTTCCTTGATGGAGGGCTTCTTTGGCACTGGGTTGATGGTAGAATGTTTGAAGCAGGAAGGAACATAGCACATCTCTAGTGATCTATTGAAGATTTGGGTGTAAAGATGGGGGCCAATTGCTCAGCACAGACTTTTAAGCAAGGAGTTAATAAAGATTTCTTTTTACATGCTGAGTAAATGATCCACAATATCATGATTTTAAACTTGTGTCAGAGATACAACAGTGCTAGCTGAATTTAGTCAGAGTTTTACAGAAGAGTAACACATGAGTAGACTGCCTTGGTGTTTGAGATATTTGCCATTACATCTGCAGAGAGGACAGAGGGGTCAAAATAACTCAGGCAGTGTTGCAGTTTTGGGATTCAAGCCCTGCTCTTTTCAGTGCATGTCACAATGTTGCATACATGTTCAAAAGGCACAGACATTTAGCTTAACATTAGTATGCTGGTTTCCTCATTTTGATAAAAGTTGTAAGAGTCTGTTGTTCCCTTGGTTTTAGCCACATAACATTTAGTTGATATCTGAAGTAGTTTGACATTTTAAACATTTGGAGGCTACCAAGTTTATTCTTGGAATTTTTCAGTAAATTGGACATTGCAATCACAAGCACAAGGCTAAATACAGTTCTTAAACATTATATTTATTTATAAAAATACCTTTTGAGCCAACAAAATTTGGTCATGGATTAGTTAATTCACATTTAAAGAAACAAATATTTGTAATCAGCTATGCTCAGCATAGTAGCCATTTTGTGACTGTGCCTACTTCAGGCCCTTAAAATTCCAATACCTCCCTACCTTCTGATTTCATACCAATGTACTTAATTCTAAATCTCCTTGCATCTTTCTTCTCTTCCCACTAAAAGAACCCAAGTTGGTCTCTGCCTAAATAGTATTCCTTTGAGCTAATTAATGAATGAGGCTAGAATTCTTAAATCTCGAGTCACAGGGTAATTCAGCACTGGAGTCGCAATTTTCATATAAAAAAATCTAACTTATTGGCTTGCATAGATAAGTTTCCAGAAATGGAATGCACATTTCCCACGTACAGAAATATCCTTTGGCTTAGGCAAAATAGTTGATAAAACATGCAAAAGGTCTATTATTTAATCTTGTTAATAATTGTCACTTTTAATCTTGTGAATTAAAGAGTGCCCAGCGGATAAAATGCAACTTTTAATTTTGCATATATTTCTTTTTTATTGATTTTAAATAATAGAAGCAAAAAGAACAGAACCGAAAGATAATAGTGATGGTAAAACATACGTTCTCAAAGAGAAAAAAAGAACATGTGAAATGCTTTAATAAAAACATGAAAGATATACAACAACCATAATACGTCATCATAACAATAAACAATTACAATTCCATATATATTGTATGTAAATGCAAATATTCATTTCTAATACATCGTTACAACTATCTTTTTTTAACCTGCTGTTTTCTGTATAAATGATTCCTATTTTTCATTATATTTGTCCATACAAAGTTTATGTGCAAGTGGCAAGTACAATCAGGTTTTCAATCCATTGGATAAATGGAGCCATACATTTATCTTTCCAATGCTGCAATATCAGTCTTTTAGTGAGAATAATGACATGGAGAATCCATTTGCAATCTATATGCTACTAAAACTTCATCTGCTTGATACTTTGTATAACCTTCAATTGGGTAAAATGATGTATCATAAAGTAACCATTTTTTTTGAATCAATGTACCTCAGAGAGTCTAACTTACAGAATCCGTCCAAAATCTGGGATCCATGAATTCAGTGGGATTGAAATTTGGCAAAGTTGTGGCTGCTTCAGTGCCACCAACTACACTTCCCAGGAAGTAGGTTGCATGGCATGAGGGGCATATCCTTGCCCTCTTTCCAACCTCCCTCTGGCCTCTGTGCCCAATCAGCTGACTGCAGGGCTTAATGAGTGAATGGCCATTAGTTGCTTTGAACTGAGCCCCAAATTTGAAATGTCTTAACCGCAGTGGCCACTGAAGGAAGAATGTGGGAGCAATTCAAATATCTCCTGGCAAGGTGAGACTGGGTGGGAGATGCTGGCATTTGACAGGGAGCCTTCTTGTTCCCTGAGGGAGGGAGTCCTTGGGAACATATTAGAATGGGGAGCAGGGATGAGGATTTCTTCATGATCCACGGCTCCTTTGTTTCCCCTCCTCACAACAAAGTGACAGGCAGTTCTACGGGTCAGCTGAAGGGGAGAAGGAGGAGGAGGCGGTGGCTTCATTGGAGTTATCCTGAGTGTCATGAATGGAAGGGCAATGGCTCAAGTCTATGCTATATTTTGGAAAGAGGAAGGATGAGACAGAGATTCGGATACCTGCTAATGAGGTAGGGTTGGTTGGAGGGACACAAGCAGTCAACAGGTGAGCCCTCTTCCTTCCTTTAAGTACATTGAATAAAATATAATATGGAAAGTAGTAAATAAGAGCAGCTGGTTTGTGTCATCATCCAGTCATGGCCAATGAAACTAATATAGAATCCAAATAAAACAAAAGTAGAGACTTACTTGTTTTTATTATTCTAAAAAATGTCCTATAGAAGCCAAACATGTTTGGGCAGCTTAAGCAATAATACAGTTAGATCATCTCTAGAGTAACTTTTGTGGTTTCATATTGGATGGAAACCTTAGTGAGTATTGTTAAAAACTCATAGTTCTTTGATTATTGGATGATTTACATTATAAAGTTCAACGAAAGTATCTTTAATGTCTCAGCTTCATTTTGATTAACTTTTATTTTAGCTTGAGATACAGCCTCTTTGTCCTTATGAAAATGCATTATTATCGCTGTATAATTTCATCATATATTATATTGTCAGATTAAGACAATAATGGACTTAGAAGTGCCTTGTTTCAAAGGAATGATTGTAAATGACATTGCTTAATAAATTTATTTAAAAGAGATTTATGTACTTTTGAAATAATCTCTTTTATTGTGAGCTTCAAGATAATGAATACTCTTTGATAATATATTCCATCTCTGTCCTGTGAGCACCGATGCCTAATTTATAATATTTCTTAAATCATGGTTATGCTGAACTTCAGTATTCTCTGAATAATTTGAATTTGAATGTATTCGACAAATATCTTCCAAAATACAGAATGTGCTGCTTTTGTTTTATTATACTTTGGAATAAAATAGGTTTTCAGCATTCACTATTAATCCACAGCAAGTATTGATAATGTTGACTGTTGTGCTGACCTAACTTCTTTGAACAAGTTTTACACAGATGTTGTTGAAATAGGTTGTTGTGTCCAAATTCATAACTGCATTTAGAATTTTTAAGTATAGCAAAATATTTCAGCATTCATTTCACTTTTTCTTTTTAAAAAGAAAAGGTTTTGAAAGGGTTAAACAATACTGCCTTATAGAAATGTATATTCATTATGAGACGTGATCCATAATTCAATTGGTAGAGTGTTATCTTCCATTGGTTATCACAGGAAACTCACTTTTAATGGAGTAGAGTAAAATTGACAGTACAATAGATTATTTTCCTTTAGAACACTTATCTATCAAGAAGTCTTATGGAAAATGGAAAAAAACATGGTAGAGGTTTGGTACTGCTAAATCAACTCTACAGAGTTTTCTTTTGTAGTAGGAACAATTTCATTAGAAGCAACTGCAGCACTAGGCTGAAATCGCTCCCCTAAAGGGTGTTAAAGAGGTCCATGAAACAATTTTTGAATTAACAAACTGTCCATAATCTTTATAAAAAAGCTCATTTGGTGGCACTGGAGCATTCTGGATCATCAGGAAGGGAACTCAACGTGAAGCCCTTTGCAATTATTTGTTAAAGAAAATTTATAAGTATTCATTTGTGCTCCTTTGAAGAATTTCCTTAGTAGCAACAAGATTCTCACCAAAAAACCAGTTTCTTCCTACTTTTGATCTTGTGCTAAATCTTCTATGTGCTCAAGGTGCAAACAGTTCCTCTTAGCCAACCACCTGTGTACGTTAGAATATGACCCAGAATTGTCCATTGTAAATACATGTAGACACGTTGCAATGGAAAGGATTTGAAAATATTTGGTTTTATATCCATGTGGAAACATTATATGAAGATTATTTAGCTATGCAACCTCAGAGTCTAATGAGGTGAAGAGCCAGGATTCTTATGGGACCATCAAAGGAAAGCTACAAATGCCACATATTTCCAATTGCAGTGAAAGACCACTCCAAAGATTAAATTCATAAACATGAAATGTTGCATTCCAGTGGTCCTTCTCTGTTAATGGGCTTCAAAGCTTTTGAGGCTTCTTAACTTGATATTTCAGCCTGCCTCTTTATTCTAAATGGGAACTCCTCATCTACTGTGGATTCCCCTTGAAATACAATCATGCTGAAGAAAAAGAGAAGATGCTGATTATCTTCCCTCTATTTTTTAGCTAAAGGTTCTCTTTTTGGAATAAAAAATGTTTACATTTTGTTAGTTAATCATAGTTGTTTTTCAAATAATCTTTTCGAGAGATTTCATCTTTTCAGGATAACAGCTGAGTAAAATAATTACTGAGAGAAGTTAATGGGTTATCAGCAGATCTTTTTTTGAGTACTGTACTTGATTAGCATATATTTTGATCTTCCTTGCAGATATTGCCGTGGTGGAAATGAGCGATGCTTTCCGTCAGCCCTCCCTCTTCTATCATCTAGGAGTTCGAGAGAGCTTCAGTATGGCCAACAACATTATTCTCTACTGTGATACAAACACAGATTCTTTGCAATCACTTAAGGTACAGATGCTTTTCTAACATTAAGGCAGAGCTTGGGTAAAAACAAGGCAGACTTGAGAAAGATGCAGAGAAATGTATGATTGTGTTGTGTGGAATTGTACGCAATTCTCAGTTTTAGTTTCTGCCATGATGGCCTAGAAGCTTGGAAACAGTTCAGGGTCCTTGAGTGCTGTGCACACGCAGCCTATCTGAAAAGTACCATGTTGGAACAAGATTGATGTAGGAAGTGAGGTTAGAAGTAAAACTATTGCAGAAACTGAAGCTCCTCATGTGCATAAGCCTGTGGTTCTTGGAGCTTCTGTGGTTCTGTTTATTTTTTTCTATGAATTTGAAGAAAGTTCTCCTTCAGTTTCAAGCAGATGTGGATCATAAAAAATAATGACTTTATCAAGCAAAGGGAGGAAATATATTCAACATAGACTTTTTCCTTTTTAAAAAAATTCCTTGACTTTTCCCACTAATTTTTGTTTTGTTTTTTAAATAAACTGCCTTAAATGCTTACTATGGTTAGTCATCTAAGTGGCTTATTGCTAAATCATTTTAATATGAAAAATGCAACAGGTAAATACTAAATATGTTTCACAGCACATATATCTGGATTCTAGAATTAACCCATTCTATGCTCTAGGATAGAATTTATTCTTATATTACTTATCTGTGTATTTAAATTGTTTATATCTAGCCACGAATTCGTAAAAGTTTGCAACATTTAAATGCAAGTCACTACATTTAAACTGCAATCAGATTGATCAGATAAGAAGACTGAAATAGCCCAGAATGTATAAACCTATGGCTTCAAGTTGTGGAAGGATTCCATCTTGAGGCATCTAATGTGAAGATAAATGAGCATGTTTTCAGCTTGTTTGTCAGTTGTAATAAGGTTGACACAACCTTAAGAGGGAGGGTATTTCACAGAGTAAGAACCACAACAAAAAAGACTTTCTTGTTGCTTAATACTAGCTGAATGTACAAAGGATGTGAGAAAGTGAGGATGATCTCTACTAATGGTTACGTCAGCTGGAGTGGCCTACATGAGAGCTAGCATATGGTAAAACAGTTACTTGTGTCTTGGCCTTCAGAAATTCTAACTATCGAAGTCAGTCAAAAAACATACCACTCTTCTGTTTTTTCATGGCAGGGAAAAAATTGGATTGGGATCCCATGTTTTTATCAACTTTGGGTTGTAGATACATTTTATTTGTGAAATCCAGTTTCAAGTTCCATTCTTTCAAAGATACTTATGTTTCAATGTGCAAATACAATTTAGGTGTATTTCAGATAGGTCAATACTTGTCAAAAAGTTACCATCTCTATCAGGAGATAGAGACATTCTATAGAATGTATGCCTCGTTCTTTGGATAGACAGTTGGACTTTTATTACTCCACTTAAAACTAAATCTCTCCCTGACAAAATTCTTCTTTTGGTATAACAGTAGCAATAAAGGTAAATCTACCAAACGTATTGTAATCTGTATCCCAGATCTGTGAGCACCAGGAAAATCAGAAGATCCAAACAATTCAAATGGTATAAAGATTTATTGTAAGCTTGAGCTCTCTACAAGAATCTGAACTATTAATGGCCAAGGGAAATTAGCGGGAGATAAGAGTAGAAGGAATTCAAGGTGTGCTGGACTTAGATCTCTTGTGGGCATGAGGGGACTCATGACTGATGGCACATTTGACCCCTTCCTCAGGTTCAGCCTGATCATCTCCTACATGAACTTCCTATGTACATGTAGGACTTAAGCCAGATGGGATGGTGATATTAACTTTTTACTTTCATGTACAAACATGTGCTTTTATCTACTTTTATTCCTCAAACTCCTCAGAGGTATTTTAGTTTGGGTAGCTCGGAATTTTATTCATATGCTTCATATTGAAGATTTCAAGAAGGAAATGTTTTATATTCAGAAACACTGTGATACACATGAGACTACGTCATCATGTTGCTGTCAGTTCTAGCCAATTGTGATGCTGTTATAAATAACGGTTGATGAATATGAGGTTTCCAGTAACAAATAGAACTATTTTTAGCAAAAGCACAAAACAACATTATTCCACTGAACAGTTACCTAGGATGAGAGCATGCAGTCCAGTAGGATAAGGATTTAGGTTTTTCCTAAAGCTTTTTCCTTTTTGATTGGACTTTCTTTTTTCCTGATGTCATAAATCAGAGGTGTCAAACTGGCAACCCATGGGCCGGATGCATCACATGCAGGCCACACCCACCCCAGCTCCGCAAAGGAAAAAACAGTTGTGACACATCATGTGACGTGATCGAATTTGACACCCGTGTCATAAATGATTAAAATGTGCAAAAGAAACAAGTCTGGAATACACAAAAAATGTTAGTGTATGGGTGCTGGCATGCTATTAGTTCAGCTTTATATCAGTGTAAATATTCAGAATAGACATGAAAGCAGATTGATTGATTAATTAATAACTCTGTAAATAGTTGTAATAATTTTTTCACTGTTTGTCTAGTTACATTTTTGTCCTTCTTCATTTTTAATTGATACACTTGAACTTAACACATGAAGCTTTTCTTATTAGTCTATACTCATTCCAAGAAAAGTTTCATCTGGTTAATTTCTAGGGCCAAATCCTTTTGATTTAATAAAATGAGAAATTTTAGTGATACTTAAAGCCCTTTCATTCAGCAACTAATATAATGCTAATATGATCAGCAATTTATTTTTATGCCAAGGAACAGATTTTTGTGAAGAAAATCTAGAATTTCCAGAGCAAACAAAAGTAAGTATATTTTTTGTTAAGTATTCAGTAAGTAAATGCATACATTGTTCATGGGTAGTTCTCTCATCTGCTTTTTTCCCCTTTTACAGGAAATTATTTGCCAGAAGAATAATGTAAGTATATTTTTAAAAACAAAAGTGAAATTTCAGCTTCTGCTATATATGTTTTTGAATTGTGCAAAGTTCCTTATTGGTTGATAACTTGTCTGAAGATGGAATTGTAATTCTACTGATTCTTTCATTAAATTATATAACTTCGAGTCATTCAGTTCAATTCCCAGTCAAAGTTTTTTTAGAACCTTAACAAATGTGATGCTTGGTATTGTATTAACCAGTTTACTTTATTAAAGATTTGCTGTTTTCTTCAAATGAACAATCTTTCTTGTAATATTCTCTACATATTCTTCTTACTCATGTTATTTTTATAGCTTCCCACTGAGTTTTTTTTACCCTGGTTTTCCTTTTCTGCTCTTGCATTTGCAAGCTGTGTTCAGATGGATGCATTTCCTGTCTCTACAAATGTCAGTGGTTGATAGACTGTGCATATCACGCAGACTTTCCAGCACTCATAACTCATGCAGGCTTTTCTTTTGTATACAAAAGAAAAACTGCATTGGTTAGGCCAGAAGTATGCATGTGTAACCTTGTAAAAGCTTCCAGAAATCTGTAAACAGGTTGGTATAACAAAAAGAAGTAGCAAGCTCTTTGTGATATGGGTGGAGGAAACTGTACCCATCTAAACAAGCGGCTTTTGCTACATTCTGAAGGAAACAGATTCCATTAATCTGCATTGCTCTCTCTCTCTCTCTCCCTCTCTCCCTCTCTCTCTCTCTCCCTCTCTCTCTCTTTGTGTGCAAAATAGCATGCAGAAGCTTGTCTGTAAATGGAATAGGACTTGTAGCATAGATATAATGTGATCTTGGAAGATCAGTCCTACCAGTATCTGGGCCACTATATTTTGAAGCAAATAAAGTTTCTGGGTGGTCCACAGAGGGATCCCCATCTAGAGAAGAATTATGCAGCTCTCTGGAACTTGAAGGATTTGCCTTAAAGGAGTAAGACTTCACTTTATTACCTTAGTAATTTGCTGCATTTATTCTTCCCCAGTGTGAACCAGAAACATTGGTTGATTTCAAAGCACAGGAGAGTTTATTATTACAACCAACAGTCAAAGCTAAATTGGCACTAGATTAAGGGTCAGCAGAATTCACGGGTGGCTGGACTTAGGTCTTTTGTGACAATGCAATGGCTCCAAGTTATGATACTTTTAACCCTGACTTCTAGCTCAGCCTCTTCATTTCCTATATCCAGGGACTAATGATGTTCTTCTGAGATGAAGTCAGTCAGGAGACATGACAAATATGGAAAAATGCCAATATTTAATACGACTTCCATTTTTAATAGGAAAAAAAAAGGACACAGATGACACATACTACAAAATGTAGGGTGAATTTTGGCTAATGTGTGATACATTTGATCAATTTAAAATCATGTGATGATAGATACTGGAAAAAGTTACAATTTCTTCTCTTGTAGAGAACTAGCAAAGCAAATTGATTTTCCAGAATTATTATTAGAATTATTGTGTACTTTCTGTGCCTATATCACATTTATTGTAGTTTTTATTGCAGAAGAACAATGTTACCCTTTTGAGTTTTAGGATAGCTATAAAAACTTAGATTTTTGAGAGAGTGGTAACTGAAAGCCCACATTGGTTTTGTTTGGATGTTTATTCTTCAGTAGCCATGGTTTTCTTTGTAGTTTGACTTTTATTTAGATGGTTGTTCTTTTATGATATTTTTTTTTCTATTTAAATTTTCTTGGTAAGGGAAGAGAATGTAGGCCACCCACAGTCTCTCTCTGGATAGGAACAGTACCTAAACTAATAACTAAATGATTTAGCTCAAACATCTTTTGTTGCTATGCGTTCCTTACCAACACTTGCCTGTATCCCTCACTGTTTTATGAACTAGGAAGGATATACAGCTGTGACTTGAGCAGAAAAGATAAGAACCTGCACAAAACTATAACTTGAAGGCAGCACAAAAGCCAAGCTGATCCTGCAGAGAATTCAAAAGTTCCTGAGGTGGCAAACTGAGGAGAATATTCGTTACTTGCAGGAACAAATAACACCTTTGAAAACATGAGATGAAATCTCAAAATAATATTTATCCCAATTCTCTCAGTACAAAAATTATGAAATCAGACTATGACTAAATGTCATGCAACTCTGGTGCTTTATAACTGTAGCATAATAGTGTGAGCAGAAGAACCATTTATCCTACCTTATATTTGCCCAAATAAGAAAAACACACTGAGTGCCTTTCTGCTCATGTCTGACAAAAGAGCAAAAAGGATCTTGTCTTCCATAGTTCAAATCTGATAGTAAGTAATCTCTTGCCAGATAACTTGACTCATTTTAGGATTCAAGTGCATAGGCTGTGGAAAAGTGCTGATTATATGGAGAGAGTTTTTTTAAAAAAATATGATTGAAGAATGTCTCTTATGAGGACTGATCATTGAACATATCTTCCTTTCTATGAGCTTCAGATTATTTCGTGGTATTAGGAGGAAGGATGCTTTATCTTAGGAGTTCTCAAAGTTGTCCAAATGCTGCATTCCAATGTGTACCTCTTGGCAATTTGCAAAGAAAATTATTTCACAGAGCTGGGTAGGATATTTTTAGTCTCTTTTCTGTATTTGAGGACTATACCAGAAAACTGAACCAGGAAACGTGTTTGAAAGTGATTATATTTGAGGCATGAGGAGCGTAACTTTGGGAAGTGTCATAGAGGACTGTCTCAAGATACTGAAGTCTTTGTCCTCTAGTGATATTAATGAAAAAAATAAAATTTCTCAGCCTGGCTAGAAGTAGCAGCAATTAATTGAGCATTCTCTTTGATATGCTAGATATAAAATCTCAATGCCAGTTGCATTTCTTTTAGGCGTTTCTGGTATGAAATGGCTCAGGTTTTAGGAAGGCAACCAACTCTTCATTTTATTTTTGCATTTGAAAAAAATGTATACCAGTTATGTTATCACAACCCTAAAATATGTAGTTAATTAATTTGCTCTTAATTACATTTCCATGCATGCTGTTTAAAGCAGCTAATAGTGATAAATTGCAAAATACAGTACAAACTTTAAAAAAGCATAGTATACTTTATTTGGCCAAGTGTGATTACATACATAAGTAATTTGTACCCGGTGCAGAAGCACTCCATGTACATACAATGCAACAAAATAATAATCATCATAATAATGATACCAATAATAGGGGGTAGTAAAGAAAATGAAAAGGATAATAATAATATTACAGCCATACAACATGGGTGAATATACTTAGACATAAGATAGTACTGGGATTAGATGTTCAGCGGATTGATGGCACAAGGGAAAAAAACTGTCCCTATGTCTAGTTGTTTTGGCATATAATGCCCTATAGTGGCATCCTGAGGAGAAGAGTTGAAACAGACTATGTCCAGGATGTGAGGAGTCTGTAGTTATTTTACTTAGTTCTCCTCCACGCAACATGCAGGTCTTCTTTGGAAAGCAGGCTGGTTGCAGTTCTTTTTTCTGCAGTCCTAACTATCCATTGGAGTATGTGCCTATCCTGTTTAGATGCTGTACCATACCAGACAGTTATAGAAGTGCAGATGGATTTAATAATTCTTCTATAGAATTATATCAACAGCTCCCGGGGCAGCCTGAACATCCTAAGTTGATGCAGGAAGAGCCTTCTTTGTTGTGCCTTTTTGAAGATGGTTCTAATGTTAGGTGTCCATTTCAAATCCTGGGAGATTATAGAACCCCAAAACTTGAAGGATTCTATGAGTTGATATTGTGCTATCAAATATAGTAAGAATTTTAAATCCAAAAACAGAAATGCAAGTGAACAATACTGGATGTTCTGCACTGATTTTTTTTTCTATTTATGTTGTTAGTTGCCCAGAATTAAGGATTTGGATGGCCTCAAAATTTAAATAAATACGAAATGTAGTAAGTCCATGCGCCTAGATTTCTGGCCCAATTGCAGTTTCCTATTGCACATGCTTGACTTGCTTAGGTAAATCTATCTGCCCCAACTGTAGAACATGCTGATGGCTCACAGGATGTAGTTTGTACAAACAGAGAAGAAAAACAGAATTGGTGTATGTAAATACACTTCACAAGTGACATTAATTCTGTTCTAAAGAGAAAGAGAGAGAGAGAGAAAGAAAGAAAGAATATAAATTGAGAATTATGCAGCAACTTAACTGTTTCTAGGAGTTAATTTGTAACTGCTCCTTGAATGTTTCTTCTTCCAGGTCTAGGTCAAATTTTATTGAAGACACTTTGGCTTTGTTGTTGGCAAAGCCAAAAATAAGTCATTATCGGTACATATTTTTGGTAGTAGCCGACATACCAGCAGATGGCTTTGTGTCTCTCCAGATTCATACAGTGTGTTGTTTATCTGTTAAGAGCCTCTACTTGACCATATTAGTTTTACATTTTGGCACTCCAACTTTCAGCCTATTTAGGGACCTCCTGGATTATAATATAAGGAACGTCAGATCCTTCAGCCATATCTTCCTTTAATGTTACTCCTTCCTCCATCTTTTAATTCGTTTTTGTTCTTGTGTACCCTCAAGAATATTTGTTCTTGCCATAAAGTTGTTTCCTAGATCTGAGTCAAATGGTTTGGGGGATATGTCCGTTCAGAGGATGTTGAAGGTTATTCTCTTCTTAGTTCCCTCTGTCTGCTGCAACTCTCTCCTGATCTTAGGTGGGGCAATGCCAGAGGGAGAATATATATTTTCAATTGGTGTAGGTTTGAGACATCCTGTCACTAAACACTAACCTCATTGATTGGTGATAGCTACTTTTGAATGATGAAATATGTGCAGAAGAAAGAATGGGATGAGCATCAGATTCACAAATAAATGTGAACATTAGGCCAATGACGAAAGATCAGAAAATTTCCCTAAATCTTAATAATTGTTCATAGTGTTATTCATTTTAAATTCCTAATTCTGCTGCAAAATATCAGTCTGTGTGTATGTGCACGTGTGCACAAATATAACCATTCTAAGTCATTCCTAACTAATAAGCTCTGGATCATGCTATTTACTATTACTGCTCAAAAAATGCTGCAGGGAGGACATTTCAACAGTGCTCTAACATAGTAGTTATGTGAGTTTGCTGAGAGTGGCAAAATAAGGTTTGTACAAGAAGAACTGATTCATCATCTTCCTGTTAGTGTTTCCTCTTGGGAAAAATTATAAAAGATATAATGAATGCTACAAAAGCATATTGCCTAATGTAGTAAGGGTGGATTAATAATTAACATGCCTTAGCTTCTCTGAGTTGACAGGATTTTTCTAACAAAGAAGACCTGTAATTACTGCAAAAAGTAGAAATTTATATCAATGTTGTGATTGTTTATGTGGAGGTCAACTCTATAGAGAAACCTGAATTTCTCGGGAATTCACAATTTTATCTATTTTAGGTTAGGCCCAATATTTCACAATGTTTTGTTTTCCAATATGTTAGTCCTAACCCCTGGGCTGTGAACCTCTCCCAGTCTGTAGCCTGTTAGGAACTAAGCCTGCAAGCAAAGCTTCATCTATGCATGCACAGAACCTAGGTTGTGCACAAGCCTCCCATCACTGCTTTAATCCTCCAACTTCCAGAATTTCCAGTCAGCACACTGAGAGCACACACTGTGCTAGTTGAGAAAGTTGGGAATTGTAAAAGGAATGAGAACAGCTTGCTAATATCTATATCTGTCTGTCTGTCTGTCTGTCTGTCTGTCTGTCTGTCTGTCTGTCTATCTATCTATCTATCGTGCACTCATCATGAGCATAACTAGAATAGTAGTATTGGCATTATAGCTTATGATCTCTAAAATTTGATATTTTCTATTAATATTAATAGAATATTACTAATATTTTAATAAAACAAATTACATTTTACCTTGCTCATAATTTTTGATAGGATTAAGTTGATAAGATGAGAGCCAATTTAGTCTAGTGGTTACGGCACCTGGCTATTAATCAGGAAATTGTAGTTCTTCCTTAGGGATGAAAGCCAACTGGCTTACCCAGTTTTCATTCATAGCCTGAAACCAAGTGTTTTCCATCACAATCCACTGCTTTGTTGATTCTTCTACTTTGAAAGGAGTAACTATGCCAACTGAACTGCTTGATAATATATATTTTAAGCAGGCTATGCCTTATCCGGTTCTATTTTGCAGCAAATATATAGTGTTTCTTTTACAGAAATTCTGTTTCCTCTTTTTATATCTTTTCTTATGCTTTCCAGACAGGGCAGTAAATTAAATATATTTAAAACTTTAAGTATATTAATGTTTAAATATTTAAAAGTTATGTGAAAATTTTATGTTCAGTCCTGATGTGAAAAACATAGTCATGGTGCTTGATACTATTTCAATAATTCAACTGTGATAACCTTTGAATTTCCCTATATTCTTTACATTATAATTAATGCATATATTATGATGCAGTATAATGCAAATTACTGTTGTATAGTACCAAGAAGTTCTTCTCATGGTTTCTGTGCTTCCTGTGTTATCAATTAAAATTATAGTTGTTCCCTTTCAGTCCTACAAAGAATATATACATGAAGTTTACAACAGTAAACAGTAGAATAAAGTCAATCTCCATAATTCCTTACCCTTGTATAATGCAAATATTTGTTCACCTGCAGAGCTTCTTTATGTCTAAACTTGTCTGATGTGCAGGTTATTCTTTCAATAAAAGTACGTAGAAGAATTTCCTCCTTAAATAGTAATGTTCTGCCAGTTCTTTCCCAATCTGATTACTAACAAAATAACATCTGCAGATATGCTTTGATTATAGTATCCCGCATTCCCAGTCATTATGAACCTACATTTCAGGACAGATAAGAATTGTAGTCTATCACATCTGGACACCAGTGTGGGGATGGCAGATGCACCATTACTTCAATAGAGGGAATATGGGAAAACATTTCATTTTTAATTAACTGTTCATTATTTTTATGTCATATGTGTTGCTGCTTTTGTTGTTTTGATGTATTTTGTTGGCATAAGATGCTGTATGTGCTTATATGGAAAGGTGGGATGTTAATCATATAAGTATACTGTGCCAGCAGAATCTATTAATAAGGAAACCTGCATGGATTAAAGAGATTTACAATATGAAAATTATGTTAGGTGTTAGTTTACGAAGTATATTGATTTTAAGATTATATATGTTATAATTTACATTGCTAAACTCACCCCTTTCCTCTTTTTCTGCAGATGTGCACTGGCAATTATATATTTGTTCCATATATGATAACTCCCCATAACAAAGTCTATTGCTGTGACAGCAGTTTCATGAAGGGTTTGACTGAATTGATGCAACCCAACTTTGAACTGTTGCTGGGACCAATATGCTTACCCTTAGTTGACCGCTTTATTCAGCTCTTGAAGATGGCACAGGGCAGCTCAAGGTATGGAGTGTCTTCAGCTGTGACATTCAAATTTGCCGTAAAAAAAGAAAACCATATGGACCCAATAAATTTAATAGATATAGCATTTGATAGTAGCAGCCAAGGGACAATACATAACAGGAATACCAGAATAACAGAGTTGGAAGGGACCTTAGAGGTCCTCTAGTCCAACCCTCTGCTGAGGTAGGAAACCCTATACTATTTCAGACAAACATTGTCCAATCTCTTAAAAACTTCCAGTGTTGGGGCATCCACAACTTCTGGAGGCAAATTGTTCCACTGATTAATTGTTCTAATAATTAGGAAACTGTCGTGTTCATGTCTATCAAGAGTACTTTCATATTAGGATAGCTAGTTGCTTGAACTTTAGCTTCCAATTACCTCTCACCAAGAAGTATCTGAGGACCAGGCTGGTATTTCAGATTAGTAATGGGTCCATTGTTCTGTCCATTCTTCCATCTGTCAAAAGCTTTCATGAGTAATAAAAGTCTCAAAAGATAAAAAGTAGTCTAAAAAAGGAGAGAACCCACTTTGCCTTGTATCCTTCACTAATTGGAAATAAAATGCACCTTCCCTTTTAAGTTTATGGGGAAGATGCATTGCTTGGAAGTGATGGACATATTTGGGAATGGATGGTGGGTGAGGTGAGGTATAGAAAAGAAGCTTAAGGGGGAAAAAAAAGACTCCCCCTCTTTCTCTTTTACAATTTGGAAATGAATTGCTTCTTCAGAATTATAATGGCATCCTGGGGAGGCCTCTTGTTGTTTCACAGGTGAAATGTGATAATACTTATACCTGACTTTTATAGACTAGAAACATTGAAAAGCCTTGATTACATAGAATTTTAATAATGAATAACCTATATCAAATGCTTTATTTGTTTGTTTGTTTGTTTGATGTATCGGCATCCTTGAGATATAGGCCAACATTATTTTACTACATTATCTACAGTTGGGGGAAAGATGAAGCTGAGAAGCTTGCCTAAGGCCATCTACTAGCCTGTGCAATGATGATATGAACTGGAGATTCTTTTTAACATACAGATAGGCATCCTGAATAATCAATTGGACCCTTCAGTTGTCCCTCTTGAACACTCGGTCGCTACATATTTGTGAACATTTTGAAGGGATTCTCAGAGGGCCAAATTGACAGGAATCTTTAGTTTCTTATCATTCCTTCCTTCTCCTTCCCCAAAGAAATGATGCTTCAAGGATGTGGAGTGCCAATAGGTTTCACAAAGACCAAGTGGACTTCTTGTCCAATTTTAGGTGAAACATTTTTGCCATGATCTTTGTTTCCTTGTGAGAAATGACTTATGAGCCAATGACAGGTCTGTCAGATAGCCAGTAATCTGAATTAAATTACAATGCTTATATTCCATGACTTGAGAACATTTGAGGAACATTTAACATGTCATGGATTGTAGAACAAGTCAATCCAGAGTTTTCAAGGCACAAATTGGCAATATCAAATTGTCATATTTTGGATACATGATGTGAAGACCCAACTCCTTTGAGAAATCTATAATACCGGGAAAGCTGGAAGGAAAGATAAAAGAGGACAGCCTGAAACTAAAATGGATAGTCCGATAACACAGGCAATGGGTCCATTCTGGAAGGTCTGAAGGGCCAGGTTAAGGACAAATTATTCTGGAGAAGGCCCATCCATGTGGCTACTGAGATTCAGCATGAACCTGATGGCACAAAATAAAATACATCATTTTTATGACCATATCTACATATTCAGTTCATATTTGCAATCCTTAATTAGGTCAATATTCCTAATTCAATTTTGCCCATTGTATGAATTGCTGTAAAACCGACAGCCAAGGGCCTTTTTTGTAACACTGAGGTTTATACCAATTTTTTCTTTTCCGTTTTAGCCAATACTTCAGGGAATCAATTCTTAATGATATCAGAAAAGCTCGTAACTTGTACACTGGGAAGGAATTAGCTGCAGAATTGGCCAGGATAAGACAACGGGTGGATAACATTGAGCTTCTGTCTGCTGACATCGTGATAAACTTGCTGTTATCTTACAGGGATATTCAGGTAGGAATTGAATGCTTAATTTAAATGTATTACTTCTATTACCTCTGTTTCATCAACATATCCAATCACACTTGGCCAATAAAGAATTCTATATGAGAGGGTCTCTATTCAACTCTAGTCGGCATAGGTCATTCAACATTTTATGTTCCCTAAATATGCTCTTACTCCTTACTAAGCTTTTTTAGATCACACCACCTACTTAATCCCCAATTCCCTAAGCTACAAATTATTATTTTATATGCCAGCAAATTACAGCATCCCCCCCAGTTTGCCAGACTTCCATTTTTTTGCCTGCATAAAACAAGCACTCATTCCTGAAAAATGCAAATAGAAGCTAAACAAGGGAGACTTTGTAAAGAAATTTACAGTGAATGCTCTTTTCTAAAAATAGCAGTCATTCCTACCAAACCAGATTTTCCACATTTTTTCTTCCATCCTCCCATTCCCCCCTCCCCCCCAAAGAGTTTAGTTTGATGGTGGGTGGGCATGGGCGAGAAAGGGATGATTTTCGTTATTTAGAAATGAATAAATATGTGGTCGTTCAGTGTTTAAATTTACTGAAGAGGGATCTAAATCCACCATATTTTTAGAGGCTATTTTGGACATTCTCAGAACAAATGCTTGACACAGAATGGATTGGGGCCAGCTAGACTCCACAGAGGGCTTGGGGTAGATGGTCATTACCACATATGCTCATGGTAGCCTGAAAGTATTCTTAATAGTTGCCAGATTTAATAAATAAATTTTGTTACCATGGCAACTGTGTGCATTTACATTATGCTTAGAACTGCGAAAAGGGATATAGAACGGCTAATATTCAGATTTTATTTTTAAAAAGTAGAATCTATTATGCATATTGGGGGACATTACTGTATATTATAAGCACAATGACAAAGATTCAGCAGATTATATGAGTAGATAACATTTCCATATGATACCCTATCTTGCTATCACATATTCTAAAGAACTGATGGCTTTTTAAAAAATAACTGAATTTCAGATACTGAGGGTTTTCTTAAGACTGCTATACTTCTGAAGTCTGCACTCAAACAGTTGATGGCTAGTAATGGAAACCCGCACTGAGGAGATTATTAAGCATATGAAATTTTATGTCTTTTGAATATAGAAATGCCACATCTGGTTTATTGTCTTTCTTACTGTAATCATTTCAATAAAGCTTGCCCGTGCTTCTGTTAAACTGATTGGAAGTAGTTTGGATGTGAAGTAAAATCCTTCCTTATTTCAGTCAGAACAACAAGGTGCACAGGCCAGATAGTGGAATATGTGCTGTCATTTGTGGGATGGGATGGGATGGGGTGGGGAAGGAATGGCTCAGAAAGATGCTGCACTATGGAAACGGAAACATGTTCCAGAAATAATAAAAAAACAGATCTGCCAACATCTAGGAACAAGTAAAGTAATAACTAGCAGTCAGTACAGGTTTGTTAAAAACAGATCATGCCAAACCAATCTTATTTCATTCTTCAACACAGTGACTAAATTAGTAGACCAGCAAAATACTGTGGACATAATATATTTAGATTTCAGCAAGGCATTCGACAAAGTAGACCACAACCTACTTCTTAGTAAACTAGAAAAAGGTGGAATAGATAGCACCACCACTAGATGGACTCGCAACTGGCTGGCAAATGGTACTCAACGAGTAGTCCTTAATGGGTCTAAGTCTACATGGAGGGAAGTAAGCAGTGGGGTGCCACAAGGTTCCGTCTTAGGCCCAGTACTCTTCAATATCTTCATTAACGACTTAGATGAGGGAACAGAAGGGGAACTTACCAAATTTGCAGATGATACTAAGCTGGCAAGAATAGCTAACACCCAAGAAGATAGGCTCAAGATCCAGATGGATCTTGACAGACTAGAACCCTATCTAACAAAATGAAACCCTATCTTACAAAATGAAATTCAATGTAGAGAAAAGTAAAGTCCTACACTTAAGCAAGAAAAACCAAAAGTATACATAAAGACTGGGTGAAACCAGGCTCAATAGCAATAACTGTGAGAGGGATCTTGGACTCTTAGTGGACAACCAGCTAAATATGAGCCAGCAGTGTGCAGCAGCACCCAAGAAAGCTAATGCAATCTTAAATTGCATTAACAGAGGAATACAATTGAGATCAAGGGAGGTATTAATACCATTTTATAAAGCCTTAGTCAGACCACACCTAGAGTACTGCATCCAGTTTTGTTCACCACATTATAAAAAAGATGTTGAGACTCTAGAAAAAGTACAGAGAAGAGCAACCAGGATGATTAGGGGACTGGAGACTAAAACATATGAAGAACGGTTACAGGAACTGGGCTTGGCTAGTGTAGTAAAGAGAAGGACCAGGGGAGACATGATAGCAGTCTTCCAATATTTGAAGGGCTGCCACAGAGAGGAAGGGGTCAAGCTATTTTCTAAAGCGCCTGAAGGCCAGATAAGGAATAATGGATGGAAACTGAACAAGGAGAGATTTAACCTGGAAATAAGGAGAAACTTTCTAACAGTGAGAACAATCAACCAATGGAACAGCTTGCCCTCGGAAGTTGTGGGAGCGCCATCACTTGAGACTTTCAAGAAGAGATTGGATTGCCCTTTGTCAGAAATGGTGTAGGGTCTCCTGCTTGGGCGGGGGATTGGACTAGATGACTTACAAGATCCCTTCCAACTCTGATTATCATTATTAAATACTTAAGCATCTGTCTAAAACTGCCAACATGAAATAGTCATTATAGGGCATTGAGGGAATGAAAGAGAACATAATGATATTATTAATGACATGTCAACTTATGTAGAAAATTCAACAAGAGTATGTGAGGGGTATGTGATATGAGAGTCAAGATTAATTGTCCTCAGCCTGCACCGTTATTTGACATTTTTTACTGCATTGTTAGCTACAAAGTCTGATTTGATTATGGAAACTTTTCGTATCAAAATTCAAAGGATATTTCCAATTACAAAGAAGGAAGGAGGAAAGGGAGGGAGCTATATCATCTATATGGTTTTAAATCTCACATTGGTCAAAACTATCACTACTCTTGAATCACATGAATCACAGATCTTTCAGTTGCCCTTTTAAAAGTTTGAAAACAATGAAAAGCAATTGCCTCCTTCTTAATGTAGACCAAAAGGGTAATGTGATTAAGATGCTAGGCTTGTCGGCTGGAAACCCAAGTATTTGAGACCCAAGTATTGTGCAACAGGGTGAACATCTGTCTTTGCCTAGCTCCTGCCCACCTAGCACTTTGAAAGCATGCAAATGCGAGTAAATAAATAAGTACCATTTCAGTGGGGAGGAAACCAAGATCGCCACGACTTCATGCTGGCCACATGATCACGGAAATGTCTTTAGACAATGGCTCAATGGCCTTGAAATGAAAATGAATGCCATCTTCTACAGTTAGCAACAACTAGAAGAGTAAAACCCAAAGAGATTCCTTTCTTTTGTAGAACAAAGAGAACTGAACAGGCTATGACCAATACTATTATTGTAGTATTAGGTATTATATCCATTCAGTACGTAGTTTTATTTTTTCAGGCCACAGGAAGACTTAGACAGTTTGTCGATTTTTTTGCCTGATATGATATCATGTTTTAATAAATTCTTTTATTTATCTTTTTTGGAAGGATTATGATTCTATTGTGAAATTGGTAGAGGCATTAGAAAAACTTCCAACCTTTGACTTGGCTTTGCATCATCATGTGAAATTTCATTATGCATTTGCACTGAATAGGTAAGAACTTTCCTTTCTCTTGAAATTACAGTGTTTGATGGCAGTTTGTCCACAGTCAGAATATCCTTCCATTTTTTTTCTAAAAAATGAATACTTCAGGCATTTTTTTTTTCATCCTGTCTCTCTTGCTTCTACAATAGATAGATGTCACTTTCCATCTTGACTTTGGCTTTCTATCACAATTTAACTTTATTTTCTGCAATTTGAGCATAGCAAAAGCCTGAAGAGACCAATGTGGATGGAATGCTCCATGAAACAAACTCAAAAGCATAGCACACAAATTAACATGGCTCGGCCTAGAAAAGAAGCAGGCACAGTGGAGCTGCGAACAAAATTATACAAATGTGCATGATTCTATTATTAGCTATTCAAACATAATAGCAGGACATAATCTAAAAATGAGGGAGAACAGCAAGAATGATTAAGCATCATTTGGTTCCATCCCTTTTATACATTTCAGACTATTAATGTGGTACAGTATAGTACAACATTGAGAGCTGTCCATTCATCTTTGGGATTCTTTAGACAACTGGTTCTTATTTGAGATTTTGTCTCCTGCAGTTTCTGTCTGTCCTCTAAGATAGCACAGAATGGAGGCACACCCAGTCTTTTTCATGAGATTAATTAATGGAACTATGCCTTCTGTATTGTGGAGTCTGCTTTCTGGAACATCATCCAGCCCCTCCTCCATCAAACGTCACACTACAGGAGTTCTTAAGTTTTTGAAAAAATTGACTTTTCTTCTCGGCCAGGGGTTAGGTTTTTCTTGAACCTATATAAGTTTTCTTTTATAATGTAACAGATGATTTTTCTCCCAGGAATATATGCCCTTTTCTTAAACTCCTCCACTTCCCATCTCTATAATCATATCAGCCACCAAGAGTCTTTTGAGAGTCAGGCAATTTAAATAAATAAAATCAGATTCCTATAGAATATTTTTCTAGAAAGTACAAAAGAAATAGTTTTCAAATGGACTATGTAAATATACCAATCAAAATTCTTCTCCCTAGTCAGACCTACTGCGTCATCCTTGATGTGTGAAAGGATAATGCATTAGGATTATTGCTATGGAATATTGAATTTTTTTTTTTAAATAAAACAGACGAAATCTACCTGGTGACAGGCAGAAAGCTCTAGATATCATGATACCTCTAGTGGAGCAAGAGAGCCAAGTTGCTTCTGATATGTACTGTCTTGTGGGACGAATCTATAAAGACATGTTCTTGGATTCTGGATTTAAAGACACTGAAAGCCGAGATCAAGGATCTTTATGGTAAGTACCACTTTACCACATGTCTGTATGAGTTTTTGATGTTAAAAGAACACTGAATTTTTATTCTTCAAATGCATTTCTGAAGCAGTCTTATATGTTCATTAATTAAGGTAGTCCTCGACTTAACGACCACAGTTGAACCCAAAATTTCTGCTGCTAAATGACATAGATAAGTGAATTTTGACCCATTTTATGACCTTGCGTGCCACAGTTGTTAAGTGAATCACTGCTGTTTAAGTTAGTAACATGATTATTAAGTGAATCTGGCTTCCCTATTGACTTTGCTTGTCAGAAATTCACAAACAATGGTCACATGACCTCAGGATAGTGCAAGCGTCATAAATATGAGACTGTTGCTAAGTGTTTGAATTTTGATCACATGACCATGGAGATGCTACAACGATCGCAAGTGTGAAAAACGGTCATAATTCACTTTTTTTAGGGCCGTTCTAACTTTGGACAGTCACTAAACAAATGGTTGTAAGTCGAGGATTACATTATAAGTAAAATAAATACATTTTACTTGCAAATAAGTAAAATTTAGTCAAATTGGATAGTTTTCAGATCTTTTAGGTAATATGTTCAAGATATAATGTAAGAATATCTCTGTGTCTTCTTTAACATCTATATATTTGACTGATTATTCATAATAAATTAAATCAGCAAATTTCAGAGATAATTTCATTTTTGATGATTTATTTTATTTTCAATTTAACTTGCTTTTGTCTGTTAGAGAAAACTTAATGTCCTCTATACAATCTGTAGAAATAATATAATGTACAGTACTATGCAAATCTGAATTTATTGTGTCCTAATCACAACCACTGTACAAGCACTAATTTCAGAACAGATTAGACACATAGGTTTTCTGTGACTATCACATAGCTATGGAATCTTTTTCCCCCCTGCTGTTGATATCACTTCCATGTCCTAGAAACCTATTTTCTATCATTCCCTAGGAAATTGTTCTGTTTGGTTTATTATAGAATAGAATTCCTTTATTGTCATTGCATTCCACGAATATAACCAAAATTTGAAAGCTACTCCAGCACAGTGCCCCAAACACAACATCACAATCATACTACAAAGTATTTAAAAATTAAAATAATAATAGGACTAAATCACAAATGCATTGTTTGATTCAAGACAATTACTGCCTTGGAAAAGAAACTGTTTCTCAATCTATTAGTCCTCATTTTAAGAAACCTATAACGCCTCCCTGATGGTAACAGTTCGAAAAATGAATGACCAGGATGAGAACGGTCTGTGGAGATTTTTAGTATTCTAGAGAGGAGTCTGGTCTTCGCAATCTCTTCCAAAGAAGAAAGAGAGCAACCGATGATTTTTTGTGCTCTGTTTATAATTCTCTGGAGCATCTTCTTATCCACTGCAGAGCATCCAGCATACTACACCGTTACACAGTATGCCAAAATGCTCTCGATGGTAGAACGGTAAAAAATAGCCAGCATTATTCTATTTAATATTTTATTTTATTGCTTTGAAGACATTGAAAGATATAGTGCTTAAAAAATGTAAAACATCTCTGGGATGTTTCAAAACAATTCCTGATCACAGTTGACCACACTTTTTAAAATGAAAAGCTGTTGAATGTTGGCAAAGATGAGAAACTATAGCAATTAAAAAAAACCCTTTCCATTCGCTTTAGAGAAGTTCAGCTAGGAGGATTCTTTGGTATTTCCTTATATTCTGCTAATCAAATAGAAGGTGTGGTTACCCTACCATCTACATTACAAAGACTCATTTCATAATCTGGTCTAGACTGAACACCTGTTTGGAATCAGTGATTTATTTTTTTGCCATTGCAATTCTACCTTCATCACACGCAAATATATAAAATTGTTTTGAAATGCCCACTGAAGCGTAATCCAAATCCCTGCAGCTTATCTTTCTGTCTTTTCTTGTGATTTGCTTGTTTTACATGGAGAACTAGAGTGAATGCTGCTAGGCGATAAGATTTCGGTTAATATCGACACAGAGATAAGAGGTTAATAATTAGCTGTCAGATTTTTCCTGTGGCTTTTTATGCTGACCTCATAAACTGGGGGAAAGGATTCTTGTCAGGAGACTGACCAACAAGCCAGGCAGAAGTTAAATTGGTATGGGGGCAGACCCAAAGCTTGCAGGCATTAGAACTTGTCTGATGCCAGCTTCCAAGCCAACATTATACTAAGAAAGCAAATTATAATAGACGGGAAAAGGAGAAGAGATACTAGAAACTGAAGTGATCAAACAATTTGCCAGTAACAAATCAATAGCAGAATATTCCGGATTCTTGTTACACATGTTCAGGGCAGGGACGAATGCTAAGGACAGTCAGGATATTGGATTAAGGTAGTTTTGGATAATGAATATATTTATGACAATTTCTTTCCCATAGTCCATATCAGGTATGCAACTAGTGGAGAAGTGCTCCAAATCACTGTGAAGTTATAAAAGAGTGGCAAAAGTAAGCCATTTGAACAGCAAAACTGGATACAGCAGCTGCCGCAACAGAAAAAGGACCAAATCGTTGAACAGTTGTCACTTCTCTGAGCTCTCATGCCCATATTGGCTGAGTGGACGCAGCAAGTGATCCTTGGAAAGAACAAATCAGTGCTCAGTTGCCGCCTTCTTCTGTAGTTATATCAGGCCAAGCCATTGTTTGTTATATTCTTTAATAAGAAGCCGTGACTGGTTTCCTGCCTAAGCTGCAAACCATGGTTCAAAATCACAGTGACAATATTCACATGACACTGTCTAATCCATAACCAAACCAATTATAACCATTGTTATAATTAGCATTGAATAATCTAATATGAATATGGTGTAAAATGAATCTGCTATACCACCTATTTATTTCAGATTCATATTTTCGTATCAGATGGGAAAAAGGATAACCATTGTCATAACTGGCAAGCAATATTTTAGCAGGAACAGTTTATTCTTGAAAAGGAAAATACAAAGTGAAAATTTGACTGCCATTTCTTCTGTGATAGTGCAACCATCCTGATTTTTGATGCCAACTCTGAATTGATAGAGCCTGGGTTTGTCTTTATGCCTGGACTTTGCTTTTTTTTCTCCCACCCCTTGTGATGTTTTAAAAACTTGTGACTCTCATGAACATTTGAACGGGGTTAAAAATTAGCAAAAAGAATAGCATTTCTCAGAGAGGTTTTTTGTTTTTTAAAAGGGGAGCAGAGAGTGATATGAGATGTCTTGAATCATTGGCACTTTTTTTTTTTTTTGCTTTTTAACATTAGTTTAGGAAAATCAACCAGTTGTCTATGTATAGTTGTCAACAGTCATTAACTGACTGTTGACTTGTAATTATTTTATGTGATAAAGAGTTCTGGAAAATGCCCAATATTTTACCACGGTTGTTTAAATGCAAACAATCCAGAGACCCAAAGCTTGTGAGTGCTATACCAGCTAAAACATTTCTTCTGATAGTTGGCACTGCGCAAAGCCCCTTTCCTCCAGATATGCAAGCTATCCATTTGGCAGATCTAGCTATTTCTTTCCCTAGAACGTTCAGTTTGAACTCAAGGAGCAAGAGAAAGTTTTTCAGTCCTCAGTTGGTTATATTGTAGAAGAGATAACTGACTTGCAAAAGGTCTCTTTCAAATTACTATTTTGCAGCAATAATGGTACTGATTGTGCTTGAAAGATTATATAGATTTTTAGAATGAAGATGGTGGTAGTCCCCCTTTTCACTGGATTCCTAGCCAGATAACAGATAATCAGAGTTAGAAGGGACCTTGTAGGTCATCTAGTCCAACCCCCCGCCCAAGCAGGAGACCCTACACCATTTCTGACAAATGGCAGTCCAATCTCTTCTTGAAAGTCTCAAGTGATGGCGCTCCCACAACTTTCAAAGGCAAGCTGTTCCATTGGTTGATTGTTCTCACTGTCAGAAAGTTTCTCCTTATTTCCAGGTTAAATCTCTCCTTGTTCAGTTTCCATCCATTATTCCTTGTTTGGCCTTCGGGTGCTTTAGAAAATAGCCTGACCCCTTCCTCTCTGTGGCAGCCCCTCAAATATTCTTCATTCATTCTTCATATGTTTTAATCTCCAGTCCCCTAATCATCCTGGTTGCTCTTCTCTGTACTTTTTCTAGTCTCAACATCTTTTTTATAGCGTGGTGACCAAAACTGGATGCAGTACTGTAAGTGTGGTCTTACTAAGGCTTTATAGAGTAGTATTAGTACCTCACTTGATCTCGATTATATCCCTCTGTTAATGCAATTTAGGATTGCATTAGCTTTTTTGGCTGCTGCTGCACACTGCTGGCTCATATTTAGCTGGTTGTCCACTAAGAGTCCAAGATCCCTCTCACAGTTACTGCTATTGAGCCTGGTTTCACCCAGTCTATAAGTGTACTTTTAGTTTTTCTTGCCTATGTGTAGGACTTTACTTTTCGCTACATTGAATTTCATTGTGTTAGATACGGCCAGTATTCTATGTCTGTTGCTGTCAGAGAGCGGTATATTTGGCAAATACATACAGTATTTTTCCGTTTCTGCTTTGTTTACTACACATATAGGTGTGCCAATAGTTTTTTTTTTAAATAAACATTACAATGAATTCTGTAATCAGTAAACACTTTTAAAATATTCAGGACTATACCTAATGGGTAACCAAATGACAGAGAGACTTTAGTGCAGAGATGAAGTGGCAGAACCCAATTTCCTATTCATTTGTTAAATGGAGAACTCTCTTTCAGAGAGCCAAGGAAAGGAATGATCTTAATCATCTGATGAACTTACTGCCGAAGTAGCCTCCTCTCAGAAGGAGAAATACTGTCCTTATATTTCTCCTTATATTTGACAGAATTCTCATTTGCGGTTAAATAAAGCAGCAGATAAAGCAGGAATAAATTACAATGTGTCTGTCGAACAACTTAATCATAAATAAAGAACATCTTTTTTAAAATTGAAAATTAATATTTTGATAATCTGAACATACTTTTTTGTCATACTTCAGGGAAACACAGGACATAAAAAAATAAACCAACAGCAATGAAATCAATGCAATAAGTATTCATTATGTGAAAATATATATATAAAAAGCCAAGTGCCTATTATGGTTATTATTATTTACTGTTGTTACTTCTGTTCAGTGCTGGAGCACGTACTTTGCATGTTCAAAGTCCAAGGTTCAGTCTGTGATGCTTCCAGGGAATGGCTGGGAAAGACTCACCCCTTTGAGCCTTCCTCCATTAGCATTTGCCAATCAGACTTTTAGCTTGACTAATAGTCTACATTCGATGTTCCTGGATACCTCTGGATGGGAGTTCTGTGCAACATAATTAATATTCATTGTACAGCACTTACTCAACAGGAATAAGCCTGCAGGATGAGTTAGAACATGTGATGTTAATTATGTTACTTATAACTTTTGATAAAGTTCTTAATAATTACTGGTTGTGATGGCTAAATACGATTTCCATGATTAGAGGCAGCAGTTGGAACATAGTAGTAAAAGGGAACTGCTATCTAATTATGAATTTATAATCAAAAAATCAAACCAAACAATATGGGAGAGAAAGCTGACTTTTTTACATGCCTATGCTGGTGCTAGTGTTAAAATGCAATTATGCCAATGAATTGAGTACTGTATTCTTGACTAATTTGTTCATGCCTTTTCTTCTAGCTAGTATATTACATTACCTTCTACATTTATTTCTATAGATCCATACAGTAGGAATAATGTTTTTAATAGAGTATAGTGAATGGATTAAAATCATATTTTTAATATAAATGTCAAAAAACTTTAATGGTGAAAATATATATATATATATATATATATATATATATATATTTAGTTTTCACCGCAAAATAACAAAGCTGTTGCGAAGTGATGTAGTTTTCATAATTGCAAAAACACAGAAGAAAGAAAAGAGGAGGAAGGATGTATGTGTTTGGGCTCCTAAAATAACCATGAGTTTTGGAATATAACAGAGGATGTTATGCTTGGATAAGTTAGTTGAGTTGTATTAAAGCGATTGTGGTAATCATTTAAGAATGTCCCAGATTGCCTCTTAATTAATTACTTGTTAAAGAAATGTTTTCTCTTTTAGGTTCAAGAAGGCATTTGAGTCAGAACCGTCATTACAGTCAGGAATTAATTATGCGGTCCTCCTCTTGGCTGCTGGGCATCAGTTTGATACCTCTTTTGAATTACGGAAAGTTGGTAATTATAGTTTACTGATTCACAAGCAAATCAAATTCAGTGACAAGATATTTACCACCTTCTGTTTTACGGGAAGCGAGCTCATGTTGAAGTCACAGTTCTTCTTAGCCATTTCTTCATTTCAAGCACATCTTCCATTATGAGAGCATACGTAGACTGCCTACATGCTTTTACCAAGCAAATTCAGTTTTTTAGAATAATTTTTTCCCTATAGACCTGTAACAGCTCAGGGGTATTATGGAATAAACTGTTAACAGAAATGAATGAATTCTGTTGATCCTTCTAAATAATTTTATATTTTATATAACTTTTGGTCCAGTGAAATCTTCCATGCCATTATTTCCCTTTACTATGTTATTTTTGAACAGCAAGAAATGTACCGTATTTTTTGCACTATAAGGCGCTCCAGACCATAAGACGCACTTAGCTTTTGGGGAGGAAAACAAGAAAAAAAAATCTGGCTTTACCTCCCAGCGATTTGCCTCCTTGAAGCAAACAGCCTGGTTAACTTCAGCATAGCAGCTGATTGGCGGTTGGATTGGCCTCGGATTACTGCCAGTCAACTGTTCCAGGCTTCAAGGATCACTGCCGCCCATCCCCGCCATTGCCACCCATCGCTGCCGCCGCCTACTGCAATCTCTGCATGCTCCATTTTCGGCCTCCGTGTGTCCTGCTTTCGGCCCATTCCAGGTCGCAGTGGCAATTCCCGGTGCCTGGAACAGGTCGAAAACTGGATGTGCAGAGGCCAAAAATGGGGTGTGTGGAGGCGGTAATAGGCAGTGGCAGCGACGGCCGGCAACAGCAGTGATGGGCAGCAGCAATCCCCGCAGCCTGGAACAGCTGATTGGCGGTATTCTGGAGCCCGATCCTACTGCCAGTCAACTGCTCGTGCTAAATCAGGCTGTGCTGAAGCTTACCAGGGTGTTTGCTGTTTGCTGCAAGGAGGCAAGTTGCTGGGAGGCAGAGGCCGAAGGGTGGGGGCTGGTGGGTGGGCGGGGCTTTGGTAACATTAGCTCTGTAAAACGCACAGACATTTCCATCCACTTTTTTTGTGAGAGAAAAGTGTCTTATAGTATGAAAAATACGGTATCTTGTTATAAATGTAGAATCTGTAGTAATAGTTACCTACAGTAAAATTTCCATTCTTCCAGCAACATGAGGCTGTTGGGTTAATACAAGGTATTATTAAGCTAATACAGGTAGTTCTCGACTTTCAAACACAATTTAGCCCAAAATTTCTGTTGCTAAGCAAGACAGTTGTTAAGTGAATTTTGCACTATTTTACGATCTTTCGTAACAAGTCTGTTAAATGAAACTGGCTTCCTTATTGACTTTGCTTGTCAGAAGGTTACAAAAGGTGATCACATAACTCCAGGACAATAGGACACTGCCACTGTCATAAATATGAACCAGTTGCCAAACATCCGAATTTTGATTGAGTAACTATGGTGATGCTGCAATAAGTGTGAAAAATGGTCAAATGTCACTTTTTCCAGTGCTGATTTAATGTCACTGAATGGTTGTAAGTCAAGGACTACCTGTATAACAGGCCAATTTTCTAATTGATGAAACAAACAAAAAAAATCTCAATTCAATTTTATAGACTTCCCACTGAAAGCTTGATGAAAGCAATGAAGGTTGCTCCATAGCAATAATTTTGTGATTTCTGTTGACAACACATCCTTTTTATCAGTTTCTGCTAGGTTCCCTTAAACTTCGTTATTTTGTTTTTGACCTTATCTCTGAGGTTAGTTAAAACTCTTGCAGAAATGAAGAGCGAGTCCTAAATACATGAAAACAATTATATCCTGAAATTAGGCAGTTTTTAAATTTGTAGTACTTTATTGAGTGACAACTTATGCTATTAAATTTGAAAGGCGTACGTCTATATTCCTCAGCCTGACAATTTCTAGATGGGTTGGGGTTCTGGGTTCCAGAATTCCCATCATTACAGCTAAAATACAATTTTAATTTCTTCAGGAGTTAAAATAAGCAGCCTGCTTGGGAAGAAAGGAAACTTGGAGAAATTGCAAAGTTATTGGGAAGTAGGGTTTTTCCTGGGAGCCAGCGTCTTGGCAAATGATCACACAAGAGTGATCCATGCTTCAGAAAAGCTATTCAAGTTGAAGACACCAGCATGGTAAGCAAAACTTTCTTGCACCATTAATATACATTTAATTTTCAGATTAAATGACATTGCATTCTAAAGCCATTGGTAACTCTAGGTAAATAAATCATTGTGTACACCACATTGACATCCGAGGATGAAAGTACAGAGTACATAAAATGTGTGTTATCCAAGTATCCTTTGGCTTCTTTTTTTTCCTGAGTAAGTACTTGAGTTTTGATTCTGGATTCAAACTGTGAAATTCAGAAAGAAAAAAAATGTTACTTACAATTTAACAGAATTTGTTCTCAACCTGAGTGAAAAGATATAAAAAATTATCTTTGCTGTCATCTTATGATCATGCTGAGTTTTGCAACCCAGATAGACTAATTCTATAGAACAGGGAGTAAAAGCAAAGCAAACAGAAGAGATAGATCAAAGGTGAGTCTATCAGAGAATGGAAGTGGATAAATGACAACCTTTTAAAAAATGAACTGTCCAGTTTAATTCCATACATCTGACCCCACTTTATACCTCTTGTAGGCAGATCATGGTTATTTAGAAATTTGTATAAATAATTTTGATGAACTGTCAGCCCACATAAATATGGGTGCAATATTCAGCAGACCTAGAATAGTTCTGGGGCTGCGTCCATTTCCTTGTCTCCCCTTATTTTTAGTTTTTATCATTCTAGTTTTAAATCAATAAGAGGACAATGAAGAGTTGACACAAGTGGTTATTTTACAGTGTGTAGCCTCTGCTTGATGTTCTGCTCAAGGCTAGTTTGTTGGATCAATGAGAGATTTTGGTATGGTATTTACTTTTAAAAAGACACCAAGCAATAACTATGTCAGACATTTTGCTAGGTTCCAAGATGAGAAAAATGGATTGCAGTTGCTAGGCAACTATAATTCTCTGAGTCAATTTGAGTTGAAACTGTGATGGGGAGTGATTGAAACCAGATCCAGAGAAGAGATAAGAAAATCATCTTGTATTCTATTTCCATCTTTATTTATCCATACAGGCCTTTATGTTTATTCAGGCTTCAGTTCAGGCATATTTCCATTTATGATGCACCTGCCTTTCTGGAAGTAAATAATTCTTAGAAGTAACCACTAACATGGAAGTATTTTCTCAACTAAAAAAAAGAGGAAGCACACTTATTAATTTTAAGAATGAGAGAAAAATATGTTTCCTTCTGTAAAGTAAAGTAGTAAGGAATCTATCCAGGACAACATGATTTATATTATCCTAAGCACAATGGAAGGTGGAAGCCATTAAAAAAAACACAGTGGAGTACCAGCTTGGGGGAAAAGAGGCTCTGTATATGTTTACCCAGCCAATCAGTTTTGTGATGTGTTTTGTGGTCTGTGTAGAAAACGAATGTGATAAAGATTGCAAGCAATAATATAAAATGTTGCAAACTAGTCTTTGTTTTCTCCTGGTTTATCCTAGGTATCTTAAGTCCATTGTGGAAACCATTTTGATATATCAGCACTTTAAGAAGCTAAATCCAGATCAACAAGTAGGCAAAAATGAACTTGTAGACTTTTGGATGGATTTTCTAGTTGAGGCTACAAAGACGGATGTCTCTGTAGTTAGATTTCCCGTAAGTATAATTTAAACACCATTCATTTCCTGTTTGTCTTGTTACATGGTTATTTGGAAAGAGAAGGGAAGGCAATAAATTTAAAAAACATAATTAAATTGATCTTTATTAGATACAGACATCCTGCTTTTCCTACAAAGAACATGGTTCTTCTACAGTTTTAGCTTAAATGTCACAACAATTCTGGTGAAAAGATTATTATTATGAATTTGAATTTCATTTCTGAATGAGGAATTGAAGCTATCTTGTAATCTGTCATTCTAACTATTTTACCACTTAAATAATTTGGGCTGTTACATCTTTTCTCTTGACAACAGATTGAAACATTTTCTGTACAATTCAATTAGTTTTAACAGTTGCCCTATTAAATGTTGTATGAATTTCCCTTCTCTCAATATTTTGCAGTTATAACAGAGCAACTGTGCAAATCAAATGGGATAGAGTCAGATATTTTCCATCTTCTTACCTATTATAGTGATTACACCATTTTCATTCCATAAATGAATTTTTCTCCACTAATGACACCATTTTCACTCCATAATTAATAGCTATTGAAAAATCTATTATTTAGTTAAATATTATTCCAATATTTTTGTTGGAACTAAGTGTTTTGTTTCTAGATTGTATATTTACCTGTTGTATGATTTTGCCATCACCGACATTCAGACCTTCCGGCGTGCAGTAAAGACCCACTTTTTTCAACAGGCTGACCTGGCCCAGTAATAATTGTGGGGTTTTAAATTTGGTATTTTAAATTTTTACCTGTTTTTATACATTTTGATAATTTTATAACTCGGCCATTAATTTAATCATTTTAAACTGCTTTTAACTGTACAATTTTTATATCTTGTTTCTATTTTTATCTGGCTGTACACCGCCCCGAGTCCCTTTTTTCGGAGAGGGGGCGGTATAAAAATCAAATAAGTAAATAAAATAATAAATAATACTTGGCAAATAGATACCTTATTGTTCTTTACCTTTTCACTATCAGTTCTGTCCTGCTGCTTTTCCATACATTGTCATTTGAGGCTATTGATCCCTCCCTGCTGAACTAACCTTAGCTGGAGATTTGGTATTCACAGTCACTTCAAAGATTTTTGCGTAAATTTGCAGAAATACGGTTTTTGCTTGCTTAGTCCTTTACTTCATTGTAACATATACTCTGAACTTACCAAAATAATGAACAGCATAAATCTTGTTTTGCTATTTCCTAAACTAGAATGAATGCACGCTAGTGTCTAAAAAAAGCTGCAATCTTCTGATCATTACCATCTTTAGAGTTTTTCTTTATTTTTATGCATGCCTTTTATCCTGCTATACCTCTTCCCCTCTACAAAATATTTTGTCTTCCTTTCTTATCCCACCTTCCTTCCCCACAAAGATTTTCATCTGTGTATTCTCATGGAATCTCATAGAGTTGGAGGAAAACCTAACAATAGCTAACCTGAGCTACAATAGCTTTTTTATCATCAGATAAACCAAAGCCATTGTAATTCTTGACAATTTATTGAGAGGTAAAAGTGGCATTTTTACCTCATGTCTTATCAAGTTTTTTATTTATTGAATCAGCAATTTTCATGTTTTATTTTAGTTTTTCCTCCCTGGAAAAAGGAAACAAAGGAATTGACAGTCTCTTAGCCTTCTTCTGTACAGAATTTGAATTTATACTGAAATTAAGAAAATAGTAGCTACATGTCTCCTAATAAAGTTGATTTAGGGTCTAGAAAATAATCTTTTCAAATAACTGAAACCATTATTAAATAACTAGAGAAATACATGAAAAACTACTTTAAAAAAAAGTTTATAATAGCAAAGGAGATGGAAGAGAGAAAACATTCAGCAAATAATAGAATGTAGTTTTTAATTAAACTCTACCATGCACTTGGCAAAATAAAAGTTTAGATTCTTACCACAGATTTTGTTGTGTGCTGCATGCTATTTCCTCACCAATTCTTTTTTTAGATACTGTTAATGCATAAGCCAATATATGATAAAGTATAAGAAATACTTGCCATAAATGGTTTAGCTAATAAAATTATAAACCATATAGAGAATACCTGTTACAAAGCCTTATAATGTGGAAATTGTCTTTCTATTCCACCACAGTTTAATATCTAAATAGCTAGACATTTTGAGAAAACAGTTATTAAATTTAATTTTGTCATTTTTGCTTGAAGGTTTTGATATTGGAACCTACAAAAATCTATCAACCTTCGTACTTGTCGATCAATAGTGAAGCTGAAGAGAAGACGGTCTCTATTTGGCATGTTATGCCTGATGACAAGGTAAGCTGCCTTCGTTGCATGTTAAGAAGAAAAAGGAAGATGCACAGAATGTTTCCTTTTTCATCTTATCTGCCAATGAACACTCTGCTACAGTGCATGAGCTAAAGATTTTTTTTTTCTTACTAAAGAAAATTGCTAAATATCAAAGAACTTTTGGTATTTGAGATCCAGAACCTTTGGTATTTGAGGGAGGAAAGATAATGGAATATGACAATCAAGAAACCTGAGAGAAGAGGAAGTAATGGATGCTGGGAAATAATATTAAGCATAATATGAAGAGCACATTTACTGCAGGTGTTAAGACATCAGACTAGAAACTGGGAAACTTCCACCTTAGACACAAAGATAGCTGGGGGGTATTCTCACAGCTCTAAAAAGGCAGCAAGGGCAAATCATTTCGAAAACTTTTTGCAAGGTAACTGTAGAGACTAATCCAGGCAGTTACCAGGAATCAAGAAAAGAGAGAAAAGTATAGCATATTCATATAAAGTATTTCAGGGTTAGAGGGTGCTCTGTTATATCAAGTATTGACTCATCCAACTCAGTACTGTGTTGCACCAATTTGCAATTCTATAGTGGCCTACTGCCTTCCCAAAAATTTAGACAGAAGCTTTTCCAGGCAGGAATTAAATTGGGACTGCTTGCATGGAAAGTGTTTCTTGAATTCAAATTAAACTCGTTCTATAAAGTTTCTTATATTCATGACACAGTTCCATTTTTTTATTCTAACATGTGCAGCGCTACATTATCAAGTAATTTTGTGCCAGAGGTCTAAGCAAATGAACTAGGATGAAGTTTATAACTAGAGTGAATGATACATGTAAGGATGACATACTATTCAAGCCAAAACTGAAGAGAAAAGCTAAAATACTTTAGATGGAAAAGGGCAAATGCCATCATTTCAGAAAAAAAATGAATTAAGTGAAAAAATGATAGAAAACATAGAAAATGTGATAGATTTCTTGGGGTGTTTTTCCTTAGATATTGGTATTTTGGATCACTAATCTGCAACATAGCAAGTTTGGGTCCTAGAATGTATGCACTATACTGAAATGCATCCCTAGAACTCCAAAATTAATTATTTTTTTAAATGCACAATTTAATAACACCAAAATGCTATTGCCAAATTATATAAAATGTTTGTGTTCTTGCCATATTTTAGTATTCTCAAAAAAGATTTTGGGAGTAAAATGAAAAAAAAATCAAGATTTGGTGGCCTTTTGTGAAATTTTGACCATTTTAAAATTCGATCTTTTAACTTTCATCTACCTTTTCTTTACATAGGTCTGATTTTTAAAATATTCTAAAATATACAGTGAAAAATATAGAGTACAGGTGTAATCCTCATTGAACAATGACCAGAATTTTTGTTGCTAACTAATGCTGTCATAAAATAATGTTATGTAGCCACACCTCTTAGTGATGGAAATTCCAGTAATTCTGGATGCTATTATTAAGCAAATCACTGCTGGTTAAGCGAGGACCTCATATTTTTGCCATTTGCAACCTCCCATCAGCTTACTCCATGATATTTCTTTAATTAAAGAAGGCCACAAATGGTGATCAAATGACCATGGGAATGTTGCAACCAATGTAAGTCAAAAGTTCAGCACCATCATAAGTTCAGTCACTGAACAAATCTTTGTTAAATAAGGATTACCTATATGTTATTTACAGGGGTGGGATTCAAATTTTTTAACAACCAGTTCTGTGGGCATGGCTTAGTTGGTGGGTGTGGCTTGGAGGTCATGTTATTGGCTGGGCATGGCCAATTCAATATCACTCACATCGAGGCCACATCTCCTCGCCTGGCCTCTCATGACTGTGGGAAATGCTGCAACAGTCATAAGTGTGAAAAATGATCATAAGTCACTTTTTTCAGTGCCATTGTAACTTTAAATGGTCACTCCACACAAGCAAAATACCAGCAAAAGAGGGAAAGAAAACTCCAGACAGGTTCCTAAGACAGGAAGTCTAATCCTGCCAAGAATGTAATAAAGGTTAACGGAGAGGTAGTTTCTGTAAGCAATACCAGAATGTTTCCTTCCTGCCTTCCTTACAGGATTCAGCCAGCAATTTCTTCTAACAACCAATTCTCCAAACTGCTTAGAATGTTAACAACTGGTTCTAGCAAATAGGTGCGAACTGGTAGAATCCCACCCCTGGCTATTTAACTCTTCACTTCCTGTTATATTGAGCAAAATTATTACTTCAATAACTGATGAGTAGGATAAACCTACTTAGGTTTTAGCTTATGTTTTGCTGGCCAGATTGGTTGAAGTGACCATCTGTAGCATTTTGACATCTCTAAATCACATTAAATTATCTCAAAAGCATCCCAAGTCTAGAATGGGGTGGGCAAACTTTAGAAATCGGGGGTACATATACATTTTTCTGAGGAGCTTGAGGGCCACAGTGGCAGAAAAATGATGCAAAGTGAGGAGAAAAACCATATGTGGAGAATATTTCCTAGCACCAGCTGCTTTTTATATGAATTTGTGGGAAATCTTTTTATTTTATAAAAAATCTTACTTTCTTTTTTTTTAGTCCATCTATGGAAAACATGGGCAGTAGCTTTTGATTATACTCCTGTTTCATCTTGGAGCAAAGCTAACAGCCTTATTAAAATGAAGACTCATGGATTCCAGTGTGGGTACCCTCAGCTTTGATCCTTAGTTAGCACAGTAGACAGTACATCAATTTGGAAAGGCTTTTTTGCACATTTAATTATGTCTGGGGAAAACAAATGCATCCTTCACATGGGAATTAGAGTAATTTAACCCAGTTGAAAAGAACTTGTATAAAGGCAAGTCAGGGTAGAAAAACCACTTCTACTTTAATCTGCCATTCTAGATTGCATAAGCAATTTTTATCTTAAAAATCAAGAAACATCTAGAAGAGCTTCATTCTGGTTGACTGCTTTTGGGGTTGCTGAATATATTTTACTAGGCCATAATCTTGCAAGTTAAGGTTCTCTTAACTCCCTTGCATCACTGGTAGTCTCATTCCTCCCTCCCTACCTCCACAAGAAAATCTCAACTTCTAAAGCAGATATGGTTGGGTACAGGGAGCTTGCAGAAAACAAGAGGATCTGCTTCATCAGCTAGTGGGCTATCAGTGGTATATGTCTACTATATCCCTCAGATTATCACAGGGAAGAAATTCAGTCTGACTTTATAAATTGCAGTACAGGTAGTCCTCAACTTACAACGATTTGTTTAGTGACTGTTCAAAGTTATAACAGCAGTGAAAAAAGCGACTTGTGACCATTTTTCACACTTTCAACCATTGCAGCATCCCCATGGTCAGGTGATCAAAATGTGGATGCTTGGTAATTGACTCATATTTATGACAGTGGCAGTGTCTCAGGTCATATGATTGTGATCTTCTGCCAAAACAAAGTCAATAGGAAAGCTGGATTCGCTGAACAATCATGTTACTAATTTGACAACTGCAATGATTCACTTAACTGGGGCAAGAAAGGTCATACAATTGGACAAAACTCACTGAACAAATGTCTCACTTAACAATATAAATTTTGGGTTCAATTATCATCTTTATTGAGCTGCAATAATTCTCATTCTATGGGTGTAGAACGGAGACTTGGAGGATAGAGGGTTGTTTACTCTATCTCCTGGATCACACGAACATACTAACTCTGCTGAACTCTGATGAGTGGCTTGGAAGCCTAAGTTTGAAGATCTATTTGACTTGGGTATAATTTATTTCCTGTTTGCTGAATAACATTTGAACTGTTTTGTGGCATAAACCTGCTTCTCGCCCATAACGTTAATACCAAGGGGCATCTAATATTGTTCTTTCTACTGCTCTAAGTGCTACCTTAGCCCTGGTACTTGGTCTCACACTGGCTGCTTAAATAATTTTCCTGTTGCCTCTGTTTTTATTAAGCAAATAACAGATGTCAGACTTGGACATCTTTCTTAAAATGTTTACACTAGTGGACTGAAAGTTTGGCAGGATCACCAGGAGGATTGTTTCTATTTAACTTCACCCTCTTGAGTACATAATGTTAATTTTTTTTTAAAAAATAAGTTTTTAAAGAAATTGCAATTTTTGAGCTTCCTTTTAATGTCAATTAACTAATGAGAAATGGATCTGAAGTGTTTTTAATAGTGTAATGCCTTTGCCTTGGTATAATTTTCACCTCCATAATTGTCAAGAATTGAAATGGAATCTAACAAAATGACTAAGCAAATGTAGACAAATAATTGAGAAATATCTTGTTTTGAAAGGCATCCCATGAAATAAGCAAAGAAAGAAGCTTCAAAGATTCAACCATGAGAAAAAAGACAGAAGTTTGATAAGACCAGCAAAGAAGAGTTATTAGGATAATTTATCTTAATACTATTCTATAGATACAGTGAACTTGAGTAGATGGCAATACAAGGCTGACTTTGTCTGGAAGCTAAGCAGGTTCGGGTTTAGTTAGTACATGGACAGGAATATCAGGGAATACCAGAGCTCTGGCAGAACTGGAAAGTCAAAAAATATTCTAAAAGGCAATTCCCACATGTTTGATTGCAGTTAAATAGAATTAACTTTTGATTACTTTCATTATTGTGGTTTGCCACTTTAGCTCTCATATATTGGGTATGTATTACTGTTAAATAGTTGTTCTGGATATTGTTCATTTTTCTGTTGTACACTGCCCCAAAACATGTTACATTATTTGAGTTGGGTAGATAGATCCATCCATCCGTCCGTCCGTCCGTCCGTCCTAGTCACTATCCAAAATACATTTAACAAATTCATAAATAAATGAGCAAGGCATTTCATGCTTGCCAAGAAAATTGCATGAAATTATTATGAGTTAAACCTGACTTGAATGTAATGCCATGTGCAATTTCATTAAAGTGACAATTATTTTATAAAAGGGTAAATGTAATAAAGGAAAATTAACCTGCCAAGATTTGTAAGTTATAGGCTGAAATATTTTATATTATTTAACAATTACATGCTATGTTTGTTGGTTTTTTGTTATAGAAAGGTATTCATGAATGGAACTTCAGTGCTGAATCTATAAGAGGAGTGAGGTGAGTTTATTTTTATTTATTTGTCTGTGACTTTTTTATACCATCTTTTCTTTACAGAGTTCAGAATGACCTCTATAGATACTGATTATTCTATCCAATCCTTGCAATAACTGTATAATCAAAATGAGAAAAAGTGACTGAGTTCTATGATATAGCACAAACAGAATCCACAAATGCTTTTTTAATAAGCAAAAAAAATTGCTTCAGTAAAATTTCTTAAAACTGAGGTCTGGTTATTTTCTTCTCATGACTTGTATCTTCAGGAGAAAATTTCTGATCCATGGAAAGTTAGCTAGATAAATTAATAACTCATATTAATTGTGCTATTAATTCAGATATCATTAAATAACAGTAATATTTAAGAATTAGTGAGAGACAGAAAAACATTACTCTTTTACAGAGATTGCAAAATGCCAACTTTGGGCATGGAAAACTCTCTACCACATTTCTAGATATCCTAAATAATAGTGTTATGGAGCAACCATAAAATAACCCACAAGAGAAAACACTGAACTTATTACTAAGTAGAGTCTGGAATCTTGTCTGAGACCTAAATATTATTGAATGAATAATGATCATAATGCTGTAGCTTTTAATCAATATAAATTAGATGTTTGCCAAATAATCCAATATCATATTTTACTTCAGAGAAATAAACTTCTTTGAAGATTAATAAAATTTTGGAGAAGATTTAACACTTATTAATTAATAAGATTAATAAAAAGAAAATTGATAAGAGAAAGTCAAGGGTCAGTTCTCTTCACAGTGCTTGGAGATTATTCAACTCCAGTAATGAAATCATATATAGGATATTCATCTCAAATCAGCCCCTTTCCCCTGGAATAAGGTTCCCTCAAGAATCGAACTGCCTAATGGGGATTTCAAGGGACTTTTGGTGAGGACAGTTGATTCCTCTTTTCTTCCCTTCTCTTGTTCTAATCTGGATTTGTTTTCTCTGCCATCTTTGTTTCTTTATTTTGAGTTTGTTGTTACTTGTTTTTAAATGCTTTTAACAAATTGTAAATAGCCTACAGATGCTGGGAGGTAGAATTACTACTAGTATTATTATTATGAAGGCTACGACAAAATTCAAAAGAAGTCCAGCTACATTGAGCAAGGGCAGAGATGATACCAAAATTAAGAAAGTTTTCTTCAGGAAGTGAACTCAAAGCAGAACAAAAAAAGTAGCTAAATTCTGCCCCAAATTATGCTAGCTAGCACTAAACATTAGCAAAAAGAGATTTGAGGATCACATGGCAAAGAACATTAAAATAAATAATTAAAAAAGAAAGCTTCAAATGTATTTGAAGTAAGAACTGGCTAGATACAGGTTACAAATTGTGAAATGGAGACAGCTCTCTAACAGATTGCTCTTTTTTATGGAACCCATACTGAAATCAGGAAAATTTTCTTAAACATCTTATGTTTATGTTATATCTCTGTGTGTGGCAGGTTTGTATTGCTTTGCAGTACAGTACACAGAATTTGTCTATATAGCTTCCTAATTCTCTGCAGTAAAAATACTTATCTAATCTTATTTCTGCTTGTTAGTGTAGGCCTGAAAGAAAGTTTTATAGCCATCTGCGGTATGAAGCCCTGATAATATGAAAACATTAAAGGTGTGTTAAGGTAGGATAGAATAATAGCAAAGAATGAATTATTTTCTAAATAGTAAATAAATGTGCGTGTTGATTATGGCTTTTTCTGGAGGTGTTTGAAACAAACAGAATACAGAAGTAACAAGAAAATACTGTACAACAAATTAACAAGCTAAAATTAGACAAATGTTCAGACCCGGAATAGTTCTTAATGAATTTAATTATGAATATGCTGATTTTTTCCTCCATAAAAGTATGCAACTTCTCTTACACTCAGCAAAATTTTAAAACAGATTGAGGCAAAACAGAGTAAGTCATAGACCAGTAAGTTTAACATTGTTTCTGTAAAAGGAGTTGAAAGTATTAAAGAGATAATGAGAAACAGCCCTCTTTTCCTCTCTGTGGCTATGAGAGTCCAGAGAGAAGTCCAGAGAGAGTGGGTAGACTCTAGTCCTCTGCCTATTGGACTGAGTCTGTGTAATTGATTGCAGCTCCACCATGCGCCGTAGGCCATGCCCCAGTTTTCGACTCAATCCAAGCCAAGACGGACATGAATTCTGGGGCTCCTCTTCGAATTGGAAGTGGAGGCCTTTTTTCCTTGTTTTCGATTTTCCACAGCAAGAAATCAAGCGAGGAGGATAGCAGCCGGGACAAAGGTTTTCAATATCCCAGTCCTGGTGGGAGCGCTCAGGGCGGAGGCCCTAGCTCTTGGGCCATGACCACATGGGAATAAGTGGCGATAAGAGATTGGCTCGATAAGGGCCTTAGCTGTTCGGCATGGTGGCGCAGCAACAGAATGGGCAAGTGGCCTGAAAAGGAATCAGCTGCTAAGCTAAGCAGCGGCTGGAGCGGGCAAGCAGGCCGATAAAGAGAACGGCGCTGCGCTGCAGCAGCAAGCTGTTAGATCTGGTGAATCAGCCCGATCCTAGCTGGGCAGCACAACCACGTGCCGTTGGTTAGTGCAGAAGAGGAGGATCAACCTGAGGTCCACCTGGTGGTGCAGTTGTCAACCACATTGCCAGCGCTGGGAGTCCAGTTACAGCACTGAGGTCACGTGTGGTGCGTCAGAAGACCTATACGCAGGTCCCTTTGATTGTGGTGATCGGCAAGGCGTGGCTGCAGCCCAGCAATAGGCCTCTAGGCCTGCTTCCCTGGTTTGGAGGTAAGAGGGACTGTTTTAAGCTGGAATGGGGCCTAGGGGGCAAGATAAGAAATTAAATGTAAAAGTAACTCCTCATCCCCTGCCCCACCAGGAACTAGTCTCTCCTTTGAGCAGTTCTACAGTCCCTAACCCACCATCTAAGATGGTGGATGCAGAGAAGGAAGGTGGCCATGGCCCTTCTACATTTAGGGTCAGATCTAGGAGCAGGCAAAAGAAAAAGGCTCCTGAACCTTCCAGGGCAGAAGAGCAGGATGCCTTGAGAAGACAAAAGGCACTGGAGAAAAAAGGTTGAAAAAAGCCAGCGTGCTGTTGGGGGAGGCGTCTCAGATCGCCGCCGGCGGATAAGTCAGCTTCTTCAGCTCAGCCTCCAGTGTTACAGATTGAGCCTGGGCCTACTTCTACCTGTAGGCCTAATTTACAGACCTGATCCCCTGATGGGTCATCTGAATCTGCTAACCCACAGCTACTACAAGGAGGCAGGAATTCCAAAGGGACCCTCACATGGCCTTCCAGTATGATTCATGGGAACCTCTTCCTAAGAGGCCTAGACCAGGAATGGAGGCAACTTTTACCCCCACTGCTCAGGCCTGTGTGATTCTGAGGGTGCAGAACAAGAATTGCCTGCTCACATGGAGGCAATTATCTCAAAAGCCATTAGACAGGGAATTGTGGAAAGCATTCAACAATGAGAAGGCCTGAATGTGTGGCGTCTGAATATTCTATCATTTCAGACCCGGATTAAGCTTCCATACATTCCAGAAGTAGAAGTCCTTGATGGGTCTTCTAACCCATCCCTCCATAGCCACCCATCTAGGGCCTCAGAAGAAGACAAAAGAGAATCTGACTTCTCTGAGGATGAAGACTTGGTCCCTGAAAGACCAGCCTTTTCTGGTCTCTGAATCCCATAAGTTCTGTGCCTTATTGTTCAAGGCTAGGAAGACGGCTCAGTTGGGACCAGAGGCAGATGTTGGAGACATAGAGGGAGATACAACAGACCAATTCTTTGCTGAACCAACTGTACGCCTTGAAATGGTACCGGCCCCAAGATTATTTTTAAATGTCATTAAAAAATAACTGGACTCCCTTGGCACAGCAGCCATGTTGTCAGCTAAAGAGTGCCACTACTTCAATATGGGTCCTGAATTCACCAGCTTGTTGCAGGTGCCATCAGTGGACAGTCTGGTAGCGGTCCTGGTTTCGGTTTCTTCAAATCCAGCAGATCCAGAGGAGGCCTTGAAAGTGAAAGACAAAAGAATTGAGCAGTCCCTTCAGTGTATGCATCAGGCGGCTGCCTGGGCGGTCAAAGCTGCATTGGATGCATCATTCTTCATGAAAGCCTCCTTACTGTGGCTTCACCAACTACAGGACAGGATTTCTGTTACGGATGTCCGAGTCCATCAGGACATCCACAAGCTAGTTGCAGTGGCTGAATTTACGCAGATGCCACCTTAAATAACGCCAGATTTGCAACCATTGCTACATCAGTGGCTGCTCGCAGGATGATCTGGCTGAAAAATTGGCTGGCCAGTGCAAATGGAAGGTGGCATCTGTCCGAATAAAGGGGGATAAATTGTTTGGGGACGTCTTGGATCCCCATCTTATAGAGACCAGAGACAAGAAGTACCTTCCATCTCTGACAAGGCTTTCAGGTTTCAGGGCAGTTCTATACTCCCATAGGTCGACATTCAGAGCAGAGGGCTCAGGGGTCGCAGAGGCAGGCCTTTAATAGTTAGGAATGCCCACAGGAGAGAGCAGCCAGAGACAGGCCTCAATACTCAGGCAAGCAGCCCTTTCGTTGGGGACTCCTGTTAATTGTGATAGTAGTTCTCTCATTGGGGGCAGATTATCCAGTTTTGTTGCCCAGTGGGAGGCTACATCATCTGATGCTTGGGTCAGACATGGCCTTTTCTTAAAATTCAGATCATAATCCCCCCCCCCCCTCCCCAGGTTCTATGTGCCTTGCCTTGTATCCAGGGAGGCATCCTGAAGAAAACTCATGGAACAGGCTGTTCAACACCTGCTGGACATTCAAGCCATCCAGACAATTCCATTGAGTCAGCAGGGTAAGGGATTTTACTTCTAGCTGTTTCTTATTCCTAAAGCCTTGGGGGGGGGGGGTGGCGAACTATTCTTGACCTTAAAAGGCTCAATAAATATTTGTGTTACAAGCATTTCAGGATGCATCAGCTACAATCTATTCTGGAGAGCGTTAGGGAGGGTGACTTCCTCACCTCAAATGATCTTACAGAGGCATACCTGCATATCAGGATTTGCCAGGAGCACAGGGTTTTCTATGCTTCAGCTATGCTGAGAGACACTTTCAATATAGAGCTATGCCCTTTGGTCTATCTTCTGCTGCTCGGGTATTCACAAAGATCCTGGCTGCATTGGCAGCTTGTTAAGAACCATCCTGGTAAGGGTGCAGCGTTACCTGATCTTAATTCAATCATCCTCACAGGACTGGGCCTTGCAGGACCTCCAGGTGACAGTTTCCCTTTTGCAAGACCACGGTTTCTCTATTAACCACAAGAAGAGATATTTCATACCAACCAGGTGTTTATTACATCTGGGAGCAAACATTGACACTATGTCTTGTAAGGTGTTCCTTTCCCAAGAGCGCAAGGACTTGTGGGTGAGGTCATAAAGGTGGATAAGACTCCTTTGGTACTTTTCTCCCAACTTTTAGGCAAGATGGTCTATTGTATATCCATCATGCCTTGGCCTAGGTTACATTTTACAATGTTATAGTGATTTCTCTTGCCCTACCAAAAGGCAGGCAAGAGCCATTCTTCATGTAAAGGCATGATTCCCAGGTCAGTCAAGCAGTCATTACAGTGGCGGTCTTTCCATGCAATAAATGAAGGTCACTTATTCAAGGAGCCTCATTGCCTGGTCATCACTATGATGCTAGTCTCTTTGCTTGGGGGGCTCATCTGCAGACACAATTAGCTCAAGGCCAGTGATCTAGTTTGGAGAAAGGAAAAAATATCAGTTGGTTAGAGTTGTGAGCAATAAGATAGGCTCTCAAGAAATTCAGAGGCACTATACAGAATGCATATGTTCTGATTTTGACGGATAATGTCGCCACTAAGGCAGGGTAGCACCAGATCAAGGGTCTTAATGTTGGAAGCTGAAAGCCTGGGTCTTTGGGCAGAGAGGAATCTCTTATCCATCAGAGCAAAACATATATCTGGAGTTGAAAATGTGCAAGCTGACAGGCTTAGCAGGGCCAGGATTAACCTTTCAGAGTGGAGTATTCACCCTCTTCTATTTCAGGAGCTGACATGACAGTTCAGACTACCAGTAGTGGACCTGTTCCACACAATGCCAGACTTCCCAGATTTTTCACCAGGTTCGCGACACAGAGGGCGGAAGGGACCAATGCTCTCAGGAGTAGGTGGCCTCAAGGTCTCCTGTATGCCTTCCCTCCTCTTCCGTTTCTACCAGCGGTCATCAGAAAGGTACTGGAGGAGAAGGAGTAGGTCATACTTCTGGCTCCTTACTGGCCCAGAGTCCTTGGTTTGCGGACCTAGTGAACCTCTTGATCATCAAGCCATGGAGGATTCCCCCTCCTAAAGTTTCATTACACCAAGGGGAAATAACTCATCCAGAGCCTCAGTGGTTCCAACTGACTGCATAGCGGTTGAGTGGAGCGCTTTGAGGCAACAGAACGTATCAGAGAAAGTTATCCACATTATACTAGTGGCTAGGAGGCCCTCCATAAACCATATTTATGAAGCCACATGGAAGATTTTCTATCAGTGGTGTAGTAAGACTGGGCTCACTCCCACTTCTGTCTCAATAGCCAACATATTAGATTTTCTACAGAAGGGACTTGACTAAGGGCTCTTGGCCCAACACCCTTTATAGGTGGCTGCCTTCTCCTCTGTCTTGTATGAACATAGGAAAGGGTCCTTGTCTCTTAACCAAACTATCCATCGATTCCTAAAGGGAACGTCAAACCTTAGACCCCCAGTGGTCCATAGTTTCCCCACTTGGGATCTATCTAAAGTGTTAAAGGCATTAATGAGTGAACTGTTTGAGCCTCTCAGATCCATCAGTTTACATCTGTTATCACTTAAGGTAGCCTTTCTAGTACCCATCACTTTGGCTAGAAGAATTTCCGAGATGGCTGTTCTTTCAGTCAGAGAAGATTTGTGTATTTTTCACCCGGATAGGGTAGTGTTGAGATTAGACCACTCTTTCATCCCCAAAATCAATTCACGGTTTCATAGGGCCCAAGAGCTTATATTACCAAATTTTTCTCCCAGTCCCACGCATAATTTGGAACGAGTGTAGCATATTCTGGATGTTTGCAGGGTGTTAAAGATTTACATCTGGAGAACACGTCCCATCTGTAAGACAGAGGCACTTTTTGTGTCCTTTCAACCGGGCACAATAGGTTCAAAGATGACTCCATCTACAGTGGGTAGATGGATTTGTGCTTGCATATCTAAGGCCTGTCAGACTAGGTCCCTTCCTGTGCCTCAAAGAGTGACGACCATTCAAGCGCCCATTGAAGTAATCTGTCGAGAGGCTACATGGTCATCACCATCACCATTTATCCGACATTATCGATTGGACTCCTTTGCATCGGCTGATGCGGCATTTGGCAGAAGGGTTCTGCAGAGCGTTCAAGCCCTCCCAAGGACAGTCCAGCTTTGGTATGTCCTACTCTTTCTGGATTCTTGTAGCCACAGAGAGGAAAATGAACATTGGCTTACCTCTGAATGTTCCTTTTCTCCTGTGGCAGAAAAAGTCCAGCTCTACCCTTATTCATCTGGTCTGGGTGTGAGTTGGGGGGAGCGATGATGTATGTCCTTTTTTTTATCTTTGAAACTATAGAGTCACGTCCAGTCTGCCATGTGCTTTGTCGAAAGCTGGGGCGTGACCTATGGCGCAGGGCGGAGCTTCAATCAATTATGCAGACTCAGTCCAATAGGCCAATGACTAGAGCCTACCCACTCTCTCTGGACTCTCTCCGCCACAGGAGAAAAGGAACATTCAGGTTAGCCAATGTTCATTCCAAATACAGATCTTGCTGATAAGAAATCAACATAGCTTTTGCAAAGAGAAATCTCACTGTCTTTTTTAAGAGTAGAAGTAAACATATGTGCAAGGATTATCTAATTAATTATGTAGTTCGAATTTGGGCAACTGGTGGGAAAAAACAGGAAACTACATAAATGTCCATACAGGTCAGATATGCAAAAAGGTGTCTCCCATGGATCAATACTGATGCTTTTTAACTCTTTTATAAATAAATTGATATTTATTGCTGAGAACGAGGTAGCCTTGTTTGTTGAAGGAGAGCCCCAAAATGATTTTCCTCAGTGAACAGTCTTCAGAGTGGCCTTGTAAAGTGATGCATGTTGGTACAAAACAAAACAAAAATTCACTTTTATATTAAAGGGCTCTGATCTGGCAATGAAAGGAACCTTGGAATAATATGACTAGAGGTAATCCTTGATTTACGACCATAGTTGAGCCCAAAATTGATCCCTAAGTGAGGCAGTTGTTAAGTGAGTTGCGCCTCATTTTATGACCTTTTTGCCGCAATTGTTAAGTGAATCATGCGGTCATTAAGCGAATCTGGCTTCCTCCATGGAAAGTTTAGAAATGATTTTAACATGACTCTGGGACAGTGCAGCCGTCATAAAATACATGCCAATCAGATGAATTTTGACAATAAATAGTTGACAATCAGATGCATTTTGATCATGTAACTACTAGGATGCTGCAATGGTTGTAAGTATGAAAACCAGTCATAAGTCACTTTTTTCAGTGCCATTGTAATTTCAAATGGCCACTAAACAAATGGTTGTAAATGAAGGACCACCTGTAGAATGATATTGCAAAAACATGTTCCGTGCTTGGAACCATTAAGAACGGAAATGAAATTAGAATTGGCAATATAACACCCTTATGTAAATCTATGGAATATGACCTACATACTAGTCCTCATGCTTCAAAATGGTATTATAGAAGGGGACAAAGTATAAAATTGCACATCTTCAAGAAAAGAGTGCAGCACCGGGAACACTTTAGCTTGAAAATGAAAGGAGCATAAAGGGAGAGATAATACAGATATATGAAATCATGCATGACATATGCAACATCTGTGAAGAGATGCTTTTATCATTGTGTCACAGAATTTATTTATTTTTGTTTATTTATTTTATATGCTGCCCGACTCACTGATAAGGCAACACTAGTTAGAAGTGTTAGAACTCAAGGCTGTCTACTAAAACTAAATGCATGGAGATTCTGATTTACAGTGCAGAGCTGAGCTGAGCTGTAACATTGACTGCAAACAGTTGTGATAAGTGGTAGGCAATTTAAATGACTTTAAAAGTGGAATTGACAGTTGCATGGAGTATCAATTCTCTAAAAGGTACTTTTTCAAAAGGCAATTGGACTATTTTTTTTTTCTTGAGAAAGAAGACACTTCGCTTCTCATCCAAAAGCTTCATCAATTCTTGGATGAGAAGCAAAACATCTACTGCAAGGAAAAAAAACATCGTCCAGTTGCCTTTTGAAAAAGCACCTTTGAGATAGTCATGACCTGGATGACTGAGAATCTCATAGTCATGGAGAATCAAGCTATCAATAACTACTAATGCTAACTGCATTATTATTTAAATAAGACCTTAAATATAGTTACTGAGAAGCAACTGTGGAAGGAGGATTCCATCCATTCGAAACTTGGGTTGTGTTCCAGTTGCTTGCCATGTGACTCAACGTTCAAGATTAGGCTGCCTTATGGCCTGATGTAGCAGGACTCTGTTTGCTTCCTTATATTAATAATACAATTATATGCCTATTTAATTCACCTAGACACCTTTAATTATCTTCCAACAAGATTCATTGAATTTAGTAAGGTTACTTGTCATTAGACAAATTTCAAATTGCATTTACTATTAGACAAATTTTAAGTTGCATTTATTCTGGAAAGAGACTGTGGAATATGAGGTTGTATGGAATAGAAAACTATGAAAAAGATTGGTAAGCAATTGGAATTATCTGTCAATAATATTTTAGTGTTTATTTGCTATTTATTATACTTCATGTTGAAATATATTTCATAGATTAATGTTGTGATAGTCATAATTTAATGATGAATATTTGGTACGTTTAAAAGGAAAAAAAAGAAAGCAGTGACCGAAAGTTTGTGTTAGGGTGCCCTCCAATGGCTTCCAGTATGTAGTCAGTTTCATACCATAGAAAGAAAAAGTGCTCACTTAGGGATAAAGAATCATCAGAATATTACAAAAGCTGGGAATGTTGGTATGATTGGATAGAACAAAGATAGATAATATAATAATAAATATTATTAACCGTAAAGGAGGTAGTAATTACATACTCGCATTAAGACTTATTTGTAAATATGACACCAATAATGACAACAAATAAGGAACCACAAACTGTCGATAAGGGAATTGTTTGCTTTTTACTCATTCTTTTGTTGTTGTTGCTTTCCCCTTCTTTTTGTTGTTGTGTATGTGTTTATTCGTTTATTTTAATTGTATATTCAATAAAGTTTGTTTAAAAGAAAGAAAGAAAGAGTGCTCTTTTAGCCACAGGAGGTCATCTTCATCATTCATTCTTGGTAGTTGATGACAGTTCCATGAACTACATGGAGTTCTTTATGTGATTCATGAACTTCCAAACCCAGATGATCCTCCCAGAGATTTTTAAGAGAACAGTTGCACTGGATGTATAATTTTAATGAGATGCAGTCCATTTAAATGAGGTAGTTACGTATCTTTCTTCAAATAATTGATAGTGTCCTACTTAATATGATGTAAGTATTTCAAGAATAAATTTTTTGACTTTTTGATATACTCTTATAACAACCCCCATACACACACCTAAGTTTACAGACTCAGATATCTATGACACTAGAGAAAGGTTTGGAAATTATAGCATAGCCATATTTGAAAGTCCCTAAATATTGAATTAACTTTCATTTTTCTGTGAGTAAGCAACCTGAGCTTCATTTATTACTATTATTTTATAAAGTCTGAGGGAGGATTTTCTTCCTCTAACATATCCTTACCTATCTTCCTTCTTAAAAAAATAAGGACAAAATTACTTGGAGCATTTTTCAGATATCAAGAATGAAAAAATTCTGATTTCTTGTAATAATCAAGATTTCATAAAGTATAAAGACCTATTAGTCATCTATTCTAATTTTATTTCTTTTTAGCATTTCAAAATTTGAAGAACGATGCTGTTTCCTGTATGTACTACACAATTCAGATGATTTCCAAATCTATTTCTGTACAGAACATCACTGCAAAAAGTATGTGTTGATTACTATTTCATATTTTAAAAATGATAAATAGACTATTTTTACATCTGCTATGTTATTATTTGATAAAACATTTTAAAATCCACTATGGCATGAAAAATAATTGTGTTTACTGAGAATATTTAGCAGCTTAATTTCAGCTTCTGAAGTCTTTAATCAGTAGCATTCACTTTGTATTTATGTCAGCATTCATGCTGGTTATTCCCTGGCTGATTTTTTTCTGGGCCCAGAAGCTAACTAGGGTCAAGATTAGTTGGATGAGAGATACCCAGGGAATATCAGGGTTATGGAAAAGCCACCCAGGTCTGTACTAAATCTTCCAAATATCTGCCCATTCAAATTTATTTCTGTGTTTTGAAGATTTGAATTGAATTATTTTAGTTTTGAATGGCATCTGTTATGGTTTATGCCATCTGTTACATAATCTTTCCTATATTTCAGTGTGCATTCCATCACTTTTTCTTCGCAAGCATTTAGGAACAGATATGAAACTTATAAAAGCATTGTGTAAATCCAAAATTGGATTGCAATTTATATTAAAATCCCTCTTTCTCAAGCGACATAACCACCATACATATATTCTCAAATGAAGTAACTATCACACATAATAAAGTCTGTGCTTGTTTATTATGTTTATCCTATTCTTTCTCAACAATTCAAGGCATTGTATGTGCTTCTTCCCTTTCTGTGCTTGTTATTTTCACCACAACCGTGTGAATTACCTTGAGCTGAGGAATAGTGATTATTTTAAAAACATCCAGTGACTTTTAAAGCTGTCTGGGGATTTCAGTGAGGGAATCTCATGTTTTATTCCAATATTCTAACTCCTACTATATGCTGGGTATGGTTGTTCTTACCAAAACAATATGCAAAATTGTATATTGAGATACAAGGTACAGTCTGAAGGAGATCATATCAAAACAGATGTCCAGAATTTCTTTTGTGAAATCAATCAAAGTCCACTGTAATTGCTAATCAGCAAGTTTTATTCTATTCATTGTTCTTTTCTTCTATATGACTACTATATGTCTTTGGCAGATTTTTTGAAATGGTTAATAGCATCACTGAAGAAATAGGGAAAAACACAGAGGAAGGTGAATGTGATGGAGATTCTCTGGAGGTAAAGGCAACTGTGTATTCTTCCTATTTTTCATATTTTTTAAAAGTGAGCTCCCTAGCAAGTTCCACTTTATACCCACAACCTTGTCTGCTTTCTAGACTTTCAAACATTTGTTAGCAGGAACAGCGGCTATCATGATTTACAACCTCATGTTTCTTTTGCAATATTAGAAAACTCATTACAAAGAAAAAAGCAAGCCATATTAATGTATAAGCCTGTTTCAGATAGATGGACATTTTAAAGAGCTGTTCAAACTCTAATATTTACGTACATTATCATTTGCTATTTAATCATCATCACATATAGGTAATCCTCGCTTAGCAACCACAATTGGTACTCCCTTGCTAATCAGTGCAGTCACTAAGGGAAACATAATGTGACCATGATGGACTTAAGACATCACTTCCAATTTGATAATTCAGCAAGTCACTGCAGGTTGTTAAGCAAAGTAGCGAAAAGATTGCAGCTTGTGATTTTACTGCCAGTCTCTCCAATGTTTGGCAAAAGTTGATTGTGAAGCACACAAACAGCAATTATGTGATTATAAGACATTCCAAAGTTGTAAATGTCTATGAGTTATAATGTCCCTGTGTGTTGATCTCATGATTACAGGGACACTGTGACAATTGTAAATGTGAGATCTGGTCACAAAGTTACATTTTTAACACTGTCATAACTTTAAACAGTCGTTAAACAAGGCAGTATGCTTAATCATTGGCTGCCACTTAGTTATTTAGATCTTCTTTTGTTAAACATTATCAAGAAGGTTCAAGGGGAAAATTTGAATCAGTGGAAAACAAACTGAAGTTAAATTTTTAAACAGAAATTGTCTTATACATAATCCTCTTTAGTAACTGCCTCATTTAATGACAGTTCAATAGTTACAACAGCAATAAAAAGGAACTTTACAACCAGTTTTTGTATTTAGGGCTTTTGTAAATGTGTAAAAGCAAAGGAAAATTGAAGTAAGATCATATACACAATTGAGATTTCACTTAACAACCTCTTTGCTTAATGAGAAAGTTGTTGGTCCCAGTTATGGTCACTAAATGAGGACTACCTTTTATGAGATTCTCCTGGGAATGCTAATTCACTATTGAAAGATGAAGTATAGATTTAAAAAAATAAACACAGCAGCACTGGCCTGATATTTAGATAGGATGTTGATTCTCCTTGGTTTGAGCCACTGTTGAATCACGTCTTCCCAAAAGATTACAATATTTGTATTTGACACATAACAGAATGACATATCCCTTCCCTTTTGTGTATTTTTTTGTTATAGTATGATTATGAATATGATGAAAATGGTGAACGAGTCATTCTGGGGAAAGGCACTTATGGCATAGTTTATGCAGGACGAGATCTGAGCAATCAAGTCAGAATTGCCATTAAAGAAATCCCAGAAAGAGATAGCAGGTATAGTAATAGTGAATGCTGACAGATGCTGCTATATTTACAATTATACAGCTAATGCTCACCAGTGTTCTGTTGGAAAAACTAATAATAGTTCTCCAAAGGTAATCAAAAGCACTTCCTTCTTAAACAATAGATACATCAAAGATAGACAATCAGAAAAGAGTCCTGATAGGTGCTGTTGAACTGTCACAGTAATAGCAATAGCACTTAGACTTACGTACTGCTTCACAGCCCACTGCGAGCGGTTTACAGAGTCAGCATATTGCCCCCATTTTACTGACCTTGGAATGATTGAAGACTGAGTCAACCTTGAGCTGGTCAGAATCGAACTGCTGGCAGTTGACAGTCAGCAGACGTAGGCTGCAGTACTGCCTTCTAACCACTGCACCACCACGGCTCTTTCATAATTGTATGAAAGGAGTCTTCCTGTCCTTGTTCGCATCACAAAGCTGTGCATAGGTTACTGCAGCTGGGCCCAGAGACTCAGGAACGCAGAATTAGATACGAAAGACAATTGCTGCATGAATACAACATGCTTAATTATAGGTCACTCAGACATGTGGTATTTGCATTTATGCAGTGTGCTTAGTAAGCCTAGCTGGATTTAATATTGGTTAATTATTTTATGGCTATTTATGTATGTTCTCTTAGCTTCTGGTTCAGTGGTTAAGTGCTGAATGTGAGTAAAAAAAAAATCTTAAAGAGATTATGAAATATTAATACACATTTCCATTTCCCATTCCTTTTGGCAACGGATGATTTGAAGCATAGCAATGGCATGGGTGTTCTTAATCCTTTCATTTATTTATTTATTTATTTATTCAAATTTGTATACCACCCCCTCTCCCTAAGGACTCGGGGTGGTTCACAGCGAGATAAAATCATATAAATACAAATATAATAATTTTTTAAAATAAATTAAAAGAATTAAATAGAGAGACTTTAAGAGATTAAGAGTGGGGAATTAGAAAAGTGAAAAACCATTTAAAAGCCGAATTTATAACCATTTTATATAACTCTAGGCCAGACCGGCTAGATGGAATAGGTGGGTTTTTAGTGTGCGCCGTAAGGTCAACATGTCGGGGATGGTCTTTATCTCCAGGGGCAATTCGTTCCAGAGGGAGGGGGCTCTCAGAGAGAAGGCCCGAACCCTCGGGGCCGTCAGCCGTCCAGCCGGTGGTACCCCAAGGAGGCCAGCTCTATGAGAGCGCACTGGTCAGTGAGAGACTGATGGTGGCAGCAGGCGGTCCCGTAAGTATCCAGGTCCCAAGCCATGGAGCACTTTAAAGGTGGTCACGAACACCTTGAATCGCACCCGGAAGGCCACCGGGAGCCAATGCAGCTCGCGCAAAAGTGGTGTAACATGGGAGCTCAGAGAGCCCCCAAGACCACCCGCGCGGCCGCGTTTTGCACCAGCTGGAGCCTCCGGGTGTTCTTCAAGGGGAGCCCCATGTAGAGAGCATTGGCATAATCCAGCTGGGAGATGACAAGGGTGGAAGTGACCGTGCGAAGTGCGTCCCGATCCAGAAAGGGCCGCAACTGGTAGATCCTACGGACCTGACGAAAAGCCCTCCTGGTGACAGCTGCTATATGATCTTCTAATTACAGCTGTACATCCAGGAGGACACCTAAATTGCGTGCCCTTTCCATGGGGGCTAGAAATTCCCCCTCCCCCCGGCCAGCGAAGGAGTAAGCTGGCTGTATCGGGGCGCTGGAAAGCACAGCCACTTAGTCTTGGCTGGGTTGAGGTGAAGTCTGTTTCGCCCCATCCAACCCCTTTCAGCCTCCAGGCACCGGGTCATCACCTCCACGGCTTCGTTAGGGTGGCCCGGGGTAGAAAAGTACAACTGAGTATCATCAGCGTGAAATTCTATCCCAAAGCCACGGATGATCTCACCCAGCGGCTTCACATAAATGTTGAACAGGAGGGGCGAGAGCCCCGACCCCTGAGGTACCCCACAAATCAGAGGCCTCGAGGTCGATCTCTGCCCCCCTGCCAACACAAATTGCGAGCAGTCGGAGAGGAAGGAAGAGAACCACCGTAACACGGTACCTCCCATTCCCAACCCCCCCAGTCGCCGCAATAAGATACTGTGGTCGACAGTATCAAAAGCCGCTGAGAGATCTAATAGGACCAGGACAGAGGAAAATCCCCTGTCACGGGCCCTCCAGAGATCATCAACTAACGCAACCAATGCCGTTTCCGTACTGTGTCCAGGCCTGAAGCCTGATTGGCGTGGATCCAAATAGGATGATTCCTCCAGGTGCCGGGGGAGCTGTCGTGCCACCACACTCTCAACAGCCTTCGCCATAAAGCGAAGGTTGGAGACCGGACGATAGTTAGATAGTAAGGTCGGATCCAGGGATGGTTTCTTGAGGAGGGGTCTCACCACCGCCTCTTTCAAGGCATGAGGTAAGAACCCCTCACTCAGGGAAGCATTTATAATGCCCTGTAACCAACCGCATTACACCTCCTGGGCGGCTAAAACCAGCCAGGAGGGACACGGATCCAGTAAACATGTGGTGGCATTAAGCCCACCTAGCATCCTGTCCACATCCTCGAGGGTCACAGGATCAAACTCCCCCCAGATAACCTCATCGAACTCCATCCCCGTCCCCTCGTCCAGAATTGCCCAGTCAGAGTCCAACCTATCCCGGATCTGAGTGATTTTGTCCTGGAGAAAATTTGAAAAATCGTCAGCCCGCCCTTGTAGAGGTTCATCCCGCGTTCCCACTTCTAGGAGGGAACGGGTCACCCTAAAAAGGGTGGCTGGGCAATTCCCCGCGCACGCAATAAGGGCGGAGAAGTGAGAGCACTTCGCCACCTCCATCGCCACTAAATAGGTCTTAATATAGGACCGCAATAGTGTTCGGTCAGATCCGGAGCGGGTAGTCCTCCAACAACTCTCTAGGCGTCTTTTCCAACGCTTCATCTCCCTCAGCTCCTCGGAAAACCAGGGAGCCAATTGGGATCGGCATCGGGTCAGAGGCCGCAAGGGCACCACCCGATCCAGGGCACCAGCCGCCGACCTATCCCAGGCGGCGACCAGGTCCTCAACCGGGTCGTGTGTCCGAACGCTGAGAAATGGTCCAAGCTCCGTCAGGAACCTATCCGGGTCCATCAGGCGACTGGGGCGGAACCATCGTATTGGCTCCGCCTCCCTGCGACGAGAGGGTGCAGTATGGAAGTCTAAGGAGTGAATGATCAGACCATGACGGGCTCAACAACTACGTACCCTACACCTAGATCATCCTGCCACTGTCCAGAGACAAAAACCAAGTCCAAGATGTGACCCCCCAATGTGAGTGGGGTCCCTAATTAACTGGGTCAGGCCCAAGGCTGTCATGGAAGCCAAGAACTCCTGGGCTATCCCCGAGGTATCGCCAGCTGAAGGCAAGTTGAAATCCCCCATGACCATAAGCCTGGGGGTCTCAACCGCCAAGCCGGCAATGACCTCGAGGAGCTCAGGCAAGGCCGATGTCACATAGCAGGTAGCCAGGTATGTGATCAATTTAGCTGGCCATCTGGCCAAACAGAGAGACTGGATCAGACTCTTGCAAATTTCCTGAAGTGCTCACTCATTTGCATGTGGAACTTTGCTGGGAGGGATGGGGGGTGCCCTTTTGAAGCATTACATACTTTTTTGTGTTCCTCCCAGAAACTTATTTTCTTCTTACTGACCTCCCCTACAGTAGCTTTTGTCTTACAAAAGCAGTGATAGTTTTGCCTACACATGCTTGCCTTTAATGCTTCAGGAACTTGATCTATATATTTCCATATTAGGAAATAAGCAGAATAAATGTATGAACTGGTAACTGTATAGTGCAAATCACACAACCCTACGGCATTAGACCTCTTACAATGGACCCATAGAAAGTATACACACACCACTTACAGGCAGAAAGAAAACAAAGCTAGAAATCTCCATAGAGAATGTAAAATTCAGAAACAGCCTCACTCTTCTCCCAACCAATACACATAATATAAAATATCAAATATAGTATGCAGTCTATACAAATACAAGTAGTCCTTGACTTATGACTACAATAGAGCCCAGAATTTTTGTTGCTAAGTGAGACATTTGCCCCATTTTATGACTTTTGCTGCCTCAGTTGTTAAGCGAATCACTGCAGTTGTTAAATTAGTGACATGTTGTTAAGTGAAAATGGCTTCCACATTGATTCTGTTTGTCAGAAGGTCACAAAAGATGATCACATGACCTCAGGACATAGCAACTGTCATAAATATTAATGCCAAACATCCAAATTTTGATCATGTGACCATGGATATGCAGCAACAGTTGTAAGTGTGAAAAATGGACATAAATCACTTTTTACAGTGCTGTTGTAACTTAGAATGGTCACTAAATGAACTGTTGTAAATTGAGGACTACTTGTATATACAAAGAGACTGGCCCAGATTGCTCTTCTAACCTTCTTAAAGCAAATTTGCAGACAAAGGTGATCCTGCCCTTTCCAGTTAGTTGCCTCATCTTTATGTGTCATAATCTGAAATGATTCAGTCAGTCATCTGCTAGGCCTCTCAGACACTACAACTTCCCCAGTACCTCCTTTTTTTTTCTTTTAAAAAAATATGAATAATTGCCATACCATTTCTGCCCTTTCTGTCCTTCTGTATGTGTGTGTGAAAAGGGGAGACCAAAATGACTATAGAGGTAGAATGCCTAGAAAAGCCTTATTTTGGGCAGATTTCTCTTAAGATTATTTTAATTATGATTATTGGAAGGGAGAATTGATTTTTGGTAAATAGTTTACATGATGAAGGGAAAGTTAGTTTAACTTCAAACAAGAGTAGATCTGTTAAATCTAGATTAACTTAATTAAATTAAAATAAATTCACTCAGTTTTTAAAATAATACCAAATTCAGCCCCCTATCTCTCTCATGTCTAGTTAACTTTGTAATGTGAATAGGGCCAGAATTTCATACTATAGAAAGTTGTGTGCATATAACTGCAAAATTTCAAACTTTATAATCTCTTGAGACAGTTCCACTGGTGGCTAAAATTTGTGAAAATAACAGGTACTCATGAATCTTGATAATGAGTGGTAAAACTATGGAGTGGTAACTAGCCATTTTAATAGTTGTATTTCAGTATCTGGAGAAACCAAGATAGGGAAAACTGACTAATATGAACAACTATCCAGATAGCTAAGTGGGAATAACAAAACTTAGATGATGCTGTATTGTAGAATTGACTCAGAATCTTAACTTTGCCAGAAAAGCACAGAAAATGTGATTCAAACTGAACCTGTTTCAACGAAAAGGAAAAATTGTTATTGCACTTAAGCAAACACCCATGGTTGACATATCCTATGAAACACCCATTTCAAATTTATATTGGATTACACCACCAAAAATATGAGATGGAATTATTTTTCTGTACTAGTAAATTGTTGATTTAGCCAGCTTTCATGCCTTCTGCCTTGCTATTTGTTCTGTGTTATCAATTTTTAGGAATATATTTCCTTTGTACAGACATTAACTGGACAATTTTCTTATTTGCTTTTTATTTTATAAAATACTGCCACCTGTAAATTATTGAGGGTTTATTTATAAACTGAGTACTATGTAATAAATTCCATGGGATGAAAACTATGGGACTGAATCACACTAATCTATCTTTTAGGTATTCCCAGCCTTTACATGAAGAAATAGCTTTACACAAACACCTCAAACACAAGAACATTGTTCAGTACCTTGGCTCATTTAGTGAAGATGGATTTATTAAAATATTCATGGAACAGGTACCAGGAGGTAAAACATTTCTAGGTTTAAAGGATTAATGCATTTGTATTAAAATGTTTGCCATTGCTGTATTTTCTGTCAACCTAGGACTACAACTCCCAGAATTCCTTGCCAATTGCTAGGTCAGCAAGTTTGTTGCAGAAGGTTATTAAGCAGTTTTTCTTCATCAACACTTTTAGAATGTTGATGTTGTGTGAAATATTATCCAGAATTCACAAAATGTGCTTTTCAATTCACTAATCAATGAGGTAAAAGCAATAAAATGTAATATTTTGAAGTAGAATAAACCATTTGTTTTTGTTTTATATTAAGAAAAAAAATGTTAACTAGTTCTGAAATAATTTTTGTAATAAATGGTATCCAATGATGTGTATCTGCAGATACAAAGTTTCCTCCAGTGGAATACATTCTTGCATCTTTCCTCTGCACATATCTAGGTTTACTCTGTAGGGTTGAGGTAATTCAGGTGGTTTTAGGCAGGGGAGGAAAAGATAAACTGTTGACAGGTAGAACTCTGCTTAAGATTGCATTTAACCTGGTATATTGATAACCAGAATATTTGTTTGCTACAAAAGGTGCTAGTGTTATAATAAACACGTTTCCATTTTTTAAGGAAATACAAATACTACCATTCAAATAGACCCTGTGGTTTACCCTTAGTATCTAATTTGAAACTATTTTTCTTTATATTTCAGGCAGCCTTTCAGCTCTTCTGAGATCAAAATGGGGACCATTGAAAGATAATGAACAGACAATTGGTTTCTACACCAAACAGATTCTTGAAGGATTAAAATACCTCCATGATAATCAAATTGTGCATAGAGATATAAAGGTGGGAATTGCTATGTACTATAAATTGTAAAGGGAGATTTCTTTGCAGAAAGAACTGGTATGGATGAATGTAAAATTATTTTATGAATATGAAATTAGTTCAACTTTTCTCTGATAGAGAAAAGTCTCAATCCCCATTTGATCATATTAAATAGAGAAATCTGAACATCCACTAATAGGAATGCATTGGAACTGATTTCGTTCTTAGTATCTTAAGACTAATGGATGATATGAATGATGATGCATAAGATTTTTGCTATTTAGTGGGGTAGTCTAGTTGGAATTCTCATCTGAATTCAGCCTTGTTTTAGTTGTGGGTTCTTCAAAAGGTTTTGGAAAAAGCACGGCATCTGTCAGACACAAGGAACTAGAACGACGCTGGAAGTTGATCAGAGAAATATGTTTATTACTGCTCACCTATTTACAAGAATCTTGCCAGACTAACTGCACTCACCACAATTAATTAGAAATTAGATAAGCACTGCAAGATTTAGGGAGGATCTGCCTTCTGCTGTTTCAATGATTCCAAGTTAGCCACTCCTCCTTCCACTTCAGCTGCAGATTCCACCACACTGTCTGGTCCATATCCTTTTAAAATGGATAGTATTAGTGTAGCATAAAGATTGGCAAGATACAGTTATCTAAAGATGAATCTAAATAAATAGTGATGCATAGAGTATACCTGACTTGTGATTAATTTAACCACTTCTCTTTTTCTATATTAATTTACATCAGGGATCAGAAATCTTTTCAAGATATGCCAGAATTCTCACATTAATCAATATGTATGAGTGAGAGGGGGGTTACATACCCTTGATCAGGGGTTCCAACCCTGGCAACTTGAAGACTTGTGGACTTCAACTCCCAGGATTCCTCAGCCAGCTCCTCACCTCAAACCTGGCTGAGGAATCCTGGGAGTTGAAGTCCACAAGTCTTCAAGTTGCCAAGGTTGGAGACCTCTGCCCTTGATGATGGATGGTGTCAAATATGAAGGATTCATGGGACATGATTTACTGTTCTGTCGCTTTTTCATCCCATATATTCATTTTTCTATCTTTTATACATTTTGCCTCAAATACCATTTTTGCATATATTGCAATTCAGGGTCCTTTTTCTAATGCACTCAACTGCTATGGCTATGCTACCACGAAGTAGCCTGCTCAGGGAGCTCTTGACTGATGGAGAAGAGGGAGGAGGCCAAACCCAAATGATTCCAAAAAAGATTGGAGAACTTTTCCTTTTTTGTCCTGGGAATTGTTCCTGATGGGGGAATCAAATGAAAGTAGAAATTTTACACAAATCAACTGATTTTTCAGCCAGACTTCAAGTATTTCCCCTCTTATGCTCTTACAGAGCCTATTCTGTTCTGTTAGAACTTTCAATTCTTTGGTAAGGCTAAAAGAGACTGTAGGAGGAAGACAAAGTAAAATTTATTAGCTGACTTTGCGTACCATTTGCCAGTTACGTTGATAAATGTCACCAAAGCGTTACAAGTATTAACTTCTATATCAACAGAACGGAATGCTAGAATATTGACACCTGTAACTCCCAGCATATGGCTATGCTTCCTAAAATACTGGAGATGTTCGACAACATCTGCAGTGCCACAGTTTTCCTAGCCCTGATTTATGACGTGTTAAGAAAATATGTTGATAAAAAATAATTAAAACCTACAATATTAAGTATAGAAAATAATTTTTCCCTACAGTTTCTGAATTGCCCCATTTTATTGTTTTTCCTCGTACCATTGTTTTTTAGAAGGTACTTAGAGATACTAGTTCAGAATTCAGGAATGAGAGGGTCATCAGAAACGTAATCTAATGTCAAATGTGTAGCAACATCTATACTTTCAGCATCCATTTTAACCGCAAATTGTTTTGCGATGTCAGTCATAACGTGAAACAGTGATCTCAAATGTTCTCTTCCCCCAGGGGGATAATGTTCTTATCAACACATACAGTGGAGTATTAAAGATTTCAGATTTTGGCACATCAAAGAGGCTTGCTGGAATCAATCCTTGCACTGAGACATTCACAGGTATGTTATAAATCTGAAAGCATATTGTAGAGTTCCTAATTTCATTGAAAAATGTTCAGTGTTCATAAATTGAACATAATCTTTGGGATTCCTAGTGGATGTAACATGTTCGTTTTATTTGCCTTGGTTAGGAAAAATAACCTCTATCTCCAAGGATTTAACTGTGTGAAAATCTTAAAAAGTGTAAATGAGGAGCCCTCATAAGAGCTAGGTTACTAGGGAATCCTTCCCATTAGAAAATATCCTTAGGGAGTGTAGCATTAGTCATTCGTGATGTAATTCACATATGTAGAAATAATCATATGTTGATATGCATACCAATCTCCATTAATGTTATCAGCAACATTCCTAATAATTAATTTAGGGGAAGTACAGACTATTTAATCAGTCTGACATTCTGATCCAATTAAAGGTCATACATAAGCATAACATTAGCTGGCTTAGAAACTGGGTATGCTCTGACTCAGTATTCAATATTATGGCTGGCATTTGTATGCACTTACAAAAACATATTAAATGTTATACTGAATGTATATTTCTTATAGAAAATAAAAACAACATACATGTAACTTTGAAACAGTTAATAGATTTAGTTGCAGTTTTTAAATTTAAGAGATATAGCTTTGTGATGAGCCTTTCTGTATTTTATGTTCCCAAATGTTGGATTTCATTTCCAATCTTACTACTGGATATATTGAAAAAGCCTAGTGGGAACTATTCAAAATAGCTTTAAAAATTCCATTTGCATCCAGTTGCTCTATTAGCTTGTGTCATACAGCATTCAGGAGTGTTACAGACCCCTATACTGATCTCTATTATGAAAATTATTGCTCTGCCATTGAGATATTTGTAAGCTTTCTGTTTGGTAGCTCTTCCAAAACAGCATAATGTGTGAATAGCTCTTTTCTGTATGTTTACTGTAGTGGATTACTTTTGAGACTACTATGGAAATAAGCCTAGTGATCCTTAAACTATTACAAAATTACAACAAGCTCAGGTAGAAAAAACTAGGTTTTTTCAGTTATATGATCTTGGTCTTGAATCAAAAAATACAAAGTCATGCCAGCACACACAATAATTTTTACAATCATAAACTCAATATTTTTTTGCTTTTTATTTCTTCACTTCAGAGTTTGTTGTTAGCAAAGACTTTTTTTTTATTTTGGGGGGAACAATGTGCACTGAATAATATTTTTTTAGAAGCATGACCAGATTTTATTCATTTTCCAAATCTGTTCACGGATCAGTCCTGACATCTTCAACTATCACATAGCTATCCTTCCATGGTTATTTCAATGCTGTCCCCTTATATCCAAACTGGCACAGGATGTATAAATTAAGGTTATCATTACATTCTTCCTGTAATGTTCCCTTTTGCATTATAAGAAAATAACTGTTTTTAGTTTTGTTTAATCACAGTTGTGGTGATTTTAGTTTCATCTCCTGGTTTGTAAAGAGGAATTCAATCATAGTTTGCTGATTTGACTATAGTTGACAGATTAGATTAGAAACATTTAAAAATAAAACATAGGTGCAAGGCCAGTATCTAATGCAATATAGTAAACTAGGATAATTAAGTCTGAAAAAGCAAATGTAGGTGGGACACTTGAAACATTCTAATGTGCCATATTAATGCTAAATACTGTAACATAAATGTACATGTAAAATCTGGAAATTTATTTTTCAGTATATGCCTTCTTTCAATTTGTTATTAAATATGCATAAAATACATCTGTTTTTCACAGGTACTCTTCAGTATATGGCACCAGAAATAATTGATAAAGGACCAAGAGGTTATGGAAAGGCTGCAGATATCTGGTCCTTAGGCTGTACAATTATTGAAATGGCCACAGGAAAGCCTCCATTTTATGAACTAGGAGAACCACAAGCAGCCATGTTTAAGGTTAGTTTAGATAATTACATTTTTTCTGAAAAGAGGAGGAAAAAGGAAAGTAAACTATGTCAAGTCTATGTTGAAAAAAACAAGTTGATATGATAACTGGCTAGAGGGGGGAATGTTACAACATATCTTGTTCATATTTAGATTCAACTGAACATGAAAGCATGCCATAGAAAACAAAATGCTAAAATGTTATTTTGATTATCTTTTAAAATAATACCTATCAAAGAACAAAAGACTGTTCTAAGATCCTTCAGCTAAGCTATTTTTAATGTGGAAACAAAAGAAAAGAATTTCCCTCTGTGATGAAAGATCTGCTTGTGTTTTTTAAAAAAATGATTTTCATCTGCATTTATTAGGTTGGAATGTTCAAAATACATCCTGAGATTCCAGAATCCATGTCAGTGGAGGCAAAAGCTTTTTTGCTGAGGTGCTTTGAACCTGATCCAGACAAGAGAACCTGTGCTAATGAGCTTCTTATAGATGAGTTCTTAAAAGTCACCAGCAAAAAAAGAAAGTCACAGTCAAAAGTAACAGGTGAAGAAATCTATCTGTTCTAGTTGGGAGATCTTAGATTATTAGGAGTCATTGTTAACAAAGCAAGATTACTTGGCAGTCTTTTGAGAATGGCAAGTCAGAACTTACTAACAGATATGGTTTTGAAATAATGAGTTTTGTCAAATGCTTTTAGAATATTACATAAGTGTGTGTGTTGTGTAAATACAGCATCTCCATTCTTTTAGTATGTAGAAATTTGATATTCTAAAGTTTAACTGTATTGGAGCCCTATTATATCAAGTTTGTTTGACTTGAGCAATTCTGAAAGTTACATTATTTTTGTTTTATTTTTGCAGCTCTCACAGCTGGATCAAATGGTAAGTTTTGAAATTAATATTTTTTTCCGAGAAGCTTTCAAATGTTATGAAATATTACATAAGTTAACTCACAAGAAATAAAGCTATAAATATATGTAACAAGATGACACTTCTGAGGAATATTGCAAACAAAAAAGAATTTTCATTTGATTTGAACATATATTACATATCTGACATACATACATACATACGTATCTCAACTAAAAAGATTATTTTTCTGTACAATAATGCAGAGTTGGAAACACAACTGATACGTTATAACTATCCCAACATTGTTAAGTGAGATACAGTAGTATCTTGGTACTCAACTGCTTTGAAACAGTTAATACAATTCTTTCATCCAAGATAATATAATTTCTGGGAGATCTTAGTAGATAGGTTATATGCATTGGGGAGAATTGTTACGTTCAATTATCTTGATCATACTTTATTTCCTGTTTCATTGAGCAGAATATCTTCGAAGCATATCGTTGCCTGTTCCTGTTCTTGTAGAAGACACAAGTAGTAGCAGTGAATATGGTTCAGTTTCACCTGACAATGAGTTGAAACTTGATCCCTTCTCCTTTAAAATGAGAGCCAAATCCTGTGGTGATAAGGAAGGAAAAGGACTTAGGTCTCTTTTTCTAAGGTAATTGTCCAGGTAACATCCATGCTAGGTTATGAAAAAGAAAATCACTTTTTAAAAAGGGGTTTCGTCATGGTGGTTTCTACTGTTAAATATTCACAGCATCCCAGATGAGAATTTTGAGGATCACAGTGCTCCTCCATCACCAGAAGAGAAGGATACTGGCTTTTTTATGCTAAAAAAGGACAGTGAACGAAGAGCTACCCTTCACAGAATTCTAACAGAAGACCAGGATAAGGTGGTGAGAAATCTGATGGAAGCCTTAGCTCAGGTAAAGAAATGTATGTAATATGTTTGGCATTATTTTAAAAACAAAATAGCAATAGCACTTAGACCTATATTCCGCTTTACAGTGCTTTACAGCCCTCTCTAACCGGTTTACAGAATCAGCATATTGCCCCCAACAATCTGGGCCCCCATTTTACCGACTTGGGAAGGATGGAATACACACACACAACTTGAACCTGGTGAGATTCGAACTGCTAAATTGCAGTCAGCTGCAGTCAATAAAAGTAGCCTGCAATACTGCTTTCTAACCACTGCACCACCACATCTCATAGTACACTGGATAGTATGTTGGGATCAAAACATATTGCAAGATTATATTTATTTTATTTATTTATTTTATTAAACTTATATACCGCCCTCTTTCCCTGACAGGACTCAGGGCGATGTACAGCCGATTAAAAATATCACGACAATACAAAATTAAAAAAAAACAATTAAAATCAAATATATAATGACTGGAATAAAAGTATATAAAGGGGAATTAAAAAGATTAAAAACCAGATAAAATCAGATTAAAATTCTAAGAGAGCCCTAGGCCAGACCGGCTTGGTGAAATAGATGAGTCTTCACCGCCCGTCGGAAGGTTAGGAAATCAGGGATGGTTCTCATCTCCGGGGGTAATTCGTTCCAGAGGAAGGGTGCCTCCAACGAGAAGGCCCGCACCCTTGGGATCGCCAGCAGTCCAGCTGGCGGCACCACAAGGAGGCCCACTCTATGGGAGCGTATTGGCCGGCGGGAGGCCGATGATGGCAGGAGGCGGTCCCGTAGATACCCCAGCCCCAAGCCATGGAGTGCTTTAAAGATGGTAGCCAATACCTTGAAGCGCACCCGGAGGACCACCGGGAGCCAATGCAGCTCGCGCAAGAGCGGCGTGACATGAGACCCCCGAGGAACTCCCAACACCACCTGCGTGGTTGCATTCTGCACCAGCTGGAGCCTCCGAGTGCTCTTCAAGGGAAGCCCCATGTAGAGAGCATTGGCATAGTCTAGGTGAGAGATTACGAGGGAAGAAGTGACCGTGCGAAGCGCATCCCGATCCAGAAAGGATCCGCAACTGGTAGATCCTACGGACCTGACCAAAAGCCCCCCTGGCGACGGCCGCCACATGGTCTTCCAACGACAGCCATATATCCAGGAGGACACCCAGATTGCGCGCCCTCTCTGTGGGGGCAAGAATATATAATATTATAGTGATATATTTCTTTAAGGTGGTAATTGGCAGATTTTCAGGAATCCTGTAGAGCATAAATATATTGAAGTGCAAATAATTGCAAGATTAAACTATAGTTACACCTTCACTTATCCGCCATTAATGCTCACTTATGTAATGGTTTTATTTCTGAGAGATTTCTTCTGAAAATGTAACTGGAAAATGCTTATAGAATTACATAGAAAAATAATGAATCCCTGATAATTAGCTATATTCTGATTATCCAAACCAGAAACAACTTTTCTATATATTTGTCAAAATAGGGAATAGAGGAGTTAAATATTGTACAAATTGTATATGCTTACGTTTCTCCATTGTTAATATTATTTGGGGTTTTCTGTTTAAGTTATCATTGGGAGTATTTAAAAATCAATGGCAGAACGTTAGGTTATGTTGATTTTATAAAAAATAAAATAACAAAGTCAAATTATGCATTAGATATATAGTGAGAAATGTTGCTGAAATATTTTGAGAATGTTCAGAATCACTTTTCTGTATATTTTATATCAATACAGAAAAAGCATTATTGGTATAACTGTTAAACATTTTAATAGGAATGTTACACTTTGGGATGTAACAATTATATAATGCAGTTGTCCGTAGTTTTCATTTTTTTAAAAATTTATGACTTTTGAGACAACAATTAAAGTAATTTTGTAAGATCAGGACGAGAAAAAGGCGCATTGAGAGTATTGTTCTCCTTTGGGTTCCAAACTGTCACAAGAATCTGATCTGTTTCACAGGCACAAATTTCAGTCAAAGACCACTTGAAACAGTTAATCTGAAGACTATAAAAGAGGGTTGTGTGTATGTGTGTAATTTTTGTTAAAAGTTTAAAGAGCAGTAGTAAGAACTAGTGCAAACTATATTAAAATTAAAATATATTAGGTCAGACATCCTAACCTTCCGGCGCGCAGTTAAGACCCTGCTGTTCAAACAAGCCGGTCTAGCCAAATAAAATCATTGGGGTTTATATTTTAAAATTTTTAATAAGGGTGATTCTTAGCCATCTTATATTATTTATTTGATTTTCACTTCTGTTATCTGTATTATCTTGTTTGTTGGATGTACACCGCCTCGAGTCCCTTTTTGGGAGAGGGAGCGGTATAGAAGTACGAATAAATAAATAAATAAATAAATAAATAAAACTGAGAAACAAAAAATAGAGGAATAAAAAGCTAAAACTGCAATTAGAAAAGAAAATGGAAGAAAATAAGAAAAAAGAGAAAAATATAAAGATACAACGGTATAAGGGAGTGATATTCCACGCAGCAATCATAACTACAATTATATTTGAATCTCTCTCTCTAAAGGTATATCATGACTCTCTGCTTTCTATAATCTATAGTGTCTAACATCAAAACCATAAATCACAACTTCATTTTTTTATTTTTACACAAGAAGTCCATAAGAGGTTTCCAATCACCAATAAATGTAGACATTGTCCTTTCTCTAATCAAAGAAGTTAAGTTTGTCTATCTCAGCAAGTTCTGTCAATGTCACCAATCATTCTTCCATAGTGGGGAATGACGAATCTTTCCATCTCTGTGCATATAGTAATCTCATTAGAGTAATAATATATTGAAAAATCTTCAATGGGTTTATCCATCAACCCTAAAAGGAAAAGTTCAGCTTCATTTGAATATTAATCTTTAAAATCCTCTGTTACTAGTATATGTATCAGAAATCATTTTAAAACTTTTTTAGCTTTGAATATTTCCCAGAAAATAATATTAGTTAAATGAATATTAATTAATTATAGAAAGTAACAAGAGCTGCAGAAACATGGAACTGATACCAGTTGTTATTCCAAAAAAATGACAATGTATAAATAGATTGCAGGAGTTGCATTTTAATAGATAGATGGTGCTTAGTTGTTTTACTTTGATATTCCATGATTCAACTGTGTGTATGTTTATGTCAAATCTGAGTTCCCTTGTGGATATGTAGATCTGTTTCAGTGCTGCTCAGTCTGAACTGTTACGCCTGTGATTCTAATTTTATCATTTTTAGGTCATAACATTTGAATTTTCAAGGGAAAAAATGGAAATGGTTTGCTTCAAAGTAACGTTCTCTAGTGACATTTCACATATAAAGGCATACTTGATATGCTTCCAGTCCCTTTTATGACTGAATTTTAATTAATCAAAGGCACAATCCATAATGAATTCTTCCAAGGGCTTCTTTTTAAATTGTCCCTTCCTCAGACAATTGTAGAAGATGAAAACAAAAGCTAATTCTTACTGAAATGATCTTATAACCTTTACTAATGTTGATTGAGTTACTGGATGAACTATTTTGTACTCTGAATAACTGAAAACAACATTATTACGTTCTCTTCAAATTGAACCTTTGTGACTTACATTATGTTTCTCTCATTGTCCAGAATTTGACATCTTGTTTCTAACAATCCCAATCATATACCATACTTCAGACAGAATATAAACACCATAGTAATTCTTTCAAATCCCACCCTTACTTCACTAGCATTTTTAGTCTATTGTCAGATCAGGCACCATATATAATGGGGTATACATATATTCTTATTAACTTATTAACTGAAGCCTGTTGGTTTTAATGTACCACAAATACACACACACACACACACACTTTTTTGGGAAAACTTCATTGAAATATATAGTTTCATTACAAGATCAGCAGCAAATAAATTAAATAAACATACAAGCAGAATTTGAATAGGGAGCCATATTCTTAATTTTTATTAATACTAACCAGAGTTATACAAATGTAATTAGCTATTTTTGTTATTCTAACAGGGTCCTGAAGAACTTAAATTGAAATGGGAACACATTACAACTTTAGTTGCTAGCCTCAGAGAATTTGTAAGATCAACAGACCGCAAAATCATTGCAAATACACTTTCAAAGCTGAAACTGGAGCTGGATTTTGACAGTCATGGCATTAGCCAAGTTCAGTTAGTACTCTTTGGTTTCCAAGATGCAGTAAGTATATTTTGGGCTTGTTGTTTTGCTAATTTTAAGAACATAAGCAGTCCCTCGCTGGATTGGACCATATAGTCCAGCAGTCTGTTTTCACAATGGCCAGCCAACTGCATAAGGAAGCCCATTAGTTTCCCAGCATATGATCTTCAGAGGCACTGACATGGCCATGTCAGTGGCCAAGTCATGAAGAATATAAACATTTCAAAATTTCGGTATCATTCATTTATCTAGCCCAAATGTTGGGATGCAGGATAGAAATCTTTTCCAAAATTGAATATTATTATTCAATTTATTATTAAATATTTGTAGATTTCTAATGTTTATTTAGGTGTTACAGTTGCATCCCTTCTGTCAGTGAATGGTAGCTTCTTATTGTGTGATATATATTTGGTAACTGAGAAAATAATTTGTATTGAAGATTTAATAATAAGTTTATACATGTTTAGATATTGCTAAATATGAAAGACTTTGTCTTGAATAGAGATACAGATTATACAGATTAGTTACTGTTCTTTAAGTAACTGAAATAACACAAATAACACAGAATTTTGTGTTATTCTGGTTAGTAGAAAGAAAGAAATTAAGTGAATCCATACAAATAGATACAAATTTGTCTTTCAGAAGTATTTTGTTCTTCAAATATTAATCACCTGTTAGATGATAAACTGATTATTTAGGGAGAGTGGTGGTAGTGAACATGGCATATCCAGACTGAATTATCTATACAATTGTTGTTTAAAGATTAATAATAGTTTCACAATTCTAGTATCTCTTTCTAGGTGAATAAAGTTCTACGAACCCACAATATTAAGCCACATTGGATGTTTGCACTGGATAGCATAATCCGCAAAGCTGTGCAGACTGCTATTACTATTTTGGTACCTGGTAAGATATTTGACACTTTTAAAAATAATTTTCTGAACTAGGCTACTTGCACACTTAACATGGAAGGAAAAACTGCTAGATTTGCCATACTTTATACGTCTGTTCTCTTCTGAGCTGTGAATATATGTTAGTATATTCAGCGGTTTTACATGTCCTATGTATGTGTCAGTGTTATCACATATCCTTCCTAGCTGATAAGATGTGGCCAGCCATAGGTCAACTTCCAAAGTCTCCATGATTTGCATAGAATAGTATGAATTTGTTTGGGTAAAACTAGAGTTGCTACTGGGCGATATGGGTATGATATAAGTTGAATAAATAAATAAATAAATAAAACTGGGCTTTGATTGCATATTATTACATCATACTGGACAAAATATACCAAAATTGTTGTTATCATTAGTAGGAATACTATACATGGCATAGCTATACCTTCTCTGTCTTACTAAAAAGAATTATATGAAAGCTTTAGTAACCCAGGCCAATTACTTGTGGACCATTCTGGCAGTGAAGAATTCATATGGAAAATTATAACTTGAAATTTGGGAGGAGTCAAATTAATGAATGAATTTGAAGAAAAGAAGTGTCGGTATGTTGTATATCTGTGAAATTAAGAGAGGACAAGGGTGTAGGTCTGAAGATAGGTGATCTGAACTTGTGGAATAGCTCACAAATATAAGGAAGGGGCTGAAGAAGTAGGTTTAATTATGAATGAACAGATGTCATCTATATTATTGTGGTAATGTAAGAAAATTATAAACCAAAGGTTGGTGGTAGTTTTATGTTGCAGTTTAGTGAATGGTAATAATAGAAGATACTGATGTGGGTTTTAATTAAGGTTCTATACTACAGTATTTTGAATGAAGATATTGGGAGGGAGTATTATTCTGTGACATGAATGGGTGAGGAAGAATGAGACACATAACAAGTGATTGAGCCATTCAGATATTCATGAATGAGAATGATGATTGTGAATGCCTGCTTAGAAAAAAGTCTGGGTTTTGAATAGATGGTTTCTACATAAGTCAATATGAACATATGGCAAAAGATTAAATAAATATAAAAGCCTGATTCATTTGGTTGTTCATGATGAACGATACAAAGGTGATGAGAGATATTAAATGTGGAACAGTACCTTATCTGCTGGATAAATAGAAAAGGAAAAAAGGAAAGAAACTGAAGTGCAGAAAGAGAAAATTCAAATTCTGCATGAAAAAGTATTAGACATCAAATCAACCTTCCCAAAAAATTAATAAAAAGTACACATAAAAAGGAGTGTGAAAAGAATTTTTATAAATGCTACCAAAATATATGGAAAGAAAGTTGCAGGGAAGAATATTATATAAAAATACCGAGTGTTGCAAAAGAAGATACAGTATAACATGAAGTTAAAGATGCAAACAATGGCCATTTTGATAAAAATAAAACAGCGTACATTGTTTAAGTGGCTAAAAATAAACAGCACTGAACCTTTGGCAAATTGAAACGAATTAAACATGGAAGTAATAATTTGGGATAAAATTCTGCTAGAGTGTTTTAGATAATTTTGTGAAAATTATAATGAAATGTCAAGGAGTGGAATTGAAAAATGAAAACTGTAAGTTGTGTGCAGGAATTCTGATTGAAAGGATATGAATGGTGGCAGTGACGAAAAAAAACTACAGTGCAGTAACAAATCAGATAATATACTTTAGTACTGTATGTCGGTATTATGTTCATGTTGTTGGTGGCGATCCCAAGTTATGTGAATTAAATTTTGGATTGTATGATTCAACAAGTGGGATGAATCTAAACATTAATATATCAAAACCTAGCTAGTTACATTTAATAGAGAAAATGGAGAAAATGATAACAAATTATATATAAAAGCAAAAAAACTAGATAAATCTTTAAAAATGGTTTAGCAAAACAGAAAAAAACTGACGGAGAATGTTTAAGATATGAAAGTGCTGATAGAAAGGTAATGGGCATAGGGTTTCCTTTGAGGCATGAATATTTGTTAAAAATATGAGAATGGATGTGTCTAAGAATTTTGTCCTGATTATATGGAAATTAGAGTATGTCAGGAAAAAGAAATGAACACATGGTAAAATGAACTGATTTGGCATGTCTGATTCTCAAACTTCCCAGTCATGGTTGTCCCAAAGGTGTTCCCCCACCCTTCCACACACACACACACACACAAGGCAACTGGGTTTTCTTGTGTTTTTTTTCCTTGAAAATGTTTCACTTCTCATTGAAGAATTCTTGGATGAAAAGTGAAACATTTTCAAGGAATAAACCAAGAAAATCCAGTTTTCCCCTTTGGTGGGGGAAGCATGATTTAACATGTTCATGCCTTTCTGCCAATCCAAACTGGAACATATGATACAGAGTCTTGAAGGCACCAAGGAAGGAGATTAGTAAAGAAGCCCGGAGCATAAGTTTCATTTCTTTGTGTTAAACGGAAGAAAGAGAAAAATGTTGAAAGTAAATGGCTAACAGTGTAGATTTGTGCCAGTTGAAACACAGTAGTCTTCTTTGGTAAGAGACTGTTGGCAGCAAATGGGCAGTGCCTCATAAAAAAGAAGGAGTTGGTGGCATGTACATTTCACTGATCATCATTTTGCATACTTTATCTGCAAGGCTTTAATTGAATCCTGTGGGGAAAGGAGTCTAGAAAATAATGCAATGCCAATTATTGGGATTGGGAGGAGTATGCAGAATGTTAAGGCAATTGAATAATGAGCATGTGAATAAGTATAGGAAGGAATAGACAAAGTCATGTGATCTGAAATTTCCAGTGTCTCTACATAATATGAGGAACAAGTTGAATGCAGGAAAATAAATATGGTTTAGCAGGTATTACTGAAATCTGGTAAGTAGAAAAGAAGAACTGAAGCATAGAATTTATTCAAGGGGGAAGGCAAAGGACAAGTATGCATTATAGGTTATATTTATATATGAAAGAGATGCCCAAGCATATTGAGATCCAGGAATTTGAGCATAAGAATCTACTTAAGAGCATTTGGGTACGAATAGAAGGAAGGAAAACAACAAATGTTTTATTGTGTGGCTATGCTCTGGACTGCTAAGTGAGATACAACATCTAGATAATAGTTTCCTAGACCATTTTACAGAACGATCATGGAGAGGCATAATTACAACAATAAAGAAATAATAGTAACAATAACAACAATAATAATAAATTGACCATCTGTTGAAAAATCAACTCAGCCAAGACTTCAAGATATATTGCTGATCCTTCATTTTCCAAAAGGTTAAAAAAGAAGCTGATTGATGATGTGCAAGCAGTAGGAAATTTGTGAGGAAATTATTGTGTCATCTTGAATTTTAAAATATTGTAGAAAGAACAAGGAACAAAATTTAGTTTTCAAATAAAAAAATAACTATACCAATAATGTGTGATAAATTTCTGCCATTCATATATGCACATTAGATTCCAGGAGAGCTGGTTCCTCTGAGGACCCTGTGAACAGAATCCAGAGGTCAGAGGAAACTCAGGAGGGTTAGAAATTTCTCTAAAATAAGGGTTTTTGTTTTTGTTTTGCTGCTAATGACTAGCACAGTACCCTGGAATCTCTTATTTCAGGAGTTGCATGTTAGCTTCAGTGTGGCTAGTAAAACTAAATTTGCATGTCAGCTTCAGTGTGGCTAGTAATCCCAACTTGTTATATAAAAGTGTTTTTAAGTTTATCATCTAGATCAGGGGTGTTGAACATGCAGCATCATGTTATCACGTGACATATTGCGACTCCTCCCTTCGCTAAAACAGATGGGCGTGGCCAGTGCATGATGCATCCGGCCCATAGGTCGCACGTTTGACACCCTTGATCTAGATAAATAGCAGCTCTGAGGTTATGACGTTCCTCATACTTGTTTTCAATTTCATTGTTGTGATAATAAACAATTAAATTTCTTACAGAGTTGAGGACGCACTTCAGCTTAGCATCCGAGAGTGATAATGCAGACCAAGATGAGATTGAAGCTGAAGAGGAACATGCTCCTGACCCAGCAGTTCAGGGTCCTTGCCTTGTATTGGATGATGCAGTAGCTACCTCAGGAGTGAGCACACTTAGTTCAACAGTATCTCATGATTCTCAGGCTGCCCAGAGATCTCTCAATGTTCAACTTGGGAGACTGAAATTGGAAACTAATAGGTGAGTCTGAATTTCCCCTATTTACAAAACTGGCTCAAGGTTTTAAAATGGATGTGTGCATTATGTGAACATTTTTTTCTGGCTTTGTTTCATTTTACCTTTATAAATCAGTTTATTTTATTTCCATCCAGTTTTAATAATGAACCAATCATGCCCTGAATCAGTGGAAGGTGACAGAGTATGCTGCCTCAGTAGGATATTACTGAGGCAAATTACAGAAAAATATTAAGAGTGCATTAATTTTTAAATTATGTGAAAAATCATAAATAACCATATTGAAGTAACATAATTTCACACTATCCTCATGCAGCTATAATTTCATACCATAACAATCACATTAATAACACTACCAATCATCTCAGTTACAACCATTCCTTATTCCCTAGTTCTATATGTCTTTTGCTTTTTTAAAAAACAATTTCCTAATATCAAGAAAGAAGACAAGAGTTCTTAGATCTAGTAGTAGGGTGTACTACAAGGGGGCAGCAGCTGCAGAAAGGGCCTCCCTCCATGTGGTCTTCCACTACATCAAATGTGAGGTGGACACTTTTAGTAGATACTGCCTGGAGTGATCAGATTTTATCGGGAGTAACTTTTTACTGAAAGTAGTCAGGCCCCAAGCCATAAAAGACTTTGTCATTCATAACCAAGGCCTTGAATTGCCCCTGAAGCAGACTAAAAGTACTGCAATACTGATATTAGGTATATCTGGTAGATCCATTTAACATGACTGTCTGGGTGAGATATTTAGCACTTCCAAGAACTTTCACTACTTCAAACTAAAAGCCCATATTCTATTTTAAAAAATCCTAAAATTGAGTGAAATTTCTCTTGACAACTAAGCAGGGGCCCTTCTGACCACAATTTCCATCTATTCCATCCAGCAGGAGATCAGAATCTGGGAGAATCTCCTACTTCTACACTAGCTTTTTTATGGAGAAACACAACTCTCTTCATAACTAAAGTTTTTCTGGAATCATTTGGCTATTTAGCCAACAGCCAGTAGCTGCTAGGTTTTAGCTTTTTCTTCCCCTTACAAACACTGGAAACTCTGTTAAAGATTCGTGCTTAGGCTGAAACTTGTGGTTTATCTTACAGGTTAGCTAAGATCATTAGAAAATCACAGCTTGGTTTTTTGAATATTTTCCCTGACTAAAATTTTTAATCAGAGCGTTTTCTTCATAATGTTCCTATGTTCTGCCTAGAAATACTTATGCAATAGGCTGAGAGAAATGATGTAATAAAATAAATAAATGTATTTACTTAAGGGGATAGTCACACATAAACACAAAAGGGCCTTCTGTGTTTGTGGTCCAGATAACCTGTTCCTGGTAGGCACTAGAGGTTTGCTCTTACAGTTGAAGTTGCCTAAAGATATTGGGAGGGTGTTTGACCATTGCTAATGCAATACTGAAACAGCTATACTTTTCAAAAATATTAGCTCTTAACAAATAAATAATGATACTTAACTCCTTCTCATTTCCTTTTCATTTCTCACAGATTACTAGAAGAGCTAGTGCAGAAGGAAAGAGAATTTCAGGCCCTCCTGCATCACGCTATAGAAGAAAAAGAACAGGAGATCAAACATCTAAAGCTTAAGACTCAACCAATAGGTGCTTATTTGAACTCCTCAAAAGTAATTGCTCTTCACAAACCAATATAGCCAAACCTTCCAATGTACTGCTTCCAATGTAGTGCTTTTCTGCCATTAGGATGATATTTTCACCAACTAAAAGTCTCTTTTAGGCAGTTAATCAATTGAAATAAAAATATGACATATCTATTTAGAGATACAACTAGTTAAGAGGAATTGTCTCTGGCTTCTTTTTCAAATTTTTGTTCTTTTTAGTTAAAAGGGATGACTGAACCTCCAGTTAATTTTACTATCCTGCATGTACGCATTCACAAGGAGACTTTGGACAAAATCACATACACTTTTCACTCCCGTGTAAGGATTGCCCACTGCCCATTCCCAGATGGTATTTCTGCATGCCACCATCTGCAGTTGTTCATCTACTTCCAACTTGCTCTGTAAATGGTATTTTCCCTCTTCTCTCACTTCCAGAGGCAATATACTGCACATTAATGTGCATGATGGAGGCAGACTGAAATGGCCATGGCCTGTGTCAGCTTGCAACTCCAGCTGGTTCTGCAGGTTTTCTTTGGGACTACCCCTTCCACCAGCCTCTGATTTGCTCTCATACTCCTCACTCCTTTTTGGCTGTAAGGGAAGACCACTATCTGGCTTTTGTAGACATTTGTTTTTAAATAGGTCTCAATGTATAGATTACAAAGCCCTGAAAATGACTAACCAATCCTTGTCCTAATAGCAATAGCACTTAAACTTACATACCTCTTCACAGTGCTTTGTAGCACTCTGTAAGCAGTTTACAGGGTCAGCATATTGTCCCCAACAATCTGGGTCTTCATTTTACTGACCTCAGAAGGATGGAAGACTGAGACAACCTTGATCCAACGAGATTCGAACTATCAAACTGCTGGTAGCTGGAAGTCAGCAGAGGTAGCCTGCAGTATTGTATTCTAACCACTGAACCATTAGAGCTCTTTAATACTTTCAATCTAATACTGTTCAATTGGAAGTATAAAGGAAAGGACTTGTCTCTTTCATTTGGTTTCCCAGGACTCCCAAGAAGCCCTGCCTCCTTCCTTTCCTTCCTTATGTAATGTTTTAGAGTAGTTTATAAGGCCTCATCAATCCTCACATGCAAATGGCTTTCTCAGGTATCAGCTCTTCAATTGCATTTGCCCACTTGACAACTGTTAGCCAAGTGATATCAAAAATGTTTTAGTTTTTTTGCCCCATTTAGTGGTCAATAAGTCAATCAATCATCCCATAGTTTCAATGGGAAAAAAAAGTCCAGTTGGTCCACAACGAAAAGAAAAAAATAGTAATGCATCAATGGAGTAACCAGAGCACTGTATTGTCAATTGGAAGAGGCTTCTCCCATAGTGAATGCTTGATAGGACTGGAATTTCAACCAAGGCTCAAAGAACATTGTGTGTTAAAGCTGTCAAGACGAAAGCAGAACAGACTTCCAGGTATCCAGGAAGGATATATTGCGATGTCAGCAAGTTTGAGGGCAGCATCATTTCCTGTTGGTCTGAGGTTAGGAAGGGAGCACAAAAAAGTAGTTGGATGAATGTGTTTCCTACTCCTCTCAAGAAAAATAAGAAATTAGGGGGTTTTTTTATTATAAAGACAAGTAAAAATTTTGTTAGATATACTTAACTGCTGCTCAGTTTTTCAATAGTGGATAGGGCTTGACCTTCTCCTTTTTCCCAACTTTCTGCTTTCAAAAAGGGAATCAAGACTTTTTCCTTAAACTGAAAGAGTCTTTTCAGTTTAAACTAAATTAAAAAATGAGCTTTTAAATGTTTATTGGGGTTTTGCTGGCATGTTTAGCCAGCCACAATGCCCGATAGATGGGAAAGCAGTTACAGATTATATTAATAAATGATATACTATAGTCCAGGGGTATCCAACTTTGCAGCTTTAAGACCTTTGAATTCCCCAGCCAACCATGTTTGGAATTGAAGTCCACAAGTCTTAAAGTTGCCAAGGTTGGACACTACTATCGGGTACTAGCAAAAGACGTAACATCAAAAATCTTCCCCTGCATTTTTATCTCTGCCTTTGAATGACTACTGATATAAATGAAATGTTGGATCTTTTTGATTTTGGTCTGATTTAGCATGCAGTTTTTACAGTGTTATGAGAGAACTCCAAAAGAAAGCCAAGAGAGTTGAATTGAATTCAGTATAGATTTGTATCTGTAATCCGCAAAAGTATGACTGAAATATTCACTGTATTTGTCCAGATTAAAGATTTATTTAAACTGTTATAACATAATCTCTTTCAGAAGAGATTCCTTCTCTTGAAAATACTTTTTGGCTAATTAAGGTTAATTATGGTTAGAATCATTGTTAAAACCAACCCGGTACTGAAATTCATCATCCTTACCTCATGCTGAACTTATGTATACAGGACTAATTTTAAGGATATCACACTGTTATCATGTGATGTTTTCCAAATGTGTTTTGTTATGATCATCCCATCATCCCCAACCAGTTTTGCACCATAACAACACTTGATGAGAGTGATGATAATTCTAGTTCAATTAATCTGGAACGCCTCAGAATGGAGTGTGACGTACAATTTTTATGTATTCATCTGGAAAAAGGGTAGCTATATGTGGAATTGTTTATCATCTTATAATTATGCTAACTTGTATCAACATTTTTCTAGATATTCCTGGCTTGTCTGTCTCTCACTTTAGTACACAGGACAGAGGAATTGAAGATCCAGATCTTATTAACTGGCTGAGAGTTCATGGTGCTGACAAAGAAACTATAAACAGGGTAGGGAACATGTTCCTTGGGTCTTCTTAAAATTTTGTTAAATGCCTAAATAGCTCTGAATATTTAATTCTTGTTTTGTTTGCAATTTTAGAAGAAAAAAAATAATGTTGCAAAAACAAAATATATCATGGAAAGCAAAATCATATAATAGCAATAGCACTTAGACTTATATACCACTTTAGAGCTTTACAGCCCTCTCTAAACTGTTTACAGAGTCAGCATATTGCCCCCAACAATCTGGGCTCCCATTTTACCGATCTCGGGAGGAAGGAAGGCTGAATCAATCTTGAGCCTGATGAGATTCGAACTACCAAATTGTAGGCAGCCAACAGTCAGCAGACATAGCCTGCAGTATTGCATTCTAACCAGTACATCATCGTGGCTCAGGATTGGATTTAGGATTATTTTTACATGAAATTTTTCATCTTTTATCTAAGGGTGAACAGCTACAAAATAAAATCCCCCCCCATTGTCAGAAGTTATTTTTTTCAAGTTATGTATGACAATATCTACTATGACAAGTTGGTGAAGTTTTACAATATTTGGAGTGATTAAATCTAATTCATATTCTAAGATATTTTAAAAATGGTGTGCAAAAAGCACCAGACTGGAAAGTGGGAGACTATGAATACTATCTAGTCTACTTTGCACAGGAAAGCTACCTCACAGGGTTGTTGTTGTGGGGAAAACAGGAGGAGGAAAGAGTATTCGTTACAGTCACCCCCCTGAAATATTTATAGAAATGATAAAGGTGGTTTAAAAATCAAATAAATAAAATATAACTATATGCTAACATTTTTATTTTAATTAAGATATTTAAGATAGATTTTTATATTTGTATTTTTGCACCAACTTGAAAATAGCTGTCAAAACACTTTGAAATAGTTCCCAAGCATATTGCTCCCTTATCTGGGTCTTAGAGACATACCCAAAAATCTGACAGATTGCAAAAGATTGAAATAAATTTTCAGACGTCTAAACACCAACTAGTGTAATCTGACTATGGTAAACATAAAATATGTTAATTTGCATTTGGAACAAATACAATATAAATTAGCCACAAAACCAAATGAAGGTTTACTCAATCACACATGTCTGTCTGTCTGTCTGTTTAGATTAAATAATTTTATAAAGACTTGAAGTTTTCTAAAGGTTACAACTTTCTCTTAATAAGCTTCTAAAAGGAGTACTCGCATAGAATTCTTCATACAGGAATTCTCTGTAAGAACTAGTCCATATTAAACAACTTTTTAAAGCTTTAAACTGGTTACTGGCCATAATATTATTAATAGACTAGTTCATGTAGTTTATTTTAGCTTGATTTCTCCTGCCGGCAAGACAAGTTTTAAAAATTAAAAAGAAACTCCCATTTATTGTTTGTTTAGGATTAGAAATTAGTATCCCTGGTGTCTGCTAAATCAGCTGTAATCATAAATCAAAGTTTTCTCTTTCATTATGTGCAAAGTGTAATAATAATCAAGATGATAGCCATGATTGTCTGATTGAAGCTGTGACTTTTTTCATGTGAATTATACTACAATGCTTGTAAAAAAGAGGGGAGACTCTCTGATCATGTGGTCACAAACATCTTTTACACTCTTCCCCTCTGCTGGGCACATGGCCCTGATTAAGTATGAAGCGTGGATTTTGCTTATCCCTTTGATGGGAATTCTTTCAAAGAGAAAACTCCATTTAGTCTAGTCAAGCTAATGAAATCTTTTCAGAGTGTTTTCCTAATAAAAGTTAGAAAACAAAAATAACAAAATGGTCAAAAAGAGTGTTAGAACATTTTACATATACTACTTTCACATTGACATCAGTAAGCCCAGAATTTCTAAATAGCATTATTTCATTAATTTATTATTTGATCATGCTTGATTATATTTCTTTGTAATGGCTGACCTTGAGAATTCAGCCCATTTCAGTATCAATTAGTTTTTGCAACAGTGATAAAATGTGATGTGCCATAAAATGAATTGTTGTATTAAACAGTTTTATATGTATACTGTATTAAACATTTTGATACCACAATGCACATTTCAAGACAAATATATTTTTAATTAATCAGGCATATTATAAAAAAACCAAGTGCAAAAACAGAATAATAACTTACAGTTCCATCAGCTTAACTTTTTACCAATCCTTTTTTTTTTTAGTTTCTAGCAGAAGAATACACACTGACGGATGTACTCTGCTATGTTACCAGGGATGATCTAAAATGCCTTAGACTCAGGTATTTTTTTAAAATAATTTATACTATTCATGTAGGTAATTATTTAATGGAAACTCTAAAGAGTAATTTAAATATTGAATAAAAATACTTTATTTTTATTGTGTACATTTATAATAAATTTATAATAAATTGTGGATATGTTCTAAGAGATTTCTCCACAAAATTATTATAATACAGAGAAAAAGCATTATACATATCAAGTATAGCTATACAGAAACAAAAAAAAACTGATGAGTCCACCTTGCACACAAATGTAGCTGTGTGTATGTTAGTTTTATAATCTAAAAATGTTACTTGTGCATAAGTAACATTAGTTTCGATTAGACAGGCCCAATCATAAGCATTCTGTCTTCTAAATTCTTTGAATATTTATCTTTGATTTGAGTTACAGTTAATTCTCTACAAATGAGCTTTTGCTCGAAGAACAGATTTTTTTTCCTGTTCCCAAATCCAACCCCAGTAGATCAGTTCTAAGAAGTCACCGCCCCTCCCAATTGAAAATGGAATGCCTGGTAACAACAAGGGCAATATGACAAATACCGTTTAGTCAAGGCCGCTTCGTAACCTTGATAATTGAAATAAATTTTAGGGATGCTGATGAACAATTAATAGGGCTAGGGGACATTGAATAAATAAATAAATAAATAAATAAATAAATAAATAAATAAATAAACATTCACACTGGTATTTACAATAGCTCTTTTCGTAACAGTGCAACTGCTAAATTATTTGTGCAAATCATCATAGTACATCCATTCTCATTTGTTGCTTTTAACTAAAAAAAAAAAGGGCCACAATCTCTGACTTCCTTCTCCCTTCCCCTTTCCTGTCTTCTTGAATCTATTCCTTAGCCTAAAGCAGCTTACAAAAAGCTTGCCTTGGTGAGATCGTATGTTTGATTTTTTTAATGCATGAAAAACATTAACTGTTGGGTTCAGTTAATTATAAGGAGCATTTACAGGTTCAGCATTGCTGAAATGATAATAGGCCAGTCTGTTCCCCAGAATTAAAGCCACTGGAAACTTTTAGAAAAGATTGGAAAGGTAATGAAAGGTATTTTTAAAGCACCGACTTTAAGGTAAAATACAAGTTTTAACACTGAGAGAAAAAAAGACGGGGATATTTCTACCAAGCTTAATTGGAGCTTTCTGAGAGGATTACAGAGTTTTTTTTTTTAAATAGAATGAAAGAATATATTAATAAGGACAGCAGCATATAAAATATATATTACTATATGCAGACATGAAATTTAAAAAAAAAGGATATAAAATGTATGTGTGAATTGAAGCAGCCTGGTGCAGAAAAGTCATTAAGGCATACCAGAAACAGAACCCATCACTGAGAAAGTTCCCCCACTTTCCCACCATAATCATGTGCCCCACTTTCTTATACATTAGTAGGAACTAAAATTAGTGACTGCATAAGTTCATTGCTGGATTAACCCATTTTCTGGATTAGGTTGAATCATAAACAGTCAAATGACCTGGGTTCATACATGATCAGCCATCAAAATGTTAACCAAGGTTAAAAATAAGCAAGTCCAATATGCTGTATAAATATAGCTGTTAGGATTCACTAATATGGTTATGCTTTTTTTTTTTTACTGCAGCCGCTGTTTTGTGATACTTGATACTGACCAAAAACTGCTATGACTTTTTTTTTTTTTTACAGAGGTGGGATTATATGTACGCTGTGGAAGGCAATCTCTGATTTTCGAGAGAAGCACACTTGCCCCTGAGTAGAGGCAATCTTCCATCTCAACACAGAACAGGATATTTCCTACAAGATTTTTTCCCCCAAGAGATGCTGTTGCACTTTAATCCAGTATTTGTTTACTGTTGCTAAAGAACACTGCAGCTTTCTGGCTGCAACTATTCCTATTCTTCTTGAAAAATTGCTCTCCAACATTAATTATTATTTTATCTTAAATATTTTCAGGAATCTTCTCCTTTTCTAACATAATATTTAACAAAATTAGTCCTATCCAGACTATTAACCATATTTGCATAACATGGTTGACCAAGGGAACCTTGAGGTACTTAATTGAAACCCCATGATCATCAGTGCAGACCTTCATAGTTACTGCATAGAGGGTCACCGAGCTAACATGCCCTGCTTATTTCCTCATATCAAAATCAAATTTTAAAAATAATTAGCGAGAGGAGAAAAGGAAAACGACAGAGTGACTAAAACTCTGGTTTTTTCAAGGCCTTTCTAGGATTTTATCTCTGTATCAGAAATGGGGGAAAGAGAGTTCTATTAATCTTATCAAATCAATTTCTTTATCTGCCTGCAATTGACCAGAACTTCAGTCCCCTACAGTTCCCAAGAGTTCACATAATACTTCAGTCTCCCTTCACAATCAGTTAAACATAATTCTGCATACAGGACTTGTGTAAGGTTGTATACAACTCTGTATCACTAAAACAAAATTAAATGTGAAAATTAACTTTACAGGTTTATGTTTGTAACCGGGGCCTGTGTTAGGCACAGTGTTTCTGGAACCTTAGCTTGGAATAGGAGACATCTGTTCATTTATGAGAGGTTTTGGGTGCAACCCAAAGCATTTTTGAAGTGAAAGGTTCATGGTATTGCAGACAAAGACCCATGAGTATTATTGCCTTTGGAGGACTATATGTTTTGCTTAAGATCCTTGGATGTTTTCCTAAACTGAGATGGAATCCATAAGTGAAATGATAATTTAGAACGTATTTGATAGTTTTTCCTTGTAGTATGCTGACCTTTACATCACTTGGTACTTAACAATCTTTTCTTAAATGTCACATTGTTTTATTTTTAGTAACTTAAATCCCAGTCTACAGTGTATTTGTGTCTTTTTTAGTGTTGTTTATGTATTATTGAACTGTACCAGTTACATATGCCTGAATTACATATAGTACTGTTAGCTTGTTTTAAAGCTATCCATTGTGATACACATTTAAGAAATAAAGAATTATAAAAAATGTGGGTATATTTCTTGATTATTTTAAAACCAAGTTACAGTTTTAAAAATGAAGGAAATTAAGATGAGGATGGTAAAATGAATGAAAACAGAAATATTGACCGGAAAAAGAATTGACTATCTAGAGCTGCGATAGTGCAAAATTACACACCGATTACCAGGGAGTCTATATAATGCTCAAAAACAGTTAGTGACTGAAGACTACAACTACAAAGGTTGCCAGTGAATTAACACAGAAAAGTTATATGGTGTGATAATATATTGATTAAATATGAATTTATTTTTAATCTTTGCCCAGCTTCCTCTCTGGAGTGTACCCAAATAGTATGCCATTCAAGGCCATACTCAGCTCTGGGCTCTAATGATTGCATATACAAGTTTGCACACCTGTGCAGCTGCAGTCTCTTCTGACTTGTGGGTTGTGTTTGGCCCAAGATCCTTACTTTATCCTTTCTTCAGGATTCTACTTTCTGTCTGCTTCCATTTAATGTCTACATGAAAACCACTGGGGGATGTCATCTATCAGTCCAAATGTAGATACTGTAAGTATTTCAATGATATTTACTTTACATGTAATACATCTCCATTATGAGCTAAGTAGTGCAGTCAAGGTGGTCTCCAGTCTGGCTAGGAAAGAACAGATCCCAAGAAAACAAAACAGTAGGTGTGAGTTTTGAAGTTCCCTGGTTTTGCAGACCCTTCATGTTTAGCCCTCCAAACACTCCCACAAATAAAACTGGTGCATAAAATAAAAATACTGAGAAGCATACTAACATTTGTTGGATGAATTGATGCAAAACTTGTTGAAAAGAATATTTAAATGGTAAAAGAAGCCTTTAAGCCGATAACAAGGAAAATTTAAGACTTGCCTGATCCATTTTAATCTGACAAGGATTGAAAGACCAGGAAGTCTTTTTTTAAAAAATCATAATCGAAGTACATTTCCTGGTGAAAATACGGTGCGTTATCTTTTCTACGGTGTTTCAATATCATTTATGATGCCTACCTTCGGTTGGAAGCTGTAGTTGATTAACTTGCTACCACAAGCGCCCTATATGGAATAAACGTTTTAAGCATTATCAGCGCGCGCTCGACCTCCCTTGACTTTGACCCCAATTCATTCAAAAGTTCACTGCTCAGCGTGTCTATCGAGTATTTTTTTTTTTTTTTTGTGGATTTCGGCCAACGGATTTCCAGTTTAATTAGCAGCAGCTGCTCTTGGCGGAGACATTAAATTTTGCACGCGATTCTTTGCTCGAGCTTCTTTGCGGACATTTTATAAATATATAATTTACATGTAATGGTAAATATATATATTAGTGAAGCCATAGATTCGAGGAAAGCAGTCGGAAAATATATAAGAAATCTACATTGGTCAGAAAAACGTTTCACAGAGATATGAAGGGGCGTTTGCTCCTTTTTTATTATTATTAGGCAGACCTGCGGCGTTCGAAAACCCCTTTTTCTTTTTGATAGCAAATCCTTCAGCAGCTGCATAAAAGGAAACATTCTGTCATTGACGCTCCTCCACTTTTTAATGCACCTCGAGGCTAAGTCGGCAATAGTCAGGAAATCGGCATTGCCTGGAAGCACGAAATGCTTATCCGGTGCCTTTTCCCAGGTTGCACGGTGTATCGAACCCCAAACTAACAACTACATAGCCTCATTGCCCCTCCAGACGAAAAGAAGACAGCACGTCCGTTGGCGTGTGGAAACCTGCGTGTGGTGTGTGTTTGTGTGGTTTAGCCATCCCCAAAACTGCGGAGTCTGAGATCTCCGACAGGATAGCTCTTCTGTACACCCTTGACATGGCCGCCAGAGGGCGCTTTGCAGAGCGAACAAACCCCGGGAGCCTTACTTTGATCTCCCTCAGCCGGGCAAGGCAGCCTGCCGTGACGCGGGCGAGCGAGGGTGCGCGCGCGCTTTCTCCGTCTCACCTGCCCGGGCCACGTTCCGTACTTCCACCCCTCCCGGGGGTGGGGCAGAGAGGCGCTTGTTGGGGCGGGGCGGCCGAGAGTTCTCCGAGGCGAGATGGCGGAGTCGGCAACCTCCGACGCCGTCCACCAGTGGAGCGAAGCTTCTTCTGCCGCCGAAGCAGGTGCGTCCACCCTTCCTCCCGTTCCCTTTTCCCCTTTCCCGAACCGGTGACCCGGGAAGAGGCGCACCTGGGGATTGCAAGCCCTTCTCTCCCTTCCTTTTCCGGAGACCGGTTCGTCCGGGACCGTATCCGGATGTTATGTAGAAGGCGGAGGGCGCAGATACTTGTAAACACCAGGTGCGCTCCAAGCTGGTGGCGCGCCAGTCATTCAGCAGGGAGAACGCAGCGGCGGCGGCGCCTTGTTGTGTTATATATATTATTATATTATATACATATATAGAGAGAGAGAAGGCGAGAGCTTTCGACAGCAGCAGCAAGTTTCGAGGATGGGGGGAGAACTGGCCCTCCGTTGAATTGGTGGTGATGGTGATGATGGTTCGTGATTGCGATCATTTTGCAACTTTATTGTTAACTCGAACGGCGATGCTTCGGATGTCATCATCGGGAATTTTTTTTTTTTTTTTTTTTTAAAAAACCAGACTAAAGGGAAGTGTGAATGTTCAAAGGGAATTAATGGCTTCGCGAATGAAGGCAAATATACCGGGATAATAATTGCCAGGATCCGATCTGGGTCGGTCCCGGTTGACAGACCCAGATCGGATCCTGAATTAATGGTTTATGTGACAGAAGCCCTGGAATAGGGGTTGTTGCTTCCATCTACTGTCTCTCCCCCCCCCCCCCCCAAGGTATCTTAAGCCTTGATGAATTAATTCAGTAGGCTGTAGTCTTCTATTGCCGGGACAGGGAACTCAAACCTATTGAAAATATTTCTGTACTACCTTGTCTTGTGCCTTTTAAAGGAAGGCCTACAGAGGAACTGTCAAATCCAGTAGGAATTCTTCTGTTTGTTGTATGTCTCTTTAAGATGTTGGATCAGATTCCCATATTTCAGTGAAATCTTAATATTTATTTTGGTCAAATCTTTATTTCAATGGACTCTTAAAAGAGTGGAATCATAATGCAGTCTTCCTTATTATTGATTCTTGAAAAAAGGGGAAGTTGTGTAAACAATTTAGAAAAGGCAGAGCTGTTTCTCCTGAAATTTGCCACCTCTGTTCAAAATCAAGCTTGCATACAGCTTTGTAGGAGGAAGGTAATCAGGAGAGCAGACACCTGTCATTTGCATTGAATTGGCCATAATTCCCTGAAAAGGAATAAGGTATAATATGCTTGTGACTCAGTGGAGCAGTGGCTTTATCCTGCCATGTTGTAATGCTCAAGATGACTTGGCATGGATAATAAAACCTAATGTCTCTCTGGTGCAATTTATATTTCAGTGTCATCACCTGATCTTTTGAAAGGAATTGTGGCCTTGAGGTTGGTTCATCCTTACCATCACATGTGATTAATTTTCCTATACGAGCAAATCAGCTTTATAATTCTTCCCATAAAAACCATCTTTATCACAGAAGATGTCACAGCTCCACAACTGGCTGTTCACAACGTACACATCTTGAGATAGACAGGACCGCCGTATGTGGGGTACAAACATTCAGATGAGCACTTTTTGTATTCTTTGCTGCCTTTTAGTGTCTGACTGTGTTTTTTGCAGGCCAGATATGGAAAGCTTACCTGTAAACCTATTTACTTTGTTTCTTTCTCTTCTTGTTCTCTTTAATCTGGCACCATTCAGACATTATAGTACAAGCAGCCTTAACTGTAAGAAACAACTTTGTAGTGAGTCTGCTGAAGACTTCATATTCATTTGCCCCCTCACCTCTTCCTTGTGGGCTTCTCAATGAATTTGAATAGATACTCTGGAAAAACATGAGAATAGACTAGAAATGGTTTTCATTTTAATTAATGAACCGGGTGTTTACAGACTTCATTCTCATCTCTGGCTTTACAAGAAAATAAGTAATATTTTTTACTGACACAAAAGTTCTGCTTTTGAAAATTTGGAATATAAAACCCAGTCAGATTTATTTGGAATATAAAATCCTGTCAGATCCTCCACTCGCAACTCATCCTTACCCCATAGATTTATGGCTCAATAGTGATTCACTACACTTTTTGCTTTTGGTACCTTTCCATTTAGTTTTTAAAATATTTATATAGCTCCTTAGTTTAGGTCATCAGCACTAGGATCTTGTGCTCATTTTGTTTTTTGTTGCAAGTTTTGTTTTATCTTGGTTGATAGTCCTTGGAGAGCATAAGATTTTAGCACAGCAGTTTCTATAGAGTGTGGTTAACCAGATTTGAAAGCTTTCTGCTAAAAGCAAGTATGTGTTTTGCATTCAGACAGTGTGTATGGAAATATATGCATAGATAACTTGCTTGGAATGACTCATAGCAATAAATTTGGACTTGTATCCAAAAATACAATTATCAAAGCTGTGCATACTGTGTGTGATTTAGTGATTGGACATTTTAATTTGTGTATTTCAGAACCGAAATAGCCAATTCCATGTTCGCTATGTTCACATTTTAAGTGTGGCTAGCATTACAGATGGTTTGGACATCTTTGTATTTCCGTGTTTACTCCTATTCATGCCAGAATTATATTGGTGAAATCAAATATTGAAGTAAGCCTTGCCTTTGTCATTCACTGTTTTGTTTCTGCGCTGTTCCATGCTTTGGGAAGATTTTTAATTTTGGCATACAGAAAATGTATTATCATTAAATAAAATACAATCATTTTCTTGAAACAATTTCCAGAGAGGTTGAAAATAAAGTTTTCAATAAGAATGTTTAAGAGAGGGAAGGTAATATAATGCAAATAAAAATCAATACATCTAAGAAAGCTCTTCTCATCCAATCAGGTAAATAATTATAACTTTTAGTTTGCCATTTCTGTTCATTACATACAATAGTCAAGCCATTTTTTTTTAATGAGAAAGAGAAATCATGCCCACTGCTGTGATTCATTTCATGTCAAACAAAGTATAATAGCTGCTAGTATAAATATGATACAAAATGTAGAAGTCCTTGCACAGAGAGATTTCAACTCACTTTTGGATAGATGAAATAGGAGGCGAATGATATAGAAAAGTGTACTGTAATGGCATGAGACAATGAGATGTCATATGGCTTTGGTGAAAAGGCTGATGGTTGGAATAAAGGAAAGACTTTCAGAAAAGGCTTTTTGCTCAAGATTTCTTTAGACTAGTGTCAGGAATCAAGTTACATAGTGGGAGAGCCTAATGTTATAAGCACTTCAGAAGGAACAGAAATGGAACTAGGGCATAAAGATAAGATTCACACTTCCTTTCTTTCTAAAATTCTTCATGTGGAAAGAATGAGAGGTTAATTCTGCCAGTTACAAGTATGCATTAATAATCTGCTGTTATGCAGAGTTAAATACCCTGTGATTCCTAACAGTGCATAGCATTAAGCTGATAAATAGCTTGTTTTCCTGTGTTTTCAATGCCTATCTTCAGAAGTAGATGAATCTGAAAACTAGTATCAGGGGAGGCAGTTCGGTAAGCATTTACATTTTGGGATTCAAAATAATTTTAGCTGTGTATTAATATATTTGATCCATCAAAGTAGATTCAGTTAAACTTGTATCTAGAATAGCTGACTTCTCAGTCCTTTTCAAAATCAATGCTCATCTGCGTCACTGGGTTTTGTGAGAACTGAAGACTCTAGCTATACTTTGCTATGTAAATTATGGTAGCTGGGAATCTAGGAATACTGAGAAGCTAAAACCCTAGAAGGCTATCTGAACCTGAATAGGTTGTTAGCATGTCCAGTCACTCATTGATCATCCAGTCACTGCAGAATACAATATCCTACAGAAAGGCCTCAACTATAACATAGAACAGGGGTCTTCAAACTTGACAACTTTAAGACTTGTGGACTTCAACTCCCAAAATTCCTCCTCCAGTCATGTTAGCTCAGGAATTCTGGGAGTTGAAGTCCACAAGTCTTAAACTTGCCAAGTTTGAAGACCCTTGACATAGAAGATGATGCTAATCAATTAGAATTCTTAGCAGCTTTAGAAGCAACGTTTAAAACTATATGGTTTGACACAAGGAAACATGAGGTAGACATCATTCCTCAGAGCAGAAGAACACAAAATCGGAACCAACTCATAGCAGAGAACAAAACAGCTCTCAGTAACCTAAAGAAAAATCAAAACATTATCCTCATCCCAAAAGACAAAGCTGAACCATATTTATTATGGAGAGATCACAATGCATTAAAAAAGCCAAATAATTATTGAAAGACAAAGAAACTAAAGCACCTGATGGCAGGAGAAGAAGCAATGGGTGGAAACTAACCAAGGAGAGAAGCAACTTAGAACTAAGGAGAAATTTTGTGACAGTTAAAACAATTAATCAGTGGAACAACTTGCCTCCAGAAGTTGTGGATGCTCCAACACTGGAAGTTTTTAAAAAGATGTTGGGTAACCATTTGTCTGATGGTGTAGGGTTTCCTGTCTAAGCAGGGGGTTGGACTAGAAGACCTCCAAGGTCCCTTCCAACTCTGTTATTCTATTCTATTCTAAACCTACATCCCACCCAGTAATATACAAAGCAGATAACTTGATAAAGAGAATCCTTAACAACCTAACTGAGAAAGTCAAATCACAAAAGGAGGACAGTGATAGATAAAAAGATGTGAATCCATTCCCCATGCTTCTGAGACACCCCAAAATACATAATCCTGACATACCTCTTTGTCCAATTGTATTGCTACCAGCAACCCCAATGTACAACATAGTTAAAGAATTTAGAAAAAAAGCTTGGTCATTTTACCGAGGGAGAAAATATTCTATCAATTCTCAAGTACAGTGCCTCCAGAAAATCAAAGACCTAATAATAGAAAAGGATGGTGGTTTCATTCAATGTCACAGCATTTTTTATACCTAAAACCCAAAATTAACAAAAGAACTCATAGTAACAGTACTTAACAACTCATCCGATCTAACCAAATACACTAAGATCTAAATACCCATAACCATGGACCTCATCTATTTCTGCCTTATTACCTACTTTCAGGTTGACATACAAATACTCCACCAAATCAGAAGAACCCCCATGGGATCACAACTCTCAGGATTCATAGCAGAAACTGTAGTGCAGATTTAAAAACAAAACACTATACCATTCCCATGTATATCACCCAAAGTATGGATCTGGTATGCAGACCACACCTTGGTCATATTAAAACAGGAACAACTAGAGAAGACACATGAAGCAATCAACAACATCTTCAAAGGAGTAAAATTCACACTGAAAGAAGACAATAACACACCACTCTTTCTGGATGTCTTCATAAGCAGAAGAAATGATGGAAGTTTAGAAAGATATATCCATTCAAAAATGAATCACACTAGCTAAGTATTCCTGTACCCAAATAACAACTCAACTTCCCACAAGAGAAGCTGTGTAAGAACATTATTCAGATAAGAACAAATGCACTGCAGCAGCACAGGACACCAGGAAAAGAAAATATACAACAAAATACAGTATTTCAACAAAATGGTTATCCATGCAGTTTTATCCAAAGTCAACCTACTATAGCAAAACAAACACAAACTATGATATAAAGATAACACTTCCGTACATCAAAAACATCTCAGAAACAATCAACAAACTATTATAACCAGCATCACCATGGCATACAAACCAATTCAACCTGTCCAAAGTATTTAAGTAACCAAAGGGCCTGGCAGTCCAGGAAGGAAAAACAGGACATACAACATACAGTGTGAGAACTATTGCAGCCATTATATAGGAAAGACAAACAGAAGAGTAGCAGAACACATCAGAAACATGTCGGTAGACACAATGAAAATTCCTTAATTTCACATGGACAGACTTAACCATAGTTTCAATCAGCAAACTGAAGCATCCTAGTCCAAGCTAAATCTAAAAATGTTGGAAGTTCCTGGAAGCTTGGCACTCAGACAAATCAGCCATCAATTCAGAGATAAACAATATGTACACACCATTTAAAAGAGACAAAATAAAAAAGCTAAAAAAGAAATAAAAAGATAGAATATTTCCTCTCCATCAATCAATATCTAGATAAGCAGGAATTAACTCCAGGATTAACAGCAGTCAACAAGCAGCAATCAATACCCTAATCAAAAAACTACTTACTCAGACAAACAAGCAGAAAACAACAGCCTAAACAAGGAAGTACCAAGGTAAAAACAACACCCCCACCAACATTGACAGGCTACTGCACATAAATAGAAGGTAAACCCTACTTTCTCCTAGCACTGAAATTATTAGCTAGTTGGCTAATGAAATGCCTGCAAGCAAATATCCACACTCAAAGAGCACCAAGGACAGTTGTTCATGGGAACATCCATTTTAACAAGCTTCCACTTGTCGATATTCCCACAAGAGGGGAAGGGGAATATTATCTATTCTCCCTTCTTCTTGAAGTTTCTTTTATCTTCCAAAAACATTGGCAGGAATAGTATTAGCAATACAGCAGAAAACACTTAAGAAATTTAAAGAGACTTATAAATAGGAAGACAGATGGCATGTTAGGGAAATTTCAGAACAATAAGATGGTTTGACAGTGGTCTTAACTATTTTAGAACATTGTTGGGATTTCTTTGCTGGATGCCTTTAAACAGAAACTTAAAAACTGTAGGAAATTTTAATTTCTGTGTTGTGCAGCAAGTTGCATTCAAAAGCCTAAATATGTTGTCTCATATTTGATGAAAGTAAAAAGTGCATCTTAACGTGTGGCTCTGCTTTGATTTAATTTCATGCCTGTCATTACATGGTGGCTAATACATTTAAATTCTTACAATGATATGCAGAATAGTAAAATCTATTTCTTTAATTCTGTAGTAAAAGCAGCTTAGGTTTTGTTTTTGATTTGATTAAGCTTCTCTTGATCCCAGCTTACTGTATATACATGTCCTTTGTTAATGGAACATTTTGAGATAAAGCAAATACAATCATGTTAAAAAAACCAGCCTTCATCCAGTGAATGCTGGTACCCATTCTAAAGGGGGAGGGGAACATTCCAACTTAGAAAGTGAAAGTCAGATGGATTTCATTAAATCCAGTGAGAGCATTTGGAATTTTGAAGCATGCTGTGCCTTTCAGAATAGCTACAATCTTGATCTTGACTGGGGGGATATATGAATTAGAAAGCATCGATTTTTCTCAAAAGCTGCCTATTATTCTCTCCAGCCCTTATTTCTTGATGCTATTCTTGTTTACTTTTTTGATTATTTGTTTTCTGGGCATGCTTCCTAGCCTAGGACTGGGCTGTAATAATTTATCATTTTTATTTTTGAAAAAATGTAATGAGGTCTATTTTGATGCCTAAGTCATTCTTGGAAATAAAAATGATGCTGAAGGCTAAGACTGGCATTTTGCTTTACTTGCAAATTATTATATATTGTATAAAGTTGTATACAGTCAGGTGCAGTGAGGAAGCTGGTGGGCACCAAAGTAGGTTAAATATGGACTCCTAAATTATGCAGTGGTTTCCATAACAGTCTGATTTAGTTTTTATATTAAGAATTGTGGTTTTGCTGTGATATTATGGTATGTGTTTGAGCCAGAGTGAGAAAATTCATGTTATTCATACGCTGATGTCACAAACACCTCTCCAGTTCTTAGAGCACTTTTGTAATGCTTTGTAACAGTTCTAGGTTTTTTTAATAAAGAAATTGAAGTGGTAATGAACGAAAATCACATGTTGTCTTGAGTTACGACTATTCATTCAGCAACTATTTGAATTTATGATTGCACTAAACAAAGGGACTAATGACAGGTCTTGAAAGTTCCAACCATTCCAGTGTCCCTGGAGTCATACGAAACAAAATTTGGGCACTTGGCAGTCAACTTGCACTTGCACATGTTTGCAGCATCTTCCAATCATGTGATTGCTGTCAATTCTCAAAACGACTCTAGCTGAAGCCATGTTTTTCTTGCTTCATTTCCTAATTGCCATACTTATGGGAGGGGGAAGACTTATGGAATGTGGAACGTTTTCCTCCGATGTGCCAGACATAACAACAATAAGGCTCCTGAGAACCAAGGCCAAATCAGCATGCCCTAGCAATGGCAGGAGGGAGTGCTGAGAAGTTCATCACCTGCTTGGTTGGCTAACATGGCACAAGGAGAGGGTGGTGGTGGACAGTACCTATTCTTTAATTATACCAAAAATGCGGGAATTTATTCAGTGTTGGTTTTAACGTTGACCGTGCCGATACGATATACCCAATAAACTGGATTTTTGAGGAAGCCAAGGCCTCAGAGTCTTGAATTGGTTGGGAGCATTCCTTGGAACCATGACAATGGCCATTGTTGACTTTCTCTACTGGCTTCCCACAAGCAAAGTCAATAGAGAGGCCAGCAGAGAAGCCACAAGTTGCCTTTCTTTGTTCACACACACACAGTACCCACCTCACCCCTTTGCTTACTCTCCAGTGCCTTCTTTCCCTTGCCTCCCCACCTTCACACACAGCCACGCACCCACCAACATCCTCTTTCCCTGGCCTCTCTGCTTGCACGCACATATCCTGCACCTTCTTTTCCCAGCCTCCCTGCACTCACATACACATAGTACGCTATGCCTTCTTTCCCCAGCCTCACTGCACTTGGACACATGCACAGATGCACCCTGTACTTTACACAACCTTCCGGACCTCATGCCACACTATGGCAGTCCCCTCCAACTTGCACACAACGTGCTTCAGGTCTTCCCATTCCTCTGCAGCACACCTAGACTCCTTACCTGAGACTCCTTGTCATGCTTCTTGCTTATTGGTCCACATTTTCCTGGTGGTTACAATGACAATCAGGTCTGCCTGGATTGCTGTCGCTAAGGGATGTGATCACACAATGTCATGCTTTACGACTGCATTGCTTAATGATGGCAATCTCAGTCCCAATTGCCATTGTAACTTAAGGACTATTTGTGTGGTGTTTTATAGTTCATGAGCAATCCTGATACAATTCTATAGTTGAGCTCACATGTAACATTAAGCCAAGGTGTTTGTTTGACTGCTGTCATTAAAGATATTTTGCTGTGTTACACTAAGTTTAGAAACAATTGTGTTAGGCCTTATAAACATTATCGACATTATAGCTGCATGGGTTGCAAAAATCTAGATCAGGGCTGTCAAACTCGCGGCCCATGGACCGGATGTGTCACACACTGGCCATACCCATGCCTGGTTTAGCGAAAGGGGGAAAAGTGTCGATACATCATGTGACGACACCATGACGATGCAAGTTTGACACGTCTAATCTAGATAATCACTATGTGGCAGTAGTAGAGATCCAGAGCCCTAACTCTGCTAATACCTAATGGAGAACAAGCAACACCATTCAGAAATTTATCTGGATTTTTGCAGTACACTAGGGCAAATTAAATGGACCACATTATAGAATGTGAACCTGATTGTCAAGTAGATTATGAGGGCAGAAGAAAGTGTCATTCATCCATTGGGAGGAACCTTGTATAACTTCTCTTTATGTTAGGATGATCTATTCTTTTGTTGCATGGTTACAACTTTGGTGATGCAATTTTTGTAAAGCAATACTGAACTTTTGGAATATAATATCCAATCAATAGATGCACTGTTATGCTTGGAGAATAAATGCAGCTTACCATTTTGGGTTTATTTAAAATGAAGCAAGTGCAGTAAATATAAGAAGATGTGTAATGAATATCTTCCTCCTGTTAATATGAATCATTCAGTGAATGCCTAAAACAGAGATCGAGCTTTTCATCTGAAGTCATAGATTTGGTAGTATGGGAAATTAGTCAGAAATTAATACAGAAAATACAACTGCAATAGGCTTTAGAATTATACTTCTAATTTTATGTTCAGTCATTGTGTTTGGGTGTTGGCACAGTATTTCAGTAGGCATTGACAGAGCCACAAGATGGAGCTACTGGCAAACAAAATTCTATTAGAACTGGAGGAGAAAATGTAGTTTCAGAGTAGAAGGCAAACTCTGTAAATGAATGCATGCATATTGTTTTCTGGAGCACAGTGTAGAAATGATTTGCTTTTGAAATGTTTTTTAACTTCTTACTGTAGTCCACAACTCTAGCATTTCCTTTAGTATTTTACCCAACTTCTCAGTAGACCTGACTTTACATCGCTGGTTCCAACCCAGATGATAATCACCTAGGTGAAAAAGAAAGCTATTCCTGTAAATTATATATGCCATTCTTCTTCTTTGTGAGCTACAGAAATGGGTCTGTTTAGTTTTAGCTTTATTTTTGTCTTAACAACAGGCTCTTTTATTTTCAACACGCTAACTTGAAGGCCATACCAAGCGTACTCTGATTGGCTGGGGCCATGCCATACTCCAAAAATGACCATCTCTCCCTCCGTCTCCCTCCCTCCCTCTCTCTCTTTCTTTCCCCCCTCCCTCCCTCTGTGGGTGTGCATAGAGATACAATTTTGGCATCTTGGCTCTAGAACTCAGGTAGAATTGCCTTAGGCAATCCAAGGTAGGGATTGTGGGAACTGAACTTCAACTTGTCTGAAAGGCACCAGGTTGAAAAAGGTGTGGAACTGTCTGTTTATTGCAAGTCATGTTGAAAAATCAAATTAATATGGGGTAATGCATAAACAATTGTTTAACAACTTACTAATAGAAGGTTCAATTAGTGTAGAACAGAAGTCTCCTACCTTAATGAAGTCTGGTATCTATTTTGTCTGTTTTGTCTGTTAATGATAATTGTTATCTTAAGGCTTAATTCTAAAATGAATATAGCAACAATGTAATTTTATATGTATGCAATATTTGCAGTTTCTAGTAATGTCAAGAACAGAACAAATCACTACTGTTAACTCAAATAAGACAATTGAAAGGTACAAGACCAGTCAAAATAATTTTTTTGTCTTTCATTAATGAGAACATGTACACACATTGCTGTTGATCTACCATCTTGTCCATCTTGTTTATTTTTAAAACGATATTATAAAACTCAGAATTTAAAAGAAGATTTTAACTTAAAAAAAAACACATACAGTACATATAATGGAATTTACATACAAAAAAAAATCTGACAATATTTTTTTCCTTTTGGTTCAGGACTCCAAACTTGAATATAGGGTACAGGGTAACGGGTTATAGCTATGTCCTATTTTGAAAGGGATCTTTGTTATCTACCGATAAAGAAAATCTTTGCTGATAACTTGAGGAGATCACTCTACTTTTTCAAAAGTACATTCAAAGTGAAGGATTAAACCCTGGAGCAGTTGTTCAGTTGCATGCTGCTATGTTTGCCTTTTTCTTCCTTCCTCCGATTAATACACTTAAATATTTATTTATTTATTTATTTGATCATATTTCTATACCGCTCCCTCTCCGAAAAGGGACTCGGGGCGGTGTACAGCCTAGTAAATACATTAAAATACAAAAATACAAGATTAAATAGAGTTTAAAACCGAATTAAATATAAATATAGCTGTATCCCGAAAGTTTAAAAATAGTTAAAATTTTAAAAACCCTATTAACCTAAAACCCCTTTAACCCTTACTGGGCCAGGCCAGCCTGTTTAAAAAATAGGGTCTTAACTGCGCGCCGGAAGGAGAGGATATCTGTCATGGCTCGTATCTCCGGGGGGAGATCATTCCACAGGGAGGGCGCTCCCACAGAGAAAGCACGCACCCTCGGGGCCGCCAGCCGACAGCGATCAGGTGGCGGAACCCCAAGTAGGGCAACCCTGTGGGAGCGTACTGGGCGGCGGGAGGTAGTTGATGGCAGCAGGCGGTCCCGTAAGTACCCAGGTCCCGAGCCATGGAGCACTTTAAATACCGTCAGTACCACCTTGAATCGAATCCGGAAGGCCACAGGAAGCCAGTGCAGCCTGCGGAGAAGTGGTGTTACGTGCGCGCCCCGAGGGGCGCCCACGATCACCCGCGCGGCTGCATTCTGAACTAACTGCAGCCTCCGGAGACTCTTCAAGGGGAGCCCCATGTAGAGAGCATTGCAATAATCCAAGCGGGAGATAACGAGGGCAGAAGTGACTGTGCGAAGTGCGCCCAGATCCAGAAAGGGCCGCAACTGGTAAATCAGACGAATCTGATGAAAAGCCCCCCTGGTGACGGCTGCAATATGTTCTTCCAAAGACAGCCGCACATCCAGGAGGACACCCAAGTTGCGTGCCCTTTCCACGGGGGTCAAAACCTCTCCCCCCACGGCCAGCGAAGGAATAAGCTGGCTGTATCTGGGCGCAGGAAACCACAGCCACTCGGTTTTGGCCGGGTTGAGACGAAGCCTGTTACGACCCATCCAACCCCGCACGGCCTCCAGGCACCGGGACATCACTTCGACGGCTTCGTTGGGGTGGCCCGGGGTGGAGATGTACAGCTGAGTATCATCAGCGTACTGATGGAACTCCACCCCAAAGCCACGGATAATCTCACCCAGCGGCTTTACATAAATGTTGAACAGAAGGGGCGAGAGCACCGACCCCTGAGGCACCCCACAAAGCAGGGGCCTTGGGGACGATCTCTGCCCCCCCGTCAACACAAATTGCTACATGTATGTCCATACCTCAATATTTCATGTTATCATTTATTCCTACCCACTTTCAAAAAGAAATGGGGAAATCTGGGGAGGATTGATTGAGGTCAGTGCAGTGGTGGTATTCAAAAACTTTTACTACTGGTTCTGTGGGCGTGGCTTGGTGGGCGTGGCCTGGTGGGCGTGGACATGTGACTGGGTGGGCGTGGCTTTTCTTTTTTGCAGTCCCAACCCATTTTTGGGGAGCTTCTTAGCCACAGAGGAGCCTCTGGGGGGGTGTTTTTGTTCTCCTGAGGCTCCCCTGAGGCTCAGGAAGAAAAAAAACAGAGCATGGGAGGAGCATGCAGCACTCCTCCAAGCTCCGTTTTGGGAGCTTCCTAGCCTCAGAGAAGCCTCTGGGGGGGGCGTGTTTTTGCTCCCCTCTGGGGCCCTGGAAGGCAAAAAATGGGGGGGGGGGGCTGAGCTCCTCCCTCCATTTTTGCCTTCCTGGGCCTCAGCAAGGGGAATCCCGGCACAGCTGATCTTATCTACAGCTGATTGTTGGGAGGGAAAAAAAAGAAAGAAATGCCTTATGCGAATGTCAGGCAGGCGTGCGGGGAATGTCAGGCAGGCGGGCGAAGTGAGTGAGCATCGGGCAGGAGGGCGACCCGGTGGGGGGCGTGGCCAGCCAGAACTTACTACTGGTTCGGCAACCCACACCAAATTCCTGCTACCGGTTCTCCCGATCCGTTGTGAACCGGCTGAATACCACCACTGGGTCAGTGCCAGAAGGAGTATCCACCCCAGCTTTAGTTATTTCTCTTCTTTTTGTCCTTTTTTTAAAAAAAAAACTCTCTATGAACTATCGGTTTGATCCCCCACGTGCAAAGCTTTTGTAGGATTTGTTCTTCATTTATTGCTTTTAATGTATAAATAGAAAGAAAAATAACCAAACAGCTTGATATGAAAAGAGAAATTAAAAACCCAAACAAAACTGAACCTCCTTCAAAAAAGAAAGTCACAGAATGCAGATCATCATTCTTAAGACAGCATGGCCATTAACCAGGCTGTTTATGAAAAGCTTGGGTAACTTACTGAATATTATGCAGCAAGTTAATAGGAGACAAGGAATTAAGAAATAACACGAAATCCAGGCCTTAATTCCCCAGAGGTACATTCTGCCTTCAAGAAATCATCCGTCTGCATCAAAGCCACTGAACCGTGATCATGCATCTCAATCCTTTCTTTATATAAAGAGGATTTATGGAAGGGAAAGCCTCAAGGGTCAGCTCTAATATCTTGATTGTAGCAAGACTTTTGCAATTGAACAATTTTATTCTTCTGGCCAAGGGCAAATTGTGAAAGAAACATATACTGTATGTTGTGTCTGAGTCTAATGTGTGTGTGTGAGAGAGAGAGAAAGAGAGACACACAGAGAGAGAGAGAGAGAGAGAGAGACACAGAAAATTAATGTATGTGTGTATGAAAAAGATGAAGACAAAGCTTTCCCAGAGGGCTTTGGGGGCCTGAGGCCATATAGGTTTTATTTATATATAAATATATATATATTTTCTTACTAGTATTTCCCCCACGTGCTGGATCTGCTTTTTTACTTAGTTGATCCATTAGTTGCAATAGTTGTAATAGGAATTGACCAACTAGCTTGTTGGCCAAGACTGACATCATGAAAGAGTGACTGGCCCAAAGTTACCCACTGGGGATTTCATGCCTAAGGCAGAACTAAAACTCACACTCTTTTGGTTTCTAGTCCCTGGTACCTTAACCTCTAGACCAGTCTGCCTCTTGCATTGTCTTTATGTTCCTATATTTTATTGTATTTTCTTACTTTTTAGGTTTTGAGCTGCTGATTGTTTTGTGATGGTGGTGGGATACAGATTTGACTAATAAAATAAATAATGCAGATGTGAGTAATCTGCAGCCTTCTAGAAGTTGCTGAACTGAAATTCCCAGCAGCCAGTAATACAGGAATGCTGAGAGCTACAGTATAATACAAGGAGATTCTCTGATTTAATCTGCGTCTACATAAAACTATTTAGAAGTTTTTGGGGATGCTTCCTATGCAGAAACATAGGAGGGATGTTTCCCCAAGTAAGCATAGCCTTTCTAAAGGATTCTGCACTATTCCCAACCACCCCAAACCACCCTCTGTCTATTAGAGATAACTAGCTAGAGCTAGACAGACAGACAGATTGATTTGACATCTGTGGATAAATGAGAATTCTTTCCAGAATTCCTAGAAGTTTGGAATTTAATGGATATGAAGCAAAGCTAGCTTTGTTGTTTGTGAGTGGATAGAAGTGGATAGCCACTTCTATTTTTGAGATTTAAGCCATGTGGATTCTATGAATATTTCTTGATCTAGCCTAATCCCTTTGGATTTTGTCATCCCATCTGTCATAGTATTTTTGGTTATTGCATGCTTGCTGGAATGATGTTGATAGGGAAGAAGAGTGAATTTATAATTTCCAGGTACTCAGATACGGAATGTTTATTGTTTTTAATTATTGTGTTATTATTGTATTTTTTAATGGCTGTACACCGCCCCGAGTCCCGCAGGGAGAGCGGGGCGGTATATAAATTGTGTAAAATAAATAAATAAATAAATAATAAATAAATAAATAAATAAAGATGATGCCTAGCTATTTTTCTGCAGTGGGATCCTTTTCATAGTTTTTCTAATTGTCATGTAGCTGAAGCATCATTCTACACCAGGCCAGAAAGATATTACTATATATGTCATATATAGGTGACATATGCTAAATATGGATTATTCAGAATGCTCTTAACATCATTCTTGCTCAGTTTACACATGTAACTTAAAATAACCAAGCATCTCCTCAAAAGCATCTCCTCAAAAACATTGTGCAAGCGGATTCAAAAATTTTAAAATATGAATTTAAGAAAAATAAAAACATTTTATCAACTGAGCTTGGTTTAAAATATCATTGTAAAACCATTTTTTTCTGTTTGATCTTCAACTGCTATCATTTTGAAATTTTACCCTGTATATTTTTAAATATATATTTTTTCAGTTGCATAGACTATAAAATAGAAATGTTCCTGAAGTACTGAGAAACATTTTGTTTGTCTGGAGATAAAATTATTGCCAATGTCTTAGCCCTGGATATGGAAACAAAGTTGTTTTGTGAGACTGGCACAATGGAGTAGATAAACCAGCCAGTCTGCCTCCTTGCTTGGTTATCTGAATTATTTTTACAAAGAACCCAAGGAGGCAAACATGGGTATCTTTGGGTTCTTTGTAAAAATAATGCAGGCAAGCAAGCAAGTAAGCAGGCAGACTGGCTGGTTTATCTTCTCCTATTTTCCCCACAACAACAATCTTGTGAGGTGGGCTGGGCTGAGAGACTCCAAACTTACCCAGCTGGTTATACTTCTGTCAATGCAGTCCATCCAAAGTAAATAATTCTGTTTACTTAGCAAGGAGTCCTTGCATTTTCTTTTATTAAAAGTACAAATGTGAATTATTTTGTTCCCTAGGATTAGCTCAAAAATTATTTTTGTAGTTCTTTTGTAAACCTTGGACATTCCATATCAGCCAAAAATCATACTATTTTAACGGAGCGTCTGGCTTCTTTTCACTTTTGACTAACCACAGTCTCTTCAGAAAGCACTAAAGTACTATTAGATATCTTTTATAACTGTAGTGCATGCTAATTGCTCCCATTCCTGTAATCAGTTTGGGTTCACCTGTCATAACTGAAAGATTTTTGGGTTGAATAAAGATCAACTCAGCCATTATGGAGTATCTAAAATGCTCATGTCTGTTTGATTGTTTGTAATATTCAATTGGAGTGTTGCATCACAGTGCAACCATTTTTCAATCCATGTATCTCAAATGGGTTAACTTACAGAATGGGTCTAAAATCAGAGGGATACTTGACTTCCATGGGACTGAAATTTGGCAAACTTATAGCTGCTTCAGTGCTGCCACACCACCACAATCAGGCCGCAATCACGTAATCATTAATTCTAGCACTCCTTGCCAGCCTTACAAGGAAAGTCAATGGAGAAGCCGGCAGGAAGTCAGAAATTGCTCCTGTTCCCACAGCTTCCCCTATCCCCCTGGTCATCCTTTTTGTCTATTTAGATAAGGAAGTATCTATGAAATGATGATACAGTTGGTCATGGGTTATCTAGTAAAACTTTATTTTTGGCTTAGTATGATGTTTGGTCCATCCAACATTGGTTTCCATCATGCTGCGATTAAGCAAACCACAGGTCAGTGCTGCATGTAAACGAAGCTTAAGACAAGAATCTTATTCATGGCACAGTTATCCATATATGCTTATTTAATGAATTAGGTAACACTTCTCCCAATGAAAACTGGCAGAAAACAGCAAAGTAGTTTTTTCTGCCAAGCAGTTTTTTTTTTTTTTAATACTGAGCATGCCACTCCAATTGGAGGGAGAAGCTGGAATCTAAAGTGGAAGAGGATAGAGGAATAACTGGGTGGGAAGGGGATGAGATGACTTTTTTATAGCAATAGCACTTAGACTTATATACCACTTCACACTTTCATAGTACTTTACAGCCCTCTCTAAGTGATTGACAGGGTCAGCATATTGCCCCAAATAATGTGGGTCCTCATTTTATCAACCTCGGAGGGATGGAAGACTGAGTCAACTTTGAGCTGGTGAGAATTGAACTTCTGGCAGTTGGCAGAATTAGCCTGCAATACAGCATTCTAACCACTGTGCCATCACAGCTCTTATCATGCAGAAAGGGGGAAAAGTGATTTGGAAGACGAATAAACATAATTCCCAGTATCTGTTAGTATCTCCTTAAAGAAGCCACAATACAGTAGCTGCATGATCCCAGGAAAATACACATTTGACCTAATGTGGAGATGGTGATTTGGTATGACAACTCTGTTGCACCCTGTCAGCATGTCCTTGACTCAAATGTATTTTTCTGACTACCGTGTGAGCCCAGAACAAGTGCCCTTTCTGTTTCATATCCAAATAACTGCATATTCCAGAACACCCCTTTGCCGAGATAATTGTTTAAAGGATACCCATGCATCTTCCTTGGTCAACGTGTAACTAGGTGCAACACCACCATATTCTAGCCATGAAAATTAGCCAAAATCTTCTTCTTCATTGAAATAATTTCTAAATCAAATTTTCTTTCATCAGATTAAATGAAAACTGGCAGAAAACAGCAAAGTAGTTTTTCTGCCTAGCAATTGTTTTTTTTTAATACTGGGCATGCCACCTAATTTCTTTAATTAAAAAAAACAAAGTAGTTTTATTCTGACAGTTCAGAATCATAAATTAACTGCTTATCAATTAATTTCAAACTCTGAACATCTTAAAGTTTACTGATGTAAAAATCTTGTTTTGTGGAGCCCAACCCCCCCCCCCCCCCAAAAGGAGGTTCAGTGAGAACTGAGTCCCATGGGATTATTATGGATACATTATGGAATTCTTAGTCTTTTCTATTGAAGCAATTATTTGAATGGTCTTTCTTCTATTTTCAAAAAAATATTGCCAATAAAACCACATGCCTTATGAAATCGCACTTAAGTCAAGCTCAATTCAAATGCTTTTTCCTGCTTAGTTTTTTTTAAATTATATGATAGTTATTTTACAGTAATATTTTATTATTGCTTTTTCAATATCTTCATTTATAAACAGTAATGAAGATGCAAAGTAAAAAAAAAATATTTTAAGCAGAACAACTCCAAACTCCAAATGCTCGTTTATTTAATACATTTAAACAAACATTTAAAGATTTAGGAATATTATTACAAACTACAAAGGGTGTTTTTGTATTACAACTCACCTTCCAGGAGACGTCAGTGGCACTTTGTCCTACCTCCATTCATTGCTGCTGTTGTCAGCATCAACCTTTGTGCTGCATTGGTCAATGTTCCCCAGATAAAGTGCCAATGTTTCATGCAAAGGAGAGAATCCTCTTGCTTTCTAACTCTTCCTTTTAACAAGGAGATACTCAAACGTGACCATCTGTCTCCTATGAGAAAGCTACCTTTGAGCTGCATAAGGTGATCTGTCTGTGACTCTGTGAACTTAAGAAGAAAAGGAAACAAACAGCCTTGGGTGTCTTCGCTTTGGTACAGTTCCTTGAGGATTGATTGGCGGGAGAAGCTGAAATCAAATTCCTCTACCTCCTTTTTTGCTGGTCTCCCTTTCTTTCAACTTCGTTCTCAGGCCCGACGCAGCAAGAGCTCCAGCCATCCTCCAGCCGCCTCTGAGGGGAGCCCAGCCTGCTAGCTGATTTCAGCTGATCAGGCTAACTTGCCTTTGCCGCGGGAGACAGAACACAGAGAGGACATTCCAGAAGCCTGTTTTCCTGCAGCTGAGGAGACAACATTCATGGACCTCCTTTTTGATTTGGAAATGTCACTGTTGTCAGGGCAACTGTTAATGGTGGCGTATCATATTTTCTTCTCTTGGGCTCTGTGCTGAATATTTCAGTAAGCGGCAGAAAGAAGATACCGGGAGGGAAAAGGTGCTACATCAGGAAGGAAAGAAGCCCTGGGATCTGACTGAACAAGTTAAGGCTCCAAAGGGAGGAAGAGAACGACAAGGAGGGGGAGGAGGAGGAGGCATTCCAACCAATGGACTTTTAATTAAGTCCCTTTTTTGGGGGGGGTCAAGGTACAAGAAATTGTAGGCTTCCATCTGCCAAGTGCATGTTGGTATCTCTCTGCTGTTTGCATTCTGCTGGGCCCTCACAGGATATGTTACAAATGAATCCACTGCTTTGCAGCTAGCCAGAATTGACAGATTGTAAAGGGTGGGGTGTGGGGAAAGGACCGGCAATAATGCCAGGTTCAGCAGCTGCACTCCGGCAAGAGTGGCTGAAGAAGCCAGGCGTGAGGCCAAATACACCTGTTCTGTTTACCATTAATGAGGAGGACGAGCATCAAAAGAGCAACCATTCCAAGAGATCAAAAGGTATGCATTACTTTAGCGTGGCAAGTTTGGGTTATCTATAGACTACATCCAGCATTGCAATGGAAGAGTACAGCATGTTGCTATTCTCGGTGCTTTCTTTTTTGCCCTGGCTAACCATATTAAAGGCAAGCCTCTGGCTTGTTAACTGTTGCAAGTTGCTTCTTGTCTTGATATTTATCACATTAATAAGCAGTCTTTTAGTCATGCAGCTTGTTAAAAGGAACGCTGTTAAACGAGTGATGAAATTTGTTTCTGTGTAGGAATAAGTACTTGTTTTATTCTTTTGGCATATATTAGTAAAATGAAGGCATTAACATGGAGAAACTGGCATTTGAGAAAATGGAAATTTGTTTTCAGTTGTTATATCGATTGTTTTCTATGCATGAACAAATATATTTAAATAATTTAAATATTCATAAAGATCCATGTACTGGCAAACTGCTTGGCTTCCTGGTTACTTTATGTCAGGATTCTTGACAAAATCTTGTTTCTGTAGCAATCCTGGTCTCAGTTTATCCAAGTTGTTAAAAGCTTAAGATTACTAAAACTTTAGATTACTTTGCCATCGGTTTTTCACCTTTGATTTGTAAATTGAACACTGGTTGACTTGAGTATTTTTTTTCTTTCTTTTGCATCCTTGGTTGTGATAAATAACAGATTCTAGAAACATGAGATGGACATGGGAAACAGCCATCAGTTTTTGGGTAGTATTTGTGAAAGAGGAAAACACTATAAACTTCAATAGCTTTGTGGACTTAGTGGTTATTTATTTTTCCTCTTCATTCAACCAGACAACTAATAGGAGTGTTTGATTGGTTAATATTTACTGATTTAGATAAGTGGTGATGATTATTTGAAAGTGACAGTTTCTTTCAGATCCTGCTCTGAATCACTAACTTCCAGGAACCCAGTTTCTTTAAAACAGAAGTGTTTGAATATTTAACATATTTTAATTTAGTTTAATTATTCCAATTTAAATATGGAAAAAGGGGTAAAAATCCTGAAGAAACGTAAGTAATGATTACTTGAAACAGTTCTCTTCCTTGTCTATTGCTGTCTCACCCACATCTATAATATGCTTATTCTCTCCTGGACAAATTCCCTATTGGAGCGTCCATTAGGCACTCAAAGTTTATATTGCAAGATGTCCTGAAAAGGATAAATAATTGATTGTTGCTAATTATATAGATGAGGGCACAAGAATGTTGCAAGGTAGAACATATCATTCCTCTTTTGTCCGAGGGGAAAAAAAGAGATTTATCAAGTTTCATTTGAATATCCAGTGTGCTTCATAATCTCATTTGTGTTGCTGCAGTATCTTTGGGGGTCTGCATATTTTTATTGTAGTTGCATAAAAGTGTGCTTGATTATTTTAGGTCAAAACTAAAATTTAATTCATTTTGCACCAAAGTTTCAGTTTATTGGGCTTGCTATTTTGTGATTTGTTACTTTTTAATACCTATTTAAAATGCCTAGCAATTCGTTCAGTTTTCAGGCTCTCCCTTAAATAAACCAACTTTAGGATTGATGGTAGTAGTTTTCAACCCCCAAAGTTGATTACCTGATAGCTGTTTTTACTGCTCATCAGTTTTTGTATAAGTGTACTCTGGAAGATTGGATTCAGAGATTGGGAGAACAATTGTAGCTGTGCTCATTAAATAAAATTTGCTCCCAAATTCATGTATAAAGAGATATAAACTAAAGAGCTTTACTCATAAAAAATAACTATGAGAATCTTCTGGATATTGAGAAAGAATATGGGGCATGTTGTGAATAGATATAAAACAAGTCATGGAATAATTGTCTCTTTAGATTGAAATGACAGTTGCTCAGAAAGTGGAAAATTGGAAGCCCAGTGCATCTGGAGGGCACTAAATGGGAAAGGCCTATTTTTAATATTTTTCACTTGATTATCCTTGTTCCAATTCAGATATGGATTATGATTGTTAGTGCAGACTTTGATGGTATTGTTGGAAGAGTGCCCAACTGTGCTGGCACTTTTCTTTAACCTCTGAAGGGGTTTAGATATCTCTTTTCACAATCAGCTCTTATTCTGCCCTGATACACCCATTCAAACAGCATTAACTCAATTACTCATAAAGCTCTCACTGTACCTTTCTATTCTTTAAAACGTCTCCTTCCTTTCACAACAAGGCAAAACTTGTCTTTCCAGTACGGTCTTAGTGAATTGAAAGCTGCCAAAGCTTTTCTTAGCAGAAAACACAGGGCTGTTCCTAATGGCCATTTCATGTCACAGGTAATTCGGGTGCCACAGCCCACAAAAGCAGACAGTGACAAATGGTTGATGTTTTCACTTTCCCCTCCTAACTGATAATGACTAAATGACTGTACCTTATAGATGCTCATTATTATGAAGGATGCCTTGGCTCTGGACCTGTGTGGCAAAGCCTTTGAATACCTTTTGCTTAGCAGGTACCTTGGCCTTTATGGCTGCTGGAAGCCAAAGGAATGCTTGGACAGACGTCTTTTCATAGAAGTGGTTTTAGAATTTTGCAAAAGATAATTTGGGATTAATTAGAGAGAAAGTGATGTCAGTGCACCTTAAAAGAAAAGCAGTAGCATGTAAAATTCATGCAGTGTGTATAATTTACACGTGTAACTACAATTAAATCAGTGGATGTACACTTTGAACCATAGTTCTAAAAGGAACATTTTAAAATGGTGAAGACAGATATTATAACTGAAGGAAATTAAAAATGGCGTGACAGCATATAATAACAGCTGCAAGATTGGTGTATGCCCCAAACTAGAAGAATGAAGATACCCTTGCAGAAAGTGAAATAATAAGGAAAATATCAGTCTGTGCAGAGATGGACAGACTAACTTTAGAAATCAAAGGTAAGGGTGAGACAGAGTATTATGAAGTCTGGAGTAAAATGTATCAATGGCTAGAGTCAAGGAAAAAGAAAGTAAGGGTTGACACTTTATAGGAATGAAAGCTAAAGAGAATGGAATATAATGGACAAATATGAGATGATATGAATACATGAGTATAAAAGACGGTTGTAAATATGTATATAATAGTAGATAAATGTAAAATAATATGCACTATACTAATAATATAAGGGAAAAAGGAAATTAACTGTTATATGTATTTCTATACTATAACTTGTGTGGCCAAAATGATGACCAAGAAAGTCGCATTGTGTTCAGCTGTTTTTAATGTTTATTCAATAAAATAAAAAAACATGATGTGACAATTCCATCTCAACCTTTTAAACACAGATGTACAGATAATCCTCAATTTACACAGTGACCATCTTTCAAGTTACAGTGGCATTGAAAAAAGCATAAAGTTTTCATCCTTACGACCATTTGCAGCATTTCCATCGTCACAAGATCAAAATTCAGATGCTTGGCAACTGGTTCATATTTATGACAGTTGCAGTGTCCTGAGGTGATGTGATCAATTTATGAAACCTTCTGACAAGCAAAGCCAACGGGGAAGCCAGATTCACTTAACAACCCTGTTACTAAGTTAACAACTGCAATGATTCATTTAACCAATGTGGCAAGAAAAGCCAAAAATGGGGCCAACTCGTTTAACAAATGTTTCATTTAGCAACATAACTTTTGGGCTCAGTTATGATCAAAACTTGAAGACTACCTGTATTATTTTTAGACTAAACTCTGGAAAAAATGTCTTGAACTCAGAATAAGTCAACCCTACACCCTCCAAATACTGTACAGATGCAAGCATATATATACACCCACACTGTTTTTGTAATTTGGATTAAAATATATGTGGTTTTATAAATGGTAAAAGAAAGAATGGATAAAAAACATAGAAGATAGGCATGCATGTGCTGTTTGAAGAAAAAGGAAACATCCAAGACAGCCTGCCTACGGGTAAGGTAGGGCAGGATTAGTGCTGATGCACATCCTTGGCATAAGCAACAACCTGCTGATCAGATAAACGTTTCCAGAGAATTGAACCATTTTCTGGAAACTCAAAGGAAGTCAAATATTATTTCCTGCACTGAGATAATTGTGCAGATCATCTGATTGCCATACTCTTTCGAGATTGAGCTAATACATTAATTGCTGAATTGTCTTCCAACTCCAAAAGTCTATGACAGAGCATATGAGATTTGTCAGTCTTGGTTGAAAATATAGCAGTGCACAAAAACAGATGGGATCATTTCTTTGAACACTACAAATCAAATTCTGTTGAATAAGATGAAACTTTTCCTTTTTTGTGATGGTATAAAATTCATCTCTAAAATGCATCCTTAGGCAAGGCTGTACATCTCTTTTTTAAAAAAATAAACAGCATGAAGAAAATTGATGATAAGCAGATATATTTTATAATTGCATTATGCTAATATGAAGCAACAGGAGAAATGCAAAGCAAATTTGAGTAATTGAGGAATGGCATTAAGGCAAATAAGATTGTTACAAAATAAGGATCACAATTAGGATTGGTATATTCAGCCCAGGATAGAATAAGTTATGCAATTTTGGCTTATGATGTGATTGAATCTTTGGTTCAGCCTTCAATCTTGCAGTTGATCCGTATCCGTATTACTCAAGTTTCCTTTTCTTTTGTTTGGAAACAAAAAGATTTGCAAGAGTCCTGGTACTGTGTATTTCCATCTTGTAGCAGTCATCATTCAGGAGCCCACAGGTATGCAAATAGGTGGCTGACAGCATCTGAAAATAAAATAAAACAGATAAGACCTCATGCTGAATGCAGAGCCATCTGGGTTGTTTTTCATGCTTCATCCATTCAGATCATGTGGTTTGAGAGCTATTAGCAAAACTTCAGAAAAATATTACTACATTTTGGAACACAAATTGTCACCGCCATTAAAACATAAAAAAGGGAGTTATATGTATTTGCAATATTATCAGGGTTCCAAGTAACACATCCTCCAAAAGCAGAACTCTGAGGCAGGTAGATTCCTCGGAGAACTCGTTTATTGGATACAACATATTGGCACAGCTAGTGAAAACCAACCCTCAAATTCTTGTAGTTTCCCCCCTAATTAAAAGAGCAAATATTTCCCTACCCAGATGTCACCAGTCACATTGTCCAATGAAAGTAGCTGGGAGGCTGCTTGGTCACTTCTCTCCTCCTTTTCTTCCCACCTGTTGGGATGACCTTGATTTCCACAAAAAACCTCTTGTTTTGACTGGTAGCCAATCTATCTACTTCCCGCTTCCCCCATTTAAAGTTTGTGGCAACTATGAGGGAGGAAAAGATGGCCTCAGCCAGGTTCGCTTCAGAATTGACACATTGCTTTCTTTTGTATTGGCAGAAGGAATTGTCTATTGGACTAGATCCAGTGTGAGTAACATATGAACAGATCCTGAGCTGTGCAAAAAAATAGGAGGGCGTAACAGGACCGAGTCAGCATTTATTTCATTATCTCTCTGATTGCTGTTACTTTGCTTCAGCATGGAATGATAGACCTTGAATTGGGCTATTTGTTTCCAAATTTCTGTTTGATTTAAGACATTTCAAGGAGAAGCTAACTGTATTGAAAGACTATGCTGGCAGCATAGTTTAATTCAAAACTTATGTCAGTGACAGCTCCAGTGACTTGAGGCAGAATCTGACTAATAACAGTGCTTTATCAAGTAGCTAAACCACAGCAAGAAAAAGGTACACATTTGTGGTTCACATGTGGAAGCAAACAAAGTTAGATACTTAACTGATTGGTGCTGCAATCCAAGAATTGGAGTGATTTTTCAAGACTTCAAAATACTAGTTCACATCATACTCTTTTTCAAAATGTAAATTGGCTAATTAATATTGGTGGGTGGGAGAGAGATCCTATTCTATAAACTGAAGAAGATATCTATCTATGTGCAGCAATGACTGAAACATTTAGAAATAGTATTGCTATCTGTAGATGTATTTTAATACATCTGCTACACAAGTGTGACCAAGGGTAATAAAATTTAGCCTTGGGAAGCTGTCAGAAACAAGTGTTTAGAGCAAAAAAGAAGCTTAGGTCAGAAAGAAGAAATCTTTTCAAGACAAAGCAATACCCCAAGACAGGGCTGTGAGGTCATCTACAAAAACCAGTCCATTTTACAAATAAAACAAATGAGCAATGCAAGTCATACCACGTAGAAAAGTGAGCCCTAATAAAGATGAATAACTTTAATATTCTTAGTATTTGGGAGTGAGAGAACCAGTGTAGAATAATGGTTGAGGCACCAGGTTAGAACTGGGAGCATGAAGCTTAATTGAGTAACTTTGGGTCATTCAAGCCATGAGCACTGGTGGTGCAGTGGTTAAAGTGCAGTATTGCAGGCAAACTCTGCTCACAGCTTGGAGTTCGATCCTAACAGCCAGGGCTCAAGGTTGAACTCAGCCTTCCATCCTTCCAAGGTTGGTAAAATGAGGATCCAGATTGTTAGGGGCAATATTCAAATAATGCTTCTTTATTGTAAACTTCCCAGGATGTGCTGTAAAACGCTATGGGGCAGTATATAAGTCTAAATGCTATGGCTATTCACTCTCTCCCAGCTCTAGGAAGGAGGCAATGACAAACCACTTCTAAAATCTTGCTGAGAAAACTTTAGGGACTGGTTCAGGCAGTGGCCAAGAGTCAAGACTGACTGAAAACTTCCCATTGTAAGGTATCCAGAAAGTATCCATGATATCAATCACTCGGAGACATTTGATCCAGTTGATTTATTTAGAAACAGATCTGGCATGTCAAAGGCAATTTCCCAAAGTGAAATTATTTTCGCACGTTACACAGAATCCATCTTCTCTCCTCCCTTCTTTCCTCCCACTTCTACACTTCATAAATCATGAGAACCAATTAACTGCAACTGGAATTTCTTAATACAACATACAGAATAACCTTGAACTTTTCAGCTCCCACCCCTACTTCCATGAAATGTGACAGCTGACACCCATGCTCTTAAAGATTGAGTAGGAATGGCTTCACAAATTTAAAAACTTTTCTAACACGCAGCTAGGCAACAGAAACTCCAATGCAAATATGGATGGTTATTTACTTATTTCTTGTTTGTCTTTCGGTATTTTATTTTTTAAAGAACCTTTTCAGAATTTCTTTCCAGGGAAGGCAATTAAGCGATGTCCTTTCTCATTCTGTGCCATATTGTTTGATGAATAAGAAAAAAGGACTTGGGTCAGTCTTCACTTTACATGGCTCACCTTCATAGTTAGAGGAAGTGGACATGGCTAGTCTATGAAGAGAAGGACCAGGGGAGACATGATAGCAGTGTTCCAATATTTGAGGGGCTGCCACAGAAAGGAAGGGGTCATGCTATTTTCTAAAGTGTTTGTAGGCCAGACAAGGACTAATGGATGGAAACTGAACAAGGAGAGATTTAAGCTGGAAATAAGGAGAAACTTTCTGACAGTGAGAACAATCAACCAATGGAACAGCTTGCCATCGGAAGTTGTGGGAGTGTCATCACTTGACACTTTCAAGAAGAGATTGGACTGCCCTTTGTCAGAAATGGTGTAAGGTCTCCCCCTTGGTCAGAGAGTTGGACTAGATGACCTACAAGGTCCCTTCCAACTTTGATTATCTGTTATCTGTTCACCTAGTGTTTGTTTTGTTCCATAAATGAGCATCAATTTTCCTAATTGACTCTAGAGCCAAATGTCATCTGTTTCATGCAGTGTGCGAATGATTAGTATTGATATCTTTCCCAGCTGCTTTGTCTGGATTAGGAAAGAAAAAAAAGGAGGGGGGAGAGGAATATATGTCCATAATAGACACAGTATGTGACAAATTGAAAGGTGATAAGCGTGTTTGTATAGCATTCTTCAATAGACAGCTATACAGCTCACTGGTTCAATAGTTGGGGTCTCTGGTGAGGGTGAAGAAACTCTGCAAAAATCTTATCCTGAATCTGACTTCTATGTTTTGATGTCTCACTTCTACAGCACCTAGAAGCGCTCTGTTAGGGAGATGGGTGGCTTCTAAGTGAGAGATACGTAAGTAAAGCCCTTCCCTCTTCACAGAGAGCTCTGAGTTCTGTGATCAGGATGAGGGATCTTTATGCTGCAGTGCCTAAGGCTTCCTGGGTGGTTTGACTGTTGTATGTCCAGTGTAAGTTCATAGTGAAAAGATAAGATATACACTAAGTTGAACAACTCCAGTATTGCTCCCACTTAGGAGAAAGTATATTTCTGGTGGGATTCAAATTTTTTTACTACCGGTTCTGTGGGCATGGCTTGGTGGGCGTGGCAGGGAAAGGATACTGTAAAATCTCCAGTTTAGAGGTGGAATTTGTCGGTTCTCCGAACTACTCAAAATTTCCGCTACCGGTTCTCCAGAACTGGTCAGAACCTGCTGATAGAAGTGAGCATCTCAATCCTTAGCAATCAACATTTAATTTTTAGGCATCTAACACATGTATTATCCTAAATGTAAGCCACAACCAATCTCTTCTTTTTCAGTGTGGTTTAGTTGCTTGGAAACATTTAAACTGAAGTTCTGCTTTAACTGAAAATCCAGGTAAAATCCAGCAACTAGAATGTATTTGGATGCAAGAAAAGCCTTTCATATGGTTTCCTGACTGTTTTTAAAGCAGGCAATAATTTATTAGGGGCTTCCTAACAGCTTTATACTGTATTTTGAATTGATAGGATTTCTTCAACTCCTGACTCATAGGTAATTATTAATGCATTCTCCTTGATGCGGTTTATGTCATGGCAATACCAAGAATGCCTTCTCTTTTCTCTTTCTTGTTTTAAATAAGGTTTAAAATCACTTGCCAGCATAATGAGAAAATCTGGAACTCTCTTGCTTGTGCACGTAGTTGGACTGGATGAGGTCTCTTCCAACACTGTTGTTCTATGTTCTAATAGAGGGGAACAAATAATAAATTACTTCATTATATGCTGATATTTGATTTCTTTACCAATAGACTAGAAAAAATCTACTCTAATACTATCTCATTATTGCATAACTTTGGGATCCTGTTTGTTTATATTATAAAGTAAATCTAGAAAAAAGTCAAGTCTTCAATTTTAGGTTATGTTTTTGACTTCTTTATCTTGGTATGAGAACAACCAGAAGCTCTTCTCAACTGGTAGAATTTAATTTATCCCATTCTTATCCTGATAAAAGAGCTAGAAAGATGGTCTAGAAATCCTTTAGGATAAGATAAAGATGATCAAAGTTAATATAACTTTAAAGTTATAGTTTGACTATAGTTCCTATATTTAGCCCATTATATTATTTCATATAAATGTGTAGGAAAAAAAATACCCCCTTATATTATTTTATACAAATGTATAGGACATTGAAGATATTTCTTTAGTAGGATGTTCTGAAAGATTTTTGATTGCCTGTTGACAAAGATAGATTTAATTTTTCACCAGTTGAAGTTTATCATAGGACATTTATCATAGCCTTGAACATTTCAGAATTTAGTTCTTCTTTGAACTCAATTTTAGAAATATTATCTTATTGCAAAGCAATTATGGTTAATTTTAAGATCCTTCTTAATGGAAGGATCAATATCTGCACTTAATTCTGCAAGACTTATATGAACATTTTGGATTGCAGATATAATGTAGACTCATTTACTCATGAAAGTTTATACAATGAGATGGTGTTGGTTTAAAAATAGCTTCTATATCAGTTATTGCTGTGTATCTTGTTTCTCTCTAACCTTTTATTTAAGATGTCATACAAGATTCTTTTGTGTTTTTACCATAAACACAGATGTGAATTCTTTGTGTAGTTGAAGTAATGAGGAACAGAAGGCGCAATTGAGATTATCTGTTCAGTTTATTAAAGAGGTGTTGAAAAAATCAGGATAAATATTTAAATATTTTATTAGGTATCGGGAGGTTTTTTTTTTTTAATCAGGAAGGTTATGATTTTGTTACATTTCTATTCTTGACTTTGTACATCTAATCAGTTTTAAACAGTAATAAAGCATGGAATTTTTTTCTCAAAGTATATAAAATCAACTATAATCTCACATCTTTTTAGAGTTAGCTTAAAGTACACAGTACTGAAGCTTGTTTGAAAAAAAACATTCCTCATTGCCTGCATTTATTCTTAGAAGGATTTTGACAAGGAATTCACAATATCATAGACACAATTCACAGGCATATATAAACAAGGAGCAAACTCCACACTTATTAACATGATGGTTTTAATGCCTTGTTAAAATAACTTTGTACTATTTTCCCACAGTAATTAAAAACAGCCTCATGTACCCAGTGAAATGTATGCAAGCAAGCAACCAAACTCAAAGCACCAAAGACTCCATACAGTTTACCCCTGAACTATACATGTTAATTTCTATTGGAATTCACAATCATATGGCCAATTCTCAGATTCTCTTTGAGCCTTAATAGTATCTGAAATAGAAAGGTTTAAAAATACCTAAAAGGGAGGGTGAATATACTATTCTATAATACTGTTGGAAGTAGTTTCCGAGCAATATTGTCTACATAACATAACTCTGATAAAATGTGTTGGTGTATATTTGGTCGGCATGTAGAGGAATTCACAAAGGCCTGGCAGATGTTCTTGTTGAATCAGTCTGGTTTTAGAATTTGAACTAAGGAAATTGTTCACTAAGTTTTGTTATATGGTTGAAATTTCAAATAACTACAGAACTGTAGATCAGAAAGGCCAGCAGTTTGGCAGTTCGAATCCCTACTGCAGCGTAACAGAGTGAGGTCCTGTTACTTGTTCCAGCTTCTGCCAACCTAGCAGTTTGAAAGCATGCAAAAATGCAAGTAGAAAAATAGGGACCATGTAACAGCATTCCGTGCACCTTCAGCATTTAGTCATGCCGGCCACATGACCACGGAGATGTCTTTGGATAGCGCTGGCTCTACATCTTTGTAACGGAGATGTGCACCGCCCGCTAGAGCCGGAAATGACTAGCACGTATGTGCGAGGGGAACCTTTGCTTTACAGAATTGTAAAAAATATTAATTATGTATAGTTAAAACTTAATATGACATATGTAGAAAATAGAGCATACTCATCACAGTATGCAAAAGAAGATAACACATAGCTTTTCTGGGTTCACATTATTACTGTAGCTACAATGTTATGTGCCAGATGCAATTGCTGACAATTTTCTAAGGCTTTTCAGTAATATAATTAAGAGATTCCCAGTCTGAGTTCAGGCTATTTGTGGGTAGAAATAGCTGAAGCTATCGATGTTATAATTGGTCCTGGTTATTAAGATTACATGCAATGGCAATCTGGCATCTAAGAACCCTCCAAAATCCCGTACTTGGCTCTATTTAGGAAGTGCCACGCCAATCGGTTCCTGGTTTTCCACCTTCACTGGTTCAACTACTGTATCTTACTTTTAGTAGTCTAAAAGTCTGTCAGTTCCATCACCTTTCCTGGTTCATATGAAAAAGAAGTTTTAGCTGTAGAATTTTGCTTCTGAGAATAACATATTTAACATTTTTGAAGCAAGGTTCAATTTTAACATTCCTATGTGAAATCTCCCACTAAATTTGGTGAAGATTTCCTCTTGATTAATGGGTATAGATTTTTTTAAGATGTAGAGTGTGAGTAAATGTGATGAATTCCTAGTGAATGTTAAATATAAATAGGAATGAGCTCAACAATTGGGATGCCATTTATTTATTTTATTCTCTTTCTGTCTAGCATCAACAAGAGTGGATTATGCAAAATAATCAGTATAATCAAATGTAGAATAATGTGTTGTTTGATACAGCAGGTATTCCCACTGCCTTATTGCTATGTATGATATGTACAATCACTTGCCAAAAACATTTACTTGAAATTTACTTTTCTATGATATTTTTTTTTAAAAAATTACTCCACATAGTTACAAAATAAAATCATGATTAAAGATGAGGCATCAACTTTCCGCCAAGAACAATAATGCATATCAAAAATGAGGTAACTGATTACTATCTTAAATCAGTTATTTCTTAAAAGCTCAACAAAAAGCTTGTCACTCTTTCTGATGTTCCTGATCACATCAGTTAATTGTAGTGCTTGCTCATTCTTTTATTAATACTTAATTGGGTTTGTTGTATTTTTTGTGTTTGTGTGTATGTGTAATATTGTACATCTACAATCCTGTCATCTGCTAATATATCTATCGTTATAATAATTGATGAACAAATTCTACATGGCATTTTTGGCAAGCTTAAAAAAATCTCACGAACAGAAACAACTTCGTGCTTTCTGAGGTAAAAAAGCAAAGAAAATCCTTGCCTATTAACAGGGCCCAGCATTTTTGCTTTCAGCACTTCCTTTGACTTTAATTTATCTATTTTATGGCAGTCAATCCCCAGTTAGTTTTGTAGATGAATAACTATTCTTGGCCACCTGCCTTCTTATTTTGATATAAATTGGAAATTTAAACCCTGTTCATCTGAGCTCAACATGCTAAGTACAATGTGTTTTATGTTTCCAGATGGTTTGGAAATGCTATACTGAGCAAAGAAATGCACACTCATTGAAAACTAATTGACCTTTCTATTTTAAAGAAGGCTGGGCTTAATCTTGTTTTACATGTGGAGCTTTGACGAGTATCTACACTATCAATTAGGTTTTTTTCATATAGCTCAAAACTATAGCTCAGACAAGAACTGCACAGTGCAGTATTAATATTATACATACAATTAAAACTATTTTGTTTCTAAATAGAAACACATTAGCCTGACAGCTCTTTAGAAAATAAACTGTAATTGTACTACACTTTAAACCTTAGGTAGAATGATTTCTTTCACTGACATATTGTACTTGGTGGAACCAGTATTAATTTGTTACTGGAATCAAATAGCACCCCTTGAACATAATAGGGAATGTAACCATATTTTTAAAAGAATACTATATATTTGACAATTGTATATTTTAACGCCCTGTGGTTTGGGGAGTGGTTATTCAGGGCATTACGAAGGAAACAGGTTTGGGAAGTCTCATGTATAGGTTAAGTCTCACGTGTAGGCAGGGGTGAGGTTTGAATAAATGCAAAATTGACATGATTGAACAAACCTTTCCATCTGAAATCTGTGGTTTGGAACATGGTGGGATTCTTTTTTTTTTTTTTTACTACCAGTTCTGTGGGCATAGCTTGGTGGGCGTGGCAGGGGAAGGATACTGTAAAATCTCCAGTCAGAGGTGTATTTGCCAGTTCTCCGAACTAATCAAAATTTCTGCTACTCGTTCTCTAGAACTGATCAGAACCTGCTGAATACCTCCTCTGGTTTGGAAGCAAAAAATATGGTATGCTCAGCATGATGGTGATTATTTATTAGTTTTGTATAGTGCCAATGGCTGGCAGATATTTTTGGAACAGCAAAGTCCTTAGATAAATGTGTCAATGTGTGGGAAAAACCAAGTTGTAGTTTTGGGGCAAATGAATGACTAGCATTGCTATGCTGCTGAATTACTCTGCTCTATTTAAATAAATTATATATTAATATATTGCTTTTAGTTCAGCTTGTTTTTTTCCCTTCTCTCCAGAGGTGGTATTCAGCAGGTTCTGATCAGTTCTGAAGAACTGGTAGCAGAAATTTTGAGTAGCTCAGAAAACCGGCAAATACCATCTCTGATTGGCCCCGCCCCCATCTATTCTCTGTCTCCCAAGTCCCAACTGATCGGCTGGGTCTTCTTTTGTTGCCCTGCAGAGGAGAACGGAGCTGGAAAGCAGGTTAGTGGGGTGAGGAGGGAATGGGGATTTTGCAGTATCTTTCTCCTTCCACGCCCACCAAGCCATGTCACGCCCACCAAGCCACGCCCACAGAACCGGTAGTAAATTTTTTTGAACCCCATCACTCTCTGTCTCGGAAATAAAATTACAGGACAGAGTTTTGAAGCTGTAACAGAAACAAATTCTCATGAGTATTTCTTTAAGGACATTTTGTGATCATTTACTTAGAAGTGTATTTTGAGAGAATCAAATTTGTTTTTTTGTTTGGAAACCTAGCTTAAAAATGGGAATGGACAACTGACTACCAGCTCTCCCCCTGTTTTATTAAGAGTTGCTACAGTGAGGATCACTTGTGTGGGCTGTTCCCAGAACAGAACATTAGACAGTATTTCTCAAAATTAGTCAAGAATCTTCCGACAGTGTTAAATCTTGAGTCAAATGACAACTGGTTAGTAGACATTTTCACAAATTAGGGGAAAGATGTAAAATCTCAGAACCAACTGATCCTGTAGAATAAGGGATGAAGCTTACATCCTAAGGTTCTCTTAGTTGGCACACCCTAGCTTCTACCTCTTGTTTTGAGGGCAGTAACTTGGTAGCTCCTGCTGCCAGCACCATCTTTAGGGGATGTTTTACCTGGCACCTACCCTCTAAACCTTGTGTGTGTATGAGAGAGTGGGGGGGATAACATCCTGTGCTTCCTCTAATGAGTAAAACATAAGTTGTTTTTTTTTTTAATGTAAGTCTATCCAGTCATTTCCTGGCCTTATAGTGTGAAGGTATATGACTAGAGGTTTCAACCCTTCCAAACAAACTTACAAATGATAAAATCAGAAGGGTTTTTTTTTTAAAGAAAGGAAAGCAAAAGAAATAATTGTTTTTAATCTGATATATTAAAATGACAACTTATTAGTAAAGTAAATACAGAGCTATACAAATCACTGGAAGAACAGCAGCTTTGAAGAGAAAATTCAAAGAGAAATAAGTGTTCCAAATAGACTACAAGTCTGCTCCGCACAGAGAAATCCTCAATGTAAAGAGATGGAAATGGGATTTCAAATAACTACTCCAAATCATAAAGCGTTCTAAAGAGAAATTATTTGCTCATGCGCAATCTGAGAGATGCATAAAAGACTGAAACACACACAAATAATGTGCAGCTTCAAATGCAACAGAAACGAAAAATAAAACTTAACATCCTTTCTGTCTGCAATGTTTTTACTTATTTCCACATAAATTGTTTGTTTGTTTTTAAAGGAAAAACACCCTGCATCAAATTAATCTTTGCTCCTAGGAATCTCACATGTGAGAGATTGGAAAGGCAGGCTTCACTTTTAGTCCAAACTGGCCCAGCAATTTCTCCCTTGATTTTGGAGGGGGAAAAAATGTTTCCATCCACAAACAGAAGAGCTAAGAGCTAAAGGGAGGAAGAGAAAGATCGACTGTTTGTCTACCGTGTGAAGCCTGCCATTACTGGATAAACTAGGGCTGCCAGGACTAGGGAACAGAAACCCAGACTATCAGTAGTTGGGAGGAAAGAAATACAGAGCACTGTAATTTTTTGCTGCCATCTAATTGATAGTTGTCTGCGTGTTTGTTGCACAGAAGAAGAGGGAAAATGAAATCGTTCTCCTGGTAATATAAATATTTGCCTCTAAAAGTCTCTTTCCTAAGGAGTTGCACTGAACAGAAATGAAGCAACATTGTGTTCATTGTGTGTGTGTTTTTTACTAGACAGAACAAGTACTGTTCAGGTATCCCTCAATCTATGATCAACAGCTGGGTTCAGAATTTTCCTTGCTAAGCACAAGGCAGTTGTTAAGTGAGACACACCCCAATGTTATGATCTTTTGTTTATTATGGTTGTTAAGTGAATCACTGCAGTTGAACATTAAGTGAAACCAACTCTCCCCGTTCACTTTGCTTGTTGGAAACCAGCTGGAAAGGTTGCAAATGGCAATCACATGGTCCTGGGGTGCTGTAACCCACTGCAAATATATTCCTGTTGCCAAGCGTCTGAATTTTGATCACATGACTGCAGGGAATGCTGTGATGGCCCTAAGTCAGGGGTATCAAACTCACGGGCTGGATGCATCACACACTGGCCACCCCTATCCCCAGTTTAACAAAGAGGAAAAAAGTTGCAATGGATCACATGACGACAATGTGATGCCGGGAGTTTGACACCTCTGTGTTCTGACCCAACTGGGATACCAAAGAACAAACACAGACAAAGGCAGCAGCCCCCACTTTTTAAGGTTTAATAACGAATTCTGTTCCTTTACAGATAAAAGGCTGCTTTCCACTAATTAGCTCTGACAAGAAAAAGCCTTGCCAAGGTGTTCTCAATGCTACCAAAAACCCAGAAATAAGAACTAATTTACAAGATTCTCCAAACACGAACTAAGATGTCCACAAGTTGAGCTTCAGAGCTTCTTTGCTTTCTGCAAAGAATGCTTTTTCAAATCTGACTTTTATCCTATTGAGGGAGGGGCCATTACCTTGCAGCCTTACTCCCGAGTTGCTTGTGCTGCTGTACTTGTTGTTTCCTCCGAGTAATCCTTTGTGCACGTGCACTTGGCACAGGCTCCTTGGGAACCTCCTCATCACTGCTGCCAGCCCCCACAATCTCTGAAGGCAGCACTCCACTCCCTGATGGTCCTGGCCCCTCATTAGAGTCATCGCTCTCCTCAGCCATCTGCACCTGCTGCCGGCTAACCACAACACCCTGCCCTAAGTACAAGGACTGATTGTAAGTCACCTTTTTTTCCAGTGCTGTTGCAACTTTGAACAGTCACTGAACAAACGGTTGCAAGTTGAGGACTATCCATATGCCTTTCTTTTTCTTCTATTTGACAACATATTTAATAATGAGTCCCCCGTTGACTAAATATGACTATTACCTAGCAACCAAGAGGATCCTCTTATATGTTTGGAATGAGAGTAGAGAAAACACAAGGATTATCATGAAAAAGAAAAATTATACATGTTGGATTTCATTAGAAAATGAGACAGGAGTAAAGTCAGCTAAGCCTTTAGAAGGACTTCAGTTTTGAGTGACCTGCCATAATATAGTCTAAAGATAGTGGAAACTTTAAAAAAAGAACATCAGATTATAATTACAGGTAGTCCTTGATATACAACCATTCATTTAGTGACTGTTCAAAGTTACAACAGCACTGAAAAAAGTAACTTATGACCAGTCCTCACACTTATGGCCGTTGCAGTGTCCCCATGGTCATGTGATCAAAAATTTGGCACTTGGCAACAAGCCTATTTACAATGATTGCAGCATCCCTTGATCGCCTTTTGCAACCTTCCCAGCTGGTTTCCAACAAACAAAATAAATGGGGTGGAAATCCAGATTTGCTTAACAATTGTGTGAGTCACTTGACAACTGGGGTATATAGTAAATAGGTTTTAAAATTGGGCGCTTAATAACCATCTTACCTAGCAATGAACGTTTTTGTCCCAATTGTACTATAAGTCAAGGGCTACTTGTATCACCTGCCCAAGGAGGATGAAGATGCCTGTTGCTAGACTATTTTTCCATTTGCACTCTTAATGTTTAAGTATTTTGAGACCCACATTGGATAGGAAACTGAAGATAAGATCTTCCAGTATTTTTTCTTCCATCATCTGCCAGTGAGTGTGCCATAAATTGGATTGAGGGACATAATTTATTTCTCCCTGCATTGTTTTCCTGTTCTGAATGCTTCTGCAGAAGCTATGATGTGCTTTTTTGAGGAAACCTCATTTCCCTAGAAGCACAAAGAGAATTAGGAATTTAGGCCAGGATTCAGTAAAAAGGTGTAAGGACAAAGTTAATCCACAATTTTAATTGGATTCTCCTAGATGTCTAACTTGCAAAGATGGTGGAGAAGAACATTCCCAAAACTGATTACAATTCTGTTACTCAAAAGTAGCAAAGATTATTTAATATTTCATTTTTTCTACTTGGGGCCATTGTTAGACATGCAGTGCCAGAATATCTGAAAGACACAAGGTTGGAAAGACCATAATATTCTATTTGCTATACTTATGTACCTTTAGTGTGTTTATTAATGGTTTTTAGTCAACCGATAATTAGAGTTCTCTAGGCAGATTACAAATTCTTTAGAGGAATAAAACCCATCAAATATTAATATGACACTAAATAACACAGACGTAAGCAAAACATTGTATCTATGTTCATATGGGGACTGAGAGAGAGGAAAAGATACCATTGTAATCCCATGAAAGTTGCTGCTTCCTTGTAAATATGGTTGTCTGCTTCAGGAGAAAGGGTTAACATTGGTAGCAATGGAAACATCCCTCCCAATGCAAATAGCCAGGCAGAGGTTAAGAAAATCATTTCAATTTGGTTTGAAAAGATTAAACCTCCTACCCATCCCTTCATGCTCCTATATCTTACATCCTTCTATTCTGCAGCTGCTGTTTGTATTTGCAAAACAATACTCACCCTGCTTAAAAGGATACAACAATCATATTTGGGGAGCTTTAGAGATGTAATTTATTTACAGTTAGAAGGAAGTTCAGCCCTTGCACAAATCTATTTTGGCTTCCTCCAAAGTGCCCCCCCCCCCCCGTAACTTGATTTGTCTGGAGACCAGATCTAGAAAATAGATTGAAACATGCATCGCCTTGTAAATCCAGAGTAAAGTAATGCAGTAGTAGGGTAGACAAACTGCCATTAATAACCACTTGCTTCAGCTTGCTTTCAGATAAGCTGCTCAGAGCACTGACGTAGATCTCTGGGAAAGAAAGGCTCTGTAGATTTCCCCCCTTCACAATCCCCACAAATAATCTCACGTATGTGACAGACAAACTCCATTTTGATCTGATATCGAACACAGAGCTAAGAAAAGAGGTCAGCTCATACTGGAGAACTATGTTTCATTGGTACACTCCTGGTTTTATTGAAATAGCGTAGCCAGCACAACCTTCCTTCCTTCCTTCCTTTTGTGGATTGTTTTACACCAAACCAGGTCTCATTTTTTGCATGAATTCAAGTAATGCCAAAGTCTTGTAGCTCGGATATGGGTCAAGCCATGGAGCTTCATCAGATGCTTGGAAAAGCACCTATGATTGAAATACCTGCCATAATAGAGAAACTAGGTAAGACAGTACTTTCTGTTTTTTCAATCCCAAGAGAAAAGGCTCTTTTAAGTTTATATAATCAATAAACAGTTGTGGTTCTATGTTACTTTAGAAAGGTGCTTATTAAAAAACAAGACAGTGCAATTATCTGCAGGAATAGTTGTCACTTTTGTGCTGCTTCAGAACAAATATTCTTATGTACATTACCTGTTCTTTTGCTCTGAAGAAGAATACTGTGTTTTTATATATATATATATATTTATATATATATAAACAATTCTTTCTCTTCTATAGCTCAGATTTGTTTTCTAGCTCTGAAACTTGTCTCCAGGATATATAACAATGAGTTTTGATCCTGCTGTGAAAATTACATCTAAATTACAAACACATTTTCAAAGCAGTGGATTGCAAAAGCACTGAACCCAGAGAATGACTGTCTTTCTGTTAAAAACACAGCCTGCAGTCCGAGATCAGTGCTCATTGGTGCATTGTAATGTGGTTTGGCATAAGGTTTCAAGCAGAAATGCTTTCCAATCCTATTTCTCGTTCCTCAGTATTTATATAAATAAAGGACAATTCCCGCAATGTACAATCATGGGGCTAATCCTGGTTATTTTGCAAAGTTTACAGTCTAGATACTGAAACATTAATACAAGATATCCTGTGTACTTTTAATAAAAATTCACTGAATTTGATTTGGTTGATTTTATTTTACCTTCATAAAAAAAAAAGAATAGCACCGGTTTATCCTATTATAAATTCAGATTTATTGGGTCTAGGGGTACACTTGAAAAAATGGTGTAAAGCCAAAGTAACAGGCTGCATCTTGCCATGCTTCTGCCAAGGCTAGCATCTCCTCTGCACTTCTGCTAATGGAAAGTAAGAGAGGCAATTTGTTCATGTTCTTCCTCATGCTGCAGGACTTCCTCCTCTTCCATTAACTCTTTAATTCCTGGAAGTTGTGTCTGAAATGGTATAAGATTTCCTGCTTGAGCAGGGGGTTGGACTAGAAGACCTCCAAGTTTCCTTCCAACTCTTTTATTCTATGGTTTTATTCTGTCATTAACTCCAGGGCTTTTCAATTCCTAGAAGACTTCAGGGGAAAAAGCAATGGGCTGCTCCCTCATTCTGCCCATAGAAGTTCTTGCTGAATCTGAAATCTTCCATGGAATAAAGGGAAACAAATGGTAGATGGAAATGGAAGTACCTCTTTCTTAACCAATTGCCAAATATCCACATAAGCCATTTATGTGAGTTAATATTGTTATATATGTTAGATGCTTTTCAGGCGGAAGAAAAAAATACACAAAGCGAAGGGCTTCTAGAAAATAATAACCAAGTATTATTTTCTCCACAAGTTCTCTGTCTGCATTGTTTATGACTGAACAGGGATATTTGCAGAGCCTGACTATTTTCTACTGAAACAAAGAAAAGTGGCTGCAATCCAGCAGAAGTTCCTGACACCTAAATTTTACTGCAGTAAAAGAAGTGGAAGTGTAAAGTACGGACTTAGTATCTAATCCTAAATAAATTTACTCGGAAATTTGATGAAACCTTTTACCTATTAAATTTGTTTTCATTTCAGTGGATGATAAAAGTGATTCTACACAGTTTATTTCTTTTTATCTTAGTCAAGTGTGCAAATAATTGCAAATTTTACTTAAAGTTCATTTTGGCCAGCCTTTGTTCATTATTTATAAGACAAGTTTTTAATAGTTTTGTCGATTCTTGTAAAATCTTGTGCTTCCTAAACTGCCGCAGCAGGTTTATGGCGTAAGATATTTTACCATTTAATAAAATGGAAATGAATTTGCTTTGATGCCCCAGAACCTCGCAATGCATGGTTTGAGAACTTCTAGGGATATATAAACCAAGACAGTTTAAGAGCCTCTGACCTAATCCATTTTATATTATTTGTTTTAATCATTTTAAACTTAAGATTGTTGCTGCTATTATTTTTTGCAGATTTTTCTTAAAGCAAGGAACTGTTTGTCCATTTTATAAGAAAGTACTATCAAAATGTTTTTAAAATAAAATACCATCACTTAATCTACCCATCCAGTTAGATTGTGGGAGGACCTATTGAGAGTTCTCTTATTTTCTGATTGGGTGTATGGACAAAATTAGAGGTCTTCTCAGTAGTATGGAATTCTCTCACTACAGAAGAATATATGGCTTCCTTATATGCCTGGGTTTTTATTTAAAATAGTGGTACCTCATTACTTAGTGAATTGGTTCCATGAGGTGCGATGAGTAACAAATCAACAAGTACCAAACAAATTATTCCCATAAGGAAAACGTAGTGAATCACGAAGCAACTGAGACTGATAGGTTCTAGTTTGTGTGTCAAGTACCAGACAAACAAACAATGAGTACCAGGACAAACATTTTGTGTAAAAATGTGTGAAGTAACAAATTCAATGAGTTTCGAAGCAATTGACTACCGAAGTATTACTGTAGTTTAAAATTTATTTATTGAATTTCACTCACTACAAGCCAGTGACTCTGGGTAATGAACAATTTTATGTGTAAAATGATTAAAAACAATTACACAGTATTACAAATTAAATATATCGCATCTGAGAAAAAAATCATCATAGATAGCAGGATAGCCAGGAAACAGGGTCCTACAAAGCCTTGGGGTTCCAGCCCTGGGCATAAAGCCCAGTCTTCAAGGCCTTATGAAAGGCCAACATGGTTGGGGTCATCCTCAACTCTGATGTGAGAATGTTCCAGAAGGCAGAGGCTATGACAGAAAAGGCACACCTCCTAGTTAGTAACTGCCAGCTGCCATTCTTTGGCTGATGGGATCTGTCGCATATCAATGTGCTAGACCAAATTGGATAAATAAAAACCACCAAAAGAATACAGTCTCTTAGGTAATGTGGTCTCAAATCATGACAAGCTTTAAATTATTTTATTCCATCATCCTTTTTGCCTACCCTGAATGGAGATGTCATTATTATTTTTATAGGAATTTTAGTGTATTGGGTTTATTCATTTTAACTGCATGGTTGTCCATCTTTTGGAAATAGGACAGCCTAGAAATTCATAAGTAAGCAATAAATATCCTGCGTGAGAGTAAGTTCATTGCAGGTACTTTTCCCCTGAGGAAATCCTTATGAAGAAGAATAAGCATTTCATTCAGACCTGTAGTTATGCTTTCAAGCTGAATCCAAAATAGCCTTGCAGCCTTGTACCCTGACGCTTGTGAGCAGAAAATGAGATGTTAAAATTGTGCTATATTTTTTCCACTTCCATATTTAGTTGGCAGCTCACAAGCTGGAATAATTCTATACTGCAGTGAATGAACAGACAAGCTCATTCATGGACAATGAGCTGCATCTCCACATTCAAGCCAAGGATGTAGGAATATTTCCCTTGTTGCAAGATAGAAAAAGGGGTTGTCTTTATAGTAACAATGAAAGTTGGGAACTGAGGCTGAAAAGAGAAATGTGACTTGTTCCATTTCCACAGCAGCCTCAGAATTAATTGACAAGACTCTCCAGGGATCTAGATGAGAAATCCGGAGATAATTAAGACAGAAGAAAATCTGTTTTAGGAAAATGGCTATCTAAAAAGAATTCCTAGAAATACTGAGCATGACTAATTTTTCATTTAGATGTTATATGCTTAACTCTAATATTTTGTGTTTGGTATTTGTTTTCTTAGTAACTGTGTCTTTATGTATAGATATGCTTCATGTTGTGATCTGTCTGTAGATATTTCCCATTACCTTTTTTTCATATAAGGAAGATTATTTTTATTGATTTATTTTTCTCACCTATATTATTCTTATATGTAATTCAGAGCAGCAAACACAGCTAACATTCCTTCTTTCTTCTTTTTTCCTTCTTCCTTCTATATTCCCCATAACAATCACCTTGTGAGGCAGGTTGGGCTGAGAGAGAGTGATTGGTTAAGAAGTCATGATTCATAATATGAACAGCACTATATTTTGATGCGCTTTATACCACTGAATGATTCTGTGTGTCCCTATTTCAAGCTAAATTTATATTCTTATTTTTTTAAATTGAGTTTCATCTTACTTATCTCTTGTCAGATTGCTATGATTCCCAAAGCAGAGAAGAACGAAAGATAATGTGCCTCATTGTGTAGGATTTCGCAGAGTCGTTCTTGCTTATGAAAGTAATGTTAGAGATTAATGCTTTGTTAGCAATATCGCAAAGTTTTCAATTTTTAGAGTTAAAGTTTGTAAAACAAAATCACCTAGTGTGAATAATCTGGTAGAGAAAGGAAAATGTAGCCTGCAATAAAGGACCACACTCTTAAGCAGTTTATTTGTATTTATTTATTTATCTCTGCAGTTGTTTTTATGATTCTAATTCTCAGCATCTCTGAAAAGCACATTGGCGGTTTCAATGCCTGACTTGATGCCTTTCCATTGCTTCTTTTTTAGTGCAAAAAAGAGAGAGAGAAATATATACTTGAGATTCCTGAGAATAACTATTTTCAAGTTTTAAACTGCAGGGTTTTAGCCCTTAGTATTTAAAGAAAAGAGTTAAGGAGGATCCAGTGTCTCTACTAAACATTTGGAGGTGGCTTGTATCTTCTCCTTAGATGCTGTCTTTCATGATATAGTCTCCATGGGGCTAGGGCAGAAGACACAGTCCTCAACTTCTCATGGGAATGACCCAGGAGGAGGAAGAGGATTGCAAGCACTTTCAACCTGCTGAACCTGCTTCTGGTTGAAAGATGTATGAATGTATTCTGAATCATTTGGCATTTACTAGTATGTTGAGTCATCCAAACTGGAATTGGCAGACCATCTCTTGCTCTATTTTTTTTTTTTTTAGAAAACATTGTTGGGCCAATAATGTGACATATCAAGTATACTTAATACTTGAGTATACGATTTTAAATATACTTACTCAAGTATACTTAAAATGGTTCTTGCACATCCCCAGTTCATGTGCAAATTTAGCACCATGTTATCCATCATGCTTTCCTTACAATCCATTTAAACAGAGAGTAACATTTTCTCAACCATACTGAATCCTATTTAAAGCTGTAAAAGAGGCAGATCAGTTGTTCTAGAATCTAGAACATGGGTTGGTTTATTTTCTGTAGAGATACATTTACCTCAAATCACCTTCAGGTATGCAGGATGTCAGGGGAGTAACTCCTACTAATAGTGTTCACAGCCCTTATGATTCAATGTGCTTGTCAGGAGGAAGAACTGGGAAGGTAGAGTAGATGACATCAGCGCATTACAATTTACCATTGCTGTTCCATGCTTATGAAACTGTCAATCTTTCAACCACTGTTTTTCTGTTACTCTTGACTTTGGGTGTATGGATTTGTGTAACTCAGGTGCAACTGGTGAATAAGAATTACAGGTAGTCCTCGACTTACAACAGATCGCTTAGTGACCATTCAAAGTTACAATGACACTGAAAAAAGTGACTTAGAACTGTTTTCACACTTATGACCATCGCAACATCCCCATGGTCATGTGATTTACATTCAGATGCTTGGTAACTGGTTCATATTTATGACGGTTGCAGTGTCCGGGGTCATGTGATCACCTTTTGTGGTCTTCTGACAAGCCAAAGTCAATCGGGAAGCCAAATTCAATTAACAACCATGTTACTAATTTAACAACTGCAGTGATTCACTTAACAACTGTGGCAAGAAAAGTCATAAAATGGGGCACTTAACAAATTTCTCACTTAGCAACATAAACTTTGGCCTCAATTGTGATCATAAGTTGAGGACTACCTGTATTGAAGAAACAAAATTTAAAAAAGAATTTTTGGTATGTATGAAAGTGATTCTTTCTCAAGGCCTTAACCATAGTTGGTTGATAAAATCAGCCTTTCTTACAAAAAAAAAATGGAATAAAGTAGCTGCAGAAGCCAAAACTGTGATCTGCCTGCAGTCAAAACAGTACCATGGAACCTAATGACCAGACAAAATGGGGCAAGCCCTGCCAGACTTCAAAAACCAAGACTCTCTGAGGTTCTTCCAAGCAGTATACTTTATTATTCCTTGCCTATAGACATAAATCTCACCAAACACCATTACATATTTACTCTGAAAATTCCTAAGGAGTAGCTGTTCTTCTTCCTACTCAAACTATCTAAACTCCTCTATCTTCTTTGCTCCTTTGGAATGCACTCATTCCCTTTTGGGAATCTGGACTAGTTTAAACCACAACCCCTCAGCACATTTGTCAGCCCAAATAATGCCTCACAGATACTCCAGTCCACCATATGCCATAGATTACCTAGGTGGGAGTTTTGTATTAGGACAGGGGTGTCAAACTCAATTTCATTGAGGCCATATAAGGGCTGTGGTTGACCTCGAGGTGGGGGGCAGCCAGGCATAGCCAACTGGATGGGTGTGGCCAACTGGGTGGGCATGGCCAGCTTGACGCCACTGCCCAAATTGCTGGTATGTTTCCTCTTTGCATTGGGTAGACCAGGCTGAAACTATGCAGATAGATCGGGCCAAAGTGATGTGGGTAGACTGGGCCAAAATGACACGGGCCGGCCCCTTACGTTTTCCCGGATGGTCCCGCGGGCTGGATCCGACCACATCCCAGCCGGAACTGGGTCTTGTGTTTGACACCCCTGTATTTGGATAAGTATGTACCGCTCACACTACCACACTGTAGCACATAAAGGGGATTTTGGACTGTTTGGACCTTCCTGCTGGTCATCTTATTCTTCTCTTTACCCCCTCTTTCTCAGACTTTTATTTTACTGCAACTACAGGTTTCATTTTATCAGACCTGTATCATGAGATGTTACAAATATTTCCAGTTTAACCTAGTAAAATAATTATTGTGAAGTTATATCAGTAAAGTAATAGACATTAAGCAGCTCTTCTGACAATCTTTTGGTGATAATACTGATGAAACAACATTATGCTTGCATTTTCCTTTCTTTTTGGCCGATTTGCTTGTGAACGAATAACAAAGACATTATACCATTTTGCTTGCTGTCAGAACAACCTCACTAAATATTGATTTCTGTCTCTAATAGCATAAAATAAAGATACATATTTATTTGTATGATTATTGATGAAATTTACATTTCCTGAGCCTGCTAGTAGAAAAAATGCATTCAGTTTTAATGATTCCAATTTTTATGTAATATATTAAAATGAAGGGTACAAACATAAATGCTTGGAGATGCATTCAGTGTTTTTGGAGTTAATTTATTCTTGTAGCACCTAAATTTATATAAAAATAGTTTTGAGTAATATACTGTACTGCATGAGCAATAGGCAGGATCATACAACATATTTTTTCCTCTATTGTCTGCAGAGTCTTCCTGAACCTGAATCATTAGAGAGGCTTTCAAGGGATGAAGGGGGAAACACCAAGCACAGAGGGCTATATTTTACAGAACTGTAATTTCAAGCAGGAAAAAACATTGAAAATTGGGGCTTTTGCACAATCAACAAAATTCACAATGTCTAACTACTGGATTTCCAGTAAAGCGCCACTTTTCTAATAACATGCTTTGAATGTGCTGACATGCACAAAAGAGCCAGTTTGATGTAGTGTTTAATGGTACCAGGCTAAAACTCAGGAGACTGTGACTCTTAATCTTGCCTTAGGCACAAAGCCAGCTGAATGACTCTGGGCCAGTCATTCTTTCTCAGCTTTAGGAAGAAGGCAAAGGCAAAAAATTGACTTGAAGGCACCAAACATGTACACACACATGCACAGCACAGATACATAGAATTTATAAAGTAAGGTTTGATGTAGATTTTATAAGTTAAGTAATCCAAAATCTCACCTATGCAGTCTTTGCTAAAATGTCTTTTATTCTTTTGGCAATTCAAAACAAATGTTCACTCACCATGATTCCAAAATATTTTCAGTCATGAAATGAACTAATCTATTTCCTTTCTTTAATATATTCTCACTTTGTGCAACATGCATTATAATATCTGGATGATCCCATCTGCAATACTTACGGTTACTGCCAAACTGATTTGGCATTAAAGAGTCTGTCTGGTTGCAAGATCTGAGCAGGCCAATGGACAAATATCACTAATGGGCAGAGTACACATTCTCTGTGTGAGGAACCTCTAGGATCTCTTCAGAGTACCGGAAGAATTGTTCTTTTGTTTCAGTAGAGTAGTGTGGATGGGTCTTCTGAAGAAACCAAAAGACCCTGAAGTCAAGGAAAAAGAGAAAGAGAGAGGAGAGAAAAAGAATAAAAATTGCAATTACATTCTTTTCCTTTATAAAATAACAATTCCAGGATTCCTTGGGAGAAATCTTAACCTGTTTGATTGATTATGTGCCACCAAGTATTGCTGATTTTTAACAACCACATGGATTTTCTCCATGATGATATGTCTTTAACTTAGTTCTTCCAATGGTGCACTCATTGCCACTATAACTATCAGGTTTACAGTGGGTGTGAGCTATCTAATATTACACAAAATATGTTCATATTTGACTGCAAAATAAAGAATGACTTTCCTTTGGCCCCCCTAAATAACTGGTTCTATTTTCTATAGCATTCATCACAGTTAGTTGTTCAAATAAACATTAAAAGAAGAAATACATTATGATTGAAACTCATGCATTCAAAGTATCCATGTACTACTGTATTATTTGGTTGACTAATTTAGGTCTGGACTGTATCATGCCTTGGGTGGATGATAATTTCCTGGCAAGGAAGTGGCTTGAGATACTTGATGTAGAAATCAATGCTTCTGATGATCATATATGATCATTATTGTTTCCTTCATAATGATGATCTTAATGCTATAGCATTTCTCCAGATATATTTCCTGCCATGCTAAATACTTAGCCGAAGTATTTATATACAATATGTTCTGAAATGGAGCTTGCAATTAACAGCACATTTTTCTGGTTTGGATATTCAGTATGAGAAAGCATTTCTGCTACCAGAACCTACCCTTCCTCGGTAATATTTTTCCCATCAGGAGCACAGTAATTAGCAAGAAGTTTGCAGTTGTGCCTGGATAATATCAGCTCATGTCGTTTACCCACAATCATTCCAAAGCAAAGCTCAGGTTCTAGTCTCTCTCGCTCACACACACTCATTCTTATAATTGTCAGCATATTAAAAATAAATTGCCATTTCTTTGTTATGTAGGTTGTGTGCTGTCCAGCCAGTGTATGGGAATTGGATAGTTAGCAATTGTGAGCTGTTCCCTTAAGCATCATGGTAAATGTAGTTAAGGTATCCTGGGAAATGTAGTCCATGTCACGTGATCACATCTGTAATCCTGATTGATCACTAAATTGACCCTTGATGGGTTGGGGGAGGTTTCTTCACTCTTGTCTGAACTCACAGACTCGTAACTACAGCTACGAGATGGGAGAAAAGGGATAGGAGATAACCATCTTTTTACCTACAAGACAGATATGCAAAGGATTGGTCATTAAAGAAGAACTTCATCACAAATGTGAGTTATGAGGATACCTGATAAACCAATAATAAAGACTTTGTATGAATGTTTTGTTGAGTTTATCTATCTGCATCTGTACAGAAGACAAAATCTACTATTGTACAGCATACAGAACAGGTTGCAAAAGAATTTTTAATCATTCTAATATATAATGAAACAAATTCCAATAGAAGAAAATATTTGTAGCTCGGAGTTGAACTGGGAGTCTTTGGGTGCTCTCTGAGCTTAGTTTTTTTCCCCCTGCAGATGTTTGTTTACCCATTTGGGTAATATCTGTGCTAGAAGTACAATCAGCTTGCCCTGCCAGTGCTGGTGGAAGTGTTTTTGGTAGTTGATTAGTCTGTTGTTTATCGTTGATTGTTTGTCTAAGTTGGTAATTGCTTGATTGGAATATTGTTTATGACTTGGTGTTAATCTCTGTTTATCTAGATGTCGATTGCGGGCAAGGTGGTGTTGTGGTCTTTTAGCTTATTGATTACTCTTTTGGACAGTATGTAGATATTGTTTATTTCTATGTCCCTGTTGATGGTTGAAGCCATGTGGTTGTAATAGTCTATTGGTTGTTTGTGAGATGTTTTTGATGTACGGCAGTGTTATTCTTTTCATACTTTGGGTTGGTTGTGTTTTAGTGGGTTGAATTGCTAGTCGCTTTTGTAAGGATGTTGTATAGATGGTCTATTTCCTTTTTCTGATATTCAAGGATGCTTCAGTGTGTTTGTGCTCATCAAAATAGTGTTCTTACATAATTTTTCTTGTGGGCGGTTTGGTTGTTACTTTGGTAGTGGAGCACTTGATTAATGTGCGTGGCTTTATAATAATTTGTTTGTAATTTGCTAACCTCGCCTCTGTTGGTGAGGTTATCCAGGAAGGATAGTTTATTTGGGGGGGGGGGGTTTCCTTCCCTTGTCAATTTTATTCCTTGAAAATGTTGATAGTTTCATGTGCCTTCTCTACTTGTTCCTGTTTTATTATGACAAAAGTGTTGTTTACATACCAGAATCATACTTTGGGTTATATGTACATAGGAATGCTATAGTTTCTAGGCTTTACATTACGATTTTTGTTGTGAGTCCTTAGAGTGGTGATCCCATGAGTGGTCCTCTGATTCGTTGGTATATTTGTCCATCAAACTGAAAACAAGTGATAAGGCGTTAGTTGATAAAGTCCATGATTGTGGGTATTTTAATCTTAATGTATTTGATTAGGTTGGGTGTATTGTGCAGTAGTGCTGTCATGGATTCTTGATCTCATCTTCTGCAACTCATTTCTCCCTATCTGCTAAATAGCATTTAGACAATGATCATTTACACCATACTAAATTTGTTAGTTTTTAATAGTGTAGTCTATTGCGTGCATATTCAGGTATAATTATTAAATTCAGTAATATTTAGACTTAGCTAAGAATTTCCACAATTGTAACCTCAATTTATCATAGAGTTTTAGTTCAGAGTATCTAAACAGGATGCCCTTCAGATATGTTTATAACTTCAAAGGGCAATTCCATTGTCTTTGGTGGGCATCAGAAGGAAAATGACTGCTCATGCAACAAGATTTTGTTCATTGTTCAAGAAAAATCTGCTTTGACTGTCTTTTGAGCAGAAAAAAGAGATCCAAAGTAGAATAGACAAGTTATCTTAGTTGTCTGTAGCTTATATTTAATCAGCTTCAAAATCCATCAGTAGCACTTGAATGAAGCTCAGCGGAAGAAAAATTACCCAGAAAGCATTAGATAAGATCTGAAAGTTGTATAAACAATTGACTGTGATATTGCAGTCTCCTGTTCAATGAAATCAACTTGGCAGATCTTGAGAACAGTATGCTTCATAATAATATTGCTGACTGTATTTCTTTCTGGTATGCACTAATTATATTGGCTTTTTGGAACAGAATATCAAATTATTGGACCCTTTAAAAACAACAGTGCAAGATGAGTTCTCTCTTGAACGGCAGATGGCAATTTTTATTTCTTTCTTTATTAGATTTTGGAGTGTATGATGACTGAAAGCTGGTAAGGAAGCACAGAAATAATTGTTTATTTTGTCTTGCTGGTTGGTTTGTCACTTCATGCCAAAGTGTTTTTTTATATGTTATTCAACCATTGTTTTTCTTTTCTTTGCCAGGGAACTCACTTCATTTTTAAAAAGTTCTTTGCTAATGAGAGTTTCTGACTCTTTACGGGGGTTGTACCCTAAATGTTTTTGTGAATGTGGGCCCAGTGTATACCTTTTTTCTCAGATATCACAGTACAAGCGATGCTACTGCTCTTGGAGTGAATGAAGGTGAAAGCAAAGAGTCTTTCATATTGAATGTGACTCCTGGGTATTACATAGATGCATTCATATAGTTTTCTTGGCAATGTACGGAAATGCTTTGCTATTGATTTCTTCCGGGAATAGAGAATTGTTTTCAGTTAATTCTTTGAATAGCCACTAGTTCAGATCATTGCCAAATGCTCCAGTTTGCCTATTCACCCTATGCTGAAATATAGCAGAGGAAAGGCAGGAATCTCTACTGTCGTTGCTTCGATAACCTGTGTGCCCCAGGCCTGCTTCTTTATTTTTGAGTATGTTATTTCAGTCAGAGTTGTATATAGGCCTAAATAATGCTCAGCTTCCCTCCCAGCAGTGGACATTAGAAGCCTATCCAGAAAACAGATCACATCTCTTCCTCTGCATTCCTACTGTCAGGGAGCTATAACATAGCACGGTTGCCTGTCCTGTTGCTCGTCTTATAGATCAGGGGTTGCCAACCTTTTGAAACTCAGGGAGCACCAAACTCGTAATTTTAAATCCTGCGGACTACTAATATGAATCTTGACTGACGGTGGCTTGCTGACGTTTTCTTAGGGTCTCTGCAGAAAGCAGCAGAGATCCTGGGAAAATCCCAAAAAAAGTCTGCAGGAAAATTCCTCACCCCATTTTCCTACTGATCAATCATTCTTTATTTGAGATTGTAGGATACCATCTCCAGCTCTGTTCTCAGGGAGAGAGAGAGAAACTTTTGGCTTCATGCAAGGAAAGCAGCAGAAGCAGCAGAAGTCTTTCTTTCTCTGCCCCAAACTTCATCCAAAATGAGTCTTTGTGAAACTTGTCGTGCCAGCGCAGCCTCTTGGAGAAGGATGATTTGCAAGGTCCCAAAGACTCATTTCTGGTGGAGTTTGGGGGAGAGAAAGAAAGACTTTTGCTGCTTTCCTTGCATGCAGCCAAAAGCAGAAGAAGAAAGAAGCGGTAAGAAGCAGCCCGGTGGCCAGGCCAGGCATGTGGGGTGAGTGGGGCAAGTTCCCCCCTCTGCCCTTTCCCCCCTCCCCTCACTACCTCATGTTCACAATACAAGCAACGCAAGTCTTTTGTTCCCGCAGGCCACGTGGGCAGCACAGCGTTGTGTTCCCATGCAGCCTAGATTAATTGCTTTGGGGTGACATTTCTCTGCGGACCACCAAAATTTTCTCGTGGACCACCAGTGGTCCCCAGCCCACTGGTTGGCGACCACTGTTATAGATCATATGAAACCTTCCAGAACAAACTAAGTGGTTTCTGGGAGTTTAATATACAAAATGGAGCTTCCTTCCTTTTACTTCCTTCCCCTCCCTGTCCTCCCCTTCCTATAACTCAGTAGATTTAATAAGAATTTCAGTGAAAATGTTTTATTGGAGGAACCTAAAATGAATTATTAAATGTCAGATGAAAAAGAACATATGTCATATAATAAGGCTAAAAAACACTTTTTACAGTCCTCTTATGAATTTAAATTTTTTAGTTATTTGCACAATAAATATCTGAGTTTGTATTTATTTATTTATTTAAATTTGTATATCGCCCCCTCTCCCAGAGGGACTCGGGGTGGTGTTCAGCCAGATAAAATATACATATAAAAATACACATACAATACTTAAAATGAGTTAAAAGAATTAAATAAATTGGCCATTATCAAAAGATTAAAAAATTAGGAGATTAAGAAAGCTAAAACCGAATTAAAAATTCTAAAAACCCCTAGGCCAAACCGGCTTGCTGAAATAAATAGGTTTTCAACGCGCGCCGGAAGGTCAGGAGATCAGGGATGGTCCTCATCTCCGGGGGTAACTCGTTCCAGAGGGAGGATGCCCCCAACGAGAAGGCCTGCACTCTCGGGGTCACCAGTCGTCCAGCTAGCGGCACCCCGAGGAGGCCAACTCTGTGGGAGCGTATTGGTTGACGGGAGGCCGATAACGGCAGGAGGCGGTCCCGCAAATATCCTGGTCCCAAGCCATGGAGCGCTTTAAAGATGGTAACTAAGACCTTGAAGCGCACCCAGACGACCACCGGGAGCCAATGCAGCTCACGCAAGAGCGGCGTAACATGGGAGCCCCGAGGAGCCCCCAACACCACCCGCGTGGCCGCATTCTGCACCAGCTGGAGCCTCCGGGTGCTCTTCAAGGGAAGCCCCATGTAGAGAGCGTTGGCATAGTCTAGGCAGGAGATTACGAGGGCATAAATGACTGTGCGAAGCGCATCCCGATCCAGAAAGGGCCGCAACTGGTAGATCCTACAGACCTGACCAAAACCCCCCCTGGCAACGGCCGCCACATGGTCCTCCAATGACAGCCGCACATCCAGGAGGACACCCAGATTGCAAGCCCTCTCTGTGGGGGTAAGAATTCCCCCCCCCCAGCCAGCGATGGAACCAGCTGGCTGTATCGGGATGCCGAGAAACACAGCCACTCAGTCTTAGATGGGTTGAGCTGAAGCCTGTTCCGCCCCATCCAACACTGCACGGCCTCCAGGCACCGGGCCATCACTTCGACGGCTTCATCGGGGTGGCCTGGGGTAGAAATGTACAGCTGAGTATCGTCAGCGTACAGATGGAATTCTACCCCAAAGCCACGGATGATCTCACCCAGCGGCTTCATATAGATGTTGAACAGAAGGGGCGAGAGCATCGACCCCTGAGGCACCCCGCAAACCAGGGGCCTTGGGGCTGATCTCTGCCCCCCCGCCAACACAAATTGCAAACGGCCAGAGAGGAAGGAGGAGAACCACCGCATAACAGTGCCCCCCACCCCCAACCCCTCCAGCCGTCGCAATAAGATACTGTGGTCGACAGTATCAAAAGCCGCCGAGAGATCTATTAGGACCAGGACAGAGGAGTGACGTCTGTCACGGGCCCTCCAGAGATCATCCACCAATGCGACCAGTGCCCTCTCCGTGCTGTGCCCGGGCCTGAAGCCCGATTGGCATGGATCCAAATAGACAGCTTCATCCATAACAAACTAAACATTTTTTTTCAAAAAAAAATTGTTTTCTTAGGTGCAATATCCAAAGGTAACAATAGGCATTGAAACAATTCATTTCAAAACAAAGATTGCTTTAATAAAAGCTATGTAATTTCAGTAAATTCACATAGCGCCCAAACAATTCCCTGCCTTGTGTTTTCAAGTACTGTTGATGTAGACCTTATTCTTGTGCTACAGAATTGTATAGGTGCCCCCTTGTCTAATGTGTCTTCTTGCTTTCCTCCCTGCTGTATTTGCAGACCACTTAAATACATTCTAGGAGCATAATTAGGAAAAAGCAAGGCAATAGGAGGCTGTTACCGGTATATCACAAGATGCCTGTCTGGAAGCAGCAGATATAATTGAATAGAATGTTGATATAATTCTTCAAAAAGCTCCGAACTAGAAACAGCATGATGCTCAATTTTATAAAATTAGAGTAAGATTGAGGCTTTAAAAAGAGGAATTGATCCAGATGCCTTTTTACATTGATTGTACATGATTGTATATCATTGTGTCCACTGCAGAAAGCATAGTGTAGATGATCTGACACATAAGAGTAGAAAACCAGGTTAGGGACAAACATAGTTCCCTAAATCTAGCAGATAACAGATAATCAGAGTTGGAAGGGACAGTGTAGGTCATCTAATCCAACCCCCCACCCAAGCGGGAGACCCTATACCATTTCTGACAAATGGCATCCAATCTCTTCTTGAAAGTCTCAAGTGATGGCGTTCCCACTTCTGAGGGCAAGCTGTTCCATTGGTTGATGGTTCTCACTGTCAAAAAGTTTCTCCTTATTTCCAGGTTAAATGAAATTTCTCCTTGTTCAGTTAAATTTCTCCTTGTTTAGTTTCCATCCATTATTCCTTGTCTGGCCTTTGGGTGCTTTAGAAAATAGCTTGACCCTTCCTCTCTGTGGCAGCCCTTCACATATTGGAAGACTGCTATCATGTCTCCCCTGGTCCTTCTCTTCACTCTTAACCTATTAATTTTCCTGGATTTGTATAGTTTACAGCATCATAATCTGCTCGAAGAACTTGAAGGCCAGAAGTTGAATATTTAATCACCTGAAGGCCTAATATATATGACATGAACTAGATATCTGAATGATTAAATGGATGCTCAAGTAAATAAGTCCTTTACACTACAAGCTGTGTCATGGGATGCATTGTAGAGAAACACATATTGAAATATAATTTACTTTCAGCTGCTTCAGTCATCACATATTGAAGCATAATTCAACTGCCACACTATCACATATTGAAGAGCAAATGGCCCAAATCCACCCAGTTGGCCTTGTGCCTAAGGTGCAACTAGAACCCATAGTCTCCAAATTTATAGCCTGGTATAACTTGCACCAAAGTGGCTCTCATTTTAACTTGCAGTTATTTCTAGTATTTTCAGTGAGACTTTAGAAATGAAGAAATTTTCTTTTTGAGAAGGTGTTGAAAATTATAACCAAAGCATTATGTGGAACAGGTGAAACTGGCAGTGAACAAGTAGCTAAAGAATGTTGAGAGGAGAGGAGGCTTAAGTCATATGAAAGCTAGGGAAGACAACCTTCAAGTAAGAAAGATAATTTCAGAGAGTAGAACATTAAAGGGCAGGTTTAATGCATATATTACGCACTATGACCTTTCAAAAAGAAATAAAAATGGAATAGGATTCATTCATTATTTATAATCTGCCATTTTTCCTGTCTTGCCTTTTCTTTATCGCAGTTTCTGTGTGGTAGGTTAGGATGAGAGAAAATACTCAGTCATCCACCAGCTCTGGATTGAGAAGGAACATGAATCAGGATTATGTGGCATGTGTAGCTTGCTATAGCTAATGTGATAGAGACATCCTTTTCTGGAAAGCATTTTCTAAATAGATATCTTTCTCCAGGCCTTTGCTAAATGTTTTTGAGAAGGGCTCAAAAATTACAACAAATCCTGGCCAAAGTTTTCATATACCTGTCCAGCAGTAACAGTGAATTCAAGAAGATCAATTCAAGAAGGGTTATAGATCTACTGTTTCAGATGTAGACTCTTTCTCTTAAGGTAACAATAGGGGTAACAGATAGCCATAACTAACCAACAATCCCTGCTAAGATGCAGCTTTAGGCTGTTTTGTTCTCAACTTTCAAAGATGATCCAGGAAGATAGTTTGATGGGTAGTATTGAAGAGAGCTAAGAAATCTCATAAGGCCATGCAGGGCGCATTATCCAAATTCCAACAGAAGTAATCCACTTGAATGACAATGCGATTTGTATCCTGTGCCAGATTGGACCCTGATTGAATGTGGTCTAGATAACCTACTTCCTTTAGTCTAGAGCATTCTAATTTTCCATCATCCTCCTAAAAACCTTCCATCAAATGAGGGATTGGAGATTGGGTAATACATAGCTTTCATATACCCATCCAGCAGTAACAGTGAATCGAGAAGGATCCTTGGGTTATAGACCTATAGATATTAATTTTTCACATCCTTTTTCTAGACTGCAGGACTCACCATCTCTCAAAAGGAAGTGTGGCACCCAGGGGTCAGATCCTACTGGCATAACAACCGGTTCGGTGAGCAGTCAGCTGTGAAATAGCAGGGAATAAAGGACAGCCTAGAGCCCGCTTGGGCGGATGGGCCCAACCAAAGAAAAGAAGATCTTCGGATCTTCAGTATCAGCTGATCTTCAGAGCTACCGGTTCTATAGAACTGGGCTGAACCCCTGGTAGAATCCCACTCTACCCCTGGTAGAATCCCACTCCTGGTGGCATCTTTTCCACCCAGCTTGACAAAAGCAAAGATCTTCTTTCCTCTGTAATAGCATACCTATTACTGTTATTGTGCAAAAACCAATTTACTTTTATTGGAGCCAAATCTTTTATTTTCTAATCACTTTTTTGAAATTGCCTATTAACTATTCTAAACCTATTAAATAGAATCAAAACAATAGATTTAAAAGGTCTTTTTTGTGGTGAGTTTGTCTACAACCCAAACAAAAGAAAAATTAATTAAAAACTTAAGAACTTAAAGAATTTGAAATAAGCAAAAAAGCTAAATAAGATTTTGATCTAAGAAAGCTTTAAATGAAATAAGAGTCCAGATAAATTGAAAATATTGACTTTTACTATAAGATTTTTGGGAATTAATTATAGATAATTATTTCTCATGGAAAACAGACTTGTTTTGGTTATCCTGGCAAGTGTGAATTATAATAAAAGATGAGTGATAATTTTAGAAACTAGAGACTACAAGGGACTAAAGATTTTAAGCAGAAGGAAAAAAGAGTACATGCTACGATTTGGATGACAGATTGCAGGAGCCCCTTAATTGGAGGATAAATTCATTAATTACCAATTCAGTTTTTCCTATTGTATCTCTCTCTGCCTTCTATCAAGATGGGTTTTTTTTACCTGAAACATGACTCTTTTTTTTTTTGCATTTGCATTTGCAAAGTACAAATAATATACTCAGCACAGGAAAAAATACTGTTGGGACCACTGCTGTGCCCAGCGGTGTTTGTTTTGCTGTGGTTGATTGAAACGTTTTTGTTAAATATTTTGGCTCTTCTTGATTGGCATCCCACTGTGCTCAACCCTGACCTGCTCTAACCTGCCCAAAATTGTGCTTTCTGTACCTCTTCTATATACTTTTTGTAGGAGAATGCTTTAGGTGGGAGTACTATGCAATCTGGAATATTGGGCTGAAAACAAAATGCAGTCTGCACATAACTTAAGTGTGAAATATGGAGCAGGTTTGGGGAGAGAGGAAGTAAGTATCATAGACAATCTTCTGTACTTGAGATTAGGAGAAGAGAAAAGAGTATGACAGAAACAGAATATTAAATGTTTTTTATTTCTATTTGTAAAATGCTACGGTGATGGAATTTTGTTGGAAGTGGCTGTTCCCTGATTTACATAACATTCAAATCTAGACATCATGTGTGATTATAATTTTATGGGATAAAATAGAGAATGAGCTAACCAGTATAATATATTCCTGCAAGTCTGTTGTCAGATTGAATCAAAAGAGAAAAAAAAGAATTAAGTCAAAATCTCTACTCTTAGAACTGAATCTTTCATATTAAATAATAAAGTTACTTATGCATAATACATTTATGGAGTATTTAAGAAGCTGAATAACAGCAAGTTTATCATATGAAAACTAGGAGAAAGTAAGGGGAAGGAAATAAATCACATAACTTGAAAGAGAGACATTTGGATTAGTGTATTGCAATTTTGTCAGGTTTTTTTCTTTTTTTATCATAGTTCTGCACAGTTGTTTGCTACCTCAATTTTCTTGGGTCCTATACTACCTATGAGCAATATAAACAGCTACTATATGTCGAAGTGTTCCTCATGAGTCTTTTCAGGATATCCTGTCCCTTGAAGATAAATGGATGTTGGCTTGGGGATTAGGCCATTATTATAGCATTTTTCTAGCATTTAACTGTATCTGGAATAGTATTCCCAGATGGTTCACTTGGGCTGTACTTTTAGAAAACCTTTTGATGATAGAATGACTATAAAATTTACTTTCTGGACCTTTTAAAATGGTCTCTTAATTAGATATAAAGCCATAGTACAGTTTACCTATCTAAATTTTAATTTAACTACTCAATTATTTTATATATGTTATTGTAGATTTCCTTTTTTAAAAGTGATTAGTTTTCCTGAAGGATGTTGCTAAAGAATCCACTGTAAATAGAAGTATAATAACACCATTTGAAGTCTATATTCAAAGAAAGCGAAGTTGAGATTGCAATGAAGGCACCTACCAGAAGCAGTAATCATGACTCCTCGTTGACACAACTGGACCAATTTCAGATATTGTGCTATTGGTGAAACCTTTCCACTGTGAGGGTTTGACTTTAAATTTTAATCCTTCTTCATTTTACTGAAAATTGTAATCAGAATGCCTGGAATGATGTATGAAGTTCATCCCATATGTACTGGAATATAGATCAGGGGTCTTCAAACTTGACAGCTTTAAGTCTTGTGGACTTCAACTCCCAGAATCCCTCCTCCAGTCATGTTAGCTCAGGAATTCTGGGAGTTGAAGTCCACAAGTCTGAAACTTGCCAAGTTTGAAGACCCTTAATATAGATCAGTGGTGGCTAACCTTTCTTGGCTCCTATGCCAAAAATTGTGTGTGCACGAAGGCAATGCGCGCTCCCCATGCCCTCTATGCATGCGCGTGCAATACCCCACCCCACCCCTGCTGCTCCCTTAACCTGCACTGCGCCTCACAGCTGATTTTCAGCCAGTTTGAGGCCTTTTTCAGCCTCCCAAAGGCTTGAGGAAGGCTTCTGCAGGCTTTGCAGGCCAAAAACTAGCCCAGTTTCTAGTCACTTCTGGTATTTTCGGAAAAACAGGAAGTGATGAAACAAGGCTAGTTTTCGGCCTGCAAAGCCTGCAGAAGCCTTCCTCAAGCCTTTGGGAGGCCGAAAAAGTTCTCAAACCTCAAAAAATCAGCTGTGCCATAGGTCCGCTATCACAGTTATAGATCATGAACGTAGGGGGAAACATTTTAAAAGCTACATGTTGCAGGGGAAAGCATTAGGAATTGTAAGAAATAAATAGTTTTGATAGATAGATAGATAGATAGATAGATAGATAGATAGATAGATAGATAGATAGATAGATAGATAGATAGATAGATAATTAAAATCTTTGGCCATCATGTTAATTACTTCTTTTTAAAACATGTTTTTAGAAAAAGAACTTTCAAATACTTTATTATCAGAAGCTCTGCTCTCTTTGCCTTATCTTTTCTGAAGTTGCTTCTTTCGAACTGCAAATAAATACAGCTTACTGGCTTTTGGTTTCAGCAATGTTATGAATTGCAAGTTTATTATGGTTTTATATCAGTGATTAAATAGGGACCTCAGAAAGGAACAAAGATAAGCCCCTTGACTAAGGTTCTTTTCCATACAGTGTTCTTGGAAGGGTAGCATAAGAGCTTGTGTTATCTTTCTTCCAAGATGGTTTGTTGTTGTGTTTTTACTTTCCAGTCTATCCGGTAGCCTGGCAATTCCCAAGTGACCCCCCCCCCCACTTCCTTCTAGTATTAACCAGAGTTTATCTTATTCTGCTTCTGAGCTCAGACAAAGTCAGCAAAGTGAAGTTCTCTTAGCTTTATGTCCACTGTGTTATTAAATACATGATATTGCCTAGATTCTGCCACCATCGGCCTCCCACCGGCCAGTGCGCTCCCACAGGGTGGGCCTTCTAGAGGTGCCGTCAGCTGGATGATGCCGGCTGGCGGCCCCGAGGGTTCGGGCTTTCTCTGTGGGAGCACTCTCCCTTTGGAACGAGTTGCCACTGGAGATGCGAGCCATCACTGACTTGCAGACCTTCCGCCGCGCATTAAAGACCCACCTCTTTCAACAGGCCGGTCTGGCCTAGTATCAATTTACTAGGGTTTTAAAATTTGTGGTAATTTTTAACTTTTTTACCTTGTTTTTATTGTGTTATTTCAGCCACTTGTTTAATTCTTTTTTAAATCTATTTTAATTTTTTTATTAATTGTGTGGTTTTATCTTGGCTGTACACCACCCCGAGTCCCATTTTGGGAGAGGGTGCAGTATAAAAAATAAATAAATAAATAAATAAATATCCTGTACCAGTTGCACCTCCAACGAATTGCCAATCTATATCATTGAAATAGTATGTGTGCATCTCTACAGGAACTTTACAATATCCTGTTTGAATGCTTCAATATTAAACCTGAAATCAGGAAAACAATACAATACAGGTCATCCTTGCTTAGTGATGGACTGTTATGATGACACACACCCCAAGCTACTTACATCCCATTTCCATAGTTCTGGCTACTGCATTTACCCCTTTGGTCCCAGGACCACATTTTGGGCACAGCTACTGGAGAACCTTCACAGGCAATGTATGACTTTGGGATTGGTTTCCAGCAAAAAAAAAAAACACCCAAAGGAATACATATATTCACTTAAGGGCCATGCTTAATGACTGTGTCAAAGAAATGTGAAATTAGATCTGATCAGGTAGGTGCCTTGACTTACGACCATCATGACTTACAAGGGGAATTCCATTAAAGCCAGAAGTCAAGGAGTAACTATATAATATTAGGGGGAGTTTTAGGTAGAAAAACTTTTGCAAGAACTACATCGATAGCACATTCTCCAATATTTTGGCTAACGTGCCCTGGGAGGCTGTATAGATTTCCCATGTCACTGAATAACCTTATGTGTGCTTGAATAGGACCTGGAAATATAAAAGTGTTTTTAAAAAACTACAGATCTTATTCTGTATGGAATGATTCTCAATCTTTTTATGAAGCAGCATGGCTGCTAATGTAATAGCCATTGGAGTGGATCAGAGGTAGTATTCAGCAGGTTCTGACCAATTCTGGAGAACCAGTAGCGGAAATTTTGAGTAGTTCAGAGAACCAGCAAATACCACCTCTTGACTGTCCCCATCCCCATCTGTTCTCTGCCTCCCAAGTCCCAGCTGATTGGCTGGGTCTTCTTTTGTTGCCCTGAACAAGAGAACAGCTGGAAAGCAGGATAGGTGGGGTGGGGAGGGAATGGGGATTTTGAAGTAACCTTCTCCTGCCACACCCACCAAGCCATGCCCTCAGAACCGGTAGTTAAAAAATTTGAATCCCACCACTGGTAAGTAAGGTTGCCATGTGTAATGTGCCAATTTTTTGACCTTTGGTAATGCCAGTAAAGAATCATGGGAACTACTGTGCAATAAAAATAGATTATAAAACTGGGAAAGACTGTTATTGTGATAGATAAATATGAATGTCTTTGTAGTGGTGCCATCCATTTCAATATAGTTTTGAATACAGCAATGCTGAATATTTCTTTAGAACAGCGGTTTGCTAACGTTTAGAATCCTTTACATTCTTAAAAATTATTGAGAGCCCCAAAGAGCTTTTGTTTATGTAGATTGCATCTACAGGTAGTCCTCGGCTTACAACAGTTCATTTAGTGACCATTCGAAGTTACATCATCACTGAAAAAAGTGATGTTTTTATGACTGTTTTTCACACTTACGACCATTTTTAGCATCTCCATGGTCACGTGATTTACGTTCGGATGTAAATCATGTGCTTGACAACCGACTCACATTTATGACGGTTGCAGAGTACCAGTCATGTGATCACCTTTTGTGACCTTCTGACAAGCAAAGAGGAAGCCAGATTCACTTAACAACCGTGTCACTAATTTAACAACTGCAGTGATTCACTTAAGAAAAGTAAAATGGGGCAAAACTCATTTAACAAATTTTTCACATAGCAACATAAATGTTGGGCTCAATTGTGGCCATAAATCGAGGACTACCTGTATTAATATTTACTCTATCAGAAATTAAAACAAAGCTATTTAAAAATATTTATTGGACTTTGCAGATCCCCCCCTCCAGCAGAGATCGCTCAGGGTCCCCAGATCATGCTTTGGGAACAGCTGTCCAAGAATATCTTAGATATGTCTTATATTAGACCTCCTAATTCCACAGGGGCTGTTTTCTGTTACACCCAAAGGGCTGCAAATTCAATGCTAGATTATGTGTTTACTGAAACCCTGACACCTGCTCCCAGACAAGAGAAGGGTAGTTATTTTTTTAGCTGATGCATCTCATCTGTTTTCAGTTATACAACTTGTGATTTCCCCAGAGCGTTACTGAACTACAGTTCCTCGCTTTCTGTGCCAATGGTGGGATTCAAATTTTTTTTTACTACCGGTAAAATGGGTGTGGCTTGGTGGGTATGGTGTGGCTTGGTGGGTGTGGCTTGGTGGCGTGGCAGGGGAAGGTTACTGCAAAACCCCCATTCCCTCCCCACCCCACCTATCCTGCTTTCCAGTTCCGTTCTCCTGTGCAGGGCAACCAAAGAAGACCCAGCTGATCAGCTGGGACTTGGGAGGCAGAGAATAGATGGGGGCGGGGACAGTCAGAGGTGTCGGTTCCGCTGAAGTACTCAAAATTTCCGCTACCAGTTCTGCAGAACTGGTCAGAACCTGCTGAATTCCACCTCTGTTCCGTGCCACTGGCCATCTGATTGGGATTGCTAGAAATTACAGTCCAGCATTATCCAGAACACTGTCCATCAATTTAGGCAACTATAAGATGCATGGACTTCACACACCTTCAAGTTATAGTATCAAGATGGAGGAATGCAGATCTAGGAAGATATATGTTGCCATTCTGTGCCTTATCCTAATTCATGTACAGATAGTCCTTGACTTACAGTTACTCTGGCCTCAGAAAATATAATTTATGATTTATGATCCTCTCATTACCACCCCACAATCATAGGATCACAGTTTGGACATGACAACTGGCTCAGATTTATGCCTGGTTGCAGTCAGGCGATTCCAATAGGCAACTTTCCCAGCCAGTTTCCGACAAAAAATGTCAATTGAGGAAACTGGATTTGCTTAAGAAATACACAACTTGCTTCATGAGCACATAAGTGATCCACTTAACAACTCAGCAAAAAATAATCGTAAACCTGGGTCCAATCACATGGTGATTCACTATATGACCGCACCGACTCACGAGAGACATTTGGGTCCAAATTGTAGCCAAAAACTACCTATAAATGAATGGTTGGCATTGATTATCTCAGGGAGGAAAAAACAGAGATTGTAATGATATGGTTAATTCATTTATTTTTCTTTTCTCTCTTCATTTTAGTATCTGAAAACACTAAAGTACCAGATAAAAAAGCTGTCTCATCCAGCCGGCCCTCTTCTGCCCTTTTAGGACAGGGCACTCATCCTGCAGGACCCAAGACAGGTATTATAGTAATTTAACTCTTCCCAGTATTTTCCATGAACTGGAATGTGACAGGTTTGTTATATTTTAAAGCACCATCATTCTATAAATTTTAAATATTGCTGTTTTAGTTCCATTTCAAGTATGCTGTTTTGTATGTAAGTCGTTTGCTGATTTTTAATCCACTTACTGTGGGCATTGTTATTGTTTTATTTTAAGTAATTTAGCAAACTCTGTAGGATTGTTATTAGGAAGACAACAATACATAATACAGTCAATAGATATTACTATTTGAAATAGTACAACATTTTATTTGCCTTGCAACTGTTTTCATGCTTGTTATTGAATTGATGATTCTAAACAGAAAAAAGATAACGTAAGTGCCTGCCTCACTGATTACTCTCTCATTTGTGTGTCCCTGCAAAAAACTGTTTCATGTGCTAGCAGCTACAGCAGTAGAAGGAAAAATACCATTGACTGTGAATTCTGAAAAATAATATGTTCAGAACTCAATGTTTTGGAGAGAATAATTCATGTATCCTATGAGAAAAAAAGTGAATACATACTGCTTTATTTTAGTATAAGAAGTAATTCTTAAAATATTTTTGTAGTCCTCAATTTACAACAATTTTGTGACCATTCAAGGTTACAACAGCACTTACAGCCATCATTAAAGAGCTCAGTGGTGGCGCAGTGGTTAGAATGCAGTACTGCGGACTACTTCTGCTGACTGCCAGCTGCCATCAGTTCGATCCTGACTGGTTCAAGGTTGACTCAGCCTTCCGTTCCTCTGAGGTCGGTAAAATGAGGACCCAGATTGTTGGGGGCAATATGTTCTGTAAACTGCTTAGACAGGGCTGTAAAAGCACTGTGAAACTGTATATAAGTCTAAGTGCTATTGCTATTACATCCGCAAGATTCACATGATCAGAATTTGGACACTTGGCAACCAGCATAGCTTTATGATGGTTTCAAAGGCCTGGGATCACATGATCACCATTTGTGATCCTTCCACCTGGCTTCTGACAAGCAAAGTCAATGGGGGAAGCCGGATTTGCTTAATGATTGTGCGATTCCCTTTAATAACTGCAGTGATTTGCTTGAAAAGCTGTGGCAAAAAAGATTGTAAAATTGGAAGTGAATCACTTAACCACCTTGCTTAGCAGTGAAAATTATGGTCCCCGTTGCAGCTGTAAGTAGAGGATTACCTGTAGGATGGATAGGATTCTACAGCATGTTGTTGTGAATTAACTTTAATGTAAGCTACTTAACAAGCTCTCACTCAGAGGCTCCCCAGTGTGAGCACTCTGCAATTGGAGATTGGGGTTCATACCATTGAAAGAATCTTAATATTGCTGGACAGAGAACACTATGGAGTACTTCTAATGAAGCTTTTAATATGAAATTGTTTTGCCTCATTCACTTATTTTGAGAGCTTTAAATGACGTTGTCAAACATGCAAACTATTCCCATTATCTCTCATTTTTTCCCACCATATTTTTCTTTCCAAGGAAAAAAGTAAAGGGGGAAAATATGGGATAGCAACCCAATAACTTTTGATTATTAATATTTGGAAGTATTGAACATTTCAGGGAGAAATCTAGAAATCTTCAATAATATAGAAATGTACATGTTCCTGGGAATTTATTTTAATGTAAGTTTTCTAGCTGATTTATGGAACTGATTAAAATGATGATGGATATCCTAAATAACGATGGCTTAAACCAGTCCTCTGTTTCCCAGATGTGTCAAAAATGTAATTCCAAGTTCCCAACTAATACCTAGAAGATATATAGTTGGGGAAGATTTTAATAAGATGCTCTTGAATATGGTGGGGGGGAAGACTTCACAAGTTGTTAAACAAATACTCTCCTTTTTATTTTGTTATGAAATAAATTCTGAATTGGTTTTAGAATCCTATATTTTTTAACATGACATCTTAAGAATCGATTTCTATGTATTGATGCTTAGAAGTAGGTTCTGTAGAATTCAAGAACAGCTGCCACTCATATAAGGTGAATAGATTTGGAGCCTAAATCTTACATTGTTTTCATTAATTGTATACCAGCACTAAAAGTTGATGAAAGACAACGACTGGCCAGAGAACGAAGAGTAGAACAGGAAAAGGTTTTAGGTAAGTCGTACTTACTAATAAACCAGATAAATTTCCTTGTTGATGGTTGTCAAAGCACAGTATTACTGTCCTCTGGATTGTATCGCTCCCCTGACCAAGGTTCAAGTAATATCAATACTGCTGCCCTTTAAATGAAATTTGAAGGCCTGGCTTACTCCTTCTCTTGGGTTGGGTGGAATATATGTCTCCTGAGTGACGTTAGCTCCCTGGTTGTTTCTATTTTTTATTTCTTTGTTATCTTGGGTTTGTTTTAAAATTTATACAATGCCTCAAATTGATCTAAGCAGTCTTATAAAAATGTGAGAGAGAAATAGATAGGATTCTTGCATTTGATACAATGATTTATGATAGGTGTAGAAAATAAGGAAGATGACCTTGACATAGATTCTCAGGTGCCAAAGCATTTTTTAAGTCCAGAATATCCAGATAATATTTGGGAGCAGCTCACACAGAGACCTTCCTAATTCACTGAACTCTGGAGATCAGACTTTCAGGGTTCTGTTACAGTAACCAATCTCAATAAAAGTAATTTTAATTTTCCTGTGGAGGTAGTTTCATGATCTGGTCTACCTAGTGGACCTGACATGATTATATAAAAAAATGTGTTATATGCATACGTTTGCATGCATATTTTTTTGGAAATTATAAACACAGATTCAGGCACCCATGCATTTCGCAGCGAGATTTAACGTTTGCTGCAAGATAAATAGGCAGTAATTTTCTGCACTGAATGAATTGGTTGGCTTTAAAGGCATAAATGGCCTATTCCAAAGTATAGAATTTTGGCAGTTCTTTTCATAACATATATTGTGCAGAAATTGTGGTTATATTAAGAATTGTGTGCATGGGGGTAGAAAGCATACTACCCCGAGTCATTATGCACGTATCTCAGTTTGATCTAAATTGACACATGCTTTGGGATTAACAATGATATCTCTTGATTGGTTTCTAAGGGCTGTTTAGAATATTCATTTCTAAGGACTGTTTAGAAAGAATTGAGATACAAAGCTAGTTACAGGACTGAGGAACATAGACATTTAGGAAAGATACTTCGACAATATGTATCTTAAGAAGCAGAATATTAGCTTAATAAAAACTAAATAAATCTCAGGGATTTTTTTCAGTGTGAATTCTTCAAATATAGAATACCTTCTTGGGATTATTCTAGATGACCATTTTTTGCTTTACTTCTTTTCATTATATGCTTTATTACTCACTTAAAAGTGAAGGACTGTCTTAGAATTTCTTTTTTGCTAAAACATTAAATGAACCTGAGTTTTATTTTTTAAAATTGTATTTTAGTTCATTAAATTGTGTTTGGGGTTGGTTTTCAACTTTTAGTATTTGTTTTTTAGATGCTTATCATGTTCTTTTTTTCATATACAACTCAAGGTGGCAAATATACCAATACCTCTTTCTTCTCTTATTTTCCCCACAATAACCTGTGATGTGAGTTGGGCTGAAAGACAGTGAGTGACCCAAAGTCACCCATCTGGTTTTTCATGCCTAAAATCGGACTACAAGTCAATCTCCTGGTTTCTAGGCCAACGCCTTAACCACTATACCAAACTGGCTCTCATTTAATGGATTATATACTTCTATAATTATTTAATGGATTTTAGTCATAGTATCATGCATCTGTTCATTTATTTGATGACTGTTTATTTGAAATATTTAAAAGCCCTTGTAATACATCTCCAGGTTATGCTCCATGTTAAAAATACATTCAATAAAATACAGTAATACAAAATATTTTTACAAGGGCTGTAATTATGATGGCAACTGATTATGGTTTTTAAAGATGCATTGCTATGTCTTTAACATATGGTTGAATTATGACCTACAATTGCAACCGAAATTGGATTTCTGATTTCTCGCACAGTCATCCAGATGTTCAGACTGGATTTGGAATTTTTATCCACCTACTGAGTCCTTCCCAAGGACGTGGGCTAGGCAGATGTTGAGGTTTGATGGTATTAGGTATTGTTGCAGGATGTAAGCTGTTCTGAGGAAAGCTGCCTTTTGCAGTTGACCAGAAATTGGTGATTTTTGTCAATGTCAGTGGTGTTCAAGTGGTGCGCCAGATGTTTGGGGACTGCACCCAGGGCACCCAATACTAAGGGTGTTACTTTCATTTTCTTTTGTCATTTTATTTCTCTTTGCAAGTCTTTCTATTTTGTTATTTTCTCAAGTTCTTTCTCTTCTCTTCTGCTGTCTCTAGGTACTGCCATCATGTCAGACTTTTTTTTGTCTTTCTGATTGACACTCGTTAAGTCTGGGATGTTATGTGACAGAGGCCTGACGGTTTGAATTCTAAAGTCCCAGAGCACTTTAGTTCTTCATTTTCAATTACTTTCTCTATTTTATGGTCTCATCAGTTTGTTTGTTTATTTATTTATAAATTTTATTAATTACACATTAAAACATTGGACACAGTGCAACCATCCTGGCATCATCCTTGCCTTACATACTAAAGTATCAAATAAATATCATATCTACATTGCTACCTTTATACAATTAGTCTATCCAGTATATATATATTTATAAAGACATCATAATCTCATCTGTATTTTTTTTTTTACTTTTGTCTCATCTATTCTGTTCAGTTATAATTACATACATAATCTCAACTGGTGGCACGACAGCTTCCCCAGCACCTGAATGAAGCTGTCTACTTAGATCCACGCCAATCAGGCTTCAGGCCTGGATACAGCACGGAGACGGTGTTGGTCGCGTTGGTGGATGATCTCTGGAGGGCCCGTGACAGAGGTTATTCCTCTGTCCTGGTCCTGTTAGACCTCTCGGTGGCTTTCGATACTGTCGACCACAATATCTTATTGCGGCGGCTGGGGGGGTTGGGAGTGGGGGGCACTGTTTTACGGTGGTTCTCCTTCTTCCTCTCCGACCGTTTGCAATTTGTGTTAACGGGGGCAGAGATCGACCCTGAGGCCCCTGATCTGTGGGGTTCCTCAGGGGTCGGTGCTCTCACCCCTGCTGTTTGACATTTATATGAAGCCGCTGGGTGAGATCATCCGTGGCTTTGGGGTAGAGTTTCATCAGTACGCTGATGATACTCAGCTGTACATTTCTACTCCAGGCCACCCCAACGAAGTCGTTGAAGTGATGACCCAGTGCCTGGAGGCTGTGCGGAGTTGGATGGAGTGGAACAGGCTTCAGCTCAACCCAGCTAAGACCGAATGGCTGTGCTTTCCGGCACCCCGATTCAGCCAGCTAGTTCCATCGCTGACTGTGGGGGAGGAAATTCTTGCCCCCACAGACAAGGCGCGCAATCTGGGTGTCCTCCTGGACGTACGGCTGTCGTTAGAAGAACATATAGCGGCCGTCGCCAGGGGGGCTTTTTATCAGGTCCATAGGATCTACCAGTTGCGGCCCTTTCTGGATCGGGATGCGCTTCGCACAGTCACATCCGCCCTCGTTATCGCCTAGACTATGCCAATGCTCTCTACATGGGGCTCCCCTTGAAGAGCATCCGAAGGCTCCAACTGGTGCAGAATGCGGCTGCACAGGTGGTTTTGGGGGCTTCTCGCAGCTCCCATGTTACACCACTCTTGCGCAAGCTGCATTGGCTCCCGGTGGTCTTTCGGATGCATTTCAAGGTGTTAGTTACCATCTTCAAAGCGCTCCATGGCTTGACACCTGGGTATTTATGGGACCGCTTACTGCCACCATCAATCTCCCGTCGGCCGGTGCGCTCCCATAGAGTGGGTCTCCTTGGGGTGCCGCCAGCTGGATGGCTGGCGACCCCGAGGGTGCGGGCCTTCTCTTTGGGGGCACCCTCCCTCTGGAACAAATTACCCCTGGAGATAAGGATCATCCCTGACCTTCTGACCTTCCGGCACGCGTTGAAAACGTATTTATTTCATCAAGCCGGTCTGGCCTAGGGTTTTATGGGGTTTTAAATTAAGTTTTAATTGGTTGTAGTCCTTATTTTTTTTAAACCCTTGTCTCATTTTTATTATTCAACCACCTAATATTATTGTATTTTTTAATGACTGTACACCGCCCCGGGTCCCGCAGGGAGAGGGGGCGGTATATAAATCTTGTAAATAAATAAATAAATAAATCTCTCCATTCTATGGATCCTAGTTATTTTTTATTCTGGGTCCCTCCTTCCATTTCCAACCATTGATAAAATTTATTCCATATCTCATGATAAGGCTGTAATACCAGAATGCTATGAACTTCTTTAAATATGGGGGTATTGGTAGTTAAATATTCATGCCATATTTCCCAATATCCCCCCAAATGTGTGAAATTCCCTTTGATCTTCTTTTAGCCGCGAGAGAAGCTGCTTGGCTAGAAAAAGAGGAGAGAGCAAGGCAACATTATGAAAAACATCTGGAGGAACGTAAAAAGAAATTAGAAGAGCAGAGGCTAAAGGAAGAAAGAAGGCGAGCTGCAGTAGAAGAAAAACGGAAGCAGCGAATAGAGGAGGACAAGGTAGGGGAAGTTCCTTACAGGATGTTTGGGGCAATAAGTTTCTATATGGAACAGTAAAAACAGGGCAGATAGTGGGTTCCAGTCAGGGGTGGGATTCATCCGGTGTTACTACCGGTTTGGGGACTACATTTTGTGCGCGCATGTAAAAAACCTTAAACTGTGCCACCCAGACAGCTGAAAAGTGCTGTGCGCAGGTGAACAGTGTTTGAAAAGCCACTTTTTTCCTGCTTTTTCATCCTCAACTGTGCCGCACGAAGCAGCTGAGGTTGAAAAAGCAGGAAATAAAGGACAGGTAACAGCCCGGGCAGGCGGGTGGGCCAAACAGCAGCAAACACAGAACCGGTTTGGTGTCTGCTGCTCTTCAGAGCTACCAGTTCTATAGAGCCAGGCAGAACTGGTAGCATCCCACCCCTAATTACAGTGAAATTTAGCCATCACGTGCCATTATAAGTTAGCCCGTTCACTCTTCTTGGGGAACTAGAATTCTGCTACTTACAGGTCTCCTTGAATGTTTCTCATTGCAGCTGGGTATTAAAAGAGCTAGGACCAAGGCAGTACAGACAGTGAGAATATAGGAATTCATTGATGTCTCCTCTCACTGGATTGCCTTAAGATCAGCACATTTTATACAATTGATTGCATTTATCAGTTTAAATTAAAATGAATGAAATGAAGGCAATGTCATTTCAGGCCAGTTGTAATAGTTTGCTATCTCATTAGGAACGACATGAAGCTGTTGTACGCCGGACAATTGAGAAGAGCCAGAAACCAAAAGAAAAGCTGAACAGATGGTCTTGGGGAAGTACGCTTCATCGCAGCAGCAGCGTTAATAATGCAGGTAAAATTGGAGGCCAGGTATCTCACTCTGTCTCCTTTTTGTGTGTGTATGTACTGATAGATACATGGGTTGTTTAACTGAAGACACCTCCTTTCGTACTGAATTGCATTTGTAGACTTTAACTGCATAGGTCTCCAGATGTGTGGTGCCTCTTTCTTTTATGCTTAACTTTCCAGTATGAGAAACTGATCTCCTATTTGGACATCTGATCTCTCCTTTCCAACTTCATTTGCATTTGTATGTATTTGTATTATTTGCTTCGTCTGTTTCTATGTGCTAGCACTCTGCTTGTTTAAGCAAGCTTTTTAAAATTATGAATTTAATTAGATATTTAGATAAGTAATATAATTTCTGATAAAACAATGAAACCGATAACATATTTTGTTGTAGCTGTGAAAGCCTTTGTATAGGGAGGAAAATCCAGTAGTCAGCATTGCTTATTAATTAATATTTAAAGCTCTTAGACTGATTTATCTTTCCTCTAATGAACTTGGCTTTGAAGAGTTTCCCCCCCCCTCTGTTGTTCATTTCAAGCAGCCAATCTCTTTTCTCAGGTCTCTGTGTGAGTTTTAGGCTATTTTAATAAACGGGAGAGGTACACATTGGTATCTGACTTCAACTATAGGTAGCTTACTATATTTAAAACGTAAGCATAAATGTCCTCTTCCACTACAGTCAAATTCTGAGGAAACTCCATTCCATCGGTCATACAAAAAAAGATACAATTTATCTGTTTCCTAGATTTTATTAAAAAACTAGAGGAATTTCTCTGTTTTCACCCAATCAGGTCTTATGGATACATAGGAGGTCCTCCTCAGTTGATGGAGGAGGAGCTTATTATAGATCTGTGATGACAAACCTATGGCACTCATGCCAGAGATGGCATGTAGACCCCTCTCTGTGGGCATACGTGGCATTGCCAGCTTTTCTTCTGGTTTCTGGTTTTCGTGGGAGCCGGAGCGCCGGAAAACAGCCCAGAAAATTGCCCCCAAAATGCCCAAAAAACAGACATGCACCTGTTGGTCTTTGGGTTTCTGGTGCTCTGGCACACACACATGTATGCACATGCACGCACATTCCGGTTTGGGCACTTTGTGCCGAAAAGATTCACCATCATTGTTATAGATGGACCTGAGCTATGCAGAAATTGTTTCTATTAATACTTTATTTTCTTTCTTTGAAAATGCACTAGCAATCATTATTTCATTTGTTATGGGACAAAAACATTGATCATTGCTCTTAAATTATAAGTAAAATGGTAAAGTCTCCTTTAAGACAAATTCAATTATTAGCAATTTCATGGACATTTCAATCCAGAGCTCTTTTGACAAAAGTATGGAAGTGGCTTGCTATTATTATTTTTTTTAATTGCCTAGCCTAACTGAACACTTTACATTTCTTTGATGTTTTCTCCTATTCAAATACTAACTCGAACAACTTTATATATATTCATCAACTAAGATGAGGTAGAAACTGCTACAAGATCAAATCGTTGTCTTTTTTATAAGAACGTTCTACCTGTTATTTTTGCTTCTTTTTGTGTAACTTGACTGATTGATGCCTTTTAAGTTTCTCTTTACTTTTAAAAATCATTGTCTTGCATTCTGTCCTAGGTTATTTTGTTGAATCATCCTTCACCCTTCTCGATTTAGCAGGCTTGGAGTACCACTTCAAACCTCTGGGTGGTGCTAGAAAACTCGGTACATAAATCACTATGATTTGTTGAATTCATCACAAGTAGTTATCGCCTCAAAATAGGACCAGTATGCCAGTACCTAATCCATCTTTTTGTAAACTGTGTGCATGTCTAACACTGCATAGACTAGAGCTGATAGATAGCCCTCGCTTTTTCCTCAAATTTACTGAATTTATTACTGGGCAACTTAAAGAATGTGGCACAACTTCTCAAAATGCATTTGTATAATTCTGAAGCAATGCTGCCTATTTGGAATATATTTTAACCTTGAGAAACAATGTTTTCAAAAGTCTATCGGATACAAAAAAAATACATTTTTGTTTTTCTATTACTTATTTTATTGTGTAGTGCTTTAAAAATATGTATTTATTATTCTTGAAAACTATTAATTATTCCATCTTCAGCATGATTTTGTATTTTTCAGTGGTGCAATTTGTCACTGCATTTAAAAAAAAAAAACCATCATCAGCATTTCAAGAAAAGCAAAAACAATCCTGGCACAGGATTGTCTTCTGTACCTACCTATTCTGCAAAAAGATTCTCGCAGGAACCTTTCCCACTATTTCCAGATCAGGTGGCACATAAGACTTCTGGGAAATATTTGCATCAGCATCTTTCCTAGCTCTTCTCATGGTTTCCTTTCTTTGCTCTGAATCCCATTGTGTCATTCTTCTCCATGTTCATTTATTTTTTTTGTTTTGGAAAATAAATGTTTGCTTTGGAGAAAAGTGGCTTTATGTTATTTTGAAAAAGGAATAAAAGAATGTCAAATAACTGCTGGGTCACAGCACTATGTATCCATGCTGAAAACTCAACGGTCCTCTTAAAAAAAACAACAACCCAAAGTCATCAAGTTGGAGAGGAAATAACACGGAGAAATTACGTTGTGTACAGTGTGCACTACAGTGGAAATCCTAGTTGAAGGACTTCATGCAGAAGATAAGGAAGAGTTGAACATTCCCCCACAAAGAAATGAAGCTTTAAAAGATGGTGAATTGGATTGTATAACATTTATCCAGATAACCATTCAGTGGTGCAGCCTTTTCTCGATCTGACATCGTCCAGATGACTTGGGGCAATAATTCTCAGAATTCCCAACTAGCATAGCGTTTGTTCTCAGCTGTGCTTGATCTGTGACCCCCAAATATTTCCAGGCAGAATAGCTCAAAGCTGCCTCATCCTACCTGGAAGGCATGAGGGTAGAGAAGTCTGCAGTGTTGGTCTCTAAGATGTCAGTAGTATTAAACTTTTGCTATACTCTAAGGAAAACAATTTTATTTAAACGCATCATAATCCTTTCCACATCATGGCTTTTAAGGGGATTATCATCAATCCAAATAACTTATAACTGTGCTATTAAACATCTGTAAAAAAGTGAGATTTTTGAAAATGGAAGTAGGTCTGGCTGTAAGATTTCATGCATGAGCTGCACAGAATTCTGCCTATAGCACTTTTCACAAGAAGTGCCTGGAAATAATCTTGTAGGAACTTCTTTAATTTTGAAAGTTCCTGACTTTGAAATTCCATGATTTTCTTTCTTTCTGCCTTGTTTCTATAGCTTTCCCATATGAACATACAAGGACATATAATACTGAGCGATTCTAGTTCATAGGACTCTCTTACCAAATAGTTAAATGTTTTTGGCTTTAAAATATTTGGTTTTATTACTCATTTCATTTCTCATTTCCCTCAGGTTTACTGCATTATCTTGAATGTCAGTACAATGAATGAAATAACCCTTTTAAATCTCATTGCTTTATTTCTTATTCTTCATTTGCATTTGTTTCATTAAAGAGAACATTGCTGTTTTATTAGGAGTTTCGCTACGATTTGAAATTAAGTGTGCAATCCTATATTTATCTTCTAAACAGTAAACCCTCAATTGGACTTATTGCGGGATAACTATAGGATTCCATTTTGTGCCCAATCTTTGAGTCACCTAGAAAAAACAATCCATTGATATATCCTCACAAAGCATAAGAAAACAAATCTTCCTATTTATGCTCTGGAGGACTACAAAGTCACATTACTGCATGCGGGCTGTCAATTAGCATTATTTCCATTTGTTTTAGATCCAGACAGGCGATCTGTTTCAACAATGAACCTTTCGAAACATGTTGATCCAGTCATTAACAAGCGACTCTCCTCCTCATCTGCAACATTACTAAATTCTCCAGACAGAGGTACAGTTTGGAAGAAAAGGGGAAAACAAAGGATCAAAAAATATTCCGTATGATAACTGTTTTGAAAAATTTGAGCAGCTCTTAAGTAATTTCCTTTATATTATTAGAGGAAACAAAATGTGGCTTTGGACAAAAAGCCATCTTTTGAACAGGAAAAAAAAAACATGAATGCATAAAGCAGTGCTTCTGTCAGGTTTTTTAGTAAATGATTTTTTAAAAAGAAAAGTTATAGAGCATCTGCTCATTTCTCCATTGTGCATGGAATATATTTTAATTTTTATGCATCATCATTGGACTAGATCATATTCATTTGATTATTTCTCCTCTCCCCACCCCCCATTTTTGCCATTAAAAACTGCTCTTGAATCTCATTCTGGTTAATCATTTTGATAATTCCTTGGCTAAGAAACTGGGTATTCAATCTTCCTATTGGCTTCATATCTTGACATGCTTACATGTCTTCCCAGAGAGATTATTCTGAACTATATTGTTTAAAAAGAAAGCAAGTATTTTTTTCATTGTTCTTACTTTTTATTGGATATAGAGAGGAATTTTTAAAAGCTGCTCAGTGGAATCAAAATGTCTGAAGGACTGTTACTTTGGTTGGATGCCAATATATGTACTTTGTTGGAAGGCCTTATCCATTTGGTAAATGTACATATGTCTGATAGAAAATTTCACTGAATTGAATGAGGCATATTGTCAACTAGATTATGTGCATGGGATAATCTTAATTGCCATATGATTGTTTATGTTAGTGAATTATGTGTTTTTCTTCACATATGGAAATAAGTACGTCTATGATTTATAATTCAATTCTGTTAGCTTTGAAATATTGTCTCACTGACAATAAAATACTACATATCAGATAAGTAATTTATTCTCCTTCTCAAAAACCAAAAACAATGTTTCCACTTTCATATTAAAACAAAGGAGGACAACCATTTTGTACTGTAGTCAGGGACCATAGGGATAAGGTGAAAGGCAAATTTATGTTTTTATGATTATGAAGTGCAAATTTGTGTTACTTATGAATCCTGGTAGTGCAGTGGTTAGAATGCAGTATTGCAGTATTACAGCCTAAAAACTGCATATATAACTTCAGCCATTTGGTTTGTGTGTATGTGTATGTGTGTGCCCTTGAGTCATTATGCCCAAATATGCTCTTCCAAGGGACAACTGGACTTTCTGGGTTTTCTTTGAAGATGTTTTGCTTCTCATCCAAGATGCTTCTTCAGAGCTCTTGAAAAAGCACCTTTGGGACTCAAGGGCACACACATACACACAGACCAAACGGCTGAGATTGTATGCCAGACTTGATGCTTCTGTTGGAGTAGAACTAGCTCTCCATAATGAAGTAACTTTGGACCAGCAAAATCTTCCCTTTTCCTTATTAAGACATGGAATGAAATTTAAAAAAAAAAACAGAAAGTCCAATTGCCTCTTGAAAAAGCATCTTTGGGACAACAATGACCTGGATGACTGAGAATCTCCATAGACCTTGAGTCAGTGTTGACTCCTGGTCACTGCCTGGACAAATGCCTGTAGAGTGGGTGGGTTTGTTGGGTTTTTTGGTAAGATTTTATAAGTGGTTTGCTATTGCCTGCTTCCTAGGATTATGAGAGAATGACTGGGCTAAGGTGATACAGTTGGCTTTGTGTATAAGATGGGGCTAGAACTCATGGTCTCTCAGTTTCTAGCCTGATCCCTTAACCACTGCATCAAACTGGCTATCAAAATTTCAGAGTGCTCCCAGAAGGAAGAAGAGATAGTGTTGTCATCCTCCATCTCTCATTTGGTCCTTGTTATTCTCTTCTCATTGCTAGAGAACAGTTTATTGATTTTAATGTGTGTAGCTGAAGTAGCAATAAATATAATCTTAGATGTCCATTAATTATATCAGTCAGAGGAGAAATAATAATTCCAATGGTATTCCTTAGGATTTTGCTATAGTATTTGTCTTCATGCTTCCTTATCTACATTGGTTAAAGATACACACATGTAATGACCAATAATGTGCTTAATGGAGTCATTTTTAATACATTTTGAATTTTATATACTTTGCCTGAATATGTTTCTATTAACTGTAAAAGCTATTTTATAGTAATTCATTACAGAACATTTTTTATAAATGCATTAAAACATTACATGGGATAATGATTTCTTATCTTTTCACACACACACACACACACATATACACATAAATACATACATAAAGGATGTTCAGATTAATGTAAAACAGGAGTGTCAAACTCAGCCCGTGAACCAAATCAGGCCTGTGGAGTGCTTAAATCCGGCCCATGGGGAATATCAAGGGACCGGCCCGCGGTCCTCCGGAGGCTAAAATGGGCTGTATGCAGTCTCCCTGCACCTTGTTTTCACCTTCCATGGCCTCCTGCAGCACTCTGCTGGCCGAAACTGGGCCCAAAACAGGCTGAAAATGGGCTGAAAAACAGGCCCAAAACAGGTTGAAAATGTCCAAAAATGCTGGCCCATTTTTGGCCAGCAGAGCCTTGCAGGAGCCCATGGGGGGTGAAAATGAGGTGCAGGGGGACTATGTGCCCCATTTTGGCCAGCAGGATGCTGCAGGAGACATCTGTCCCGTTTCCCCCCCCCCCCCCCGGCCCGCAGAGGAGAACTACAATGCTGATCCAGTCCTCGAAGGAATCCAGTTTGAAACACCTGATGTAAAACATTGCAAAATGATACATCCAGGATTGAACTTTGCCTTTCCTTTTGGGAGGATCTACTCCTCTTGGTGAAATATATGTAAATTGTGCACACAATTAACAAAACGTTTTCATGTTTAATATAAATAGATATTATTTGTTTTGATACGTAATAACTTAGAATTATTTTCATGGTAAGTTTGAACACATTCAGTTTTTGGTACTTTTTGCAAATATAAACATGTTGGATGTAGACTTAAACTGATTTTAGGGATGATGCCATATCAAAAATAGTGGATTTTTTTCATGAGCATCATGAAATTCTTTAACAAACAGCAAATCCATGACAGGCTGTGTTCTCCCACTTGTAGCAAGAAATAAAGGCAAAGTCTGCATCTCCTCTGCCTCAGAGGCAGGCAACTTCCACTCTTCTCTATGGTTTCATTTTCTGCACATAATTAGATGCAGTGTAAAACATCTGTGCTTAATCTGCCTTTAGAGCCGCTGAAGTAGCTCACAGTAAATGATTTCTTTATGGTTGTGGTTAATTATAGGAAATGTATTTGGGAGCCCTTTCTTTTTGTGTGAATAATAATTAACATTGTACTGCTGTTCTTTCAATATTTATATTTTTTATTAGGCCCAATTAGTTAGGTTTCTGTAACATGTGATGTCAAATTTCTTGCAAGTATTTTTGGAAATAATTGCTGAAATGGAAAGGCAAGATGAATGAATTAATTAATGATCAGTTGTCTTTCCAATGTTTTTAATAAACACTTATGTGTAATGAGGTCAGGGTTTAATTAAGAACTGTAATGTGATTCTCTGTGAAAGACATTTGAACTAACTTCTCACTTTTATGATGGCATTCAGCTCGACGTATGCAGCTAAGTCCATGGGAAAGCAACATGGTTAGCAGGCTTCTGACCCCAACTCATTCATTCTTGGCCAGGAGTAAAAGTGCAGCAACTTTATCTGGAGATGCAGGTAAAAGTAAAACGTCAATCAATTCCCTCCTCAGTTATATCATTTTAAAAGTATGCAGTCTTTTAAATTTTGCTTTGGAAAATTTTGGGCTGGCTTGGCTGTTGTCTGAATCTTGACTCAAGGAATAATCTACATTCTTTACTCTCCTTCCATTTTTCGAGCTTTTCTTGCTTTTTTCTGTAAACCTCTAATCACGCAGTAGAAAATTATCTAATTTCAACAGCAAAGAGTGTCTGCCTCCATTAACAAGCTCCCCATCATGTTTTAGAGAACTCTTGCAACCATACCTGTCCTACTTATATATTACCATTCTGTGAACATGGTTTTTAGATATAATTAGGTATTAACATCTAAAATTACTGAGTCAGTAAAACAGAACTTTTCAGTAAATCAAAATTACTGTATAGTTCCCAACATGTTACCTATTATTTCATAATCAGATTCCGATTCAAGTATGCCTCAATTTCTATATAGTTTAACAAAGAAGAAGTACCATGTTTATATGAATTTAATTCAGACAGATTTGACAAAAGTTACATTTTTATATACATTGAATGAATAAAATTAATATGTTTTAATAGTCCTTTATGAAATAGTTTCATAGCTTAAAGAACAGAATTAATGTAGGGCGTTCCAGTTGCTTTCAGCTTAATTATTCTTATAAAAGAAGAATTAGATTAGACCCAGTAGAATAAGAATTGAATCTATTGTACCAGAGAGCTGTTTTGGATGGCATAAATGGAGGTATATATCCTGCAGTTCTGGGAATAAATACCCTTATGGGATTTATTCTTAGGTAGACCTTTGTATAATTCTGTATATTGGTAGACCATATTTCTGCATAAATAGGAAGAAATGTAACTTCAGGCCTCTAATTTGTAGATAATCCCAGGATAGTTTTAAGCATTCTGCTTTTTCTCTGTTTGTATAGTAATACTTTCCTTCTTTCGTTTCTTCTTTCTCTATCTCTGGTTCCTGCTTCTGGTTCCTGCTCCTGTCTCTTGCGTTTCCTTCTATGTGTTTGGTTAAATATATATGGGAAAAAAATAAATACCCTAGTTATCCCCATTTGTCCTCGTTCAGCATCTTGCAGCCCAATCAGCCCTCTCTCCTTCAAGGCCATAAGTTGCCAAAGTCCAGCAGACCGAGCAAAACTGTTTAGCACAGTCCCTGAGGTTAGACGGCGAAGGACCACACATTCAGCCGGGGTAAGTTCCCAAATTGGGAATAAGCTTGCACCTTTGATGAAATCCTGAGTACCTAGGTTCTTTTCCTTATCATAGGAAAGTAATTAATACAGAGGAAAAATATGGACATGAAATCATACTATTTCTCTGTGGGGGCATCTGCCCTCTGGAATGGGTTGCCTTAGGAGTTACGTACAGCCACGGACCTGGGGACCTTCAGGCGTGCCTTGAAAACCTGGCTTTTTGACCAGGCCGGCTTGGGCTGATTTTAGATTTGGGTATTTTAATTTTTATATTAAATTTTAGGATTTAAGGGAGGGCTTTTAATTGTTTTACAGCCAGGGTCTTTAATTTAATTTAGTTTTAACTTTTGTATATTTAATGTTTTTAATTGTATGGCTGTGCACCGCTCCGAGTCCTTCGGGAGAGGAGCGGTATATAAATTATTATTGTTGTTGTTGTTGTTATTTGCATATTAAGATGTGTATGTTAAACTACCATAATGATTCTGGTTTATTAGCAAAGTTTTTGTTATCTAAAAGGATTTTTCACCTAGTAAACTGCCTATTGTTTGGGAAAATTTCACGAGAATGGGAACATGGGTTGGTTCATTAGCTTTACATTTTGAATTAACAGCTTGTGTTTAAAAATGAACGAAAAGGTTAGGAAGACATTTCCAGCTACAAAGTTTATACAGTATAATTGATAGACCTTTAAGGGAAGGTCATAGAGCATTGCAAGTTATATGCTTTGTGCACAGAGATGCTCAGACAAATCCCATCATCATCTGTAAAAGGCCCATGCTTGAAATCAAGAGTGTTGATTTAAGTGGTGTCCATGAAATGATAGTCAAAAAGATGTAAGATGACAGTTGGCAAAATGTGACTGGGCCATAGAGTGACAATACGACAACTATGTGTTGGATAACTCTTTTGGATGGTGCTGGAGCTAGGTTGAGTAAGACAAGGCAGTTTGTCTGGTTTTAACGTTGACCTTTTAAAATGTGTTATAAACTATAGAGTAAGGAAAATGGTCTTGATAGAGATTTGCAAGAACCTTTAATAAAGCGATGAGGGGTGAAATATGTTTCATATAGTGCTCATAAGCGACTCAGACAGGGACTTCCTAATTCACTGAAGTTTGAGGAGGGATATGAGGTACAGCACAATCAGACTTGCCAGATTCTATTATTATAGCTAATGTCAATAAAAGTAATTTTATCATCTATTTCATTTCTTGGTACGGCCTACCTGGTGTAGTTGATATAAACTGCAATCAAAAAGGATCATTCTTTTTCTTGAAAACTGTAAAAATATTTACAGGGCCAAGCTGAATATAGGGCAAATCAGAAACACATTTCATGGAATTGAAAAGCAATGTGTTTGGAACTGATGTATTGAATTGCTTGAATCATCCATTATGGTTTGGGAACAGTAGCTTTTCACTTAGTGTCTGTGAGGATAACTCATGGTTAAGCAAAGCATTACCAGATTGTGCAAAGACATCGTTTATTCAATTAGCCAAAATCTCTGCATTCATGGATAGTGCTAAGCCATAAATAATGATTCATAAACCATAATGGTGGGATTTACAAATCAAATTGTAAACAAACAAAAATGGCATGGCTTAAAATAAGGGTTCAATCCAAATAATCAGAAGATGCGGAGCACTATCCTCACAAAGTGCAAATTAAAACAAAAACAAACATTACATATCACGAGTCCAATCTTTTATCCTCTTTTGAAACTGAAGGATAATTAACATTTGTACAGCAGTAATTTGCAATAGCAAATCTTTATTTCTAGGTGCATTTAATAAGGCGGCTTTCTTTCTGTGGCTATGCAAAATGCCTCATTTGTCTTATTTGTTCAATATTAGAGTAGCAGAAAAGGAAAGGAAAGAGGACTCTCATCAACTAATCTTTCATCTGGTAAAAGAAGAACCCGTTCACCATCTGCCTTTAGAAATAAACAAGCTGCTTGGTAAGTAACTTAGTATTAGCCTTTATTTCATCTTAGTTCTATTTGCATCTTGTATAGTTACTGTAAGAATTAGTTGGTATATGAACATGAAAGAAACAGTTGGCTATACAAATAGGAAGAAGATACATATATTAAAGCAGTGGTTGCCAACCAGTGGGCCGGGAACCATTGATGGTCCGCGAGAAAATTTTGGTGGTCCACAGAGAAATGTTACCCCCAAAGCACCCCCCAAAGCAATTAATCCAGGTTGCGCAGAAAAACAAAGCTGCGCCTCCCTCATGGCCTGCGGGAACACAAGGCTTGCATCGCTTGCATTGCGAACAACATGTAGTGAGGGGAGGAGGGAATTTGCCCAACTCGCCACTTGCGCCTCACCTGGCCACTGGCCTGCTTCTTTCCCCTTCTTTCTTCTTCTGCTTTTGGCTGCACGCAAGGAAAGCAGCAAAAGTCTTTCTTTCTCTCCCCCAAACTCTGCCAGAAATGAATCTTTGGGACCCTGCAAGGCATCCTGCGCCAAGAGGCTGCACCATTCTGGCGGAGTTTGGGGAAAAGAAAGAAAGACTTCTGCTGCTTCTGCTGCTTTCCTTGCTTGAAGCCAAAAGAGTCTGTCTGTCTGTCTGTCTGTCTGTCTGTCTGTCTCTCCCTCCCTCCCTCCCTTAGAACGGAGCTGGAGAGGGTATCCTGCGATCCCAAATAAAGAACAATCAATCGGTAGGAAAACAGGGTGAGGAATTTTCCTGCAGACTTGTTTGGGGATTTTCCCAGGGTCCCTGGTCTGCGGGATTTAAAATGATGAGTTTGGTGGTCCCTGAGGTCCAAAAGGTTGGCAACCCTTGTATTAAAGGATCACCCCTATTCTGATTTTTTTCTCCAGTCTTGATGGACAGTCAGTGGGATCTTAAAACCGAGTTTCCCAATCTAGTAATATCCCCTTGGGAATGATGATGTCTGTAGGCAGGTATATTTAATGATTACCAATCAGGGGAAACTATCTTGGTCCAAATTGTGTCATCGAATATTTCTAGAAACTCTGTCTGCAAACAGAGAAATCATAGGGGCATATATATAGTAGAAGTTCTTTTCTTTAAGAAGAGCGTTCTTTGATTCCCCTTTCTAGACTCTGCAATCATAGCTAACTCTCAATAGTAAAGCAACAGGTATCTTAAAGATCCATTCTTTGTTTAAATACTATTCTCATCTAAGCCCCTTAAAAATATCTCAAAATATGTAGATTAGCAATTTTAATCATAGTTTTTGTGCACACACAGCAATAATCTCTTTTTCCCTTCTACAGCCTTTGCAAGATAAAGATGTTGAATAAAAGTCTTATAGCAAAGCAAGCAATGATAAAACTAGGAAACTCCTATCTTTTCTCTTTTAGTAACCATTGTAATACAAATCGTTTTGAAAGTACCTCACCTTCAAAAATGGATTACTCCAATGTGAGGCAAGGCTTCTGCTTCTCAAAAAAAAAAATGCCAAAGTCATTTTGGGATTATGAAAATGGTACCACATTGCTGATTTCTAATTGAAGCAGAACCCTGTTCTTTTTGAGAAAAAGAAGCAGATAAATTTAATAAATCTTTAGCAAAGTGTACTAAGTTGTGCCTCATTGAGGCATAATATCCTGTTTCTATGATCCTCTTTATACAAGATAAAATGATGTTTCTCAGATAGGTTCTTTTTCCCCACTCCTCTCAAAGCTACTTCAGAAGAGTAGGGAAGAATGGATAAGAGATGGGGAAATGTTTAAAAGCAATAAAATGGAGTGACTGTAACTCAACAATATAATATAATCTAAATGTATATATATGCATCCGAACTGGATTGTGTTGTTTCCTTGTGTCATATAATATATATAGGTATGTGGGTATATGCATAATTTGTATTATTTGTTTGTTTGTTTATATTTTTGACATGTTTATGTAGTATATATTGGAGGTGATGACCCTTTGAGAGCTGAATGCAATGAAATTTCATTTTAGTGTATGCCGATTAGTGTAGATTTACACCAGGGGTCCTCAAACTTGGCAACTTTAAGACTTGTGGACTTCAACCCAGAATTCCTCAGCCAGCTTTTCTGGAAATTGAAGTCCACAAGTCTTAAAGTTGCCAAGTTTGGAGGCCTCTGATTTAAAGTGACAATAAAGTTATTCAAAATCTAAATCTAAGTTGTGATTTCTGTCCCTCTGTGATTCAAATAGGCATGCCTCCAGATCAATGCCTGCTCTGCCAGGAACACCCAGAAAGGTCATTTTGCTACCTGGATCTTCCAAAACACCTTCCATTCAAGCTCGCCCTCCTTCCCCTGGCAACATTCGTCCACCAAAACATGGGAAAAAGGGAACTCTGCAGGAATCTGAGAAGATAACTGAACAAAAGTCAGACCTTAAAAAAACAACTTCAAATCCCAGAGTAGCTACAAGTGAAGAGTCTTGTAAACTAGAGTCTACTCAAAGTAAGGATCAGGTTATCAGCCTTCCAAAATGTTCCTTAGCCAATTAAGTGCTTTGCTCCCTTTTCAGTATGTAGCTTTTTGGATATTGTTTTGAATCAATGTGGGTAATTCTAACAGGTTTATTTCCAATGATTTAGGTTGGGAAGCTAAGCAGAGTTGGTTACTAGTTAAGGGAGAGAGCAGAGAAACTACCAGGATCAGAGGCTAGAATAGACCTAGATGTCCACATGAAATCACTGGGACTATTTGTTTAATGATGGACTATATGCTTTTTGTTTTGTTTTGTTTTTAAATCAAAGTGGAATATAGTTTAAATGACTAAATTGAAATACTTGTCATAATAGTCACATACGCTATATGTTCTAGCTAGTGATAATTTCAGATTTTAAGATCTCCTTGGGCAATAATTCTCTTGTTAATGGCAATTTGACTTAATAGAGCTACATCCTCTTCACTAAGCCATGGCCCACAGGAGTGCACAACCTGTTTATCACCAAAGTTACCTGTGGTCTCACTAAAGTATTGGGTGTAGTCTTCCAAAATTCTCCCAAAATTACTGGGAAATTGTAATTTTTAAATGTACATGGGATTATTAAATCATAGGAAGTTATTACATTAATTGAGCTTCAACAATTAGTGTGGATGAAAAGATCAGACCCTAGGCCCCTGAAGTGTGAGATACCTTGGGGTGCAAGTCTATTGCTGCTGTTCTGTAATAAGTACATGAAACCACTGGGTGAGATCATTCAACAGCACAGAATGCAATATCATCAGTGTGCTGATGATACTCAGGTATACCCAACTAGGAATGCCGTTATAATCTAGAAGCTGACCCAGTGACTGGGCAGGAACCAACTCTGACTCAACCCTAGCAAGACACAATGGCTTTGTGTTTTGCCCCACACTGACCTTCAGGGTTTGACACTGTGTTGTCTTTGCTCAGTGAGGTAGCATTCCCCTGAACAGAGCTTTCATGGAATTCAGGACTCTTCCTAAACCCATTGTTCCTATTAAAGAAGTCATGGCTAGGATGTCTTTCTACAGATTCATCTTGTGCACACCAGTTGTGCCTTTTCTTGTTCTTGTTCACAATCATTCATGCTTTGGCCACTTTCTTTTTGGATTACAGCAATGTGCTGTCCATTGGTCTTCCCTTGAAGACCATCCAGAAGTTGCAACTGGTCCAGAATGTCGCAATTCTGTGCTTTATTCTGAGCACCTGGTGGCTTCCCATATCACACTCCTGCTGTATTGGCTTCTTTTTAGCAATTCAAGGTGTTGTTTATCACTTTACAATCCTGAATGGCACAGGGTCAGGTTATTTAAGGGACTGCCTATCCAGGCCAAAAATGGGATCCAGAGGTCCATACGCAGCCCCCCCATGTCCCATTTTGACTGCCAGAGGTATTGCGGGCCAGTCTTTTGCTCTTTCCAGACTGGCCAGATTTAAACACCCCGTGGGCTAGATTCGCCCTGCGGACCTTGAGTTTTGCCCTGCACTAGATGAGTGGGTTCACTCCAGTTCTCTCTCTTAAATGTCATCTGGTAGGACCTAGGAAGCTCACCTTCTTTGTAGCAGCCCCTGCCCTGTGAAAAACCCTCCCCTAATGTTTGGCATGGCTCTACCCCACTAACTTTCAGGAAGCCTTGGTAAGTTGGCTCTCTCCCCCCCAAAAACATTTGACCCTTTTACTCCTATTTTTATATATAGAATGGGTTGTCGTACAGTATATATGGCTTATTATTATTATTATTATTACTACTACTACTATTACTATTATTATTATATACACACAAAAACAACAATGTACATAGCAAACGAGATAACTGTGTTGGGTTTCGTATCACAAATCACTAGTGGAACACTTCCCAAGCGTTTAGGACTGTGTGATGAATCCATGGATTATGCAAGCAGATCCCAGTAAGGGGGCCTTCTGCAGCTGACCAGTTGTGATTTTGTCAGCGCCAATTGTTTTCAAGTGCTTGCCTAGATCTTTAGACACCACCCAGTGTGCCAAGTACCACTGGAACTACCTGCACTGGTTTATGCCAGAGCCTCGATTTTCAAGTCCTGATATCTGGTGATTTTTTCAAGTTGTTTCTCGTCAATTCTGCTGTCACCAGGTATGGCAATGTCAATGATTTACACTTTTTTCTTCTCCACAATCATGATATCCGGGGTATTGTGTTCCAAAACTTTGTCAGTCTATTTGTAAATCCCACAGTAGTTTTGCATGCTCATTTTCAACCACTTTTTCAAGCTGATGATCCCACCAGTTCTTTGCTACAGGCAGATGGTAATTGTGACACAAGTTCCAGTGGACCATCTGAGCGACTGTGTTGTGACGTTGTTTGTAGTCAGTCTGAGCAATTGTCTTGCAACAGCTCAGTATGTGATTGATGGTTTCATCCACTTCTTTGCAAAGTCTGTATTTGAAGACCATTAATAACCACCTACACTGGTTGTTGTTACTACTATTACTACTACTACTACTACTACATTATTAAATTTCATCAATTGTAATTTTTGGCCCAGGTCTTTTACATTTGTTTGCTTTGAACCCACCCACTTGTCAACCTCAACTAGTAAACAGTATTTTCATATTTTATCATTTTCCTTTTCCAGATGTTGTTTACTGTACACGGCTTTTTAAAAAACCAACTCTGACAGTATAAATCTGATTCTTCTTCTAGGTCCTGTTCCGGTTATGCCCTCTGTTCCTTCAGCAGCTTCACCATCTCCCATCTGCAGCAAATCTTCAGCAGGGACAACAAATCCAGAGGAAGCAACCCGGTTGCTTAGTGAAAAAAGGCGACTCGCCCGGGAGCAACGAGAACGTGAGGAGCAGCAAAGAAGGGAGCAGGAAGAGATTGAAAGGTGATCAAGTCACAGTTGCCTAATGGAGAAAATGTCCTTTTGGATCTCTTCTTTGAACACACCCCAAACAAAGAATTTGTATAAAGTTTACATTCTATTCATCTCCATGATTTAGCAGAAGCAGGCTGTTAAAAGATATATAAGTGTCTGGAATAGTGTCCACCCAACAGCGTAGACCAGATTAAGTAACTAATGCCATAGAGACAGGACTGTTTTTATAGCTGTAACAGCTATAGTAACAGGCTCTTGTAAGTCTGAGGGTGCTTCCTGTTTCCTCCCTTTATCTTCATGTGAATTAGGGAGGAACCTGTCCAAGATGTGCTCTCAAATTATTTTCTTTGAAAAATTATTTGACCATTGCCTTGCTAGTGTCTCTTCCTCCTGTCTTTCTAAGCCATTCCTTCTTCTCTTTAAAATAGAGATTATACTATTTAATATAATGTGATAATTTGTATAGATTGTGCTGATCGTATAGATTTTATGCAATCTACATTTTATAGAATTAATGTGATAATTGGTATAGAATAGATGATACTGATTAACTAAGAGTCAGGTGTGTGTGATGATTAAGGTGTTGGCCTAGAAAAGAGGAGACTGTGAGTTTTAATCCTACCTTAGGCATGACACCGGCTTGGTAATTTGGACCACTCTCTCTCTCTCAGCCCAACTCACCTCACAGAGAACTTGTGGGGGAAAAATAGAAAGAGAATGGAGTATTAGGTATATATGCCACCTTAAATTACTTATAAAATAATAAAGATGCATAAAAAAATCAAATAAGTAAATGAACAGTATGATGCAGATGTTCAAAAGGACTACATCATTTCTCAACCTGTTATTATCCAGTTGTGTCAAGATAAACTCGCATCGTTTCAGCCATGTTGGCTTGGGAGATAAAAGTTGTATTTCAAAATGCTGGAGGGTCATCATGTTAGAAAAAGCCACTCTAGTGCCTCTTAGGTTGTTCTGACTTCAACAAATGCATGGAGTTTGCATTCTCCTCAACCCTTCCAGCAATATATCCAAATTTGTGCCACCTGCACTCTGAAATGATATAGTATTGTTAGAAATACGAACACTCTTACTCATATTCCCTACATAAACGGCATCTTTCTAGTCTCAAGGGAGAAAAATAAAACCAGTTATTCAGAATCCACTTCTTTAGCTAGGTGATTTATATCCCACATTTCATTCAAGAGCTTAAGGTGGATTACTTAAGTAGCTTTTCTTCTTTTTCCTCACCACAGCAACCCTGTGAGGATAGTTGAGCTAAGAGAGTGACTGGTTCTAAGTCAGCCAATGAGTTTCTGTGGCTGAAGGAAGGCTAGAATATGGCTCTTCCTGCTCGAGCCCAATCCCTTAATCTCTATGCTACAGTGGATCTTGTTAGACTTGCTCAACGCAGTCTTAGATATCCTTCCACAGAAACACTGTAATTTGGCTTCTGGCATCAAGCAAGATTTCAAATTTCTCACGATTCTATTTAAGGAAATTTCCCAATTAATTCAAGTATAACCTTCAGTTTACCTCAGATAATGTGAGAAGAGGAAGCATTTCTTCCTTTTTCCATTCCACTCTGTATCATATATTCATTTTTAGAGGCAGGGGTGATCTGACATGCTAAAACAGGTGTTTTATTTGTTTAAAACAATTTTTTTGCCAGTTTTACCCATCCACGCATTTGTCTAACACTCACCATTGTTTCCATTAGGCAAAAGAAGGAGGCCTTGGCTCAGAAGATAGCTGAGGAAAGAACACGCCGAGAGGAGGAAGCTCAGAAGCATGAGGCAGAAAAGAAGCAAAAAGAAGCAGAACAGGAACAGGAGAAAGATGAAGAGCTACGCCGCTTGGCTGAAGAAAAGGAAGAGAAAGAAAGGAGGGAAATGGAACTCCTTCAGAAGCAGGTAGTGTAAACATCAGTGGGCTTTTCAGATCGTGTGTTCTACAAGTGGCTCATTCTTATGTGGAACTGCATGAAGGAAAGCAAGGAGGTGCAAACAGTGGCATAAGAGTTAAAAAAGTTTAGATGGGAGCCATGAGTCCATGGTTGAAGTCCCATCAATCCTATATATGTGCTGATGTTCCACACATGGAGAAAGCTGCAGAACTTTACACTCTCACAAGTACCATCTTGATAATGCCAGACCAAAAGCATCCTTTAAAAAGGTTTTCCACGGTATTCAGTGCTGCTGTTCTGCTTATTCTAATACAGCCGGTCCCTCTGCCAGTGTAAAAGCATGTAGCATCCATTGGCAATTCCTTAACTGATTCTGTTTTTTTCCTGGGGCCATGTGACATTTCAGAAGGGCAGTTGTCAGGCTTAGCCCAAGAGCAATATAAAACAATACAGTCAAGAGTCTATTTCCTGACACAAAATAGAAAGAATCTTGTCAGAGTAAAGCAGAGGTTTTCAAACTTGACAGCTTTAAGATTTGTGGACTTCAACTCCAAGAATTTTTCCTCCTGTCATATTAGCTCAGGAATTCTGGGAGTTGAAGTCCACAAGTCTTAAACTTGCCAAGTTTGAAGACCCTTGGACTAAATTCTTATTCTCATCCTAACAGACATATCCTGGAAGATTCTAAGGAGTGGCTATCCTAATTCTCTTCCTCTGTCTTCTACCCAGCTCTAGGCTGTGCTGTCTCTTGTGCGCCCCAAATGCTTCCTGGGAAACTGCCATTTCACTATAGTCCATCACATCACTTCCCCCTCCGTAGGCACCATCCCTCAAGCTATCACAAGAATAGATCAGCTACTTTAAGGAATATTAATAGATTCTATGTAAACGACTCCTCCAGTGATATTCCAAAAGCACATTTTTTTGTCTTTACAAGTGATATGCATTTGTATACAAAATATGTATGACTGTAGGTTTTGGAATATTGGTATTCTCTCCTGGCAGTTATAAAAAATTATATAGTATTTCCTTCCTTCTGTCTGTAGGACCTATTCTTTCTGAAGTTGAATGCGCTTTTTGATCTAATTTACATGCTGTTTTTCAGTGCAAATGACATTCATTAAATTCCCTCCCCGAAAGTTTTTTTTTTTTGAAGAGGGTTTTTTATCAAAATTGCAAAGCATTAATTTTCCTCTTCATGCCTCTTCTTAGTTATGAACCTTGCCAGCTGCTGCTATTACTTTGCATTTGAATGTATCCTGCAGGTTAGATACAAAAATGCCATTAATATTTGTGACTTGGGCCTTAAACATGCAATGCACACTTCCCTAATATATCATGCAAAATAGAAAAGGCAGCACTTAATTTTTACCTTAGATAAAATCATGAACAGTAACTGACTATGTGCAATCAGAAAGACTAATGATTGTTGAAGTAATCAAGAAACACTGGTATTCTAATTTTATGGAGTGCAGTACATAAGTACACAGTATTTAATTTAGAATGTCATCACCTTTTCAAAATGTGTTTGCGTTACAGAGAAGTAATTAAATTGTACATTTGTTTGCAATTATAAAAGAAGCTGCTTTTTGGATACAAAAGATACTCTTGCAACTATGTTGGGACTACGCAGCCTCTTACATTTTGGGATTTCAGCAATTATAAGCAAAAATGAAAGTAACTAGATAAAATACATTAATTACCATAATATGATCGATGTCCATATTTTCTTTTTTGATGCCATAATTTAGAAGGAAGAGGAAACTCGGTTACGAGAAGACCAGATTCGACTGGAGCGTGAAAAACATTTCCAAAGAGAAGAACAGGAGCGCTTCGAAAGAAAGAAGGTAATAGAAATCAGTTCTTGCAGACAACCACATGTATATTTTCATACGACCCATCCAGTGAATACACTTTAAACAGATTAAACCAAGGGACTTCAAACTTGACAGCTTTAAGACTTGTGGACTTCAAGTCTCAGAATTCCTCCTCCAGTCATGTTAGCTTCAATTTTGGGAATTGAAATCCACAAGTCTTAAACTTGCCAAGTTTGAAGACCCTTGGATTAAACAGATAATCAGAGTTGGAAGGGACCTTGTAGGTCATCTAATCCAACCCCTGCCCAAAGATTTAAGGACTAAAATAGTTTTACAAACCTTTTGGAAGCATTCTCTTCCATACAATTGAAATCAGAGTTATGTTTGCTGTTTATAATGCCACCTTTGGATTTTGGCACATACCTGCTCAACAAAGCATCTATGAAGGGGAGTCTTTTCTAATTTAGAACCCATTTCCAAACTTCCAAATCATGGGAAGAACCTACAGGAACCTACATGAATCAGGTAGCCTCTTGCTTTGATTTATGATCACAAGCTTAGAAAGAACACCCCCAAAGGGATTTATGATGCGATGGATCAGTTTTGAGTTACCTCTTTATTAACATATCGTACACTGTATACCGTAGATTGGTTTACATCACAGGCAAACTTTCATTTGCTTTTGGCTCTAGTCTCTCATGTTTGGGAATAAAAATTGTTTACTTAAAGTGGAGAAGTTTACCCACCCCTGCATTTGTCTAAAGTGCAGACAATAATGGATTGGAGGAGGGAGGGAACAAATGTAAGTTGATCTGATTTCTGAAAAAGACAGGGGTTGCAGGAAGCTTACAAAGAAGATGTTTGCTCATTTTCTCACTGATCACCTATGCTGCTATTGTTGATGCTTCCTCCTCCAGTTGATTCCAAAGATGATGAGTAGCTCATTTTATAAAAATTTGTTGTAGGCAAGTTGGTGGCGGAAGAGGTGGCAGTGATGAAGTAACTGTAGCATATACTGGAGATGAATTTGGTTATTGCACATAGTATGTTCAAAATTAATGTAGCTAAATCTGTTCTCCAGTGAAAACATCTTAGAGAGGCTTGTTAAGAGTCACCTCTCCATCTGAAGTTAAGGGAACATGGAGAAGACGACAGTCCTTCTTTGCAGCAACTCCCACACATTGGAACTCTATAGCACCAAATATTTATAAAGTTTCCTCAGTCGGGGCATCTAGAAGATAATTGAAAGTTTTATTTTTCCAAGTTTAATTAGCTAATAGTTTTCAGCATCCATCTTGGGGGATTATGATTCTTCATATCATTAGCATATTATAACTTTCCCAGAGTTTTTTGCTTGAGGTGGCCTATAAAAATGTAAAATAAATTAATAAATATTATAAACTATGGATAAATCTGGAAGATGTTGATTATAAATATTATTTTTCTTTAATATGTAGCGTCTTGAGGAAATTATGAAAAGAACTAGGCGATCAGAGCCTGTGGAAAAGGTATGTATGGAAGTGTCTATGGAGATTCTCAGTCATCCAAGTCATGTTGTCCCAAAGGTGCTTTTTTCAAGAGGTAACTGGATTTTCTGATTTTACTTTGAAGATGTTTCACTTCTCATCCAAGAAGCTTCTTCAGCTCTGACTGAATGGTGGGGATGGTCAGAGCTGAAGAAGCTTCTTGGATGACAAGTGAAATATCTTCAAAGAAAAACCAGAAAGTCCAGTTGCCCCTTGAAAAAAGCACCTTTGGGACGGTATGTATGGACCTTTTTCCTTTTTCTATATATTTATTTATCTTCTAAAACAGTGGTTGCCAACTGGTGGGCCAGGGACCACTGGTGGTCCGTGAGAAAATTTGAGTAGTCCACAAAGAAATGCCCCCCAAGCCCACCCCCCCAAGCAATTAATCCAGGCTGTGCAGGAACACAAGGCTGCACCGCCCACATGGCCAGCCCACCCACTGGCCCCCACCCTTCAGCCGAGCACAAACCTTACCTTGAGTAGAGTCACGCAAGCTGGAACTGGAAGGTAAGACCAACAGCGGGGAAGAGAAATCCACCCCGGGGTGGCTTGCTGACAGTGGTGGGAAAGTTGGTCCCATATTTCAGAACTGCAATAGTCACAGGACTGGCCCTTCGGTCATTCTGGAGCAGCTGCTCCTCCGCCCAGATACACCTCTGCCATGGACTGGAGGAGCTGCTCCGGGATGACCAAAGGGCAAGTCTTGTGACTACTGCAGCTCTGGAATATGGGATCAACTTTCCCACCAATGTCAGCAAGCCACTGTCAGTCAACATTCATATCAGTGGTCTGCGGGATTTAAAATTATGAGTTTGGTAGTCCCCGAGGTCCAAAAGGTTGGCGACCCCTGTTCTAAAGAATAGATGTTTACATAAAATCTTTTTTATTTTGCAGAAATCAGATGAGCAGCAGAATGGACTGATAGCAAAAGAAATAGGTATTACTTTTGATGGACATTTAGTTTAACATTAAAACGTACTCAGAGCATGGATAAAAAAAAAGTAATACATCATTTAAACATTAATAACCTGGTTGTATTTAATGAAAAGTCGGTGATTTGACATTTGAATGTAATGGCATATTATTCCATTGTGAGTATAATTATATACAGAATGAAACATATTAGTGCTGTGATTTTTCAGTGATAAATAAATCAAGTTCTAGATCATTAGTTTTAATCATTACTGAGAAAATACTAAATTATATCATTTTCTGATCTAGATTACAGTTTTATTAACAATTAAGCTACTGAAATAAAATCCTTACTTCCGTTTTATTAAACAATTGAAATGTCAGTTCACTATTTACCTGGTATGATTTCTGAGCAAACAAGCTGTAAAAGGAAGTATTTGATACAAGGCTATTATAAAATGAACCCTGTTATTAGTTGGATATTGCATTTTTCATTAGTACTAAAAAGGAATTGATTTTTCAGAATTCAGATAGAGATCCCTGAAATTCCTCTTGGCTCTTGCCTTAGCATCATTTTGTATTAAGAAACAGGCATAGGAAGTTGTCTTACAGTGGGTCAAGTGATTAATCTAGCCGGCTCACTATGACCTCAATGGGCAAACAGTAGCTCTCCAGGAAACAGTCCGATTCTCCTCTAGCAATACTGAATATTGTATTTAGGATTGCATGCAACTACTCTCCAAAAGACCATTTTTGAGAAGGGAAAAGATGCTTTATTTATACTTCTGATGCCACTTATTACTTCTCCTTATATAAGGAAGGGGGACACAGAGGAGAACAGAGTTTTGAGAAACTATGTTTCTCTATGCAATCTTGTGTTCTCCATTTTGCTCCATTAAATGAATACGGTTTTACAGACCATTTTTTCCTTCTACCAGAGAGCAGTCCTACACCTCCGTTAAGCCCTGTAATGGGTTCTCAGGTTCAGTGTATGGCAGAAACTCCACGCAATGGAGAAATGGTACTTCATACACCTGTGCTCATTTCTCATCAACCTAGAGTAAACTTAGACAGGTAAGAAACATGATCTTCCCCCACCCCTTTCTGTTCAATTGTGTCCAGTTCTTAGAATCTGCCTGGAATATTCACTGTAGTGTTTTGGGCCAAGATTTTCAGAAGTTGCCATTGCTTAGGGTTGAGAGAAAGTGACTGGCCTAAGATGACTCAGCTGGCTTTGTGCCTATGATCTATCTAGTTAGATAAAAACCTATCTCCTGGTTTCCAATCTGGGTCCTTAATCACTACCCAAACAGGCTATCAACATGATCCTAGTATGGAGAAAAAAAATTCACTGCTGAGTTTTAGAAGTTTTATTTTCTTGAGATAAACTTGTATATTAAATTTAGGTTATTTCCCTTAGCTGTAGATGTTTATTGTTTCAATCATCTATTATTTCTCTCAAATATTCAAGGAAACATTTAACGTCAAAATGTTTTGCTGTATCATACATATTGTTTCTCAATAAGCTAAAGAATAAGTAAATAAATCATTTGAAAACATTGATGTTTGGGAACTAAGATTGTATTATATAAGAATTAATAAGAAATAAAGCCCCTTTTCACCTGCATTCTTGCATTATTGGGGAAAAGATGTCCCAATTGTCAGCCTGACAGAATAGTTGCATAGATTTAATATCTGCTTTCCAATATAGAGAAAACATTGCTTTTGACATGAGACTTAGCATTACCTCAGTGTTTTAGCAACCTTTGTAGCCTCATGGAATAAAACAAAGGCAGACATTTTTTATATATCCAAACCTTTCTTGTGTTTCTTAATAAGTTTGTCAGCCCAAGCCACTTCACAGCAGAAAATAGGAGGAGGAGGAAGTATTATATTTGTTTGCCATCTTGATTTACTATTATAAAATAATAAAGGCAGGATTAAAAAAAAACAAAGAAATAAAAATTATGTTACAATTTTATTAGGTACTGTATAAGGAAATTTTGCAGAAGTAGAATTAAAGATGTGGGAGAAGACACCAACTTTAGTCTGCAATATAACTTAGTTTATGTTTTCTATTTTTTGCATTTTTTTAGTATTATTATAAATATTTTTGCAATACTTGCATTCAGAATTGTACATTTTTTCTTGGCATTTAGTATGTTAATTCAAATATAATTCATATATTGACTAAATAATACCATTTGTATTTGTTTGATAATACATTGATACCATTCAAAGTTAAGTCTAATAACCATCAGGAGCCACAATATAAAGATCCAATTATTTAATGTTATTATATTATTTATGAATGTGATCTCACTTAAGTTTTAGATGTAAAGAAAAATCTACCACCTGCCAAGGTTTGGTTGGTATATCAATTGAATTAAGAACACCTCCTGTTAATATTTATCCATATGGGTAGTAGTGCTATCTCTATCATTAGATGAAGTTGAATATAGATTTTGTTTCCAAAACATTACTTAAATTTGTCTGCATCATGGCCTAAAATGTTTCTGGTAGAGGACACTAAGCCTACAATAAATACAGATATAATTTTAAAAGCATTGGATTAAAACAGTCCTATAAACATCTGGTTTGTTACCAGTAAGTTATGTTACCTATTGATGTATTTCAGTAATCTCAACCCACAAAAACATTCAAATGAAAATGGAGTATCTACGCAGGATGAAAACTTTGAAGAGCTGATCAATTTACCCATGGGAATAAAACCTCCCAGATTGGATGTCATGAGTCCTGAAGAGAACGATAGCTCTGATATTCCTTTGACTCCCATCTTGGCCTTTGAAGAGAATGGGGCACGAGGGTCATTGCCTCAGGTAGACAATGTTCAAACACCTCAGACAGCAGGTAAGTTTGCTGTATTCCTTCTAGCTTGTATGCCCTGGAATGAATCTAGCCAACGCCTCATTTGAATATATTAAGAGCAAGGAATAAAGGGTTATAAAACCTGCAATAAACATATTAATCTTGATTCTTAGAGCAACCTGCATCTGGAATAGGACGGAGGGAGATAGAAGCTTGACTTGAATTGCACTAGGCTCGTACAGATCAGGGCACAGATCTGAATTTCAAACTATTTATTTAAAAAATTGTTTCAGTTATAAAATTTATTTCTGATACAAAAGCAAGTTTATTAAGGGATAAATAGATTTTTAATAAAAGTAGGAAAAAGCAGGGATTCTGTAACATATATAAAAATAGTGATTTCAACATGTGCTGGATTTCCTTTGTTATAAGGTATTTCAGTGAAAATTTTCTACTCTGGTTCATAAGTCTAGATAACACAAACTTTGTTCAGTTTATGTGGGATTACCATAGAATGGAACTATTTCTGCACTTAATAATTGGTGCATGGATCCTGAATTATTGTCCTATGAGAAGAAGCCACTCTGATCCAATAGTAACATTACCAACAGGACAGAATGAGTGATGGCTTTTTTGCCAATTCCTCCTTCCTACAGACCTATTTCCCACACTGTTTTAGTTGTTGTTTCAACCCTTTCAGCAGGTGTTCAGAACATATAGGAGAGCTTTAGAGGGAACAGGAATTGGCAGATATTATTTCTCCTGTTCCACTCATGAGAACTTTTTACATGCAATTCCAGTCATTGGAACTAATAAGATCCATCTCCAGGGACAGGATTCTACAGGTGAACCGGTAGATCAGAGGATCAACTGAGAGCAAATTGGTTCGGTTTGCTCCAATGATCAGCTGTTGGGCCTACCTGTCTGCCTGGGCTCTAGGCTGTGCTTTATATCTTGTTTTTCAAGCTCAGCTGATTCATGCAGCACAGTGGATTGCCGCTCGTCAGCTGTTCGGGGGATTGCTGGAGAAGGTCATTAGCATGCGCTCACTGAACTGATAGTTACACTGGTTGAATCGCACCCGTCCATCTCCCGTCAGCATGATCATCATCCATGACAGAACTGTTTGTACTTTTGTATAGGAACCATTGCTAATGTTTTCTTTATTGGCTTTCCTTTGTAGAAGTTGTCTGAGATCTCCTTACGAATTATTATCAAAGGCGAAGAAAAAGCCTTCTGAAGCCAATGGGATTCCTTTTCCATGCTATGAAGGAGTGTTATATTTTTGGTCACTCTGGAATTTTCTAAAGATTTCTTGGATGCTTTCTTTCTTTTTTCTTTTTTTAAAGAAAACAGGTAGTAAAACCAGCAGAAGAATATATTGGAAATAGATTTGGATTGCCTTTCTATCACTAGAACTCACTACTAGGGGAGAATTGTGTCTTCTATTTCAAAAACTGCTTCATGTAGCATAATTGATATTTTCACCAATTCTTGAAAAGGGTAACTAGATTAACAATAACAGGATGATTGAGATAATAGGCCTGTTGGTTTTGTCTTGTTTTGAAGATGGGTAGTTTTAAAAGGCACACTGTAAAATCAGCAAAGAATCTTACATTTTACTGATTCAATACTTGAAAAGTAAACACCTCACTGCTCTACAGGGAGGGGCTTTAGGGGTGTTTTTTTTTTGTTTGTTTAAACCTGTTGGTTTAAATATTATTGCAGAGAACTATTAATTATGGGGGCAAGATATAGGCTTCTGTATCAGGTTCTTGTAAATGTAATTCCTAAATGGACATTCTGTATATTTAGCCATCATTATGCTCTTCTCACATTTTCTTTTACAAATAACATGACAGGTTTTAAAATGTGAAAAAAAATTGAAAGCATTATTTTTTCATAGGTGAAATGAAAAAAAAAAGCCTATTGTATCTTAGATAATGTATTTATTAATTTTGTTGAGTACAAAATAAACAATAAAAAATGTGGCTATAATTAACAATGCAAGTTTGGGTTTTCTTCATTTATCTAGTTTAGCAGATAGTTCAGCAAATAAAACAAAGCTTTCTGGTTTAATGTCATTCTCTGCATTCAGCGAGCTTTTTCCAGATTTGGAAAATGAAGATGCAGCTACTGTACCCATAGGTAAAGGTAAAGGTTCCCCTCGCACATTTATGCTAGTCATTTCCAGCTCTAGGGGGTGGTGCTTATCTGTTACAAAGCCAAAGAACCAGCAGTGTCTGAAGACGTCTCCGTGGTCATGTGGCTGGCATGAATAAATGCCAAAGGCGCACGGAATGCTGTTACCTACCCACCAAAGTGGTCCCTATTTTTCTACTTGCATTTTTACATCCTTTCGAACTGCTAGGTTGGCAGAAGCTGGGACAAGTAATGGGAGCTCACTCTGTTACACGGCACTGGGGATTCAAACTGCCTACTTTTTTGATCGACAAGCTCAGCGTCTTAGTCACTGAGCCACCGTGTCCCCTAATGTTCCCATAACGTTCTCCATATCATATAGGCTGAATAGGAAATGTTACTGAAGTTCTGTCCTGATGTCTGGAGGCCATTAGAATTGGATAGAGAGGAACAGTTTTGGCTGAATTCCAGCAAGAATGGTGTTGGGTTCAGAAGCCCCGATACCTGGGATATTCCATCTTTGATTCTAAGCACTAAGACCTGGTCTGTTTGATACCATATTGTTGCAGAATGGTCATTACATGAAATAGATATTCAGTTATTTGGGAAGTTTAGGCATTGTCTAATGAGGGAGCCAAAAGTTGGTCTTCCTGCAATCTAATGGGAGGAACAGATCCAACAATCCTTGAGGAACACAGCCCATTCCTTGAAGAAATGCTGCATATGACTCAGATGACCATTTCCATCTAAGGAGGCTGTTCTCATTCTTCTGTGTCCTGTGACATTCTTCTCCTCTAAAATATTATTTACTTATAACACTTTATGTTGCTTCCTATAAACAAGATTCTAACAATTTAAAAATCCAATTTAATAAGAGATGAAACCCACATGGGCATTTCCAGCTATAAACTTGCTGGAAGAAAGTATGTTTTGTTTCTTGTGGAAAATGTATTTCACTGCCATTATGTGTCCTGCAGATCAATCTTCAATATGCAAAGCCGGAAAACAAAAACATAAGAAGTTATTGTAGCTTATGTGCAAACTTTCATTTTTTACTATGTTTGCAGAATCACTCAAAAATATATTAGATGCAAACTTTGCACATGGCTTCCAGACATTTGATTTTAGTAGCACAAAGAAAGCAGTAATCTTCTATGTAATTATTCAGGTTTTTTTTTTCAATAAGATACAATAATCGATTTAATTTAGATGTAAGAACGGAAATAAAGTAACTTGAACATATGCACTTCACATATGTATAGAAACAGGTTCTGAACAGCTTTCTTTGTGCAACTAGGTACAGTATGTCCTCTTTGGTGGATATCTCCATGTCATCCAAATCATTTTTCTACTTACAGAGCATTTAACACAAATATGTGCATAAATAGAAAGCTTTGGATCCAGCACCTGTCATTTACGGAACCACCTGTCTCCCATTATTTCTGCCTGTTCCACATGTTCTAATATAATGCTCTAGCTCCCTTCCCTGAAGTCGTATCAATTAATGAGCCAAGGACGTGATTACTCAGTCATTCCTATATACAAATATACAGCATCTTAAGTCACAACAACTCAACCATTTTACAGAAATACATGTTTTTTCTAGAAATGCCCATTTTAACAAAAACTTCACAAATTTGGCTTGGAAACCTACATAAACATAATTATTTGTTAGCAGAGATTTCTTTTTTCCATTTCAAGGCTCTTAAAACAATCCAATTTCAGTTAATTAAAATAGGAATGTTGTCAAGGTTTATTCCAGGACAAGATTATCTACATCTGCAGATCTGCAGATTGCAAATCAGCAAGGCTGGTGCTAAATTGCAACATTTGTATCACAGAATAATGTTTAGATTGGTCCGTCTGTCTTGCATCTGTATAGTAGAACTATCTTTAAGACTGGTCCATGAATGCATCAAAATAATGAACCAGCTATCTTAGCTAAGACAACAGTGGCAGATTTTTGATATAATCACAAACCCAATCATTTTCAATGGATTCTGTTTACATGCCTTGTGTTGGAGGAAATATCCCTTTCATTTCTACCCAAATAACCAACATCATAATTTTTGTATATAGCTATTGTAGATTATCCACGGCTGCTCCTTTAAACCTGAGATGCCAATATCTTACATCAGCTGCCTATTCAGAAGCTAATAATCTCCATTCTGACTAACGATATGCAGGCTGGAAGTGTCTCTCATGCATCCATATGTCCAATAGCAACACTGAGAAGCTCTTGCATAATTTCAGTTTGTTGACAGATTTCATCAAGGTGCTTCTTCAGTTCACTGTTACTGAATGCTGCCAGAAAGTCTGGATCTTCATATAAGAAAAAAGGTATTCAGATATTAGAACTTTTTAAAATACCTGCAGAACTTTTCATGTGGAAAGTACACCCTTTTACATTTGTCTATACATTTATTTGACATTGGATTGGTGGTATTATCTAAGGATTTACAATCAATCTATAAAATTCTACACCATGAAATATAGGCCAACTTTAAATTAAAATATGCTTTGATGTTACAATTTTTCAAGATCCTGTTAAGAAATTCATGCATATTCCTGTTTCTTATATATCATACATCTGTTCAACAAGCCTCAAGAGAACCTGTTTCCACCTTTCTCAAGTCAGAAATATGACAAACTTTCAGGCATTATGATGTGTCTTGTGTCCATCAGTCAGCCTTCCAACATTCCACTGATCAACCTCTTATAAAGATCCAAGCTTCCCTTTTACAGTATTTGAAAGACTTATAGGGATTTTTTAAAGCATAGAAGTCCATACCTTTCTGTAATGCACAGAGAGTGGTTATGCCCAAATGCTGAAAACGAATCTCCCGGTGAATAAGATACTTCATCAGATATTGCTGAACCTGGTTCATGTGAGTTTTTAACAGAGACACTATCTCCTCTATGCAATTGATATGGAGAACAGAAAAGAAATACAGAACAGACTCCATTAGTTATACTGCACTATTAAATCAAAACAACTTCCTTCTGCTGTCAGATGACTGCTACTGCTTGCTTTTCTGCTAACTATATTTTAATATTGAAAAATTATAAATGTAGTTTACTATAAAGCCATGCATTACAGCAAGCAGAGCTCCGCGCTTCAGCCTCAATTCATTTTAAGTTTTATTTTGTGAAATAAAAATACAAGTGCTAAATCTCCTAAAGAGCTTCATCTACTTGGAAATTAAAGCACAGCGGTAATACTACTACATAATTGTGTAGTAAATGACTTTTAGACATAATTAGTGCTTGTGTACGTGTAATAATAAATGCATTATTTTAAGAGTGGGGTTTTAAAGATTTATGTCGCAATGATTTTTCAAATTAAACATCACTTCAACTTGCAGCAGTAAATCTATTAATATTTGAGCAGTGATAGCATATTTAACAGGATTTGTTTCCTTATGGAAGATTCTATTAAAATGGCGCAAAATGTTTAATTGTGTTGGAACTATTTGCTTCACTCTCTCAAACAAATTTTCATATTTAAATTAGAAGAATAATGGCTTCAGGCAAGGAGGCCAAGTGTGGTCAGGCGCAAAATACCTGCCTGATGTCGATTAGATTTACATTATTAGTATATCATAGGAAAATAGATGATCATCTAGCTGTAATTCATTCATTTAATAAGTCTTTAAGAATCCCATTATGCTCTGAGAATGATATAAATAAAAGGATTTGCACTTCAAGGCTCAAGCTATTATCCTCTTTTTTTTTTTTTGAACCCAACACGTTTCATCACTTGAATTTGAATTTATATTTTCATTAGGCTAAAAATATAAATATCAGACTCCCTGTTGATACATACCATGCCTTACGAAGTGTTTGATCATAAAGGCAGCTTGGAATGAAAGCTCGGTTTGGTCCACCTGGTTAGCTAATTTCACCAAATGATTTATCAATGGTTCATCCATCAATGCTACAATATGCGCCGTGGCTCCTTCTAATAGTAGAAGGAAAGATTTAATAAGAAATTAAAAGACAAATGAACAGGCCCCAACAAAATAGAGAAAGACTAAAGAACCTGCGGTGTCACGGCAGCGTCATGTGACATATTGGGACTTTCCCCTTCGCTAAACCAGGCATGGGCATGGCCAGCATGTGACACATCCAGGCCTTGGGCCACGTGTTTGACAGCCCTGCTGCAGAACATTTGAAATAAATATATTGAACCACAGAGTCAAATACTTGTTAGGCCTCACAATTGGTGGAGAAATTAAAACCTGAACAGAAGAAAGTACAGGCTTTCCTTATACACATTCAGCAAAGGATGCTCACCATCTCCTTCAGTAATTGGTATAATTGTTCAGTTGGTCTTATGAGGAAATTTTTCCTAACATTTAAATGGAAACTGTACTTAGGAACAGAAACTTTGTTTAGAACATTGGTCTACGTCTCACACTCTGGAATGATAAAAAATAGGTCTTGAACTCCTCTGCATTCATGTACTTGAGGAGGGCTATCACACTTCTCTCAGGTATCTCTTCACAAAAGGGACCATACCCAGTTGCCTCATAAGACTTATTATTGCCCGTTCCAGTTCCAATTACTATAACCGTGATGGCAAACCTATGGCACACATGCTGGAAGTGACATGCAGAGCCACTTCTGCCAGCACACGAGAGGTCACCTGGAAGAGCCCCTCTGCGCATGTGTGCACGCCTCCCACCAGCCAGCTGATTATTGGGTATCTGCCACGCATGCATGGGGGGAGACGTGCAGGGGAGATATGCGTGCATGCACAGAGGCATGCGCCATGTGTGGGGTTGTGTGCGCATGTGCAGAGGTATGCAGGGTGTCATGCATGCAGAGGCGCGTGGTGCACGTGCAGGGGATCGCACGCACATGCACAGGGAGGCAGGGGGAGTCACTGCATTGCATCATGGGTGCAGGCACGCGAGCACACACTTTTGGCACGCAATGTGGAAAAGGTTAGCCATCACTGTTCTATAATCTCTCCCTCTCAAAATGTGGAACTAACATCAGTAGTCAAAGTGGCATCTGACTAATTCAAGGATATTTCCCATGATTTGACAGAGGAATTACTTGATGGAATTTGCCCATGATGGAATAGCTCATGTCCAAGGATGCTAACTTCACTGTAGATAATACTGGTTTGATCAATGGCTGGATCTTATAGATAGTCCTTGTAATAATGACCACTCATTCATGACGTTTTGATGTCACGAGCGCGCTGAACAAATGATATTTGTGACTGGTCCTCAAAGCTCTAGCCATCCCAGCATCTTTGTGGTCATGTGATCACAATCTGGACACTTGGCTTGCCTTTATGATGGCCACATGAGCACCCATTTGCAACCTTTCCTACCAGCTTCTCATGAGCAAAGTCAAGAGGGAAGGCAGCAGGGAACGTTGCAAGTTGCTCTGCAATCACACCTTCTTGTGAGCCACCTGGGATCACTTCACAACCGATGATTTTTGCATGATGGCAATGGGGAGTTCCAGGATTGCCATTGCTATATCATGTCATGCTCGAAGGGCTGTATTGCTTAGAGATGGCAATTCCAGTCCCAAGGTGTTTTATGATTTCTCCAGTATAATCCTTGACTCACAACCACAATTCAGTTGAAAATTTCTGTTAAGTCAGACCTTTGTTAAGTGAGTTTCACCCCGTTATATGACCTTTCTTGCCTCAGTTGTTGAGGGAATCACTGCAGTTGATAAGTTAGTAACCCGGTTGTTAAGTGAATCTGGCTTCCCCATTGACTTTGCTTGTCAGAAGGTCACAAAAGGGATCACAAGACCTTGGGACACAGCAATGGTCATAAATATCAACCAGTTGCCACCATCTGACTTTTGATCACATCATCACAGGGACGCTGCAAAGATCATAACTATGAAAAATGGTCAGAACTCCCTTTTTTCAGTGCCGTTGTAACTTTGAACGGTCACTAAATGAACTGATGTAAGTTGAGGACTACCTGTATTTTAGATATTCTCTTCAAAGTGTTGCCCACTCCCATTAAATATATGTATATTTTAGAAGTTTGAGTTTTAAAAAAAAGGATTAAAGAAAAAAAAAAGAGTATCCACTTTTAAAACCAGCAAGCACTTTAGAAATATTTGGTAATCTAAATATTTTGTTAATGATCGAAATCTGAGTTTGTTTTATTTTAAAATTATGTTTGCTTTATTGATTAATTCCTTCAAGTTATTGCTGATCTCTGGCAACTGCCTGGAATAATCCCTGCAGATCAGAGGTGGTATTCAGCAGGTTCTGACCAGTTCTAGAGAACCGGCAGTGGAAATTTTGAGTAGTTTGGAGAACCGGTGGTGACCTCCCCTCAGGAGTGGGGAGGGAATGGAGATTTTACAGTATCCTTCCCCTGCCATGCCCACCAAGCCACACCCACCAAGTCATGCCATGCCCACCAAGCCACGCCCACAGAACCAGTAGTAAATTTTTTTGAATCCCACCACTGTTGCAGATCCCTGCAGATCTCTTGGCAAGATTTCAGAAGTGGTTAGCTGTTGCCTCCTTCCTGGAGCTGAGAATGTTTGACTGGCTCAAGGTCATCCAACTGGCTTTGTGCCTTGAGTCTGCCAGTTTTTTAGCCTGGTGCATTAGTCATTATACAAAGCTGGCTCTCCTATTTAAATTAAATTTAAATATATTTCTATTTAATTTAATTTAAATTCAATAAAGGTCTTATCTTATGTCATATCTTATTTATATTTCTACCCCAAGTATTTGGCTTCTCATAGGTTTCCAATAAAACCATGGGCATCTGTATTATGCAGGAGGTCAAAATTTACAACATCAATGTTCAATGCCAGAAAAAAGGCTTACGCATCTATGCAACAGAATTAAAGCCTCCCTTACCATGCTTCACCAGTTCAGCAAGACAAGATATCACATAGAAAAGGGAATCTTCTATTAAGTGGGCACTGTGGATAGCTTGAAGAAGGCCTTCAACACATGGGCTTTCTAGGATTTTCTGTAAATCATACACAGAAGGAATTATTTCAGTCTGGCAAACCTCTTTCAAGCTATAAAAAGTAGCATCATGAATAAAAATAAATAAACTGGACAATTTTATGCCATATGTCAGATTCATTCAAAAATCAAATTAAACTAAAACTTGCCTCTGCCCCAATTAACATTGGATTTAATTTTTAGAACCGGGTAAAGGATGTAGAATGGGGGACAGATAATGTCATGCAAGAAATCCATATGTCTGCAATAACCAACTGCGGTTGCATTGTTTTCTTTCTCAAAACATTTATGGCATAAGTTGCCTCCAAATTCTTTTATTAGTTCCAAATACGAGAAGAGATCTCCAACACTTTATGCCCATCTTGCATTTGGTACCCATGAACTCCAGAAAGCAGATATGGGGAAACCTGCAACATTTTATAAAAGTAGGTGGAGAGATTAACATGAGAAGAAAGCATGCATTGCTTGATAATGTAACTCTCTTTCCTCCTATATATGTTGTTTAAATAAGAACTATTACATTGCAAAATTTATTTAGTGCTCTGATACTCTGTCATTTTTCACTGTAAAACTAAACCATTTTTAAAACATCATAAGGATTTTAAAAATATTTCCCAAAATTGATCAACCAGTTTAGCTTTAACAATTCTCTATACAATGTGCTCCTCAGGAAATTTAGCATCTGCAAAATCCATTGCTATAGATTTTCCAGTGGTTACTATAATGTCCATTACATAAATCAATTCCACAGTGATAGCAGTAGCCACATTTGAGATCTATACAGGATGACCATAATACAGTTCATAGTTTACTGCAATTAGTTCATTCAAACTACAGCAGAAAGAAAAAGTAATAAGCACATTGTACTTTTAATCTGGATTTTAAATAGATTTCTAGTATCTTTCTAGGTGCATTTCAAAATGATGGTGGTGGCATAATGTTCTTAAGGGTAGTAGGGCCAATGTATGGTGGGGAGAGACTATATTTCCTGTATAAATCAATTCTATTAAATGGATGTTGGAGGAGCAGATACGGAAACTAGAGATAAACCTTTTATCAATACCGTGCCTTTGGAAAGCAATGTCCAGAGATAACTTCAGAGATTGAACCTATAATTTTTTAGGAATTGAGTAATGACTCCAGACTCTTAATCTATGTATATAAAAGTGAAATACCACTCATGTATTATCACAAAATCTCCAGAACCGTAAAGCCTACAAACTTGAAATTTGGCATGTATGTCCCTCTTAGTTTAATTTAGATTAGTTTACTTTATTGTCATTGCACCTTGTACAATGAAATCAAACACCATCTTCAGTGCACATCATGATCATGACCATGAAAATAGACACAAACACACATCCTTCACCCTTCACACATTGAAAACCCTTGATATTGCATTAATATTGCACTATACAGCAGAATTCAACAGAGCTACTGCCCTGGGATAGAAGCTGTTGTTCAGCCTATTTGTGCTTGTTTTTATTATTCTGTACCGTCTTCCAGATGGTAATAGTTCAAAAAAAAGGTTCCCAGGATGAGATGGATCTTTGAGAATGTTTTGAGCTTTCTTAAGGCAGTGGGAGCTATAAAACTCTTCCAAAGAGAGGAGAGGGCAACCAATGATCTTTTGGGCAACGACATTAACCGTCTGGAGTGCTTTCCTATCTGCTACTATGCAATTGGCAAACCATACAGAGGTGCAGTATGTTAAAATGCTCTCTATGGTGCAGCGGTAGAAGGTCACCAGCAGTTTTTCATTCAGTTGTTGTTTTCTGAGAAGTCTCAGGTAGTATAATCTCTTGGCTTCTAGGTGCTCACTAAGAAAGGATTTTTCGAAATGACCATCAGAACATCAGTATTTCGTATATTATTAACACACTCTGATATTAAGGAGTTCTACTCCCTCTACCCACCTGAAAAGAAATCTGTTCCAAATGTAAAACACAAGCAAAGGAGAGGAGTTTCAGTTTCAGAGCAGCAACCAGCTTTAGTACAGAACAGTTGAGTTAAGCCACGCCCAGGCTCCTTGCTGTCTCCTTGTTCACACAGCAAATACTGCTTCACTTTCCAAATAACCCTCAACTCTCTCTCACGCTGACACTAGCCAGATGAATACCGATGGATGCTGGTAGGCAGAGGCACAATTTTTTTATTTTCCAAAAACTAAGCCAGATTACATAGTTTCATAGCGAAGCACGGGTATCGAGCTAGTTTGATATAAAATCTGGGTATGTGTGTTTATGATAGCTGCTTCTCTCCCTTCTTCATGTGCTTCTTTTGTAAACACTCTAGACTGCACTCATAAATTATATGACTATTTACATTGTGGAAGTAAATTCCACATTGCATTTGGACGATTCAAACTCTTCTTTACCATGCAGGTCTATAGGAAAACAGGACTTATGTATGTCAAGTTCTTTCTTCTCATGTATATTCACAATTATTCTAGAAGCATTTCCAACTACTGTTGGAGGTGGCATATGAGCTAGCCTGAAAACTGCAGCTATGTCGGAAGGAAGGAAGGAAGGAAGGAAGGAGGGAGGGAGGAAGGAAGGAAGGAAGGAAGGAAGGAAGGAAGGAGGAAGGAAGGAAGGAAGGAAGGAAGGAAGGAAGGAAGGAAGGAAGGAAGGAAGTCCACAGAAGAGAAAACAATATGAGAAAATCAAGAAGGGTAGTTGATGCACTGAGGAAGACAAGATTTATTATTATTTATTTATTTATTAATCATACTTTTATACCGCTCCCTCTCCCAAAAAAGGGACTCGGGGCGGTGAACAGCCCACTAAAACATACAATAAAAATGTAATAGATACTATTAAAAATAAATTAAATAACCAAATCGGCTGTCTATTAAAATTTAAGTTAAAAATTTAAAACTAATAAAACCCTAATTTAATTGATTAAAACCAAAAAACATAGTTACTGGGCCAGGCCGGCCTGTTCAAAAAGCAGGGTTTTTACTGCGCGCCGGAAGGTCAGAATGTCCGTCATAGCCCGTATCTCCGGGGGGAGATCATTCCATAGGGAGGGAGCTCCCACAGAGAAAGCCCGAACTCTCGGGGCCACCAGCCGACAACGGTCAGGCGGCGGCACCCCAAGTAGGGCCACCCTGTGGGAGCGTACTGGGCGGCGGGAGGTTGTTGATGGCAGCAGGCGGTCCCGTAAGTACCCAGGTCCCGAGCCATGGAGCACTTTAAATACCATCAGTACCACCTTGAATCGAATCCGGTAGGCCACAGGAAGCCAGTGCAGCCTGCGGAGAAGTGGTGTTACGTGTGCGCTTCGAGGGGCGCCCACAATCACCCGCGCGGCTGCATTCTGAACTAACTGCAACCTCCGGAGACTCTTCAAGGGGAGCCCCATGTAGAGAGCATTGCAATAATCCAAGCGGGAGATAACGAGGGCGGAGGTGACTGTGCGAAGTGCGCCCAGATCCAGAAAGGGCCGCAACTGGTAAATCAGACGAATCTGATAAAAAGCCCCCCTGGCGACGGCTGCAATATGTTCTTCCAAAGACAGCCGTACATCCAGGAGGACACCCAAGTTGCGTGCCCTTTCCACGGGGGTCAAAACCTCTCCCCCCACGGCCAGCGAAGGAGTAAGCTGGCTGTATCTGGGCGCAGGAAACCACAGCCACTCGGTTTTGGCCGGGTTGAGACGAAGCCTGTTACGACCCATCCAACCCCGCACGGCCTCCAGGCACCGGGTCATCACTTCGACGGCTTCGTTGGGGTGGCCCGGGGTGGAGATGTACAGCTGAGTATCATCAGCGTACTGATGGAACTCCACCCCAAAGCCACGGATGATCTCACCCAGCGGCTTTACATAAATGTTAAACAGCAGGGGCGAGAGCACCGACCCCTGAGGCACCCCACAAAGCAGGGGCCTTGGGGACGATCTCTGCCCCCCCGTTAACACAAATTGCGAACGGTCGGAGAGGAAGGAGGAGAACCACCGCTCCTTCACGAGCTGCACTGGCTTCCGGTGGCCTTCCGGGTGTGATTCAAAGTGCTAGTGACCATCTTTAAAGTGTTCCATGGCTTGGGACCCGGGTACTTGCGGGACCGCCTGCTGCCACCATCGGCCTCCCGCCGGCCGGTGCGCTCCCACAGGTTGGCCTCCTCGGGGTGCTGCAGGCTGGCCAACGTCAGTTGGCAGCCCCGAGGGTGCGGGCCTTCTCTGTGGGAGCACCCTCCCTTTGGAATGAGCTACTGGCGGAGATGCGAGCCATTACCGACCTATGGGCCTTCCGACGAGCACTTAAGATCCACCTTTTCCAACAGGCCAGTCTGGCGTAACGTTATGAGTAGGGTTTTTAATTTGATTTTAATCTTTTATAGGTTTTATTGGTCTTAGCCATCTATTTAATTAATTTTTAAACTCTTAACTTTTCTAATTGTATGTTTTTATTGTGGCTGTTCAACGCCCCGAGTCCCTTTTTGGGAGAGGGGCGGTATACAAATTGAAATAATAAATAAATAAATTAATGACAAGCAATAGTAATTATGAGCAGCCCAGAGAAAAGGGGAAAGAATTATGCAACAAAGAAGACAATGAGTAAAGAAGCAACAGTGCAAAGTGCTAGTATTCCAAAATAGAATGCAAAGGAGAAAGGCAACCTGAATAGCAATAAATAAGTTAATAGGAATAAGTCTGGTTTAAGAAATATCTGAGGGAAATAGGGCTTTATGATAGCAAGGACTTCATGATAGTGAAACTGAAGTTCTACAGGTAGTCATCGACTTACAGCAGTTCATTTAGTGACTGTTAAAAGTTAAAACGGCACTGAAAAAAGTGACGTATTGTTGTGGTTAGCTGGCAGCAGGTGCAGACGGCTGAGGAGAGCAAGGACTCAGATGAGGGGCCAGGACCATTAGGGAGTGGACAGTTGCCCTCAGAGATTGTGGAGGCTGGCAGCAGTGATGAGGAGGTTCCCGAGGAGCCTGTGCCAAGTGCGTGTGCTCAAAGGATTGCTCGCAGGAAAGAGCAGCTACAACAGCACGGGTGACTCGGCAGTAAGGCAATGGCCCCTCCTTCAAGAAGATAAAAGCCAGCTGTGAAATGAATGTATTTTGCAGAAGGCAAAGATGTTTTGAAACTCCAGCCTCGTGGACATTCCAGTATCCTGAGTTTGTATTTGAAGATTCTTGTATTGCAAATTATTTCTTGTCTTTTATCTTTTGGCAAGTCTTGCACAGTTTGGCAAGGCTTGTGCTTATCACAGCTAATTATTTTGCAGAAGCATTACAAGGTTTCTATTCCCTTTTGGATTGTGTTTGATTTGTTGGAAAAGGACGTGGGTCAGAAGACTTATGACCATTTTAACACTTATGACTATTGCAGCCTCCCCATGGTCATGTGATTTACATTCAGATGCTTGGCAACTGGTTCATATTTATGACAGCTGCAGTGTCCCAGGGGATCATATGATCCCCTTTGGTAACCTTCTGATAAGCAAAATCAATGGGGAAACCTGATTCACTTAACAATCATGTTACTAACTTAACAACTTCAATGATTTACTTAACAAATGGGGGGAAGTAATAAAATGGGGCAATGCACTTAACAAATTTTTCACTTAGTAACTTACATGTTGGGCTCAATTGTGGCCGTAAGTCGAGGACTACCTGTAGTGCTACTGCTTTATTGAGCAATAAAGTTTTTGAAGGTAAAATAAATTCCTAGTTTCCTGCTTGCTGTCTTTACTATCTAGAACAGGAATCTTCAACCTTGGCAACTTTAAAACTTGTGGACTTTAAGACTTGTAGATTTCAACTCCCAGAATTTCACAAGGCTTAAAGTTACCAAGGTTGGAGACTGTTGATCTAGAAAACAAACCTGTGATATTAACATGCTTGAACAAAAAGCTGTTTGTTATTCTCTGTCTCTCTGTGTGTGTGTATGAGTGAGTGAGTGTGAGTGTGTATGTGTGTGTACCTGTATGCATATTCGTGTGTGTATGTGTAGGGTGGAGAACAGTGTATAAAATGGTCAAAGTATTTCCTTGCACTAGAATATGAGTGTCTTTTAGTTAAAGATTCTGAAAGAACTGAGTCATAAAAATAACATCTTGAAAATGTTCAATTAAAAAAAACAGTGTGAATGTATTAAAACATACCAATTCCATGTATGCTATCAGGAATATCTGCTGAGAATTCAACAAACATTTAATATTTTCCTATAATATCACTCAGTTGGCTGAATTGTGAACTGAATATTTGGACCAATATGCAAAACTATGCAAAACTACTTAAGACTTGCCTGTCTGTTTTTAGAAAGGCTGAGATTTTTGATGAGGCAAGCCATATGGCCAACAATTACTGGGTCTGTTCTCCGGGTAAGCAACAGTTCCCCCAAAGTTTGCAGCATCTCATCAGACATCAGGGCATCCTGCAAAGATTAAAGCAGCACTTAAAATACAGAAAGAGCACTTTTAAAATAACGATCTGCATGGGATTAACCCAAATCTACAAAACTGGTATAATACAGCTGCAGGTGCAAAGCAATGTTGACCTATATCATCACAGACAGGAAGGGAGAGGGCCAGAGCATCTCTGTGCAATAATCCCCAATTGGGGGGAAAAACTGTGCCATTATTAAATTGTTAAGCAATTAAAAAAAGCCAGTGAGCTGTGCTATCCTTACAGTTGGTTAATTCAATAAACAGCAATATAAATACTTCCATTGAGTACCAATCATTCAAGGTTCTATGCAATCATGGATAGCTTTTTCCACTACCGGTAGTCCTCAACTTGCAACCACAATTGAGCCCAAAATTTATGTCGATAAGCGAGACATTCCTTAAGTGAACTTTATCCCATTTTACTATCTTTCCTACCATGGTTGTTAAGTGATTCGCCGCAGTCATTAAGTTAGTAACACGGTTGTTAAGTGAATCTGGCTTGCCCTGTTCACTTTGCTTGTCAGAAAGTCGCCAAAGGGGAATCACATGATTCTGTGACATTCCAATCGTCATAAATCTGAGTCAGTTGCCAGGGGCCTGAATGTTGATCACGTCACCATGGGGATATGGCAATGGTTGTTGGTCATAAGATACATATTTCAGTGCTGTTGTAACTGAATGGTCACTAAATGAACTGTTGTAAGTTGAGGACTACTTGTACAGTAGTAATGACTAAAACTGATCACGAATCTAACAAAAAGGAGGCCTGCCATTAATTTACTTATCACTTTGAAAAAAGTCTCAGGTGGAAACTGGGAGAGACTCAGGATCTAAATAAGCAGCAGGAAGGAGAAACCTATTAACCTACCAATGCAGATATATTTTTAATAATAAATATTCTTTATTTGCAAGGAAACTGATAGACAAGTAAAGTTAAAGAAGGTACCCTACCAAGCTAAAGATAAAATATAGTGCGGAACCGAGTAAACCATGCTGAATATCTGAATAATAAGGAAAATAGAAGAAAAAGCTTCCATCTCAATTAGGGAGACGGAACAATAGTAGAAAAAATAGTAGAAAGTTTATGAATAAAAACCCTGTTAACTAGACACTCTCCCATCTCCCCGATAAAATTCTATGAATTAAAATATCAAAAGCACTATCATACCTCTGAATAACATAAATTGTGAACCCTTCCTGTCATATAGATAGACGAAGCATGCCTGTTTGAACATTTGTCCTATCCCAAATGCTTTTAATCTCATAAGCGATCCAAAGGCCAATGGTATTAAGAAAATGTGTACCTGGTTGCCTGAGTGTTGGGATAATATCTGTAGGAGAATTACTGAATTCTGCTGAATCTCCTTATTTCTAAATTTCAAGAGAGGAAGAAGACGGGACTGGATATGTATAGCAACAAGACTGGTCAGAACAAACTCTGCAACAGAAGAACACTACTTAAGGCTGTCTGTCAATCAACCAAAATTGTTCTGCAAAAAGAACTTGAGAATAAAGCACATCACCAAGTTTAAAAAGAGTCAAATTAGTTCAAGTATCTCCTAGAAGCAGAGAATTCTACGCAATATCAATACAGTGGTTAGATCCAGAGCTCTGTTTCATGAAAAATCAACAGAAAGACAAACCAAACTTGATATAAAAAAGCTAGCCTCTGATCAAAGTAATTAAACCATGTTGGCCCTGATCTGACTAGAAGTCCAGGTAGTATTAATATTAGAATCAGAAGAAAGCTTAAAGCAGTTGTGCCCCCTTCTGGCATGGACTGGAACACAGAAAGCTCATTCAAAACCAAGGAGACACATGACAAACCATTATCCAGACTGAATAACATTTTCAGAGGGGTATAACAGACAGAATAGCCAAATTTACAACCAAATATTGTAGCATGTGACTTGTAAATTAAAGTCCATTCCATAAATATCGAAAGCTGAAAGGTGCCTGTTTACTGTAAAATGTTTAATGTTTATGCCCGCATACAGCTAGTCCTTGGCTTATGACCACAGTTGAGCCCAAAGTTTATCCTGCTAAGTGAAACATTTCTTAAGTGAACATTTTATGAGCTATCTTGCCACAGTTGCTAAGTGAATCACTGCAGTTGTTAAGTGAATCTGGCTTCCTCATTGACTTTGCTTTTCAGGAAGCCGCAAAGGGCGATCACATGACCTCAGGACATTGCAACCATCATAAATTTGAGTCAGTTGCCAAGCATCTGGATTTTGATCATGTGACCATGGGTTGTAAGTGTGAAATACAGCCATAAGTCACTTTTATCAGTGCTGTCGTATCTTTGGTCACTAAACAAACTGTCATAAAGGACAATATTCTTCTTTCAGCTGCAGTAATCAGAAAGGCAATATCTGGATCTGGTTAATAATGTTGAGGAACAATATTAACATGCACCAAAGGTGTATGGGAGTGGGGGAGAGGAGGTAAGATGGAGGCTCAGTGCTTTCAGTAGTGTGGCTCCAGTTACACTGGCACATGACCCCCTCCCTCATATGTTTACTAACCACCAATTCAATCTAGCACTTGAAACAGATTCTCTACCTCTGCGTTAATTTCGCTACATACATCAAATCTAAATATGAACCTGGGGAGTGAATGGCTTGAAGTTTTGCAGAAAATCACTTGCAATACAAGAACAAAAGTAACACTTTAGGTTTTAAATTGGACTGGTGGTTACCTGAATTTGTACCAAGATGGGAATTTGGACTTGAATTCATGTACAGACTTTAACAGAGCGAATTATACTAATAAATGTGTCAATTCTAGAATCCAGTTAGAGACCACTGCTTCACTGACGAAGAAGCACACTGCTAAATTCTTCTGCAAAACATCTGTGTTTTTGTGTGCATTTCTCCCACAAATTAAAATCTTTGTGAAAGAGTAATGATGCCCCTTGTTTGCAATATAATGCCATTTTCTCTTAAATTTTATAATCAAATGCCCTGTATATCCATTATGCTATCCAATCTAGAAAGTTAAAAAAACTCTCTGAAAAATAGAAAGATTAATAGAAAGTTGAACCAAAGATTTATAAAGGACATTGCTAACCAGGTGGCAAGAATCCAAGAAAATCTAAGAGGAAATCTGACAGTAGTGCTTCTTTATTAGGACCAAAGTAAGTAAAGACAAGGTCCTTTCTCAAATATTCCATCTATCAGAAATCAAATGCAAGTGCCACTGAATCAGGGGAGGTGGTGGTGTTATCATCATCAGATGAGGAAATTGGAGGAAATGTTCATCTGGGTTCAGTTCCAAGTGGGAAGAAAAACACTAGAAACATGGAGACTGCTTGGAAGAATGGTTTAATGGTGGACAGGACCACATGGTTTGCTCCTGGGTAGCTGACCACATGGAGTGGAGAGGGAGATATATGTATACCCTCTCTTGGGCTTTGAACTTGCTTCCTATTCCTGTGAAAGAAATGTATTCCGATTGGTTGTCAGATTCCCATGGATGTAATGGTAACTGTGTAGGTTGTCTTGAGTCCCAGGCTTGATTGAATCTTGCTGAGTGATAGGTACCATGTGGTACCATGTGGTGAGATGGGTAGAGGGCTAATCCTATCATGTCCTGTGGGCCATGTCTTCATCCCATCACCCTGGAGCTGATGGGGGGGGGGGGCAGGGCAGGGAGCTTTGTCTTTTTAAAAATAAAGACTTTCAAGATGAGATTGGACTGCCAATTGCCAGAAATGGTGTAGGGTCTCCTGCTTAGGAGGGGGTTTGGACTAGTTGACCTACAAGGTCCCTTCCAACTCTGATTATCTGATTCTGAACATGTTTCTCCTTTTCTCATCCAGGGAAATATAATATTCTGCCTTTTTAGTATTTCCTAGAATATTTCATTCTTCTAGAAGAGGGATGGGTGCTAACTTTCGACTCTACTAAGCAGAGCCATTTCTGGGGGAGAAGGGGTTAAGGCACCAGGTTATAAACCAGGAGACCACGACTTCTAGTTCTAGATAAGCCACAAAGCCAGCTGTGTGACCTTTCTCTCAGTTCCAGGAAGATGACAGTGGCAAACCACCTCTGAAACTCTGCCAAGAAAACTGCAGGGATTGGTCCAGGCATTTGCCAGGAGTCAAGACTGACTTGAGGGCACCAAACAAAGAAACCTATTCTGCTTTTTCCCATGTGTATGCTGTGTTGATCGGAGAAGAGGTGCTTTGTCCACATTTCCATGCATTACAAGGCCTCTCTTCTAAAAGATTTGCAGAGCTGTTGTTACAGAAAAATCATTTTTTTCCTCAAATTTCTGTCACTGTTATATATTTTTGATGGGGTCGCTGCTTTTTTCCTCACCCAAAGGATCAGATAGGTGACTCTTTTTTTTGCTCAAGAATGATCTAGTGGTGCATGTGACTTGTTAGAAAAAGTAGCATTGAAACTAATTTTTATTAACTTTAAACACATATAATTTAGGATTATAAAAGAGTGTGACTTGGCAGCTATAATCTGTATTAATGACCTTGAATAGTCTAGCTAGAGCAATTTGGATTTAAACACACACAGAAGAACAGTTGCATTATAAGAACATAATAACGTAGAGTAGTTGCAAGGTCAGGGACAATTTATCATCAAACATTTCTTGTCAGCTTCTTTTAATTATTAGTATGAAATTCTACTCTGATAAAAAGTTTTTCCAATTCATCAGTGCCAGAAATGCATCTCATGTACCAAGCAAATCTTACAATTTTGTTATAATATTATACATTTAATATTAAATAGTATGATACTTGGTTGTTTTTTTTAATGAATAGAGGGCTTCCGAGAAAAAACACCCTAGATCATGTAGAAGTTCTTATAGCTGGACTTAGAATAAGTGGGCTGCTCTTTTCTAAACCTGCCTGACTGGTCTGGGACTTCATTACTGCAAGTTTTATTAAACCAGAAAAAGCCTCAACACAATAGTGTGCCTGAAACCAAAATATAACATTCTTCCTACTTCACAGAGTAAAGAACAAGCTGAGGACATTCTTTCCAAAGGCTAGGCAAAGTACAAAATAACAAGGGGGGTGGGGAACACATGGATATTTTCTGTTCTGTATGACTGGGATACTGATGTGTTGGTTGCCTGCTAGCAATTTTTCTTTTACTCCCATATTAGGTCTCTACTTACCATTTGTGGCTAAATTCCTGAGACAAATGCAAGCCTGGTTTGAAATCTATTTGAAGGAAACAAGCAAATCAGGAGGTGAGAAAAAGCACTCTTGTCTGCAAAAATAATCTAAATGGCTGACAGGTTCATGATAGTTTTATTTGAACACTTTATCACCAGAATATCTGGGTGGAATGTGCTTGAAATATGAGAAATGTGAGAGTAAAAAGATTCTCTGTCACAACATAACCCAGCTTTGATACTTTAAAACTATGCCATCAGTGTTTTACTTTCTATATGAGAGTAGCTTTTGTGGATTGATTAAATAAATACTGTAGCTTTAAAAATCCTGAAATCTCCCCCACAAATCTTCCCAACCTCCTAAATGACCAAATGATTTGTTCTACCAATGTCAGTCATAAAATCACTGTCCATGTCTTATACCCTCCCAGGTAGGCTGCAAAGACAAAGTATATTCCCCAGACCAAAAAAGTGACTGCTGACATTTATATCCGTATGATGGCATGAGAAAACAGCATCATCTTTGTAAACCTTGATTTAGACTATAGCATTGAATTGTGAACAAGAATGTGGTTTGCTTTTTTAGCAAACCACATTCTTTGTTCAATATCTGACCCTAGCTTAAAAGTTTGATCTCTTAAGGGAGCCTTCTTCTACCATGTACCTTCCAGGTGAAATATAAGATCCATGATCCCAAATCAACATGGCCACATTCAGCATATGCAGAAAGTACTAAGATAGGAAAAGCAGTTCCAAGGAATTCATGAAGGAAGCAAATTCAACATCTCCTCTATTTGGACTTTTTCATATTCCCACATTGGGAAATGTATTTTACAATAAAATACGAATAAGGACATTCAAGTAAGTAATTGTAAGCATATTTACATTCTATTGAAATCAAAGTATTTTTGGGGAGGAAAAAAAAAAACCTTATATGACTTAACTTCTGGAAAAATGGCAGATAATCCAATCCCAAGCTTTACCTTGTCCACATCAGAAGATAGGAGAGAAAGGAGAGTCTGCAGAAGAAACCTGTCACCAGCGTGAAGCATGGCTTTGTGGTGCTGTGAATTTGTAGCCACATTGCTGAGAGCAGCACAACTGTAGTACTGTAAGGACAGAAGACAAAATTGGTAGATGCAGTTACTGTAGAGTTGGTCTACGATGGGTGGGAACAATAAATATCAGATTGTCTCTGGTCTACCCCTGAATAACGTGTAGTAACTTAGTAAGAACCTTTGACTCATCACAAAAGCAATGAAAAATATATAAGGAGTTTGAGATTGTGATCCTTATGAACTAAAGTTCTAAAACTGTTATTAAGAACCCATCACATCATGAAGGACCATAAATGGTTGAAGATGAGAGCTCAGGATCCTCTCCAAACTCTGGGATGTCAAGTAAGAACGTTGGAAGCACTGAATTCAAATGGAATTGCTCAGTTCTTGAACAAATAAAATGACTGTGGTAGGTGTGAGGATTCTAATACCAGAGCTTCGATTTGAGAGAAAAGATCATATGTTATGCTAATATAATATTTAAAATCAGTTTTCAATAGATTCTTATGGAATGCATGCCATGGTGTAGAAGACAGAAAACAGGAAAAAGTACAGAAAAGCACATTGAATGAAAATGAAAATAGCTCCCAAAGCTTCAGCAGTATCAGCTGGGGGCAATTCCATATGAAAGCTTCCTTCCTATGTTTCCGGTTGGGCAGTGTAACAACTTTCTGAAAAAAGAAAAGTGACTACAGTCCATTCAGATGGAACTGATCTTACATAAATTGGGGCTTAAGTGATGAACTGAAATTCATATATCTATTATTGTGAGGTTTATATGTATGGGAATTACTGTCTGCCTCAATTACTTCTTTCTACCTGAAGATCCTTGATGTTCTTCCAAATGAATTTCTATTAATATTACCCTTAATCCCAATACAGTAAATACGATTTTTTTAACTTGATTGTGTACAAAAAGGAAGGTTGTACAAAGAAAGTTAGGGGGACCTTCCTCAGGCATTTTTTTACAATAATGCAGCAACTTTCGGAGTGGGGACAAATACCCTCTTCTCCCATGTTATCCCACAGTTCTTGGCACACATTTGCAGTGGATGAGGGCAAAATGTTCAAGCCCATTTTTCTATATAGTTAAAGGATTTAAAGATATCCCAGGGATTTAAAATATCTATTTTGCCTATAAAACATACAACGCCCCACACCCACTCACTCATAGCCAGAAAAACTTTTGAAAGGGAAGGAGGAGCATCACCTTTTTTCACAGCATCTATTTCTCCCTTACCACAATATCGATGGAAAGAAAATCAAATATTGGTTCAAAAGTTAAAACTTAAACAGAGCAATGGCCATCCGTGATTATGTCAAACAAAAAGTCAAGGACAAAAAGTAGTGCTAAAGTTGTTCCAAAGTATGTTTTTTCAAACCTCTGAATAAATGCAGCAAACAAGATCACATTTGCTTAAGTGCTATGGTGTCGCTCACAATTTCTTTCAAAATATGAACAACTGGCTCTCAGATCAAATAGCTTTTATCTTTCCCAGGTAGGACTTAACTCATCCATAAAACTTTATTTTAAATGTCGGTTACCATCTATAACAGGGGTGTCAAACTCAATTTCATTGAGGGTTGTCTTTGACCTCAGGGGGCCGGAGTGGACATGGCCAGGGTGGGTGTGGCCAGCTTGACATCACTTGTGTCGGGGGCACCTGTGATGGCCTGAGCGCTCTGCCAGTGAAAACGAGCTAGCAAGCTCAGTTTTCGGCTATAGCGGCCTCCTGCAATCCTCTGCCAGTGAAAACGGAGCTCCATTTTTGCTGGCAGAGTCACAACAGGCTGATCCTTTGCTGTTTCCACACATTGAGCTATTTTCATTTTCATTCAATGTCCAGCCCCCCCCAGGCCAGATCTAAGGACTCTGCAGGCCGGATCTGGCCCCCGGGCCTTGAGTTTGACACCCCTGATCTATAAGGTGTCAGTCTTGTCTTTTTTGTTGTGTCTTTTCAACTCAGTTGAGGATTCAGGTTCTGTCAGGGCAATTTTGAATTCAATGATGCATTTGTTTCAAGAATCATCAGACAAGTATTTATGGTTTAGTTTGTTCAATTTCAAAAGTTCCACTGATAGGATGGATACAAATTTTACCTGAACTTCTGTGTCAGGAGACTCTAATAAACGGGTGAGAACTGGGAGAGCACTTTGACGAACCAAAACCCTTTGGATCCACTCTGTAAAGGAACAGATTAACACTCAAATGGCATCTGTAATCAGTTACTTGGATCTTACCACTGCTACCTAAGTATATACTGTACCTAAAAATGAAAGAAATTGCATTTTCGCAAAAATATACCTGCAACAAAACCAGTTTATTTTATTGCTATTGTGCGCATGGACAATAACATTGCTGGGTAATTACTCTGTTAGCAAAAGCTGCAAATAGAATTAAAAGAATATGGCTATCTTATTCTGCATGACAACAAAATCTGGATTGCATATCCTAGAAAAATATGTCCTGATGAGGTAGCACTTATATGAGATTTGGACTCATGTAGTTATTAAAAAGTGGCTGGAAATGATTGTACTATATATATAAAATACTATATTTCTTTAACATGCAAAATGGCAGTACAATGTTATTAATTTAATACATTGACAAAATACTGTTCATAAAAATTCCCCCCCCTCGACCTACAGACAGAATACAGCTTTAATAGTCAGCAACCAGCTTCACAAATTCATTCTTTGCTGCATAGATTTTCTGCATTTCCTAAATTAAGTAGGCACTAGTGTTTAACTTAAACTTTGTTCTCTAAAAATTATTGAGATACAAATGTTACCAGAATGTCCTCAATGGAACCTATCTAATTCTCTTTTTCTTACTATTCTTGCATTTGGCATGGTTGAAATAAATCACAGCTGCCACATTACCTGATCGTGTGAGGTTGAAAATAGCTTGAACCGCATTTTGTTGAACGCCAATATCATGAGATTTAGAAAGGGAAAGTAAGGGTATAGTTCCTCCGGCTGCTGCAATTGCATTCCGACAGGCCTCTGAAGGAAGCAGCAGAGAAAAAGATAAATTAAGGAAGTCTTAGCTTTGTTAGAAGATAGCTTGGGAGTAATCATTCAAGATTAGAGACTGAACATTGGGCCTAGTCCTCAACTCTCAAGCCATGCTTTTGTGTGCTATGAATATCGCTATAAGCTTTCAGTGAGAACTATTTCTACAAGTTGCCTTGGGATAATAACTGACCAGAAGTTTTAATCAGTCGAAATGTGCATCTTGAAATGCCAAGTTGGAGGTTGAAGAGCTCTCTGGAATGGGGTATGGCAACAGAAGAAGCAAGCAGCAAAAAGAAGAGAGTTTAGCTGCCTGGTTGAAAGCTCCTTTCAAACACCAGCTAGCTGAAAATGAAATAAAAAGTCAGGCTAACTTGGGCTTGAATACCAAGCCTTGAAATCTGAATGAAGTTTTGAGACTGCCATCTTCTTTTCTCTTGATATGTTGAAGACTCTAGCCATGTGACACAGTAACATTTCTTTGGGCACAGGATGATTCTGCAGAACAGATTCTATGGCAACTGTTGTAATAAAATAGTTGGGCATTTATAAATGCAGTGCCTATTTGGGAGGGAGAAAGAATACTCCCGAGAAACTTGAAGGGCCCATGGCTACCTCATCATAAGGTTGCCCTCTTCTTTTTCTGAAGATCTCTATAGATCTTGCTCTGCACTCCAAAATGAACTAAAGATAAACAAAGCAAGTAACATTCCTAACCATGTAATATAAATGTACATATCTGCATAATTCAGCAGTTCTCCAAATAAATTGGGGTGTGTGTATGTGTGGAAAAGGGAAAGTATTCATAGCTGTAATCAGTGCAGTATAATAATTATGATGTTGAACTTGGGCTAGAGAGAGCTAATTTTGATCCTTCACTTAATCACCATACGGGGAGGGGGGGGGAGGTTTGTGGCAATCATTGTTTTCATTGTTTTCAGCCCATCTTCTCTTTTACAGAGTTGTTTTTGTAGAATCAAACTAGAGGAGACTCAAATGGATGTAGATTAGAGCTCAAAAAGTAAAGGAAATAACTGCGGGAAGTGGAATTGTTGCTGAACTTAACCATTACCAACCATTGGGAGCCCTGCTCACCTGAGTCAGCCAGCATCATTAAGCAGGTACAGGAATTCCCCTGGACAGTGATATCATCTGATTCAAGTAGCTCTAGGACTGGCTCAAGTAAATCCATTTCTATGACATGCTCCTTGGTTACTGTTTGTAAACGAAGGTAGTAGTAAAAAATCTTAAACATTATTATAAATTCAATGCTAAATAAATTTAATAGTAAAAAAATCTTAAATATAAAATTTAAAATGCAATACTGAAGAAGTTTAGTATTTAAGTAATACTGAAGATAGCAAAAAACTACTGTCATTATTCAGCACTAGAGAAATATGTTCCATTTACTAAGAGGTAACATTCACTTTCAGAACTACTATGAAATAAATCATTTCATTGGGGCAAGAATCTAACAAGTTTATTATCGGCTACACACTTCAGGCAGCGGTAGGATTCAAATAATTTTTACTACCAGTTCTGTGGGCGTGGCTTGATGGGGGTGGCTACTGTAAAATCTCCAGTCAGAGGTGGTATTTGCCGGTTCTCCGAACTACTCAAAATTACCACTACCGGTTCTCCAGAACTGGTCAGAACCTGCTGAATACCATCTAAATATCAGGTGCAAAAAAACTGAGTGCCAAGGGCTATATGTGCTCCTGTCAATCTTGACTAGAGTTTTACTGTCCACAAAACACCAGCAACTGTGATGAAAGTATAATAGGACGAAGAAAATTATTCAACATGATTATAAGTTTTACTATACTCATTTTAATTATATGTAAATGAAGTAAATACAAATGAATTTATAAATATGTGTATTTAATCCAGTCCATTATCAGAAAAAACATTCTGCACTACTGAAGCATTTCCCTCCCTGTAAATGAATCCTCAGGGCAATTCAAAAACCAACTTGTCATTCTTTAGGGGCAGAGTTGAAAAGAACTCACATTCTAGGCAGGTGTTGTATTCGACTTTCTCAGAAAAAGATTTATTGGTTATTCACTCACCATTTCCTTCTAATAAAAAGCTGAGCAGGGATAAGGATGATATCTGCTGCACCTCCAAATCATTAGACTTCAGCAAAGCATAGTATGTTTCCAAATGCTCTTGGGACAGATGGATGTTTAGTGCTAAAATTAGAAGAAACATTTGAACATTCAGAACACCGATCCTTGGAACTGTGGATGTTCAAGCACAGAAGAAGTCATAACTAGGATATATCTTAGTCCACTTTCAGAAGATGCCTTCCACCAATTTATCCTATGTAAACCCTCCTGATTTATACACAGTGCAGATAGCAATGCATTCTACCCCACACCAGCCTTCATACACATAAACTTCTCATGTAGCAGCTTCTACAATTCCAAGGCAAAGCCTCACAGTATATTGGGTTATCATTTCATGCTTTCCATAGGAGCAAGTTGCTAGAATCAAGACAGAAAATTATTCCACGATCCCTTGAACTTCCATGCTAGAAAGAGAACTCTAATCTCCTCTACGTCCAGTGTATAAACTAAAGAAACAACCAGCCAAAGTGTGTCCTCCATTAAGCATCTGATTCTATGGGGAAAAGTATAGCACCGTTCCTATGAAGACCACACAGAATTAATAGCAACGTGACTCCATCCTCACAGGCTGAGAATGTGTGTATGCACCTTGCAATTGTAATCTTAACTTCCACCTGAAAGTGAAGGACTTCATGTTACAAAGAAGCCCCTCTCTGCAAGTATAAGTCCTATTTAATTACACGTTTGCTACCCTAATAAACAGCTGCTCATTAGCAACTGAACTTATTATGTCCCAAGATATAACATTCCGCATCAGTGATACATTTTGATCTCTCCAAATGAATCTTCAGGGCAGCTCAACAACCAAGTTGTTGTTTCTTAAGAGCACAGATGAGAAGAATTCACATTCAAGTTCTTGAAAGGAAGGTGGGATTTAATCTGAGAATTAAATTAAGCACATCTATAGAGAAATGGTTCAGTTAAATGGCATTGTATATCACCTTTATATATGAATTTTTTTCCTCTTTTTATACACCAAACTTCCCAGAGTCTTGTGAGCCAAGGGCTCCCCCTTCCCTGATACTTCTCAATATGCAAGCCAAAGAAAATAGTTTAAGCATTTGGTTGATGGCTGTCTGCTAAAACAAAGAAGACTGGGAAGCTTGTGGAGTCCGTATTCATAGGGAATATGCACATCTAAAGCTTGTAACAATTCTGGGTGGTTAGAAAGCTGATAAAAGTAATAGACATCTTATATAGCTCAGCTAGAAATTAGGAATAAGGATGGCCTGGAGCAAATAGAATGTGTACTACATGGGTGTCAAACTCACCGCGTCATGTTGCCATCGTGTGAAATATTGCAACATTTTTCCCTTCACGGAGCTGAAGTGGGTGTGGCCTGCGTGTGACGCATCTGGCCCGCAGGCCACCAGATTGACAACCCTGGAGCATTTATCAGCCAAGACTTAAGAATAGGGACAGCTAGAGTCCAATAAGGCAATTGTTAGATCATTACTAAAATGTTTATTAGGTGATTTGTTTTATATATCCCGACTCATCCTACCTTCTGTTTTAGTGAAATTGTATAAAGCTTTCTTAATCCTTTGTTCTGGGTTCTGGCATTTTGCTGGCTGGGACTCCTTTGAAATGCTTCAGTAAAAGGAAACAAAACCTGCACCTCGTGTCTGGTGTTCTTCATTGGCTTTGGCACCAGGCTCAGATTCGAATTGGGGACAATATGGTCAGGTAATGTTGTTAGGTGATGTAAAGGCAGAGGTGGTAGTCAGCAGGTTCTGACCAGTTCTGGAGAACCGGTAGCGGAAATTTTGAGTAGTTCGGAGAACAGGCAAATACCATCTCTGACTGGAGATTTTACAGTATCCTTTCCCTGCCACGCCCACCAAGCCATGCCCACAGAACCGGTAGTAAAAAAATTTGAATCCCACCACTGTGTAAAGGCCTCAGTCAGTCAGGATTCTCATCTCTTCTTTCTGCCTCATTCTCTTCAGCTCTCTAGTTTCTATCAAATGAGACATCTATCTGTTGGACTGCTGCTCTCTGCTGTAATTTTCACGTTGCCTAAAATCTTTTGTATTTACACTGATGCCTCATTCACCTTGCTTTGATTTACCTTACACCTGCATTATCTTACTACAATCCACCATAACTCTCCTTACTTAGCAGACTCTTAAATCCCTGTGAATCCTAATATTCCATATAATTGTGTTACGTATGAAATTCTAATATTAGTCTACGTTTTAATAATCCATCCATGTTCAGCTAGAGGGGAAGTGCTTTGCTTTCCTAGTTATTACAATGCTTACTTACAGTCTTGGCTTATGTGTAGATAGTAAAGAGCAGCAAGCATTTGCAAGCCAGGATGATCAGAAAATGCCAAGGTCTTCAAGGCCTCTAAAGAGATCTTGCCAAGTGATGACATTTCAAAACCTTAAAGAAAAATATAAAAAGAGATTTTGAATTGTGTCAGAAGTAGTGAAAGTATTGAAGAATCCACAAAACTGAAATAAGTAGGTGGAAGGTAAAAAAACCCTTTGACATTAAAATATTTTCTGTGCATGCTTTGAAAACATAGTGGATAAAACTGAATAAGCAATTGAAAAGATGCTCGTCTTGTTCTTAATTCTTTTTACAAAAAATAGTTTAGCATCCTTTCCTTCCCTTAGTTACCTTTCCTTCTGGGTGTAATTTCCCTCTATTTTCCATCCTTACTGATTTTGGGTTCAGATTCTCTTTATTGAGAGAATATATAAACTGATCTAAATGGATTTAGATTTACAATAACTAAGATTTCATTCCTCCAAGAGTTATCACAGTCTCACTAACAAAATCATGTAAATGGCCAAATCTACTCTAATGAAATTGATTATGAATTTGTGATGCTGCGTGTGGAATCGTATAGCCAAAAAGAGAAGTAAATACGTGCTTAATGGCTATGGAGATTCTCAGTCATCCAGGTCATGGTCCCAAAGGTGATTTTTCAAAAGGCAACTGGGCTCTTATTTGGGAAAATAAAAGGCCAGTTGCCTTTTGACAAAGCATCTTTGGGATAAATAGATGCTTATGATCATCCCAATATATCTAATGGGAAAAATAATCTGGAAGGCAGCAATGTTCTCCAATAATTCAGTAAGAATTTTATGTGTTTAGAAACTATAAAATGCTGAGTGACTACAGGGAAAGTTAATGATAGATTTCAACCCTATATGTATTTTAAGAGTTTTCTATAAACTATTTTAAACTTAATTTACGAAAAAAGGTAAGGATAAATTTAAAAGGATAAAAATAATCATTATGCATCTCTTTATTAAAAAAGAACATGACTTTTCTATGTATAAGAATTCTTTATGTCTCTGTGTATGTGTGTGTCCCCATAATTAATTTGCTACTAAAATTTCCAATATCCCAGATCCTAACATTAGGATTTTCCTTTTTTAGAAGGAGTCTGGAGAATGTGGTAATGAAATTGGAAAAGTAAATATTTTTTGTGCATCTGAGAAGATTATCTCAAAGTGAAGATTTGTTCTAAGAAAATAGTGTTTGGTAAGCTATGGTTGATTTTGCCCTTATTATTGTACAAGTTATTATGTGCCATCGTGGTTCATCACGGAAATTGCTCAGCTAAGAAATGAATGAAAATGTAAATGTACATTGCGGCAGTTTTAACAAGAAAAATCAAGGTAATTGACATGTAAACAAACCTCTGCACATTTAAAAGCAGCAGTCAATCAATCTAGAATTTAGAATCAATTGCCCAATTATTTTTTGGGTTGCTTTAAATTTTGGCTTTTTCTCTGTTTCACCATTATTCACAAAAACAAAACAACCAGGAACACAAATAACATGACTCCCTGATCTTCCAGTACATAAGCAAAGCAACAGAGTTGTAACAAACAATTCAGCATAGTTGGCTGACACACTTTCAAAAGCAGAAATGTCTCACCTTTTTCAATGTGTTGCAGAAACTCTTGGGCAGTTTCCTCTTCATAGGGATGAAGAACAGGTTTGTAGAGCCGCCTCATTTCAACATTTTTTCGTTTTAGGCAAGGGCAGTCAACGATCTGAGCCAAACACTCTCTAATGTCAAGCAACAAACCTGACAACAGTGTTTTCACTGAGACAGCGAAGTCATAAAGCAATTGAACACACTTGGTACACAGCTGACCCATTTTTATTTTCCAAATCCACTAGAAAACCCAGGAGAAAAAAGGAAGGGAGCGTTTATACTTTGTTTATTTTATTGCTCATATATTCCTTGTACTGGAAATTTTTGATCTAGATAATGCCAAACATGATGTGGATGAGTTATTTAAAAGTTCAAATTGTTCCCTGAGTTCAGACAGAAAATCTAACTCTGTATTTAACCACTCCAAGTTAAGCCTTTTCCTCTATTTTAGACTGGAGAACAATAAACAATTAAATAAAAATGTAGCATTCAGAATCACCCTTTGTCCAGAGTCAAACAAATGGTATTAAAAAAAAGCACAGCAATCTTAGAAAGCTAGCAACAACTCCCAGGATAACAAAGAAAGGTGATGCTTATATAGAATGACATCACAGGTCACAGCAACAAATATATTGGTCCCCACCTCCTTAATTGATCAGCCAATCAGTGGAGAAGAAAACAAAAACTTAAAACAGGTTGTTCCAGTTTCTTCCAGACAAAGCAATAGTGCCCTTTGACTGGCACAAACCCAGAAAGGCCCTGAATACCTCATGTCTGCAAAAACAGAAAAATACTCACATACACCTGTTGGAAGAGTTATCCTTCTGGGTTCAGTTCCAAGTGGGGAAAAGGACACTGGAAACATGGAGGCTGTTTGGAAAGATGGTGTAATGGTGGACAGGACCACATGGCTTAGAGCTTCAAAGTGAAAAGGATGATCACATGCTTCAAGGTGAAGGAAAAGATCAAGAAGAAACGAAAAGGGCTGAAAGTGCCTGGTTTTATACCCTCTGTTGAGATTTGAATTTGAGCTTGTATTTGGATTAGTTGTCAGACTCCCATCTGGCCATGCAGGGGCAACTTTGTAGGCTCTCCTGAGTTCCAGGTTTGGCTGAGCCTTGCTGAACGATGATGTAATGAAAAGGGCTTTGGGCAATTGCTATAGCTTTACTCGGAGATCTTTGTTAAAATATTCTGGTCCAGGCCTTAATGGCCCATTAGCAAAGGTGGGGGGGCTGAGTTTCTGCCTCTCTGAGGTGAGTTTCTGCTTCTGAGTTTCTACTCTTTTTAGGGGAAATATTCTGCCTTTTTAATATTTCCCAGGATATTTCATTTTTCTAGGGGAGGGGTGGGTGCTAACTTCTTACACACCCTTTGTAATTTCCCATTCAAACACCAAAAATGAAATTAGCAAGAATGAACATAAGAAACAAATATACCAAATATTTAGGTCCAGACTCTAGCTAAAGCAGGATTGCTGTGGGGAAAATAGGCAGAGGAAGTTGTGTTGGATATGTTTGCCACTTTGAGTTATTTGTAAAAGTGGATATAAATACATAAATACAACATATATACATATGTTGGAAGAATTATCCTTCTGGGTTCAGTTCCAAGTGGGGAAAAAGACACTGAAAACATGAAGGCTGTATGTAATGTGGACAGGACCACATGGCTTGGAGCTCCAAAGTGAAAAGGATGATCACATGCTTCAAGTGAAAAGAGAAAAAAAGGGAAGGGCCAAGATGCTGAGAGACCTTTATATACCCTCTGTTGGGCCGCACCTTAGTGTTTCCTGTTCCTGTGTAAGAAATGTATCCTATTGGCTGTCAGACTCCCAGGGGCGGGGGTCTTAATTATGTAGGCTTTGTTTGGACCATATGGCTTCACCTGAGTGTTGACTGATATAATCTTCCCAGTTTGTGAGATGGGTAGAGGCCTTTATTATGTAGAGTACTCTGGCCTAAGCCTTAATATTCCATTAGCAAAAGGTGTGTGTGTGTGGGATAAGTTTCTGCCTCTGAGGTGAGTTTCTGCTTCTGAGTTTCTATTCTTTTTAGGGGAAATATTTTGCCTTTTTACTATTTCCCAGGATATTTCATTTTTCTAGGAGGGGAGTGGATGCTAACTTGCTACACATATATATAAGCTTCCTCTTGCTTATTGAACAAAAAAGATTAATAGTACGGTAACTTTAGTAGTGAATGTATGATAGAAATTAAAATTTGATGCATCTTGCATTCTTTGTTTTCATTATAAAGTTGCTATGAAATTTGTACCATGCAACTACAATGTGTAACCATAGTAACTAATTGATACTTACCATATGGTTTCAAAATAATAAAGTATCAAAGTGGCAAAGGATGGATATGAAGAAGCTATGCATTTGCTATTTGTTCTTCTTATGATACCCTTGTATATCCTTATATTTTATTTTCCCCAATTCCTCCATATTTGCTTTCACTTGTATTCTCCTTGTAACTCTATCCCCATTTCCATTCACTTCAGTGAACTAAGCACCATTCTCATCTACCTCCAAGTAAACATATTGGCTATATTCATGTAACACACTGAACTGCAGATTTCATGCTTTTTTGACCAAACATATCATGCAAATTCAGCCCTTTTACTAATGTATGATTCAACCTGTCAAGTAAACCTAGAAAATTGGGTGGAGTCCATTATGATTAATGTTCTGAATGTCTATTGTGCAAATTCAGTCAAATAGGATTGCTCTGTTAAACGATTATTTTTAATCTGAATCTGGCCACGTGATCATCTAGCCTTCCTTCCTCTTTTCACCAGCAGAAAAACTGATAATTCTGGGATACAAGCAATACTAATGTCCTCTCTAATAACTAGTATTTTAAGAGCCGGTGGTTAAGGTACCAGGTTAGAAACTGGGAGACTGTGAATTCTAGTCTCACCTTAGGTACAAAGCCAGTTGTAGCTTTGGGCCATTATTTTCTCTCTGTATCTGTCTGTCTGTCTCTCTCCCTCCCTTCCTCTCTGCCAAGAAAATTGCAGACTTGTCCAGGTAGTTGCCAGTGAACTACCTGAATTAACACCCCCCAAAAAACCTCCACTAGTATCTAGGAATACATTGTTTCTGGATACGGAAGTTAATGATCATGTTGAATACCCATTTATAGGATATGTTCTCTATTAATTTGTCATATAGCTCATTTAAAGCTATCTTTAAGCTCTTAAAAAAAGATAATCTCATTTAAGTCAAGTTGGACTCTTGGTAATTCGTAGGTAGGTTAACATAGCTTTGCTGAAAACAGTACATGAATATGCCATTGCCTTATGCATTATTTTTTTTAATCCCAATTTAGCCTATACACCCTGTTTTCAAACACCAAACACTGTTATTTTATTACACCAAGTTCCTTGTTTCAGCTTCAGCTAGAACAAACAGCTGTAAGGAACGACACCGCAAAGACATCTTGCACTCTGCAGATGATATGAAAAGCTATACTGTATGCCCATTCACAGATATAAGAGAAGAAATCTCAAAACATAAACATTATTTGACATTATGCACGTTAAGGAAGACTTCTCCGCATGCGCGCTGGAGTCTCTGCTTCTCCCTAACGTCTTCTTTCCCAAAAGGACACAGAAACATCTCTCGGCTGCATCTAGCAGTGACTGGAGTTTTGCAGCCCAGATACGGCAGTCTTCAGGGAAGAAATGACTATGACTATGAAAAAATATCAACTGTAGGACTTAAGTATTTTTCCGTTATAAACGCCATCTTTCTGACGGGCAAGCGTCAGGTCGGCCGCTTTCCTATCCTTTTTCGGGCCGCCTTCCGGCAGCGGAAGTGACGCACTCGTTTATTCTAACGTCGCAGAAAGCCAGTCTTCTCTATGATTTTTCCCTTCCTTTCCGTTCCCTCCGCCCCATTTCTTTTTCCTTCGTCGAGACTGGAAATGGCCGTCGGGTGGTGAGAGTGAGACCAGAAAGGGTGAGCCACGATTAGGCCGGGATCCGAATGTGCGGTGAAGAGTCGAGCCAAAGAGGGATTCAGAACCCGGTTGTGTATTTTGTGGGGGTGGGTGGGTTCGACCGTTATACTTCCACGCGATGGTATCGATCTCGTTTCCTTCCCTTCCCCTCCCCCCACCCTGCTCCCCGCGTGTTGTGGCGCGCGAATCTTTCTCAGCGCGCGACGCAGCTTCCCCTTCCCATTTTTTGGTTCCCCACCACCACCACCTTTGACTAAGAATTTCTCCTGCCCCCATTTTCTCTCGCGCGAGCGCGCGGCGAGCTAATGTGGGGGAAGGGAAAGGGGGGGGGAGGAGGAGACGCGGAAGAGCTTCGGTTGCTCTCCACGCCTTTGCCGAGGCCCGGTCAGCTGGCTTATCTCCTCCTTCCGTCGTCTTTCCCCCCCCTCCTCTTGTTTGGGTGCGGCCAAGACAACCTGGGCGCTTTGCCGCCGCCGCTCGCGAATATTTCGGGACTGTTAGGGGAAAGGGGGGGCGGGGAAGGCCGCCTCTTTTCGGTGTTATTTTTCAATTGCGGGGCTTTCCGTGTTCTTCTCAATTGCGGGGCGGCGATCCCTGACCCTGTGGCTGCAAGAGGCTTATGTATCGGGAAAAGAGGCTGTAAAGGGGATTAAAATCATAAAGCCCATCAGCGCGATTCTCTGGTACGTTGTTCTGTTTCAAAACTTAAGAATTCGGGTTTTTTTGGTGGGGAGTGGTGTATTCAAGGATCGTACCAAATGGCTGTTAAAACTGCGGCGTGTTTTATGCGTATTTATTTGTATTTAAGTACAGAACGTGTAAGTGATAAGTCTGAATTTCTCTGAAATGTAATAGGGAATAATAAGCGAATAATTGGTTTTAATTTAAGGTAAGAAAATCTGGAAGCAAGAGAGCAGCATACAGATATTTAAAAAAGGCCGTTGAGTAAACTATAGCCATTGTAAATATTGAGAAAGGCTAAACTGTGCTTGTTATCTGGGGTTCTTGCTACTGGTTTTTTTCCTTCGTTATGCTTAAAACCCAATGCTGTCGATTATTCTTAAGCAATCGGTTTTGAGATCGAGTGGAACTATAGGAAACATTTGTGTGGGTAGGATTGAGGTTTCCTTTAATCTTAAATTAATTACTAAGAAACATTGGATTGGATCTAAAATGTACACAAGTTCAGTTTCTTCAGTTAACTGAAGATATGTGCACTTCTCCCCTCATGCTAGGCCTTCCTCCCCAATATTACCCAAGGGCCATAGAATTGGATTAAGTTGTGCAGGATATAAGGTAAAGACAAATTGGGTTTTGCTTTTTAGTCTTTTAATAAAAAAAATGGAGATGTATGTATTATAATTATTTAGATTAAAATTTAAAGTAATTTTTCTCTGCTTATAATAAAACTGGGACCGCATGTTACTTTCTGTTGAACAGGTATAAACTGTTGTGGAAAATATGGGTCGCTCTAATACTAGATCCCATTCCTCAAGATCAAAGACTAGATCTCACTCCTCTTCAAGATCCAGATCCAGATCACATTCTAGAAAAAAACGTTACAGGTACTTACTTTGTATTTTATATGTTAACTAAACTTAGTTGCTTGATTTTTACATGCTGATTTTTATAAGAACTACAAAATATTTTAATTGCACACTTCTGATTGCATTCAAATGTTCTACATGAGTCACACTTCTTCCCTTCCTTTTTTGTGAATCTTCTTCCCTTTTTGTTGCCCTCCATTTTCTACAGGATGTTAAAGTCTTTTCAGTGACTCTAAGCTTCTGCTTGCTTTTAATTTGCTTTTTGTTTTATATCCTTCTACCTAGTGGTTTTAGATTAATTTCCCAGTTCTGCCTTTTCACTAAATGTTCATGGCTCAAACCATATTTGTTCCATTTTCCTAAAAGTAAGGTGGAAATATTTGCTGCCTATTGAACAAGCAGACAGAGAATAGTGGATTCTTTCTACGCGGTTTTTTTAAATTACCGACCCCAGAATGTCTATCAGGATTCTACAAATATGTAGAGTACTTTATGGTTAGTGAAGTTAGTAAGAACTGCTGTTCATTATGGAGGCAGCAGAAAAAAAACCAATAATCAAATAAATTGCAAATAGCCTTGGTGAATAGGAAAGAGAGAAAGAGAAAGCCAAAGGTTTAAAACAAAGGTGTTTAAAACAAAGGTAGGTATGGAATATCTAGGCCAAGGAAACAAAGTATAAAATAGTCTGCTTAATATAGGAGATAGGGGAGGAAAACAAAACAGAGTTTCTGTTTTGTTGAGAAACATAGTTTCTTTCAAGTTGAGCTTGGCTTATGATGTTTAGTCAATAGCCTTGGGAAGTCTTTAAACTTAGATGAAAGCAGCCAGGAAGGAGGCAAGCCTTAATAAATGTATAGTAGTTGTAGATATTTAAGTTTGTAGATACCAGTGAGTCTTTTTCCTGTTGTAGACGTTTTACTTATTAACTTCTGAAATGTACCAGTTCAGAATACCAATCTGCGCTCAACAAATAAGATATTATTACAATGTTTATAGATAATACTAGGGAAATAGTCATAGGTTTCTGTTAATTCATTACTTCCAATACACCCTGTCAATAAAATAAAATATTTCTATTTGCAAATCTGGGCCAGGTGCTATATTCTGGTGGCAACTCTTAACATCCTTGGGATTTAATGTTACAAAGTATCTCTTGCCTTATAGTACTTTCCATATCAATTTTATATTCTTGTTCATACTATTAAATAACTTGCTGTGGAACTTCGACAATGTAATTTTTTTTTTGAAAAATTGGAAATTTGGAGATACTAACATGTTTTTTATCTTAGTTCTAGGTCTCGATCTAGAACATACTCACGGTCTCGCAGTAGAGATCGTGTTTATAATAGAGATTACCGCAGGGATTACAGAAATAATAGAGGAATGAGACGTCCTTATGGCTATAGAGGAAGAGGTAGAGGATATTACCCGGGAGGTGGAGGCAGATATCACCGTGGAGGTTATAGGCCTGTCTGGAATAGAAGGCATTCTCGAAGTCCAAGACGAGGCCGCTCACGTTCCAGGAGTCCAAAAAGACGTTCGGTCTCTTCTCAAAGATCTCGAAGCAGATCACGTAGATCCTACAAATCTTCTAGATCTCCAAGATCCTCTTCATCTCGGTCTTCATCTCCATATAGCAAATCTCCAGTCTCTTCCAAAAGACGTGGGTCATCAGAAAAACTGCCGAAGAAAACTGAGGCAGCTGCTTTGCAGGACAGCCCATTAAAAAGTAAATCCCAAGAGGAAGAGAAAAATACATTTGAACACGACCCTTCTGAGGCTTTAGATGATTTTAATAAATCAGCAGCAGCTTCAGCTGATATTTGGCCTGGTCTTTCTGCTTACGATAACAGTCCACGGTCACCTCATAGCCCTTCTATTGCCTCTCCACCTAGTCAGAGTTCTTCATGCTCTGATGCTCACTTACTCAGCACAGCCCACTCAGCAAAAGACACCCCTCAGCATTCACATTCCATTCAGCATAGCCCTGCAAGATCTGGGTCTGGTTCTCTTGGAAATGGTTCCAGTCGTTATAGCCCTTCTCAGAATAGCCCATTACATCACATTCCTTCAAGGAGAAGCCCTGCCAAAGCAGTTGCATCGCAGAATGCTGCACGGGAAGAGACTCGCATGCGTTCCTTTTATCCAGAGGCTGGAGAGCAGGAAAGTGCAAAAGGAGGAAAGTTTCTGAAGAGGTTAGTAATAAAAAAAATAATGGTGCTGAAATGTTCAACATAAGACATTTCTGTTATATTGTGCAGTAAAAAGTATCTGCAGGTTTATTCAAAATACGGCTTGGTTTTAGAAGGTAAACAATATTTGATGTCTATATTTCACTGGATCAGAAATACAGATATCTGTTTTTTTGGGAGTATAATGAATTTAATGAATTTTGGAATATAATGAATTCTTAGGAAATCTGTAAACATTTAACATTTAAAAGTATGCTATTTCACTTTGAGAAAAATTGTTTTGAAAATATTTCTGTATTTTTAGCAAATAAAATATACCTTTTCTAATGTGCACTTACACATTAATGTACATTAATATTTCATTGAGTAGTACAATACAGAAGAATCCTTAGTAGGTTTGTGTGAACTCGTGATTTGAGAACTGATTTTTCCAACAAACATTGTAACGTTCTGTCTCAAATTCTCTCCCAACTTGGGGAAGTGGCTTCTGGGAATTTTCACAATGCTCCTGAAACAATATGTTCTGGAGGGAAACAATGTTTTGGAGTTCTCCAGAATATTCATTCCTGAATTGCCAAAGTTTGCACATTCATACTTCATAAAATTATTATTATTATGATTTATAGTAATATGCCATAGACCGTGCATAATTTACTTTCAACTATTAAATTTTACTGTGATTGCTTTGCAAGATAGATTTAAAATATTTTTCATTTATGAAGTTGACAATATTTATCTTATGTATGAAACATAACAGTAAGCTATAGCAATGCATAATTCTATTCCCCTGCCCAGCTACTAAATTAGTCAGAAAACAAGTTAACATTTATTATATATATAAAAAAACGATGATAGGTCATGGTAGCATCTGTAGAGAAGGAGATCTATCTTCTATTTGTGGACTTTCTATATCTGTTAGACCATGTGAGATAAAATGCTGATCAGATGGACAGTCTTGTTCCACCAAGCTATTCTCATATTTTTATAAAATAGAATAGTGTTTCAGATGCTGCATTTGTATTGAAAGCTATGAGCTGGAATATATAATTCGAGCTGCTTCTGTCTATGCAGTTTAATTTCTCTATCAAAATTATAAAGGGCTCAGAAGTAATATAATTTGTGCAAAACAATATTTAGATTTTGAAATAATTAACTTTGAAGAAGTATTTTTGCATGTGCTTAAAATAAATTTAACTGCTTTGGTTTTGGATTTTGCATTATTTTTCAATGAAAATAGGTATTATCTTTGCTATTTACAGATATACAGATGAAGAATCTAGAGTATACCTGCTTGATAGGAATAATACTAGAGAAAAAGATGCTCAGAAAGATAGAGGAGCAGAAAAGGGGAGGACAGAGGGAGAGAGAGAATGGGAAGACCAGGAAGCTTTGGAATATTATATGGATAAAGAGCCCGGAAAACAAAAATTTAATGATTCAGAAGGGGATGACACAGAAGAAACTGAAGATTATAGACAGTTCAGAAAGTCTGTTCTGGCAGATCAGGGTAAGAACTTTGCCGCATCTCATCGTAACGTTGAGGAAGAAGGCTCCAAATACAAGTCTAAAATCTCTATGAAGGCAAATAGAGAAGATGAAGCATTTAGAGAAGATAAGGGCTATAAAGTTAAAGAGACAACTAGCTACATAGTTGAAAGACCTATTTTAGTAAAAGATAAGCACAAGGAAGATGAGAAAAGCTCTGAAAGAATGATGAAGAAAGAGATGCAATCACCTGAACAGGTAAAGTCTGAAAAGCTCAAGGAACTCTTTGATTATAGTCCTCCTCTACACAAGAATCTGGATATGAGAGAGAAATCTATCTTCAGAGAGGAGAGCCCGCTTAGGATCAAAATGATAGCCAGTGACTCCCATCGACCTGAAGTTAAACTTAAAATGGCACCTGTGCCACTTGATGATTCAAACAGGTAATTAATTATCCATAATTTTAATCGCTTATCGTATCCATAGAAGAGCTCATTTTTCATAAACCTTATATTCCTTGTTTTTGTTTTTATTATGCATCTTAGACCTGCTTCCTTGACTAAAGACAGGCTGCTCGCTAGCACACTTGTCCATTCGGTCAAGAAGGAGCAAGAATTCCGATCCATCTTTGACCACATTAAGCTTCCACAAGCCAGCAAAAGCACATCGGAGTCATTTATTCAGCACATTGTGTCCTTAGTCCATCATGTAAAAGGTACGTCTTGAGTTTCCCGTATGAGACAAGTATCCCATGCTGTTAAAAGAAGAATAGTGGTATTCAGTTTTTTTTTCTATTCATCTTGATTTTTTGTACATGCTTTCCTGTTAAATAACATTCTAGAAAAAAGGATGTCAACATTTTATAAATATTGGAAAGCTTTATAGGAGTAATATAACATGATCCTTTTCTTCATAGATTCAGAAAGAAGAGCTATAGGAAATACATAAGCAGAAGAAGATAAAGCAGAAAGAGGATTTTTACAGTATAGAAAAAAATGGGACTTTTTAGGGTGGAAAAAGAAAGCAAATATGACTTCAGATAATGTAGATGGGAAATAAGAGAGGAAAAAAATAATATAAGAGATAAAAAGTTCTGATCTGGTGATTCAATAGTAAAGAAATGAATGTGTAAATTACATATGAGATAAACATAAAACAAAATAGTAGTGGCGTGGTCTTTGGGAGCCAGTAGAAATTGTAAAGGTTATCATGAGAATTGTGCAACAACAACATAAGCTGTTATGCAGCAGGTATGTCTATGTATGTATAGAATTTTTGCTGCAGTATATATTATTGAGATGATTAGCTACAATATAGAACAATGAACAAGTAACTGATCTTAGTGCTAAACAGGTGTACAATGTCAAATTAAAACTTGCATTTTATGTCATCATACTGTCAAATTGCATAATACTGTATGTTAATTAAGTAACTTTCCAGTAACACCGGGACAAGTTTGGATTTTACTTAATCATTTATTTAAAGTTGTGCTTCAGAATAGGACAGTTTGAGAATACAAGACTAACAGCAGCACACAAATCCAGGGAACAAGTTGCATGATGCTCATTTGCAAGAGTAAATAATGCGTTTTTGGTAGTGCCAAATGAATGAAACTATTTAAATAAAACAATCCTTTTACTTCTCATGAAAGTTTTAATGGAAGTCATATACTTAAAAGATAAGATGCCACTTTGGAATTCCAAAAACCACTAACAAACTACTTAGCAGATCATCACACATAATAAAGATAGAATGGTAATTAAGCAAATATAAGTGCAAGGTTTTGACTTATTTCAAATATAGTGGTGAGCATCTAGATCTTTGGATAGAAACATTTTAATTTTTCTTTTACAGTACAATGAGCTAATCTTTGCATTTCAGTTTATTTGTATGTCATTTGATTCAAAGTAATATCTAAGGGTTATTTATTTACATTGCCAGGAAAATATGCATTCATTCATTTATAATTTTCTTCTTAAAATTGTTCCTTCTATGAGAACTAAAATGCTGCAATTTGATGATCAAGTCCAAGAGTTCCCTTAAAATTTAACAGAACAAGCTAAAAGTTAGAGAATTGTGTAAAAAGCAATGAGTTTGCATATCGTAGACTTTTCTAGCCTAGTACTCTTCATTTATTTTGAGAGTTAAGTCTTAACTTTACTGAAGGATAGGCATTGGTGGAAAAACCGACTTTGTGTTATGTGTAAAAATAGGAACAAATTGCTAGACTAAAACTGGAAGCCTTTAGTTTTGATTGCAAATGGAGAAGATAGCAGAAAGCATCGGAGAATTAGTATAAAACATGCCGATAAAGTCATGTAAATTAATATGATCTTACAGAATCACTAATTACTCTGTTATATCTTAGGGAATTGAAGGAACATTATTTCCAGGAGTAATTGAGAGCATATAATTATATACCTAAAATATATCAAAATGTATTTTATACACATACACTAGTTTTCAATTATACAAATTGCTTGATTTCCCTTAGGCAAGGAAGTAAACATACATATGTGGCTTATGTTGGACTGATTGCCTATCTTTCTCAATGTTAGCTACATTTACTATGATACTACCACCCCAAAATCTTTTATGTAAATTATTATTGGAACCTGGAACTGTGTGATGAAATTGAATGCTGCCTTGTTATGTTATTTCCCTTTTTGTAGCATTCCAGTTCAGAAACATTTGAGTAATGCTAGTGTACTCTATGGAAGTCATCATAGTTGAACATAACACAAGGAATCCAATTTAAACAGATGCTACATTTATTTACCCTCATTAATTATATTTGCTAATTTGAACACTCATCTTGAAATTGGATTATGCCATTCAATTCTGCATGTAACAATACCATCTATTTTATATTGCTTATTCTAATGGAGTAGTTAATATTACCTGGTAAAGAAAAATCCTGCAAATGTGAAAATGCTTGTGAAGAGTGATCAAATTTACTGATGAAAAGCCCAACAGGCCTGTAATTTTTTTTTTCTAAAGTTATTGTCTTTGAAAAGAAAACACACTTCCTTTTTAAAGACATCATAATCTAATATTTTATTGTTCTGACTTTAAAGCTATTGTTTAATAAAGAAGCAGTAGGCAATTGTTTTTTTTACTTATTTACAATAAAAATTATCTTGGCTTATTAGAAAGCTTCTGTATAACAAATACATAATTTTGGATCCAGATTTTGCCATTGTTGGCAGGAGCATTTCTTGTGAAGCTGCATGTTCAGAAACATGAAAAACTCTGGAGAATTTATAATGTTTTCGAACAACATACCAAATTTAAGACATCTCTCCCTCAGACACGTTTGCCTAGAAAACTTGGAAAGCTAACTGCTTTACATTACTCAAAAAAAGCTATATTTTCATATTTTATTAAGACTTATGAGGTTATAAAATCCTGTAACTATGCTTGCCGAAGAGAATGTTTTCAGTTAATATATCAAATATTTACACATACCTTGTTGTTTTAATTACTGGTCTTTGACCAGTTTATTAATATGTCTCAATCCCAGTTTGCTTCCCAAGGTTATTTAAATCTTTCTGCACTCTGTAAAAAGAATCTGTGGATCACATTTTGGTAAAAATGTAGTAGTAATTTTACATTATTGGTGCAATGCAGCTAGACTGAACAGCTCTTCTCTTACATAGAGCTGAAAATGCCCAGTGATGTTTTCTTTTTCATTGCAACTAGGTCCTGGAATGTGTTTTGAAATGGCAAAATCCATATTACAAAAGTAAAATAGCTGTTGAAAGATAACAGATGCACAAACAGGCAAAGTTGAACTTCTATCTTCCTGGCAAAAATGGCACAAAAACTGAATTGCTAGCTCAAATTCCTGTGTTTGATGGAATTATGATTGAGGCACTACCCTTGTAGTGGCCGTGTCAAGTTTTAATGATTGTTTTGAGAGATATGCTGGATGTTGGGCGGTAAGTTGATACAGATGTACATTGACCTGTTAAGCAGATAGTTTACTTTATTTGTAATATTTCATAGTCCTTTTTTAATTTACACATGTACTATTTTACATTCAAACACATCTGTTGAACTGGTCTTTCAGAATGTAGTGTGTGTGTGTGTTATCAATTTATTGGTCTTGGTTAAAAGACAAGAAACTTTATGATATCAAGTTGCCAGAATGCCAGATGTTAAAATCTAAAAGTATTACCTTGGTGTTAATTTAAAAAAGAAAAAGAAGTTGTGATCTTTAAAAGAAACTGACCTGTGAAACTTCATTTTATGTATGCCTTTTGGAGAATAAATCCAGCTGAGTTCAAGAGGGTTTATTCTTACAGCAGTATACATAGGATGACATCATTTTAAATGCAATGTATGACCATGCTCCCTCTAATAATGCAATATTTCTCTCGTAATGTATTTGGCTCCTGTGGGTAAACAAGATTCGCACTATAAACTTTGCTTTTTAAATAAATAAAAAAAAGAACATTCAGTTTACAGTGGCATAAAGAGTACAGATGTGTAAGGAGTTTCTAAACTACAAACAGATGGGGCAAATGTTTGTTGCTTATATTGTGAAGTCCATGGCTCTTTTGCATTCTCATTTGATATGTTGATATAATTTGATTAATTAGTACTTATTCTCTGAAATTCTACAGAACAATATTTCAAATCAGCTGGAATGACCCTAAGTGAGAGATTCACTGCTTATCAGAAGGCTACTGAAGAACATAGCACCCGGCAAAAGAGTCCTGAAATACACAGGTAATGCATTGAGTTATTGTTTAGTGCAAATGATACTCACTTTTTAAATGATGCTTATATTTATAAAAAGCACCATGTCTCTTGAATGTAGAACATGAGTAGAAGTTCTTGAGTAAATCTATATCTGTTGTGATATATGAAATTTTATAAGGTAGTAAGGTTTTATTATAAGGTAAGTGTGAAATGTATATTCACCAGTTTTGTTTTTCATTCCATTTAAATGAAAATCCATTTAAAATTGAAGGAAGTAATAAATTCTGTCTGGGATTTAGAGAATTGTTGGGTGCATTTTTTAACTTAAAAGATTATTTACATTTCTGAAAAAATGCTGATGTATTCACATACAAAGAATATTATGTATTGTATGGTTTTTCAATACTGCAATTGGATTTTTGAATTGTATGGAGGTTGATTTGTTTATACACATGTATGGCATTTTTAGAGGGGCATATTAACATTTTAATAGTTTAGCTTTAGTCATTCCTTTTTGTGTTTTCAGTTTTCCATTTGGCAATTCTGGATGCAGACATAATAATTACTTTTGACAATCTTGCATTTAGAAGGATTGACATCTCTCCAAGTGCCCTGAGGAAGCATACCCGTTTATCAGGAGAAGAGAGAACCTTTAAAGAAGAAGCTCAGAAAGTAGGTTCTAAATTGATACACTTTTTTCAGTTAAAAACATCCTATATAGTCCAGATCAAAATATCTATCCTAAAACATCCTTCATAAAATTGCATTTATAGCTTACTATCCTAAGTAATACTAAGCTTGACCTATTTGTCATCTTTTAAGGATACGTTAGTTTTGTGCTTCTTGAATTATGAGACATAAACATGAAAAGATAATTATATTCAGTGTTCTTACAAACTAAAGGTCATTATTTTCTAACATTATTCCATTGAATAACTGAATTTAACAAGTCTATCTTAGTAATAAGATTAATAAGAAATTATGTTGTCATTTCATTCCCATAAAACATTTGGAAGTGTTTCTTGGTTCATTTTTTTAGAATATTTTTAAAAAATCAAATGTATTTAAAATCTAATGTAGGGAACTTTGATTTCTATGCAAAATGATCATGTTTTATATAGAAAAATATTGTTAGGTTTAACTTTCTAGGAAAATGGCAAGATAGAAATCAACAAACCTGTTTAACAGTTTGTTATAATTGTCTTTTGAACGAAGTCTCATTTCCGGTGACTACATGAACAAGCCACTGCAGTTTTCTTGGAAGTGCCATCTTCCTAAGACTTGACAGTTCCAAAGTCATTCAGATGGATTTTGTGCGTAAAACAGTACTAAAACCCATAGTATCTTGACTTCTAATCCAACATCTTTAACCTCTACTTCATATTGACTTAAACAATATTTATAAACTGTTCAGTGGAGTTTTCAAGAAAATATGCAAAAGGCTATAAACACAAGAAATTCATGTATTCCAACATTTGTAGTTGTCAAATATTTCAATGAAATTGTTTTGATCTAGGGAGATAAAAAATTAAAGTGCGATTCTGCTGATCTTCGACATGACATCGATCGTCGTAGAAAAGAACGAAGTAAAGAACGAGGAGACTCTAAAGGTTCCAGGGAATCCAGTGGGTCAAGAAAGCAAGAGAAAGTTCCAAAAGATTACAAGGATTATAAAACTTTCAAAGATGATAGGTAAAAAAGCATAATGTTGTAATTAATGTTTAACTTCTAGTTATATGTCTAATTATGTAATTGTAAGCTTAATTGCTTTCAGTTTTCCCTTTATAATGGCACATCTAAATGTAAACAATTAAAATTATTTGTTTTACAGCAAAAATGTATTTGTCTTTTACACGGCTTATGGTGGATGAGGACAAAAACTTTGGAATAGCAAGCTAACACTGAAAAAAAATGACAAATTAATCTGTCCTATTATCCAGGCTACATCAGGAGTTGGACTTCAATGCAGTACATTTCTGTAAACAGTTTGTGTAAGAACTTTGGTTCGTTATGCTTGATTCCGCACTTTTTCAACTCATAACACCCAGATTATGAGAATTTTACTGAAATTTACATTTAACTTGGGCAGGGGGAGGGTTGGCAAGAGGAATTTCTTTTTCTCAAAACTTGTAATATGAAATTATACAGGTTAGTAGTTTAGGAGCAACTTAATTCTATGTACAATACTTGCTGCAGTGATAATACTGGAAATAACTCTTTTATGCTTCTGAATTTGGTATTAATATTAGAAATCTATGATCAATTCAATGCCAGATGTATTTCCTATGAGAATATTGAATATGAATACTTTATGTCCTGTTCATTTGTATAAAGTATATATTAATATTATTAAATCACTGATTTACTTGTACTTTCTATTTGCTTCTCAACTGTCCACATGGTTGTCAGTTATGATTAGTTCTGCATGTTGTGGCAATATAGTTAAAAGATAATATCAATTTTATTGATATTTTACTATCTGGGTATGATATTAAAATAGATGGAACTAAAGAAAAAGCTTAGCAATGTTACCGTTAGTCATTTTTTCCTCCCATTTCTGTGATTGTGTGAAAGCATGCATTTAAATGTAGCTTTTACTGGCTAATTAGCTATTTTTTATTAATAACATGCTAATGAGCCATAGCTATTAAAATTATAGATGGAAGCTGGATGGAGTAATAATATTTCACATTAAATTCAAAACAAGAACGGAGGATAACTTCTAAGAATACACAAAATACATCCAGTACGTAGGGCACAACAGCAAATAGTATGGTTTCTTATTTTTCAGTAAGCAAAAAAGAGAACAAGACCATTCTCGATCTTCCTCAACTTCCTCCCCATCTTCCTCATCCAGTTCCCGAGAAGAGAAGGACTGCAAGAAAGAAAGAGATGAAGAATTTAAACCGCATCACGAGCAAAAAGAATATCCAGGTTTTACGGGAGTTGGAAGACCTAGAGGCACCTTTGTAAGTTTCTTCTCTGCAGTTATTTTTAACCGTAGTTTATAATCATTGAATTAAAATACTCAGTATACATTTGATACATGGGAATGCAATTAGAAATAGTCATGTTAGACTGTAACTTGCAGCAAGGTGTATTTATATAAATTATAGGAAAATAATACATTAGTTTGGCATAAAATGAAAAATGTGCAAGAACATCTTATTGTACCTATATTATGCCACCTACGTTAGATAAATTGTTGCTTTAAATATTCACAAATATTTGTGTATTTAAAGCCAAAGCATCATTAATTATCTATTCTATTCTCTGTTCTTTCTGATTTCTTGCATCTATTTGTAATAATTTATTCATGGGCATGTTCTCTGACATGTTGATTTCCTTCTTTTTTAAAAATATTAAATCTGTATGGGAGTTGGCAGTAGTATTACCTTATATCTACATTGCTAGTGGCAAATGCAATTTACTGAAATTAAGTGACATAGTTGTTAAAAACTGATGCATGAAATTTTAGATAATTAGAAACACATGTTAGTTAATGATTGGAATTAACATGTAGCTGTTCAAAGGCTATCAAAATTGCTTTTAAAATAATTGAACTGATATTGTTATCTGAACTAATTATTTTTCTGATATAGTTCCTTAAAAAGTATTAAAGTCAATTAAGTGTACTGCCTTTTTTCTTCTTCTTTTTCTGGTGACCAGGCTCATTATACATTGTGACTTATGATTCCACAGTAACTCCCAAAGTGTGACCTTCATTTTCTTCATTTTTCAAACCTGAAAACCTGTCTGTATTATAGGAAAATTGAAGGGGCTGACAAACATTGCAGAATTGGTCAAGCATTTAATCCTGCAGTGGGGATGTCCCCACATGGTCTTCCCTTTAGCTTTCCCTGAAGAAGGAGATGTTATTTTCGGATTCTATGTTTTCTCTAGTGCCTTTTCCAGTTTTGGCACTCTTAATTTAACAATGGTGACATTCTGGGAGGTGACCCATATATTTACAGGATAGCCGGGTTGGGAAAGCCTTCTGTAGTGCAACTGCATGCTAAGACCTGAAAGTTTTTCCAGTTGCAGTCAGCAATTTGGGGAAAGTGAAGTGAAAAGGAATTACTGGATATCACTTCTCTTATTCAACCAGAAAAAAAGCCGCCTCTATCTGTGTGGGGAAACTGTTGCTACATCTGGTTATTAACTATCATGCACACAAAACCAGTTTTTAAAATCTGGATTTTTCAGTAAATGCTGCACATAAACATTATTGTACAGCACTGAACCTTTATATTAAAGGAGATATAAATAACTTTTTTTTAAATTTTGAAATATCTTCATTTTATGCAGTGTTAAAAGAGGATTTTAGTTAATGCAATAATAATTTATTGCTATGTGTAAATGAACTAAATATATTTATTATTTAAATACATACATGCTTTGGTTAATCAGTTTCGAATTAGAGGCAGAGGAAGAGCCAGAGGCGTGTTTGCTGGAACAAATACTGGTCCTAGCAATTCAAACACTGCTTTTCAAAAGAGACCAAAAGAGGAAGAATGGGATCCTGAATATACTCCAAAAAGCAAGAAATACTTCTTGGTGGGTGTCATATTATATGCATGCATCTTTTCTAAAGTCTTATTTTATAGCAGCAATATCTAAAACTTATTTCTGTTATTTCAAGAATCTTCATTGAATTCTCTGACAGTCAACATCAGTATTTGTATTTGCTTTTACATCCATCTTCATAGTCTAATGAAATAAGTTCTTCTGCCCCGTCTCTAGCTAGTCAGTTGGCAAAAGGAGAGAAAATAGCTAGCCGGTGCAGACTACAGTGTGCAATTATAGATTTTCTTCAACGGATTGCCTTTTGCTATCTGTAAGTGAAGGTCTAAGGCAGGGGTGTCAAACTCAATTTTATTGAGGACCACTTCAGGGTTGTGTTTGACCTCCATAGGCCAGCTTGGGTGTGGCCAGCTTGACATCACTCGTGTTGGGGGGTTCCTATGGTGGCCTGAGCGTTCTGCCAGCGAAAACAAGCTCCAGAGCTCTGTATTTGGCTGGTTTCCTCCAACCCTTTCCCAGCAAAACTGGATCTCAGGAGAGCCACGCGCAGATGGAACATCTTGCAACCCTCTGCCAGCAAAAAGCCCCCCAGCTCCATTTTCACTGGCAGAGGCACTGTTGCTGATCCTTCACTGTTTCCAGGGTGGCCCTCTGGGCCAGATCTAAGCATCCCTGGTCTAAGGCCTTCCTTAAAGCCAAGGAAAAGCCAGGTAGTATAACATCTCAATTGCTTGGAGTTGGTTGAGATAATGCTATCCTGTAACTTTGGATAATGGTGTTTGTGGTCATGAAATCAAAGTAATTATTAAATAATAATGATGTGGCATGCATAACTGCTTTTCAAAGAAATGTTCTAATGCTTAACTTTTTTCGCTGTGTAAATCTTCATTTTTACTTCATGTATTTCCCTTTCATGAGTAACTAATGCTTCTCAGTGAATAACATGTGTACACAAGCACTCTTTTGGTAGATACTATATTTTCTATTGCTTTCATGTTTATTACACTAATTGGGATTATTTAGAAAAAACAGGATTTTGATCAGCTGTGACTTTTCACCTGCTGGAGACACTGTTACGGAAGATGAACATTTAAAAATATTTTTGGTTATTTTGTTACATACTTAAGAGCTTCAGAAAATGAAGTGCTGTCTAGGTCACAAATAAAAAATTTGCTATAATATTTAGAAAATAAACTATTGCTTATTGTCTCTTCTGTGGTCTACTAGCCAGGTATAGATTTTTTGGGTTGGATAGAAGTATCAAATAGACTTGATAACCTTGGAGGTATCTTGAGAATAAGGAAAAATGGGATTCTTCTATTTTCTTATATTATAAGCCAAGACCCTCTGATGATTTTTCCTCCTTTATATTTTTCCCAGTTTGATACTTTTTCTTAAATGATGAGTGATAATCATTCATATGTTTAAAGTATGCAACCCAAGAATAATACTGGTATGCTATCCTGGAACAGTGTTGCCCCTAGTTATTGGAGAGCGAATTAAGTATTTTGGTTTCACAATAGCATTGAGAATAACATCAGTCACCCATATAGCTCTCCCTGCCTAGTTTCTTTTGATGAGTTTGTGTAATATTTAACAAATGTTGGGGCTTGCATAAATATGCAAGGAAGTTGATTAGATTATTATCTTGGATGTAAATCAAAGATAATGAAATTATATAATATAATACAAATGGATATTGCAAAAAAAAGTGAGTGGTTCTTGGATCAATCAGCCATCAGTCCATGATACTTCTTCTATTTCCTGCCTAGTTTTTATTTTTCATCTGATATTACATGGTTGCAGAATGTAGTTATCAGTTTGGGCAGTGGATTATATTGGATAAATTGTTTTTAACACTGTTGTACTTTTAAGATTATTTGAGATTCTGCCATCTTATTTATTTAATGTGCTGCCCATCTCATTATCCAAAGTGACTCCATATCTTCTAGTATCTTTATATCTTCCAGTACTTCCCTCTTTACACATGTTATATTTTGGATAACATAAACCACCAGCAATTACTCATGTATGAGGGAATTAAACTGTAGGGATATTTAGGATTTTGCCCTTTCTATCCCCTTCTTTTTACCATCTCATCTAATAAAGAATTCTGAGTAACTTAAAAATTACTGTTAATTTGGTTGGCTTTAATAATAATTGAAAGAGCCAGTTTAATGTAGTTGTTAGGGCATCAAATCAGAAGACTGAGTTCCAGTCCTGCCTTAGGCACAAAGCCAACTGAGTGATTTTGGGCTAGTCACTTTCTCAGCAAGGAGGCAAAGGCAAATTACTTGGGGGGCAGGGGGAACCTCGCTCAAAAAATCTGCAGGGACTTGTCTAGGCAGTCTCTGAGAATCAAACATGATTGAACAGAAGAAAAATAATTTGTGTTACTTTTTTTCCTGTAGTTTTCTTTAAATTTGTTATGTATTATTTCTAAAATTTGTTTTTCAGTGGACCTATTTTATTTTGCACTCCATAAATTATAAACCAGATAGTTAAAGCACATAACATAACATAAAATATATTACAGAACATAAAATATTCACTCAAGTTGTTAAAAATGTGTATAAAGAAAGATTAATAAGCTAAATTTGTTGGACTTAAAACTCATGGGCATAAAGTTGTCAGTTTCCCAATGGGCGGGTAGATATCTAAAAAACTTTAATACAGCTGACAAACATACAGAAAGAGAAAGAAAAGAAATGGGAGTGTGTGCAGAGAGTTGAGAGATAGAGCACCTTAGTGAAACCTAGAGTGATTCAACTAAATTGCATGTACTTTGTCAAATTGGTCCTTGGGGGCTTTTGATAACATTGCTTGGCTTGGCAGAGAGCATAGCACCAACTGGGAAATCCCAGGGGCCATATGCCTTGCTCCCCTTTGCTTAGAATTTTGAATTAATGTTTTTGTATCTTACCAAATTACTGATTCGTTTAGAAAAAAAAAGTATCTCTTGGCTCAGTGATAGAGCATGAGCCATGTGTGTTATATATATTTCTGCACTAACTTCATGTTAGTGGGCATGTTGAAGAGATGTGTTCCTGAACTTGGAATCCTTGATTAACCAAATACAATGTATTGGAATAACTTGACTAATGATTAAACTTGTTATATATGTTTTTATCTTTCAGAATAGTAAGTTCAAAGAATTCAACTACAGTAATTAATTAAACTGATAATAAATACAACTGTTCTTAGTGTTGCTTGGGTTCTACATTTTCTTTAACTGGATTCCAATTTACTCTAGCATGATGACAGAGATGATGGTGTTGATTACTGGGCTAAAAGAGGAAGAGGACGTGGTACTTTTCAGCGTGGCAGAGGAAGATTCAACTTCAAAAAATCAGGTAGCAGTCCAAAATGGACACATGATAAATACCAAGGTGATGGGCTTGTAGAAGATGAAGAAGAAACAATGGAAAACGAAGACAAGGAAAGACGTAAAGAAGAAAAGGTATGTATTGTGCTATATCAATTAGGTTTTTGTTTTGTATTGTTAGTTGTATTTTAAATAAGTTAAAATACTGTGCCATAATTGTGCATATATTTAATTTTTTTACACAGGAATAATAACTCTGAAGATCAGTTGCAGCTGAAAAAAATTATTTGCTATCTGCGCAGCATTTTTAATATGACTTGTCGTCAAATGAATGTAAGCATTTTACTTAAATTTTGTTGTTGGAGAGTAGTTTAGTTTTGGTTTTGTTCCTGTTTTAATTCTTTTGTAATCTCACTAGTAATTGTTGAAGATTATACAAAGCAAGTAGTAAAGGTATGATACTATTTGTCATGGTCAACTTTTTAAAATGTTTACTGTTATACACAGTGTAACTTTGTTTTGTCCAAAATATCTGATTTTAAACAGAGTTGTACTTCATTATCCCCTCCACAGCTATGTTTCATTATTGAAATAAAACTTAGGTCTGCGCATTTAGATAATTGAGGCAGCATTTTAAAATAAATCTGTACTAAATCTTGGAGCTAATAATTTCCTGGAGCTTTTTGTTTGTGTGGCTTATATTTAAATTGCAGAATTGTATAATCTGGAGTGGGAGGCTTATATTTTGTTTAATTCAGCCACCTAACTAATTGTGGCAGCATGTAAACAGCACTGCAAGATTAAAAGTTTGCCATGAGTTTTCACAAGGCTTGTTCTTGGATAGGTTTGAGAATTTAGAGTATCCCAGTAAAATGAGTGTAAGTAGGATATAAAAGTATTTTGGGGATCTTATTAATTTTCTCATACATTCACATTTCTAGAAAACGATGGGCGTTCTCTTCTGAACAGATCTAGATCTGACAAGTAGAGCTGTAGCTTAACAGGTGCTACGTTTCTCCGTCCACATAATCTTACTTCTAATGGGGAAATGCTTCAACTATTTGTGTAACAGCACTAAAAGTAGTTTGACCTTCTGCATATTCTATTCTTGTGAGAAGACTTATCCTACATTCCAAACGTTTAGGCGTACAACAGAAAGGTAAATTGTAGTGAAAAGTTACCTTTAACACAAGCATGCTTTGAGTGTATTGTTTCAGTATTTATATGCCGCATAGACATAGTCTTATGTAAAACACAGGATGCTATTCATTTATAAAATTTAAAGTGTATATAATGAATGTGAAATGGAGTTGTTATGCAAGAGTATTGGATGAAGTTTCATTGGCATCTGGTGAAAAATATTGGTCACAAATTTATGGCAATACTGATTCAGCTATTATTGCATCAACATTTCCCCCAATTTGTAAAATAATATTTCTGTGGGCTTTCTTTAGCAAAATAACCTAAACTATGGGATATCTCAGTCGTGTTTTCAGTCCTCAGTGGAATAAAGATGTGAAAATTTAAAAGGAAATGAGCTTGTTATTACAGTTGAATATTACAGAAGCTTTATATCTTTGCTATACTTGAAAACATGAAGTAAAAGAATGAACTAGATTAAAGCCAGAATCATATGAACTAGAAATTACAATTTAAAAAAAATACAATTTAACCTTTTTTTTCTAATCACATGTATTTTAAACTTTTATTGAAGTCTTGAAGTACAAACTTGAACAATTCCTGTACTGATGGTGCCATTTGGATAACCTGTAAGAAACAAGCTAATTTACACTAAATCAGACTTGCCCTTTTAGCTTACTAATGTCTACCATTTCAGCCACCAGGTTTTCAAGCCACTTGAAGCAGAATTTTTATTAAGCTTTCTATCAGATATTAAACTAAGTGTCAGTTACAAGTTGAGACTTCCGTTATTATGACAGTTTGAAGTACACCGAAATTGATAATTATAATATCTACATCAAAATGGATCTATTATGACAGATTAGTAGCATTGCCACTGTAATGGCCACATGAAATCACACATGAAAATAGATTGCAAATTAGACGGGGCTAACTGGATTGCAATGGTACTTGCAAGCATCAAAATATCTTATCACTTCCTGCTTTTCGGTCTCCCAAAATTCCCATTAGGCTGGTGAGCAACTGAGAGAGACCCTGGAAATAGTTTGTCATTGGCTCACCACTGCAATTCTTTTAGGCCCCTCCCCCCAGCACGTTATCCAAATTTTCGATGTTTCCCATGCCCCCAAAAGTTTTCTTTCCTTGTGACTTTAAATATGCACATGTACCTACAGTTGACAGAATAGGGAAAGGAATGATCAATCCTTATGCTGCAAAAGTATTTGACAAAACTTATTATCAACATTATTTTGCAAAATTTGGCTTGATTGTAAGGTTTTTTAAAATGTAATCATTTTTATAAATCTTTGTAGTTGGAATTGTTTTGGAAATAGCATTCATTGAGGGTGCTGCCTCCTTTTTGTGACTTTTCTTTGTAGCTATTAGCATGCTATAAATAAAATTTCTGAGTGTTAAGAGAGAAGATAATGTATATCAAGTGACAGAATATTTAGCTAATGAAGTATTCTGTTTCATGTTGTCCTGAATAATTTTAGTTCACCACTAAAGTCTTTGGATTATGGATGTATGCAACATTTGGGTTTAAATTGCTTCAAACACAAAACAGCGTTTCTCAAGCTTTTGGAAGAGTTTCATCATAATGGGATTTTTTGTAATATCTTATGTTCAAAATGGTTCGAAACAAATTTTTTTGCATACTTGGAATCCCTTTCTGGCATATTTGGTTACTAACATAAATAAAAATCATTGGGTTTAAAATTTACTAAAAAGTTTAGTTTTCATAGTGGCATATAGACACTGCATAGGTAGAGTGTTATTGAGGTTTAGACGATAATCTGATTTCTTTTAACATGACCTGGTTCACAACATTAAGCCAAAAAGTAAGCTTTACTGACCACAATAATTAGGCTTACACATAGCCTGAAATTAATTGGTTTATTACACCATGTCAGGGCTGTCAAACTCCTGGCCCACGGACTGGATGCATCATGCGCTGGCCATACCCATGCCCGGTTTAATGAAGGGGGAAAAAGTTCTGATATGCCATGTGACAACGTCATGACACTCCTGCACTATGTGAACGCAGTCAATATTCATTATTATTAAAACAGGTTTTTACAATTTCATTTATTTTTAATAAAATTTCTAGGTTGTTCAGCCCCAACAATTTTGTCTAGGTTAACAGATATTAACACTTTTTTTAAAAAAAAATGAGGATAATGCAATTTAGACAGTTCAACAACTAATTATCTCCCCCAATAACAGATAAACTTCCATCCCTGTACCTTGACTTTAACTACAACCCTAAAACCGGAGGAATGTAATGTTTTTAATGCTATTTTAAAGGCTGATAAGCTAGAAACATGAATCTTGAGAAGGGGGATGCAGAGAAGGCCCACCTCCTGCGCCTTGCTAGATATCTGTAATTGATGGAACTGGAAGTAGCCAACTGTATCATGTAATAAAGTGGGCAGAAACCATAGGACACATATGTCCTTTAATTAGCTACGCTCTATACCAAATAGGGTTTTAAAAATGACAGTTGGTTCCTTGAATTGTAATCAGAAGCCAACCAGAACCAGTGCAGTTCATGAAGCATGGGTATCCGTGAGACAACCTGCCCAATTTTCATGCAGCTGTGGAACTGCTGGCATCTTTCAAATGATTATCAAAGCAACCCTTTCTACAGCACATTGCAATAAGAAGGGCCTCAGTCGGAGAAAGGATACAACTGATGAGCAAGATCAGTGTGAAAGGCCTTCCTGAACACAGCTGTCATCTGCCTATCAAGCATTGAGGGCCAAAGATGAAAGAACTTGCACTAGAAGTCTCAAGTACCCCAATCAACCTGCTAGGGTTGAAGCTTAGTTCGTTCTTCCTCATCCAAACTTCAGAGCAAGTTGCTATAAAAGGTATTGGTTTTTTTATTATTTGTTTTAATCAGGAAAAAAAATCAATTACACAAAATAGTAAAAAAAACAAACACATAAAAGAATAGATGGGCTTATATTGCCTATTAAAGTATCTGAAAAGGTAATTTATTTGACTCTAAAATAAAGGGCTGGGAAAACAGAAAAATAGGAAATGATGAACTTGTACTGTCTGCCAAGCAGTCACATAAAGGAGAGAAGTATTTATGCACATCAAACCAGAAAACAATATGTATTTGAAGACAAAATGGTTATGTGTTTTATAGTGCCATATTTAGGGAGTTGCAATTGACTATAATTCTAAGATCTTGAGTATAAGCATAGGTAGTCTTTCTAGTAAAAAAATAGTATGCATATTCTGAGCCTGAAAAAACATTTTAAAGGATCTATCAGTAGGGCCCTGTATATGATGCAGAGGAAAATCCTGGCATCTGGAACAACAAACAAAATGGGTTGGATAGTAGGAATTAATATATTTTTGGCAGCTCGGATTGCACAAAGGAAATTTATTCTAGTGATAGCAATCAAGAATCCAAATTTTAAAATAGAATGCACTCATGTAAGAAAATATGGCAAAAATCTATACACAAGCCATACCACACCCTTTTAATAAGCATTGGCAAGCAAGAATCATGTCCTGAAAGTGCTCTAGGATAAATCACAATATAAGCTAAAGTTTGGGTCCATACATCATTCAAAGCCAGATGTAGGCAATGTTCCATCCTCCTGCTTTGGAGATGCAGAGAATGCAGCAATGAATGCATTCATATTGTTCAGATAATGTGGAAAAATACCCAGAAGACAATACTGGCACTAGACTACTTTCATAATGTTTCCAGAAAAATGTGCTTAATGCTCTGCTTCATTTAAGAGTGCTATCAGCAAATGAACAATAACTTGTCAGTAAACAATAATTGGACGGTAAAGATGTATTTTCGTAATTGCAAAAAAAAAAACCCAACTTCAGATGGAAAAAAAAGATTACTACGATAGCAATGCATATCAAAACGTTCAATGAGACAGTAGTTATCTAAACTTGGTATATTCAAGATCACATAAATCAACAATAAACCATTAACAGTAGAAGCAATATAGCTCGTAGCGCAAAGCCGATTTTTCTTTCCCGGTCATCAATGAATAGTTGAACACGAGCCTCGCTCACGATCTCGTTGACATCGGAAGCAGGAGAGAAAGAAAATGTTGATCTTCAGAGGAGGTTGACTAAGTTGGTGGGGGAGCGCTTCAAATGGGTGCAGCGGAACACGAGCGATATGCGGCGGATCAAATGGCCGACACTAAGTCAAATGCCTTCTGCAAGGCCGAACAATAGATATGGCACGTTCTTATTTAGCAACCGACTTTCTCCCCCCGTTTGGAAAAATTAAGGTTTCGCTTCTGCATCGGAAATCACGGAGATCCCGTGAGCCTGCTTAATTAAAGACACTTTCATTCCCCCCTCCCCCGACCCCCAACATATCAATTTTTATTTTTCCTCCCTCACGTATAGATCTATGAACAAAAAGTAAGCTCTGGGATTGGTTGAAGTGTCAGATGGCTTCCCTGCTCCCGCTTGATTGGCTACAGCGAATCACTCGCTCTCCCAATCCCGCCAATCAAGAAAAAGGGTGCCAACTTTTGATTGTCGCGGAGAGGAAGCTCGCGCCCGCTTACCTTCTCTCGCCGCTTTCCTTGTAAGAGCCTTCGGGTAAAGAACCGACTGGGGGGAGTCTCGCGCGGCGCTCCCGCAGGGGTTCCAGCGAAAAGGTTCGCGCCGTTCCTGGTGGGGTTCGTCAGTATCCCGCAGTTCTTTGACGGGCTGGCAGCCCCGAAGCCCCCGTCCACGGTGGGTCCCGGACGGCTCGCGTCTTGGCCAGCTTGCACCCTCTCCCCGCTTCTGTTTGTTTTATCCGCATGTGGCTAAAGTGAATTTTAGTATAAAGATAATCCCACTGGTCAAATCCAGTTACAAGTTAGCCTTACTGAAGAACGGTTCTTAAATCCCGGTTCAAAATGCTTTGGGAGTGGCCGTATTAGTGCGAATGGCGCAATGCAAAACTAATCCATATTCATATTTTCTGCCTTCAAAATACACCATTTCATGTTTGTTCTCATCGGAAGTGTATCCCAAATGTGCTTTTTTTTTCAAGTCGCAAGCTCTGACTTCAGAGCCGAAGAAACTTCTTGGATGAGAAGCGAAACGTCTTCCACGAAAAACCAGAAAGTCCAGTTGCCACTTGAAAAAAAGCACCTTTGGAACAATCTCCATAGACATCGGAAGTGTATATATCAGGGTATTTTGATTTTATCATTTCAAGTGAAGACCTAGAATTTAAAACTCCCGTTGGAGTCACGTTGAAATCTGATTGCTACCTGACTTTGTGAGATAGTGTTGTTTTGGTAGCATGTGAAGATATTTATTGTAAAATATTTTTGTATAAATTTTAAATGTATTTAAATAATTACATAAACACTATAAATAAATAGGGTTCTTTTTTTGTAAATCTGATATTTTTCATGTCAATTTAAGAAAAAAAGTAAATGTTATACAGAGAACAAAAATATTTATGTTTGTGAAAGGATCAAATGGGAAACTTCTAATTCAGATATGTCTGGGTGCTATCAACTCTGGGATGTAAAAATCGGAATGACTTCCAGATAGCAGCAAAGAATTAGTATTTTATATCTCTTTTCTACTATTTTGTGACTATCTGAATTTTTATTTTATCAAACTCATAAGTTAAATTCTGATATAAATTCTGATATGTGAATAAAATACAAAATATCAAATAATGTGATTAAAATTAAAAACTAATATGGTAAAGTATCATCCATGTAAATAATTTGTAAATTATTTTAATGATATGTTGATATCTGACATTTTGGTAAATGGATCTCCACTGAACTTGTACAAAATCGTAGTTTGTACACATGCAAGAACATCTAAAAATGTTACTATTTATAATATTGAGAAAGTGAATCTAAGAGACTGGATCAAAGCATCATTCCAAATCAGCCATCTTGCATCCAAAGATGAACATATTGAGTGATCCAAACACAATTCATAAGTTTTATTCCAGCATAGGAAGAATGACACGGAAGTTTTTGCAGTTTTCCCCCCTGTGAGAAATTCCATGTTTTCATTTTAAGCCATACACCTTTGTCCTGACCAATAAATGTATATATATTGCACTGGAAAATTCAACAAACAAAGATTCTTATGATTTCTGGAATAGTTTCCCATTGGTTCCCACCCAATTTTTCCACTACATGAAGTTTTTTTTCTAAGTAGGTATCTCATGATTCTATCACAAACATTTTGGGAAAGATTAAGAAATATGACTTATGTTTGTATGAATGTTAGACTGTATAGGAGAGTGCACCCATACAGTATGTAGGCAAGCTTATTTTTCGTAATTTTAAATCAGCCTTTATTTTCCTAGCATTATTTTCTGTTGTTCTCCATAGAATATCACAAGCTGCTTTGCATTATAAATTGGGTACTGGCATGAAATTAAATACATTGTAAAAGTTAATTTAATATACATATTTTTCCTTGCAGCTAAAGTAAATGGTTATTGAACTCTTCAAGCATGTTCATCAATTTTAATTTGTGTTTGTCTTAATAGATTACACTATTCTTTAAATGTCTCTGCTATTGAATCTCTTGCGGCAATTGCTGGAGTATTATGGTGTGGTCCCAGAACTGGTAAGCAGATACATATGTGTTTGCATTATTATTATTTTTATATTAAAGGGTCTACAGTTCCATACCACTTCTCTTTCTCTTGTCTTCTGAGAATGTCAACCTATACAGGTAGTCCTTGACTTAAAACCATTTGTTTAGTGACTGTTCAAAGTTCTAACAGTGCTGAAAAGTGGCTTACAACCAGTCCTTGCACTTAATCATACCAGTGTCCCCATGGTTGCATGAACAAAATTCATGTGCTTGGCAACTGGCATGTATTTATGACAATTGCAGTGTCCCAGGTTCTTGGGATCTCCATCTGCAACTTTCTTTAGTTTCTGAAAGACAAAGTCAATGGGAGAAGCCAAATTCATTTAATGACCACAGCAAAAAAAGGTAAAATTGGGCAGTTGACTTAGTGATAGAAGTTCTGGTCCCAATTGTGATGGAATGGGATTTGAGGTTTATCTTCCAAGCTGATTGGCAGTTAATAGCTATGAACTAGGCATCATATATTCCTGACGTTAAATTTATTTTAATCATGCTGCAAATGAAAACAAGAAGCAATGAGAAATTACAACCTCAGTATGCACATATTTACATTGTTTCGAAGCAGCTGCCTGTTGTGTTGTTGTGTTTTACTATTAATAATTTTATTTCTTCAGTTTAAATAACATATCTGTTGAAGTGTCTTTGCAGCCCACAGCTCTAAAGTTACAAAACTTGTACCAACAGAAGTTTCCATTTGGAACTAAGTCACTTGTTTTGCTATTATTTTTCTCCCAATTCAGGCCTTGCAAAGGTGTAAATTATATCTAAATGGCCTTGTTCATATGATTGGATCTCGTCTTTCTTCAAATACCTTTTCAAGAACATACTTCCAAGAATTATGTATCATTTCCAGGAATTATTTGGTGAGGTTATCTATGTTTTTCCCCTATTTATTCCTTGAGGTTATATAGACATCTATATATTGATTGCATCCATTCTGTTTCATATTATGTTTCAGCCTTAGATAGCTTGCTTTCTTCATTTGCTATTGTTATTAATAGGGAATGAAAACACACTGGCATTTACCTAGCATCTCCAATAACAGAGTTCTACCCTATTAGAGAGCAGGGGAAGATAGTTCAATGTGTACCTCACAAACACTTCCTTCTAAGACTGGAAGTTCCTATAGGATACTATGAACATGGCACAAGGGCTATAAATTACCATCCTTTCCATTAGGAGGGCTATCTGGTATCTTTCAAAATGTGATGACCCGGAGTGTAGTACAAATGAAACAAAATCCCAAATGTAAATAAATGTCCTTTAATGCCTTCAACTTGGCCCCACTGTTCAATAATTCTCAGATGGAGATAAAACTTATTCAAAAATAGTCTTCGAAAGAAAGCAGTACAGTCCGAACTTAATGAGCAGATAGAGGTGAAATCAAAAACCAAACAAACTACAATGAATAAATGCCCACAATGGACCAGGATAAATAATTACCAAATTCAAGGAGATAACAAGGCACAGTCTGTTGGAAGGACGCCAACCGAGATAATTTCAGCCCAAAATAAAACACACTTTGCTTCTGGCAACGCTGTATTGTAACCGTCTCTCTTATATATTATTCTCCCCAGCTGCAACTAATGAGGGGGATCGTGGCCACTTCCTCTCTCGTAAGCCAAGTTGTTTCCTTCTCAGTTCCTCCTTGCGTCTCCTAGGATGAAGAGGGGAGGGCCTGGTTCTTCCTCTGACTGCCCAGCTGTCCTCTGCCCTTCCCCAGCCTCCTCCACAACCTCTGTAGCCATATCTCCACTCCCTGTTGGCTGTTCTTCTCCCTCAAAGTCCGACTCTACCAAGGACATGACACAAAGGATGAAAATGCCTTTTGCAAGCAGAACTTGAATCTAGCTTTTATAAAACAATATTTATTTATTTTTTAATAATTTAAAAAAAATAGGTAGTCTTCCATTCATAATAATGCATTTAGTGACTGAAGTCACAATGGTGCTTTCTTACAGCATCCCCATGGTCATATGATTAAAATTCAGATGCTTGTCAATTGACTCACATTTATGACGTTTGCAGTGTCCCGGGATATTGTGATCATCTTTTGTGATCTGACAAGCAAAGTCAATGGGGAAGCCAGATTCACTTTACAGCTGTGTTACTAACTTAAAAACTACAGTGATTCACTTAACAACTGTGGCTAGAAAGACCGTAAAATGGGGCAAAACTTGCTTAGCAAATGTCTCACTTAGCAATATAATTATGGGGCTCAATTGTGGTTGTAAATTGAAGACTCTGTACTACAATTTAAATAACTGTAAGTCATATTTTCCTTGCCATGTCAGCTATACCGAGGTTTAGTTGATATATAGTTAAAATAATTAACTTTTGTTTGATTTTTTTTTCTGTTTAAAAATGTTTCAATTTAACTTCAACAAGCTTCTCAACCCTTAGATATCCTGGGTTTCAGAAGGAAAAAGATACGGACCTACTCGAAGTTTAGTTCGTAGATTGGGAGTGTGTCTTACATTAATTTCTTTTTCAAGACCTCACTTTCAGGTATATGAGTTATTTGTTAAGGTTAAAATGAATAATTTGTTAATTTACAGTATATATTTTTCAATATTGCTATATACCAGGGGTCTCCAACCTTGGCCGCTTTAAGACTTGTGGACTTCAAACTCCCAGAATTCCTCAGCCAGCAAAATTTTGCTGAATTCTGGGAGTTGAAGTCCACAAGTCTTAAGGTGGCCAAGGCTGGAGACCCCTACTATATATAACATGATAATAGAGAAAACATATCACATAAATTTATCATTTGGGAAAAAGTTGCACATGAATTAATAGAAATTTTAAATAACAATGGCCATTGTAAAATAATAAGTAAAAGAGATTTAAATGTATATGTCATAGTCATCTAGATTTTTTGTGTATATATAATAGATATATCAAAATAGATAATTTTCAAAAGCTGAATTTCAGACAATGAATGAATTATTAACTCCCTCTTGCTACTTTGAATAATGTTTGAATGAAGTTTGTTAAAATTTTGTGATATATAATATATATTTTGTTGTGTGCTGCTACTATTATACTTCAGCTGAAAAATGTTGCAACTGTCATATTAAAAATGAATAGGAAAACATATTGTCATTTTAGTTTTCATTCAGAAGGAGATTAATAAGGATTTTAGTCATTGTACCCTAAATATCTTTATAAGTTATATAACAACTGAATATGGATTAGGCAGCTTCTTACCTAAAAATGGATGAGTTAAATTTTGGAAGCTAAACATTTTGAAGGATTGGTTTATTACTATTAAATAATACTAATAATAAGCAGTATATCTTAATTCTTTTGTTTATTCTTATCAGAGGTATTTACAGGAGACATGAGGAGGGGTAGAAATAACAAAGAACAGGTGGTCCTTGCTTAATGACCACTCATTCAGTGGACATTTCAATGCATTTTTGTACTTATAATGGTGGTAGTATTTCTACAAATCGTATGATTGCAACCCAGACATTCAGCACCCAGCTTGCCATTATGATGTTGGATGTTGTAGTGTCCTGTGGTCATGTGATCCCCATCTGAGACCTTATCTACCAGATTCCTACAAGTATGTTCAGTGATAAAGTGTCTATGGAGATTCTCAGTCATCCAGGTCATGGTTGTCACAAAGGTGCTTTTTCAAGAGGCAAGTAGACTTTCTGGTTTTTCTTTTGAATATGTTTCGCTTTTCATCCAAGAAGCTTGTTCAGTTCTGAGCATCTTCACCATCCAGTCAGAGATGAAGAAGCTTCTTGGATGAAAATAGAAACATCTTCAAAGAAAAATCAGAAAATCCAGTTGCCTCTTGAAAAAGCACCTTTGGTTCAGTGGTAAAACTGGCAGGAGGTTGCAAATGGCGGCCACATGATGTCCATGCCTACCCACCTGGGGTGATTTGTTTAACAATGGTGACCAGAGAAGCCAGAATTTCTATCCCTAAGAGGTATTGTCCTGTGATGCCATGATTTTCAGCCACTTTCCTTACCCTGTAATTTTAGTCCCAAATTAGTATCTGTAAACACTGCAATTACCATGGTATTCCTGTATCTGTGCCATGAGATAGCAATAGCACTTTGACTTATATACCGCTTCACAGTGCTTTACAGCCTTCTCTAAGCGGTTTACAGAATCAGCATATTGCCCCCAGCAATTTGGCTCCTCATTTTACCCACTTCAGAAGGATGGAAAGCTGAGTCAACTTGGAGTCTGGTGAGATTTGAACTGCCAAATTGCAGGCAGCCGGCAGAAGTAGCCTGCAATACTGCATTTTAACCACTGCACCATTTTAATTGCTCTGAATTTTAAGATCATAAAATTCAGTATTTGCATAGCAACATGGTTCGTTCTAATGAAACTGGGATTCTGCAGTCTCCTCTGCTCCTTAATTGCTTCTTTCCTATTGAAAAGGGATAATAGTATTAGAGCAAATATGCGTTTTTTGGACTACTGCTAGACAGCTAAAAAAGTGTGTTTGTGATGCTTTAGCTGGTCCAAAGTCTGAAGTCTTTAGAGGAACAATACAGCACTATCAATTCTGTTCAACCATCTCTTGCTGATGCCCTGTGGATGGTAGATGAAGAGAGAAATCCATGCACTAAATTCAGGCAAGTAAAACCAACAAGCCCAAAGATGACCCAGTAAAATCCAATTTAAATCCAATTTATTTTATCCTGTTGTTGCTTATACCTAATGGGCAGAATCTTGCCCAACTAAAACTATAATCCTCTACCCTGATAGAGTTATCCTGAGGGATTCCAGGATGTGGCTTCCCTGAACCTCTTCTCCCCTTTCCCCATTCATTTTGGGATTGCACGTTCTCCTACTCTTTATTCAATCAATGATCAGCGATATGCTATAATTAAGAAAATGAAAATAGTAACATAGAGCTTAACCCTGTAAACTTACAGTGCTATAAGAAATTGAGAAGACTTAAATAAATAAGATAGCCAACCACAATTAACTCTTACTGTTGATTGATTAAGTATCTGTATTTTTGAAATGGAATTGTTTTACGTTTACTGTCATCAGTTTATGGATTTTGAAAAATCAGTGCAATGCAAACCACAGAAGCACTGATGCTATAAACAGTACATTTACTATTCTGTTCAGAATGCTATTTATAGCCAATTATTTGGAGTAAACCCCACTGAATTCAGTGCTACTGCTGTGTATATATGATTGAGTTGTAGACATTTCAGTTTACATGCTAGGCACCCGAGTTTGCTTTATCCCAAATGTCTTGGCTTTTTGAATGCTGATATTTATTTACACTGTGGTATCCTGATATTTTCTAGATTTGAGGAATGGAGAGGGTTTGCCACTCCATCTGTACTTCCTTTGCCAATTTCTTCAAAAGAAAAAAGTGAAAAAACAACTGTTGAAGGCGAAGATGCTTTCGAAAAGATTCATGTTCTTGAAAACGAATTAGCACATCTTCGTAAACAGATTGCTGCAATTTTGGCAGCAAACAGGGCAGTAAATGATCAATCCTGTAAGTCTGCCTTTCTGGATCCAAATGAATGTGTTTCTATGTGTTTCTCTTGTTCCTAATGATACTAAGTCATATTGCCATCTGACGGCAACTTTTATGTAGAAAATTATCTTGCTTATAATTGCTTTGGGTTATGTTTGTGCCTAACAATAAGAGGAGCCCAGATTCTTTCTAAACATAAACATCTAATTAACTTACTGGCCAGGCAGGGGATGGTGGGACTTTGAGTTGAATTTAAAGAATTGCACATTTATTTCTACTTATTTTTAAGAGAGATTTGAATGGGTTCCTTAGATCCCAATGTGCTGCTTGACAAATTTCTTTCGAAACTAAGGAAATGTTTTTAAACAGATAGCACGAAAATTTCTTTTCAGAGAAAAAAATGAATTCTCAAATTTTGTATTTTATTATTAATAAGAATGTTAAAGAAATGTAGCCCGGGGTAAGAGATGCGATCAAAATTATTCTAATGATCCTTGTGGTTAATTAGTATCAGGACAAGTGTTGTGTGGTCTTACTTTTTTCTCTTTTATTTCGTTAGCTCCTTTCTGATTATCTTTCATGCTTTCTGGTTTTCAGACGTAGTACTGTTCTAAAATAAGCAATACTGTTCTATCTGCTATTACATTTATCCATCATCACTACAGGTGCTTGTTTAATATTACCTCTCTCTTCAATTGTTTAATAGGTTCAGACATTGGGACTTCATCAAACACTCCTAATGATTTCCCTCAGCCAGGAATGTTTTCTACGCCAGCTTCTACTTCTCTTTGTAACGTAATCATACCTCCACCTCCACCACTGCCTCCTTCATTTGGGTTAAAATCTGATTTTGATTCCCATAATTCGGCAGTTCAGCTTATTAAACAACGTCGGGCTACAAAGACTGAAAAGATTAAAGATAAGGCTGAACTTCAGAAAGCTATTCCTGATATGATGGATGTTCTCAAGGATATAAATAATGTTAAACTCAGAGCTATTGAGAAGTAAGTTGAACAAAATGTGAATTCTTTTTTTTTTTTAAGTGCTGTTACAAATTTATAAAACTGTACGTAGCTCGGTTCTTGATTATCAGCACTCTCTCATGAGAACCAGCCCAGATATTTCAGTTTGACCAAGAAAAAAAAAGAGGGCTTCACTTTAAAGAGGTGAAGGAACCTGAGACTCTGTGTCACTGCTTTTCAGTGGTTTCCCTAGTCCTTAGGAATGGCAATTGGTTTTCATCCTGACTGCTTCCCAGGTTGTTTGGGCTTGCAATCGCGCAATCCCTTTTGGGGACTCCCTCCCTCCCCGCCCCCCATTTTGTATCATAAGACACATATTGGATAAGCTAGATTTGCACATACAACCACACAATTCATTTAACAAACAGCTGATTCACTTCACAATCAGTGTAAAATTGACTCCAGTCACATGGTAACACATGACTGTGATGACTTCTGACCAAAATTCCGGAGTCAGCTGTGGGTTGTAAAAAGAGGAGTACCTGCAAGAGTAAAAAGTAGCAGAGTACAGTTTAAACACCAGAAAGCGGCTGTTCTGACCCAAACCTTGTTCCAAGGAAACAAACACAAAACAGAGGTAGCAGCAAAAACCTCTAATGATTCTTTATGAATTCCGTTCCTTCATGGTTAAAAGGCTGTTTCAAACTAATTATCTCTGATAAGAACAAGCCTTGCCAAGGTTGTGCAAGGCTGCTAAGAATACTAGATAAAGTTACTAAGAAATATTTCAAACACAAAGAGTCTCCAAACACCAACCAAGATACTCCGAACGTCCCTGAGTGGCTTGAGTGCAAAAACTTCTTTGCTTCCTGCAAAGGACTGGTTTCTCAGCTGGCATTTATCTCTTGAGGGAGGAGCCATTACCTTGCAGCCTTACTCCTGAGTCGTCCATGCAGCTGCAGCTGCTCTTTCCTTTAAGCAGCCCTGCGTGCACGCGCACTGGGCACAGGCTCTTCGAGGACCTCTTCATCACTGCTGCCAGCCTCCACAATTTCCAAAGGCAGCAGTCCACTCCCTGATGGTTCTGGCCCCATCCCTGCATCACACGCAGGCCCTTCATCTGAGTCCTCGCTCTCCGAGACCTCAGCTGTCGGCAACTGCTGCCGGCAAACCACAACAGCTGCCTGCTCTATAGCTGCCTGCAACATAACATGTATAATATTGGTCATTGCATAGGTCAAGCAAAGGACCTCTAGAAAGGAGGATGCTGAATAAATCAGAACAAAAACATATTAGAAAATACAACACATGTTTAATTTTTCAATACCAATGTCTTGCATTAGAAATTGCAAATGTTCTGCTTTTCTTTCTCCAGATCTCCTGGAGGTACACCTCTACCCAAAAGAAATAAAATAAAGCCATCTCAGTGGGATCCAGCAGCTTTAATAGCAGAAGCTCTTAAAGAGAAATTTGGATCACAAAGCAATTGCGATGATTCATTTGACAAAGAGAACAGTTCTTATGGTGCTTCACCATTTTCTAGTCCAGATACTCCAATGGTATATATATATATATATACACACATATATGTGATTCTTTCCTTAAATAGTTGTTTTAATATTTGAATTAAATTTATAATCCTATAGAGAAAAAATATTCTGGAGATGAAAAGTCAAGATAAATATTATATAGATAATATGGGGATAGAACTTAATGACCACAGCTGGAATTGTATTCTTATTGTATTCCATGAAACATTGAATATATAAAGGGTTCACAGCTCTTGAGTGATTTGGAAGGGTAGTTCAGAGTCAAGAATTGCTCTGAATAGGAGACTTGAATTTTCCCTGTCTCTAGTTTTTTATATGCTCTGTAAAATTTAATACGGGTAGTCCCATCATTTAGTGACCACAGTTGGGACCATCACCTTTTTTTGCTTAGCAAAGTGGTTGCTATGTGGAAAATCACACAACTTCAACTGTGCTTTCCAGCTCAAAGCTGACAATGCTAAATGATTTCATGCCTTCGGCTTTTATTTGCTCCTAACCACTTCTCTGGTCTTTGGAATGCTCACCCTGGCACTGAGGTCATTAACAAGAAGGCAATTAATGTTTGTATTTATATTTATACATACTTATATTTATTGGGAAGAAAGGATTACAAGAGAATAAGCAGGTGCACGATGGAGAATACACATTGAAAGCCATGCCCTTGTGCTGGCAGGGTGCCGTGCAAACAGCTTGGTGTATTTCCCATTGTGTGCCTTTTTATCCTGTCCTCTCCAGGTTTTCTGCTCGGTTGGGGGTAAGTGGATGGGTCAGACAGAGGGGAGATTGCCCATACAAATCACTTGCTTTCCTTCCACACCTTGCAGAGTGGAGAGATTGGAGAGGAAGAGATTTTAAGAGAGTAAAGCACACAAAGCAGAATACACTGAAGTATTTACATAGCATGTTAGCGGCTGCCAGCCTCAGTGTCTGGATTTCAGTGAATATTCCTCATTGTATGCCTGCTTACTCTCTTGTAATCTCTTCTCTCCAATCTCTGCTCTGCAAGAGATGGGAGAGAGAAAAATAACAGGTCAGGTGTAGACTCCAGTGCTGATTAATAGTGATCACGTGATTGAACGACGGCACCATAGTTGTTGAACGAGACAGTCTGTAAGCAAGGGCTACTTGTATACATATTAGAAATGCCTTTGTAAAATACTTTTTAAATCATAGATTGTTTAATGTAGACAACTGTAACTGTGATAAATTGCATCATTTCAGATTATGTCTGGCTTTTATGAATAAATGCCAGCTGGAATTAGAAGGAATTGGGTCAATATAGGATTTGAGAGCAATATTTTGCATTGATTCTGGTCCTATTTGTCTGAGCACTTTTAGAAGATGCTGAATCCTTTCTCGGTTGATTACTGTGGTTAACTCGTGGTCCCTCAGAGCTTTCTTTTGTCCTTCTGGAATTCAAAGGTCCCTGATTTTCAGATATATAAAGTTCTAGGGTTAGACATCATCACAATGCTTGTGATAACCAACCCTGTCTTTATTAGTGCTATTACTCATTGTATGAAATCTATGATGAATGGAAGTAAGATTCAGTCAGGCCAATTGAAGGTGTTTGTCAGAAGACAGACTAATAGGCCGAAGATATTGCTTGTTCTGAAAGGAACTGAACTCTTCTGAAAAATTGGTTTTATAACTTCTGCATCAATTGTTCTTTTTAGGCTATAGATTTGATGCTCTATTAAGCGAACCTTTGCTCTTTTTTAGCTGGTACCCATGTAATGCTGTTCCTAGACTCAGGAAAAACTTTCCACCATGATCCTTGTCTTAATCATCTCCCATTTAGACCACTATGGTGGATCCTACATGGTTCTGCCAATGAAGTTGTAAATAATGTAAACTAAGGTAACAACTCAATTGCTGACAATATCACACACCAATTCCATTGGCTTCCTTTCTATTTCAATACATGCAGAAGATGCTAGTATAGGTTTTTCTATGACTTTAATTGTCTGCTTTTAAAAATGATTTATTCTTACTTTAGCTTTATTATATTTCATTTTAGCTTTATTATATTTCATTTTAATTTTTATGTCACCTTGAATCAAAAAGTAATACAATTATGAATAAAATGTTTTTGATTACAGGTTGATTGTCGCATTTTGAAACCAAGCATGAAGCAGAGACTTAACAAAACTGATGAAGTAACAAATATATCATCTTCAAAAGCAAAACTTCATATATAGTCATGATGTTGTTCTTGTGGAAGCAGCTGTGACTATTATTATTTATTATTGCATTGTACAAAGACAAATCTAATAGTTCTGAATTGTGCTAGCAGAGTGTTTACATGAATTTTTTTAAATTGCATTTTTTATCAGCTATAAATCTCTGTAGTTTTTTATATCCGTTTTATGATATTGGTTTCAAAGTGTTAGTCAGATGACTAATGTGTAAAAAGATAGTAAAAAGAACATGTTATTTCCTTGATATATGGAGTCATTTTAAATTTCCCTAACTGATTCTTACAGCATTTGCTTCCTCTTGTATATAAATTGTGAACTTTCTGCAGTTGTGAATGGAGTGGAAGATTATAAACAAACATTGGGAAGTATATTGATATTTGATATTTATAATGCAAATATTACTAATGTGACTTCTTATTAACTCTGTAAATTTATCTTCTAAAATAGCTTTTTTTACTGTATGTGCAGACTTATACTTCTTCATAGCTTAAATGTATCAAGTTTCACAATTCTTGTGTGTTTGTCAAAGTTTATACAGAGTTACTCTCATTAATAATTAGCCCCTTGTCTTGTAATGCCCAGATGCTAACCATAAGGGAGTCGTCTAAAATTAGTTCACACATCTCCACAAATAGCTAAATCAGCTTTGTCTGAGCTGATTCAGAAGCATTAGGCAGCATTGGCTGCGAATCCCAAGACTTAAATGTTGCCTAGTGTAAATGTATATTTATCATTTCTGCTGATATGCTCTTGTTTTTAGTTATTTGCAACTTTCTTCTGTATACAATATGACATTGTATTGTTCTCATCAGTGATCCTTTTAACTGGATAACTTTGATAACAAGAAGAATAAGCCTAGCAGAAGATAATTGGTTTCCTTATCAAATATGTAGGTACTTCTTTATGGCAGTAAATTGACTCATACTTCACTGTTGTATGTTGTTACAGTCTTCTTTCTTGGGTGGGAATTAGCTCTGTACTGATATGTGCAGAGATGTATAATGAAAGGTTAGCAATTATTTGTAATTTGCATTGGGATGTTTCAACATTGATGTCAGGTTATTACTAAATAATGTGCTACAATTTAATCAGCACTGAACTAATATAATTAGGTGCCTTCCTTAGAAGTTCAGTCTTTAATTTAAAGTAACTTGTATGTAACTTTTTTATTTTTAAAAGTGGGCTCTGTCAAATGGTTACCCTTACTAGAAGGAAATATCTGAAATTAGTATATGATTTAGAAATGTATTCTGCTTAATAAGCTAGTTTCTTATTTTCCAGAGTGATAACATGATATATATATATATATATATATATCAAATCTTCAGAACATTTTTTTCTACTTATAGAAAAACTTGAATGTTCTTCAGGAAAAAGATAATGTCTAATTATTATTATTTTTTAAAAAGAACAGAATAATTATTGGATAAGTTGAAAAACAACATGTTAAACTTCTGCTCGGTTACAATGTGTTGTGTTACTGATTTTTTTTCTCACTGCATAATAATGATTTTCAAGACAAAGACATTCCAAGTTGCATATTGCAGTTTTGCATATATTCATTGTGGTTCAAATCTTAATAACACAACACAACAGAAAATGTCTGCTGTGATCTAAACTCAGAATTTAATTTTGTCTAAGTTCTCAACTATTACAACATTTAATATATAGGGAATGGATTCATAACTGGAAACTGAAACAATGATTTTTGTAGGATTCTGGCTTTGATGGTTTTTGTGAATAACATTTTGTATGATTTTGGCTTAAATTTATTATGCACAGTGAAGAGGATACACCACTCGCCTGAAGTATTTATTTCCTTTAGACACCTTTTCAGAGTTTTTAGAGCAGTGCTGTCAAATGTCCAGTTTAGCAAAGGGGAAAAAAGTCCCGATATGTCCATGTGATGCTGCTGTCTTAGAGCAAGTAGCACATTTACAGAAATTTGTTAGCTCATGCAAATAACCACTAGAGGGCAATAAGACACTATCTGCAAACAGTTGTGTCCTCTGTCTGTAGAGACCCCTTCTCAAAGCTGTTCATTCCCAGTTTCTAGGCCCACAGAGGTGCGCAGGTAATTTGGTTATATTTAGTATTTAAGAGTTGTGGTGGACTTTTCTGCCTCAATATTAATCCCCCATTTCATTTCCTCTCCGAAGTCCTGATTGATGGTATTGCTCAGTTTAGATATCCATAAGTAGCTGCTGGTGCAATTTGCTTCAGGTCAAAGCAAACTTTCTACTTGTTCCTAACAGTATTGTGAGTCAGTTTTTCTGCCTGAATGCTTTGCTCAGGATGCTTCCTGTCCTATCTCTATTCCCTTTACTATTTTTCCTATTGATATAATATCAGTGAGATGAAATCTGGGCCATCCTGATGCATAATTAGACTATGTTTACAGCTGCTAGGTATGCCATATGGAAAAAATATAGTTTGGTACACATGTTAGTCCATAGGACCAAAGTAAATAACAATAACAGTACATCTGGAATAGAAGTACAGTGCTGCTCTTCAGACTTACGTAGACATTAAATATGATTCATACATATGATTATACAGATAGTCCTCAATTTACAACCACAATTGATCCCATAATTTCTGAGAGTTCCCTCCATTTTATGACCTTTCTTGCCACAGTTAAGTGAATCACTGCAGTTGATAAATGACAAATTGTTAAGTGAATCTGATTTCCTCATTGACTTAGCTTGTCACACGATTGCAGAAGGGGATCCCATGATTCCAGGATACTGCGACTGTCATAAAATGAATGAATTGCCAAGCGTGTGAATTTTGATCATGTGACCAGGGGCTGTTGCAACAGTCATGTAAAAAACGGTCATAACTCACTTTTTTCAGTGCCATTGTAACTTTGAAAGGTCATTAAACAAACTGTTGAAAGATGAGGACTACCTGTTATAGGAAAATGTAAAAAACTGGATACCTAATTTGAAATTTATTCATAGGTATAAAGCCCTCCAGAATCCTTGAAGTTGAAGGTCTTCACTGCTATAGGACGTGCCATGGGGGAATGCAATTGTGTAGGAAGATTTCCCATGGCAATTTGCTATGTTCAGCCTTTTGGTAGAAGGGAAGCTATACAGGTGAAACTCGAAAAATTAGAATATTGTGCAAAAGTTCATTTATTTCAATAATGCAACTTAAAAGGTGAACCTAATATATGAGATAGACTCATTACATGCAAAGCAAGATAGTTCAAGCTATGATTTGTCAAAATTGGGATGATTATGGCTTACAGCGCATGAAAACCCCAAATCACAATTTCAGAAAATTAGAATATTGTGAAAAGGTTCAATATTCTAGGCTCAAAGTGTCCTACTCCAATCAGCTAATTAAATCATAACACCTGCAAAGGGTTCCTGAGCCTTTAAATGGTCTCTCAGTCTGGTTCAGTAGGAATCACAATCATGGGAAAGACTGCTGACCTGACAGTTGTGCAGAAAACATCATTGACATCCTCCATAAGGAGGGAAAGCCTCAAAAGGTAATTGCAAAAGAAGTTGGATGTTCCCAAAGTGCTGTATCAAAGTACATTAATAGAAAGTTATGTGGAAGGGAAAAGTGGAAGAAAAAGGTGCACAAGCACCAGGGATGACCACAGCCTGGAGGGGATTGTCAGGAATCCCCTCCAGGGGGGGATTCAAAAGTGTTGGGGACTTTCAAAAGGCCATTCAAAAGTGTTGGGGACTTTCACAAGGAGTGGACTGAGGCTGGAGTCAGTGCATCAAGAGCCACCACACACAGACAGATCCTGGACATGGGCTTCAAATGTTGTATTCCTCTTGTCAAGCTGTTCCTGAACAACAAACGTCAGAAGTGTCTTACCTGGGCTAAAGAAAAACAGAACTGGTCTGTTGCTTAGTAGTCCAAAGTCCTCTTTTCTGATGAGAGCAACTTTTGCATCTCATTTGGAAACCAAGGACCCAGAGTCTGGAGGAAAAATGGAGAGGCACACACTGCAAGATGCTTGAAGTCCAGTGTGAAGTTTCCACAGTCTGTTGATTTGGGGAGCCATGTCATCTGCTGGTGTTGGTCCACTGTGCTTCATTAAGTCCAGGGTCAAAGCAGCTGTCTACCAGGAGATTTTGGAGCACTTCATGCTCACACAGACGAGCTTTATGGGGATGCTGATTTCATTTTCCAGCAGGACTTGGCACCTGCCCATACTGCCAAAAGCACCAAAACCTGGTTCAATGACCGTGGGATTACTGTGCTTGATTAGCCAGCAAACTCGCCTGACCTGAACCCCATAGAGAATCTATGGGGCTTTGCCAAGAGAAAGATGAGAGACATGAGACCGAACAATGCAGAAGAGCTGAAGGCCGCTATTGGCAGTGCCACAGGCTGATAGCTTCCATGCCATGCTGCATTGAGGCAGTAATTGCTGCAAAAGGGGCCCAAACCAAGTACTCAGTACATATGCATGCTTATACTTTTCAGAGGTCCAATATTGTTCTATATACAATCCTTGTTTTATTGATTGCATGTAATATTCTAATTTTCTGAGATTGGATTTGGGGTTTTCATGGGCTGTAAATCATAATCATCACAATTATGTCAAATCACAGCTTGAATTACCTTGCTTTGCATGTAATAAGTCTATCTCATATATTAGTTTCACCTTTTAAGTTGCATTACTGAAATAAATAAACTTTTTCATGATATTCTAATTTTTCCAGTTTCACCTGTATTTCGCACAAAGAGCATTTGGAAGGGATAAAAATTCTCCTACCGTATATCTTGAAATACTAAGTTTAGGAAAGCACAAAGCAAGGGTCTTTTTAAATGTAAGACATCACCTGCAGGCACATATGCACCACATTTCTGGGGTTTTTATATGGCTTTTATATTGTTATTTCTTGAATGATATTATTTTAGTGCTTAATAAAAGTTTTTTAATTGGTGTGAACTGCCCAGAGTCACGTATTTGAGATGGGCAGCTATATAAAATGGAACAATAAATTACTTGGTTTGATATAAAGAGTATTAATTTGAAAAGTCTCAAATATCCCTTTAGCATCACTGCATAGCAGCCACAGCATTTCATACAAGTCTGGACTTGACTATAATACTAAGCCTTAAGGTGGTTTTCCAGTGTGTGTGCGTATTTGCTTTAATACACCTGAACCCACCTTGGTCAACTAATTTGATCACATTATGTTCCACAAAGCATGTCCTTAAAATTGTGATATGCTGATAGTGGCAAATTGGGACAGGGTAATTATAGTTTATTATAATCCTGACTTAATTCTGGTTTGCTTTGAGTTTCTGTTGCTGTCATTCATAGGACTACAGCAAAAACATACCAAGCAACCAAAATCATGCTTATAGATTAATATGTTTTTTCTCTAGAGTCCCCTAGCTACCATTCCTTTTCCTGTTCATCTCCTTGTTGACAAAACCTTGTTGCCTGCCAGCTTGCCTAGTTTTGTAGCAGCCTCTCAAAGTTAGAAAAGTCTTACAGTGCCATTTACTTACATGCAGGGATAAGTGTTAGGTTTTTTTTTAAATGTACTTTTATTTTGCACTTGTTGTTAGTCACTTGTATTTGTATTCATCCACCTTTATTCGTTCCTTACTAATTCTCAGCTCTAGCCTTATTTTACGATACTTATAGTATTTTTAAGCCCATTACATGAAGCTTATGTTTATCTGTCTCCTGACACACACCATTCTCCCTTCCATATAACAATTTTTTTTGACATTCAGTTGTAGCAACTGACCTCACATTAGTCCTAAATTTCTATCAATATTTGCTTAACTTAACATATTTCCTTTCAGCTCTAAGTATTTGCTAAGCACTGCATTTATTCTCATGCATGGCCATCATAGATCATTTTTATTCCATTCAATGACCAACCTTTCTTTCTACATGTGTGCAAAAGCATTCCATAATTCCCACTTATTCGTTTTATTATACTTTCTTTAAATCAAATATCAAAAATGGAAAGGAATAAGGACAAGTTAATTAGGCCAAAAACTACAACAATAATATTAAAGTCTCCAGTGAGTAAAAATGAAGAGTATTACAGGATGGTATTAACTATAGTTTTTTTTTTTAAAAAAGCACTTTTACTTATCTGGCAGCATTAACCAAAGCACCAATTTGTTGCCAAATAACAAAATCATTAAATCCAATTATGTGAAATTTGGCAACCACTTGTAAGAGGCAACTATGCCTAATAATTATGTTCAGTTCTTGATAACAGCTACCAATATTAGTTATTCCCTTTAAAGGAGAAAAGCCTCATTTTATTATTTTGTTATGAGTCACCAATAAGAAGCTATAATTTTTGCAAATAGAGCTCAATTTCAAATTGCATTTGATGAAAAGCAGGCTAAGAAATGATTTAAAAATATTGTGTGACAGGAAGAAGCAATAGTCTTCTCTTGTTTTCCAGGTATATTGAAAGAGAAACCCTTGGAAGCTTGGAATTTCAAATAAAGGTTAAGGGTTCTTATTACATTTTGGTCTGCCAGTGTGTTGGGGCTGCTTATTTTGGATGTATTCTACTTGCCTATATGGATTTATCTGCTGTCAGCAAAACTTTTTTGGACATAAGGTTTTACCACTAATGGTGGCCCACAAAAAATGGAAAAAGAACCAAATTATGATTCGAGCCAACCTGTTTATCCCTCACATCATTTCATCAGGATTCACATCTCTAATAATATATTTAGTTATAAGGTTTTTATCCCATCTTTATTACTTTATAAAGTAAATAAGTAAAGTAAATAAAGTAAAAGAAACAGCTAAATTTGCAAAGATTATTAAAAATGTACAAGTGACTCAAAGCAGCAAACATATCTAATATTCCTTCCTCCTCCTATTTTCCCCACAGTAAGATTTTTGTGAGGTGGACTGGATTAAAAAAAAAGTAATTGGGCCAAAGTCACGCAATTGGCTTTCATGCCTAAGAAAGACTAGAGCTCACAGCCTCCTGGTTTCTAGACCAGTACCTTAACCAAACTGGCTGGCTAGTCCATCAAATACAAAGAGTGTGAAGTTGTTTCTGTAAGAGTGTTTAAAGCAGAAGTGTCAAACTCAAAGCCTGCGGACTGGACCCAGGCCCTTGAAAAAATCCAGTTTGACACCCCTGGTTTAAAGAGAAGGCTGCACTAAAAGAACTGAGCAGCTAAAAGTTATTTTTCTATTACCAATTTGTCCTTCAGCACATCTTCATAATTGATGCTGCCTGATGATGGCAATGTGGTGTATGCTGCAAATATTATCAAGATTTACAGTGGCTTACAACTGCATTACACTGCATTAAGAATAAGAAATTAATATATTCCAAATAGTATCAATGTAATACATAAGCAAAACACTAATTATGTTCTGCTATAGATATAAATAGATAAAAGTGCCAATGGCATAAATCATTCTCTTTAGGCCATTCAGAAAAGTTAATTCTTGTGTCTTCCGAGGCAGTATGGCAGACTGAACCTGATTCTGCTTTTGGGGGAGCTAACAAAAGTGTCCGAAATAGGAGCTGATGAATTGGCTCCTTGGAACGTAGACTAAGAAGAAAAGAAAACTCATGTTTTAGCTCCTTACAGATTCTCCCTCCAAAAAGATTGCTGTCCAGTGGGTTTGAGAGGTCTAGTAGAATATTTGCCTAAGCCACCCTTGGTGCTTTTTAAAGAGACATCGTGTTTGCCTACTTCCTCTCTTAATTACTTTTGGAAGCTACTTATTACTGATTTCTTTGGAATTAAAGTTTTGAAAAACAAGTTATATTACATTGAAAGACTTTCTTTCCATGTGGGATGAAAGAAGTTCTGAATAAATTTAAGGATTAACAAGAGAAATTTTTAATTTTTGGAAAACAGAAATGGGACTAGAATGTTACTTTTGGGAAGTCAAGGAGCTAAATGAACTTGAAATAATATTTCTGGTGGGGTATTTAAGATTTATAAAATAGTATATGAGGTTTTTGAAATTAATGGTAAAAATCCTCATGGGAAAATTATGCTGACTGGAAAACAAATAGATGATAAGAAGGGATCTGAAGGCTGGCTACAGGGAACCTACAAACTACAAAGGATTACTGTACTGTTAAAGGAGAACATAACCTTCAAAATAATGGAACAATACTATTTGACTGTAGAACAAATTAAGGCTTTTTGGGAACAATTTACTCAGAAGATTCTGTGACCATATAAGTATATAAGATTCTGTGACACTATAGTGAGAAAATAGAAGAACAATAGATTTTATTGGATAAAACATCCTGATTTAAACATGGATTTGGAGTTTAAAAATGATTGAAGTATAAAAATGATATGGAAAAAGATATTAGGACTTGAAAATGATTTTAAAAATACCAGGATTTGAATAATAGGGAAAATTACATCAAAATGAATTTACAAATAAAACCAGTTTGTGTTTTGATAATTAATAGGGAATATAATAACAAATCAAAAGAGTGACTTAGAAAGCCTTCTTACTGTGGATTTACAAGAGGAATGTGGAGAACCAAGAAAACTCTGACAAGAGACAAATTGCTCAAACTGTTCCAGGAAAAAGACAAAAGAGAAACTGATAAGAAATCAGCTTCTGAGACCTAACTAGATGGGATCAATACCAAGCTTTTTAAAAATGAAAAGAAGATTTATAAAGTAATTCTGTTAGATAAAGGTTAAAAATATATATGTTACAGTTTCTGGTAGCTATTAATGGGATTCCTTTTTCACCAGGATTCAGTCAATCAGTTTATTACAGAGACTACCAGAAATGTATGACAATGCTTTGTTGCACTTGTATACAAACAGAAAGAGATTTCTTTTGCGTTATTTCTTAAAGAAAATGACAAGCTTGGATTATAAAATTGAATTTTTTGGATTAAGATTCAAATGTATGACAAATGGATATGTTTTTTTGTAATTTGATTATTGATGAGGGATTATTGATGGGAAGAAAAGATTTTTTTTCTTTTACTTAACTATTAGATAAGATGTCGTTAGTCAAATTGTTTATATGTGACTGGAAGAAAAGTCATCTTTCATATATCTTCTCTCATTTTTCAGCTTTTAACACATATTTTCTCTTTTCTTCTTCCTTGCTTCCTTTTTATATTTATACAGTGTAAATACAGTTTTTTTTTAAAGCTTTCTTTTGCAAATTTTAATAACCTTTTTTAAAGTCCATTCTGTATTAACTCCTGGAAGAACTTCACTGAAGGACTCCATTTGGCTTCTAGGAGGAAATGCAGAAGAGCAGTAGTTTAGTGCTTCCTGTAATAACCCAATCTGGGAGTCTTTCAGTAAAAATACAAATGCAGCCTGATAGCAAGCTAGCAAATAAGCCCCAATGGAGAGCAAGAGGCCTCATTAATCAATACACAAAGTCACCAGAATTGGGAAGCCAGAAAGCAGGTTTCTGTTGTCGAAGTATGTTGTTCAGACAGATCTGTCCACTTCTCAATTTTGCTACAGCCTAACTAACACATTATCATCTGCGGCAGAGGTGGCATTCAGCAAGTTCTGACCAGTTCTGGAGAATCAGTAGCGGAAATTTTGAGTAGTTTGGTGAACCAGCAAATACCACTACTGACTGGAGATTTTACAGTATCCTTCCACGCCCACCAAGCCACACCCACAGAACTGGTAGTAAAAAAAAATTGAATCCCACCACTGATCTGCGGTGGCTAGTAGTCCTGATTTTGAGTAAATCTAAGTTCGACTCTGAATTGTGTGATTATATGCTGGTGGTGTGGGAAAGTCTGAGATAGCAATCCAGAAAATCTCCAGGAAATGTAGGTTTAGTTTTGGTGATACCAAAAGAGAATGCAAAGACCAAGCTAGCGGAGAGCATTGTGTATGGCTCATTGATTTACTGCATACAAATAAAACTAGGATTCTCTGCCAAATCATTACAGGTAGTCCTTGACTTACAACAGTTTGTTTAGTGACTGTTCAAAGTTACAACAGCACTGAAAAAAGTGTCTTGTTATGACCATTTTTTACATTTATCGCTATTGCAGCACGCCCCGGTAATGTGATCAAAATTCAGATGATTGGCAACCAGTGATGCCATTCAACCAGTTTGCACAGGATCGGGCAAACTGGTAGCAAGAATTTAGCATGGGTCGCTGAACCAGTAGTAAGTTCTGGCTGGCCATGCCCTTGACCCGGTTGCCCGCCTGACATTTTCCTAAGGTATTTCTATCTTTTTTTCCCAATCCCGACAATCAACTGTATATAGATCAGGTGTGCCAGGATTCCCCTTGCTGAGGCCCAGGAAGGCAAAAAATGGCTCAGCCCCACCCCTCCATTTTTTGCCTTCCTGAGCCTCAGAGGAGCTTTATGGGAGCAAAAACGCCGTCCCTGAGGCTCTTCTGAGGCCAGAAAGGTCCCAAAATGGAGCTTGGAGGGGTGCTGCGAGCCCCTCCCATGCTCTGTTTTTTTTTCTTCCTGAGCCTTAGAGGAGCCTTAGGGGAGCAAAAATGCCCCCCCAAAGGCTCCTCTGAGGCCCAGAAGGACCAAAAAACAGGTGGGGGCTGCAAAAAAGCAAAAAAAAAAAAAAGCCAAGCCCATCCAGTCACATGGTCATGGCCCCCTAGTTACGCCCACAGAACCGCTAGTAAAAATTTTTGAATTCCACCACTGTTGGCAATTGACTCATATTTATGGCAGTGCCCCCGAGGGTCATGTTTGGCGACCTTATGACAAGCATAGTCAATGGAGAAGCCAGATTCACTTAACAACCATGTTACTAATTTAACAAGTACAGCCATTCGCTTGCCAGCTGCAGCTAGAAAGCTTGTAAAATGGGGCAAAACTCATTTAACAAATGTCTCATTTAGCAACATAAAGTTTGTGGCTTAATTGTGGTCAGAAGTTGAGGACTATCTGTAGTTAAGGCTGAAATGGGAGCGAGATTGTTCTTGAAGTCAGTGCTGGGTGGTTCCAGTAGAAAAACAGTCATGCATTCCTTCCGTTCATTCGAAAAGGCATCTTATTTTTTTCAGATTTGCTTACAAGTTTCATTGCAAAGCCATCAGGCAGCAAGCAGAATTCACAGCAAATGGTGACAAAGTTAGCACCAAGCACAATGCAGCACCAGATGTAAAGAATAGATGAAGGTATCTGAATATTGAAAAAAAAAATCAGGAGGTATCTGGTAGCAAATTTTAATAGAGATTTGTTAGCCATAAAAAGTGCTACCAAACTTACTTTTTTGACACTACAGACCAACAAAGTATCTTCCTATGATGCCTGAAAAGTATCCATCTTGCTTGCTTAATTGCTAGAGGCAGTCTATGGCAATAAAATAATACATAAGTACCAGTTCTTAAAGGATGAAAAGGCATTTTGCAAAGTATCATTCACAAAGTTTATAAGAACAGCAACTATTAGACAAAAGGAAAAAAAAACATACTTTCATTATTCATCTGTATGCTCGGTTCAGGATGTGGCTTATGCAACAGACATTAGAAAAACAAACTTACATTTCAGCATTAGGTTGAAGTGTAGCCAGGTTCTTTCAGCTTAATGGATAATATTTATACCCATGAGAATTGAATCTTGATCCCACTGATGTCAATCATTATTAATTTTTGTTTGCTCAGAAGTTATATTATCAAACCTTTTTGTTTGGTAAAAATGCTGGCAGAGAATATTTAATAGCCAATTTAAACATTTTCTTTTCATTAAACTTTTGTGAATAGAAAATATAGGGACTGTGCTGCTGATACAGTAGAACAAAAAAGGTTCTACCACTTTTTCCCCTTGAGGTAGCCCTGCTTGTGGTAATCACAAAATTTTTAATCATGGGCTCTGCTCAAATCCATGTTGAACAGGAAATTCTCAGTATTTCATGCATGGCATAACAGGATAAAACTGTTCACAATGATTCCATAAAGTCAGCTTCTCTAAATTAAAACCCTCCAAACGTGTGGACTTCTATGCAAATAGGAAGGTTTTGTAAGTCATAATTCTTCTGAGACAAAAAATGCAAGGACTGAATAAAATCTGAGAAATGTATGTACTGTATGTATGTATGAATGCTTGTATGTATGTATGTGTATAACCCATTACCTCACTGGAGCTATTTTGAGCTTGGAGGGATTGGTGTTAAGAACCTGCATTTGGATGGCATGTATTAGTTAAGTAAAGCAAGGCTGGAGCTTTTAAAAATCATAATCATGTCGTGACAATGTCAGGAATAATCCACAGCGCTTGAAATAAAAACAGTCTGATGAATAACAATTAATGGAATGATGTGAAAATGGTTACAGTAAATATTGAGAATGTTGGTAACATATTTTTTTTTATTCAGCAAATTTGTATTTAATTTTTTGTTAAATCTTCAGAAAAAAACACAGGGATACTATTATAAATAAAAGAATGAAAATACTGCTGAAATCCAATCAATTCATTTTTGCCCTATTGTGCTAAATATCTCTGCTAGTTTTGGCAGAGTGAATCCTGCTGTCCCTGCCTATATAAAGCTCCTTTCTACAAGCCCCCCAAATTGTTTGATCAATACTTCCACCAGTTGGAAGTCTTTTTTCAGCCTAAGTTCTCAATTCAACTCGAGACTCAGTGATACATTCTTTTCTTCACCATTTTGTGACTTAATTGTCTTCTAATTTGACCACGAACTTCTTTCTACATTATGTTTAAAAATATAAGGGTAGCACTTCTAGGTGGTGGCTGCATTCACATAACATTTCTCAATCATATCATAGAGTAAATTAACTTTTTAACTGAGCACTGTTTGTATCTACGGCTGGGTATTTGAGGAACGAAAACAGATAATCTTCACACTTTGCCCTGTGAACTAGTCTTAAGGAGGTTGCTTGAAAACTGTAAAAGTGATAGAAGTTTAAGCATTTCAGAGTTAAATATTAGAGAATGTTTGAGAATAATCAGGATTCCAATAAAGGAGAATATTTGTAGCTCGGGGTTGAAATGAGGGGTCCTTGGTGCTCTCTGAGCTTGGTTGCTTTCTTAGTTTGGTAAATGAAACAAGAAAACAACCAAGTTGAGCAAGAAAACAACCAAGTTCAATGAACACCAAGGAGTTCTCAATCAGGATTCTATTGGGTAAGGATATGTTATATGTTTAGTTTGTATGCCAGTCTAGTTGTCCCTTGGTACTTTTCATGCTGACCGGGGCTGGTAGACAATAGAATTCAACAACTCTTGGGATCACCCTCCCCCCCGTCTTTTACTACAGATGTACACACCCAAACATTGTTCTTTTATGATTTCCCAATGTTGTGTTACTGCTAAAATGAGTTTCGTATTAGCAAGTAAGAGGGACCAATAGCCTTACTCTATAATATCCAAATGGAATGTTGTTCTTCATTTGACTTGCAAACATATGACTTAGATTTTTATTTGCCTTACTATACAACTACCTGTTTTGCATTCTATTCCAACTATATATGATATTTCATTATGATTGGTATTGTTTCTCTTCAATACAAAACAGAGTTAAAATCTGCCATTGTTATGCCACTTCATTGATACATAAAGAAAGCTGGGCTCAGTTGCTTTCCTGTTCAAAGTTAATTTATCAAGAAATCTCCCTTCTTTGTAGTGTTGCTGTATTCTTTGAAAAGGATATCCATGTAATTAGCAATAACATAAAAATAATATGTAAAACATAATGAATTAAAAACACCAAGATTTTGTTGGGAAAAAACACCATACTACTAAACAATGCATATACTTTTTGCATAATGTTAAGTTGGAGAATACATTTGCTTGTTTAGAAGTAGCCCACATGCATTTTGTTGGATATGCAGATAATAAAATGTGAACTGATAATTTGCAGGAGAACTGACCTATCCAAAAGCATCTCTAATTCTATTGAATAATGTCAGCTCCTTCTTTGATGTTTCTCCACCTCTAATCCCATCCCTCTGTTATAGGCACACAAAGGCATTCCTAAAACAGTCATTTAGCCTTCAAGTTGACCTGTCAGTTTATTAAAAGTCTATTAAGTTGTGCAAATAGGCTTTAACTTTAATGGGTTTAACTGACTTTTTATTTTTTTCATTACATCTTAAATTCTGTCCCCATGTATTGAGGGCTGCCTTGTGTACCATTTTGATAGAAAGACAGATTATAAACCTAATCAACAAGCAAAGTAAAAAATCCCTGAAAAACTGGATAATTCTTTAGCGATTTACAGGCATTAATAGCATGTTTCTGCAGATTTTGATTGGTAACATTGTTTGGTTTCGAAAGACATCCTGAACTTCAAAGTGAGTCATTAATGCAAGGGTGAATTATGTTTTGAGTTTCAGTTCTCATAACAAAACTGGATGTAGGCAAGAGATGGTGAGAAGTATTGTTCAAATTACTGCAAAGTCCAAGACTGTCTATTTTGGCCTTAATGGATAGAGTAGTGTACCTCAGTTTATGACAAAAAAGAACTGGACATCCTTTGGGGGTAAATATAATTCTGAGTAAAACTGTGTAAGATTAGGGTTCTGCCATTATTTTTACATTTTTAGCAGAAATGCCTGTGGATATCTTTCAACATATATAATAATAATCTTGGAGACTTTTAACAAAACCCTTTGATATGATGCAATCCTTGGCTACTTCAAGGTCCAATTTCATTTGGTCAGTTTGGCATTAGCATTTTTACATAAAACAAAGTTTATAGATTTATCCATTGAAGTTTTTAAAAAATGACAAAAATTGTGCTGAGTTGCATCTTCATTAATTACTGGAACTCATGCCCACAAATGAATGCAAATCAAACCTGCAAACAAACAATAACAAACAAACAAAAAAACCCAGCAGATATTGACCATGTAATCCTTGGCTGTTCAAATGAAAACAGGCCATACTTAAATTATAAGACTTTCAGTAACCACCAGAAAGTTAAAGTACTGAATGCTGGAACTTGAAGGCCTTTATCTGCAAACAAACGAAAGTATATTAATAATATTTACAAATACTAAAACTAACAGTACTTTGTTCACAGTGCCATTGCTTATACAGGTAGCTTTCCCATGATACTTGTATTTTGGCATGAGAATATATATATATATATATTTCATTATATATGTATATATAATGAAAAACATACAAGTGCGAATATAAACAGGCCACAGATACAGCCATCAAAAGAGACATCTGGGAACATTTAAACTGTACAGCTCTTCCCTTTTGATTCGAGAGGAAACACTGTTCTTGCGGTGAGAATGTCAGTCTTTTATCTAAAGTGGCTTAAAATGATCAATGGGTACCTCTATGAAAGAAATCATTGTGTACACAGAATAACCTTACTTCAAGGTTCTTTAAATGCCTTTTCCAGTGCATCAAATACAAAAATTATAAAAGACATTAGTCAGTTAAAACTTCTCTCTGTGTGGCCAAATGTCTTCTGAGTTCTGATGATGCTGGTGGTGAGTTTTAATGTGCAGCCCAGCTGCCAATTGACTGTACATTACTCCAAGCCTCTATTCAACACCTGTCTCATATCACACAAAGTTAATGCAACTTGATAAGCCAAAATGCACTGGTCTTTCCTGTGTCCTCCATTACTCCTATGAGTTGGTTCCTGCTTATCAGTCCAGCTTCATTATCTTACGCAAGCTTGAGATCAGAGGTGATGAATGGCTTCAGATATTAAGATGAAGAAGGAAGATTTGGTGGCACTTCAGAATCAAACCTACAAATAATGTAGGTTTTCCCAATAGGAGGTTACTTCAGGTTCAGTTTTCCTCCAGCTTTCTTGATTTTCTGTCTTGATGATGGGCCAACAGACCTGTAGGATTTTGTTGTTGTACCACCTCTATGGGGTTTCTCCTTCATTAAATGTCTGTTCTTCGTTTTCAGTAATTTGGAGTGAGTGGTCAATGGTGATGCCATGTTGCTTAGGAAGCAATCTCTTCCACTTGGTCTTGTTTCTTCTCAGATGGTTCAGCATGTTTTCAGATAAATGAGTGTTCCCAGTAAAGTTGGCCCATTCTTCAAAGAGTGGCTCCACAATATAGGTCATGAAGCCTGGAGAAAAACATAAGGCAAGTTACATCAGCAGTTTAGTTGATCACTAAATGTCCTTTTCTGCTAAGCCAATATTTTATTCTGAAAAAGGGGTGGCCTAGCATAGCTTCAAGATTGCATTATTTGGGTGTTCTTAATTAATACAAAATTAATTAATATTTAACTTACTACAAAATTATTTTGGCTTTTCTTTTACATCTTTGCCCTCACACTGCTCTACACTTGCTGGAATGTAATGCTATTTGAACTGATCTGATGGTATGGCGCCTGGTTATTTGAGGGATTGATTATCTCCCATAACCAGTGGAACATTAACCATTAATCAGTGGATCAGGCTGCCTTCAGAAGTTGTAGGTGTGCTCTGACCCAAACCCTTTTCCAATAAGACAAACAATAACCAAAGGAAATAGAAACCTTTTAATGAGTCTTACAATCCCTGGTTAACAGGCTGCTGCAAACTTGTGTTGGTAAACACAAACCTTGCCAAAATTATGTGAGACTGCCAAAAAACACAGATAAGAAATATTTCACAACACAAGAATCTTCAAATACCAACTTAAGATACTGTAATGTCCACAAGGCTGAGTTTCAAAATGTCTTTGCTTCCTGCAAAAAACGTTCGCTTCACAGCTGGCTTTTATCTTCTTGAAGGAGGGGTCATTGCCTTGCAGCCTTATTCCCGAGTTGCTCGTGCTGTTGCAGCTACTCTTTCCTGCAAGCAATCCTGCGCGCACTCGTACTTGGCACAGGCTCCTCAGGAACCTCATCATCGCTGCTGCCAGTCCCCACAATCTCTGAAGGTAGCAGTCTACTCCCTAATGGTTCTGGCCCCTCATCTGAGTCCTTGCTCTCCTCAATCGTCCGCACCTGCTGCTGGCTAACCACAAGAAGGTGCTTCATCACTAGAAGAAGAAGACACTGGACAGCCACTTCTCCGAAATGGTCCCCTGCTTGAGGTTGAATTAGAAGACCTCCAAGGTCCCTTCCAGCTCTATTCTGATTGAACATCTTCCTGACCAATTTGATCGTGCAGGGTTGGTGCATTCTGAGTTCCTTTGATTAAACAATGTCATCTCTCAGGAGTTCAAAAATGCTCTTTTTTAGCACTGCCTACCCTTTGAAATAAAGTTCCCCAAAGATATGGATGGCCCCACTCTACTATTGTTTAGAAGAGCTCCTTACCTAGGCCTTCAGTGAGGTAGAGTAGGACTCCCTGTTTCCTTGTGCTTGCTATTCTTTATTTTTTAATTTAATTGTAATTTGATTATTGTAAGCTGCCCAGAGCAATTGAGAGGCATTATTATTATTATTATTAGTAGTAGTAGTAGTACAGTCAGCCAGATGTTTAGACTGGAAATGGCATTTTATTATTATTATTCACTATCATCCTTGTCATAATAACTTATTTACTAATTCAGGAAGTCTTACAGCTATTTTACTAATTAAATAATTAAAATAATACTAAATGTAAAGATGGAAGACTACAGAAATACCCATAAAGGAGAAATGGATCATGAAGATGGCAAAGCTTGAAGAAATGGCTAAAATAACGTTTGATAAAGGAGAGAACAATAATTACTTTTATAAAAGACTGGAAACCCTTTATAGGCTTTTTATGAAAACGGGCAAAAATAAATTGGTAATTTGGTAATTTATTAAAAGGCTTGTTTATGGGAAGAAAAGAACCACAATATGTCATTTGGGAGGATAGAGATGGTAATTATTACATAACTGCTGCAAAGAAGCGTGGAAGTCGTTTATTTTACATATCTTTCTCTTTTGTTATTTCTCACTTTTTCTTTTGTGTTTTCAGAACTCCCTTTTTCTCCTTTTCATTTGATGTTTCTGAGTTTTCTAATCGTATGTAAGATCTTCTTTTAATACAAGTTATATTTTAAAAAAACCTCTAATTGCATTTTCGGAATGACTACTACTATGTGTAATGAGATGAACCTAAGACCAAATCATGGCACACATTTCCATAGCTGGGCTGAGAAGGGTTCCTGATGGATAAAAGAAGAGGTAAAAGAATCAGGGGATTCTTTGCCAGCAAAACCATTGCTGCTGCTTAAGTTGCCACTGGCCATAATTCCCATGGGGATTTAGCTCTTTTTGTTAAACTTTTCTTTCCTGTATATTACAGTGATTGTCACAAATGACCTGGCATAGCAGTCAATTTATCTTGGCATCTGAAGTCCCCATAATTGTTGATCCATTAGTAGCTAAGATTTAATTTGATTCACTATTATTAGCATTGATAGATTAGAAAATGTTTGGCCTTTGCTTTTGAGCTTAAGTGTTCAAACTTAAAAACACTGTGTCCTTGAATTACAACCATTCATTTAGTGGCTGTTCAAAGTTATGACAGCACGGATATAAGTGACTGATGAGTCTTTTTCCACTTTTTTTCAAGTCAATGGGGAAGTCAGATTCATTTAGCAACTGTGTTACTAACTTAACAATTGCAGTGAAAATAACAACTATGGCCAGATAGGTTATAAAATGGACAAAACTCACAAGCAGTCTAGCTTTATATCCCAAAGGATTATAAAACGTATTTTATCTGTCTGCCAAGTAGTTTTTCCTGGAATAGAAAAATCATGGTACCTACTAGGCTAATGATGCATGGTATACTCACCAATTTGTATACTAGGTATTGTGTCTTTCTTCTGATTACAAAGAGGACTTACTTCCAAGTCAAATTTCTGCTCCAGATCACCTATCAGAAAGGATGATTAAATTTTGACACCATAAATGTTTTTGTGTGTAGAGCTCTAATAATTCGGTCTACTGGTTAAGGCACTAGGCTAGTAAGTGAGAGATCATGAGTTCTAGTCCTGCCTTAAATATGAAAGCCAGCTGGATGTCCTTGGGCCAATCCCTTTCTCTCAGACCAGTTCACCTTCACAGGAACCCCAGGAACTTGTGGGGAAAATAGAAGAAGGAAGATATGTTAGATATCTTCACCGCCTTGAATTATTTGTAAAAATTAATAAAGGCAGAATACAAATAAATAAATACAAATTTAATAGTTTATATGCTAATCTGTCTGAATGCTGCAAATCTTAAAAGGAAAATAATGGTATCCATCTGACATTCATATACTGCTTTTACAATTCACACTGCACATCTCTGTTACCAAATCATGCAAAGCGAAGAAAAGATATAGAACTCCTTTCTTGCACAAATTATTTTATGGTCATTTGTGGTACTTAAGTGATGTGCTGGAAATCTCTACATTTGTATAGGTAGGGTACAGTAGCTGTATTAATATTTCATTACTTTATTGGTAGACATTTATAAGTCGTTTTATCTTATTAAACTGCAAATTTTGTATTCTTTCCTGGAGAAGATGTCTATTTAATCTAAGACAGGGGTGTCAAACTCACATCATCATGGCATCATCACGTGATGTATTGGGACTTTCCCCTCTTCACTAAATTGGGCATGGACATGGCCAGCATGTGACACATCTGGCCCAAGGGCCGGGAGTTTGACATCCCTGATCTAAGATATGTACCACAATGTGTTACTCGCTATCATTCCTTTCATACACCTTTTATATGCATTGTAGTTATCAGTAGCTTTGGGTGGTCAGAAGCATAACATGTAACATAAATCTTCCCTAACTTTATGCTCCACACATTTAGAAGATTCCAACACCCAAAATTCCCAGTCAGAGGGCCACATTCATAGATTGTGATCCTAATGCAGCTGAAGGGTACCTGATTAGGATAACCTGCACAAAATGCTTTCTTTCTGGTGGAAACTACAGTACTTCGCAAGTCCCTAGCCAGTTAGGTCCTTGCTACCCATTGGTTTAGTGATACTATATAAAGTGAGAACAATTATATCAATACACAATGCTTTGGTTGGAAGGCTCTTCCAAATTCCTGCAAATGGATTTTCCTTTGGGATGGAACGGTGAGGGGAGATGAAAATGTTGAGAGTTCTACATGTAGGCCAAGCCAGGACCTTAATCCCTTCAGGGGAATTCTGGAATTCAATCTTAAAAGTTACCAAGTTTGAAGGACTCTGGCGCTAATTCATCATCTTTTGGTATTATTAAAAAGACTAGTGAACATGACTGTTCAAGATTTATCAAGGCAATTAAATGGCTATGGTTGTATTAATCACTTACTTTCTTTTTCTTTTTTTAAAAAAGAAGGCATTTATTTATTACTTATTTTGCATTTTCCCCTGATTTTTTTTAGCAACTTCAAATAAAACGACTAGTCACTGCCACTTCATATTAAAATTATGATTCAGAAACACAGAGCCAAGGTGAAAATATATCAGATTGCTGACCTTGCCTGTAGAATTCCTCACAAACTCGCTCACTCCACTGTTTGCTCAACTCCCAAAGCCGGCAAGGATTGCAAATGTCTGCGCACTTAAGTGCAATCTGAAAATAAAAGACATCCGTGATGCATTAAGACATATAATACTCAAGAGATTTTCAAAATTTTATTGGCCGTTGCAAGTTTTATGTTGCACTACAAAAGACACTCAGAAGGGGAATTATTCCATAATACCAATCAAAATGAAAAAGACTAATAACAATTAAAACTACAGAAAAGCAATAAATGCAATATATACTGAATAACTTACAGTTACAATTATAACACTGTAAACCTGTACACTTTATAAATGCAAATATACCCTGATGCTGGATAACATTCTATATACTAATAGCAAATTAACTTTTTAAAGCATAGCTTGAGGAAACCCCATAATCTCTATATTATTAAGAAATATGATCAGGTAGAAGAAAGGATAAAAAAATCAGGTTTAAATATACTCAAGGGACACAATTCTAGTTAACAGTTGTGAGGGGAGGAAATGGAATGACATCCTGGAACAAGGTATAGCTAATTGTCTGGAATGCTGGATTTTTGCTGCAGAGATACCTTGCATTAATATAAATCATTTTGGAATGTTTTATTTTGTTATATGCAACTATTATCAAATCGGTTAACATCAATTAACAACGGTTGAGGTTGCCAGAAGAGCAAGAACCAGAACTCTGTATCTCCCTTGACACCTGAGGAACGTAAAAGAGGAAGTTAAGAAGAAAAATCAAATCCTCTAATTGTGCTTATTCCACTGAATTGCAGTTTCGTTTAATTTGCTAGTAATTCCCTCAACAGCAAAGTTGGTGAAAGAGACTTGGTTGAGAGTGAGTGGCTAAAGACATCCTGTGAACTTCTCTGGCAAAGAGTTGACTGGACAGAACTGGCTCCATCAGTGAAGAGAGAGAACAATGCTTCCTTGCAGAAGAGATAGCAAAAGCAATAGCACTTAGACCTATATACCACTCCATTGTTCTGACCCAAATCCTTTTCCAATAAAACAAACACGAACCAAAGGGAACAGAAACCTTTTAGTGATTCTTACGAATCCCCAGTGAAAAGGCTGCTGCAAACTAATTAACTTTGATAAGCACAAGCCTCGCCCAAACTGTGCAAGACTGCCAAGAATAACAGATAAGAAATATTTCACAACATAAGAGTCTTCAAATACCAACTTAAGATACTGCAATGTCCACGAGGCTGAGTTTTAAAACGTCTTTGCTTCCTACAAAGAACGATCTCTTCACAGCTGGCTTCTATCTTTTTGAAGGAGGGGCCATTACCTTGCAGCCTTACTCCTGAGTCGCCCGTGCTGCTGCAGCTGCTCTTTCCTGCGAACAACCCTGTGCACACACGTATTTGGCACAGGCTCCTCGGAAACCTCCTCATCGCTGCTGCCAGTCCCCACAATCTCTGAAGGCAGCAGTCCACTTCCTAATGGTCCTGACCCCTCATCTGAGTCCTTGCTCTCCTCAGCTGTCCACACCTGCTGCCGGCTATCCACAACATCCATAATGCTTTATTTGTGATTACAAATGTCACCATATTGCCCCCAATCTGGATCCTCATTTTACTGACCTGAATGGAAGCCCGAGTCAACCTTGAGCCTGTCAGGGTTGAACTCCAGACTGTGGGCAGAGTTAGCCTGTATTCTAACCATTGCGGTGGTTTTAAGTTGACATCTATCTGTAAACAGAAGACATCTTCTAATCTAGACGTGCTTCCCTGGTTTAGCACTCTATACAAACTAAATTTGGGCATAATCCCAAATTCAAACAGATTTGGCTGTATCACTGCCAGACAAGCCATATGTAGCTGCTGCCCTGATTGAATTAACAGATTAAAAATATTTGGGGATGTCTTTTAAGACTGCTTTAATTTCATTTTCATATTACAAGAAGTTCTTGTTTGCCTCATTTAGCAACCCTTGGAAGTTACAATAGACCTGAAAAAGTAACTTTATTACTTGTCCTCACACTTAAGTCCTTTGCAGCATCCCTGTAGTCACAGGATTGCTGATCAGGCGCTTGGCAGCAGGTTGGCAATTAGACTGTTGCAGTGACCTGCAACCATGCTTCCATGCTCCACAGCTAAGTTATCTGATAAAGCAGGGCCAATGGAAAAGTCAGTAGCAAAATTGCATATTTTGACCAAGTGATGTCTCGCTTAACTACTGCAGACGATTTGCTTAATGACCACAGCGGGACTGAGTTCATAAGCCCATTGTGGTCCTGTGTTGTCTTACTTAATGACCATATCGATAGCAATCCTGGTCACTAAGCAAGGAATATCTATATTGTGAGAATAAAGTACTGGATATCTGAATGACTCAAGTAGCTGGACTAATTCAGTGCCTCAGGGATCTCTCCTGTCCAGTTAACCATGATGATGGTGGTGGTGGTGGTGGTGGTATGTATGTGTGTGTATTTCTATATTTCTATATCTCTATATCTATCTCTCTATCTCTATAACTCTCTCCCTCTTCCTTCCTCCCCCCCCCTTCTCTCTCATACACATACATACACACACACACACAAACACACACATGTTGACAAGGCTTCTTTATTCACTTTCCTTATTCAATTTGTTGCGGCCATGTCATGTAAAAAGCAACTGAGATTAGATATAGCCAGCGTATCAAAATCATGGATGACATGAAGAAAGTGGGCAGGGAGAAATTTTTCTCTCATCTTCAAAAAAATAAGACCAGGGATCAGCCAATAAAGCTGTCTGGGTCAAGGGTTTAGAGTATAAGAATGCATTTCCTCACACATCATTAACCTCCCAGAATTCATAACCACAGTAAATTTGGATGGCAACTAGACACATAGGAAACATGGGATTTGGGTAATATTTGGATAAATTTATGGAGAAAGTATCTCTCAAGAGCTATAAATCTTCAACAGCTAATATTGCTTTAGGGTTGAGAACAACTTGGCCCCAAATACCAACTGAAGGTGAGCTATGGTGGAAGAGGGATTTATCTCAATTTTCTATATTTGAACACCCTAGAGGCATTTTCTTAGTTATTATAAAAAAACAATTGCTTGGCTTAACCTTTGTATATTCTTGTGCTGTTTTCACCTAATAGCATAAAGTGTAAATTGGATGAAAGTGAGTAACTCAATGAATGCTACAAAATAATGCCAGCACAGAAACTTGGTACCACTGGCTCTTTGCTTCATGTCTCCTCCAGAGAAAACATCTACTTTTAAACAGAAAACCTTCAACAATTACCTGGAGTATAAAATGCCTGTCAGAAGCATCCTCTAATTTCAAGTCCTGGTTTTTTAGATGAGCCTTCAGCTGGGTCAAAAATTCGTTCTGCCTGTTGATATCTGTTGCCAAGATCAGGGAACCAAGCTGTTGTTCAATGTCATGACTACAGGACAATGCAAAATAAAAGAAGCTGTTATTAATAGATGTCATTTCCCCATTTTGTATTGTTAGGGTAATGCCTCCTCTTATTAACTGGCCACCAGGGTGGCTGCTGGGAGAAACAACAGCATCAAAATGGCGGACATAATTGGAGTGATCCAAGCCCTGCCTATTTTTGCATATGTCTGTGGTGTAAGACACATAATTAAGAGGGGTGGAGCTTCAATTGCCCTGCTGTGCCCACCATTTTGATGCCATTGTGTACATCCCAGAAGAGCTGTATTTCATCTAAGACTTATGATTAGGACTGTGCAATGGAGAGATGCTTCAGAAACTGAATGTATCACCTTCCCTGCAGCTCATTAAAACAGCTACATCTTTCTCCACAATCTCACAGCCCTATTTTTCATAGCACTAGTATAAATCTCACCAGAGTCCTCCCATAGTTTCCTCCAACTTGAATGAGGCAGCAAGAGTGATGCTGAACAGTATTCCATACATGTGCCTTAACTATGTGCTGATGATCCACGAGAGTTCACAATTTTTGCTACACAGAGATTTTGAATGTGGAGAAGGAAAATGTTTAAGATTGGGATTGCCCTTAGAACAACTGAGTAACACCAATCAAGTTGGGCAATTTCCAAGTTGTAATATATTTTTTTCCAGACAAATGTGATTGGGAAGCAGGCATGTATGCACAGAGATGTACATGCATCAACATACAAACCACATCCACACGGATCATACAGTGATTACAAACCATATTATATTTACAAAAGTGAATCTTTTCAAAGGTTTTGAATCTGGTGCTTTTAAAGTGTTCTAGAGCAAATGAATAGATAGGTAGATGAATAAATTAATGGACTCACAAATCAGGACAGGCAGAACCCAAACAAACTCACCATTCATTTACACACCTGTTCATCCTATAAAGTGCACTGTAAAAACATTGTATTCAAAAAAGTTATGGGAATCCACATGAGACGAGCCCGTTTCCCAGAATCCGATGCTCACCTCTCCTCTTTTGGCAGATGTGCAAGGAGTCTTGATTCTCGAAGCATGCCTATTGTAGATCTCCAGTGATGGTTTTCTAATACAGAGACATTCTAGAAAAGAGAGAAAAAAAAATCACAATACTGAAATGGATGCTATTTTAATAAAAAGAATAGGGGTATTTTTAAAAAGGACTAAGTATGCATTTCATTCAATGTTGAGTAAGGCAGTGAGGTTGTCCAACAGTAGCCTTGCCTTTATGCACAGGGCAATAATATTTTTGCATCCTTTTTCTTTACTTCTCCCTATAAGCCCTGACATTTCAAAGACTTTGCAGCCAGGCCTTAGATCATCCCAGCTGTATGCCTAGCATTTGGCTGTGCCTTGTCAAAGCTGATAGAGAAAGATGAGCTTGTCACAAGATAATCTCATCATCATTCTGTACTAGCCTTGGTACTTGTGGCCCTGTCTGTTCCTTTATCTCTGGGTACAAGGACTGTCTAAATTATTACATAGCTGACATCTCAAAGAAGGGAAGGAAAAATGGGGGTGGGGGTGGGAGGATCTCAAGCTTTTAAAAAAGGGTATGCAGCTCTCCTCTCATTTCTGTAATGAGATAATTATAAAACTGGGATTCTGTTATAACCCATTCACACCTATTGACTTGGATGTATTTTACAACTGAAAGCCAAGTAAATTCCATCACTGTCATATGCCAAGATAGGAGGGCCAACTAGGCTTGGGGGTATCCAAATTCCAATTCCAAACACTGAGATCCCTAAGTTTAGCAGACGTTATCTCATCGTTCAAGCCTACTTCACAAATTGTTGTGAAGACAAACATGTATTTATGGGGAAGAAGAAATAAATGCTTGGAGAAAATATTGTCTAGGAATTCAATAAGTAAATGTGTTACTAAATTATGGACAACAGAGATTTATGGCAAGATTCTATGCCAGCCAGATAACACGAGTTGGATCCAGAGGCCACTTGGGTGGAGAACTGTTTAAAAAAACTATTAGATCATAAATAATGACCTGTACCACTATAATTCTTTAGCCAAATATTAGAAACTTATAAAGCTAACAATGTTTACTGAATGCAACCTCTGACACCAATTATTAAAGAACACTATGAAAGACTCATTTTAAGTCTCAAATATGTATTCAACTGCAACATTTGTTTTGGGAGAGAATTCATGTAATCTTTGGCACCATTTCCAAGTTATTTTTCTTCCTGATTTTAGACTAGAAAATATATGTTTTTTCCAACATGTATTTGAAATCGGTGTTCTCTGTCTGCCTCTAATTTTAATTTCTGAAAATTTTGAACAGAAAGTCTGACCCTTGAAACTCAAAATTAATTATGACATTAAGCAATATTGTGCCATTTTTCTTAGTTCACAGCAATAGTGGGATTCAAATTTTTTTACTATTGGTTTTGTGGGTGTGGCTTGGTGGGCGTGGCAGGAGAAGGATATTTGCTGGTTCTCCGAACTACTCAAAATTTCCGCTACCGGTTTTCTGGAACTGGTCAGAACATGCTGAATACTACCTCTGGTTCACAGTACATAGCATAAGGAGTACCTATTCTTCAAGTCTATCTTTACAGCTATCAACTTTTTTTAACGAGGCACAATTTGCCTCCTTGTCATATTCTGCACTTTTTTCACATCACTGTAGAATTATAAAGCTACTGTTTCGTCTGATAAAAATAGGAATAAAAGTAGAATTTAAAAAAGTTCTATTTCCTACAAATACTGTCCGTATATATGGGGAGTAAATGAGTTGTGTGAATTGTTTCTGTAGGCAGGGATGACCACTTCCCACAGGTCTATATCTTGAAAATAGTTCTGCAATAACTGAAAAATTGAGGTGACCATGGTAAAAAGAAGTGACCGGCAACCTTTAATACTGTACAGTCCTAACAAAGGTGATTTGGGGAAAAAAGCAATAATTCATGCCAATAGTTATTCCCACCTGATATAAACCAGCAAGATGATGTTTAGTTTTTATCAAAAATGGCTGGTTGACTCCGGGATGATCTACATCATGTGCTGCAGCAGCCAGTAATCCAAGCATAACATCCAGAGGGGTGAGAAAGTTAGCAAGCTGGAGCATGTAAAAAGGGATTCAGAGTTAAAGGTGATTGTATTTTTACAATATGTATTTTTACATATTACAATTACCATAGATTGTAATCTCATGCACTGTGTTAAACTTTATTCAGGTTTTGTTGCATAACATATTGGACCTAGTTCATATACAATGTTAAGTCATTAATGTTGGTTCTTAAACTCCTGGTTCCCTCATCACACTAAGCTATGGCTTGTTTCCATTTAAGTTATTGAACAAGCCATAGTGGCCATAATTTATGTATCACATTAATTCACGTATCACATTAATTAAAAACCAAGCAACCATTATGGCTCTTTGTAAAGCCATTTTTCAGCAGACCCAAGAAACTATAATGTTTTCCACTTTATACCATCACTCCCTATTATTCAACTTCAGCAAAAAACGTGAATTGCCATTTTTCAAAGGAACTATTAAATAGTGATGTGAAAGTTATACATCAATATCTTTTTTTTTTTGGAAAGCATGCTGCCAAAGCCTGACGGAGATATGACTACCAGTATAATTTTAGCAGGCACTTTGATGCTGCAACTGATACAGACGTAATGGTGCACAAAATGTGTGAGCAATTAAAGGGCCCTGCAGAGCCCATCAGAAAAATCTGGATGCAGTCACAACCATACCATCAAAATCCTGCCTTCCCCTTTAGTGCATTATACATGATGCTTCAATCACACACTCCCATTTGCCTACCAGAGTTTTTTCTGTCTACTTCTTCTCTCCAATTCCCTTCCTCTGGGGAACACCTCTGGGATACTAAGTTACAATCAATGTTAAAAACAACAACAACCCACCACTTTTGACTTCTAAAGAAGACCAATGCCTTCTCTGTTGCAGCCCCTATTCTCTGGAAAGCATTGCTCCCATTCTGAGATAACAGAATAACAGGATTGGAAGGGATCTTGGAGATCCAACCTTCTGCTCAAGCAGGAAACTCTATACCATTTCAGACAAATGATTGTCCACTTTCTTTTTAAAAACCTCCAGTGACGGAGGAGCCACAAGTTCTGGAAGCAAGCCATTCCACTGGCTAATTGTTCTCACTGTCTGGAAATTTCTCCTTAGTCCTAGATTGCTGCTCTCCTTGATTAATTTCCATCCATTGCTTCTTGCCCTGTCTTCTAGTGCTTTGGTAAATAAGTTACCTCCTCTTTTGGGGGGCAGCCTCTGAAATATTGGAACAGTGCTATGATGTCACCCCTGATCCTTCTTTTCACTAGACCCAAGTGAAAAGTCCTGCAATTGTTCTTCATATGTTTAGCCCCTTAATCATCCTTGCTGCTCTTTTCTCCACTTTCTAGAGCAAGAGTCTTCAAACTTGGCAAGTTTGAGACTTGTGAACTTCAACTCCCAGAATTCCTCAGCTAACATGACTGGAGGAGGAATTCTGGGAGTTGAAGTCCACAAGTCTTAAAGCTGTCAAGTTTGAAGACCCCCTGTTCTAGAGTCTCAACATTATTTTAAAAAAATTGTGGCAATCAAAACTGGATGCAGTATTCCAAGTATGGTCTTACCAAGGCATTATAAAGCATTATAAATATTTCATGTGAACTTAATTCTATCCCTCTGTTGATGCAACCTAGGATTGCATTGGCTTTTTTGGTGGCTGCAACACACTGCTGACTCATATTTAAGTGACTGTCCACTAGGATTCCAAGATGTTCCTGCAGTTACTGCTATTGAGCCAGGTATCACTTATCTTATATCTGCACATTTTGGCTTTCTTGCCTAAGTGTGCATAAGCGCACCAGCGTGACTACTGTCCCTGTCTTACTGTCCCCATTTATCTATATTTACTCCCTTTGATCTTGTTTATATTCATACTTATATTTGTTATTTTGTACATGTTTGACAAACAAACAAATAGAAATATTCTGAGGTGTTGGCTATTCTTGCTGGCTTGGTATTGCCTGCAAACCTGATAACTTCCCCTTAAATTCCTTCATCGAAATTATTTATGAAGAAATAGAAGAGTACTGAGCCTAAGACAGAATCTTGGGGTACCTCACTGCTTCTTTCTTTCCATGTAGATGTAGTTCTATTAGGGACTAGATAAAGTCAACAAGCACCTTCTGCTTATTTGTTAAATTTGTTTGCAGCCCATCTCGCCTTGAGTGGCTTACACCAGTAAAACAGAAAAAAATGATAAAAATGTAAACATAACAATAGTAAAGCAATGAAACATAAAAAAATAAGATTAAGAATAAGGTTCCTGAAAGCTCTGAAAATCTGGCTTGGGGTTGAAGTTTATTGTTTGACTAGGGACCTTGTTTTGTTTTATTTGATTTTTGCTGCTCGTAAGTTTATTTTAGTCTGGGCTGACTGATTTGATGTTTATATGCTTTTTTAATGTTCTTTTCTACTTTTATATGCCCCCAGAGTCTATTGGAGTTGAGAGGACAATAAATTCAAATAAATAAGCAAATAAATAAATCAGAGTCTTAGACCAAATACAGAGTGTAACTTTGGAAAACAAGCAATGATATTTTAACTTTGGCAAATATTCTGTGAAGTTCAATTTGTGGTTTTGGTAGGGCAGTGGCTAGAAAGTAGCATTTTGTTTTATAATATTTATTGAAAAAAATGCTGTATTTGTATTACGTGCATAAAAAAAGCACATGTACTCAGGACATATGTAAATGAAATGGATTGGGGGAATTGAATAATTTGAAAAAATACAATTTTCCAGAACTGTTGTAGCTTTTTTCACTTCTGTTGGGAATAAATACAAAAAAAAATATTTTCCATTTTCTATTTTCCTCTTTTATTGCCACTGGGCCTTTTCACCTACAATCACTTTACCTTATTGACCACTGGGTTGTATTATCTTTCAAGTATCAGGGGAAAAGACAAAAGGTTGTATCTAAGTTGCAAGCAGCTGTACAAGTATAACAAGTTTTGAATGTTTCAGATATTTTATGTGACCAATGATATCTCAAATGAAGAATGTTAGTAATGTTAAAAGTATACTGGGGATTCTACTTGCTAATGGCAATGGGAAATACCATGGAGAATAGTATATTTAAAAACAGAATCAATAGAAGAAAGAGTGCCACCCCCCCCCTTTTTTTTTTTTTGCAGGTCTTCTCTGTTAATTATTTTTTAAAGTTTCTGTCCCAGCATGTTGAACTTCAGGTAAGTGAAAAAAATATCTTGAAGCACATTTGCAGAAATAAATTAGGTACAAAGAATTCTTAAACACGTCTCTCTTCTCTTCAGCCTGTTAACGTCTTTCTCCAATAATTTGCTTTTTCAGCAAATGCGGATTGGCATTATTCATCTACTGCTTTAGTGGCCCAGTTTGACTGTAATATTAAACTCTGTATTATGGTCATGAACTGGCATAAATTTTATGCTTGTAGGCTTTCCATTTGCCTTTTGTTTCTCTTGGCATTTCTGCAAAAAAGAATCTGGAAGCATCTATTTCCAACTGTAAACAAATCAGACTTCATTTATCTGAAATCAGGAAATGCTGGTTAGTTTCAAGTTTTCAAAACACCGACAAAAGACCCAAGACCAAACACTGGCAAGTTTTTCTGGACTGTTAATACACTCTCTTTCAATCTACTTTGGGCCAAAAAATGTTTAGAATTGGCTAAATCCCACAAAACTTGTACCAGACCATTAACTTCTCTCCAACTTGGGTGAGAACTTATCAGATTTCTAAAATGAGATCTCTTATTTGTTTTTTTTGGCTTTCTGATGAAAGATCTTCTATTTTTTTTTTTTTTTACAATCTCACAAAACTTTGGATAATTTTTCAAAATATTGATGGGCTGGGCTGTCTCTTGGAGAAGAACCTATTCTCCCATAATGTCACCCTTCTGAATAAATTATATTGTTAAGATTGGTTTGAATGGCTGCATCCTTTTTGGTTCTGTATGTTCCATACCTCAGGTGGAATGAGCATTGGAGATTCCATTGGCAGTTTTTACTGACATAAATACAATTGTGGAACACTTTTGTTTTTTCAGTAAAATGAGTTCATTGCCATGTGGTCTATAGAAATTCTCAGCTAAGTTTGTGTGGTTACCTTGGCCTCTTTTAAGTAGCAGTGCATAGCTTGTGTGACATCAGCAGCATGGACAGCATTGTGATACGGGTTTTGGCTGTGATAATCTTCCTGCACCATACCTGGAAGCAACAGAAGAGAAATGAACTTTTTCCTCGATCTTTGAATATCTCTGTGATTCAAATGCTTTTTGAAATTTGGGGCTGATAGCTAAAGCTTAAATTGGAGCTCTTTCTAAAATTTCAGTAGCTTATCATTCTTTTGGTTAAAAAGAAAATCTATACCATAGAAAAGATTTATCTCTAAATAACTTTTTATTGCTTTTAATGAAAGCAATAAAATTCAGAAGAAAAAATAAATACCTTAGGGGGGAAAAGTAAGGACAATCTACAATTATATTATTATTATTATTAGTAGTAGTAGTAGTAGTAGTAGTATCTCTATGGATCAAGGTGGTGGCTTAGCAGCCTTAGATCCCAAACCCCGGTAGCAGTCACATTATTTACTCTTCTGAAAAAGCAGTACTGCCTATTGCACTTGGTGTATGGGAGGACAAACTACACAGGAACTATGTGACTTTGATTAACATGCCAGTGATTTTTAGTATCATTATTAACATCATAGGTTGTAGTCATAATATCATAAACAGAAACTGGGCATAGTCTGACCAATCTCTTTTCTAAATTATTTTTTGTATGTCAAGTAAAACCTCCATAATTGTAAATGGACATGTACCCTGAACTATAAAACCACCCTTTTGAAGAAACGTAAACTTTCTTTCCTAACATCCCAATATTACTCAGACGTTTGCATAATATTCCCTTAATTTCTGTATTCACACGAATAACAGAATAATAGAATTGGAAGAAGATCTTTGACTCCAACCCCCTGCTCGAGCAGGAAATCCTATGCCATTTCAGACAAATGATTATCCATTTTTTTTCTTAAAAACATCCAGTACTGGAGCACCCACTACCTCTGGAAGCAAGTCGTTCCACTGATTAATTGTTCTGACTGTCTAATTTCTCATTAGTTCTAGGTTGGTTCTTTCCTTGACTAGTTTCAACATGATTCATGATAATTTCAACAAAATTCATGTTGAATTTGAGTAAGAGATGATGTATTTTCTGTGTAAAAAGCACGCTCCTATATGGTGAGCATACATTCACCTCCTACACAATTGTTCTGGATTATTTCACCAGGAATACAGTATGCCTGTGAGATTTCCCTCACACCCCATTCTAATCCTAATGTTCAAGAGCTTCTTTCCATATTTAGGGTTCACCTCTGAAATCCCACCATTTTTTTACTACCGGTTCTGTGGGCATGGCTTGGTGGGCGTGGCAAGGGAAGGATACAGTAAAATCTCCAGTCAGAGGTGATATTTGCTGGTTCTCTGAACTACTCAAAATTTCCGCTACCGGTTCTCCAGAACTGGTCAGAACCTGCTGAATACCACCTCTGCACCATTGGTATATTATGAGAAGAAACCTGCCAATTGGTCAGACCTTCTGGGCACCAGACTTGAAGAAGTCTTCAGAGAAAATGAATCAGAAATTGGAATGGAAGCCTTGAAAGAAGAGATTAAGAAAAGCGGCACCACAAAGAAGATAGCTAAGTCTTATTCTCAATCTTCATGGACTGCAGGGCAAGAATAATCACCCTCAATTACAGGAAGGCAGATTATAGGTAAACATTAGGAAAATGTTCCTATGAGTAAAAGCAGTTTGACAGTGGTAGCATTTACTTAGGAAAATATAAACAAATCTAAATGATTGCAGGAAGATTGTTTTAAATGGATACATGGCCAAATCATTACTGTAGTGTGGCAAAGAAAAGATCACACACTTTGGTTTGGATTTTACTTTTTAGCACTTTCAGACTTCTTAAACTATTTGGGTTTTCTAGTCCTGTAATAGTCACATTTCAGCTGGAAGATTGGCAACGAGATTCTTTTGCTCTTTTGGCTCTTGTTAGCAACAGAAGTGAGAATTCTACCACTTTCCTGTTAAACTTTGATTGCGCCAAATAGTTGTTCAATTTCGCTTCACAGAGAAGTGATAAATAAACTGTTGCACTAACCTGGCGTTTAGGAAGAATGTATTTTATAAACCTTTTCTCACATAAGAAAAATAAAAGTTAAGGTGGGACAAATGGAACTGGGGAAAATGGCCATGAACAGAGACACAACCTATGGATAGCCATGAAGCCAAAATGAAGAAGACAAAATTGTGTTGCTTACAACCAAAATAATAAAAAGCAAAAGGCCAGTCAGAGTCTATGGAACTGCAGCAGTACACAAATTGGATGGATGGACAAATGGAGATAGGTAGGTAGGCAGGCAGGCAGGCAGGCAGGCAGGCAGGCAGGCAGGCAGATAGATAGATACAGTAGGTAGGTAGGTAGGTTGATAGATAGATAGATAGATAGATAGATAGATAGATAGATAGATAGATAGATAGATAGATAGATAGATAGATAGATATGATGAATGAGAGAGAGATGATAAATAGAGAAATAGATGGTAGATAAATAGATAGAAAGATAGATAAATAAATAAGCCATGTGAATTTCTTGATCAGCTAAAGAAATGAAAAATCTGCAATGTACCAAGCAGAGATTGAACCATCAAAACAATTCTCTTTCCAGAGATCTTCTCCACTTTAAATCAGTTTGTGCCTTCCAGAACCTATACATTTATTTTTATTGTTATGCTTTTTATTGGATGGATTGATTGCATAGTAATACAATTATTGCCACTATAGTATTACTTTAATTTTAGTTTTTTACTAGGGAAGTTTTAATTGTCATTTTATCTTGAATGTTTTAATTATTAATCTAAATTGCCATGAATTGTTGGCAGATTCAGTATTACATAAATATAATACCCGTTTTCTCATAAATTCTTATTTTCTCATAAAATAAGGCCGGGTCTTATTTTTTTTTGAACTCCGAAAAAATGGCTAGGACGTCTTTTTGGAGGTGACTTAATTTCTCTCCTACCCCGGCCGGGTCACTGTGTAGGCTTCAGTGGTGTGGATGTGGCCTTAACTTTGATTTCAATCTTAATACATTTGAAATTTTTCTATGAGCTGTGTATATTTAATATAACTTGGCAGAGCACTTTAAATTGCAAGACCTTCGGCATCCGCCGCTGCTGCTTCCTCCGCCGCTCTTGCTTTTCCTTTGCATTCCTCCACCGGCAGTGTTTCAACCACTTCTCGTGCGGGGAAGCCGCCTGTGTGGCTTCCACAGTTCCTGCTGGCACGAGAACAGCGGCAGCGCCGGTGGAAACGTGGAAGCGTTTCTGCTGCTTCTCGGGTGGGGGAGCCGCCTCTGTGGCTTCCACGTTTGTGCCGATGCGAGAATTCTCGTGCCGGTGGAAATGTGGAAGCCACAGAAGCAGCTCCCCCTCCTGAGAAGCAGCAGAAACGCTTCCATGTTTCCGCCAGCGCTGCCGCTGTTCTCACGCCAGCAGAAACATGGAAGCCACAGAGGCGGCTCCCCCACCCGAGAAGCAGCAGATACACTTCCACGTTCCATTGGCGCTGCCACTGTTCTTGCGCCAGCGCTGGCGGGAACTGTGGAAGCTCTGGAGGCAGCTCCCCTGCCCCAGAAGTGGTTGAAACTCTGCTGGTGGAGGAATGCGAAGGAAAAGCAAGAGCAGTGGAGGAAACAGCAGCGGCAGGCGCCAAAGATTTCACGATTTAAAGTGCCCTGCTAAGGCCGACATCCATGTGCCACCACCTGCCTGCTGACCTGGCCTGCAATCAGCACCATACCCAGGTCTGTAGCAAAGGCACTTGGCAAGGGTAGGAAGCACTCCGCGTTCGGCTATGATCGACCATTAGGAGCAGCTGGTGACGAGGCGTGGCTGCCCACAGGGCAGTTTTAAAGGCAAGTTCCCCCCATTTCGCATGTTTTAAACTAGGCCTAAATTTGGGGGGGAGGGGCTTAATTTCATTTAATTTAATTTCATGCCTATGGGTCTTCCTATGGGGGGGGCGCGTATTGTTGGAGAAACACGGTATAAAATCAAATAGATAGTAAAAGAAGGGCAGCTCTCACCTTTGACCACATTATCAACCAACATGGAAGTATGCTAGTTCATATCCATTAAAAAAAATATTGGGAAAAGGAGTAAATCAATCTTTGAAACCGAAGTAACTGAAGATAAGTGGATGTGGATTGAGGATGAGGAGAAATCAATATTATGACAGGATGACATAAAAAGAAAAGGTTACCAGATCATGTTTTTGCTGTAGTTTGGGAGGTAAGGAGTTCAGTTTGGGTTGAGGTAAGGAGTTCAGTTTGGGTTGAGATAATTTGTTTAGATTGAAGAGGCTTTTTGACAAACCAAGTCAAGTGGAGAAAGTCAGAGAGCAGGAAAAGGGAGACAATGAAATATATACTGTGAGATCATGAGGAAAACCCCAAACAAATATGAAAAGGTTCACATTCTGACGTCATAATGCACATTTCATCCATGGACACCACAGCCATTTGTACCAAATAAGTATAGCTCCAGGAGCCATCAAAGGAAATTGGGAAGATGGGGTGCAGAAAGCTCTGCCTTCCCAGTTTGTCCATGGCTAACTTCAGAAATTCCGAACCTAAGGTATTTAAAGAGATAGCATCAACAGACAACTGATGAAAGGATGTACTTACCTAAAAATCTGTATAATGTAACCATATCTAACTGGAAATGATGAATAAGCCCATGTATATTAAAAAGGTGGCACAACAAGGTTACCAGGCTGTTTCCTGAAAGAACAAAAAAGGCATATCAGTTGCTTGCATTTACTATACCATAAAGTAGATAGAATGCAGGCTTTGTAACTCTAGAAATCTTCCCAGTAGTTTTTGATTACCTAAACACAATAACAACACAAGAGCACACAATAGATACAAACTCAAGGTTAACCGCACCAAACTTGATTGCAGGAAATACGACTTCAGCAACAGAGTGGTCAAAGTCTGGAATACTCTACCTGACTCTGTGGTTTCTTCCCCAAACCCCAAAACTTTAACCTTAGACTACTATTGACCTCACCCTTTTCCTAAGAGGTCTGTAGAGGGCATGCATAAGCGCACCAACGTGCCTACCGTCCCTGTCCTATTGTTTCTTTTATTTTTCTTATATGTACCCATTTCATGTATTCATAACTACAGTATGTATATACTTATACCTATTATCTTGTAAGCAATTGACAAATCAAATAAATAAAAATAAATAAAAAATAAACAAAAATAAACAAGTAGTGGCCTAAGTTTATTGAGACAAGATAAATTCCCAGCTAGCATGGCAGCTAAAGGCATTTCCAGAATATCTGGAGGGCTGATAGCAAGAACATCCTTCTACTGGCCCAACATAGGTTATGAAATATTTCTTATATTTGCCTCATGGACAGATGAATATAGGTAGTCCTCAACTTACAACTACAATTGGGACCAAATTTCTGTTTTTAAGCAAGTGATAGTTAATTGAGTTGCTTCTGATTTTACAACCTTTTTTGCTATGTTGTTAAGAGAATTACTGCAGTTGATAAATGAATCTAGGTTGCCATTGACTTTGCTTGTTGGGAGCTGATTGGGAAGGTCTCAAACAGAGATTACATGACCTCAGGTCTCTGCAACCATCATAAATATGCACATGCTGGTTGCCAAGTGCCCAAATTTTGATCACATGACCATAGGGATGATATGATGGTCGTAAGAGTGCAGATCAGTCATAAGCTCAAATTTTGATCAGGTGACTGTGGGGATGCTGTGATGGTCATAAGTGCAGGGACCAGTCATAAATCACTTTTTTTCAGTGCCATTATAACATTAAACAGTTCACCAAATGAATGGTTGTAAGTCAAGGATGACCTACATATTTTTTGTGATTGGAAGAACATGTCCAGGAGTTTTCAGTGATGTCCAAACATCTTATTCTTTTCACATTAATTCTTTGCTGAAGATGCCTATACTTCATGGACGTTCCAGGTATTAACAGAAGATACTGGGTATGTACTAAGATTAATTTTTTGCTCTCAAGGAACCACAGACTGAGCTCATGGCGCTATTCAGCCAGTGCTTATTGTACCGGAAAGATGGGCTACAAGTCAGCAGCCTTTTATGCAATATATCTGTTATTATCACATTTCTTCTGAGGGGGAAAGACAGTAGGCTGCATATTGAACGAAAGCCAGAATTCACATCAAAGGCTGAGCTGCGGAACGAATTTTGTACCCTTATGGTCAGCAATGAATTTTGAAAGTTTTTTTTTTAAAGAAACTCATCCAGGATACTTTGAGCAAAAGGAAGAGATAAGCGTCACCCTGAATTTTATAGGGCTTTTTTTTTTGGCAGGGACACATACCACTTATGAAAGCATGTGGGGAGGAATTCTGGCCCCAGTCTTGCTCCTGACATCATAGTCTAAAAGCTGATTTTAATCAGCTAATTTTAAAGTTATATCTAAAGTCAAATTACTAATAAATCAAAAATTGTTTTGCTTTAAAAATAACAAATACTATCAGTAGGAGCAAGATAAGATGGTTGTTTTTAGCAGGATCTGTGTGATAAAGAGAGAATTGAGGCCTGACTGAATATACTGAAACAAAAAATTAGGAGACTAAAAGTGTCACAATGACAACAAGAAAAGATATGCACATGCTGTGAACTTGCACAAATCTCTACAGACTTTTGATATCAAATGGACAATTCAAGTATCTTTTCTTTTCCTTTTATTTTTTTTTTGTCCACAGTTACAGGGTTGGTACCGGGGTGGAATCCAACCAGCATAACAACCGGTTTGGGGAGCGCGCGCATGCACGGCAAATGCACGCTGCACACATGTGCGCGCTACCAGCTCCGGCAAGCATTTACCCTCTCCAGCTGCCGAGCAGCACTCAGCTGTTCTGCGCAAAGCAGCTGAGGAGGAAAACGCAATAGCTAAAGAACAGCCTAGAGCCCGGGCAGGTGGGTGGGACAAACAGCAGACCCAAAACTCGTCCCAGCGAACCAGTTCAGTGTCAGCTGCTCTTCAGAGCTACCAGTTCTATAGAACCAGACTGAACTGGTAGGATCCCACCGCTGGTTGGTACTTTTGTACCAACAATAGCCAAGATGTTCTGCATAGGATAAATTCCAGGATATTGGATAGTACAATCACAGCTATAAAAAGGCATTTTTGCAGCCTTCTATCCTGTCTGTTTAGGCTATTTCTCTTCATGTTGTGCAAGAAGAAAAGATTCGACAAGAGAAGCTTTAAGGTTGAAGGAAAAACCTTGACTGCAATCCGTGAAAGCATGAAACATTACTGTTGGACATAGATTTAATGAAATAAGCATTTTGTGCTGTTTCTTTATATCTTACCATTTGTCAAGCGGTCGAAGAGGAAAATGTCAAAATCCCACATTCCCACTTTGGATAACATATGCTGGAAATAAAAAGATAAAATGCAGAATAATTCGTACGTGCCAATTAAAATGTAAAGTGCTTTCTATTAAAATGAGCAGAATCCTTAAAACAAGGTACAACCATTGCACAAAGAAAGCCTCATCTAGAATTAGAACTACCCTGGAAATCAAAGTTCTATACCTGGAAAATAGGTGATTTATCCCAATTTAAGTATTTAAATATAGAAGCTGCACAGCATTAAGTTACATAGGAGTTACTCCCCCCCCAATTCTGAGCAGGTGGAGGAATGTGATCATGTTATGACAACATGTAGGAACTGAAGCAATTTCCTCCTTTCTATATCTTCAGATTGTTTGATAAAGTCTTGCCATTAAAAGTCCCAACTTTTTTGAAAGCTTTACACAATCAAAATATATGTAATTATCAGTAGGCCATACCACTCCAAACTCTAGGTGGTTTATAATAACTCTTAAAGAGACAGATCCAAAGCTTAATCCTAAGGAGACATATATCAGCAACAATAAATTATTTTCACACTGCACTGTATGAATCCTAACATTGGGTCTCATCAACTAATTCCTGAACCTAGCCGGGATCTACAGATAAATCTATCTAGTATTAACTGTCCTGATGGAAACTAATAGAAATCAATATTGCAATGTTATTCCATCATATAGGTAGTCCTTGATTTATGACCACAGTTGAACCCAAAATTTCTGTCGCTAAGCGAGGCAGTTGCTAAGTAAGTTTTCCCTCACAACATAAACTTTTCTGCCACAACTGTTAAATAAATCACTGCAGTTGTTAAAGTAAATCATGTGGTTATTAAGAGAATCTGGTAATCACATGACCCTGCGATAGTGCAACAGTCAAAAATACATGCCAGTTGCCACATATCTGAATTTTGAACACATGATCAAGGGGATGCTGCAAAGGCCAGAAGTGTGAAAACCAGTCATAAGGCACTTTTTCCACTGCCATTGTAATTTCATATGGCCACTAAATGAATTGTTGAAAGTTGAGGACTACCTGTTATGTATCTAAACCAGTTAAAATAGATAAAGGGACTTGGTTGAAAGGCTTTAATTCATCCCAGGACAGTTTTACTTGGATATGGTGCTGCTATAGATGAAAACTACAATTCCACACTTCGAGAGTTTAATAAGAAAGACCTCTGAATTGACATGTACAAGATTGTACTCTACAGTATTAATAATTTTTTTCTGTCAACTTCTTTCAGCTAGCTTGCCTTAGAATCAATCTTGCCTATATGGCAGATGGATGAAATTAATAATACAGCTAATCAAATCCTAACTGTGACTTCTTGGCATAAATCTCTGTGTTTGCAAACCTCTTTCATGCTGCTTTGTTCTCATTTTCATTCAAACATACCAGGAAGCTTCTCATTATTTCCAATTTGGTCCAATGGTTAAGGGACCAGGATAGAAACTGGGGGACCCTGTGTTCTAGGCATGAAAGCTGGGTGTGTGACTTTGGGCCATTTACTTTCTCTTAGCCCAGCCCACCTCACAGGGTTGTTGTTGTGGGGAAAATAAGAGGAAGGGATATTAGCAGTGGTAGGATTCAAATTGTTTTACCACCGGTTCGGTGAGCATGGCTTGGTGGGTATGTTTTGCCTAATGCGCCCGCACAGCTTTCCCCACACCAGCTGAGGCCTGTAGTGCCAATCAGTTGAGAGGATAAAGAAGAGTAGGAGGGCCGTTCCTGTACTTTTCTCTTCTTTCTCCTCTCAGCTGAGGCTTTTTTTCCTCCTCTCTGCTGATGGTCAGAGGCTTTGTTTTTTTACTACCGGTTCGGCTAAACCAATCCAAACCGGTAGCATACCACCACTGGATATTAGGTATGTTTGCTGCCTTGAATTATTCATAAAAATAAGAAAGACAGGATAATAATCAATCAATCAAATTATGGTTAAACTAGGAATGAGAGTCCAAATGCAGCTTGATTATAAGAACCAAACTCAATAGAATAGATTGCTATTTACCCTTGCTTGACCAAGGTAGTCTTCATCCAATAAGTACAGTGAGGCTTGTGGTATGATTCCACGCAATAGCCTGGATGCATGGAAGTATCTCTGAAAACTTAGCAGCCTCTTAACCTTTTTCTTTGTTCCAATTTCTCCTGAGTAAATGGTATCTATGGGAAAAAATGGGGACAGAAGATCTTCACTAAAGTAAAAACACCAACTTCACAAAAGCAAAACTTTAGTTAGCTGTTTTTAAAATTTCTGAATAATATAATTATACTCTTATTTTCCCTAGTCACAAGAAATAAGATACTACCATCACATTCTATTTAAAAATATGATAAGTTCTTGAAACTAGAAACAATCACAATATCACTTTTTTATTGTTATCTACTGCTTAAACTGGACTGCCTATAAGCTAAGGTCTAGTAGCTATCAAATTTTAGGGAGTACCAAAATTGAAAAGATTTCTGACAAACACACACAAAATAGAAAAATAGTAATGTCTCATCCTGTCAATCAGTGTGCCAACTCAAGGATTAAATAAATCTTCACAGAGTTGTTGACATATAATAAAAAGGGACGGTGATGTACTTAAAAAAAAAGTATATAGAATGTATATAGGGTGAAAAAAATGGCCCAGAGTTGAAAAATCACAACTATAAACCTTCAAATGTCAAAGAAAAAAGAAACAAAAGGACATCATTTTTGAAATTCTTAGCAAACTCGGAAGATGAGTCAAATCATAAGAGACGCCAGGATATGAGTTTGCCTAGAGTGCCAAAATGTCTATAGCCAGCTCTGGCCTAAACAGATATGTGAGTAAAGAGAATTATTTAAATGTGTTACAGCTATCTGATCTGGGTTGCCTGCTGGATGGCACAAAAGTTTCCTATGTACATCTCTTTATTTTCATCTGCTGGTCATCTGATTTTTACATCTGGTAACCCTTATATGCATCCTCATATTCAGTTAAGAAATAAAACGAAACTTGATTGTAATACACAATATTTTGTGCCTGCATTTAATATCAAGGAAATTTTAGATGAATTTCTATTCTACCGCTTCTTTGTCTTTACTGGCAAATTCACAGTGTTTTCCTTCTACATTGTAAATCCAAAAGAGAAAAACCAACTTTATTTATCATATTAACATGGATCTGAACAGCTTCCTTAAATTGACTGTTATATTCAAAGAGCAAAATTTTTTCAATTCATCTCAATGCAGTAACATAGAATAGAATAGAATAGAATAGAATTCTTTATGGGCCAAATGTCATTGGATACACAAGGAATTTGTCTTGGTGCAAATGCTCTCAGTATTCATAAAAGAAAAGATACATTCGTCAAGAGTCAAGAACCATAAGGTACAACACTTAATGATAGTCATAGGGTACAATAAGCAATCAAATCATACTAGGAAACAGTCAATATAAATCGTAAAGATACCTAACACAGAGATTTAAAACTATACCTTATTGTATCCCTTTTTAATATTTTCCACACTCTTTAGTAATACTTATTTAAGGTGTATTCACCTTCAAGTATAGCATTTCCCATATCACATACAAATTGTCACTTGGGAGCAAATAACAAAAGATTATTTATTTCATAGAGAATACTAAAGTGCATAATCAATCTGACTTGATTACTCAATATCCAAATCCAGAGTTACTGACATGATTACGCTGGCCACATACAAAACATTGTCTACTTTTTTTTTCAGAACTAAGGCTTTAAAATGTTTTATAAGGTGCCCTGGGATATATTTGTTTTGAAATCTGATTTAATAATATCTTAAATTAAATAAAGAAAAACAAATTTCCCCTTAAAACTAAACAGTTTAGCCTTTCCAAAATAAAACTTACCTGGTTAATGTAAATGGAATTTTAAGGCTAAATCCTTGGATTTCTCCAGTGCTCCACTGGCTGAAGTTAATTTTTGCTTATTTAAAGTAAATATTTACTTATTTAAAACATTTTTATCCTGCACTCAGCTGCTGGCAGAATACCTTATATGTAGTAAAAAAAACCCAACCACCTTGGCCTTCAGGCTTCCAATTTATAAAAGCATGTTGCATGCACATGTATTTTTAAACACCCATGGTGACAGAGAAGGGGAGGAAAAAGAGGCATGAATTCCAAGTGTTTTCAATGGGGTAAAAATATCTAAGTACATTTCAACTTGAATACATAACTTAAATAAACAAATATTTAGTTTATTGTTCACCTATTTTAGCAAAAATAATTCTTTACATTATTTTGATGAAGAATAATCTCTCAAAAATTGATGTATTTTTTTCTAATACAAGTGTCATCGTCTTCTTTCATTATTTGACTTGATATAAAAATTACTAGAATCAAGTCAATTAACACTTTTCCTCCTCCTCCAAATTTCATTACTGCACTCCATAAATTGGTGAACTCCAATTGCATGGCATTCTAGCCAGCCCAGCCAATGATAAGAGATATTGGGGGTTGAGGGGCCCTTGGTGCCCTCTGAGTTTGCTTTTTTTTCTTGCAGATGTTTTATTACCCTAAGTAGGTGACATCATCGATACTAGTAAGAAGTGCTGTTTGCTATCAGTTTATATTCTAATGTCTTGTATGTCTGTGTGGATGGGGGTGGCCTGAGGGATTCTTTGGTTGGGCTGTTTATTAATGGCTCTTTGTTGGCCAACCAAAGAATCCCTAAGACTGCCCCCACCTACTTATAGACAGACAGGCAAGACACAGGAATATAAACAAACAGCAAACAACATTCCTTACTAGCACTGATGATGTTATCTAGTTTGGCTAATGAAACCTCTGGGGGGAAAAACAAGCCAAGCTCAGAGAGCACCAAGGACCCTTCATTTAAATCCTGAGCTACAAATATTCTCCCTTATTGATAATGGGGTTCTAAGATGGCAAATGCTGGAGAAGACTCCTGCGAGTCCCTTGGTCTGCAAGGCGATCAAAAGATCAGTCCTAAAGGAGATCAACCCTGACTGCTCTTTAGAAGGCCAGATCCTGAAGATGAAACTCAAATACTTTGGCCACCTAATGAGAAGGGAGGACTCACTGGAGATGAGCCTAATGGGAAAATTTGAGGACAATAGAAGAAGGGGATGACGGAGAATGAAATGGCTGGATGGAGTCACTGAAGCAGTCGGCGTGAGCTTAAATGGACTCCAGAAGATGGTAGAGGACAGGAAGGCCTGGAGGAATGTTGTCCATGGGGTTGCGATGGGTCGGACATGATTTCACAACTAACAACAACAAGAGGGCAAACATTTGGAGCTCCCACCCCCTTACCCCCCATTTGAAGGCCAATTATATCCTTAAGAAACTATATTATATGCATTGAATTATAAACACAATAATTAAACACATAAAGAATTTTATAAGGTAAGCTCTTTTACCTAGATAATTTTGAAGTCATTTTTAAAAGGGTTAATACTTTAGGGCTGATTGTGAACTCAAGAAAGGAAATACCCTTCTTTCCCTGTTCCTGTTCCTCCTTATGGCAAATGAACCTGTAATAATAGAATATATCCAGCTTTTTCATTTATCATCTTAATGGCTCGTTAACTTTGTTTTCTCTCTTCCTTATGGCAGTTGGAAAATATCCTCAGTGTTATCATCACAACACCCTTTTCCTTGGAACAGAAGGTCAGGTAACAAATTAAATAACCAATCTCATGGTTTAAAGTATATATTTCAGTTTTAGAAAACTGGAAAATAATCAAGTGACTAATTAAATGCTTGTGAAAATAATATTAAATAAATGTAACAGGGTTTCTAGATAAGAAAAGCTATACTCCTGATCCAATAACATATTTTAAGTGAAAAAAAAAGTACTGCAACAGGTGGGTATGGTTTGTTCAAAATACTTCAACAGATTGGTATGGGGTAATGAAATGAAATGTACATTCAAACTGATTTTTGGTAATGAATTTAACAGTTTAAAATGGTGGTGGGAATATTGAAAATGGAGGAGTATTTTTTCAAACAGAATTCTACACACACATACACACACACATGTATGCATACATACATACATACATATACATTTCATCCTATTTCATCTTGTCAGTACATTGTTGAATCCAAAAGTCTAGCAAAATCTTTTTCTTTCCCTTCCGACCTCTCTCTTTCCTATATCTGTAACCCATGTACATTTTATATCAAACTATATATGGCTTTATCAACACTCTGAACTGGCCTGGAAATCTCCTGACAGTCAACTCAGTGGTCTTAAAATCAGTGTTTCTCTGCTGTAGTGAGATTGTGCCAATGACAGTCTGGACACTGCATTCTGTACCAGTTGTAGCTTCCAGATTATCTTGAAAAGAAACCACATGAAGAATTACAGTTGTCCAACCAATTGGTGATAAAGGCTAGCACTGTCACTAGGACACTGCAACCAATGCTGGGCAAACCCGCTCCCCCCTCAGCCATGGTTTCCATCCACTGATGAAGAAGCATCCATGAGTCTCCCAAATTATGGACCATATTTAGGGGGCGAACAGTCCCATCTTGGGACTAATGTTACCGAATTACTTAGATGTATGTAGTGAAACAGAAATTCCAGCTTCATAGGGATAATGTCCATCTACAGTATATCTCCCATGACTATCCAGCCACCAAACACCAGTTCAAGGCTTCAACAGTGTCTCCAGCTCAGCCTGCAATGGATCATCACTGTATTCATGACACTTCACCCCACCTCAATAGGCGACATCTCCCAGCAATTTCATAAGGATGTATTAACTTAGGCAAATTAAGATTCATAATATTGTGAAGCTGCAACATGGGACCTTAAGGTTATGTTCTAATGACTTGGATAATGAGATATAAAGAGCATATATTAATTTCACAGATGACACAAAATTTATATCTAGCACACTAGGACAGAGAAATAAAAATATGCATTTTTTGCCATTTAGGAAACAGGAACCAACTGCATAAATTAGGATAGGGGATTTCTGTCTTTATAATAATGTAAAAATAATGGATTACAAATTGAATATGGGTCTGTATTATTATGTGGCTGCAAAAAGATAAATTCAAATTTAAGTTGCATCAACAGAAGCACTGCATTTAAATATATTTGTTCAACTAGATTTTTCCATTGATCAGACTCCTCACCTCCCACCTTCAAGTACTGTGCCCGGCTGTTGCTGTTATATTTTGAAAAAAATTCAAAGAGACTGAAATAATTCAGAGAAAGGCAACAAGGAAGGTCAAAGAACTAGAAACTAAATCATGTGATAAGCAATTCCATGAAATTGGAATTTCTAGTTTTAGAAATTAGAATTTTAGTAGGAATGTTTAACCTACATAAAATAATAGTAAAGGTCTTTTAAAAAAGTTATATTGAAGGTGGAATATATTAACTGATTATGAATCATCAAGACTGTGTTGACTCTTACCAATCACACAAACAGATCTTCTCCATGTAATTTAACCTTAGCTTGGTCTTTTAGCTCCTCAATAATGGACTGTTATTGCCATTTCTGTAGATTGTCTTCTAATGTTCCTTATCCCTTTCCCACTATTATGGACTATTACACCGCCCCGAGTCCCTTTTTTGGGAGAGGGGGCGGTATAGAAGTTTAAACAAATAAATAATAATGTTCACTTCTCAAAAAAGCTGGATCTTTGTGTAAACATCCCAAAGTATATAATAATTTGAACTTAATCATTAATACCTTGAGTGAAAATTCTTGATAAATTAGTCATATCAACCTATTGTTTTCTTAACAAGAGGTATATTGACATTGTTCCCAAATCTTCGCTTTCTGTTAGCTTTGGCTTTTGATCCTTAATAACCAGTTTTCAGTTAGGAACAATACATGAAAAGCATATTCCATTTTCTATAAACTATGGTGTGAATCACTGATCCCTTTTCATCAGTGCAGCATGGAATTTCTTCTTGTTCTTAATTAAGGCAATCAAGAAATGTGTTCTATCAGTCACTGACAGGCAGTATGACATGATAATAAAAGTTAATTTTAATTACCACATACAAGTTACTGAAAGGAGCTGCTTCAACAAGCAACTTAGTCAATCAGAGAATTAAATTATTACTGCTTTACCAGGAAAACCCTTTTTGAATCAGACTAGCTTCCAATAACAGAAAAGTGAATGAAGAAATGTTTAATACACAGATGTTTGAAGTCTGAAATGTGCATCCCACAGCTAACAGGTAATGCATTCATATCACACTCTGAGAGAGGGTAAAAAAATGGTAAAGCTTTTCACACACTGAGAGTTGTTATCAGTGGTTTATTTACATAGGCATAAAATATTAAAATTGGGTTGTTAATTTCAGTAAAATTTTTACCCCTGGTGTGAACACAACACATTTAAAGAGACTAAAAGTTGATTATACCAATAGCAATAGAACTTAGACTTATATACCACTTCACAGTGCTTTACAGCCCTCTCTAAGAGGATTTACAGAGTCAGCATATTGCTCCCAACAATTTGGGTCCTCATTTTACCCACTTCGGAAGGATGGAAGGCTGAGTCAACCTTGACTCATTGAGAATCGAACCCTTGGCAGTGGGCAGAATTAGCCTGCAATACTGCATTCTAACTACTGCGCTACCATGGCTCATAATATAATAAAAATCAATATAATTAAAATATTAAATATATAACATCTCCCAGTTAATTAATTTGCTTATAAGCACTTATCAGCTATCTATTTTACATTGTGTTATGCATTGTTTTGTTTGTTCTCATATATCATTTAAACATGCATGAAAAATAGAAATTAGAGCTAAAAGTAGCTGTACAGAGTTCCTTTCCATGATGTCTTTTGCCATATGAATTGCCTTTCTGCTTGATCCGTAAGGTTGTTTGGAAATGACCTAACATTTTCTATGATATTTCCTAAGATACAGTGACGATTTCCTAACATACAGTTATACAACTGAATGCCTTAATCTTTTGAAACATTTATACAAAGTCACACCCACGCTACCTGAAAAGTAGCTACTTAGTTAATTGAAAGTGCCAATTAACAGAAATACAGCAGTTTGCCCTATTAAGATAGCATATTCCCCTCCCACTTGTGATTGTAGGACTGTAACTTTGTTGCTTGTATCCTTATGATTTATATTGACTGTTTCCTAGTATGATTTGATTGTTGATTGTACCCTATGACTATCATTATGATTCTTGATTCTTAACGAATGTACCTTTTCTTGATGTATACTGAGAGTATTTACACCAAGACAAATTCCTTGTGTGTCCAATCACACTTGGCCAATAAAGTATTCTATTCTATTCTATATTTTTATTTAATGATGGATTGCAAAAAGCAGATGTGGGAAACTGGTAAGTAATAAACAATGCATTGGAAAACCTTTGAGAGTTATAGTTGAAAATGTATGTCATATCTACATGTTTCTTTTTATGATCATCAAATATTTTCTTCTTTTTAATTCAGTTCAATTTTCTCTTCTCCTTTTAAGTAGTGTTATTATTAATATGATCTAGCAATCATATTTTATATGAGTTCCAAAAAACTCACACGCTCAAAATCCATTCTCAGGACACGCTTCTTCCATTATGTGTTTGCAGAGTTGCACATAACCACAATGTCATCAGTTTCTCCCTATTCATTGACTACATTTTCACCCTGCCTTTTCTTTAGAATAGCATGATACATTAATGCAAGCATTTTCCATTTAATAAATTCGGACAGAGGAATAAATAAATGAAATACGCTGCCTCTTTCCTGGAAGCATTTCAGTGTATGCTATACTTACTGTTAAGAAGACGGAAGTCTATGAATGGGTAGGAACCACGTCGCTCAGAAAGAACCCCTGTCTGACCTCTCAGGCGTACATCTCCTGCAAAATACAATGGAGCCATGTTAGAGATATTGTGTCCCCCCCAATCAATAATTATTTAACTCCTTATACATTATTTAAGAGTGAAATCAATTCAGAATGTTCTACAAAGAAAACAAAGTTTCTAAAAGAAAACAACTGTATAAATTTATTTATTTATCTAACATAGTCTTATACTGCCATGGAAAAACCTCCAATGCCTTTAGTACTATATACATTACAATCAAACACATAAATTGGTTAAAAATGATAAGCACTGGCCAGGAATGATGAAAGTACAATCCTGAAGTACAAATACATATGCAAATAAAGATATTTCAAATTATAAAGTTTTTTCTTCCAACAAGGAATCCTTTTTTCAGCATCCAGGAGTTTTCCAGGGTAGACAGGATTGAGAATTCTGGATTCATTTCTTTTTAAAATCTGGGGTGGTTTCAAGAAATATGAGTCTTCCATTGACATCATGCCTTACCCTGTCAATTGCACAAAATTGGTTTGGTTAAGTAAGTATATGGATTGTTATACTTATCCTACTGAAAGCCTTATCCCACTGAAAACAATGATCCAAATTCCTAGTCTCTTTCATTTCAGTGATATTACCCCCTTGACCAGTCTCTCTGTGGCTTCAAGACAGGAAAGAAAGAAGTATAACCACCCCTAAAGTGTCTCGGTGATTTAAGTCTGGATGATTCTTCTTATCTGGTGGAAAATGCTATATATTGCACTATATGCTAGGGATTATGAGAACTGTAATGAGACAGGTGTTATGAACTAGGCAGAACTTTCTTTCTTTGCCTTTAGTCTAGTTTATTAGGCAGCTGTCAGGGAAGGCAGAAAACATTGTTGACAGCTTCCCATGTCTGGAACATCATCCCCAGACAAACTTAATATAAAGTGCAGCATTTAAATTTCTGGGCTGCTTGGCTACGACTCAGTTGTCAAAGAAGAAATGCTATTAGATCCAGAACAGGAGAGTGAGCTAGGAAAGGTTTAAAACACAGAATGTTATTTCTTTCCTTTCGCCATCTCTTCTTGTTCTTCCTTTCCAGACATTCTAATTGTCATATCTTGTCATGCCCCTGTCAGAATCTGACTCGGAGGGGAAAGCCGAGCAGCTGACAGAGAGTGGGAGTGTGGCTCCATTGGCTCTGGAAGAAACTGGGGAAAGGAAAAGGCCGGCTGAGCAGAGCAGGGAAGAGGTAGAGCAAGGGAGAGGGAATTCAGAAGAAGACCCAGGCCCACCCCCTCTTCATCCTAGGGCACTCAGGGAGGAACGGAGAAGGGAGCAATGTGAGTTGCGTGGCTTACGTGGGAGGAAAGGGCCCTGATTCCCTTCATTAGCTGCAGCTGGAAACACAGTGTATAAAAGACGAAGCTGCGCATAGCAATTTGTTGGGAACAAATGTGACTTTATCTTGTATCGTCATGACTTATCTGTATTCCTGGCGTCTTCCCAATTGTGTGAGTTTTGCCGTGCTTTCAAGTCTGAAATTCTTTCTCCTGCCCTGTCAAGTTAATTACGTCAGCTTGGTTTGTTTGAATTTTTAGTTACAGTTTGTATGTAACTTGTTTTGGACTGAATTTTCTATACTTAAAGGTTATTCCTGGGAGAGTTTTTCTCCAGGCGAAGGTAACCTGGCCATTGGGGGCAAAGTTGAAGATAATAAAGGGACTCTATTGCTTATTGACTGTGTTGCCTTTGTGCCACGCCCCGGGTCATCACATACCTCCTGTTTCCAACACCACGCCATCACCTCTCCCTGTCTCGTCCAGAAAAATCTGCCTCTAGAAAACTGAGGCTTATTGAGCGGGAGCCATATGCTGTCTTCAGGGTAGACTTGCTTTTGAGGGGCCCTTGGTGCTCTTTAAGCTTCTTGTGATGGTAATGATGTTACCTAGTTTGGGTAATAAAACGTCTACAAGAAAACAACCAAGGTAAGAGAGCATCAAGGACCCCTCATTTCAACCCTGAAGACCTGGCTTTTCGAGCCAGCGCTGAAGACCTGGCTTTTCGAGCAGGCCGGCCTGGGCTGAGAGAGGGTTTTAATTTGTCTCCATTGCTTTTTAGTAATTTTAATTTGGGGGTTTTAAGGGGGTGGGGTGGGCTTTTTATATTCGGCCAAATATTCAATTTAATTTCTTTTTAACTTTTGTATCATTGTCGGGGTTTGGATTGGCTGTACACCGCCCTGAGTCCCTAGGGAGAAGGGCGGTATAAAAATTTTATAAATAAAATAAATAAATAAACCCTGACCTACAAATATTCTCCTTTACTGAGACTTGCTTTTGTTGAAAGATGACTGAGCTAGCTTATTCTGGGGGTGCCTTTGTGGCATAAGGGGGCACCAGTGGCGGATTAAGGCTCACTGGTGCCCTAAGCACTGACAAATCTTGGTGCCCCCCTCCTTTGTATATACCGTACAAACGAAGCCATATTCTCAACTTTGTGGTGCCCTCCTTTGGGTCTGGTGCCCTAAGCACATGCACTTAATGGTTAACACATCACTGGGGGGCATTGATAGAACAAAAGAAATACCTGCTAGGAATTTGAGCTCCTTGATATAATTCAACCTTAGGAAACATTTTTAAGATTCCTTTTGAAGGAACTGGGTCACATATATTTAAATTTTCTATTTACAATGGAAATTAAATAGATTCTAATGGGCAGGATTTAGCATTTATGGCTGTGAAAATATGCTTAAGTATGGCAATTCTTCCTAAAACATTAAAAATGAGTGAATTTGAAGAAGCTTGGTAGAAATCCTGATAGATATCAGTAGTCAGGTATATTATGTAACTTTTTTGTTCCAAGAGATGATTACCAGAATAAAAATAAAAGATGCATATTAGCTTAGCATTTGTGGATTACATACTTCGCACAGAATAGGGGGTGTGCAGAGAACATGCAGGGAGATAAAACTAAACTGCTCACTTAGCAACAGATAATGCATGGGGTTTCTATGGCAACTTTGCAGCTGGGGATACTTTGTTAAATGTTTCTAAAATGTTACATTATTGTAATGCATTTTTTAATTATGTAATTAATACATAATTGCCAGCCCTCCCTCCACCTTTTAAAATGTTCATGTATCAATATGGAGTCTGAAAGAAAAACAATGTGGCTCATGACAGACACTTTGAGAAAAAGATCCAAACCCAGTAGCAAATTCCCTGCCAAAAATCTTCTTTCAGCTGCTGTCTGCTCCCTTCCATTTTTTCAACTCTGGTGCCAGACGTGGATCTTCTTAATTGCATTATTTTTTTATTTTTTGTCAATTGCTTACAAGATAATAGGTATAAGTAAAAGCATAGTTATGAATACATGGATACATGCAAGAAAAATAAATAAATAAAAGAAACAATAGGACAGGGATGGTAGGCACATTGGTGCGCTTATGCACGCCCCCTACAGACCTCTTAGGAAAGGGGTAAGGTCAATAGTAGACAGTCTAAGGTTAAAGTTTTTGGGGTTTGGGAAAGAAACCACAGAGTCAGGTAGAGTATTTCAGATATTGACCACTCTGTTGCTGAAGTCGTATTTCCTACAATCAAATTTGGTGCGATTAACCTTGAGTTTGTATCTATTGTTTGCTCTTGTATTGTTATGGTTGAAGTATTCATTGACAGGTAGGATATTGCAATGTATGATTTTATATACTATACTTAGATCGGACTGAAGGCGGCGTAGTTCTAGGTTTTCTAGGTCTAGAATTTCGAGTCTGGTGGCATAAGGTATTCTGCAACGAGTAGAGGAGTGGAGAACTCTTCTTGTGAAATATTTCTGGACTTTCTCAACTGTGTTAATATCAGATACGTAATGCGGGTTCCAGATTGATGAGCTGTATTTGAGTATTGGTCTAGCAAATGTTTTGTATGCTCTAGTTAGTAGTGTAATATTACCAGAGAAAAAGCTACGTAAGATTAGGTTAACAATTCTTAACACCTTTTTGGCTATGTAGTTACAGTGGGCTCTAGCACTTAGGTCATTTGAGATGAGTATTCCAAGATCCTTGACAGAGTTTGGATCATCAACAAGGTCTTGACTATTCATTCTGTATTTTATTTTCTGATTTTTTTTGCCAATATGTAGGAGCATTTATTTGTTGAGATTTGAAGTTGCCATTAAGGAACTTGTTCTTTTCCCTTTCTGAAGACACTCCACATAAATTTCGGCAGTTGAAATTTCAGAGATCATAATGAAAACAGCTTATCAGCAGCATGCCATTTTGCCTGCTTAGCTTTAATTTAACCATTGGCCTCAGAGCCACCTTTTTATTTTTATTTTTTGCTGTCAGCACAACCAAATCAGATGTCTGCTTCTATTTTTCAACAAGACAAAAACCTGGAGTTGATAAAGATTGGGTTCAGTAAGGAATGTTATGCTATGAAAGTAGAAGGGAAGATGTAACCTTGAAAGAAGTAAAAATAAAAGAGGTTAATTACAAATCTGAATTAAGAAAGTTAAAAGAAAAAGAAAGCATTACTTTAGGCTGTGATCTGTCAGAAAATAATTCAGGAAAAGAAAATCTCTTATCGGAAAGCTAGTAGAACTTTGGCCTTGGAAGAGATTAATTATGTGTGACAAGATCATGTTGAGTTCTAAGCAAATGGCTTCCCCTCCTCACACACACTATATCTGTATGAAAGGAATTACATTCAATGTCCCTCTGACTAAACTGCTCTATATACATAATGTACAATCCTGTTGGGATGAAGTGGACTGTAGGACGTAAATTGAGAATTTTCCTGTTTAGGCAGTAAAGTCTTAACCGCCAAAAAAACATGGAAGAGAAACAGCTGGTGTGAAAGTAGTTTTGTTCTCACAAAACTGTACCACAGTATAAAGATGTGATTATAATATCTATAGCATGAATCTGCCTATGCTGTACAGTATTGTATGTGAAGAGGAGGTGCTATACTAGATTTTGCCATTCCAAAATAAATAGAATATGAAAGTTTTGGATGCACTCCTGCATTTTAGAAAAGACATTAGAGACTTGCATAGCAAAGCAGCTGGTTTACAGGTATGATGGGGTTTTTTTCATTCATATGATAAAGCATAGTACAAAAAGAGGAAGACAGCAGCTTCCAGAAACACTTGCAAAGGATCTTAGCCCAAAGTTATGGTCTGTAACATGAAAGTAGCTGATCAAGAAGTGAATCCTGTTCCATATTGTCATATTCAGCAAGATAAGTCAAACAATGCCACTTAGACAACTATGTCTTCCTTAGGTCTCTCAAATTACTAAAAAAATATTAAAATCCCTTTGGAAATGTGGAAAATCTTTAAAAACTATCCTATGGATAATTTATTACTTGTATGAAATGTATGCCATTTTTTAATGGGAGTACGGATTTTCTGAGTTACACATTGTAGCATATATTATGCACTGTGATTGTGCAGTTAAGCAGGGGTAGGATTCTACCAGTTCGCACCTATTTGCTAGAACCGGTTGTTAACATTCTAAGCAGTTCGAAGAACCGGTTGTTAGAAGAAATTACTGGCCTAATCCTGTAAGGAAGGCAGGAAGGAAACATTCTGGTGTTGCTTACAGAAACTGTCTCTCTGTTAACCCTTATTACATTCTTGGCAGGACTAGACTTCTTGTCTCAGGAACTTCTCTGGAGTTTCCCCCCCCCTCCTTTGCTGATACTTTGCTTATGTGGAGTGACCATTTAAAGTTACAATGGCACTGAAAAAAGTGACTTATGACCATTTTTCACACTTATGACTGTTGCAGCATCCCCACAGTCATGAGAGGCCAGGCGAGGAGATGCTTGCCTCGATGTGAGTGATATTGAGTTAGCCACGCCAGCCAATAAGATGACCATCAAGCCATGTCCACCCAGTCACATGACCACCAAGCCATGTCCATCAACTAAGCCACACTCACAGAACCGGTTGTTAAAATTTTTAAATCCCACCCCGGCAATTAAGGCAATCTGTACCCAATTACCTCTGCATAACCTCTTATTAAAGATAAATTTGGTGCTTTTCCTATGGCAGGGGAAGGGGAAGCAATTTCATTTGTCCAAATACAATTCTTGCAAGAAATACACCTGCATTTTAAAGGGCTTTTGTGATCATTGCTAATCTCGTTCCTTTGGGTTAATAGGATTCCCCCAATTTCAATGTCAGTTAGTGTGGGAAAAGATAAATCACCTATCTCTGTGAAAGATGATGGCCATATACAGTCTTGAGAGAAGAGAATATTTGTAGGTCAAATATTTGAGCTGAGAGGTCCTTGGTGCTCTGTGATCTTGGTGGTTTTCTTGCAAATGTTTCATTACCAAACTAGGTAACATCATCAGTGCACTGATATGTTATGATGACATCAGTGTATATGACAATAGTCTAACGGCATGTTAACCTACATTTCTGAATTATGTGCTACTTTTTTTTGGTACAAAACTTTGCTTATTTCATTGATGTTCATGTGTGTGAAGGAAATACTCGTGCTATGAATGTTAAAATAGACAGGAGGGGAGAGGGAATGGTTAAAGATGCCTCATTTCACCTGATCATGAAAAAAAAATAAAATGGGAAAAGAAATTCCAGCCATCCCAACTATTAAAAAATGTTTTAATAGGAAGAGGAAAATATGCTTAGGAAAAAAGAAAAGCTGAAATTCAGTTACATAAGTATCTTCTAGAGGGGCAACAGTAGATGAAAAAAATTATATGATATGAATACATTTAAAATTACATTCAGTTTTTCACACATAGAAATCAACAGTAAGGAAGAGATTCAAAATAGTACTGAACAGCATGCAAGAAAATGCAAAAGGATGAAACAGATGCAGGGATATTTGAATTCCACATGACTGGAAGGTATTTTAATGGAAAAGTTATTATTGATTTATTATTTCAATTTATACAGCCGCTCATGTCAAGTATATGATTCTGGGCAACTCATAACAATTAAAAGCTCTATAAAATAACAAAAATAAAACCAACAAACCATTTAAAAAAAAAAAAAACCACACGTACACAAATCTATCAGCACCACATATGTGCTGTAAAACACTCTGATTCTGATTTAAGAACATGTTTACATATGAAATGGCCTGGCTCTAAAAAATCAGTCAAAGTGAAATAACTGTTATTGGTTTTCAATGTTTTGCCTTCTAAAGAACTGCAGCAGAAAGGAGAGATGCCAATTTTAGTATTGAATATGGTATTCACTAGAATAGCACAGTGAGTTTTCTTTTCTGCATTTTGTATCCCCTCCCCCCTTTGCCAATTAACATACAACATATCCCATTATCAAGAAGATGTTGTAACATCTGGATTTTCCTCACATTCTATATTACCATTGCTACCTGTTGGAAAAGCAAATTAGACCATCTTTAATTTTGTTTATTCTCCCAAGTGCCATCTGCTTTGGGAATTATGATGGCAACAAGGTTCCTTATTTCCAAACATTAGAAAAACATTCTTCTATTCTTCTCCCTCAACTCACTGGAGAAGAGCCTAATGCTGGGAAAGATTGGGGGGAAAAGAAGAAAGGAATGACAGAGAATGAGATGGCTGGATGGAGTCACTGAAGCAGTAGGTGTGAGCTTAAATAGACTCCAGAAGATGTTAGAGGACAGGAAGGCCTGGAGGAACGTTGTCCATGGGATCGCGATGGGTCGGACATGACTTCGCAACTAACAACATTCTTCCCCAATCATCAGGACTGGATCCTCTTTTTATTTGGGAAACCTCAAACCCACATTCAATCTAGGACTGCACATTCTATAGCTGTGCTAATCTTAGTATTATTATTCCCATATCAATGAACCATCAGGACCATTTGATATGATGGTGATTAAGGTAAGATCTGGTGCAGGGGAAAAAGAAGAGCTTGCTCTATATGCCATTTGTTTAAGCAGCTGCTTCTTTTTCAAAGAGAATGTTTCACATGCCAAACTTTTTTGCTCATTATTAAACCGATGTACCTTCAAAATGCTAATAACCCAATTCCTGGCCTTTTAAACATTTTCTTTTGAACTTATTATAATTTATCCCTGTTCTCTGACATAATAATTTAGAATTACATATTTAGAGGACTGCAGTACCTATACAAAGAGTGCCATGTTGTGTCAGCAAGAAGGAACAAGCAAGTCACAATGTCTGCTCACCCCACTCAAAATAAGCCATTGAGACAGAGATTCTTGTGTTCAGACTCTTCACACAGTGAAGAGAAATCAGAAGTGCACTTATGGTTGGAACATGTTGCTCAACAATAAGCAAGATAGAAGTTCCTAGTTACCATCATTATTCTTCAGCTTAAGAACCAAGGACATTCTGGTGTTCAGACAGTAACCTCTTCAAATAATAGATTTTGTGTTTACTTGCATTCTAGACAGTATATGCACCAAGGGAAATAGCTAAACAACAGCTGGCATTTCAAGCTGTAACCAGACTCCTAAATTACTTGTTATACACCAAATTTTCCTCAAAGGCTGATGTGCTACACACTTTGCATTTAAATGACATCACAGCAAAATTTGATCCATAGCATTTCCCCCCTTAATGCTTACAATTACATGTATGCAATTAGGGTTCTGCCTGGTTTGACCCTTGATGTGGCTGAATACAAATTTTGTAAAAGAAAAGAAACATTCAAGCTTGGTTATTTTCTACTTAACACAAAAACATACATTTAATTTAACTATTTATAAATTTTTCTTAATCAAACACAGCTCCACAAAAGAGAAATATCATGTATTCAAACATATTCTACTAAATACCAAGTAAACTGCATGTAGACTTATTTTCTTTGTACTAAAGCGCACAAACATTATTATATATAATTATTGGATGTACATCAACTCTTTTATCAATTTTGTAAATTGTCTGAAACTTCTGTATTAACCCAAGAATTGTTTTAAGCATTTATTCAACATGCACTTAGTTGCACTTTAACATTCCCCAATACTCTTCATGTTTTATGCAAGCAAAAAACAAAACAAAACAAAAACAACCCACACATTTTGTGGCTGAAGTTTCACTTTTTCATACACCACTTTCAGTTCCAAAACAAAGTAGTCTCTAGTCAAGGCTTTTTTGGCAACTATGTGCAAAGAGAACATATCAAATACAGTACTTAAAACATCCTCATACTATTTGTACAATACCAAATGTTTTTCCAATGATTTTGTTGCCCTGATTGCCCATAATGCTTCATAAGGCACAGGTCACAGTTGGGGGAAAAAAACCCAGTCAGGGCTTTTGTTTTGGCAGGAAAATCCTGTAATCATATATCTGCATTTTATTCCATTACAGATAATAGGTATTCTTGTTATGTTATTTTTTTTTCTATTTTTGAGACTGGATGCTTATGCAGAATGGATGGATAGTTTAAAATGTTGAGATGGAAATGCTTTGCAGTTCTTGAAGTAATTAATTAGGCTTAGAAAAACTTTACTGTCACTTTAAATTTATATAAATTGGCATACGTTAAAATGAAATGTCGTTCCATACAGCTCTCAAAGGGTCACCACTTCCAATATACAGTACATAAACATGATCACACATACACACACACACACACACACACACACACACACGCTTCTGTGCTGGATCTCTGAAACTGTGACCCCCCACCTTACATATGCCAACAGCTTGCCAATTAAAATGTGTAAAAGCACATACAGTAACTGCACAACATTGAGCAAAATTAGAGAATTATTTTAGAATCTGGAAATGTGAAATGTATGCATAATTTTGGTATACATAATTGCCTTTCTATTAGGTGCATAAGCAGCATCATTGTCTTGCCTGATGTCATGAACCAAGTGTCACAATTTGGACTTTCCCCCCTACCCTCTATATGCCTGTGGTCAGTGCCCCATAAAAGAAAACAAAGTTTTCAAAACAGAAGAACTTATTGGGCAATGCCAACATTCTATTTAATTTGGTCTGAGGTAAGACGCAATAGGAGTCAGTTATTTGTGATGCAGAGGAATAGTTTAGAGTCAGTTTAGAAGACATAACATAGGCTTGAATAGAAATAGCACTTAGACTTATATACCACTTCACAGTGCCTTACAGCCATCTCTAAGAGGTTTACAGAGTCAACATTTTGCCTCTAACAATCTGTGTCATTATTTTACCCACCTTGGAAGAATGGAAGGCTTGAGCCTGGTGAGAATCGAATTGCCGAACTGCAGGCAGCTGGCATCAGCAAAAGTAGCTTGCAGTACTGCATTCTAACCACTACGCCACCATGGCTCACGTCAGCTTTTTTCAATTTATATAAAGTAAACAGTGTTTCACCATTCAAAAACTCATAATGTGAGGTTAATAAACACCTTAAAATAAAAATTAATAGAGATATCTTCAGAAACTTACAGATTTAGTATTACTGATTATAATAATTTGAAGAGTATAGGATATTATCTGTTTAGGATTTTTTATTATTATTTTTCACTTCAATTTTATTTTTCTAACAATTTTATACATAAACATTTAATGAAACAATCTTTAAACTGAAACATCATTTATTTAAAAAGAAATATTTTTCTTTTTTTCTCTCTTAGTTTGTTTCAAAACAACACAAAGCAAACAAGACATTAAAAAAGAAAAGTACATTAAAACAATTAACATATACACACATACTATTCTCCCTAGTTGAATACTGATTAATATATTACAATATTATTGCACCCCTTTCCAAAGAGGCCCAATAATTTTTAAACTACTAAATCAATTTGCAATTTATTAGCTGCACCTTTTCTTTGTGCTGCTACTTCCACAAGCCATAAGAAAGATATGTTTGGTTTAAGAGGTGTTATGTGCAATAATAATATCAAGGAATTTAACTTATGTTACATCAGGGGGCGTGCATAAGCGCACCAACGTGCCTACTGTCCCTGTCCTATTGTTTCTTTTTATTTTTCTTGTATGTATCTATTTCATGTATTCATAACTATGTTTATTCTTATACCTGTTATCTTATAATCGCTTGACAAAATAAAACAAATAAAAATAAAAGATTCTACCTGCAGTATCTCTCTGAAATTCTGTTAAACTACCTCAATCCCATTATTGTCTGGAAAATAATCTTTGCAGTTATATTTCACATAATTCACATAATTTCACATAATTCAGCCTTCAGATGGATTGGATTTCAACTTCCATAATCTTCCAGTCAGCCTAGTTAATTATCATGCTGCTACAGAGAGAGTAAGGCATATGGCCCTGACAGAAATATGCAACAACTGTTACCTAAGTAAAAAGGACAGAAATATGTTTTAAGTCCAGAGCAATGAGACTCCATCGGAAGTGCTAATTCACTGGAATATAAAAGGGAGGAGGGGAGGAAAAGATGCACCATAATCAGAATTGCAAGGTTCTGATATTATACCCAATCTCAACAAAAGCAGTTTTAGCCTTCCTGTGGAATTGATTTCTTAGTCTGTAGAGGTGACATGTTGGATGACATCTCATTTGACATGGTGGTTGGGGGGACTGTGGGAAATAAAATCAAACATATTTAGATACTATGTTAGGGAAAAGCTAACTAAGTTTTCTATGGAAGGTGTTAAAAACTTTCTTCTCTAAGGTTCTCAGCTGAGTTTCATACAACTTACATGAATGAGAGCCGGACACCCCTTTTATATCTTACAATGTTGCAAACTTCATTACCTGTCTACAGAAGAACACTATTTTTCAAGAGGGATCACTTAGCTTTGGCTTTGACTCCACCAACCATACAGCCCCACGAAATCTTCTTTTGAGGACCAGCTATTTGGTAGTACAAAAGATTTTGTAACTTCCAGCATCTTTTACCATGAACCAGATTGTGTGAAATTGCTTGGACTTTCAGTTCAGCAACACTTAAGAGGATCATTTGATTTACAAAAGGAAAAGGTAAGAGTTTGAAATGAAGAGGTAGAAAGTGTTTTCAGGAAATGTGTAACTGCATTAGTAGAATCTTTTGGGAGCCATTGATTCAGATCTAAAGTACTGTTGGTTCAGGAAAGTAATATAAATAGTATCATTAGTGTAGAAAGCCAACAAAATAAATATTTACATATAATTTACTCTCATTGGAATGATTGTTAACACTGTTTTAAACAGTTGGAGAAAAATCATATACCAACCAAGAATATTGCAGTTGTAAAAGTTACAGCGTGATTGTTGTATAAGAGGGAGAGAGAAATTATGCTGCCTGGAACATGATGTTCTTTTGCATGTTGTGGTTATTGTGCTCTCTTTAAAATGTCTTGTCATGTGGACAAGAAATAAGATATAATCAGCTCCTCTGAAACTGTAGAGCAGATTTAACATCTCTCTTTTGTGTGAAAAACTATGGGAGTGGGGTAGCTTTATACTTGCGTTCTTTTAATAATAATTTAAATTATATTACAGCTGTCACAGATTGCTAAGAAAATCCTATTCTCTTCCAGACTCTAATTATGTTCCCTCCTACTTCTTTGACAATCTTTACAAGAAACCATGCTTAAAAGGATCACGTTCTATAAATTGTCTTTGTTGCCAAAGAAAGAATAAGAGAAAAAAGATAAGAAGTCAATGATGGAAGGATTATTTTGCTGCAAAAAGGGTGGATTCTTATCTCCTGTTTAAATAGAGCCCCACTTTCTATGATATATCTTGAGCAATGAAAAAAAATATTAGGAATAAAAGTTTGTTAGTGAAGGAAGTCATAAACAAGGCAGAAAAGCAACAATTTATTCAAGTTCATTTTTGAGAAACTTTATGTATTTTCTATTGCTGCGCCACTGAACCACTCCTCATAGAAGAAATATCAATATACTGTCCTTATGGCAATGAGACACACACCCCTTCACTGAACAGACACTAGTGGTCATCTTTTTTTTTTTAATTATAAGGCCACATTTTTTCCACAATATCCTAAAGCAGGGATGTGCACACATTTAGTCTTTGGCCTAATTTCATACCACCTTCGGACTGCAAACAAGTAATTAAGACCTCTGGCCATATCAGTCTTCTTCCTAGACAGGGAAACAGAAAATGGAACTACAGTATAAAGAAGAGAGACACACAGAAAAAGCAAAAAAAAAAAAAGATCCTTCAAGCACTTTGAACTCATTCTCAACAACTTGCATTCCATCTCCCAGGGATGGAATCACATGAGATATAACAGTGGGAGCTGTTGTGGGAAAGGGAAAATGCTAATTTTACATAAAAACTATACAGAATGTCAGACCAGTCATATGCCCTGTCCCATTTGTTTAGAGATTTACGAATTTGGGTATAGAAATTTTCTTTGATCTTTTACAAGCAATCATTCATGACCAGGCTATACATGACCTTTTATCCATCGCACGCTTTATTATTTTCCATTAAATATATCCTTAGGGATATTGCTTCATCTACACCCCCCCCCCAGAAAGAGAAAATAATGTGTCACAATGACACTTAAAACTTTGCATATGAGACAATGACGCACAAAGAGATCTCTTGAAATGGTATTATTCAAATTATGCACAGGCCCCCTTTTTTCATAAAATGTAGGATTGAAAGGAAAGCCAATTTGGTGTAGTTTTTAAAGCATCACACTAGAAAGTGGGAGACCAATCAATTCTAGTCTCACTTTGGGCATGAAGCCAGATGGGTAAATATGGTATAGCCATGGTGGCATAGTGGTTAGAATACAGTATTGCAGACTAACTCTGCCCACAGCCAGGACTGGAGGAGATGCTCCGGGATGACCAAAGGGCCAGTCCTGTGACTACTGCAGCTCTGGAATATGGGACCTACTTCCTTACCTACGTCAGCAAGCCACCTTGGGGTGGATTTCCCTCCCCCGCCATTAGTCTTACTGTCCAGTTCCAGCTCGCATGTCTCTACTCAAGATAAGGTTTGTGCTCAGCCGAAGGGTGGGGGCCTGTGAGTGGGTGGGCCATGTGGGCAGCACAGCCTTATATTCCCACACAGCCTGGATTAATTGCTTTGGGGGAATGCTTTGGGAGGGATATTTCTCAGTGGACCACCAATTTTTTTTCACAGACAACCAGTGGTCTCTGGCCCACCGGTTGGCGACCATTGGACTAGAATACATAGTCTCTAGCTCTCTGCCTTTAACACAAATTGGCTCTGATGATGTGTACTAGGCCAACTTAAAGGGAAGAAGATAGAAAACAAGAGGAGGGGGAGTAGGAAAACTGATTATATTCAAAACATGAAGTCCAGATCAATTTTACATTTTTATATTTATATTTTCAAAAATGCTGATTGAGCCATTATTTTCCATTTTTTAGTTAAAAGATTTTTGGGGCAATCTTGACCATGACTCCAAACCACTGCTGAATGAATTGAAACTAACTCAATAACTGTTTTCTCTTCCCATGTTCCCTGTTATGACTCTGATCATGCAGGTTGTTCCTGACTTTAGGATCATGTCAGCTGATTCTGTTGTTCATTCTATCATTTTTTAATAAAATCATGCTTAAATAAGGAAACTGTTTGGGAACCTGAATAATTTTCGACATGTTCTCTAAGGAGAACATTGCCTACCTCCAATCTTGAAAAATTTCTTGCAGCCAAACATCACTACTTGTAACTTCTGATTTAACGGTGCTTTTAAGGTAACGCCACCTACTTTCATTTACTCCCACAGTGCTGTATGCATTGCTTTCTTATTTCAAAGGAATGCTTGCGATTTTGTGGCATTATGCAAACCTTAATTAGCAATCCACAAGATGTGTTGAAAACTAGTGCCTAAGGTGTGACACAAATATTTGGTGGTAGATTTCCAGAAGTCTGGAAAAATATCCTCTTAAAAGAAACATTTAAGAATTGAGTCACTGGAGTCTGACCGGGAAATGCTGTTAGAAAATAATTCCTCTAATAGTTAATGAATGTCTGTCTACTAGAGAAGGCACAATGTCTTCTGTGTACAAAGCAGGATGTTTGAGCTTCCTTTCATCTTGGAAAGACCTTTTGCTAAGTAGATGTTGTTTACCAGCATTAGCCTGGTTTGGTGACTGAGAAATCATTTCCACTTGCTGATTAACAGCTCTTTTTTGCCATTGGACAACTCTTAAGTTACTGTTTATAAGCAGTGAATGCTTGATCCTGCTATTATAAACGCTCACAGATGCGGATGTTGTTTAAGCATAACTTTAAGCTGAATTATTAAGGTTTGTGCTATTTGCATTTCATGACTTTATTATCCAGTGTGTTCTAAGCTTCTTTGTGTATATAATCATACACTTGCTATTAGAAGATAACAACAGATGAACAAAATCCAGTCCCATATAGAAATCATATTACCAGTTAAAAAGCAACATAACGATCCCATTAAAGCCTACTCTATTTAAAATCAGTCACTACTAACAGCAAATTGAGCCAAAAGGCTTGGTAAAAGAGATCATCCAGTCATGCCTAAGGGATAATCTACTACTATCAGCTTATTCTGAAGCTAAACTGCAACAAAAAAAGCCTATAAAAAGTACATATTGCCATATAGATTGGGATTATAACATATTAGGATAGCCCTATTTCCATGGCAGCTATTGAGCCCTCAGATGTTCCTCTCTGTCCACTCCATTGCTATGTAGGAGCTATTATTTGTCTTCAAGAGCCATTATGTCTAGATACACATACAACAGAGACTAGGCTTAGTGGAGTGTTTAAAGCACGGATGTCAAACTTGCGGCATCATGTTGCTGTCACGTGACTTTTTACCATTCGCGGAGCTAGGGTAGGCATGGCCTGTGCATTCGGTCCACGGGCCACTGGTTTGACACCCCTGGAGCTTCAAAGCATCAAGTTAGAAACCAGGAAATCCTGAATTCCAATCTCACCTTGGAGCAAGGTGACCTTGGGCCAGTCCCTCTATCTCAACCTAGGAAGGAGATACGGGAAAACTACTTCTGAAATCTCAAGAAAATTCCCCAATCCATATGGCAATGTATACTTTTGTTCAGATAGATGCCAGGAGTCAAAACTGACTTGAAGGACTGCGTGACAAAAGAACCCTGTTCTGTTTTTCTAGCCTAAAATGAGGGAGCAATGCTTCAAAACTGCCTCACAGATTGTTATTCTAGTTGGAGGTAGAAAAATTGACAATTCATTTTTTATATAAACAAAGTAGATAATACATCACTTGATCCTCCTACTAATACTAATCTTGCTCTGAATTAGAACAATCTGTCCCAGTCTGCCTAGCCAGATCTGAGTAATATATTCAGTATATAGAGTTCAATAATAGAATGATTTTTTATTACAAATTGATATTAAAAAACAAACCAATCAAAGAGAGCAACCTGAGATAACTGCCTAGAATTAGAAAAAGAAATAATGTACAACTCTCTGAAGTCCTTTCTTCCCTGGTTCATTTTTATGATACACATTATGGTATAAGGCAGTGGTGGCTAGCCTTTTTGGGCTCCTGTGCTGAAAATTGCTTACATGCCAGCACCCAGAAGACAATGTGCATGCCTCCCACACCCTGTGCATGCGAATGCAACCTCCCACCTCCTGTGCACATACCGTGCATTTCTGCACATACATGCGAGTCTCCTGCACCCCCAGCGCATATGCGCCAGATACCCAACAATCAGCTGTTGGGTGGCAGCACGCGGGGATGTGCAATGGGGCTCTTCCAGGCGACCTTTTGCATGCCGGCAGAAATGGCTCTGCATGCCACTTCCGGCACTCGTGCCACAGGTTCGCCATCAAAGGTATAAGGAATATATCAGAGACTGGAAATCTAGCAGACAAAGGAAACCTCAATTGTTCATGAAAGCATGACACAGAGATCAAAGTAACAGATCTACAGAAGTCAAATGGGAAGTATAAAGCAAAAAAAAAAGGGTAGGACCAGGAAGATAAAGAACATAGAACTGCTATCTAAATATACGTCAATTGATGAATTATTCTGTTCTAATAAAGTAGGAAAACAGATAAAGTATTACAAGATAAGCCAACATTTAACAATTACCTGGCAAAATTCTTTGGTAAGGATATGCGTTTTGCTTCAAACTGCATTCTGATGGAAAATATTTGAAACATTTAAAATGTTTAAGCCCTGAAAACAATGTGAAACTAGAGTAAGCCCCTTGCTATTTTTTTGTAACTCAGGATGCCAAGAATAGTCGGGGATGACAGATTTTGTTTACTGAAACCAGCTACCTACGTAACACACAGAAGAAGAAAAAAATGACCCAAGGGATGATTTTAAAACATGTTCAAAATATTAAATCCTTCTAGGAATAGCTGAAATGGAAGCAGAAAATCAGAACGCTCTTCTCTTCTCAATAAATGTTTTTCTCATTTCTTTAAGTAAGTACTTAGATGTTCAGCTAATCAACTGGACAAAATGGGTAGTTTCAATTGTATTCTTTTCAATTAACATTTTCTAACTTGGACACAAGCGAATCAGGCTGAAAGTGTACTTGCTGTGCTATTTATTTCTTTTCCTATATGATCATTCATTATCATCAACAACAAAATGACCAATTTTTCAGTAGTTGTGCAATTGATGCTCAGAACAAGCAACCATCTCAAGTACTTAGCAAGCTCAGGCTGTATATTTGATATGCTTTATATCAATCACTGCTGTCTTCCATTCTTGCATAAAGAAGGAACTTATCTTAACAAAACAGCAAAAGACCCACTAAAAATAAAGAAAAATACAGTTTTTACCCTCAGCTCTACAACTAGCAAACAAAGCTCTTCTGAAATCTTATAAACAGAATCAAAGACTGAGCAAAAGCTCAGCAACAGTTCCATCACAACTTCACATATAGACCAGGAGAGGGTACACAAAGAATACACAAATCAACACAGAAGTCATCTCATTTTTAAATGCTTCCTTTAAAGTGAGTTTCAATAAGTTATGAGCAAGGATAGAATGCACAACCAAAAGTTTAGCAAACCAACCAAACACAGAGTGTTTAATTGAAAACAACAACCTAAAAGCTACACAAAGCAAAAGAGCACGAAATCAAAGGACTTTGCAACCGAAGTTCCAAACTACAATTCCAACTAATAAACTTTAAATGGAATCTGAATGTTCAACATTGAACTAATGCGCTTTGCATTCATAGTTCTATAGCATCTGCAGGATGTGTGTATAAAACACCATAGTTTGGGCAAACAGACATCTTTTAATGTTCTCACTTCTTTTGCAGGCAAAATGAAACACAGCCACTATGCACGCAACCTACCCATTTAACCTATCTATATTAATGGCAAATGTGAACGGTAATTTTGTAGAACATTTTGATTAATTGTATTATCAGAGTCATGACTGAATACCTTTTATATCAAGGACAATTTTAGCTTTGCTAAAAGTGTTCTACATCTTGTTTTCTATCTATTTCTCCTTCAAAATTTTATGCATTGGCTAGCTACTGCAGAAAAAACAATTACTACTAACCTGCTTTCAATCGAGGATCTGTATACTGCATGGGTCAAAAAGAGGGCTGTGAAAATATTTAGAGACCCCTCACATCACAGACATAAACTGTTTCACCTCCTACCCTCAAAACAACGCCATAGAGCACTGCACACCAGAACTAGACACAAGGACAGTTTTTTTCCAGAATGCCATCACTCTGCTAAACAAATAATTTCCTCAACACTGTCCAACTATTTACAAAGTCTGCACTATTATTACTGTTAATCTACTCATCACTCCTTATCATCAATCCCCTCCTACTTGTGACTGTGATTGTAACTTTGTTGCTTGTATCCTAACAATTTTTATTGACTGTTTCCTAGTATGAAAAACAGTAAACAAAATACAAACATTATTTCAGTTGCTACCTACATTTACAGTGGTACCTTGGTATTCAACTGCTTTGAAACTCGAATTTGGTACTCAACACATTTTGACATGAAAATTTTGTCCTCATCATTTGTTTGGTATGCAACATGCAAGCTAAAACTTGTCAATGTCTGCTGCCTTGTAAGTCACTATATTATTCCTTATGGGAAAATTTGTTTGGTACTCATAGTTTTTGGTACTCATTGTGCCTCCCAAATCAAATTAATTTTTTTCTTTTGGAACTTCATTGTTTAGGAAAAGGCATGCAAAGCAGAGTGGTATATCTCTACTTTCATATCATCAAAATATTCTTGCTCCCTTTTCCCCTTTCAGCAATTAATAAAAACCAATATACACTGCTCAAAAAAATAAAGGGAACACTTAAACCAGGGGTCACCAACCTTTTGGACCTCAGGGACCACCAAACTCATAATTTTAAATCCCAGGGACTACTAACCAGCTCTGTGGGCATGACCTAATTTGTGGGTGTGGCTTGGTGGTCATGTAATATTTACATACAAGCCATGCCCAGCCACACTGGCTGGGCACGGCTTGTATGCAAATATTATAAATATTTATATAAATATTGAATTTTTTATAAAAAAGAGCAACTTTTACCCAAAATCAGGCACAGCAGCAGGCAGATTGAGTTGCTCACAGAATCACAGATTCATTCAGAGATCTATCTGCCATAGGCTAGCTCAGTCTCTCAAATTTGCTTGCCACGAGTCTGCACTGAATAATAGAACCTTCAGTCCTAAGAGAGATTTGGCTGTGCTTAAAAGCAGAGCCGAAGATCTAAAGACTAGCCAGAAAGCAAGAAATCCAACCATTTTCTGTTTCCTAGCTATTTTAAATCTCCCGGCACAGCAGAACAGATGATGGTCGAAAAATAGTAATTTAGCAGGCAAGTTTGTCGGGTAAGGAGTGAGTGGGCGGGGAGGGTTCCTGCGAGCCATGTGGGCAGCGCAGCCTTGTGTTTCTGCACAGCCTGGATTAATTGCTTTGGGGATGTTCTGGGGGTGAGATTTCTCAAGGCCCACCAAAATTTGCTCAAGGCCCACCAGTGGGCCATAGCCATAGCCCACTGGTTGGCGACCGCTGGAATAGACAACAGGTAGAAAGCATAGGCAGTTAGCAAGACATCCCCAATAAAGGAGTGGTTCTGCAGGTGGTGACCACAGACCACTTCTCAGTTCCTATGGCTGATGGTTTGGTCAATTTTGAATGCTGGTGGTGCTTTCACTCTAGTGGTAGCATGAGACGGAGTTTACAACCCACACAAGTGGCTCAGGTAGTGCAGCTCATCCAGGATGGTACATCAATATGAGCTGTGGCAAAAAGGTTTGCTGTGTCTGTCAGCATAGTGTCCAGAGCATGGAGGTGCTACCAGGAGACAGGCCAGTATATCAGGAGACATGGAGGAGGCTGTAGGAGGGCAACAACTCAGCATCAGGACCGCTACCTCCACCTTTGTGCAAGGAGGGATAGGAGGAACATTGCCAGAGCCCTGCAAAATGACCTCCAGCGGGTCACAAATGTGCATATGGCTGCTCAAATGGTCAGAAACAGACTCCATGAGGGTGGTATGAGGGCCCGATGTCCACAGGTGGGGGTTGTGCTTACAGCACAACACCGTGCAGGACGTTTGGCATTTGGCAGAGAACACCAAGATTGGCAAATTCGCCAATGGCGCCCTGTGCTCTTCACAGATGAAAGCAAGTTCACACTGAGCACATGTGACAGATGTGACAGGGTCTGGAGATGCCATGGAGAACGTTCTGCTGCCTGCAACATCCTTCAGCATTGACCGGTTTGGCAGTGGGTCAGTAATGGTGTGGGGTGCATTTCTTTAGGGGGCCGCACAACCCTCCATGTTCTCGCCAGAAGTAGCCTGACTGCCATTAGGTACCGAGATGAGATCCTCAGACCCCTTCTGAGACCATATGCTGGTGCGGTTGGCCCTGGGTTCCTTCTAATGCAAGACCTCATGTGGCTAGAGTGTGTCAGCAGTTCCTGCAAGATGAAGGCATTGATGCTATGGACTGGCCCGCCCGTTCCCAGACCTGAATCCAATTGAGCACATCTGGGACATCATGTCTCACTCCATCCACCAACGCCACATTGCACCACAGACTGTCCAGGAGTTGGGGGATGCTTTAGTCCAGATGTGGGAGGAGATCCCTCAGGACACCATCCACTACCTCATCAGGAGCATGCCCAGGCGTTATAGGGAGGTCTTAGAGGCAAGTGGAGGCCACACACACTACTGAGCCTCATTTTGACTTGTTTTAAGGACATTACATCAAAGTTGGATCAGTCTGTAGTGTTTTTTTCCACTTTAATTTTGAGTGTAACTCCAAATCCAGACCTCCATGGGTTGCTAAATTTGATTTCCATTGATAATTTTTATGTGATTTTGTTGTCAGCACATTCAACTATGTAATGAACAAAGTATTTCATAAAAATACTTCATTCATTCAGATCTAGGATGTCTTCTTTTTGTGTTCCCTTTATTTTTTTGAGCAGTGTATATTGTTATATATTTATAATATCAGAAACTTTTTATAGCTACTCCCAAATTACAGATTTCAGCTGTGACATCCATCTTTCATGCAAAACCAAAAGCCTAAATATTTCAGTAACTTTAAGCACAAACTAATAAAACAATAGTCAGATCACTTAATTCATATGTATCAAGCAATACTAACACCCTTGTGCAGTATCTTATGATGATTCATCAACTATATTAGATACTTTACTCAAAGTGAGCCACTTCATATTATATAGGTGGAAATAAAAATGGTATTTTTGAAACAATATTTGTACATTAGGTTCTGTAGGTTGATTACTTGCAGATTTTTACTATTTGGTTTTAATGACGCATGCTGTTCACAAAGTTGTACTTCTGCACACGAGAGTACGTGACAGGCTATCTAAATATAGTGGATACACTTCCCATCAATTCTGTAGTAATTTGACCTTTCCCAAACCATATAATTTCACCATAAGCAAAGCCAGATGTAAGAATATTTCTAGGGACACAGAGCCTACAGAAATATTAGTAAAAGGCTTGTGAGGTCTGGGTAGTAAACGTGGTCAAGAAACACGAGGACAAAATTAGTAGTGGCTGTTCTGCATGCTTTGTTACTCAACTTTCAGCAAATAATTAGGAATTCTTTATCCTGCTTCATTGGACATACAGGATAGGGTCTTCACTTCATGTTTTTTGGGTGGCAAGGGCTAGAATAGGCATGGTGATGATGCCAAGTGATGCAACTAAGATCTTCTGTGCATGATTCCCATGATTGGATAGTATTTCTCTTCTCTTTAGGCCTAGACTACATTTTTTGAATTGTTTCCTGCCACAAAAACGGCAAGAAATTATGTCACCATATTCAAGAACATTGGTCAGAGGATTCTCCAAAAATACACACAAAAAGGTCTGAAAGTTGCTTGCGTCCTTAGAACTCCAGGTTGTCCTTCCTTGCTTTAGAACAAGCCTAAGTATGCTGCATCCTTAGGTCAGACAAAAAAACATCCCTCAATCCTCCTTGCTCAGTCGTTTGAAAAAAGCTACAATTTTCTGAGTTACAATTTTGTGAAGCTGTTAAAAAATCTATGAGAAAAAAGGGAGACACTAAGATATATCACTTCCTGATGGCATCTAAAAAGCGATGTGGAAAGTAGACATTTCTATGTTGTTACTCTATACTATTATATACTATATACTGTATATAATAGCACTTTAAATGATTGTACATGTCCCCGTGTTGTGGATACAGAGTTCTAATAATAAAGGCAAGAGAGAATGAGAAAAATGGGCAATAGTTATAATAATCACTGAGCCTAGAACAAATACACCAGATTTAAACAAATCAAAGAACAAATTTCATTTTCTGTATTTAAAATCAATGAATTTCAGCTGAAACACTGAATTCAATCTAAGATCAAATAAAAATGAGAATTTTACTCTATTTTTCCTGTTTTGCTCAGTTTTTTATTTTTTTTATAGCTCAGTTTTGTCCCATTTTCATATATTCATGAGATTTTTTTAAAAAAAATGAATTATACCTATAGCTTTGAAGGCACTTTTTCTTGTATCTGAACTACATGCAGTTTTCAACAAAAGACATTTTAAACTGAATTGAGCTGCGATTTCCATTTTAAACATAATTTTTGTTTCCAAATTTGCATTATAGTTTAATAAATTGCAAATACTACATATAGGGATGTATTTTTGTTTACCTATAGAATCAAGCAGTATGATTTTAGTTGGTTTGCATTAAGTATACATTTAATGGATTCTGCCTTCCAGCCCCAATTCAATCTAATGGAATTCCACCTTATTAATATCTAATCACCTATATTTTGAAATGTGAGTTTTCTTTTTTGGGGAGTATGGATGGACTAAATTCTTGGACTGATCTCATGTTTATAATTTTTAATTTTAATTCCCCAATTAATGACACATGTATGAAGAATCTACATTCTTTTCTCCGATCAATAGTTTTATTAGTCAATTCCTTAAAGCCTGTGAATCTGTTTGTGAACCTTATTCTTCTGATGAATTGAGAGATTGGTCGGTCCTTGAGTATCCTTCACCAAAGAATGATTAATAAGATTTTTCATTTTAATTCAGCCAATCACTTTTGCATCACAGAAAATTATTTAAAATGTGCAATAAGAAATGGAGAGCAATAGTTATGAATATTGCACATTTAAAAGGCTACAGCTGGAATCTGTCTACAATAGATGGAAACTTCTCATAGTAGACAAGCCTAATAATTAAATAGAGGAAGCGGACAACTTTTTAAATTTACTCATTTTCACATATTTCCAGATATTCAAATTTTATGGATAATGTAACATTATCAAATAGAGGAAGAGCACCAGAATATTTCAAGTGAAACATAGTTGAAGAAATATTTTCAAAAATAGCAAGGCAACTGGATTACATGACACAGTTGAACCATTTTAGATGATTGATTTGATCAATATGTGGATATTATTAAGATGTCATATAATAATCAGTAACACCTAATCAAGATATCTTTCCATGGATGTATTTTTATATCCTGAAATGCAAAAAAATTCTGACCAGAAGAGGTAAAGTTAGCATCTCATTAACCAGCTGGTGGAGTAGCCATTCTGCTGTTAAAGTACTCACAATTGGTCCCAGTCTAGATGATACAATAGTGATTCATACGTGTTCCAGGCATTGCATGTTGCTTTAACTCCCACAAATTATTAGGTTTACCATCCGCAGTGTATTAGTCCAAAATTTATGTTGTTAAGTGAGACATTTACTAAGTGAATTTTGTCCCATTTTACAACCTTTCTTGCCTCAGTTGGTAAGTGAATCACTGCAGTTGATAAATTAGTAACCCAGTTGTTAAGTGAATCTGTCTTCCTCATTGACTTTGCTTTTCAGAAAGTTGCAAAAGGTGATCCCATGACCTTGGGACACAGTAACGGTCATAAATATGAACCAATTGCCAAACACCTGAATTTTGATCACATGATCACGGGGATGCTGCCAAGGTTGTAACTGTGAAAAACATTGTAACTTTGAATACCACTTTGCCATTGTAACTTTGAACAGTTACTAAACAAACTGTTGTAAGTCGAGGTACGTGTATTATAGATTATTAAGGGTTCATAGTTCTAGATTCAGAAGAATATGATTATACAATATGATTGGATTCATACTACAGTTGTGCCAAGCTTTGAAGGTGATTAGCTTCCCCAAAAAAAGTCTTTGTAAAGAATCCCCTTAAGTGAGGCTGCTCTGTTCCTTTGTGCTGCATTGCACTGACCCCTTTGTCTGTGGAGATTCTCAGTGATCCAGGTCATGGTTGCCCCAAAAGTGGTTTTTCTCTCTCTTAAGAGTCAACTAGACTTTCTGGTTTTTCTTTGAAGACGTTTTGTTTCTCATTCAAGAAGCTTCTTCAGCTCTCACTGGATGGTGAGATAAATCCTTCCATTCCCCACCATCCAATCAGAGCTGAAGAAGGTTCTTGGATGAGAAGCAAAACATTTTCAAAGAAAAACCAGAAAGTCCAGTTACCTCTTGAGGAAAAAAAAAAAAGGACCTTTGGGACACCAACTGACCCCCTTGTATGGCAGTTCCAGTTGCTCAAATATGAATTATCTTGTCTAGGAGTATTGTTACAGAGACGAGAACCAATTAATCAGTGGAACAACTTGCCTCCAGAGGTTGTAAATGCTCCAACGCTGAAAGTTTTTAAAAAGAGATTGGTCAACCATTTCTCTAAAATGGTGTAGGGTTTCCTGCCTGAACAGGGGGTTGGACTAGAAGATCTACAAGATCCCTTCCAATTCTGTTTATTCCATTCTATAAACTGTCTCTTTGGCCCTAAGCATCTCATGAAAGTGAAAGACTTGGGAAGTGCTGAGTTTAATATAATTCAAATGATTTTTTAAAAAATGTTGATGTTTCCATAATATATTGATGTTTCTTCTATTATTCTATTATTTGCCTGAAGACATCTTTCTTTGACTTCAATGTTTCTTTTCACTTTTTTATGACCGAGGGCAGCTGTATTGGCACAAGCCAACCAAACCAAAATACTCTTGTGGCATTTCTCTGGGCTATGAAAAGGAAAGTTGTAATTTTTAGGATGCAGATTGTATGGGGAAAGTGACCTGAAAGAGTAGAGTTCCAGCACAGTATAATGAAAAAAGGTGGTTAAGCTGGCAACAGAAAATGAATATTGCAAGCATTGCGGAAATGAGAATTTAATGCCAAGATTTAATGTAAAACAGTTAAGAAGTTATGATTACACTTAAGAAAGTATTTGAAAAGGAATTAATTTATACACAAGTCCAAGCGATTCTTAACCTGTCCTGATAGTTGTCGATTCTAATCAGGAAATTATGATGAAGTTTATTGAAAGCATCTGATAGTTCTTGAATAATTAGAACTGTTCTTGTATACTTTAGTAAATATTCATCTACCTTATGGACAAATATCTCAAAATATCTCTGTGACCAGAATTAATTGATGTCTTTGAAATTTATTAATACTTTTACTTTTCCAATAACCCAATCATTTTTTCCAATTTTCAAATAACCCTTCTAGAATCTTAGAAAATAACATGTCACTATTTAGAAAGTACCATATTTCCTTACGCTGCACCCCCTGTTTATTTCGATATACTTTTCTTCCAAATGTAAAAGAGCCATTAGAAGTCCCAGAGAGAATGCTGTTCTACTGAATTAACAGGAAGAGATGACAATATTATTTTTCTTGCCCTGGTAGTTCTCCCCATATTTTCCAGTATCACTTGCCCACAAAATGTGGTTGATGCAGGATTACTTTATGCTTTTCTGACTGAGGTCTATTCCACAGAACATTCAACTACTAATTGCCCCACAAAACTTTAAACTCTTGTTTGGTTTTCCTTGTCCCCTCCCTAACCAAATTACTTTAGAAATCATATACAGCTCGCTCTCCCTTTCTAACCTTCTAATTTAGTGTCATTTTAATATAAATTGTTTCCAGATTGGAAATGCACATGGTATTTTTTTTTTTTCCTTTGGAAGCTTGACATTTTTCTATCCTTTATCGCCTGTCTCTCTCTCTCTGTTTGTGGTTGTGTATGCCTACGTGTGCATGTACACACTCACATTTCATTTCCTCCACTGTTATTCCACTCCATGCTGATTACTAATATGAAAGTCCAGATGCTTGACTATGGCTCTCCAGATAGTCATTTCTTCTACATTCAACACTACATCATGTGAAACAGTAATACAAATTTCCAAAGCAACAGCTACACTCCTAACCTCATCTTGTATTTTTCAAAAATATTCTTCCCATATGGTTTTGAAAAGCACAACAACTTTTTATGTTGCTCTCCAATCTTCCTGGGATTTCTGGATACTGTATTCAAAAAGCAAGTCACCATTATATTTTCTGGCCGTAACTTCATGTGGATTGCTTCCTTATAATTCCTTTCTGAACACTTTATACTTAGACACTTTGTAAATATTGCAAAATACTATTAAACAATAAATAGGAGAGCACAGAATCAAAAATAGCAAATTCTAGATTAATTCCTGCAAAAATTCATAAAACCCTAATATTCTTGGTTAATGTGTAGAAATGGCAAAAAAATTATTGCTATTAAATAAAATATTCAAAGAACATTTCCAATAATGTATATACCGGCATATAACTTTTACAAATTGAAAATATGAACATTAGGCAGGAATAAATTGTGAAGATAGCTGTGCAGAATAATTTGTGATGCTTGTTCCTTTCCCTTTTCTCTTCCTAGGTCCTCTGCAGTGTGAGAGCATTACTAGGTACAGTTTCAGTTCAATTCAAACAAATTAATTCCCTGGGCAATGATGTCACTGGGTATTATTAGTTATGTCACTGGGTACTTATTAGTTATTACTTATGAGTTAGAGGAAGTACAACTCTCTTCTGCTCCATTGTTTTACAAGAGGCAGTCAGTGGGGTCATTAAAGAGATGGGCTCCCAGCAATTCATCTTCAAAGGGTGATGGAATGGCAGGAATTAATAAAAGCTCTAAAATACAAACTCATGCCAAAAGGTGCCATCAGGGGACAGGAAATACACTTGCCTTATTGAGGGGCAAACTCTGCTCTCCATTGGCCAACAGCTGACTATGAGGTGGTAGAAGTACCACTACTCTCCCTATCAGTTAGAAAGGTTTTGATTGGCAGTCACATTTTTGGATGCACTTCTGATTCTACCTAGATATCTTCGAAGGATTATAAGTATGCTCTATGTCCATGATGGCGAACCTATGGCACACATGCCACAGGTGGCATGCAGAGCCATTTGTGTGGGCATGCAAGCCCCAGCCAAACTTACCTGCACTGTGCATGTGTGCACCTCCCAGCTGATTTTCGGCCCATTTGAGGCCTTTTTCGCCCTCCCACAGACTCAGCAGGCTGAAAAACAGGCCTTCTGGAAATACTGGAAGTATCGAAACAGGCCTGCTTTCAGCCTCCAGAGGCTCCAGAGGCTTCCCTCAAGCCTCAAGGAGGATGAAAACAGCCTCGTCCAAGCTCCAGAGGCCCTCCATAGGCTGAAAACAGGCACAGGTATTTCCAGAAGGCCTGTTTTTCAGCCTCCCGAGGCTGCATAGGCTTCCCTCAAGCCTCGGGAGGGTGAAAACGGCTTCAAACGGGCCGAGAATTAGCTGGGAAGTACGCTCATGAGCAGTGCAGGCAACAGGGTGGGGTGAGTGTATTGCATGTGCATGCACAGGGTGGGGCGCATTGCATTATGGGTGCCGGCATCCATGCGCACACACACTATTGTGCATGCATGCACTTTTGGCACACCACAACAAAAAGGTTTGCCATCACTGCTCTACATAGATTGCAGTTAAATTTTTTTCACATTAGGAAAGGAACAAAATGCACTTGCTTTGTATTTGGAGATGAATTTATATAATTTAATAATTTCTAAGCCATCGTGCAATTAAAAAATTATCCTACAGTATTCATATTTTTCTAAATATTGTGGTGTGGTTTCTCCATAAGAAACAATCACATTAGGGAAAAAGCATATACTTATTAGCTGAACTAACAGTTATGGATATATTTGTCACATTGGTCCAAATTTTTTAAATGTACATTTTAGGAAAACATATCTGAAAATATGCTACCTTGTAAAATATAACTATTTTGTAAAAACATTACTATTTTGTAAAAATTGCAATAGTATAACATAAAATATTAAGAGATGAAGACAAAACAGATTTATTGATTTGGCTTGTTTTTATATTGGTAATGTAATAGCCAAGAGTTTTATGACCTTAGTAAGGGTAAGTTAAGGAGACCAAACATTCAATACAGATTACATGTAGTGAACACCATCATGCTATAAGAACAGTGCTTATACAACTTTGTATACAGTGCTGATTGTTATCTAAAACCAAACTCAGCAGACTTAAATAAAAATGCCATGAATTGAATCTCAAAGTCAGTTATACCTATAACATTAATAGAGTATGAAAATGAATATTAGTTTTGTAATATTATAACTTTGCTGACTAATAAAATAAATAAATTATTTACTTTTGGAAATGGTCAGAATGCATTTGCCTTAATCATAAAGATTCATTTCACTTTTCCAATATTTCTGAATCTTTCTTTTTCTTTCTCTCTGTATTAAATAGTAGCCTAAAATAAGGAAAGCACAATGTTACTAATTTGCTTTTAAATAACACTGTAATGAACAATAATTTAGAAAAACCATTGTAGGCACTAATTCAGATATAGAAATGTTTAAATTCCCACTGATTTACAAAAAGTGATTTTGATCCCAAAGTATTTATTTGGACATAATTCACAATCAAACACGTACAATCAAGTATCTAAAAACTGAATATAATTTAGCAGATGATTATTCTGTACTAATTGCAATAGAAAGAAGTTAAACACTTAATACTTAATTAAATACTTAATTTCATTATATTGTTACCAGAGATTTTAAAAATTATTTTGATTCCATTATATTTCCCCTTTAACCCCCAAATTATTTATTTTTTGTTTGCTCATTAACTTTGTTATTTCTGGAGCTCATTAGGATTTTGGTTGGAGGGAGCAATGCTGAGAAATAAACACCAAAGCTGATTCTGTCGCCTTTAGGATTTAAGACATTGGTCACTCTTAATATGCTATCCAAAATGTATGCAATAATCTCTTAACATGTTAATTAACAGTATAATTGTATGCATTAGGAAATATTTTAAAGAAAGAGACATAACATAAAAGGTTTATGAGAACACAAAATACTGATTCTTCATTGATGACTGCAATGAGGAAGTTGACTTTGAATGCTGTCTTATATAATTTAAGTAAATATGGTAAACCCACAAGAGCTTTCAATGCTCTTAGCTCCTAATGAAGAATAAATATATAGAGTACGTCTACATCATATGTTTAAACAATAATCAAATATACCAGTTTTTTGGGGGGAGGGGGGGAATTTGGGAGGAGGGCAAGCCAAACCTATTATTAGAGCCATGCCAACATAATTTTGATTGCATATTTTAAACTTACCTGATAAAACATGAGTACTCCCTCCACTTTCCGAAACTCCTCTCCATTTCGTCTCCGCAAGCTCATTTTTGGATTTCCAGATTAGCTTTATGATTCTGAACTTCTCAGGCAAACACCAAGATAGAATTCCCTGTTGACAGACGGGCAGGGTCTCAGCAGACAAGGGCATCCGATCTTCGTCAGTCCCCCACTGCCTACCCTTGTCCGACACACTGAAAAACCTATTCAGCACAGGCATTCTCGAAAAGACGGATGCTTCTTCAGAAGACGAGAATGTCTTTAAATTCCAGGAGGGGTAGAAGCACCAAACATCCTTGAACCAGCTGTCTCTAATAGTTTCTCTAAACTTACCACAGTCTTGTTGCTCCTAAAGTTGAAGCAACAGATTCTGCTTGAAATTTATCTTTCAAAGAGACTCCAAGTCATGTCTGTTCCAAAGCTGTTCTTTCTCAATTGCATGCAAATGTTCTCCTTTCCCTCCCTCTAAAGTTTTAAGTTAACCATGTTTGATTAAACCCAGCCTACAGCTAGTCTCAGGAGAAGAAAAATCCAAACTGGAGGAATGTTTTCTTTTGCTTCTCTTCTCTTCCCTGGCCCTGCCCCATGTCAGCTAAGACTACCAGGCAAAAGTAATTACACCCACAGGGAAGCGTTTATTTACCAGGCCTGCGATAATTAGGCATAAGGATGTGAGCAGCTGTTGGTTTTAGAAACCAAAGTTTTTCCAACTTCTGCTGTGCAATTTTTTGGGGTGGGAAAGGGGTGTAGAGAATTTTGAGCCATCCAGCAACACCAACTTAAATTCACCCCATTTTAGCTTGACAAGTCCTTACAGCCATTTCCCAAAACATCTACTAACTGCTCCTGGATGGGAATATTAAGGCAGCTGTGTTTGAATTAATTCTAAAAGTCTCCACCATCACCTCGCTTCTTTTTCTCTTTCCTTAGTTGTTTGGTTTTCAATCGCAGCAAATCTGAAGTGCAGAGGATTAGCTAGTTGGTAACCTCAACTGCTCTTCAGCTGGACAGGAAATAACACCGATTCACATTCCAGAATGAACTGTGAATGAAATGAATCAGGAAAGCCACAGGATTCAGGAATGTTACAAAATCCAACAAACAGTTTTGGATTTGTTTTGAACTTAAAGTTCCATTTCTAAAAGGGGAAAAATTAAGGACAAGAGAAATTGGGAAGATGTCAACCAGCAGGTGAAAAATCATACCTTGCAGTAAGATCTTATGAAAAAACTGTAAAAAAAAAAAAAGAATAAGAAAAAAAAATGCCTTCTCACTGCTGAAGTCTTCCTGAACAGAAGTAAATTCAGGTAAGGATCTCTATTCATGCAGCTTTGCCACCATTATCTTACAACAGAATCATCCAACTTCTAGCCCATAAAAATAAAATATTCTACCATATCAAGTGAACTGTTCACATAAAACCTTGAAATGATTCCAACTGAAAAGTCCAGTTGAAACAACTTCTTCTATCAAGTTATAAAGAATAATTTTCAACTTGTCCAGCCTGAAGCATGTGGATATGATTCATGGAAGGATGAACCCCAGAACATATTTCTTAATAATTGTTCCTTTGGTTAAATAAAAATACCAAAAGGTTATCAGTAAAAGTATTCTGAATTTTTATCTAATCCAAAAAGCTACAGCGAATCTATTAAGATTTAAATCTTGTTTAGAACAAAGCACCAACCTATTTCTAGTGAAATTGTTAGATCCTACAATTCTCTGCGGTTGGGGAACAGGATTATTCCAGCAACAATCTTTCTTCTAAACATGCCACTTCAAGATTGCAATAAAGCCAATTTTGTTTGTCCTGCTACTATCAGAAAGGTATCTCCAGGTTGGCAGATAGGATTTCTGGATTGCTCATTCTAGGCTGTATAACTTTCTGGGAAGGTGATCAGATACATGCTCTGTTGTTTATACTTTTTCTAGGAAGAGTGAACTAATCAGTTCTTTTTTCTTTCTTTCTTTCAATATAGTTTTACAAATAATTAAAAATGAGATCATAATTTAAGTTTTTGACTTCAGAGTTTTATGGTTTAACTTTTAGTTTCTACACAGGCTACTATTAAACTATTATTTTACTATTTATTATTTTACTATTATTATCATTTCCAAAAAGTACACTTGAAAATAAACAGGAACTTCATTCAAGAAGAAGAAGAGGAGGAGGAGGAGGAGGAGACTGAATTTTAACATTCTTGTGTTTTAAAAATTGGAACATAGAGACATATATTTTATTGATGCCAAAATAATAATCAGTAACAGCATGAGGTCCAAGCACCCTTAGCATTTCTACTTTTTAAAAAGGTGTATTGTTAAGAGTTTCTCATATATTTGCTAAAGTGTTTCTTTAAAAGTTTTAAATAATTAAATAGCTTTAATAGCTCCTTGAATATACTCATGTTTTACCTAAACAACACAGAACTGGCATAAAAAGTGAAATCCTTCTTAAGTATTATACCATTGTTGCAATTATATTATTTTCCAGCAGTGGTTAGCACCAGGATATCCTGATCCTTTGAACAAAGAGGTTCAGAAGAAAGAAAACAATTATACTGTGTAGTATTTCAGTTGTGCTGATCCATTCATAAAACACATGGCTGTATTCCTGTTGTGTTCAACTTTGGTGCAAATGTCATTTGCTGTTAAAATGTTTGATGTTACTCCCAACTCTGTCCATACAGGAAATTCCAGGACAGAGGGATCCAACAACCTTGAATCTGTATTATTTTGCTGCATTTATCTTGAACCAATGTCAGACTGACTTTTCTTTCAGAAGATATGGTAGGTGACCTGCCCAACCTTCCCAGTGCAGATGGGACTTAATATAGACTATGTAAGAATACTCTGAGAACATATTAGGAAAAGTTTTTTTTTTCATTTTTTCAATACTAATGTGTTGACAATATTTCTGTCATTCTCTAAAGGCAGCCAACAAGCTTAAAGGATGGACGTTAGCTGTATAAAACACAGAGAACGAGAGTTCTAGTCCCATTTTAGGCATGAAAACTGGCTGGGTGATTTTGGCCAGTCACATTCTCTCTGTCAGTTCCTCACAGGGTTGTTGTTGTTGTCATGGGGAAAATAAGAGGAGAAAGGAGCATTAGATGTGTTCGCTGCCTTGAGTTATTTATAAAAGTAAAATATTTATAATTATAAAAATAAAATAATAAAGATGGCATATAAACAAATGTGCAAACAAGCTGACTTAGATACTGTACAGCCAACAATATTCACATGATTTGAAGTTGGAGTCCACTTTAAGGTAACTCAAAATCATCAAAACCTGTGATTAAAATGGTCATGTAAATGGATGGCAAGAAATAACAAGGATCATTTCTCTTCTATACCATCATCATAAAATATGATTGTTTGCTCCTGAATTGATTTGAAATATCAGGGGAAATTCTGTGGAGTTGAACTGAGAATTTAAAAAGCGTTCAAAGGAAAATACTTTTCCTAATCTATTGCTCACAAAGATATCAGCAATCATTCTGCCCCCAACAAAAGTAGTGGATATTTGTGAAACCGGTTACATGAAGGGAGAAAAATTAATGACGTAAGAAGCAACAACAACCTATTAATGATCCGTAATGTATATGTTTTTCCCAGTGGTGGTATTTAACCGGTTCACACCGGATTGGGCGAACTGGTAGCAAGAATTTGCTGTGGGTCGCCGAACCAGTAGTAAGTTCTGGCTGGCCACACCCCCGATCCAGTCACCCTCCCGCCCAATGCTTGCTTACCAGCCACCTGACATTTGTCTAAGATATTTCTTTTTTTCCCCTCCCGACAATCAGCTGTGCATAGATCAGCTGTGCTGGGATTCCCCTTGCTAAGGCCCAGGAAGACAAAAAATGGAGGGAGCTCAGCCCCCCCTCCATTTTTTGCCTTCCAGAGCCCCAGAGGAGCCTTAGGGGAGCAAAAATGCCCACCCCAGAGGCTCCTTTGAGGCTAGGAAGCCCCAAAACGGAGCTTAGAGGGGTGCTGCGCACTCCTACCATGCTCTGTTTTTTTCCTTCCTGAGCCTCAGAAGAGCTTTAGGGGAGCAAAAATGCTCCCCAGAGGCTCCTCTGAGGCTAGGAAGCTCCCAAAAATGGGTGGGGGTGGCAAAAAGAGCAAAAATAAAAAGCCATACGCACCCAGTCACATGACCATGCCCACCAAGCCACGCCCACAGAACAGGTAGTAAAAATTTTTGAATCCCACCACTGGTTTTTCCCCAGATGATCACGGTGAGACACATGGTTTATAAATGGTGACAGATGAGTTGTTAATATGCTTTGAATAAGCCCACTATGTCACAGTGGTTTAGTCTGCACACATCACTAAAATATAAGCCATTAGTTATAAACTGTCACGCATTATGCCAAAGCCACATATACCCTAAGTTCATGATTTCTCATTGATGCTGTTTTTTAAGAAATTGCTAATTTTCAAATTTTCTGTATAAAGTTTTCTTTATAAGAAAGAAAGACTCAGTCATGTTTTATCACAAGGAAATGCCAAGCTCATTTTATATCAGCACAGAACAAAGCATATATAATTTCAATATGTTGAACTACCATATATAACCTCAGTGAATTGAAGTGGCAAAAAAGATTCAATAATGCTTTGAACTCTACCTTTCCTGTTTCCCCATTTTTTAATAACTTTGGACTCATACATTTTAAAAATATTTTACAGACTATAACTATGCACCACTCATAGTGTACTATAACAGTGAATGCTATTAAAGATATTGGCTCCCCTATGGCAGCCATAACAGCCTAGTGAGACTGAAAAGATCAAGATGGCATCTGTGGTCACATGATCAAACTTCTGTCCTTCTGTCACTATACACAAAAAGTTCAGGGCTTCAATAGCAGGACTTTGGCCAATATCTTAACTTTTTGACCCAGTCCTAAGCATCTATGAAATATAATTTCTTTTGGATTTGTTGGAGCTATAGCTCCCAGAATCCCCAGGTAGTAATGAAAATGGCTGGAACTTCTTGGACTTGAACCCCAACACAACTGTTTACAAAACACTGATCATATCAATGTATATCTCAGTCAGAACTGCTCTGCTGCTGTACTTTTCCTCAGTTGATATAACTGCTTCAGCATAATTGTATTTGAGAACCATAATAAACTGTAAAAATACAAACATCCTCTCCTTCAGTATGAATATTTGACCCTTTCAAAAAATTAATTAATAATGAATTTACATGTCTGCATATTCATTTTTAACCCATATAAGAAGTTGACAACTATAGATATCACAATATGTCATCTTCTACAGTACCTGGCTATTGCCAAAGTTATCATTAATCTGCTCTACTACCAATCTGATCCACTAATTCTCATTATATATTTTCTCATTCATTCTCATTGTAAGAATGGCACAGGTTTAGTCTCTTGGCTTGCAGCAGTGTTGGTCCGCAGCATTCATGATCAGTCTACTCATCAACATTCCCAACAACAAATTAGTCAGGAGACACAAAAAATAATAAAAGTTCTTTCAATTCATTTCACTAATTGCTTTACTTCTGTTGTCAGAATTTATGCTTTAGCAATATGTTCCTTCCTAAATGACTACGATTTAAATTATACTAGAACCTGTAATTCACATTTTCTTTCAAAGGCTCCAGAAGCTGTGACCTACATTAATAAGTAGGAAAAGGAGTTAAACAGTGCTTATATTTTAGTTCCTAACACTGTTCTTGTGCCAGTCCAATGATGGGAAGGTCCATCTAGTAAAGAAACAAAGAAAAAGGAAACAAGGTAGTGTAAAAGTAATAAACAAAGATAATTAGGGGACTGGAGGCTAAAACATATGAAGAATGGTTGCAGGAATTGGGCATGACTAATCTAGTGAAAAGAAGGACCAGAGGTGAAAAGATAGCACTGTTCCAATATTTGAGGGAGCTGTTACAGAGAGGAACAGGTCAATCTATTTTCCAAATACCTGAAGGCCAGACAAGAAATAAAGTATTGAAACTGATCAAAGAGAGATTCAATCTAGAAATAAGGAGACATTTTCTGACAGTGAGTACAATTAACCAATGGAATAGTTTGCCTTCAGAAGATGTGGGAGATTCATCACGGGAAGTTTTTAAGAAAAGACTGGACAGCCATCTGTCAGAAATGGTATAGGGTTTCCTGCTTGGGCAGGGGGTTGGGCTAAATGACCTACAAAGTCCCTTTCAACTCTGTTATTCTATTCTAATATGAAAATATATTGAGAAAATGGATATAATATTGTTAATCATTTGTTCAATTTCTCTTAGGTATGGTAGTTTCTTTCCCACTGTTGAATGGATTCTTTTTTCACTAAATAGCACCTAATATTTTCGCTAAATAGCACTTAATATTTTTTAATTTTGTCATTTCATTCAGATCAATTGTAGAATTAAATATTAATGCCCTTGAGACAAAATCAGGCAATGATAGTGCTTAAGCAAAGGATCTTTGATAGAGGAGGGGGCAGGAAATTATTGAGGGACACATAATGATATGAATCAACTTTATTTTTTATTGTGGCTCCATCTTCTGCTTGGTACAACTATTTTTTGGAGTGCAGCCTCTGGCCAGCTATTCAAAAGCCAGGCACAATCCTTGGTTTGAAAAATTTAGCCCAATCATGAAGAAAAATAAATAGACTATGTTTATGTTTCAGAGTTATGTGTTTAATGCTAATATGCCTACATTATTATACAGCAAAGAGAGAAATATGAGTTGAGTATGCATTTGAGATACCATTTTGGGCCAAAGAAACAGAATATAATGAGACTAAATGTAAACTGAAGGAAATACTCTTAACCATTAAATGTAGGATGATAAATATATTGCCTCAAGTATTTGGCATGTTACATGAACTCTGATTTAATTTTTTTTTCCTAGAAAGCATTTTGCAGCAAGAATAAATGGAGCATGAATATTGCAGTAGCCAACGGAAAACTATGAGGTATTTGTGTGCTCATTTGTTTGGAAATCAAATGAGATGTTCCTTTGATATGGTATCTACATTTTCTCTTTGGAAATAGAACGAAGCAATGCAAATGCCATTCCTGCAATCAAAAACTTTGTAGAAAATCACAAGACTACAGACAATGCTTTCAAATATTCTGAAAACTGTCAATGTAGAAAATCACAAGACTACAGACAATGCTTTCAAATATTCTGAAAACTGTCAATGAATACACTTTCTTATGCTTTCTCTCTTTAGTCACTAAAATTGTTGATGGATCAAATAAAATCACTTCCTCCTGTCCTTAACAATGTCAATCCAAAGAGGAATTTAAAAGATGATTGGATGCTCCTGACTAGCTTATGTAGTTTGTTCTCAAAATGTTTTATATCCAAATTCAAAACTTGGCTATTTTTGATTTACAATTATCAATTGTAAATTGTTGATTTATAAATTATATCAAAAGTCTTTTTTTAATACATCCCTGTGATTCTACAATATTACATTTCCCACAGCTTCATATTAGCAAACTATATGGGCACTATAGTCTACATAGCTTGGAAAAATGATTTTGCACAGCAACCTTTCCTATTTCCTGGTTGTTTTCTTGCATAACTAGAGATAAGAAAATTCCACATGAAACATATCAATGATCACAGCATAGTTTTTTTAAAAAAATGTAGATACATTTGCAGCTATTAACCAAATTAGCCAATGGAACTAAAAGTCAGCGGAAACACAGGAGACAGTGGGAACAAAGAGTAGGAAATAACTATTTCCATTATTTCCTGCTTGTGAATCCCTCAGGCAGGGCTACACCTAGCTATTTTGCTGCCTGAGGTGAAGAATAAATTGGTGGCTTCTGCTGTTCTACAAAAATTAAAGTGAATTGATCACCACTGCACCTTAAGGTGACAGATGTTGACACACAACATCTGTTGCCTGAAGTGTTCAGCTCTTTCTGACTAATAAAAGTGTAAGCTTCTGCAATGAAGTGAATAAATTTAAAGAAATCAAAGAAAACACTTGCAATTACCTCCCACAGCATATTTGCATTGTAATGTATAGATTTCTCCTCTGAGAATATGCACTTCTTGATTGGAAAAATGTTCCAAATCTTGACATGGAGGTTTGTCTTCACTCAGGCTATATTGGAAAATAGACTGGCTGTTACACTAGAACCAAAATTAATCATCTCTAATCAGAATAGAATAACAAAGTTGGAAGAGACCTTGGAGTCTTCTCGTCCAACTCCCTGACTAGGCAGGAAACCCTACACCACTTCAGACAAATGGTTACCCAACATCTTTTAAAAAACTTCCAGTGCTGGAGCATTCACAACTTCTGGAGGCAAGTCGTTCCACTGATTAATTGTTCTAACTGTCTCCTTAGTTCTAAGTTGCTTCTCTCCTTGGTTAATTTCCATCCATTACTTCTTGTCCTGCCCTCAGGTGCTTTGTATAATAGCTCAACTTCCTCTTCTTTGTGGCCGCCCCTAAGATATTGGAACATGGCTATCATGTCACCCCTAGTCCTTCTTTTCATTAAACTAGACATACCCAGTTCCAACAACCGTTCTTTATATGTTTTAGCCTCCAGTCCCCTAATCATCATTGTTGCTCTTCTCTGCACTCTTTCTAGAGTCTCAACATCTTTTTTTTACATCATGGCGACCAAAGCTGAATGCAGTATTCCAAGTGTGGCCTTACCAAGGCATTATAAATTCAGATCTAATAGGACAAAATTTCCAGTATCATGGAATCAGGGCAATAAAGCAGGGACTCTGAACAACTGCAGTCTGCAAACTTCTTATTGGATAGCTGTCAGATAAAAGGAAGGGGAGGAAGAATTTTTGCAGAGCAGGTAAGAATATGGAGTACAGACAGTCCTCTAACTTACAACAGTTCATTTAGTGACCGTTCGAAGTTACAATGGGATTGGAAAGTGACTTATGATTGTTTTTCTCCACTTATGATCGTTGCAGCATTCCCATGGTCATGCAATCAAAATTCAGATACTTGGGGACCAACTCATTTTTATGACGGATACAGTGTCCTGGGATCACATGATCACCACCTGTGACCTTCTGACAAGCAAAGTCAAGAGGAAGCCACCTAACAACTAGCTTACTAATGTAACCATTTCAGTGATTCGCTAAACAACTGTGGCAAGAAAAGTCATAAAATGGGGCAAAATTTACTTAACAAATGTTTCACTTAACAGCAGAAGTATTGGGGTCAACTGTGGTCATAAGTCGAGGATTAGCCATACTGTAACCACATTCCAGCACTTAGGATTTTCTTCTTTTTTTTCTTCTTCCCTCAAGCTATTCAGGAGAAAGATCGCTGGCAACTAGCCAGCCCTTTTTCTTTTCTTTCAGCTTCAGGTTCAATCAATTTCCTTCTCCACTCAAATCACAAGCATTAAACTGGTTGTAAAAATTTTTTACAAGCTATTGGATTATTTCCCGCTACTCTCACCCCCTTTTTTTTTGTTTTTACCTCATCTGATTCTGGAAACAATCATAAGTGCATTTACTCAAAGAAATAGAGTTTCTTGCCTTAGCAAATTTTCAAGAGGAAGAGGAAGCAAAATTATGGTAAAATAGATAAGCCACCCAGAGTTGCCTTGTAGGGAAGATGGGCGGCATAGAAATTTAATTAAAAAATTGCAAACACAAAAATCAAAATAATCATCCTCTTTTGTAAAATTCAATGACTATTTGCCAGTTTTCCGAACCAGTCAAAATTTCCACTACTGGTATATAAGAACTGGTCCAAACCAGCTGAATATCACCTCTGGATAAACAAAGTTTTCGTTCCTCTTTTTGCAATTGGCAGCGTTTTGGGACTTGCAGTACATGGAGTATGTTATTCGTGTACTGGTAGGGTATATTTGGAATAGGTTCTTCTCATAGTTTTTTTCACCACCATTTCTAGCAATCTTGCTGGTGCATTTATATAATCTTGTTATATTGCCTGGAAAGTACAGTTCTACAGGTTCTGATTATCCATGCAGAAGGGTGGTTTCTATATGACAATATTGCTATTGCCATGCTATGACAATATTTCTCAACCTTGGCAACTATAAGTTGTGTGGACTTCAACTCTGAGAATTCCCCAGGCAGCCTCGTTGGCTGAGGAATTCTGGACGTTGAAGACCACACAACTTAAAGTTACTAAGATTGAGAAGCACTGGTTTAGGAATACAGTTCCTCCTTACCCACCTCAATAATTTGTTTGTTGCATCACTCAGCCTTAACCTTGGGAAATATTCACAAATGGAAACATTTTGTGATCATTTATATCAATAGCATCATAAACTTCCTGCCTAGCAATAACTTTTCTCATTTGTATGTATCATTAGTCCCTCGTATCATTCCATTTATAACTAAACCCATCTCCTTTGGTTTATTAGTGCACATTTGGAATCAGTTATGATGGCTACTCTTACCAGAGTTTATATTCCCATTGTGCTACAAAGATACTTGACTGAAATAAAATAGAAGCCTTCCAATAACTACTTTTGTTTAAATGTTTCCAAGAATATAACGGTACAGTTTTTTCCTGTAACAGTCATTACACAGACTTCAAAGGCCTTCATTTTGTTTTTCTACAAATGACAGCAAATGAGATTAGACAACTCGATTTATGTTTTGACAAATCCTGTTTCCCTTTAAAATTATGACAATATATTAAAATCAGTGTTTTTCTGTTTCCTAAATATTTCATTTCAGGAGCAGCTTAAATCTAAAGAAGGTTTGGAGAAACATGTATTGTGTCCAGTGCATTGTGTAATTTTTCCAAAATGTGTTGTAATTGAATCGTACCATATATATCCCCAAAGAGGATGACGTCAAATCACCCCACTTAGTAGGCAGAAAAATAAAGACATAAATACTGTGTAATATTAACTGAAAATTGCCAGTTCCAAATGAAACTAATTCTTAAGATTCTCCCCAAATAAATGGCCACATCTGTCAATGTGCATGGAAATGTTTATGGATATTTGCCATTCTGCATATATTTCAACATACGAGATCTGGGCTGACAAAGTGCTTGGACATTTGCAATCCAGAACTGATTGCCCTACAATTTCAATCATTCTCTCTCACACTCAGAAAACACCCTTACTTTCAAAAAGGCATTCTGTAAACACACATCATTTCTTTCTTTCTTCTTTCAGAAGCCACACAACAAGAGAAGAAAAATAGAATGGAGGTGCTAAGAGTAAAAGCAGTGTTTCTCAACCTTGAAGCTTTGTGGACTTCAACTCCCAGAACGTGCCTGCTGGCTGGGTAATTCTGGGAATTGAACTCCACATATCTTCAAGCTTCCCAGTTAAGATACACTGAGTAAGGTGTAAGAGAAAGTGATATCTGTGCTGAGAAGAGGAAGAAAGGGAAAGGGGGAAAGCTAAACTGGATGGCTTGGAACTGAAAGGAAGAAGCAATAGGGGAGGAACAGAAACAGAAGAAAGAAGCATTGTTGAAGAGTCCTAGAAAGAAGGTTAAACCCATCAATCAGTTAGCCACACCCAAGGAATGACTAAATCCATAGGCAAAGCTTCAAAGGCATTCAGCAGGGATGTCTGCAACCTTTTCCTCCCAGGCATTTCAATAGCTTCAATATTCTCTGGAGCTAATGCCTAGGAACCCTCTCTCCAATTCACAAGTAATGATAGATGAGGTGAGGTGGGGGGATCCTCATTTTGTGAAAAACTTTTCAGAGAATTTCTTGTCTCACCTGCCCCCCACCCCTCCCCCAAGAAATTTAGAGAACAAAATAATTCTGGAGCAGGAAAGTTTCAAATTATTGCTGGTCCAATCTTCCCTTCATTATCAAGAGAACATCAGAAAGGAGGCTGAGTGAAGAGGGAGACTAAGTTCCTGAAGGAAAGTTTTGGGGAGAATTTCCAAAAGAACTTATCGCTTCATGTTACATGAGGACAAATCCCAAACCAAAAACTACTTTATATTCTTCATGAATGTTGAATGAGAGTGAAAATGAGAGTGAATGAATGAGTTAGTGAGTGAGTCTTTGTCACCATTCATTAATGGCTGTGCATCTATCAACTGTGCAATTTTTGACTAAATTCCCATTCAGGTGATATATGTTCCTAAGAAGAAAAAAGATTATCTCCCTCACCCTCCAAACAGCAAGCAAAATTTGCCTCAACAGTAAATATGTTATACAAGATACATAATGTGGACATGAAGAATGGCCGCTGAATTTTGCTTCAGAGTATTTTTATTCATCACTAGGGTATCCCCAGTCAACAGGACAGCAGGAATACTGTTGTGGCCCGCCGGCGGCTGGCAGAGTTGGCAGCAGAGTCAGACAGCAGTGAGGAGATTGGGGAGGAACGTGGGCCAGTCTTGAAGGCCAGGGCAGGCTGGCAATCATTAGCTACCTTCAGGCTCAGATTCAGTGAGGCTGGGGAGCAGTTGGAACCAGTTCCTAGCCTGCGCATGTGCAGAGCTGCTAAAAGAAAGGAGCAATTAAGAACTCAGGGTTGACATGGGAGCAAGGCCACAGGTGGACGATGAATACCCCCTCCCATCAGGATTAAAAGAGGAGCAAAAGGGGAAGGAAACTGTGTTGTCCAGCCAGTGTATGGAAATTGGATAGTTAGGTAGCAATTGTGAGCTGTCCCCTTAAAGGAATGAATCATGGTAAATGTAGTTAAAGGTATCCTGGGAAATGTAGTTCATGTCATGTGGCCACATCTGTAATCCCGATTGGTCACTAATTTGACCCTTGAGGGGTTGGAGGAGTTGTCCTCACTCTTTTGCCTGAATTCCCTAACTCATGGCAGCTGCTTTCTATCGCTACGAAATGGGTTAGGAGATAACCATCTTTTACCTACAAATCAGATATGCAAAGGAATTGGACATAAAGAAGAACTTCATCACAAATGTGAGTCATGAAGATACCTGATGAACCAATAATAAATACTTTGTATTGATGTTTTGTTGAGTTTATCTATCTGCATCTGTACAGCTTACAAATCCATCACTGTACAGAATACAGAAAAGAAACAACTCACTCGTTTAATCATGTGTTTGTTCCAGCCTTGTGGATCTTGGTCTGTAAACCCAGCCTTCCCTGCAACAGTGAGTGTGGAACTGTTTACCTGGCAGTGTTTCAGGATTGATAACAGTCAGATAATTAGTCCACCTTCACGAGAATGTGTGCCAAGTTGTTGGCTGACTGTGAGTGAACTAATTCACATTATTGTAAATAAAGAGGTTTTTGCCGGGACTCAGAATTGACCGAGTGCTTTTGGGTGAGGCCTAGGACAGAACAGATACTGAGAACAAAATTTCTCAGTATAATTTTTTAATGTGGCATTGCTCATAAAAACCAAGTGGGGCTTCAGTTGTATCACTGTAGCCTCTATTTTGACTTTTTTGACCACAACATAGTTTGCTTGTTCTGAGAGTCAGATCTGGTCTTCCTGATATTGTCCTGTTTCCTTTTAACACAGGAAAGAGATTGCTTAAAATAAGTTTGTTCTATTCTATTCTATTCTATTCTATTCTATTCTATTCTATTCTATTCTATTCTATTCTATTCTATTCTACTCTATTCTACTCTACTCTACTCTGTTTTCCAGAGCAGCCTGCCACTTGCTTACCAAGCATGAGCCACAAACTAACAAGCTCCCCACTTTGACCTTAATAAATTAATAGTTATCGACTTTCACCTCCCTAGTGGCCTGTACCGCACCGTCAAATGACTTAATGAAGCAAACAGCTTATGCTATCAAGAACCATTCTCTGTGGATTCCCTGTTGTCTGCCTACAAGTGCTTTTCCTCTTTAATTATAGACCTAAATAAACTAAACATTCAATTTCCTTGTAATTAATCTTCTCTGTACTGGGATGATCATTCCAAGGCATGGCAGGAAGAGTTGGGGGAAGTGAGAGTTTTGCCCCATAGAGGCGACCCCTTTTGTGAGCAGATGCCATGGCATTTCCTCCTAAAAGCTACTGCAAGTAATCTGGGAGGAATGTCTCCGATGCTGTTAAATATTGGATTTAAATTATTAAACTTTTATTAATTGTAATTATCTGTGTGTCTTCCATTGTGTTTACCTCTTTAGATATCCAATCCATAAATGCTGGATTAAATGAGAATAACCACAAACACACACACACACACCAGGATTTTGTTACACAAAATACTGTCTCTGTTGGGGGATGCCTTTTTCTTACTACTGCTTTTCAAAAATCAAAGTTAAATTCTATTAAATCTGGCTTTCAATCCATAAATTTATTTGGTTGATTTATTTGGTTGCTACCTTTCATCCTTTCTGGTTTAGAAGTTCATTGTTTTTTTTTCCTTTTGTCTTTCTTCCTTTCTATCACTCAGGTAACAGGACTAGTAGAATGTAAGGAAGATACAGGATGGCCTTGTCATTTTGTTAACAATTAAGAAAAAGAAATGAACTTTTATGAAATAACTTAACATTTCTCAATAAATGAGATAGACTGTACACTGCCTAGCTTAATGTAACTGCACCCAGTCCTGCTTAACAGGCTAACTTTGAACTGTTCAATATGGTAATATCAAGTGAGTGAGAAAAAAACTCTTGTAGGTAAATGTGTAAGGTAACATTAAGCAATAAAACTGATCTACAGGCACAATACATTTAACAGTAGTATGGAAGAACAGCTGAAAAGAAAAACTGCACAATCACAGAGCCCTGTAATGAGACTAGCCTTCTACAAATACACAAATGTTTTTGCATTCATCTGTGATGTCCTACAGGGTATAGTAATAGAATTTGCATTAATTTATAATACATGAGGGAAACAACTCATGCCCATCTCTATAATAGATATTATTGTCAGGTTACCCAAAGGTAGCCAGGCTAGATTAGCTGGCATAATACAGAATGTCTGTTTATTCAGTGTTTAACAACTGTAATTAATTGGCATCAATTTAAGAAACAGTAACAGCTCTGTCATTTTATTCCAGTGGGGAAAAAAGTTTCCACTGATTCTGAATTCATTTATCCAATATTCTTTGACAGCACACTGATTTTTTGATCGCAGACTAATAACATTACTCCTTCCTGGCATCATCTGGCAACAAAGGAAAGATGAGGATCTAAAGGATAAAGAAGAACCAAACAATAGCAGAGACAGCTAATAAGAGCCCCATGTTTCCAGATTAGAAAAAGTAGGAGAGGCATATGTATAAAAACATTCCATTTATCCTCACTGGTGAAAGAAATAAACAGGCCATAAGGGCCAAGGAATTGCAGGATCTGCTGTATTTTAGCATTTCTAGATTTAATATCTAGATTTATAAGGATTAGAAAAACTACTGCCGCACTTCTGGGGTTCCCTTAAACTGACTTTTACTGCTTATCCTGCCAGAACCTAAATTTTGCAGGCAGTGCCTGTGGATCTGAATATTTTGATTCCACTTCAAAGATCCTGCAAATGAGCAGCTGGATACCAAAAAGCTCAATGCCTAAGAAAATAAATGGTAGTGTTCCAGAAAATATAAGCAAAATAAAAAACAAATGAAAATGTCAACGTTCAAAACATATGATTAGACAAAAACAAAAATCAGGAATTCTACTTAATCTTGAAAAACATGACGCTCCAGTGAAAGTCAGAGAGTATGTGTCTCATATTCTTTGGATTCCAGCCCATAGAAGCCTCTGAGGTGAACTGTGTCCCCCTTTCATGTATTTTGCTTACTTCTTCTATTTTTTTCACTTTGCATAACCGTTGCTCACCTTGAAATGGAATAATACAAGTTCATGAAGGTATACAAAGTTGTAATTACAGTAATGATTGGTACTCATTGCAAATTTTAATGTGAAATATTCTTGAACAACTTTTCAAGCTGTAAGCCATACCAGTATGCAATCCTCCCCAAAGCTTAGTACTTCATGACTCTGAGCTGACTTATGGCACCTTGGCTTGTTCCAGTTTTTCTCTCTTTTTTAAGAAGACATTAGACAATCACTTGTCTGAAATGGTAGAGTAGAAGATTGGACTAGAAGACCTATAAGGTCCCTTCCAACACTGTCATTTCTTTTAAAGCTTTTTAAAAATCCTCCTATAAACCTTGGGCTTCTTCCAAGCCTACTAATGCCTATTTGTGTTTGGACTGAGCTGTTTTGGTTATATTTTATTTATTTATATTTATTTGGTTATAGAGAGATCCACTTTTTGAGACTACTAAAATATAGAATTAATAATGGTTGCTAATAAGAAATTGTGGGCATTTACAATACATAAAAACACTATTTTATTTTATGATTCCAATTTCCAGCAGAAAGTTCAGCACATATCTGTTTTGATAGGTGAGGTCAGCCCAGCAATGATCATTAGGAACAGATTTTATATTCTATGGTTCTTGGTTTATTTATACCATTCCTTCAATTGGGCAAGAAATATCCTTCATCTTGAATGAAGAAACAGTTTAAAACTTTAAGGCTGCTCAAGGATTTTATCATATTGTAAATCAACACCATTACCTATTCCAAGATATTTACAAGCTGCTTTTCCAAACCAGCTGTGCTTCTTCCTGATTTCTTGACCTCTTTCCAGCAAGAAAAACAAATCAATAAAAGCAGACAACTTCAGACATAAGGGAAGAGACATCAGTGAAATAATAGTTAAGTTCAACCTTATTCAAAACAAAAAACAGGAGAAGATACAGTAGGAAGTTCCTGTAGAGAAGAAAAAGAATGCCAAAGCTGGACAAAAGAGAAGGATAAGAAAACAAACACCCACCCACAAACCCTCAACATTTTCAGGCTGCGGCTGAAATGAGACAAAATGAGAGTTTATTTCTCAATCTAGAGGATAAAAAAGAGAAGAAGGGATGCCTGAGTGAAGGTGCCAAATGTTTGGAAGCAGTTCTTCAGACAGAGAGGAGCTGCTACCCAAACATGTCATGGAAGGGGTTACAATTGTTTGAGACAGAGGGAGCTAAGAGAAACACAAGCAACGGTTTCTGTATTTGGGCAAACCTGTTGCTATGGCTACCTATTCTACCAAAATTTCAGACAGCCCAGAACTTGTTTGGAATCACAATTCTTGCCGCTTCCATGGGGTAACTGTATCAATATGTACAAAAAGTTATTTAAAAGAAACCTCCTACTTTAAAAAAAAATGAAAGTATGATGCATCAAGATCCATTGTACCATTACATAGTTGAATTAAAACACCCATAGTTTGTAAAAGAAAGGAAAAAAAAAAAAAACAAGAGAAAGGAAAGCCCTATTCTGAAGTCTTTAAAAAAAAAAAAGCTTAAAGAGATTTTATTTTGTATTAGAGGCACATGATAAAAAAATGTAGCTTCCAGCATCAAAATTGTTGCTGTAATTTGTGCCAACTGAGATAATTATCCTCCTATTCCTCATGGATATTATTGTCCTATTATACTGAAGTTGCTAACATAGGTGCAGTTAGGACAGAAATGATTACAATTGGTGCCCTGTACAAACTTGGGGAGCGGCACTTTTTAGCAAAGCTGTCGTTCGTTTATTCCACAGCAAAATTATCCCGAAGGATTTTCTGATTGCATTGCCTCTTTCTTTGGAGACGGATTAAGAGGGATAATAAACCATCCAGTATAGTTCTGCCTGTACTGCTGTCCCTCCTATGAGGTCCAGTGTTTCCTTCTCAAATTTATTTCATTAAATCCTTTGCTGACCTTCAACCGTTCACTCATTCTCTGACAGTGCAACTCACTGGTTGATGATTATGCTTGCCCTCAACCTCACTCTCGTCACTGTAAGCACACATGTACACACAAAGAAAGCCACACCAGTGTTTCAGGATCTAAAGTCAGAGTTCGTCCCAAAATCCATCGAATTTTCAAATTGCCTCCAAACCTTTCTGAAGCAATTCAAGGGCACTTGATGTGATTCAAGCAGAGTAGATTAAACTAGATGAAATCAAACTTTGTTTCACTCCTTCACAGCTCATAAAACCCCATTCTCTGCCTCCAATTGCTGGCTTCTTTTCATATGCATGTGCAAAATGTATGAAAAAATATATATACGTATATATATATATATAAAAACAAAAAATGTTTCTCTTTTTTGTTCATATACTTTATTTATTTTAAACCTGGGAATCAACTGTTACTATTATTAAAATTACATTAAAATGACAACCTTAATATATTATTCTAATTTAATGTTTCTCCTATCTACTGTATATCGTACAACTTTTCATGCTTTCTTTTGCCTTCAGCAAGCCACTAAAGACTGTTGAAACTGTTATTTTTAAAAAAAAAACAGATCCAGAAAACTATAGACCAACCATCCTCAATACCTGGGAAGATCCTGAAAAGATAACAGCAGATCTGCGAACACCTAAAATCAAGCAATGTTATAAGCAGAAGCCAACATGGATTGTCAAAAATCAAATCAAATCAAACCTTTATTGTCAATGCACACCATGTGTACAATGAAACTGAATGAGCCTCCCTTGGTGCAGCCCCCCCCCCCCCTCCCCGAACACAAAATACATCTCAAATTATGACAAAAGTGCCCTCAGGATAAATTTGCTGCTGCCTCTCAATGACGTCATGTAACTTAGAGAGTGCTGTGCTAACATTTGCATCAGGTGGAATATAGACAGCGGTGATAACTATAACAGAAATCTCTCTAGTTAAATAAAATGGCCAACAAATGACAGTTAAGAATTCCATATCTGGAGAAGAGAGTATATAAGTAACTCTACTGTTAGTACACCAGTCATTATGTGTTTAGATAGAAAGTCCTCCACCTTTGCTTTTACTGGAGTTGCCGTTTCTGTTGAAGTGGTGTGTGGTGCGGTTAGTTACTGTAGCTCCACTGACGTGTCCGATACAAGTGGATGAAGCCAGGTCTCCGTGATAATCATCACATAGCAGTTGCCAATGAGTTTATTCACCGCCATCCATAGCTCTAGTTCATCAGTTTTGTTGACAAAGGATCTAGTGTTGGTTAGAAAAATACTTGGTAATGCTGGTCTGTGAGGCTGCTTCCATAAACGAGCTAGCAAACCAGCTCTGCATCCCTGCTTCTGCTTCCTCTCTCTTTGCTGTCAATGTTGCCTCCCAGGCCCAATAATGATCCATAGAGAGCCTGGCAATCTTACTACATCACTCAGTATATTATGAGACCACTGGAAGTTGCTGGTAATATCTAGTCGACTAGAAAATCCAATCTTTAGTAACTCCCTGGGGGAAAAGACTAGTTTTTGCCCACTCATTTCATTATAACATAAGGAGCTCAAAGCCACAGCATCTATGCGCGCCACCATCTTGGATGGAATAAAACAAAAACAAACCATGTCAAACAGTTCTTATTTAATTCTTTGAGAAAACGATTAAATTAGTGGACCAACAAAATGCTGAGGACTTAGTATACTTGGATTTCAGTAAGGCATCAGACAACATAGATTACAATCTATTTCTTGGTAAATTAGAAAAATTGAGATAGACTACATCACCACCAGATGGATTTGTAATTGGCTGACCAACCATACTCAATGTATAGTCCTTAACAGAACTACATCCACATGGAGGGAAGTAAGCAAGGGCACCTCAGGGTTCTGTCTTAGGCCCAGTACTCTTCAATATTATCATAAACAATTTAGATGTGGGAATAGAAGGGGAATTCATCAAATCTGCAGATGAACCAAACTGGCAGCCCAAAAACCCCAAAAGATAGGCTCAAGATCCAGAAGGCTCTCTATAGATTTGAACACTTGGCTCTATCTAACAAAATGAAAGTCAATGGAGAGAAAAGTAAGATTTTACATTTAGGCAAGAAAAACCAAATGTACAGATTAGGTGAAATCTGGCTCAGTAGCAATCGTTGTGAGAGGGATCTCAGAATCCTGGTGAACAATCACTTTAAATATGAGTCAGCAGTATGCTGCAGCCACCGAAAAAGCCAATGCAATCCTAAGCTGTGTTAACAGAGGGATAGAATCAAGATCACATAAAATGTTAATACCACTTTATAATGTTTGGTAAGAGCACACTTGGAATACTACATTTAGTTTTGGTCACCACATTATAAAAACGATGTTGAGATTTTGGAAAGAATGCAGAGAAGAGAAACAAAGACGATTAGAGGACTGAAGGCTAAAACATATGAAGAACGGTTGTGGGAATTGGATATGTCTAATCTAATGAAAAGAAGGATTAGGGGTGATATGATAGCAGTGTTGCAATATCTGAGGGGATGCCACAAAGCAGAGGGGGTCAAAGCACCTGAAGGCAAAACAAGAAGCAATGGATGGACACTAATCAAGGAGAGAAACAATTTAAAACTACAGAGAAATTTTCTGACAGTGAGAACAATTAACCAGTGGAAAGGCTTGCTCTCAGAAGTTGTGAGTGCTCCATCACTTGAGGCTTTTAAAAAGAGACTGGACATCTATTTGTTTGTCCAATGTAGATCCAATGTAGATCCAAGTATTCCTTTACTCCTTCCTTCCTTCATGTACATTTTTCTTCTTTGGGGATTTATAATTTGGTATGTCATGCTAGACAATGATCTAACTTGTGATGAAAAAATATTGGTCAGCCTTTTTCTGATTATTTTATTTATTTAAAAGATTTATATGGCTGCCCATTTTCTATAAAATAATTCTGGGTTGCCAATATTAATTGAGTAAATGATAAAGTCATTAAAAAAAAAACCCTTTTAAACCACCAAGTGCCACAACAATCCCATCTCAAAACCACAATGGCTGAGTTCTCCTCTACTCCTGAGCCAATGCCCAATGTTAACAGCCTTTAAGAAAACAAGGTGAATAGGGATCACCTGCAATTCATGGGGAGGCTATTCCAAAAGGTAGGTGCAGCTACAGAAAAGATTCACTGCTTAGGTCCCACTAGATGACACCCATGAAAAGAAGGACTTGGAATGAGCCCATACTATCCAGTCTAGTGGGATGGGTAGATATCCTCAGGGAGAGCCAAGCCCAAAATAAGCCTGGCCCTATGACATACTGGTAAAGTTCATCTTATACCATTCATTCAGGTTGCATAACCAACAGTCAGAAATCACTGTCACGTTTCTAGGTAAACTGAAGATGTGCCATATCAATAATACTTATGTATACTCATTATTTGTGCCAGTATCAGTTATACTACAAACAGAGCAGTGGGATCCTACCTGTTCCACTACCAGCTCGGTGATTGTGCATGCGTTCATGTGCACCTAACATGCGCATGCAGCTTTCCCCACACCAGCTGAGGCCTGCAGCGCCAATCAGCTGAGAGGATAAAGAAGAGAAAAGTGCAGGGGTGGGTGGGAGGGCCGATCCTGCGCTTTTCTCTTCTTTCTCCCCACAGCTGATTGTTAGGATATCTTTCCTCCTCTTAGCTGATCCTGGGAGGCTTTTTTTTAACTACCAGTTTGGCTGAACCGGTCTGAACCGATAGCATACCACCACTGTACAAGCAACTATGCATCCAGAAGTATTGTGGCTCCCAACCAACTTCATTAAAAATGAAGTTATTTAAGTAACACTGGCTCATTTAATTGTGTTCATTTCACCTTATAACAAAACCCAGTTTATATGAGAACGGATGCCACTTACCTAGCATGCGAACACATCTGGCATTCTGCTCTGGGCTATCAAATGAGATTTCTCCACACCGCTGAAAAAAAGAGGAACATATTCAATACAAGGCTTGAAGGCAGAGGCATCTTTAATCCATAGCACGTTGCTTTTGCTTTTCACCTGACCATTTCTCCATACAATGTTAAGAAACAAATGCCACACATTTCTGTGTAATTAAGAGCATTTACAAATTATAAGGAAATGACTGATACTTGGGGATGGTGGAAAATAAAATAAACTCTCAGAAAATTATTATGATTTTTAGTAATTTTCAAACAATACATTCCAATCTGGAACTTATTGATGGGATTAATCCCCTCGTTTCCTATATAGTTAACCACTGATTAGAAAGTCTAATGTCTCCATGTTAATGGTGATATTTTGAGTAACTACAAGTTTAATAAGATATTTCCATGCAAATACTGTTTCTGTGTGCTGTGGAACTATAACGTATATTAGACTTCTGTTCCCCAAACGACTTTGCTATGAAGAAATTATATGACACTGATAGAAAAGTATATGTAAGTTTCCTCAAGACATTGTGGTCATATAGTCTCCTGATTTATAATAAGCAACATTGCACCAATATATTCTGTGGAAGCATCTTTAACACAAAGGGAGCATATAACCAGGAACCCTACGTTTGAAAGCTATTATTCAGATAGATAGACAGACAGACAGACCGACCAACCACACACACAGAGGCATGAATTTGCCTTGAGTTCATTCTTGGGCATATATGTTCTCTCTCTCTCTCTCTCTCCCTCTCTCTCCTCTCTCTCTCTCTCTCCCTCTCTCTCTCTCTCTCCCTCTCTCTCCTCTCTCTCTCTGAGAGAGCTTCATATAAAAGAGAAGAAATGTCAAGTTATATGCTAAATTGGTGAACAAATTTCTGTCCCATCAATTCTGCCTAACGAAACAATATAAAAAATGTTATGGTAATTTCTCTTAGATTATAGTTTGATTTGAAAATCCAAAACCAAGATATTCACTGTGGAAGAAATATTTTATGTAAACAAAAAGCAATTGAATAATGTAGCAAAAACATTTCCAAAAATGTTGGAAGTTCTAGGATAATAATACTGAACTTTTTTCAGGCCAATAAGTAGGAGACTTCCCTTAGAGTTTCAGGGGAGAAAAACCCTCAACATGTTTTAGGAGTCATGGCTCTACACTGATGATATCATTCAGTATTTTCCAAGAATGCAATATATTTTATTCTGGTTTACCACGGAAGGAAATTGGCTACAAAGTACAAACTATTTGGTTAAGAAAATCATTTTTTCCTCTCCTTATTTCACAGTATTTAATAAGCCTCTTCATTCGTATGTCTAAAAAAAATTTAATAAGCAGAAAATGTCCTAGTATAGAAGACCTATGTTAAAAATAGTACTGAAACGATGCTTAAATATTATATAGTGCACACCATAAAAGTTATCTACAATGTATAAATGTACTTCACGCTATAAAATGTTGGGTTCAAATACATACAGTGATTTAAAGCAGCGGTTGCCAACCAGTGGGCCGTGGACCACTGGGGGCCATAAGAAAATTTTGGTGGGCCGCAGAGAAATCTCACCCCCAGAGCACCCCCGCTCCCAAAGCAATTAATCCAAGCTGCACAGAAGCACAAGGCTGCTCAGCCCACATGGCCTGCCTGAACTCTTCCTGCCCATTCACTCCTTACCCGGCAAACTTGTCTGCTAAGTTGCTATTTTTCCTTTTTCTGACCATCATCTGTTCTGCTGTGCCTGGAGATTTAGATTAGCTAGGAAGTAGGAAATGGTGGATTTCTTGTTTTTTAGCTAAGCACAGCCGAACCTCCCTTAGGACTGAAGGTTTGCTTGCAAGCAAATTCAGTGCAGATTCAGTGGCAAGCAAATTTGAGAGACTGAGCTAGCTGATGGCAGATAGATAGATCACTGAATGATTCTGTGAGCAACTCAATCTGCCTGCTTTGCCTGATTTTGGATAAAAGTTGCTTTTTTAAATAAAAAATTCAATATTTACATGCATGGTGTATTGTGAGTTAATTTTGTGAGTTTGCTTGCTATTATGAGTTTGCTTGCAAGCAAATTTTATGTGACAGACTGAGCTATCCAATGGCAGATAGATAGATTTCTCAATGAATCTGTGATTCTGTGAGCAACTCAATCTGCCTGCCTGCTTTGCCTGATTTTGGGTAAAAATTGCTCTTTTTTAATTAAAAAATCCAATATTTATATAAATATTTATAATATTTACATACAAGCCACATCCACTCAGTCACATGACCACCAAGCCACACCCACAAATTAGGCCATACCCACGGAACCAGTTAGTGGTCCCTGGGATCTAAAATTATGAGTTTGGTGGTCCCTGAGGTCCAAAAGGTTGATGACCCCTGAGTTAAAGGACTTTAAAGATTAATATTTGATTGAAACCAGAACTTTTTCTCCTGGACTGATGAATAAGCAGTAAGAAAAGTGTAATGTTTTTCTACATAATAATTGCAGCAAGATTATTGTATGCCTGAAATTGGAAAGATCTGGAAATACTTATAATAGAAGAATGGGCCTACAATAGAGGAATGACTGGTGAAAGTGACTATTAGCCAGTTTAGCGAGTTCTATAATTTTTACCAACCATTCCTCTATTGTAGGTATTGACTTATTTGATATGAGAAAAGACAATATGTACATTTATTGGTGATTGGAAACTCCTTATGAACTTTTTATAACCCTTAATGGATTTTTGTTAATTAAGACAGAGTGATGAGGCATTAAAATTTGTTTATAAGGAATGGGATGTGATAGGGGATGTATTTTAAGAGATGGTGACAAGTTGTTAAAGTTATTTATATTTGCTGCTATGAGCTGGGAGGTTTCCTTTTTTTCTGTACCTTTTTTTCTTTTCCTTTATGTATTTTTATATTCTGTAGTTTATATTGGTTTTAATTGTATAATTTTAATAAAATTATTATTTTTTTAAAAAAAGAATGTACAGTCTTCTGCTTGCTATAGGCAGTCCTCAACCTACAATGTGGTGATGGACCCTGTCCTTTATAGTTGCAAGTGGTGATAACTGTTAAATCAGATAGCCTTGCTTAATTATTCCCACTCTGCTCTCCCTGATGCCACCATCAAATGAACCCAAGAGTTGTTAAGCGAGCATGGGGTACCTCATGGGTGGGGGGGATGCCCGCCACCAAGCCAAGTCCATAAAAGAGGCAGACAAGCAGCCAATAGTTTACAAAGCCAAAAGTAGCCCAGTAGGAGGGAAGAGACCAGCTAGATTAGGGGTCTAGAGCCAATGCAAGAGATGCCTCCTAACACATCTCCATGTTTGGCCAACAAAGTCACGTTTGTGGCCCCTGCTCCCATCAGGACACTGCAAACCTCTCCTGGCTCTTGCTAGGCTTTGGAGAAATCAGCCACCTGCATGCAAAAGTAGCAGCTTCAGGCAGTGGTAGGCTACAACCAGTTTAACAACTGGTTCTGTAAGTGTGTGCTTTGTGCGTGTGCGCACTTTAAAAAACATAAAATTTAACATCTATGGCTTACCTTCTAGGGCAGCGCCAGCAAGTAAAACAGCTGAGGCGCAGAAATCCACTGTGCCGCGTGAATCAGCTGAGCTGAAAAACACGGAAATATAGGACAGGGTAGGACAGGGGCGGGTGGGCAGGGCTAGCTGATTATCAGGACAACCGGTTTGCTAGAACCGGTCTGAACCGGCACCAGCCCATCACTGGCTTCAGGCATGACCTTTACCTTGCTAAACTCCTTCCCCACCCCCATCCCACACATCTCTTTAATAAAGAAACCAAAAAAGAGAGGAGCAGACATATTGCTCTTTCCCTCCCCCCCCCTTCCCACCCCATTAGAGGCTTCAACTAAATTCTCCACTTCTACTGTCCAATTTGGATCCCTTTTAAATACTTAATTAGCTAAATTTACTGCATGCCTAGAAAGAAGATGGCAAAATCTGTAAATCACTTTGATGAGTGACTGTGATGCTGAAGAATGGAGGACAGGAAGGAAGGAAGTAAAGAAGGAAGGAAGGGAGCAAGCAAGGAAAATCTTTCTGCAGCTTGTTTGTACTGAGGAGCTGAATAAAAAGTTTAGCTCTAAAGAAAAAAATGGCAGCACAAACATGCAGCAAAAATGGAGCAGCAGCAGCAAAAAAAAGAGCAGAAGCCGAGTCTTAAGACTTGTGGACTTCAACTCCCAGAATTCCTCCTCCAGTCATGTTAGCTCAGGAATTCTGGGAGTTAAAGTCCACAAGTCTTAAACTTGTCAAGTTTGAAGATCCTTGGTATTGAATATACCATGCTTGAAAATTTATTCCAGATATTATTTTGCAACATAATGAAAATAGAAAGAGATGAAGCAGCACTGAAAAGGCCTGTTGGTTCCAATGACCAAATAAAAATTAATTAAAAGATTTGGCCCTCCAATAATTCAACAATGCAGCACAACATGATTTCACTCTGTTTATTTTGCTCTAGTTTGATCCTGAGAAGAATGGTTTTACCTTAGTTAATAGCCAAAAGAAAAATGATTAGTAAATCCAGCCAACATCTCTAGAGGCCTGGTGGATAGTAACTTTTGAAACATTTAGATTAAGCAGAATGGGTTTGATTTCATGGGATTTTCTCCATGTTTTTTTCTCCCTCTAGATAGGATACTGAAGTTTGGAAACTTCTCACATTACTGTCAATTTATATGTAATTAGATTGTAAGCATTAGTATTTATTATTTATTAAGACTTGTTTTAATGTTTGCAGAAATAAAAGTGGAAATCACCAGTAAGAAAGGCACTTTGCTTAAGAATGGCTTGGAAAAAGCGGGGCTGGACAATATGTTGAGCCAATCCCTTTTCAAACTTAACACTGCTGTTTCTGGAAGGCTATTGTACCTAAATAAAAAAGAAATATCTAAAATATAATGATTATTTTCTTTATGCCCTGACAAGCAACAACCGATCCGGGGGGAAAATAGATGACCCTCATCCTACGCAAAGACCAAATTGCACACTGTATATATTAGCAGCACAGACTCAGAAGTTTATAGTGCAAAAATCTATGCTATTCTGATGAAGGCACATCTGCTGTCTTGAATCAAATCTCTATCATCTTTTTCTTGTTTTTTTTTAATCTGATCACACTTACTGAGATTCTTCTGCTTTTTTGCCCAAGGCCACCAATTTAAATAAACTGCACCAACATCTATAAATAACAGAAATTCAACAAGCTGTATACAGTAGCATCCAGATCTTCTCTATAAATATTTGTGGGATGCCTCTCTAGCATGTGATCAAATGGGCAATTTATATTGAACAGAAGGATATTTGTCAGGGACTCATGGCACCTCCAGCCTAAGATGTTCTAGCATGTGAAACTAACAATCAAATATTATTTTATTCCTCTCATTTTCAACATGGTAAACCAGCCCATGGAATTTAGTAACTTAAATGCAAAGTGAAAATCTGAGAATTGAAAAATGTAATGCATTCCTAAAAGATTCTCATGAAGCCACAAAATAGCAAAAGTGGTATTTTTGCAAGAAGGGACTTTGCATTTTGCCAATGCAGATTATAATCATCCGAAAGCATTTAGTAATCTCCCTAAATTGTGTCTACTATAAAAGAAGCATATACTGTATACTTGCTTTCCTGCAAATTGGAATACCAAATCTATCATACCACTTAGTTTAGTTTAAATGGGAAGGATAACTTTAAAATTGGGAGAGTGTAGAAAGTGTAGTGTTCTTCCCCAAAATAACACCAGTATTTTGGTTAACTCAATAACCAACTTTTCACTTGCAACATATGTTTGAATATTCTTTTTATCAGAGTAAAAGAGAAAATAGACGTTGCCATATGCAAACCTATGAGAATGAGTTTTTATTTTTTTTCTAGCTCTTTTTTAAAAAAATAAACAGAAGACAACATTCACCTCCCCTTTAAACATCCCACATGATTCCTTTAAATTCTTCAAAGGAAGGAAGAAAAGACACTTTCAATAACTCAACAGATAAGAATATTTGCTTTGCTTCCCTTGATAACTAAACTGTGTTTGCCAACTATTATAAATTTATTTTTATTTTTCTTAAAAAGATCTACTGCAGTTGTGTATGGTCCCAAAAGTTTACAACATAACTTTTAGATATATTTTTAAAATTATTTAAACATTCAGACTTTTAAAAGAACGTTGCTTCCACTTTATACACCTAACCTAAACGCACAAGACCAAGTCAGCTAAATCAAGACAAGAAGTCTCTTTGTTTAGCTTTTGTTCTTCATAGTGGCCAACAGAATGTGTGTTTTAAGGTGAAGAATCACTGACAGACTTGCCCTGTGCTCATTTACCCGATTCACTTCTTATATCCTCCAAATTATGAATTATGTCTTGTGGTAATGAATTCTACCAATTAACTAAGCACTGAATAAATAAGTGTTTTTCCCCTGTTATATGACATGGGATATAAAATATTTTCAGGTGAAAAGTGCCTACCATGCACAAATAGGCCAGCCTCATCTTTAAACAGGAATATGTCAGGCATGTCCCAAATCTTCACACATACTGTATTTATATAAATATCTTTGGGTTCCAGGGCTCTCAATCAACAAAGATTTGTTATTCTGTGGATGTGTCTTTATTATTATTAGTTATCTTCATGTCCTATCTTTCTTCCAGGACATAAAGCAACATACATTTTATTTCCCACCAACCTAGACCCTAACCCTAACTCAACCTTGGGAGTAGATTAGATGAACACCTCCATCTTTTTGAGCCTTTTGAAAATTTGATCTTCTATAAAAGTTTGTAGCTGTGGGTGTGATCAGATATAACACCAAAAGGCTGGTGCCAGAAGAAAAATAAATTACCCCAAGTAAATTTCTGGGCATATTAGTCAGAGCCTAGGAAATTTAGTTTGATTTGTGTCTGAGGGGAGTTTGGAGCAAGGTAGCAGCAGACAGATAATAAGATAAATAATCTCTGGAGATTATTTGCTTTTAACTGTCCCCTCTTGAAATTAATTTTCCAAGAAATAATAACAGTCACCTTATGTAGGTGTACAGATAATGTGCTATTAGACTTTGTGAGAGAATAACCACACTGGGCATTTATAAAGGCATTTGTGAATCTAGACAAACTGGTACTGACCCAGAGTGAATCTGTTTACCGGGGCAGATAGTTAATTAGAACCAATTATCTGTGCTGTCTCATATAGTTTCCTAATTGACTGAAAAAAACTTGAAATTTTTTGAAAAAAAATTTCAAAAGCACAGTATGCTACTGCAATTATTAAGCTTTTTTCTAATGTCCTACATTGATTTAGACCTGGAAGCTTCTTGATAAACAACACATGAAGATGTTTGTATATAACCCTCAAGATGGACAAGGCAGGCAAAGACTGAGAGGGCCAGAGTAATAGTAGTGCTGAAGCTGAACAAGCAGCTTGCTTAAGACTAGCTTACCCATATGTAATTAAGGCTGCAGTCCTGAGCGCGCATCACCTTAGTAAAAAGCCCCATGTAATCCAATAGGGCATCTTACCTTTGAGTAAACATTCATATCATTGCCCTGTAAGATGACATTTTGTACTAGCAACTTCCTGACAAAATTGCTCATACGTTTAGCCCCAGTTTTACAGCAGCTCTTAATCAAGGAATCAACCCAACCAATGGATGTCTTTGTTTTATTGCTATAATTCATTTCGCAGATGTTTACAAAAAGATGATTTTGTTCCTGCCACATCCTGCTGCTTTTGTAGCCAGTAACCTTCTAGGAAGTGACTACTGGATTTTCATACACAAACATAATTTATCCTTTCAACAAAAGCATGAAAAATCTGACAAAGTAGCAGAAGACAAACATAAGTAATTACTGATATTTATGAAATACATTATAATGACTAGCATCCCAACAACTGCTTCATTCTTATATGCAGAAATGCACATAGTTTTGATGCCTGTCAAAAAGAAGAATAAAAATACAAAAAAAATCAGCTTTCTAAATTAAGATAAGTCAGAAATGCAAGGAGTGAAAACTTAGATATTTGTACTCAGAATTTTGATTTTTTTTTTTTTAAAAAAAAGAAAAACCATTTTAATGGCAGTGGAAACTTCTTTAACTTTCTCCAAGCTGCAGACCATGTTTAATCTTGAATGAACTGTGCTCTTAAGCTTAACTATTTTTCACAAGTTTTATACACTAAATATTTTTTTTACTACTTTGTTCTCCTCTCAAGATAGCTTAAACCAACTATTAGCCATAAGTATATATAGCTGGGGAAGGAAAAAGGAATTCCCAGAATGAGTTTTTTTTTGTGAAAATATGAATTATAATTTGTAAACTATTGACGTAAAAAAATTTGGTTAACAATCTGAAAGGGAAATACCATCTTCTCTCTGATTTGCTGACACAATACTTTTACCCAATTCTGACAAGCAAGATATGTTGCTGTTTGTTGTCAATAGGACTCTTTCCTGTCTAGGGAATATCGTCAGGAAGATTTCTCTCTCCTTTAAATGTTTTCTGAGAAAAGAGTCACAGTCTCATTTAGACAGATAGGTATGTTTTGAGATCATAATAGAACAATATATACTGTCCTATAGTACTTTAGTTTACAGCACTCTCTGGGTAGTTTACAATATCAACATATTGAGTTCTCATTTTACTGACTTTGGAAGGATGGAAGGCTGAATCAACCTCAAACCCCATCAGATTCAAACTACAGGCTGTGGGCAGAGTTAGCCTGCAATACTCAATTGTAACCACTGTGCCACCAGGATTCCTTATGTTTGTAGCTTAGATTGGATAAACTGTACATATTATTTCAATCTAATGTACTCATTCTAGGTGCTGAGTGTGGAGTTGCTTTCTTCAAAAAAGAAAAGAACGCAGCAAATTATACAGGTATAGTTACATGCCTTTAGTTCTTCTTTCCCAAATTCTCAGGAAAGTGGATTTACCACAGCTTAACATACATTTTTGATAACCTTTGCAATAAAATGTTTTGTAACCATTTATATATTAAAATTTATTTTAATTAACACTAAGTTTACTGATGATTTGTAATAAGAGGGAAGCACTGGTCTATTGGTTATGTTAATTTATGGATCAATAGATTAAATTTTGTATCATTATTAATTGTGCGGATACAACAGCAATTATGACAAGAATTTAAAATAGTGTTTTAAAATAGTATGATTACACTAATATAATACACTAATATGTTAAAACTCTTATGTAAGAACACCATATTGAAGTGCGTATTAAGATACTTAAATCTTAATATGCCCTTCAATATGGTGTTCTTACATAAGAGTCCTCTTTCAAAAGAGCAGGCAGAAAATAAATTTAGTGTTAATTAATAAATGGATTTTAAGAAAGGATCATTGTAATGCAAATGTTCTGAGCTTTTACTTTAGACCCATTAAAGAAGACTATAGCAGAGGTACAAATTGGAAAGATAAATTCTCTGGTATATATCTGCAGTTATACTTGTAGCCTACAATGGATCAGCTACATTTATGTAATGCTAAGATCTAATTAGCTGAAGAGGAATAAGTCTCTCTGAAAGAGGCAATGACCCTATGTACTTTTCTTGTGCAACTTCTGGCAATTCCTTGTATTTCTGCCAAGTCACATAACGTCATCCTACTATATGTGATACAATAGAATCCTCGTTATATTTTATATGATATCATCTAAAGCAGAGTTCCCCAATCTTTTCAGTTTTGTGGACAGATGGGGAGGGGGAAGAGGGGATGGTTCCATGCATGTGGTAGGCAACTGCATGCGCACGCATCTCCATTTGCATGAGTGGTGGGCAGTGGTGGGAGTAATTTTTTTTTGACTACCGGTTCTGTGGGCGTGGCTTGGGGGTGTGGCAGGGGAAGGATACTGTAAAATCTCCAGTCAGAGGTGGTATTTTCCAGTTCTCCAAACTACTCAAAATTTCCACTACCAGTTCTCCAGAACTGGTCAGAACCTGCTGAATACCACCTCTGGTGGTGGGCATATGCACCCACTGCTTGGACAAATGGAGCACGCGCACGCCACTTCCACGGTCCGGTTTCTAAAGGCCCAAGATCCAGTAGTGAGCTGTGGTCAAGGGCAATGGTGGGATTCAAATTTTTTTACTACCGGTTCTGTGGGCGTGGCTTGGTGGGCGTGGCAGGGGAAGGATACTGTAAAATCTCCAGTCAGAGGTAGTATTTGCTGGTTCTCTGAACTACTCAAAATTTCTGCTACCGGTTCTCCAGAACTAGTCAGAACCTGCTGAATACCACCTCTGGCCTAGGGGTTGGGGACCCCTGATCTAAAGTATTCACTATGCAAAATTCAGCAAAAGACAATGAACCAACACAAAGTATTATTATTAATATATTAATATTAAATAAACGTTAACTATCTCTGGTACCCTTTTTCTTTCAAAATTTCAAAAAAGACTTGCTTTAATGTTTACATAAAACTAGCTAATGGCTAAGCAAATGATTAGGTTATGAAAGTGGTTTGTCAGGTAAAATTCCTGTCAGTAACCTCATTGGACTACATTATAACTTTGCCAATAGGAGGTAGCATATTACATTTTTACATTTTTAGTGAGGCACACCTCAACTCTTTCTTACAAGTTTTCATTTAAATGAAGAGTCTTCTGAATTGCATGATTTGAATGCTTCCTCTTAACTAAAGGAATGGTACTTGGAACAAATTGTAACACTATCTTTCAAGCTGAAAAACAAAAATAGGGAGTAACTTTATGGATGCATCGTATAATTTTTCTTCTCAATTCAATGCATTTCAGGGAGATCTGACATTAAAAAGGTACTTTTATTTAGGGCCAAAAATAAAATAAAAAACACACACACGAAGAAACCTCTTAGTAAAGCTACTCTTGCCATCTGGATGTAATATAGTCCAGTGAAAGGATAACAAAGTTATGGTTTGGTTTTATAATGTTTTCTTTAGTGTTTTATGTGGTATTTCACAACCCATCATGGCCTCCTCAGTTAGTACATTAGGAAAACATCCATTGCAATATTAAATTCACAAAGTGAAAAAGTACAGTATTTTTGGAAATACGATTCTTTTAAAGCTACACCTCCATTTAAACAACAAGGAGCTCAATTATCTAGAATCAACTCATCAAATGAACAAATAGGCCTCCTCAAAAGCATAAGAGGAGAGAAAGAGAGACAGAGACAGAAACAGACCAAGAAACAGATTTTAATATATTTAAATCTATTGCACAGTTTAATCTTAATTTTAACCAGAAATTGTAGATATGATCTGAGAACCTAAACTAGATGGGGCCAATTTATTCATTCAATGTCTTTGAATTTGAATTCCCAGATTCATAGAATGGACTGTCTAAATAATATGACTAGTTTAAAAATTAATTTACATTCCTATTCATGGTTTGTTATTTTTCTTTCTCCCCAAGAGTTTGAGATAGTATCGCCCTTCCCCTTCTAATCTTTCTATTATAGCAAGCGGGGAGTAGCTAAATAGCTTGGGTCAAGAGAAAGTCCAAAATCACCAGTGGCCATTCATGACTAGATGTAGATTTCAAGGGACACGTGGACCTATGAGATGGTTCTGTTAATATAAACATTTCTCTATTACTCTCTTTTCCTGTTTTAATTCTGCTTTCATAGTTTTAATGCTATTATAATACTCACTATATAATGCTTTTGGACGATGGGGAAAATAAGAGGAAGAAAGAACATTAGATATGTTCTCTGTCTTGAGTAGTTTATTTAAAAATAATAATAAAGGGGGAATAAATTAAATAAACAAATAAATGATTGTTTTATTTATTTACTGCTTTACTGGACATATGTCATCCAGAGTCACCTTCTGTGAGATGAGTGGCTGGATAAATTTGATAAACAAACAAGAATGGGAGCAAAAACCATACTACTATTTGGTCTTTGCTTTCTCAACTAATAATAAAAGAGCACCACCCACTGAGAACTGAAGAAAGAGCATCCTGTGAAAGATATTGATTGTTGTGATTTAGTCACAAGTTTCAGTGTTAATTTTTTCACTGGCAAAATATGTTTTGAGCATAATCCAATTGACACCTCTGTGGATGATTTTTTTTTGTCTGAAGAACTGAGATACTGAACAATTTTCCTTTCTCTTGCACCTGTTCTAGTAGAGAACCTCCACAGCAGATTTTTGAGAACATGGAAAAGTACACAAAATTGGACTGTAACAGGCTGTTTCAGGCAAAAGTAGAATAAGCTTACATACCATGAATGCCAACGTTCTTCTTCAGATGCTGCTGAATTATAATTCTCAGCAGTTGCCATCTATAAAACTAACAGTAAGTTGTGCTGGTAATTTTTTAATGGGGATGGGGAGGGATTGTCATTTATGTCACACTTCGTTGGTTTTTTAAAAAATAATAATAATTTGTCATTCCTCCCAGAAGCTCAGAATAGAATATGAGATTCTAGTACATACAGTCATCTCCACCAAAGCTATGTGAGATAATTTATGCCAAGCCCCCCAGGGGTCTGTGGATCACAGGTTGAGAACCACTGATCTACCTCATTTTCTTGACTACAATTCAAAAGCAATTTGACATCACCTTCTTTTCCTAACATAGTAGCTTGCAAAGCTGGCATTCTCTGAAGCTTCCCATTCAAGAACTACCTGGACCTACAATTGCTTAGTGTGTATCTTCAAACAAGGTCAATCAGGGGTTGCCACCTGCTGAGCCTCTTGGAAGACAGATTGTATCTCAAACTATACCATCTAAAGGTCATAAACTACTAATTTCACATTCTTTAGCATTCTAAACTGTTGATCATTAAAACATGATATTCCAGTTCATATACAAGCACAGTGGTATAGCTGAACTGGAAAAGTTCCTTTTCATCATAGATGCTTCATTTTGGCTTTAATCTTAGTGCGATGTGTAAACTTACCCATAGTAGCTTGTAAAGCTTGTTTTAATTCTATGTGACTCAGACCATGGTGTCTTCTTCAATACACTATGGTTAAAACAAAGTGTAGCATACTTTGCATCATGGCATTCACTTTTTTATTGTCTGACATTATTTTGAGGAAGGAGGTCTGTATGTCTTTAAAAAGAAATGTCCAAGCGAAAGAAAAAAATAGCAGCTGGAAACTATGGTAAATTCTTAGAGGATACATTCACCCCACCCAATGTTCTAGTTTTGTTCCTTAAACTGAACCAGACAAATGCTTGGGGCAGCCCTAAACAAAGTTCTTAATTGTCAGATCCTTTGCCTTCTTAGTGGTGAATCTCTTTCGGTTCAATAGAAATTAAATGATTTTTTTTTTTTGCAAAGGGTTTCTTCACAAGATGTATTTGCCCAAAGCAGCTTTTAGTTCAATAAGTATATTAAACAATATAGTACTAAGTTATGCATGACTTAGTACTATACATTTATCAAAAGTAAAAGTGAAATGTAGCAATGGCAGTTAGGTCTCAGATAGCCTTCAATCCTGCGAATGTTATAGCCCCTTGAAAAAAAAAAGTTTTGTTTCTTTGATCTAGCATTAATCTACTGAATTGTCTAGAGCAGGGGTGTCAAACTCAAGGCCCGCGAGTTAGATCCAGCCCACAAGGTACTAAGATCTGGCCCGTGGGGCTACCCTGGAAATAGCAAGGGACCGGCCCACGGTGCCTCTGCCAGTGAAAATGAAGTTCCAGAGGGCCGCACGAAGCCCCTCCCGAGCTCAGTTTTTACTGCCAGAGGGTTGCAGGAGGCCATCGCAGTCAGAAACGGAGCTCGGGGGCCTGTTTTTGCTGGCAGAGCGCTTGGGTCACCACGGGCACTCCTGACACGAGTGACATCGAGATGGCCATGCCCACCCTGGCCACAGCCAACACATCTCTGATGAGTTCCTCAATGAAATTGAGTTTGACACCCCTGGTCTAGAGCATGTAACCATCTGGATGAAAAATAATTAAAATTAAATATTTGGAAAACAGAAGTTATAAGACCTGTACACGTACACAGGTGTTCTTAATAGGCTGATGTTTTTCTAATAGAAAAATTTGAAACCCTGGACGTTTTAAATCAAGATCCTGATTTAGAGGCAATGGCAGAAGCACTTAATAATTTCCAAGGTATTTTCCTACTTCTATCCTTGAAAGATAAGGATCTGGCCAGTGATAATTGATTAAATCTCATCTTATTCCTCTGTGCAGACAGACAAATATCTCTGGAATGAAAGGATAACTCCTACCCATGCCTAATATGCTCAGACAAGAACAATGCATGCAAGAAAGTAATCCCTTGAAAAGAATCCTGCAGGAAATTATAACTAAAGAGCTAAAATCTAGGAAAGAATGATAATTTTCAGTGTGTTTCACCCTAACCATTTCTCCTTATTGCTCATTATCCATATCTGGTTTAAGACTTTTTAATAGAAATTTTCACTGGGCTTTAATGAAGAGGTGGTATTCAGCAGGTTCTGATCAGTTCTGGAGAACCGGTAGCGGAACTTTTGAGTAGTTTGGAGAACCAGCAAATACCACCTCTGACTGGCCCCGTCCCCATCTGTTCTCTGCCTCCCATCAAGTCCCAGCTGATTGGCTGGGTCTTCTTTGGTTGCCCTGCACAGGAGAACGGAGATGGAAAGTGGGGCGGGGAGGGAATGGGGATTTTGCAGTAACCTTCCCCTACCACGCCCACCAAGCCATGCCCACCAAGCCACGCCCACAGAACCAGTAGTAAAAAAATTTGAATCCCACCACTGGTTTAATGGTCGTATATAAGGTACCCATCTGCAGCAAAAGTTGGAAGAATAGAAGCTAGTAAAATGTATAAAAGTTATCCAGCATTAAAAACCTGACCAAAAATCTCTCATTCTTTGAGTTCCACTTGCCAAAGTAATTACTAATCAGAATCATCGACTAACCAACTCTCCATACTAAGGATCAGATTAATAATACATACAGCATATTTTCCTGGCAATCCTACCATTTTTACCCAAGGGCATCATCATTCATAATAGTGTCAATATGTACAGCTTACCCAGATTTGACTTTTTAAATAGAGAAACAAGCTCTTTCAAAGAAATTCCAAAGTGACATCATCTAACAGATGGAAGATTTACACTATGGCTTTTGGGGGTAAATTTCTATTCTTTCCCTTAAATAATGCAAGCAAAATACTGAAATGATACTGTACTAAGTCAGTGGAAGAACTATTTGTAATTTTGTCATGAACTTGAGCACCATTTGGGATTGTTTCGGAACTTTCTCTCAAGGAATCCTAGTACCTAATACATATCCCTGATGTATGGGTAAGAAATGTTGACTCGGTAAAGGAACTAATGTTCTTTTAAATAATACATAAAAGACAAGTTTCTCCTTCTCCATGTGAGAAGTCTTCACTCTGACTAAGCACATATATGACATTTTATACAGAAAGATAATAAGGTAGCTTCAGATTTGGTCTACTATAATTTCTGTGATTAGTGAGATGTTACTGGAAACAATTTTTAAAGTTGAACTAATCTCTGGGGTAGAAGAATATAAATATTTATGGTCACACTTGGGGAAAGTTGCCAGTTGCTCTAGGGCATTAGCAGATGCACAGTTAATACACAGACCACATCTATCTATTTGAAAACAAAGCAATAAAAGGCAGGGATAAGAAAATAAAAATTGTTGCAGAGAAACAGAGTGACATATCACCTGGGAAGGTGCCATTTTTATGCGTGAGGCTGAACATGCAGAAAAGAACCAAGAGAAAGGAACAGCATGCCAGTAGGAGAAACACAAACACAATCCCACTGCCATTTATTTGTAAGCATAATTTTCCATTTAGTATCTTTTATTCTTAGCATTTAGTAGGTAAACTGCAAACAATTGTAGTTTTATCTTATGACAGCTTTATCAATATATGTGTGCAACAACTACAGCAGAATTAAATGGTCGTATACTTCCTTAATTCTCTCATGTAGAAAGCTACATATTGGTGTCCAGAAAAAAAGAAGATCTCAAGCCTTCCTGCTTGACATGCAAGTTGTCCAGTGACCCCAGAAAGTGAAGTCAGGAAGATCTATAAACATATGATTCTTCCAGGGGTGGCATTCAAATTTTTTTACTACCAGTTCTGTGGGCGTGGCTTGGTGGGCGTGGTGTGGTTTGGTAGGCATGGGTTGATGGGTGTGGCAAGGAAAGGATACTGTAAAATCCCCATTCCCCCAGAATGGGAAGGTTACTGCAAAATCCCATTCCCTCCCCACTAACCTGCTTTCCAGCTCCATCCTCCCGTGCAGGGCAATAAAAGAAGACCCATCCGATCAGCTGAACTTGGAAGGCAGAGACTAGATGGGAGCAGGGCCAGTCAGAAGGTGGTATTTGCCGGTTCTCCGAACTATTCAAAATTTCCACTACCAGTTCTCCAGAACTGGTCAGAACCTGCTGAATACCACCTCTGGATTCTTCCAAAGTACTATTAACATTACAGAAATAGAGAGACCATAAGGATATCCTCTGTAGCAGTGGTCGCCAACTGGTGGGCCGCGAGAAAATTTTGGTGGGCCACAGAGAAATGCCCCCCAAAACACCCAAAGCCCGCTCACCCGCTGGCTCCCACCCTTCGGCTGAGCGCAAACCTGCAAAAAGCAGTGCAGTCCTCGCCGGGCAAGACAAGGTAATGGCGCTGTTGCAACAAGAGGGAGCTGGCGGCACAAGCGGGCTGAAGCAGCAATGGAGATGGCTGGAAGGTGCAGGAGCACTGCGCTACTTGCATTTGCACGGCACACCTGCACCTTCCAGTTTGCCTCTCCTGGCCCAGGCTCTTCCTCGATGGCCGCGGGCTGTAGGGACAGCCCCGGGCAGGAAAAGTACTGGCTGCTGGTGGTGGGAGGGGGCATGTCTGCGCTTACTATCCAGTTCAGAGGTCCGGAATGGGGCGGCAGGGTGGCATCATTTTGCTCATCCCTCTCGGTGCTCTGCTTTGCTGCTGCCCCCCCCCCATGGCCCAAGCCATTGCTGCCCGGGGAAAGCACAGGAAAAGCGAGCAGAAACAGCTCTCGCTGGGGCAAAAGAGCAGAGGTCGAGGAAGGCACAGGCAAGAGAAGACGGAAGCTGCTGCCTTTGGGGGGGCAGCAGAGATGTCAGGGCTGCTCTCCCCCTCAGCAAGCCAGGCCTGGAGGAACGTGAAGAATTGTGAGCGAGCGCTGGAGAAAGGCATGTTGGAAAAGCCAACACACATTTCCAGCGCACTCTCCTCTGTCCCGAAGTAAGATTGAGTGGGGGGAAGGGTAGGAGGTAAGGAGAGGCCCGGCATGGGGTGGCGGGGGGAGACCAAATGTCCAGACCAAAAAAGCCCTGAGGAAGACGGGCTCCTAATAACCAGCCTGTTTGTGCAGGCGAGAGCTCCAGCTTTTCTGGACTCAACAACACCCCCCCTCCCCTCAGCCTCCAAACAGGGAGGGATCCTTCTCTGCTTGGAAGCGACAGGAGAAACCTGGAGCTTAGCCTTGGGGAATCCTCTTCTTATGTGAAGGCCCAAGCGGGGTGTTTCCTGGTTATTAGGAGCCGGTCTTAATCGGCACTTCCAGCCCGGCCCTTCTTCCCTTCCCCAACTAACTCAAGGCAGCCACATCTTGCAAAGGAGGGAGAGGTTTCCTCTGACTTGGGGGAGATGGCTCTGCTTTTCTTCCGTTTGAGGGGGAGCCGGTTCCTCCCCGTCTAGATCTTCCCAGCCTCCAGGCACCATGTGGCTTCTTAAATTCTCCCTCTTCCCCGCCCCAAAGGATAAGAGAGGCCCCTCCTTTCCCTTAGCTCTGCCCCACAGTTATGATTAAGCATTTACTATTGTGTTACAATTAAATAAGCATTTATGTGTGTGTGTGTGTGTGTGTGTGTATATATATATAAAAAATAAAAAATAATAATATTAAATTTATATTTAATGTAAAATATTTTTTAATATTAAATATATTATCATTTTTTAAAAATTCGCATTAGTGGTCCTCAGGATTTATAATTATGAGTTTGGGGGTCCCCGAGGTCGAAAAGGTTGGCGACCCCTGCTCTGTAGGATCATGAAGTGTTATCCAAAGGTGCACATTCAACCAAGCAAATTCTCTCTTCCACTTGGTATGGTGTACTTCAAAAAACTTTTATCATCTAATTCAATAATTGTTTCAAAGTCACCCAATCTAATCAGATTATATATATAATCTAAAAAAGAGTAAGCTCAGAAAGGGAAGAATAAACCAGGTCATTATAAATACAACTTTGCTGGTGAAAATCTGAACCTATACTCAGACATCACATGCTTACTTACTATCAGCAATGTTCCTTACATGCTTTAGACTATTTAACGGAGGGAGTTAGAATTAATCACATTTTCTTGCTCAGTTGAACATTGTTTTTGTCAAGGGAACTGCAAAGCCAGGAAATACAATAAATTACAATAAGTAATAAAGTTGTCTCCATAGCTTAATAGAAGGACAGAGGCTGCACTTCTAACCTTGGATTAAGCCTCATTTAACAAGACAGCTGTACTCACACACTGCATTGAAGTACAGATTATTTAAGCAAGATTTTCTCAATAAACCACAATGAGCCTATTTCTACATAATACTAACCCAGAAAACATGGTTTACATACAAACCATAGAGATTAATTCACACAACACATTAAAAGCGAACAAATCTGGAAACTTTATTTTTTATAAGTATGTATGTATAAAGTTCTGCTGATCAAATCATACTGAGTTTCTTCTTGATCAATAAAACTTTAAAAAAGAAAATATTTTTTGTTAACTCTTGATGATTAAGAACAGCTAAATGCTAAGGAACTTTTCCACAAGCTATAAATGCCTCAAATGTCATGCACTGAAAGAAAAAAATTATTTTATTGCAAAATGTATCCTCACTAAAATAGCAAACAATCTGGATTCATCTACACAAAATATATCTCACACAATCTGTCTTATAACACACTGTGCAAAAAAATTATGCTGAATTCTTGTTCAAAAATAATAACTTGCTAAAATCATAAATACAGGAAGCTGAACTTTTCAAAATGAATTGCATAAAATACACATTCCTTATTTGTTTGCAAACCAATGATACATTGTTTTCTGCAAGCATGTTAGCTGCTTCGATTTTAAATGAAAATCTTGTTTCTTCCATGAGAAATATGCTGCTAAAACATATTAGATAATGCTACTTTATTTTACTTTCACTATTTCCACACAGAATAAGTGGAATACTGCTCAGGAAAGTTAGGAATTAAAATATCTGGAAATAAACATTTTGTAAACATTACAAGGAAGATTTAAAAAAACAAAGGGATCAAGAAGAAGAGTTGGGTTTTCCTCAGTCTTTTTGAGATGTACTCAAGCCAGATAGGATTATAGTGCTGTTTTTTTGGAAATAAAACATTTATTTCATGCAATGCCTAGCTTAGCCTCCTGCTTAGGACAGGATGCGGCCAAAGTTAACATTTTAAAATCCTTTTAATATTTATGGGGATATTAAAGGAAGACTTAGACTGAAATAAATGGATTTTATGGGGGAAAAACAATCCTGTTTGGATTGCACTTCAACAAGGGATACTGTAATGACGTTTTCTGCAGTGAATTCAGTGTCGTTTTCTTGGGAGACAGATAGTTGCATGCCATGTAGTATTTTGAGTAGGTTCATACAAACAATACTGTCAGGTACAAAATAACACGTGAAGATTCAGTTAAACTGATTTAGTGCTGTAGCCTATGCACAAGAACGTTTTCAATTAATGGCACCTGTTTAGAGTTAGATTAGGGTCAATGACACTCAATGTTGTGGCCCATCAGCTGCAAGCAGAGCTAGCTGCAGAGTCGGAGGTAGAGGGAGAGCCTGGGATAGGTTTGGAGCCTTTGGAAGGCTCTGATAAGGAAACAGCATCAGAGGCAGATCTGGGGCCTTCTGTCCTCCCCCAGGTGGAGAGGCAGCTGTCTTCGGGGCCTGAGCTGAGTGAAGGGGAGGAACAGATGGGGCACATTCCAGATGCATGTATGCGTAGAGAGGAAAGGAGACCAAAGGAAAGTAGCAAGCAAGCTCTCGGGGAGAGGCAGACTGCAAATGATAGCCAGCCCCTCCCTGGCTGGGAAATAAATAGGAGGGGTTTGGGAGTTGCTCGTTGTCACAAACAACAGTTTGTTTCTAGTATACAGCAAGCAATTCAGATTTTTGGCTAAACCCAGGTTTGATGGAACTAATTACATTTGATTTTGTTTATCCATGTGAATAAAAGACTGTTACTGACTTGTCATAAAAAGGGGTTGTTTCAGTGATGATATTCAACTTTTTTTACTACCGGTTCTATGGGCGTAGCTTGGCAAGTGTGGCAGAGGAAGGATACTGCAAAATCTCCATTCCCTCCCCACCCCACTAACCTGATTTCCAGGTCCGTTCTCCTATGCAGGGCAACAAAAGAGGACCCAGCTGATCAGCTGGGACTCAGGAGGCAGAGAATAAATGGGGGTGGGGCCAGTCAGAGATGATATTTGCCAGTTCTCCAAACTACTCAAAATTTCCACTATCGGTTCTCCAGAACTGGTCAGAACCTGGTGAATACCACCTCTGGATTGTTTTACTTGAGAGTAAACATCTTATCACTACTTGAGAAGGTTATGTCAGAACACTCAAGGAGGGTTGGACTTTGTTTGCCTATGGCTAAATAGGGACTCAAAGCTGATCACTCTTTTCACTCCATCCCCAGTATGTTCTGATATTTGAATCAGAATCTTAGAATCCAGAAAAGTAGTCCCTGACTTATGACCATAATTGAGCCTGGAATTACAGTACAGTACATTGTGGTCATAAAATGAGGCATCACGTGACTGAGCCTGATACTTTGCCTTTTTTTTTTAATGGCAGGCATTAACTGAACATTGTGGTCATTAGGCAAATCAACTTTACCCAATGGGCATTTTATGCTGGTGGAAACTAAAAGTAAACAGCATAGTGTGTCAAAAAATATCAAAAATTGCAATAACGTGATTAATTCTGCAAATGGCTGTAAAGGTGATCTGGTTGCCAACTTCCCAAAATGCGACCACATGACTGTGTGGGGGGAGATGTGCAGCTGTTGAAACTTCAAAATCGGGTCATAAGTAATTTTGGGAGTCCATTGTAGCTTTGAATGGTTGCAAACTGTCTGGTTTAAGTCGAGGAATATCTGTAGTAGGCTTTTCTACTACTGTACTTGTTCTACTAAAAGTTCTAGAATTAACTCATGTAAGGTTAGAAGAATTACAGCATATGCAAGTAGTCCTAGATTACTGATCACAGGGAATGTTTAATCAACCAATGCTAACAATAACCTAATACTCCAATCCAACGGAAATTTGGAAGACTCATAGCCAAATGAAATATGTCAGCACATTTCTGAGAAAATTGTAATCTATGAGAAGGTTGGAAAAGGTGGCTTATCAGATATGAAATAAGAAGAAAATGAGTTGGTTTATTGCAATTCAGTTGGGAGAAGGACCCTCATTTACTTAGACAGAAGTACCTAGCAGCTCTGACATCTTGCTTGTTTCTAAGGGGTTTCTAGTTTTGAAGTCTTATATGAAAGGTATGGATCTGTTGCCGTGGTGGGATTTTTTACTACTGGTTCTGTGGGCATTGCTTGGTGGGCATGGCAGGGGAAGGATACTATAAAATCTCCAGTCAGAGGTTGAGGTGGTTAGCTGGCAGCAGCTGCGGATAGCTGAGGAGAGTGATGACTCAGATGAGGGGCCAGCAGTGGACTCAGATGAGGGGCCAGCCTTCAGAGATTGTGGGGGCTAGCAGCAGTGATGAGGAGATTCCCGAGGAGCCTGTGCCAAGTGTGTGTGCACGCAGGATTGCTCACAGGAAAGAGCAGCTACAACAGCATGGGCAACAGGAAAGAGCAGCTACAACAGCCGTCAAAGTGATGTCCCGGTGCCTGGAGGCCGTGCGGAGTTGGATGGGTCGTAACAGGCTTCGTCTCAACCCGACCAAAACCGAGTGGCTGTGGTTTCCTGCGCCCAGATACAGCCAGCTGGTTCCTTCGCTGGCCGTGGGGGGAGAGGTTTTGACCCCCGTGGAAAGGGCGCGCAATCTGGGCGTCCTCCTGGATGTACGGCTGTCTTTAGAAGAGCACATTGCAGCCGTCGCCAGGGGGGCTTTTTATCAGATTCGTCTGATTCACCAGTTGCGGCCCTTTCTGGATCTGGGCGCACTTCGCACAGTCACGTCCGCCCTCGTTATCTCCCGCCTGGATTATTGCAATGCTCTCTACATGGGGCTCCCCTTGAAGAGTCTCCGGAGGTTACAGTTGGTCCAGAATGCAGCCGCGCGGGTGATTGTGGGTGCCCCTCGGAGCTCCCATGTTACACCGCTTCTCCGCAGGCTGCACTGGCTTCCTGTGGCCTACCGGATTCGATTCAAGGTGGTACTGATGGTATTTAAAGTGCTCCATGGCTCGGGACCTGGGTACTTACGGGACCGCCTACTGCCATCGTCAACCTCCCGCCGCCCAGTACGCTCCCACAGGGTTGCCCTACTTGGGGTACCGCCGCCTGGCCGTTGTAGGCTGACGGCCCCGAGAGTTTGGGCTTTCTCTGTGGGAGCTCCCTCCCTATGGAATGATCTCCCCCCGGAGATACGGGCTATGACGGATATTCTGACCTTCCGGCGCGCAGTGAAAACCCTATTTTTTAAACAGGCTGGCCTGGCCCGGTAACTGTGTTTTGGTTTTATTTCAATTTTAATTGGGGTTTTATTAGCTTTTAACTTTTAATTGAATCCTTTGGATAGACACAGCCGGATCAAATTGTTTAATCTATTTTTAATTGTATTTATTGTATATTTATTGTTATGTTTTTAGTAGGCTGTACACCGCCCCGAGTCCCTTTTTGGGAGAGGGAGCGGTATAAAAGTTTAATTAATAAATAATAAATAAATAACTCAGAAGTAAGGCTGCAAGGTAATGGCTTTCAGATGTTACCAGTTCCAACTTAATCCCAAACCAATATGACTAAGTATTAGGAATGATGAAGTATTACTCATAAATTTCTAGAGATCTAACACCACTCCAATTTTAGATTTATGGAGACACATAATTTGACCCAAAGGATGCTTCTGCATTCAGCCTATAAATTTGGAGGTGCAGGCTGTTAATTATCTAGCACTTAGTGCAAGCTGCCTACAATTAGTGCAGGCTCGAATCCCACCAGGCTCAAGGTTGACTCAGCCTTCCATCCTCTCGGGGTAGGTAAATTGAGGACTCAAGATTGTTGGGGGCAATAAGCTGACTTTGTAAAAATGCCGCTTGGGGGGGCCAAAAAGCCCTAGTAATAAGCAGGCATATACAATGGAATGAAGGCTATTGCCGAGCACCTAGCATGGTGCTCCATAGACTGTAAGCCGCCCTGAGTCTCAGGAGAAGGGCGGCATATAAATGTAATAAAAAATTTTTTACAAAATATATTTATAACATATATAAGTATGTTTTTTTTGTGTATTTCAGAGTTGGGTGGTGGTGTGATTGTTTTTATATTTTTTGGATGTATTTGCAAAAACTCCTAGTATTAATAATATATTGGCTATTCCATCTAGAATTTAAATGCTTCCAAAATCAGAATCTGCTGAATACCAGCTCTGATCTGTTGGCTTTCAGATGTTACCAGTTCCAATTTAATCCCAAACCAATATGACTAAGTATTAGGAATGATGAAGTATTACTCATAAATTTCTAGAGATCTAACACCACTCCAATCTTAGATTTATGGAGACATATAATTTGACCCAAAGGATGCTTCTGCATTTTTTTTAGAGCTTCCATATGATTAAAATCAAATTTGAATAATATAGCCCTATTTTATTTTTTGTATGGTATTCTTGATTTCAGACTTTTTTTAATTTTTAATTTTCAGCCTAGCAAAAGATGCCTTTATTCATGTTGATTCCACTCTTCCACTGTTAGGATTGAAATTAGAAGTTTCAGTAGCAATGGAGGTTTTTGTACTCATTTTTCTCTTTTTTTGGCAAAAAGTCTATAAGGGTTTTCAATCACTAATAAATATAATTTTTAAGCCTTCTCTAAGCAAACAGATTAATTCTGCCATCTCTGGTAGTTCTGTCCTTTTCACCAACCATTCAGGGTTGGGTTGCTACGGGTTCACTTGTAACCGCCAAACCCCACCCACCCTTTCCAGGAGTCTCCACGTGGCCCATTTTGGATGTGAGTGCAGGGCCCGTGCAGAGCCTTGGGGAGGGCGAAAAATGGGGCTCCTAGAAGTTCTGGAATGCTGGAAATGGACCCAGTTGCTGAAATTTTTGAAGCCCACCCCTGCAACCATTCTCTCCATTGTAGGTATTTCAGACACATTTCATTTTTGTACATATAATAATCTAACATAGTAATTATATATAAAATAATCTTCAGTGGCTCTTTTCTAATTGAGTCTTCATTAACCACAGTAAGAAAAATTCTGGTTTCAACTGAATGTTGATTTTTAAAATTCTTTGTATCATTATAATATCTCTATTTGAATCCAGAAATTTCTGGCTTTTTAAATCTTACATTGGCAACAGGGATACATGATAAAATGACCCTTCCAGTGTCTACATTGTCAACATAAGATTAAATAATTTTTATATATTCTACACAATTTTTCTGGAGTCATATACCAATGGTACATAATTTCATAAAAATTCTCTTTACAGGTAGTCCTCAACTTAAAACAGTTCATTTAGTGACCATTCAAAGTTACAACCTGCACTGAAAAAAGTGACTTACGATCATTTTTCCACACAATCATTTCAGCATCTCCAAGATCATATGATCAAAATTCAGACACTTAGCAACCAATTCATATTTATGACAGTTGCAGTGTCCTGGGGTCATGTGATCATCTTTTATAACCTTCAGGCAAAAAAAGTCAATGAGGAATCCAGACTCATTTAACAGCCATGTTACTAACTTAACAACTTCAGTGACTCACTTAACAAATCTGGCATGAGAGGTTGTAAAATGGAGCAAAACTCCATTAACAACTATATCATTTAGCAACAGATATTTTGGGTTCAATTGTGGTTGTAAATCAAGGGCTACCTGTAATAACATAATGTTAATTTAAATCCTTTTAACCAGTTGTTGATCAGTTATGTTGTGTCCAAAATTCCTACCTCATTTTAAACATTGAGAACTTTGTTCTCAAGTTCAAGCAGAAGCTCAAATTCTGCCTACTGCTGCTAAATTTGAAATGTCCTATTAGCTATCTTAAACCTTCTCTTAACTGTAAACCATTCACTTGTTTCTGATATTAAATTTCAGTTAAAGACCCATTTTTTAAAAATTCTACTACATTAATAACTAGTTACTTGTGAATTTTTTTGCATACTAAGGGTTTTCTGTTTAATATTAGGTTCTACTTGAACTACTTTCAATTCAATCTATCTCAAGACCCACTAAGTTCAAAGCAGTGAGATTAATAAGTATGCATAGGAATGCAGCCAATTTATTCCTTTCTGAGGTATCAGTTGACTTAAGCATTTGGGTTTATGTTTCCAAGGTGGATAATGATTTATTTAAAGCAATAAATCAAAAATGAATTAGACACTTTCAGGTAGATTACAATTAACATAATGTAATAGTGGCAAGTGAGACTGAACAGAGCCAAACATTAATTAACGTGAAATGGCAATAGAATCAGTGCCAAAATATCAGCTTATTCAACTGGCAGACCAATATTATAGCATGCTCATTTTCTATAGGTTTATATCGTCAAAGTTGTTCTTTTTAATGCTTCTGCTTTGTTTCAGGTTCATATTATTGTAACAAGATACAATTCTACTATTCTGATGTCATTTCTATGCATTCATATTTTCAGGATAAGAGTATATTAAATAGGCAATGGATAAATCGGCAAAACATTCTTTTTATTCTATTTCTATGAAATGACATGCTTTTTTAAAAAAAAAACCTGACATGTGGTACTTTTCCAAACTTTATTTATTTTTCTTTCTTTATTCTATATTTACAATTGTTCTATTATTTTCTATTTAGTATATTGATTTCAATCACATTTTTTCTCTAAAAAGATACATTGATCTATTCCTAATAAGTCCATTCAGAAATGTGTGTATGGCTTACTTATTCATATATTTGACAGAATTTGTATCAAAGTTTTTTCAGAAGCCCATAATCGATAAAAACAAATGAATTCGACCACATAAAACAATCCCATAATAGCATCATTATTCAGACCATAAATTTACAAAATATATTTATAACATATATAAGTATGTTTTTTGTGTATTTCAGAGTTGGGTGATGGTGTGATTGTTTTTATATTTTTTGGAGGTATTTGCAAAAAATCCTTGTATTAATAATATATTGGCTATTCCATCTAGAATTTAAATGCTTCCAAAATCAGGCCAGGTTTATGGCTAAAGTCTCCTTGAAACTTCAGAAATTTCAGATTTTATTTACCTTCTTAGAGAAAAGAAGCAAAATCTGAAATATCCAACTGATTATATTATAAAATTATTATAGTCAGCACCACAAATAAAAAATATCCCACTATTCTAAATTATGCTGTTAGTATAAAACTGAGTAGACTGTAGACTTCTGAGGTGAAATTTGGAACTAAAGCAACTTATACAGTAGTTTAAACCAGAGACATGAATTAAATTCAGCTGCAATAAAAGCAACAAAACACCTGAAGGACTCTAATCCTACATACAGATTACTTAAATTTCATTGAAGTCATCCTACTTGTGGATTATATAACTTTGTCACCAGCTGGCCCTGAACTGTTCTACTCTTGTTAAAGAAATATAATACAAATGTTCTTGTATTATATATTAAATTAAATGTATTAAATGTATATCTTCTACAATTTCCTTGTCAGAACTAAGTCCTGTAACACAGCTTGCAAATGGCTAACATCAGGGTTATTTGTAAAGGTATTAGTGTATTGTTCTAGTTTGGAACTGATTTCTCAACTTAGTGGTAAAGCAATAGGTACATGCTTACATGTAATCATGTTATTTACAGTTCCTCTAGTTAAAAAATAGTTAATTAAAAAATGACACATCCTAAGAAAGATGCCTGTTGATGAAGACTTTATTACTTAGCTGAACAGACTGAAGGAAAGATGAAAAGGACACTTCCTATATTCCACTAGTGATCAGCTAAGTTATGGAGTAACACAGATTTTTCTGAACTAAAAAAATGTTCTTATAACTTCAGAATTATTTTCTAAAGTTATAATTTAAAGTTGTCTTTTGAATAACTTGAAGCACTATGGATACAAGGCTTTTCAGAGCTGTCAAGAACTGCCATGTCCTTTTGTCCCTCACAACTGAATGAAATCTGATATTTATAACATCTAAATTATCTGCATTCCATCTACAAGTTCCATTTTAGGACTATTTTAAACCGTTGACCTCAAAAGTTTTAAATATTTAGCTTGGTTGACTGAACTTATTCTTCTTTTATTGTAGTATCTATGCAAAAATAATCTGAAGAATTAGACCTAGCATAAACTTTTAATTCATCTTAGTCCTTGAAAAGATACCGAGTGATTGTTTTGTATGGATTTGTAGGGTTCCCTTCCCTCCCATAGATCAATAAATCTATTATTGCTTTTCATCATTTCATTTTGATATTGATTGCAGCTGAACAATGGGAAGACTAGTCATTAGCTTTTTGTGTAACTTTTGCAAGACTATAAAGAAAGTTATTAATTCTTGGAAATCTCTTTACCTTTTGCACCATTATACCCATTAAAGTTTGGGGCCCCAAAAACTGGTATTTCAAGTCAATGTAAACTGGGGCAAAACTGAGGGAAGTAGCTGTAACACCTTAGGATTGCCCTTTATGAAATTTGTGAAAGATAAGCTGTTTTTGGTTTCTTCCTAATTCTCTACCTGTACAGTACTTTTCTATAGAGACTTATATCGAAAAGACATTAGAACATTCTACATGTTAAGCAACATGGGGCTTACCCCTTTTAACAGGGGTAAAAAGGTAAAGGAGTCCCTGCAGATTTTACTCCGCAAGTCGTTGCCAGCTGTACAGAATAAAGGGGCATGGGTGAAAATCAAACTCCCTTTAAGTGTTCCTGTTTTGATTGCAAATCCCTTGGGGGAAGTCTAATCATACTATATTTGGTCCACAGCTGATTATAATTGCAATCAGAAAGACACACTCACTCTGCAGACCTTGTGCATTAACAGGAGAGAGAGTGCACTTCCTAGGATGTTTAAAATACATAAATACGTGTCGCTACTTCTTTGTATAAGTCCTTGTTTATTATAGGTGAACTTCACAGAAAATGGACTCCTTAGACCTTCCACTTAGTCAAAAAAGGAGGGTGCTGCTGACATGTTTATTATGGAACACAAAATGGTTCTTTGGAATGTTTCATATGCAATAGAAATGTGTTTATTTGGAAATATGTTTACTGAAATGAGAAAGTCAGGGTTTGCATCACAGCAAAATGTTAGCCTCAGGATTTAACAAGATTTATTTCTACCTGTGCAGGAGCAGTGAATAGCAGTGAGTCTGTTTTGTCATCTGAAGTCATTAACCTTGAAGAATTAACAGCATGATTTCTGTAATTATCCAAGAGGTATGTACCGCACTGAATTTGCAATGTAAATGAGCAGAATAATAAGAGACCCATTATATTAAAAAAAGATAATGTACTAATTTCATTTCTGTGTGTTGAGTTTTCTTAAATGTCCTGGATTTTGATCCTTAAAAAAAAACCTTCCTTATCTGAATTAAAAGGAAAAAAACCCAAATGTTGGCATTTATTCCTAAAATATTTTACCAAGAAGTATAACACAGGACAATGTGTGTGAGAGAGAGACAGAGGCTAACAAGGATAGCATAACCTCAGCCGCTAACATTAGTCTTACGCTGACATTCCACAATATGTCACTAAACCAACGTCAGCTCCAAGAATAGTATGAGATAAAATAAGCCAACGTGTCAGCAAAGCAAGAGCAATCACGACGTCAGCAAATGCTCAGAACTTTCCCAATACTCAAGACCACATGAGAATTTGAAATCATCTGTCCTTGATTACAACACATAGTCTTATGCCTGTGTTGAATGAGAAGAAAGAAAGAAAGAAAAAATAGATAAATGTGATGCTCTCTCGGACTGCTATTTACAGAGTTTTGAAATATAAAGAATTGCTTTCATGAACATGTGGCACAAGAATGAGACATTTTGCATTGTAGTTGCTGGATTTGCTGTAATTATCTTTAGATGTGGATCAAACCTTTCTGAGCTGATGCCCTCCTTTAATCTCCCAGCCACTACGACCAAACCAAACTGGAACATCAACCATAATGGAGCTCTAGGCCGAGGAGGCATGGCTGACACTAAAGATCAAACAAGGAGAAAGAGATTCAAAAAGGATAGCCAGATAATTACTCTGGTCTTTGGGCCCAAAATAAGTGCACATTCAGTTACCTCATTTTGACAATGAAATACTTCCACCACGTGAAGTATTAGTACCGCTTTATAAAGCCTTAGTAAGATCACAGCTGGAATACTGTATCCAGTTTTGGTCATCATGTTACAAAAAAGATGTTGAGACTTTGGAAAAAGTGCAAAGAAAAGAAACCAAGATGGTTAAAGGACCAGAGACTAAAACATATGAAGAACAGGTTGCAGGATTTGGATTTGGCTAGTCTAGAGAGAAGGACTGGTTGAGGGGGGGCACGACAGCAGTATTCCAGTATTTGAGAGGTTGCCACAAAGAGGTGGTGGTCAATTTATTTTCCAAAGCACCAGAAGGCAAGACAAGAAACAATGGATGGAAACTATTCAAGCAACTAATAGCAACCTGGAATTAAGGACTTCACTGCCTAACAGTGAGGACAATTAACCAGTGGAACAGCTTGATGTCAGAATAAAGGGTGTTGGACTAGGAGACCTCCAAAGTCCCTTCCAGCTCTATTTCAAAACCAAACTTCTGTTTCATTTTCTGATTGATTGAAGCATAATGGAATGGCAACCCCCACTTTTGGAATGGCACCCCCCACTTCTATTCTGATTGATTGAAGCATAATGGAATGGCAACTCCCTTTTTCTTCAGCAATCTACGCACACAGTGAACAAAACAACATGGTCACTAAAATTAGCACTAGATTTTTCTTCCTCTTCCAAAGGGATAGCTGTCTTAGTGAATACATACAAGACTTTATTGGCTCCAGAAAAACTAAGAGATCAGCGTCTTCTGCCTCCTTCATAAAATGCACAAAATCCTAACTGGCAGATTTCTCCCTCTCTCAAGGGTGTTTTATTACATTTAAACCCTGTTTTTCAGAGGCATCTGTAACAAACCACAGCGGCATCCAGATCATGATGGTTATATGACGACATCATCATCATGCAAATGCAAACTGATGCAAGCATGCCAGCAATGGATGGAGGGCATTTGTGTGATGAAACCATCAAATGGGTGCAAGCACTTGCCCTTTCCCCCTTGCCAGTCCTGTAGTCACCCTTGCCATGTTGCTCTAAAATGATCAAGAAGGCTTATATTAATAACTCCCATAATTCATATATAAGACAACATTTATTTAATACCTTTTAATATTTTTTTACATGGAAGAATTTGAGATGAACTGGTGAAATCAAAACACAGCTTCACTCACAATGTTGAAAATAAATTAGCTCTAAGTTTATTTCAATAAAAGATTCCTTCCTTCCATTCTTGCACCTTGGTGAAAAGCCATAAATAAGAGAACAAGACTAGAGTTGTATTTTCTTGTTTAGTTTTGGTAGTTTGAGTTTAGTAAGTTTTTTTTTTTGTTTGAGTTGTAATTTCACTGGGTGGAATGACCTTTCAGCTTTTTATCAGATCAAGAAGCAGCAGGACTCAGAACAATTTCAAAAAAAATCTTACTATAGAGAAACAATAATACTAGGAAAATATTTTACTTGCTATGTAGAGAGACACAGAGATTCCTGAACCAGAGGAAAGGACACCTGCTACTATATTACAATCTAGGCATATCTCTTAAAGTAATGAATTCCAAAATCTAAGCATATTGTAGCTTTAAAAATTCCCACCAAATGTTTATTCGATAATGGATAGAAGAAAGAGATTCTTCAAAAAAAAAAACCCTCAACACTCAGATATCAAAAAGGTTTTAAAGAGCACAGGAGATGCAATTTCAAAACAATGGATTATATAGCCTGACCAGAGCCAGTTTGATGTAGTTCTAGCACAGGCTAGAAACCAGGCAACCAGGAGTTCTAGTTTTGCTTTGGGCACAAAGCCAGCTGGGTGGACCAGTCTCTCTCTCTCTTCCTCTCTTTCTCTCTCCCTATCTCCCTCTCCCTCTTTCTCTCTCTCTCTGTCTAAGAAGGAGGAGATGACAAACATTTCTGAAAAACTTTCCCAAGAAAACTCCAGTCCAAGCTGTCTCTGAAAATTGGACATGATTGATCAGAAGGAAAATAAATAAATGGAACAGCTTGACACAGCTACCGACCAATCCATTTGGCCCAGTAATGGAACCTGACACAGCTACCGACTTGCTTCCATTTAGCCCAGTAATAGGTCAGCAATGGGCACAGTTTGTGAATCCTATCACATATATTTTTAATATTAGTAACTAATTCAGTCTCCTCTATGATAGGGACAGTATTAAAAAATAAATTTTGCTTCCTATGGATTCTGCTGAAAAAAAATATCACAGGTTAATAATAAACACACAGAAGTTATGTACTGTATACATATATATGAGTACAATCAAACACACACACATTCAAACTCATTGTACAATGATTTTTACATATATTGCTCACATGAAATATATATTTAATCTTTGCACTCCACTTTCCCACATGATCTCAAGTTAGCCATTCAAGCATAATTTAGAAATATAATTGGAGGATACTAAACTTCTATTTTATTTTGATTTCAATTCAATAAAATCTTTTTTTCCCCAAATGCTTATTTTGGAAGACTTCCCAAAAACTAATAAAAATGCATCATTATATTTCATCATAGAGCCATGGTTTCTAAATTATCATCTTGTCTAACACTGATATCTGGGAAGATTCCAGAGCTGATTCAAAAACAAACAACTTGTAAGGATTTCTGAAAATATAGGTATCTATCAGTTAGCATGAAATGCTAAAGGATGTGTACTCAATCTTATGTCATTCTTGAGTGGCCAATTTCCACACTAAATTGTGGGAATACTATGAAAATAGTATACAGGTAGTCCTCGACTTACGATTATAATTGAGCCCAAAATTTGTATTGCTAAATGAAAGAGTTATTAAGTGAATTTACCCCATTTTACAACCTTTCTTGCTACAGTCGTTAAGTGGATCACTGCAGTTGTTAACTTAGTAACACAGTTGTTAAGTGAATCTGGCTTCCTCATTGACTTTGCTTGTCAGAGGGTTGCAAAAGGGGATCACATGACCTCAGGACACTGCAACTGTCATAAATACAAGTCAGTTTCCAAGCATCTGAATTTTGATCATGTAACCATGGGGTGCTGCAATGGTCTTAAGTGTGAAAATGGTCATAAGTCACTTTTTTCAGTACCACTGTAACTTCAAATGGTCACTAAATGAATTGTTGTAAGCTGAGGGCTACCTGTACATTAGTAGCTTGGTACCCAACTGCTTTAAAAGTCATCGAATTTGGTACTTAACACATTTTGACAATAATTTTTTGTCCCGATACTCATAGTTAGTTTGGTACTCAACACGTAAGCTAGAATTTGTCGGTGTCAGCTGCCTTGTGATACACTATATTATTCTTTATGGGAAAAGATATTTGATAACCATTGTTTTTGGAACTCACCATGCCTCCTGGAACCAACTAATGAGGAGTACTGAGATACCACCGCAGTTTGATTTCAGCAAAACATTTGACAAAATACCCTCTGACATTCTGACTAATAAGCTAGTTAGTGATTCCAGAGTCAACTTGAAATACATATTTAAAGAATGCTTATCAATATTTCCTCTGATTAACTGGAATAAAATATAGAATAATTATTGCATAGTTATAATAAAATTATATAATTTTATATATTTATATTATAAAATTATATACTTTTATATATTGCTTTATAAAATAAAATATATGAAACCAAGAAATAAAGGGAGATGCATCTCTCCTGTCCATGCCTATGCACTGAATTCAAAGGTGTTTATTTCAAATAGATCAGCAGTCAATCAAATCATATTCACTTATCAGATATATATTCAGACCACATTATTGCCAGAAAGGGTCTCCAGTAATTCTTTTTTTTTGAGCCCTCTGGAGAGGTGCCAAGACTGGAACCTGGACTTTCTATAGACACAGCATCTGTTCTAGTATTGAATTGTGGGTATTTCGTGTATTTTGAGTACTGTAGCTAGAAGAAGAGACATCAGGTCAATGGAAGTTCAACTGCCACTGTGAATTAAAGGTTTTCCAAATGCTAGGTAGCTATACTGGGAAGATTATGGTTATCTTGTCTTTTTAAATACACTAAAATAAGATGGATTTTTTTTCCAAGATGAAACCATTAAAGTAAAGAATGTTCTTGACTAAGGTAATGACATAGGTAGTCTTAAATCACAAGGAAGCCTGGTCATGGATAGTGCCATTACTGAAAGAGGAACTCCTCATTTTATAAGGACACATACAGTCAAAACAGGGATTAGGAGAAGCATGAATGAAAATATATCGTTGTCAAAACAGAAATGAAACGAACAAATGAGATGTTTTAGAAATAGATTAATTTCCACGGGCCAACCCATATGTATGCAATACATACATTCAAAGCTTGAGTACCAGAATTCAAAACCAACAAAGCATTGTCAGCACTTAGCTACAACTAAATAAATGATAATAATCTCCCGTGCATGTTTAGTAAATTGATACGGAATCCAGTAAATATTAAATGACATATAACATATGTATGCTGTAAATGCACTAGGAAATGATGATGAAGAAGATGACCATGATGAATTAGATAGTTATCGCCACCCTATTCCAAAGGCTCTGGACAGCTTTATAGATTGATTGTCCATGGAGATTCGAAGTCATCCAGGTGCCTTTTCAAGAGGAAACTGGACTTTCTGGTTTTTCTTTTAAGATGTTTCACTTCTCATTCAAGACGTTTTTTCAACTCTGGCTGGATGGCGGGTTATAGTTATATAGATTATCACAGAATTGCAGGATGATTGGATTGCATAAATACAATAATACAGGAAGCAGATCGTGAAAGTTTTGCAAAGAGAATTGCTCCCTTACACTAATGCCTTCACATGATGTAAATGCCTTCAAAAACATGAAACATAGACTCTGCTTATGGACATCACTGAAATAGAATAGAATTCTTTATTGGCTAAGTGTGATTGGACACATGAAGAATTTTTCTTGGTGCAAATGCTCTCAGTGTACATAAAAGAAAGATACATTCATCAAGAAACATAAGGTACAACACTTAATAATAGTCACACGGTACAATAAGCAATCAAATCATACTAGGAAACAGTCAATATAAATCATAAGGATACAAGCGACAAAGTTACAGTTATACAGTCACAAGTGGGAGGGGATGGGTGATAAGGAGTGATTAGAAGATTAATAGTAATAGTAGTGCAGACTTTATAAATAGTTGGACAATGTTAAGAGAATTATTTGTTTAGCAGAGTGATGGCGTTCGGGAAAAAACTGTCCTTGTGTCTAGTTGTTCTGGTGTGCAGTGCTCTATAGCGTTGTTTTGAGGGTAGGAGTTGAAATAGTTTATGTCCGGGATGTGAGGGATCTGTAGATATTTTCACAGCCCACTTTTTTACTCGGGCAGTATACAGGTCCAGTAGACTACATAGAAAGAAACTGAAGATAAAGAAACTAAAATCCAATAAGTCCAACCAAGTATAGACTATGGAACAAACCAGGAATATACTGCAGTTAAATATATGGTTTAACTTTAAACAAACAAAAAAGAGTAGGGTTTCCAGCAAAGGTGAACATACAGTTACTGTAGCCTGTAAGATCAGAGTAAAGAACAGATTCAGTAGAATCTGAGCAGCTAAGCGAGAAGACGTTGTGGAAACCAAATGGGGAATGAAAATGTTAGCACTTCAAAGAAGAAAAGATACAGTTGGCTTTCAGAACAGGATAACATGATACTCATGGAAAGGTGAAGAGACAAAACTCTTGGGGAAAGAAGAGCAGAAGAAGACTGAATACAACCTCAAGCAAGAAAAGAGATCTCAGTTAAGAATGTTAATACATCTCAGGACAACCATGGCTAAAATAGAAACACCTGAATTATAATGGAAGATATTTGATAGCAAATGAAATTGAGAAGAAAGTGCAAAGTTGAATCCCTTTATAGATAAAATTTGAGAATAGGGAAATATTTGTAAAGGAAAAAGAATACATATTCAGGAATATGTTCCACCATAATGTGAGATATGATAGGCTGTCATATAGGAAAAGCCAAACACAAATGAAATACCTATCAAATAGTTTAAATCCTTGGGAGAGGAGGCAATTAATGAGCTAACAATAAATGTGAAACAAAATGTTGTAGCCTATTGCTTGGAAATGATTTGTGTATATATCTATACCAAGAAAATAGATGCCAGAAAATGCTCAAATTACCAAATCGGTGTGCTACTTTCTTAAACAAGCATTTTGCTTAAGATCTTACAAAGAAGAATAGAACCATAAATGGGAAAGAGATGCCAAATGAACATTTAGAAAAGTCAGGGGAAAATAAACATAAAATGGCTAAGGGAGAGGGTAAAGGAATACAAAAAGGAGGGTTAGCTTTGCTTTATGGAATTTACAATGCCATTAACTATGTATATCATGCCAGAATGTAGAACATATTAAAGTTATTGTGTGAGCCATGACACTTTATTAATATTTTGAGGATTTTTTTTTACAGTGAACAAGATGCACTGTAAGAATCCAATTTGGGTAACAGAGTGATTCAGAATAGGGGAGGGAGGGAGACAAAGATGCATTTGTCCCTATTATCTGATCTCATATATCAATTAATAGATTATTTTAAAATGACAGTATTAGAAGGAATTACATCTGACATCAAACCTCGAGGTCAAAATACCAACAATTTGAGGATGGAAATTAATTTACTGAGAGAAAAGAAGACTTAAAGGAGCTTATTATGAAAAAAATGGAATGTGGAAATACTGAGTTAACCTTAAATATTCAGAGAACAAAGGTTTTGTCCATCTGCATATTTGCTGGACTTTTAAGTTTGGCGCTAAAGACTAGCAGATTTATCTGTTTTAAAAAGCAAGGCTAATGTTCCCTTGAACATTTCTGTGCTTGTTACTAGGAAAGCAGAGAACTTGACAAGGGAAATTGACAAGAGCGTTGGTGTCTAGCTGGTGGGTGAAAGAATGCTGTTTCCAGACAACCCCATTTCCTCAAAAACTAGTTCTAATAAATTAGACCTAGAAATCTTTGAGGTTCTTCCTTTCCCCAGTTAAAATCTATCAGGGAACATGCTTGGCTCAGTGGTGGGATTCAAATTGTTTCACCACCGGTTCGGTAGGCATGGCTTGGTGGGCACACTTTGCGCACACACGTGCACTTTCCATGCACACATGCCAAATGCACGTTTCACGCACGCACAGAGGGTTTCCTACTGACCTTCTCCTGCAATCCTGCGCTGTATTCCTGTGTGTTCAACAACTGACGCGTAGTGATCTGCTGTGCCGCGCTAAGCAGCTGAGCTTCAAAAGCAGGAAATAAAGGTCAGTATAGAGCCAGGGCAAGTGGGCCCAGCAGCTAATCATTGGAAAGAACTGGTTCGCTCCTAGATGATCCTCAGAGCACAAGGCCGAAGATACAAGCCTGAAGATGATGAATGAGACTTCATCGAAATGTTGCCTAGATACTTCCAATTCTACGCGGGAGAAAACCCGAAGAACCAAAGATCCACACACACACACACACACACACACACACACACATATATATATATATATATATATATGTGTAAGGTTTTTAAGCTGATAATTTTAAATAATAAATAAGGGAGACTAGTATAGATCTATTTCGAGCTAGTTAGCTCTCTTCAGCTAGCCATACCCTTACTGGGATTCGAACCAGGGAAGTATTACATGTGAGGCAGTTGTAATTGCCACTACACCACTGGCTCTCTCCTTATCAGCTCAGGCAGGGGAATAAGTATATACTTTGTATTACAACACCCTGTTAAGCCCCAATTAAGGGAGAAAGCATACTGCTTTCTTTTCTGTCTTTCGGCTCATCACCAGAGACCATACCGACAGAAAGCTATTTGTTTCGTTGCCTTTAGTTTACATGTGTGTAAGGTTTTTAAGCTGATAATTTTAAATAATAAATAAGGGAGACTAGTATAGATCTATTTCGAGCTAGTTAGCTCTCTTCAGCTAGCCATACCCTTACTGGGATTCGAACCAGGGAAGTATTACATGTGAGGCAGTTGTAATTGCCACTACACCACTGGCTCTCTCCTTATCAGCTCATGTAATACAAAGTATATACTTATTCCCCTGCCTGAGCTGATAAGGAGAGAGCCAGTGGTGTAGTGGCAATTACAACTGCCTCACATGTAATACTTCCCTGGTTCGAATCCCAGTAAGGGTATGGCTAGCTGAAGAGAGCTAACTAGCTCGAAATAGATCTATACTAGTCTCCCTTATTTATTATTTAAAATTATCAGCTTAAAAACCTTACACACATGTAAACTAAAGGCAACGAAACAAATAGCTTTCTGTCGGTATGGTCTCTGGTGATGAGCCGAAAGACAGAAAAGAAAGCAGTATGCTTTCTCCCTTAATTGGGGCTTAACAGGGTGTTGTAATACAAAGTATATATATATATATATATATATACCTCCGAAAACATATATATATATATATATATATATATATATATATATATATATATACTTATTCTAGTGTTTCTAAGTTAAATATTTTTTCTGACTTCAAAGTACTGTAGTGTTTATGTATATCTATCTGAAGTTTGTTGCTGTGTAGCTATTTCTGAATCTGGTCATAGAATTAATCAAAAGCATTAATTATCCTCTCTTCCTCCTCCTCCTCTGCCTCCTTAAAATAACTTCTTCCTGCCAGGGTGGCATCCCTTATAATTCCTTCCCCAAAGAATTTTTGTGTGTGAATGTAATGGCTAAGCTCCTTAGCTCACTACTTACTCAGCACTGTTTCCCAACCTATGCTTACCACAATATAAGAACAGCGCATAAGATCCAGAAGAACGCCTGACAGAATGGCAGTGTTTCTTTCTGACACATAGGGGAATCTACCAATTGTGTAGAAGAAGGGATGGCAGAATCTGGGAGTGGAGTGAAAAGGGGGACCAGTCTAGAATTCTTACATAGCCACAAAAGAACTAAGTCCAGCTCCCCCTTTCTCGTGTGCCATTGACCTCTAAGTCTAAGCAGGTGCTGACTGAAAAGATTCCTGTGCATAGGCTTTTGGCAATAAATCAGTTTGATTGAACTTTCATGTGTGGAATTGATCTTTCACACCTGACAAATTGCTTTCTTTAACCTGTCCTAGGTTAGTGTAAGAATAGCACTTCTCCCTGGTTTTGCTTTACAGGTAAAATAGAATACAGTGATGAAAGTAGTACAGATCATACTATCATATTTTTCTGCTACCTCAAGCACTGGAAGAAGGCACTTTAATATAAATGTGAGAAAGATTTCAGATCACATTCTTCTGTATCTTTTTGCTACTATACCTTTTCTCTCATCCTATCTCAGTTATACCAGTTTGGGTGAAGATTCAACGCCTAACCTGCAACCACTGGTGGCTCAATTTAGGAGGTTTACGTTGAGTCCTCTTTGCATCTACTCAAATGGCTTCTGCAGGATTATGGAATAGAAGCAGGAGTGTTGTGGATATATTGTATCCTACAATAATTCTTCAAAGAGAATGTAAAAAGGGGGTAAGGGAGATAGGGAAAACTCGGTAAACTTATTTGGAGTGTTAGGACCCAGCTCTATTATAAACCCTATTTCCCATTTCTTATTCATTCCTTTTTTTTTCATAAAGAACACAGGTTCTAAATAAGTTAACTGCTACCTCAAACTATATTGATTTTTGTGGGAATTTGTGGCTGCAATGCACTTTGAGAATTACATCATGGATCAGTTTTATTTAGGAAAAATAAAACAGATCCAATATATGTAAATCTGATGATAGATGATAACATATGTTTAACATTGTGTGGAACAAGTCCATAAATCAACATTTGAGTGACATCAACGGGCAAAACTTTTTTTTACAAAACTAATTTTAAAATACATTATTTCCTTTAATTCAGAAAGCAACCTTTCCTGTAATCAGAAATTTACTCACTTTAGATATCATGTAATGATAAAATACCAGATTTTAAAAATGAAGTAAATAAGTAATAATCCCAATGTAGATTTTTAATGATTAAAATTTACAGATGTTTTATCATCTGAGCCATTAGTAGTGCTTGTGCTTTCTTATCCAACATTACATGCTCAGTGAATTTCATAACCAAGTGAAGATAGGGCCAGTTTTATTCTACACTGCATTGCTGTAACTTACCAAGATGATTGATATTGAAATGATAAATAGCACTTTAATCCCAAATCTGTACACAATTCCAGATATGACAAGCTGTCATTGGGAAACAAAAGACAAAGCATTGTCAGGTGTAAATAAAGTTTTGAGATTTGTAGAAAAGTAGGCACAGTTTGGCCATGGATGTATAGAAAGTTAGATAATTAAGGAAAGTGTTCCAATACCGGTTTCTAAATCAATAGAACAGTTTTCAGGATGTAGAATGGAGGAAGGCTGTAAGGAAAGAAGTTATGTGGCTTAAATGACAAGGTTCAGCTCAATCACCCAATTTAAAAGATCTGAATGTTAACATGGCAGGAAAATTAAGTCCACCTGATATGGCACTGTAAATTTATAAGAAGTCTATAGATATTCTAAAGTTTCTATGGACCATTCAGATTTCTACTTGGATAATTAGAACATTTCAGTGCTAATTCTGAAAGGTTTCCTTGCTGGCCAACAGCTCCCTGTTTAAAATATCACTTCTTTGGCTGGTACAGCTTCCAAGGAAAGAATGTTCCAAAGATGAGACTACCTTGACAATTCTGACATGGATGGTAGCAGCAGATCTCCAGAATGACACCAGAGTTATGATTCCCTACAGCAAATGAGCAAACAGGCTCAGATTGACAGAGGGAATCCTATCTAAAAGGAAATATAAGTCACAAGTGGCCAGGGCTGAAAAATAAGGAATAATGTGGGAGGGAACTCTCACAAAATAGTGATGGGAGGCAGGCTATCTAAAAATTGATCACACTTTAGCTAGCTCTCTCTGGATTCCTTTCCATGAAATACAATTGCTTAAATACTACTCCAGAATGTATTTCTGTCCCTTAACATAGGAACTATACTCTTGAAGGTGTTAAAAGTGCTCAAACCAGAACATGATGATTGTTAGACTCCTCAGAGTAAATCAGCAAATGAAGAACTTCTCCAAAATACCATGAAAAACACGACAAAGAAATAATCTGTTCCTAAATCTGTTCCTAAATCTGAATAGCATTACTGTACTTTCAAACTTCCCTTAGCTACTATCACGGGCAGTGATATATTCCTACTCCTCTTTCATGGAACACAGATTGTAATGCCCTCTGAGGTCTAATTTGGTAAAGATTAATGCCATCTGCAATAATTCGAAGAGTCTCAAAATGAACAGCTAGTAATCATGGACTACCCCTAGGAAACCATTCTTCTTTTGGATTTGAAAAAAGAGAGTACTGCATAAGAAGAATATGGGTGGGGAGAGAATAAAAGTAATTTATAAGCTCTCATTGATAAATTCCTTTAGCTAGGCTAACTATGCATTTCACATTGAGTGCTGGTGCCTTGGAATCAGGAGTCCAAGAAAAGATTAACCATGTAGTCCCCATATTTATGGGGTGACAGTATCCATGTTTCCACATTTCAAAACATGTTGTTATATTCCAAATATCTGTCGGAAAAGAAAAGAGGCTATACTTGCTATGAGACAATGAGGAAGGGGTAACGAGACTTTGCAACATGTGGGTGTTGCATTCTAGGGACAGTAAGATGATGTTATAATTCTCCTAATGAAAATTTGAGCCCATCCCTAAACTACTGGAAAATGGAATGAGAAGCCTAAATAAAGCTGGAAACCAAATGGTTATAGAGAAGGAGTCCCCGAACTCTGGGTTGTGGCCAGGGGTAGGATTCAATTTTTTAAACAACTGGTTCTGTGGCGTGGCTTAGTTGGTGAGTGTGGCTTGGTGGTAATGTGACTGGCTGGGCATGGCCAACTCAACATCACTCACATCGAGGCATGCATCTCCTCGCCTGGCCTTTCATGACTGTGGGGATGCTGCAATATTCGTAAGTGTGAAAAATGATCATAAGTCACTTTTTTCAGTGCCATTGTAACTTTGAATGGTCACTCTACACAAGCAAAGTACCAGCAAAAGAGGGAAAAATAACTCCAGAGAAATTCCCTAGACAGAAAGTCTAGTCCTGCTAAGAATGTAAAAAGGGTTAACAGAGAGGTGGTTTCTGTAAGCAACACCAGAATGTTTTCTTCCTGCCTTCCTTACAGGATTAGGCCAGTAATTTCTTCTAACAACCGGTTCTCCGAACTGCTTGGAATGTTAACAACTGGTTCTAGCGAATAGGTGCGAACTGGTAGAATCCCACCCCTGGTTGTAGCCTACTATTGGGCTGCAGCCTATTCACAACCGGGCTGTGTGAGCATCAGGCCAGCATGCATATGTGCAACTCAACTTGCACAAATGGTTGGCTGGTGCGCACATGTGTGCACAGCTTAGCTTGCACAAGTTGAGCTGCACAGACATGGGTGTGCCGGCCCGACACTCACATGATCCAGTTCCCCTCTCCCCACCTCCAGCCAGGCGACCAAACGGCAAAGGTTGGGGACCACTATTGCAGAGGTTTCAAGGACTTTGTGATAGGCCCTAAGATCTAAAGTCCAGCCACCAACGCTTCCAGCAAGAAGTTTGTCAGGCAGAATATGGGAAGACTGTATGCATGGGATGGTTCTGTTGAAGTGTAAAAAAAAAAACCGGAATCTACTACTTCTTGCAGTTGTATTTTGGTGCCAATCAGGGTTTTCAGGCTAATAAGAATGCCAAACTACTGGTGTATAGCTCTTTGTGTCAATCTCCTTTTAATTTGCAGCCTTTCTGGCCTTGAAGAGCTGAACTCTGCAGCTGATCTAGAGTTTTTCTTCTCCTTATGACTACACGTCTTAGCTCAAGTTTCAGAATGGGAGCCTGACCATGGCATTTTTTTTCGATGTCCAGGTTCTCCACAATATAAACATATGTGTCAGCCCCAGTAGGTAGTCCAGATCATGAAATCAATTTCATAGGATAGCTAACATTATTTTTATTGCAATTGGCTATAATAGAATTTTGCAAGTAGATCGTGCTGTATCTCCCCTTCCTTATAGTTCAGTGGATTTGGAAAGTGTCTATCTAAGCTGCTTTCTAACGTTATCTGGACATTTTGAACTTAAACAATGTTTTTCCTTTTGGCTAGGCAGTAGAGCCTGCATATCATAAGAGTCTCCATCAAGGTCATCTTCTGCTCTCTAAAATAGGTACAACTTTTCTTGAAAGCAATATAGCTCTACTGTTTGACTGCTACAAACTTTTTCTCCCTGAAGTCTCACATGTTTATGATAGAAGGGAGGAAAAGAGTGAATAGCAGCATCTTCCTTTCTTATCCATACTCTCCTGCAATTTCTTGTGTTTGCCATCAATGACAAAACAGACCAGGATTAATGTAGTTAGGGAGTCTGGAGTGCTTTGATTAATTAGCTCCTTTCAAATTTCATCAAACTGTCCCTTCTTGAATTGGTGGGTCAGGTGTGTTTTATTGTAGACTGAAGGAACAGCTGAATCTCAATAGCACATTCCCACACACAATACTGTTTTATATGTTTGATTGGATTCTTTAAGATATCTCTCAGGATGTCTGTAGAGATTTTCAGTCATCCAGGAAGGATTGTATCTCTTTGCAGTCATCTGGTTGTTAGCATTCACCCTGAGAGCTGTTGAGGCCACTTGGGCAGTTTCCAGGTTGGCAGCCCAGCCCAGGAGTGAGTGGCAGGTGTACACACCTGCGCACATCTCTATTTGTGCAAGGACATGCATGTATGCCCTCCCCTTGTGCAAATGGAGTTTCCTGCACGAATGGAAGGTGTTTGCACTCGTGTGTGAAGCTCCACTCACACAAGCAGGAGGCACTAGTGCTCACATGCGAAGCTCCACTCACTTGAGTGAAGGGTGCTTGAGCAGAAGATGCTTGTGTTTGCGTGCAAAGCTCCATTTGCACAAATGGAGCTTGACAATGTGAGTGTAAGCCCACCCCCTCCCCACTCATGCAAGTGGAGCTTCACGCAAGCAGCCTCTGCTCACACACATGTGTTTGCCATTTCTCCTGCGGCCCGGTTTCAAACAGGCTATGGTCTGATAGTGGGCTGTGGCCCAGGGGTTTGGGACCCCTGCAGTTGGGGATTTATCTGTGCCCTCAAGGTCACCTGTATCAGAGTGCAAGTGGAGGTGGAATCTTCTTGGAACTGTTAAAAAGGACTGTGTTGTAAATAATGCAGGAAAAACTCTCTCTCAGGAAAATCATAAAACTCTTGTATGTACACTGGACTGAATCAGAAGGTGGAGATTTACTCCACCTTTTTAATGGAGACTCCCTCCATTAGTAAGCTAATTATAAATCATATATGGTTGGTGGGTCAGTCATTTGGTCTCGGAGATATACACAAGGTAGGCAATACATTTATTTCGATTCCCATTCTACTTAACTGGCAAGGAAGTGGGTACTTAACACTGGAGGACTGCATTGACTAAAGCAGCAACACAATCAGCTTGGTTCTTCCTGGAAGAATGCCTACATGTCCTAGTTTGGGCTACTTGGCTGATCATCTGAATTTGCTGGTCGGTCCAGTAATTCTGACACTGGAGCTTAACACTGGCCTCTGTCAACAGAGTTCTCAGCGGGTTAGTAGCTATTATGTTAATCCTTGATTTCTAGGCTCTCTTCCCACAGCAATGGGAGCCCGAAGTGGGAAATCAAGCTGTCTGCTCCCATAACCAGGACTTGCAGTAAATCATAGACCTTGAGACTTTACAAAGCTCATCTAGGCTCTCAGGCCAGGATTTAAGTAAGTCTCAGAGACACAGCTAAGCTAGATAAGAATCTTTATTGAAAACAAGAATGGAACTAAATAAACAGCTGATTGCCCACTGCCTCTGTGAACGAGCAAGTGCCTCTAATATCTACGGTGACTCAACCCCACAGATTCTTCTTCCTGTGCTTCCCACAAACTCTAGCAGACTGTTTGCGCAGGGCTTGGCGGCCTTGAAACCGAAGGGCTGCTGAGTATTTACATCCACTTGGGTGAAAAAGTATTTGTTTCCTTTCAAATTTTTGTTTTCATATCCCCCGGCTGCTGAATGTTATCAGAACGTATGTGCATCCTACTGATACCTGACATGCACCATATCAATGCAAAAATATAACCATCCCTCACCCTCACCCCTTCCTTTAGTTGAAGCAGTCCAACTAAAGGAAAGAATAAAACTAGATTTCATGAAACATTAAGACATGACTTGGATCAGCACTATCCTATATAAAATCTTCATGATTTTGGTTTCCCTCATCCCAGTGAAGTTTTCACAACAACTGAAAAGAAATTTTAAAAAGGTTCTTGATTGTAACACTCTGGAAATGGTTACAAATCCATTTCTAAAGGTTCTCGGTTTCGTCATTCCACAGCCAGAGTCATAGCCCTGATATGGAGAAGATTAAGGACAAAAGCGAATTAGCAAGTTTTCCCAAGAATGACCATCCTGTCAAAATGATTCCAAAAGCATAATGTAAAATCATCCAGAAAGTCACAATTATTGTTGGTTGCAGCATGGCAAATCAAAGCCTCATTCTTTTGCACATGCATGCAACATTGAGGCATCTCTCTCTCTCTCTCTCTCTCTCTCTCACATACACACACACACACACATGGGTGGGGGGGGATTGGCTTTCTGGAAATCATGGCTTGATTAGAGAACACTGATATTCATCTCAAATTTTCATAGATGGCTCTCCAAACCTCTGGAAGAATGTTCCCTATATAAAATTTCTACAGTTATGTCAGCTTCCATGAGAGTGTATTAAATCATCAAACTTCTCAACATAGAGTAGTGCTCATTTGGAGGAGAATTGGTTTATACATCTTATAAATAACCAGCAAAACAGACATTTAGCACCTGGTGGCTATAGTTCTACACAAACTAACTTGAGGCTTAGTGGATATCATTAAGTAAATATAAATAGGACTGTGGAACATGTGACATTTTGAAATATTTCCAGTGCATTCTATATGGAGGGAGTACTGTACATTGAATTAGACTGGCAAATTCCTATTTCCCTATTCTAATTTTCACTTGTAAAATGGAAATAATAACCATTACTGCCATCTCCTTAACAGATGACTGATAGAATGACTGCAAATAATTCCCTGATAAAGAGACTAAAAACTGTAATAATGCAATGAGTAGATGTACTGTGGCCTCACTGTGTGCTTCATAGAAACACAGAAATGATTCTAGAAGAAAATTGAGATTTGCTAATCTGGCAAATAAAGCAATTAATCTAAGACTTAGATGAGGGAATAGAAGGGGAACTCGTCAAATTTGCAGATGAAACTTAATTGATAGGATTGGCCAATATGCCACAAGACAAATTCAGGATCCAAAAAGATCTTGACTTTAACAATGGGCCCTATCCAACAACATAGAATTTAATGTGGAGAGAAACAAGGTTTTACACCTAGGCAGGAAAAACCAAAAGTACAGATTAGGCAAAACCTGGCTTCAAAAACTGTGAGAGAGACCTTGGAGTTTTAGTGGACGATCACTTAAACATGAGCCTGCAGTGTGTGGCAGCAGCCAAAAGAGCTAATGCAATCCTTGGTTTGTATAAACAGAAGCACAGAATCAGTACCGCTTTATAAAACTTTACAGCACACATGGAATACTGTATCCAGTTTTGGTCAACACATTACAAAAAAGATGTTGAGATTTTGGGGGGAAATGTCTAAAGAAGAGCAGTTAAGATGATTTAAGGGCCTGGAGACAAAGACATATGAAGAACAGCTGGAGGAATTGGGTATGGCCAGTCTAGAGAATAAAAGGACTAGGATGACATGATAGCAGTATTCCAGTATTTGAGGGGCTGCCACAAAGAGGAAGGGGTCATCTTATTTTCCAAAGCACCAGAGGGCAGGGCAAGAAACTATGGATGGCAACTAATCAAGGAGAGAAGCAACCTGGAATTGAGGAGAAACTTCCTAACAGTGAGGACAATTAACCAGTGGAACAGCTTGCCTTCAGAAGTTGTAGGTGCTTCATTACTGGAGGTTTTAAAGAAAATACTGGACAACCACCTAACTGAAATGGTATAATATCTCCTGCTTGAGCAGGGGTTGGACTAGAAGACTTCCAAGGTCCCTTCCAGCTCTATTCTGAATTAAAAAGTAATAGACAAAGTTCAGCCCCAAAATATTTTGACATGTTTTTATAAAAACCTTCCTTTCAAAATACATTATAAAAGTTCAGTAATTTAAAAAAGCGGGGGGGGGGGGGGAATTTTGCTTTTATTTGACTTTTATGCTGTACATCTGAAACCGAATTAACAGTTTGGCAAAATTTAATTTCCGGAATACATTAATGATCATTGCAAATGACACTTTTATTATTTCTTATATAGCACTGACCTTGTTTTCTCTTTTGCATGCTTCTTTGAACAATTTTCATTTGAAAGTGCTTCAGTACAATGTAATTTGCATATAAGATTACCACCCTAGACTCTTGTTTATGTCTTTCCTGACTTTTCACATCTACTCACTCAAAACCTGCTATAATGCTAAATCAAAATGCATTAAAACTAGTAACAAAAGCTGAAGTTCTCTGCCTAGTTTCCAGTTTTTAAATGGATCTTGTGCATTGTCAGCTCTTAACTTGTACTTCTGGTTTCAGCCCAACAGTCTTTGCTGTCTTAGTAAACAGCCTGTCTCCGTTGGCTCATCATTTACAGTAGGGTGGGAAATCTGTGGTCTTCGGAATAACAACAGTATCCTTTCCCAATGGCCATTCTGACAAGGATTGCTGGGAATTGTTCAACACAAGGGTTCTTCCTGGGAGAAGAATACACAACCACAATAGCCCTTTAATCTCTCCAGGCATAAGCTACTAGATTTTGTTTGAACACAAGGAGAGCTGTATTTCTAAGAGACAGCTAACAGGGCTTTCTTTTTAACCAGCAACAGAGATGAGCAGAGAAGCGATTTCCTTCCTGATGCTTTTGAATTGTACTGCTCTATTCAGTTTAATAAAATTGGGGGAGGGGGGGGCAGACTTGTTATTTTTCACAAATATTTGAGAAATCTTACCCATCTGTTCCTTTTTCCTAACACCGAAGCTGGAAGAAGCATTTTCCTCCCAAAAGAGCACATATGATCACAGCCAACAAAAAGAAGGAAGAATCAAGACATTTCTTCCAATTTGTTACTTTTTTTCCTAGTATGTAGAGGGGGTGATTGTGAAGACATGACTAGACGGGATTGCAATTACCTAATCAAAAAGCAATATGGACTAGAATCTACCCACTTCTTCATGGAGAACTGATATGAGCCTTTGAAATTGACCCAATCCAATATAAAGATCTAAGCCAGGGGTGTCAAACTCGCATCGTTATGGCGTCATCACGTATCAGGACTTTTTTTTCTCTTTGCTAAACTGGATGGGGCCAGCATGGGATGCATCTCACCCGCAGACCATCCCTGGTCTAAGCTATATTAAATCTAGTTCTTCAAATGTATGTTTATTTGAGTATTTTAAGACTTGGATCCTTCAATATTCAGCATTGAAATGCTGAGATTTGTGTCTATGTCTATAAGATCAAAATTGTGCAAGCCATGGTGTTCCCTGAGACACTCTATGGAAGTGAAAATTGGACTTCGAAGAAGCAAGATGGGAAAAGTATTGATTTGAATTTTGGTGTTGGAATGCCATAGACAGCCAAGAAAATAAACAAATGAATCATCAAACAGACATCAAACCAAACTTTTCACTCAAGGAACAAATGACCAGGATCAAATTATCCTGCTTTGGATGCATTATGCAAAGAGTCTCTGGAGGAAAATCCTGGGAAAGGCGGAAGGTAAGAAAAAACATCTAGAAGCAACATGGATAGTCTCAGTTACAAAGGTACAGGAAGATCTGAAGGACCAGGTAACAGGCAGATCATCATGAATAAAACAGCAATAGTACTTACACTTACATACTGCTTTGTAGTGCTTTGCAGCCCTCTTTAAGCAGTTTATAGAGTCAGCATATTGCCTCCCCAACAATCTGGGTCCTCCTTTTACCGACCTCGGAAGGATGGAAGGCTGAGTCAACCTATTTATGTTGTCACTAAAAGTTGACAATGACTTGATGGCAATCAATCAATCAATCTATTGGATGCCTCAACAAGTAGTAATGGGATGAATTAGCTTGGGTCACCAGTGACCTAGCTAATGATTAATATTAAAAAAAGCTAGACAAGGAGATGTTCTTTAAATGAGGGGGAAAAACAAGTAAGGTGAAAGCAATAACTTGACATCTACTTATAATCTTTAACATCTCTTACACTGAGATACTGGTAATTAAGATCAGATTATAAAAGGAAGTGAAGCTTCTTTTTATTGCTGTAATTGTTACCAGGAATTCCAGTAAAATGAATGACTAATTCATATTCTATTAGTGTTATCTTTTATACATTTGCTGATCAAAAAACCATATTTAATATTTAACATGAGCATACATTAAGGCCATGGTATATTTATTATGGCAAAGTTGGTTGTTTTTTCTTTTCACAAATAACTTGAGTTGAAACATGAGCTGAATCAAAGAATGAGAAGGAAAGGACCACAGCATAAGGATGTAAAATTAATGGCTGTAGCAGAACATATCATGAGTTTGGGAGTTCTAGTGTCTGAAAATCAAAACCCAATCTGCTAGATTTTATTCCACCTAATTTCTTTTAATGTAGTCTCCATTTTTTTTGTTCCCTATTTCATTTTCACCCATTGAACTCTGACCCCTCCCCCCCAAAAAAAACCCTTCTTCACTTGGGAAACAGCCTAAAATGGCTATCTATATCATTGGTTTGATACAATTATTTTACTTAAAAGTTACTAATCATCAACCTCAAAATATGGGCTGTCTCCTGCTTCCTTGCTTAAAGATGGAGTCAATCAAAGTTTAGTCCAGCCCCCTTTCCACTGCACATGCCCAGTTTTTGATGGAGGCTGATGATTGACTTGGAGAGTTCTTGGTGCTCGTTCTTGACCGTTCTGAGCTAGGGACTAACTATCTAAGGGTGGGATTTGGATTCTCCTCCCGTACAACTAGAAGATGCGTTTCAGATAAGCCCAATGCTCTTTCTCAGTTGTACGGGTCGAAGAATCCAAAGCGTGGGACGTACCCAAGCTAATTGTCCTGAGGGTGGGCCAATTCCTTGTCCCGAGCCCCCATCTCCATGTGAACTCTTTGTAGCACTCTTCTTCCAAAGGATGCTTCCGCTGATGCAAATGTATCCAGTTTATAATTTCTGATGAATGGAGGTGGCGATGATCACGTTGTTATCCTACAGATCTCTTCAATCGAAGCTTGTGTGTTCCATGCCACTGATGTGACTGCACTCCTGGTTGAATGTGCTGTTCTGTTACCCGGCAATTGCAATGATTGGCTTTCATAAGCTTTTGTGATACATGTCTTGATCCATCTGCCTATGGTAGATGGTGAAACCCTTTGTCCCAACGAACTCGGTCTAAATGAAACAAACAATGTTTCCATTTTTCTAATGGGCCTTGTTCTCTTAATATAAATGCATATAGCTCTCCTAACATCCAAGGAGAGCCACTTCCTTTCTAGGCTATGGACCGGTTCTGGGCAGAAGTCTGGTAGTACTAACTCTTGTGCTCTATGGAACATAGAATTGATCTTTGGGATAAAGGTCGGGTTTAATGTTAATACTACCCTATTCGGGTGAATTATACAGAGGTCCTCCCTCACGGATAATGCTGCCAACTCTGAAATTCTTCTGGCTGATGTAATGGCTATTTGGAAGGCCACCTTAAGGGTGAGTGAAGGTAATCCTACTGACCTCAGCTGTTCAAAAGGCTCAGTCATGAGCACCCTTACCACTACAAGTAGGGTACCTGTGTATCACTAGTGACTTTGGATTGGTTGCTCCCCTGATGAACATGTGGATTAGGGGGTGTCATGAGAGGGACTCTGAGGTCCTGCAACCCAACACTGAAGCTATTGCTGGTACCTGCCTCCTTGAGGTGTTAGGGGTTAAACCTTTCTCCAAGCCTTCCTGGAGAAAATCCAGCACTTGAGTAACTAACACTGTGGTTAGATCTATTTGTTTCTTGGAATACCAGGTTCCAAATGCTCTCCAAGTAGCATCATAAATTCTGTTGGTTGATGGTCTCCTGGATGCCTGGAGTGTCTGTATTACCTTGTCTGAGCACTCTAAATGCTTTAGCGTGGTCTTCTCAAGTGCCATATAGTTAGTTGCAGCCATTGTGGCTCTGGGTGCCGTATGGCTCCCTGACTCAGTTCTACCTTGTCTGGGGGAATTCTCCATGGTCTGAATACTACCAGATCCGTGTACCAAGACCTTCTGGGCCAGTGAGGTGCTATCATTAAGACCTCCACCCCTCTTCTATCATTTTTTTGATTACCCTTGGTATCAAGAGGAGTGGGGGGGAATGTGTAAAATTATGAGACATCAACCTCAAAATATGGGCTGACATATTAAGTCTTTATCATCGGTCTACCTGAGATACAAATGAAAAAAAAAGGATCTAAGCAATAAGGAAATGAATAACAGCACAGGGTATAGGCTAATATATTTCCAAACACAAATCCCAGTAAAGTGTCTATGAGATTCTTAGTCATACAGGTCAACTTGGATGAGAAGCGAAACATCTTCAAAGAAAAACAAGAAAGTCTTAAGAAAAGCACCTTTGGAGGCCCAGTAAAGTGTAGTTTTGTTTCGTAATTTTGTTCCTGTTGCTGTATTCAATATGCATGTTAGCAAATCTGATTGCTACCTATAAACTTTTCAAAATTATTAAAGAAAGTTCTTGACTTACAGCCATTCAAACCACTGTTCGAAGTTAGAACAGCACCAAAAAATGTAATTTATAACCATTCCTCATACTTATGACAGTCACAGCATCCCCAGTGTCATGTGATCAAAATTAAAGCGCTTGGCAACCAACATGTATTCACAACAGTTGCAACATCCCAGGATCATGTGTTCACCATAGGTGACCTTCTCAGCAGGCTTCCAACATGCAATGTCAATGGGGGAAAACAGATTTGCTTAATGCCCACATGATTCATTTAACAACTAAAATGATTTGTTTAGCAACCATGTCAAAAAAAGCTGTAAAATTGGGTTTGATTCACCTAACAACCACCTTACTTAGCAATGGACATTCTGGTCCCAGTTGTGGTCATAAGTTGAGAACTTCCCATATTCTCAAATATACAGAATATGGAGTCCTCCCCTCCCCAATGTTTTGAACAAACATGCGAATGTAAGTGCATAGAGTATTAAGACATAGGACAGCACTGAAGAAGATGCTGTCAAATAAATGAGAACCTTCCATGCATTGGAGTCAGTGGTGGAATCAATTTTTTTTTACTACTGGTTCTGTGGGTGTGGCTTGGTGGGTGTGGTGTGGCTTGGTGGGTGTAGTTTGGTGGGCGTAGCAGGGAAAGGTTACTGCAAAATCTCCATTCCCTCTCCACCCCACTAACCTACTTTCCAGCTCCATTCTCCTGTGCAGGGCAACAAAAGAAAACCCAACTAATCAGCTGGGACTCGGGAGGCAGAGAATAGATGGGGGCGGGGCCAGTCAGAGGTGGTATTCACCTGTTCTCCAAACTACTCAAAATTTCCACTACCGGTTCTCCAGAACTGATCAGAACCTGATGAATACCACCTCTGATTGGAATAAATGAGAACCTCCTTAAGTAAATGAAAGGAAAGCAAATAACCTGTGAAAAATTAAAACTACTTGTTACAAGAACTACAAGTTACATGGAAACCTTTACATGTTATATTTTGAAGTCTTTCTGTTTCCTCTGCAATGTAATGTGTCCTTCACCCAAGATATTTCTTTGCCTCTTTCTGAAGACATTGGCTTCCCTGGGAGAGGACCAAGAAATAGACAGTGGGATGATATTCTGTCATGAGCTAAATCCCACCGGATGTTACATTAGATCAGAGGAAGCCATGCCACCGCCTCTGTTTCTCCAGAAATTTCTCCCTCATTGTGAGGAATTTAAATTCCATTAATTTCAACAAGACTTGTTAGAAGACATGTTAAGAGGGAGAAATGGAAAGTGTTGTTATATATATTACGATTGTAAGGTTAGAAAGTCTATATCAAAGTCATGTATACTGTTGTAAATTTTGATGGTGATTGCACAGAGATATGTGTAACCAGATGACACAATTTAATGGAAGATGGAATGCTTATATTAAAGAAAAAATTTAAAAATGATTTTAAAAAGACTAATAGAAATACATTTTGTTGCCTAAGGCTTCAGGTGATCCCGAGAGCTGAATGATAAGGGAGAATTCTCATCTGACTGACAGTCTTCTAAGTTCAGAGCTAGTCACATGCATCCATTAGACTTACATGAGGGATATTTATCCTGCAGGGAGAAAGAGGATACTCTAGCAAGCTGGGACCGCAGACGCTAGACTTCTTCCAAAAGTTCAGAAAGTTGGGATTCTTCTTTCCTTCTCCCATTGGTTTTTCTATATTGTTTTAGACCAGCCCAAAACAATTATCCAAGGTGAACATGTACCTTTTATATGTAATAGCCACAGCTGTGCACTATTCCTGAAAAACTGTTTTGATTTTCTGTACCTGGCTAACATGTTCAGGGTTGAAAATCGTTTTCCAGTGTGGTAAAAGGAAAAGGAATATCGGGAGACAGGAGATGATAAGTTTTAGCTAACAATTCCACTAATCACAATGGTTTGTGGGTTGGTCGTCCGAGGCAGAAAGAAGGTGATTTCCCCAGCACAACATGTGAAATGTGTCATTAAGCACAGCATTAAGTGACAGCCGCTTCTTTGTTCCTGCAGCCACCAGTGAAGATACAGCAAAGGAAATGGAGGAGCTGCAGTTATGCATGTGCATAAAGTCCTTGTTTTTCCCACCAGGCACTGCAGAATAGCAATTGTCCATTCACGGCACATAGCAAATATCCTGCATTTGGGAGCTAATATTTTGCCATTTCTAAGCTAGTTCTTATGAACTCAAGCGCGGATAACTGTTTCTCCCCTAAGTAAGCCTTCGAAGTGCATTCTCAGGGTGAACCTCGGCAATGCTTCTGGTCTCTCCCCTCCCCCACCGACCCGCACCCCCACCCCCGTTTACAGAAGCAACTGGAGTCTGAAAACAAGGCGCCTTTAAAACACACACACACACAAGTATTTTCCCTTCCCACCACCACCAAGCGCGCACACGTTATTCAATTCTTGCAGACGTTATACCTGCAATCTTTTAATTAAAACGCGCGCACACACACCAAATCCGTCCCTGGCTACCGGGGCGAGCTTTTAAACACGCGTCTCTCCGTGCGAGTCGCTCTTTCCAAATGCACGCCGGGTGCCCGAAACAATGTGGGCTCTGTTTTCAACCACAGCTCGGGTTCCTGCGGCACACGCAGGTCATTTCAATGCTGCAACAGTCGTCCCAAGTTAAGGCTACAGGCTGCCCTTTGAGGATGGCCAGTCCTGAGAGGCGATGCCTCACTTTCTTCTCCGGGCTCTCTCGCTCGCTCGCGCGCGCTTGTCGCCCCCTCCCACGCCAGCCAGCCAGCTCTCCAAGCTATTCGCGCTGAGGTGAAATATTAACAGTACCGCCGGCCCCCTCTTCGGGGAAGTGTAAAGAACACCCCGGGCATTTGTAACTTTCCCCCCCCCGTCCCTCCCTTGAAAACCAAAACCACAAGAACCCCGATGCTCGAGACGCAACTCCCTACACGATTCTTCCGAATTAAGAAGCGACTCATCGCGTCCAACCCCCCCCCTCTAGGGACTCCCCATTTTAAACATTTACTGAAGGAAACTGGCCGGTGAATGGGGGGTGGGGGTAGGGGAGGAGAGGAGAGAGGGAGCACCCTCCGTTCATTCCCCCCCCACACGCAATTCGTACAAGTTTCCAGGATTCCTCGCCTCTGGCTACTTGCACGGACATTGACAGGAATGAAAGAAAGGAGGGAGGGAGGGAGAGAGGGAGAAAAGGAAGAAGGGAGGAAGGGAGGGAGAGAAGGAAAGGAGGAAGGAAGGAAGGAAGGAAGGAAGGAGGATAGGAGGGGAGGAGAGAAGGAGGAAGGGAGGAAGGAAGGAGGGAGGGAGAGAGAGGGAGAGAAGGAATGAGGAAGGGAGGGGGATAGGAAGGAGGGAGGGAGAGAGAGAAGGAAAGGAGAAGGAAGGAAGGAGGATAGGAGGGAGGGAGGAGAGAGAAGGAAGGAGGGAGAGAGAGGGAGAGAAGGAAAGGAGGAAGGAAGGAGGATACGAGGGAGGGAGAGAAGGAGGGAGGGAGGAAGGAGAAGGAAGGAGGGAGAGAGAGGGAGAGAAGGAATGAGGAAGGGAGGAGGATAGAAAGGAGGGAGGGAGGGAGGGAGAGAAGGAAAGAAGGAGGGAGGAAGGAAAGAAAAAAAGAAAGAAGGAAGGAAGGCTGTTTTACAGCAAAGCCCGCCAAGTGTTTTACCATTGTAAGTTCGTTCAATTAACTTTGTGCAACTGCAGTCTCCCCAACCCCACACCCCACCCCCACCCCCGGCAGAAGGCGAGCCCGACCGTGCCGCCTCCTCGGCTCGCGAGGTACGTACCTCAACCATTAAACAAGACATTTAACCATAGTGGCAGTTCGGTGACCTCTGAATGCCGCGAAAACTGGAAGCGGCGCAGCTTGTTCATGAAGCCTCGACCTGCACGATCCCGAAGCTCGCATCCAGTCTCAGGCAGAGCGTTCGGGGAGTCGCGCCAAGGGACGGCGGAAGGTGCGCATTGGCCCGGAGAAGGGCAGGAGGGAGGAGGGGGGGAAAAGTGCCCGAGCGGGACGCACGCGGAACAGACAGCAGCCGGAGCTTCGAGAGCCACACTTCCCGGCCGGGCGAGAGCGGGAGAAGAGCTCCGCGGGTCTTGGCGCAGTCTCGGGCTGGCTGAGCAGCGAAGGCCGAGCCGTGCCTGGCTGGGAGGTGCTGTCAACTGCCACAGGCACAGCGCGGCCGGCCAATCAGCGGCAGCGAAGCCTCCTCTGTTTATGTTTCCTCGTTGGAAGAGTGACGTCAAAGGGGTTTAGTTTTTCCTCTGCATGTGCTATTAATTTTAAAGGACTACTATGGGAAGAATGCAGCGGCCGTGATTTCGGCAGGCGAGCTACCGCTCTACCCGAGATAGAAACTGGACCCTTCGTTATTATTATTAATGTCGTTATCATCGTCGTCGCCGTCGTCCCAAAGGTGCTTTTTTCAAGAGGCAAATAGACTTCCTGGTTTTTCTTTGAAGACGTTTCGCTTCTTATCTGAAGCAGAAGCAGCTTCTTGCACGAGAAGTGAAACATCTTCAAAGAAAAATCAGAAAGTCCAGTTGTCTCTTGAAAAAGCACCTTTGGGACAACCATGACCTGGACGACTGAGAATCTCCATAGACGGCATCCTCCTCTTTCTCCTCCTTCTCCACCTCTTCCTCTTCCTCCTCCTCATCTATTGCTATTGCATAGACCGAAGTTGCCAGAAACACCAGGATCCCAACCTACATGCTGCAGAGGCTCAATCAAAATTTGGAAGGAGTTTCAGGGGTAAATCAGAATCTGTTCCCACTGGTTATATCTCACCTTGTTTTATGTACTTCTGCTTCCCAGATGTTGTTGTGGGATATCAGTCACCTCTTAAAAGTACTAACTTGAAACAACAGGTTATACCTTAGTTTATTCATTTAAAGCCTGTTTAAGCTCATGCCAACCTAGAGGACATTGGGTGGTTTCAAAAAGCTAAGCAGAATCGATATTAATTCAATGGAAGACTAAGAAATAGGGTAGTGGGGAGAGAAACCCTAGATGGCAATGCAAATCTTCCTATTATTGCAAGGAGGGATTTGTCCTTACCAGGATTTGTGGCTTTATTTCAGTAGAAAATGTTTTGCGTTATAAAATGGGAAGGGGGAATCATTGCACTTACTGTTAATAAGATAAGGAAAGTGCTTCAAGAAGAAGAAACAGAGAAAAAAACATAATAGGAATGGTTAGACAGCAACATGATTAGCTCTATTCAGTTCTGATGACACTATAATCCTTCCCTGCTTGGTGTTATTTTCTTCTGCTTTTGAAGGAGAAGTTATGTTGAATCGGCTTCTTGTTTATCTGTTCACCAATGTTTAATCCACATTTTAAAACATGACATCTCTACTGATTTCAGCTGAGCTCCAGATGACTTCACAAATGCGTCTATCTAGTTTTTGCAGCACGATACAGAAATGGATTGTATTGCCTTCTTGAATTTTGTCTGATTTCATTTCATTTTATTTTCAGTTTGACCTACAGCCCAGAAATGTTCTCCCTCTTTAATATTAACCAAGTTCAGTGCAGTCCTAGCTGCTGACGTTTCATGACCCAACTAGGTGATATCATCAGTGCTAGAGAAAGGGGCTTGCCCTATATATAAAGGAGAACATTATTCAGACAAGCAGAAACTCACTGTAGCAATCATGGAACAGTAGAAAAAGGAAAGTCTGCCCATGTAATATCTTCCAATAAAACAAATATTCTAACAACTTTATCAGAAGGGACCTGATCATTCAACGTACTATAATACAGTCAATACAGGCTGTGAAAGAGATAATAGTGCCATGGCCGAAATACATATCAGAAACAACCAATAAACTGTTAAAAACACATGGCATCACTATTCCATACCAACCAGCATAGCCCTCCAAAACATCTTAAGTAAAGCAAGGCCCAAGAAGAAAAAAGGGGACTCATCTACAAGATACAATGTAAGGTCTGTAGCAACCACTATCTAGCAGTCAGAAGATACAATGAAAACCCCTTAACCTTAAAATACATGGACAGATTCAACCATAGTTTCAGTTGGGAAAGTGGGAAAAGCTTCCTTAACAAGCCTAAGCCAAAAATGCTAGGGAATTCCTGGAAGTTTGGTATACAGACAAATCAGCCAACAGTAAACACATAGAAATAAACCACATTTACACACCATTAAAAAGAGACAACAAGAAGAGACAACAAAAAGCTAAGAAAAGTGGAGACAAAGAAAGTAAAAAGAACACATCCTGTACAGCAGTCAACACCTAGATAAGCAGGGATTAATACCAGAAAGAGAAACAGAAAACAATACTCTAATCAAGGAATTACCAAGAGGAAAGCCACAACCCCACCAACAATGGCAGAGCAAACTACTATATGTAAGAATGGACTAAACTCCATATTCACTGGCTCTGAAGATGTTATCTAATTAGGTAATCAAACATTTGCAAAAAAAAGAAAAGAAAACCTCAGAAAGCACCAAGGACTCCTTAGTTCAATCCTGAGCTACATATATTCTCTCCAATGGTTAGTGTTAAAAATAATCTCTTAAAAGGAACAATTACTTAAAAATGTATCCATCTCAATCAAAATCATCATCAAAACTGTATACTTTTTCCTCTCCTCACGGCAAGTTTTTTTTTTTAGCTGCAAGTCTTATGGCAAAAGTAAAAAAAAAAAGTTTATTTTGTTTGAATTTCTGTGACTTTCTTCTAGGAGTTTAAGCAGTGATGTAGGACTAACCTAATGGTGGGGACTGTTGAATTGAACTGCTCATGCTAAGTAAATCAGCTCCTTCTTGGCTTCAATGGCTTTTAAAAGATTTTGAGTGAGCTACTCTTGTTATACCTTTGCATGTCTGAAGACCATTTTAACCTCAGCATCTGTGGATAACCAGTTAATTTGATGACTTAGGTCAGGGATGTCAAACTCAATTTATTTGAGAGCTGCATCGGGGTTGTGTTTGATTTTGGGGCTGGGATGGGCGTGGCCATGGTGGGCATGGCCAGCTTGACATCACTCTGTCAGCAAAAACAGAGCTCAGGAGCCTGTTTTCACTGGCAGAGGCCCATGGGCTGGTCCTTCGCTGTTTCCAGGTCAACCCTGCAGGCCAGTTCTAAGCACCCCTTGGGCCAGATTCGGCCCACAGGCCTTAAGTTTGTCCCCCCTGGCTTAGATGGTGACAACGTGAACAACCTAGATTAGCTCCCACACATCTAGATTATGGAGATTTGACACTGTCATATTGCATCTTTAATCCCTAAAACTGTTATATGATTCCTTATTGTATGGCTACACCTAGCATTCCTTCTAGGATTATTACTAGTAGCTCGCTTGTCCTGTATTCAGACCACATAGATTCCTTTCATTGTTGAGAATTTGCTATGAATTACTGATATCATAAGTTGCTATTTCAACCAAATGAAAGGAACAATGTATTTGTAAAATAACTCAATTGCCACAAATCAGAATGCAGGTTTATAAGTGGTTTTTTTTTTTTAAGCTGGAACTCTGAGAAGAAACTTCGAAATTTACAAATTCAAAGTGAAAGAAATACATATTTTAAAAATGTATTCTTCAATTCTTCAGCAAGTTTACTAGCACCAACAATAAGGAAAAAACATGCAGCTATTCTATCTTTCCTTCCTTAATGGATGAAAATTAAAAGGAGAAACAAAATGATGGGAAAATAAAGAGGTGTTTTTTTTAAAAAAAAAGAAAAAGTATATCCACATCTGGTTTTCTTAATAAAATTTTATGATGATTAATCCCTTGATGAGATGAAACATTTTGCATCAAGAAGCACTGCAGCAAATGTTTAAGTGGGTTTATAGTAAAAATGATATTTGGGGATGTGTTTTCACAAATAATAACCGATTTTGCTCATAAAATAAAAGCTACCTCATAGCTGTCCAAATTTACTCCAGAAGGTTATATGACTTTCTGGAGCAGACTGTATGGATTTGTTGGAGGAAATGAGAGAGAGAGAGAGAGAGAGAGAGAAGGAAAAAAAAACATTATTTTTGCATGAATGAAATCCACTTACATAAAGCTAACTTCTCCTTTGAATAACATCTTTTAAGATAATTCAAATTGGTATAGATATATTTTTTAAATTGCATAGAATAAAACATATTAGTGAAAATTACCCTATGATAAGATGACCGGCCCATATCTTTGATAAATACAGTTTAAAAATGGAATTTTAGCACAAATTAATCTCATATACTCATGGCCCAAAAAAAAATTATAGAATGACTGACCTTATATAGTTATGGATTCAATGTATAGTGACTTGGTTGTGCTCATGTCTTTGCATTTCAAAAGTAGCATCTTTATCAAAACTAGCATCTCAGTAGCATTTTTTGCATTCCCAAATGCATGCCTCAAGATCTATGAACTCATATGAAAGTCAGCATGCGTGTAGAAGTCAATCCACCAATCATAAACTATGAAAAAGGGGAAATGTACCTGAGTCTCCTTCATATATGACTAACATGGTTGGATGACGGTTTGCATAATATCTGCTGATGACGTTACTTAAACATTGCAATACATCCACCAATGTGATAATAGCAAAGAAGATTACAACAATGTGATTGGGCAAGGGAAGGCTTAGAAAGTATTAGAAAGTCTGATAGCTGCACATAAGTCTTGCAGTTGAATGCTCAGAGCCATAATAAATTGTCATGGTAAACAAGCGCTAGGTTGGAAGTAGACAGTGACCTTAGGTTTGTTTTTCAGAAGCAAAGGTGATATTTAAAAGAGCTCAGTGCAGTGTTGTGATGACATTGGAGGGGTGAAGAGGCATAACAAATTCCCTTGAAATCTTTAGCTTGAAGGAGTTAAGAAACTCCTGACAAAATGTTCTACCAGCTCAGTAAAACCTCAGATCACATGGCCTCCCAAGGAAATAATAAAGCTTCTCAGCTATTGAAATGTTTTTTGGGGGAAAAAGCTTCCAAAATAATGTTCAATCAGCTTTTCAAATTGGAAGCATTATTTCTAATTGGATGTGCCAGATTAAAAAATGTAGCACGTAATGCATTCTGCGGCTGAGTATAATGTTAAAGAAAATTTCTGAAACTGCAAAGAATTGTCCATAATACGGTAAAAAGATACATCTGCTAATAAGAATAATCTGATATAATAACGAAAGCGCAGCTTCTTTGCACCTAATATTAATTCAGACACAGCTTCAAGACTTCCGATTTTTTTAAATTTTTTATTTGCCTTTGTGAACATCTTGAGAGTACATTGTTCAGCATTGTTCACATTTAATTTTAGATGCTTTCCAGAACCCGATGCTCTCCAGATATATTGAGTTACATTAGCTTAGGGTAATGTATCAATTGGGATGGATTGTACCATTGATGAGTGCTTCTCCCACCTGAAGGAGACGACAGATCTTTAGCATCCACTACTCTAAGCAAGTATGGAAACTGAGGACACTAGAGATTCCCCATTTGGTATAGAAAAGGGAGGTAAGTGTAGGAGATAATCAGGCTGAGCCTGAGGGAAGAGTCAAATATGCCATCAGTCATGAGTCTTTCATGTCAACAGGAGATCTAAGTCCAGCCCATCTAGAATTCCTTCTACTCTCATTCCCACTAATTTCTATTGGCTGTTAGTAGTCCTGTAGAGTCCTATAGAGAGCTTAAGCTCACAATAAATCTTTATACTCATTTGAACTGTCTGGGTCTGATGATTTTCCTGGCATTTGACAGTAAGCAATCAAAAATCCATCAGGATATGTTTGTTTTTTTCCATAACATTTTTATCTGAATATTTCAATATTCTAACACAGGAACCAGTACTTAAGATGAATCAGTAGGAACTTGAAACACCCAGAAATATTAATACACATGTCTTCCTTGCCCCAAAAGATGCTGATCAGATATATGTGCTACAACTTCCAGGCCTCCAAAGGAATATTTATTTATTTATTTATTTTATTTGTCAATTGCTTACAAGATAATAGGTATAAGTAAAACAACTTATATGTATCCATGTTATGAATACATGGATACATATAAAAAAAATAAAATATAAAAGAAACAATAGGACAGGGACGGTAGGCACGCTGGTGTGCTTATGCACGCCCCCTACAGACCTCTTAAGAAAGGGGTGAGGTCAATAGTAGACAGTCTAAGGTTAAAGTTTTTGGGGTTTGGGGAAGAAACCACAAAGTCAGGTAGAGTATTCCAGACATTGACCACTCTGTTGCTGAAGTCGTATTTCCTACAATCAAGTTTGGTTCAATTAACCTTGAGTTTGTAAATTGTTTGCTCTTGTATTGTTATGGTTGAAGCTGAAGTATTCATTGACCGGTAGGACATTGCAATGTATGATTTTATATACTATACTTAGATCGGACCGAAGGCGGTATAGTTCAAGGTTTTCTAGGTCTAGAATTTCAAGTCTGGTGGCATAAGATATTCTGCAACGAGTAGAGGAGTGGAGAACTCTTCTTGTGAAATATTTCTGGACTTTCTCAACTGTGTTAATATCAGATACGTAATGTGGGTTCCAGACTGATGAGCTGTATTCGAGTATTGGTCTAGCAAATGTTTTGTATGCTCTAGTTATTAGTGTAATATTACCAGAGAAAAAGCTACATAAGATTAGGTTAACAACTCTTAGCGCCTTTTTGGCTATGTAATTACAGTGGGCTCTAGCACTTAGGTCATTTGAGATGAGTACTCCAAGATCCTTTACAGAGTTTGGGTCATCAACAAGGTCTTGACTATTCAGCCTGTATTTTATTTTCTGATTTTTTTTGCCAATATGTAGGACAGAGCATTTATTTGTTGAGATCTGAAGTTGCCATTTGTTTGACCATTCTGATACGTAGTCAAGGTCTTTTTGAAGGGTAGCGGTATTTTCTGTGGTGTCGAATAGCTTTACATCATCAGCGAAGAGAACTCAGTTGCTCTTGATATGATCACAGAGGTCATTTATGTAGAGAATGAAAAGAGTTGGTCCTAGAACACTGCCTTGGGGGACACCACTGTTGACAGGTATAGAATTACATAGGACTCTCTCAATTTTGACTATTTGTTGTTGTTTGACAGGAATGCTTCTATCCAGTTATGCAGGTGTCCAGAGATACCATAAGATTTTAGTTTTAGGAGTAGTTTGTCATGTACCACTGAATCAAAGGCTTTACAGAAGTCTATGTAGATTGCGTCTATTGCTTTGCCCTGATCGAGTTGTATAGTCCATATGTTTTTGCAATGTAAGAGTTGCAGATTACATGATAGTTTTTTCCTAAAACCAAATTGTTTATTAGAGAGTAGGTTGTTTGTTTCTAAGTGGAGGATGATGGATTGGTTGATAATTGATTCCATGACTTTACAAGTGACGCAGCATAAAGAGATTGGTCTGTAATTTTCAACTAGGCTGGGGTCTCCCTTTTTGAAGATGGGGATGACCGTAGCTTGTGACCATAGTTTTGGCAAGGAGCTGGTCCTGAAAGATTTTTCAAAGATTATGCTTAGAGGTCCTGCTATGGCAGTGGATAGCTTTTTTAAGAAGTAGGCACATATTCCATCCGGTCCAATAGATAGAGATGGTTTTAGATTGCATAGTGCTTTTTCAACATTGTCTTCTGTAAAATCGATATGTATTAGATCATTGTAGTTGTCTGTGGTTCAACTAGGAAATACTGGGCATGATCCATTGCTGTTTACAAATACTGAGCCAAAGAATGTGTTAAAGAGGTTGGCTTTAATAGTGTCGTCATTGCAGTCTTTACCATTAGGTCCTTTCAGGGGTGGGATGGACCTTGAGTCTTTTAGTTTGTTGTTTATAAAATTGTAGAAAGCACGGGTGGAATTGATGCGTAGAAGGCTTTCTTCTTGTTTAATGTGATAATTGGTTCATTCAGTTTTTATCTGGTGGCATAAATTTTTATATCGGCTTTTGAAGTTGGCAACATGACCAGATTTGGACCAATATGGGGGCTATAGTCCAACAATCCAAAAGCTCAATCCTTCCCTCTTGTTTTTCAAGGGGGGGGATGCCAATGTTTTTCTGAATCGGCCTCTAACACAATCTGCAAAAGCAAAATTCATCCCTCATGGCCGCAAAAGTTGCTCTTTTCTGGCATATGTTGTGGAGCTATTATGGAATGTTGACTGGGACTGTGGGTGAGAAGAAATCCTGGATCCCAGAAATACTTTTGAACAAGGGGTTCAAAGCTGTGGGCTGAAGGCTCTCAAACTGGCTTCCTTAAAGAGGCAAGTCTGCATATTGAATACTTCAAATGTATGCCCTCTTTCTGGACTTTTGCTTCCTTTCTCTCAAAAGGCAAGGCTGCATTATGGCTGTCATCCTATTCTTTGCCTTTCCCAGAAACAATAAGCTAAAGAAACATTAAGTTATATTGCTTCACTTCATTTGTACCCTTGAAAGGCGGCTGTCTTACCTTATGATAGAGAGTCATGTGGAGGATTTCCTAAACCAGCCTTGCCTGCACCTCCATTTCATCTCCTCTCTCCTCCCCCCACCATTTGGTCTGCTGGCTCTGTCTTCCTGCTGTTATTGGAGAAAATGCTGAACAACTCCAGATAGCTACTAGGCTTAGGTTGTGGTCGCCTTCTGGCCAGAGCTATAAAATATCATTATCCATATTCTGCTTATTAATGTCCAGATGGCATAAAGCAGACAGAGTAACTCCACAAAGCATCCATACAAAGTCTTTTTTATTGGTTCATCAGGCATCCTATCAACTCACATTTATGAAGAGGTTCTTCTTAATGTCCAATCCTTTGCATATCTGAATTGTGGTGTAGAAAGATAATAAAGTCTCATCCCCATAGTGATTGAAGTAGCTGCATGGTAAAGGATTCAGGCTATGATAGAAGCAGCTGCATGGTAATGGATTCAGGCAAGAGTGAGGGAGCCTCCCTCAACCCAACAAGGGTCAATTTAGTGACCAATCAGGATGACAGTTATGGCCATATGACATGAACTACATTTCCCAGGATACCTTAACTACATTTACCATGATGCATTCCCTCAAGGGGACAGCTCTCAAATCCTAACTAACTATCCCAAATCCCATTAACTCTAAACTGTCTGGACAGCACAATCCAGTATGTCCAAACCTGAAACAGTTACCAGTTGGGTAGAACTAAAACTTTTGTTAACTGCAAGGCTTCCCATCACTTCTTGACATAGGGTTGTTGTTTTTTTAATTCTGTGCAACAGAAACAGTCCTCTTGGAATCGGAATAAAAGAATTCTACACAGAGTGCTGGCAAAACGAAGAACATATTTATTATAAAAGCTGAGCTCATAAGCAATGCATTTCATTAAATTCAGGGCTATGCTAAACACGTTCTCATTGGACTCCTATTATTGGAAATCCTATGACCCTGAATGTGTATCATTATGCTTCATATGCCTCCTAATTGGTGATAGGCAAGCAATGATTCTGGATTAGGGATCTCAGCTTGCATACAATAAGGGTTTGACTGCATTTGTAACATACTGTTTGGATTTTTTCCAAATTGACCGATTTTGTGTCCTTATCATTATCAAGGAATGCTTCATCTGGCATCAGGTATGACTGAGGATGCTAACTAGTCTTACCATCCCTCTCTTACTAAAAAGTATTATCTGAAAACCTTGATTGACCAAAGGCATGATGGGTGGTATCACCAATGTGTTGATACAGTGATTGTGTGTGTGTGTAATACATTAGTTTTTTTAACTTTCCATATTTTATGCAAAGAATATTTTTATATTCTTTTTAGCTTTTAAAAATATGGTTTGTATTTTACCTGTCTTCTGCTGGTCTATGGCTGTAATAAAAGATTGGATTGATACAGACCAATTTTTGTGGCTATCAAGATGTTGTTTAAATTGGATACAAAGAGCTAAAACAGGATCTTCCAGTGATGAAATAAAGGTGATGAGTTTCAGATAATACTGAGATGCTGGATGGCGTATTTTAGATAATTGTACAGGGTTGGAATAAATGCTATAAATATTCATATCCAAGGAAAAATGATGGGAAGAGAATCATAAATGTTGTGAGAATATTGTAAAATGATAAAACTGCAGATGCAAGCAGTATATTGTAACTAAAGGGAATGTTAAAAATATCGATAGGGTTTGCTATGTGACTTACTTAACATGTATATGAACACTGTCTAGAGGTCTGATGTTTTGATAAATGTGGTCATTTTTCTCTTTATGAAGAGAAAAGGTAGCAAGAGTGAATGCAAAATGTACAAAAGAATTAATATAAGTGTGCTGGGTAACTCTTTGGCAGAATACTGATTGAAACTGCACAACCAATGACACTGAGCTTAAACTCAACGTAGAATGAAATGTAGCTTTATGCCTGGCAGAATATATGGCGTCAAGACCAGTTTTTCAGCAGGTCATTAAGAAATGTATGAATGCGAGCAAGAAAGCTTACTTAGAGGTGGTATTCAGCAGGTTCTGATCAGTTCTGGAGAACCGGTAGCAGAAATTTTGAATAGTTTGAAATACCAGCAAATAACACCTCTGACTGGCTCTGCCCCCATCTATTCTCTGCTTCCCGAGCCAGCTGATTGGCTGAGTCTTTTTTTGTTGCCCTGCAGAGGAGAACGGAGCTGGAAAGCAGGTTAGTGGGGTGGGGAATTTTCCAGTAACCTTCCCCCAGGGAATGGGGATTTTGCAGTATCCTTCCCCTGCTACACCCACAAAGCCATGCCCACAAAGCCATACCCACAGAACCGGTAGTAAAAAAATTTGAATCCCACCACTGAGCTTACTGTGTATTTGCTGAATTAAAGAACATTTATGCTAAGGTTGATAAGCTTGATATAGGAAATGTTTCACATGAATGTGGACTTGAAGGTTAGACCCTGATGTGATAAGAGTTGTATAAGATTGAACAAAGCATGCAAGAGAATAAACGGAATGCTTAGCAAATAGAATAAAATAGAATTCTTTATTGGCTAAGTGTGATATGACACGCAAGGAATTTGTCTCCAGTGCATAAACTCTCAGTGTACATACAACAATAGTAAAGATCATTATCATAGTCATTGTAAAAATACATTCATCATAAAACATTAGATACAACACTTAGTGACAGTCATGGATATTTAATAAGCAATCAACATACAGGATACTAATTAAACAATTCAAATTGTAAGATACAAGCAACAAGTTATAGTCATAAGAAGATAAGGTGAAAGGAAAGATGGGAATAATGATGGCAATACTGCCTTTCTTGATAGTTTTAATGGTGCAGTGCTGAATATAGGGGTAAAACAAGATTGCATGATGTCCCCTTGACATTTATAAGCAAATGTATAAAAATGCTGTAATTATATTGGGAGATCTGCCATTGGGATGTGAATAAGAGTACTTTTATATAAAGACAGTGATGTATTGTTGGGTGAGAATGGCTGTGATAGTGGTATGGAGTACTCATATGGATTATAAGGCAGGTGGAACCAAAACTTTATGAAATATCAAGGTAGTTAGTGGTCAAAGTGGCCAGGAAAAATAACATGGATAATTGCAAGTCATAGCATAAGTGAAGAAATCCTAGACCAAATAGATGTATATTTAATGGAACTATGGGTGGAAAAAAATCAAGACATGCAAATGCTAGTAAAAAAAGTAATAAGTATCATGTAAGTACATTGCAAGGATTGAGTGTTGATCAAAAATGTGAAAAAGATAAGAGCATGCTTCTGTTGGCTTGGTTACAGGTAGAGTTGGTAATGTCACAGGAACTTAGAAGTTGAATGCAGCAGGACTGAGGTGTTTAAGAAGTTTGTTTGTGGTCGAACAAGAAGAGATCAGGCAACGAATGAATGGATTCACGAAACAAATGTGGATTGAATACAAAGTGTTCAAAAGAAGTTCCTTGAGGCACTTTGTTTATATGCAGTAGTATAGAATAGAATATTCTTTATTGGCTAAGTGTGATTAGACACACAAGGAATTGGTCTCTGGTGCATAAGCTAAGAAGTTATACATCATGCTCATAAGATACAATCAGAAATCATAAGATTCAACCAACAAAGTGATAGTCATAAGATACCAATAGTGGTAACTAAGAGGGAAGATGAGAAGAATAATAGTAATACAGTCCTACTACATGGTTAGATATCCTTAGGCATAAGACAGTGCTGTGGAAATTACAAGTTTAGTGGTTTAGGGGGAGGACTGTCTTTGTGCCTAGTAGGCAGGATTGAATTAGGATTGAATCACAGTATAAATATATGAAGGAAGAATGAATAGATTGAGAAGAAGGGGAAGACCTAAGAAGTTATATTTGATGAGATCCTCCAAAATAGAGGAGAATTTGAAAGAACAAAAAGCAGTGTATGAAGTGATATATGGATGGTGTAGAAATGTGGGTGGGGGGAGGAATAGGGGAATTGGCAAAATAAAAGGAAGGGAGAAATATACCGAATTATGTTTGTTTTAACTAGCTTCAGCTATGTTTATTTTTATTATCTCATGCTTTACATTTCTTTAGCTTCCTATTTCTGCTTTGTTGTGTATTCTTTATTTAATATTGCTTGCCCACTAAAGAAATAGCATGATGTGTGTATGTGTGTGTGTGTATGCATGCATGCATGCATGTATGTATGTATGTATGTATGTATATATGTTGCTATATGAACATAGTAATAATATCATGATTCTGGAAGGCAAATGAGTGTTGTTCCATAAACAAAAGCTTTATTAATACCTGCCAGAATTCCAGAGCAACCAATGGACTCTCCTTACTACTGCAAAAATAGTACAGCAGCATCTTTTACATGTCAGACAGATTGTGCAGTGCTGGATAGTAAGTAGTAACAGTTTTAGGTTTTGTTTTGTTTTTAATGCTGGGGTGAGGAAGTGAAATTTCCCCAATCCTCTTCCAAGCTTAATTCTGCTGTGGGAGGGAAGTGTCCTAAAGTAATTACCACATAATCACTGTAATACAAACAAGTAGAAGCTCCAGTTGTGACGAAGATGCAGAAATAGAAATCTTGCTTAACAGACATAGACCATATCTAACAGTGTTTTTGCATACAAAAAGAAGAAGGCTATATTAGTGTTCCCATAGATCCATGGTGACAAATCTTTTTTGGCTCCCATGCAGGGGTGGGATTCAAATTTTTTAACAACTGGTTCTGTGGGTGTGGCTTAGTTGGTGGGTGTGGCTTGGTGATCATGTTACTGGCTGGCGTGGCCAACTCAACATCACTTACATCGAGGCATGCATCTCCTCGCCTGGCCTCTCGTGACTGTGGGGATGCTGCAACAGTCATAAGTATGAAAAATGGTCATAAGTTTTTTCAGTGCCATTGTAACTTTAAATGGTCATTCCACACAAGCAAAGTATCAGCAAAGGAGGGGGAAAAAACTCCAGAGAGGTTCCTGAGACAGAAAGTTTGTTCCTGCCAAGAATGTAATAAGGGTTAACGGAGAGGCAGTTTCTGTAAGCAAAACCAGAATGTTTCCTTCCTGCCTTCCTTACAGGGTTAGGCCAGTAATTTTTTCTAACAACCGGTTCTCCAAACTGCTTAGAATGTTAACAACCGGTTCTAGCGAATAGATGCGAACTGGTAGAATCCTACCTCTGCTCCCATGCCAATAATTGTGCGCATGCTTGTGCACTCACACTTGTGTGCCAGCACCCAGAAGGCAATGCGTGCTGCCCCCCCACTCTCCCTGTGCATGTGCATGCAATCCCCCTGCAGCGCGCTGCGTGTCTGTGCATGCGCATGCGATCACCATGCCGTGCGCGTCTGCGCATGCACGCGCGATCACCCCCTGCCGTGTGGCTGCACATGCACACACGACCCCCAGCGTGTGCTGTGCATCTCTGTACATGCGCATGCACCCCTACCCCCCATGCACATCCGTGCCAGGTACCCGACAATCAGCTGTCGGGCAGTGGTGGCGCGTGCACATGTGCAGTGAGGCTCTTCTGGGCAAGCTCTCGTGTGCCGGGGCAAATGGCTCTGCGTGCCACTTCCAGCACGTGTGCCATAGGTTTGCCATCATGGCCATAGATGGTTTGAAAGTATAACATCTGAATTAAAACCATGTGTTGATGGATATTATTCTAGCATTTTCTAGTGTGTAATACATGGCCAGATTAAAATAAATTCTCCCTGTTTGAATTTTGCAATGTTCAGTGATGAATGTCACTTTAAGGATCAGCAAGGATTGGATCATTATTTATTTATTTATCACATTTTTGAGCCATCCATCTCCCTCAGAGAGTCTTCCTCATCTGTCTTTTCATATCAATGGGAAATGGGCATTACTTTCTCCAAACAGATAATGCAGTCATAATAATATTCAGCTATTACTTGTTTGGGGAACTGGAAAAATTGGACAGCAGTAAAATGATTTCAATAATAATGATGCTAATAATGATGGTCGTGATGATCTGATTCAAATTTGATCAACGCTTCTCCACAGAATTAGGCATATTTTTCAAAGTTATTCCTGCCTTTTTTCTTTTAGTGAGAACTTAGCATCAAATTGAATCATTCATGAGATGGAGTTACAAAAGCAAATCCCTCATTTAGTGATTTTCAGGTCTTTTGGTATCATCCAGATATCACTATATTTGTATAAATTTTTTCTTCATTATTAAACAATAACATAATGGTTGGATAATACTACGTGCTTAATGGTTGGGTAATACTAAAGAAATGCTAGTAAGGCTTATTTCTTATATCTACATGTACAAGGATAACTACCACTTCAAAGAAAGACAATTTGGAGATTTTGTGTATTCCAGGCCATTTTAAGAAGTGCTTGAGACATATTTGTATTGAAAAAGGAGAGGCAGTCAGGAGAAGAACTAGCTTTGTCCTTTAGTTCTCACCAACTAGTGGGGGTGTGGACCCATCTTTTAATCCCCTCCCCAATATGATAGAATCTGTGTTTGTCTGAGAGACTACACAAAGTAGCTATTCTTTCCCTAAACACAATGCTCCAAAGCAATGCTGAATCCAAATCTGGGATGTTATGCATGATACACCATTTATAGGACCAACTATCTTTGTTGGAAAGTACAGCTCAGATTTATAGTCACGTTGAAGGAACACATTCAGTTGAACAGGTACTGGGGGGACAACAGCAATGACATCAATATAATATGGGGTTGTTGTAGGAAGCGTGGGAGGGAGGGGTGTCTTAACAAATTTTTAACTAGGTTTTTAAAGGGGTTAGGAAAGTCCGGGCGGGAGTTGGGGGACAACTCGCCGGAGGCTGGGACCAAGCCGGGGGTTGGGTGCGGCCGGGAGAGTCAGAATCCGGATAGGATTGTATTGAGGATGGGGGGGATCACCGGGGAGGGTGAAATTAAATCTATTGATACGGTGAGCGGGAGAGGCAGATTTGGCGGTTATAGGGGGCCATATTCTGTATTGGGAGTGCGCCCTCGCTGCTTATCTGCTGTGGCGCGCTCCGACCCCCTTGTCATCTCCCGTTCCCCAGGGGGTCTGAGCAATCGGGCCCTGGGCCTCCGGCTGATGTTATGTAACGTCAGGTCCGTTGTTAACAAAGCCCCTCTCATTCACGATTTGATTTGTGAGGGGAGTGCGGACCTGGTGGGAGTTACCGAGACCTGGCTGGGCCAGGAGGGGGGAGTCCCTCTGGTGGAGATGTGCCCAGCCGGGTTTCGGGTCTTTTATCGGCCGAGGGCCCAGGGGAGGGGAGGGGGGGTTGCGGTGGTTATTAAGGAGGATCTGTGTCCGAGGGAAGCCACTGTGTCTCAGACGACCGGGTGTGAGCTCCTTTTCGTGAAGTTCGGTCCCAAGGTTCAGGTGGGCTTGCTGGTCGCATACCTGGCTCCCTGCTATGTGGCAGCGGCCCTGCTTGAGCTCCTTGAGGTCATAGCTGGCGTGGCGGTTGGGACCCCCAGGCTTATGGTCATGGGGGATTTCAACTTGCCATCTGCCGGTGGTGCCTCGGGGACTGCTCAAGAGTTCATGGCTTCCATGACGGCCATGGGCCTGACCCAGTTAATTCGGGACCCTACTCACGTGGGAGGTCATACCTTGGATCTGGTTTTTGTCTCTGATCAGTGGCAGAGTGATCTGGGTATAGGGGATATAGTTGTAGAACCCCTGTCATGGTCGGATCACTCGCTCCTGATGCTCGACTTCCGTTCCGCACCCCCTGACCACAGGGAGGCGGGACCATTAAAATGGTACTGCCCCAGGCGCCTGATGGACCCTGATAGGTTCCTGACGGAGCTTGGGCCATTTCCCGAAGCTCACACACACGACTCGGTTGAGGGCTTGGTCACCACCTGGGATAGGGTGGCTGCTGGGGCCCTTGACCGAGTCGTGCCCTTGCGGCCTCTGACCCGGTGCCGATCCCAAGTGGCTCCCTGGTTTTCTGAGGAGCTAAGGGAGATGAAGCGCCGGAAAAGACGCCTAGAGAGCAGTTGGAGGACCAGCCGCTCTGGGTCTGACCGAACACTATTACGATCTTATATTAAGACGTATTTAGTGGCGATAAGGATGGCGAGGAGATCTTACCTCTCCACCCTTATTGCGTCCACGGAAAACCGCCCAGCCGCCCTGTTTAGGGTGACCCGCTCCCTACTGGAGGTGGGAGCGCGGGAGGACCCCTTGCAGGGACGGGCTGAGGAGTTTTCTAGGTTTCTGCAGGACAAAATCGCTCAGATCCGGGACGAGCTGGACTCCGACTGGGCATCTCCGGGCGGGGGGGCGGGGGTGGATACCGGTGCAGTCAACTGGGTTGAGTTCGATCCTGTTACTGTGGAGGACGTGGACAGGATACTGGGGGGACTGAATGCCATCACCTGTTTGCTGGACCCGTGCCCCTCCTGGCTGGTCTTGGCCACTCGGGAGGTGACACGAGGCTGGTTCCAGGGTATTATAAACGCTTCCTTGAGAGAGGGGCTGTTATCCGCCGCCTTGAAAGAGGCGGTGGTGCGGCCCCTCCTCAAGAAACCGTCCTTGGACCCAGCATTGTTATCTAACTATCGTCCTGTCTCCAACCTTCGCTTTGTTGCGAAGGTTGTTGAGAGTGTGGTGGCACGTCAGTTCCCGCAGTACCTGGATGAAGCGAGTTATCTCGACCCCCTCCAATCGGGCTTCAGGCCCGGGCACAGCACGGAGACAGCGTTGGTCGCGTTGGTGGATGACCTCTGGAGGGCCCGGGACAGGGATTGTTCCTCTGTCCTGGTCCTGTTAGATCTCTCAGCGGCTTTTGATACTGTCGACCACAGTATCCTATTGCAGTGATTGGAGGGGTTGGGGGTGGGGGGCACCGTGTTGCGGTGGTTCACCTCCTTCCTCTCCGACCGCTCGCAATTTGTGTTGACGGGGGGGCAGAGATCGGCCCCGAGGCCCCTACGATGTGGGGTCCCTCAGGGGTCGGTGCTCTCGCCCCTGCTGTTCAACATTTATGTAAAGCCGCTGGGTGAGGTCATCCGTGGCTTCGGGGTGGAGTTCCATCAGTATGCTGATGACACTCAGCTGTACATCTCCACCCCGGGCCACCCCAACGAAGCCGTCGAAGTGATGTCCCGATGCCTGGAGGCCGTGCGGAGTTGGATGGGTCGTAACAGGCTTCGTCTCAACCCGACCAAAACCGAGTGGCTGTGGTTTCCTGCGCCCAGATACAGCCAGCTGGTTCCTTCGCTGGCCGTGGGGGGAGAGGTCTTGACCCCCGTGGAAAGGGCGCGCAACTTGGGTGTCCTCCTGGACGTACGGCTGTCTTTAGAAGAACATATAGCAGCTGTCACCAGGGGGGCTTTTTATCAGATTTGTCTGATTTACCAGTTGCGGCCCTTTCTGGATCTGGGCGCACTTCGCACAGTCACTTCCGCCCTTGTTATCTCCCGCCTGGATTATTGCAATGCTCTCTACATGGGGCTCCCCTTGAAGAGTCTCCGTAGGTTGCAGTTAGTCCAGAATGGAGCCGCGCGGGTGATTGTGGGTGCTCCTCGGAGCTCCCACGTTACACCGCTTCTCCGCAGGCTGCACTGGCTTCCTGTGGCCTTCCGGATTCGATTCAAGGTGGTACTGACGGTATTTAAAGTGCTCCATGGCTCGAGACCTGGGTACTTACGGGACCGCCTGCTGCCATCATCAACCTCTCGCCGCCCAGTATGCTCCCACAGGGTTGCCCTCCTTGGGGTACCGCCGCCCGGCCGTTGTTGGCTGACGGCCCCGAGGGTTCGGGCTTTCTCTGTGGGAGCTCCCTCCCTATGGAATGATCTCCCCCCGGAGATACGAGCTATGACGGATATTTTGACCTTCCGGCGCGCAGTTAAAACCCTACTTTTTAGGCAGGCTGGCCTGGCCGAATGAATGGGTTCTGGTTTTAAATTCGGTTTTAGTAATTAACTTTTAATTTTTATTTAAGATCCCTGATTTTATATTGTTGTATTTGGTTTTGATGGGATACAGCCGGAAAGTCATGTTTAATATATTTTTAATTGTATTTATAATATATTTATATGTTTTTAGTAGGCTGTACACCGCCCCGAGTCCCTTTTTTGGGAGAGGGAGCGGTATAAAAATATGATTAAATAAATAAATAAATAATTATTAATATATTGCTCAAGATCCAGATGGATCTTGACGGACTAGAACACTGGGCCGTATCTAACAAAATGAAATTCAACGTAGAGAAAAGAAAAATGCTACACTTAGGCAAGAAAAAGCAAAAGTACACATATAGATTGGCTGAAACCAGGCTCAATAGCAGTAACTGTGAGAGGGATCTTGGAGTCTTAGTGGACAACCAGCTAGATATGAGCCAGCAGTGTGCAGCAGCAGCCAAAAAAGCTAATGCGATCCTAAGTTGCATTAACAGAAGGATACAATCAAGATCAAGGGAGGTACTAATACCACTCTATAAAGCCTTAGTAAGACCATATCTAGAGTACTGCATCCAGTTTTGCTCACCACATTATAAAAAAGATGTTGGGACTCTAGAAAAAGTACAGAGAAGAGCAATCAGGATGATTAGGGGACTGGAGACTAAGGCATATGAAGAACGGTTGCAAGAACTGGGCTTGGCTAGTCTGGTGAAGAGAAGGACCAGGGGAGACATGATAGCAGTCTTCCAATATTTGAGGGGCTGCCGCAGAGAGGAAGGCGTCAATCTATTTTCTAAAGTGCCTGTAGGCCAGACAAGGAATAATGGATGGAAACTGAACAAGGAGAGATTTAACTTGGAAATAAGGAGAAACTTTCTGACAGTGTGAACAATCAACCAATGGAATGCCTTTCCCTCGGAAGTTGTGGAAGCATCATCACTTGAGACCTTCAAGAAGAGATTAAATTGCCATTTGTCAGAAATGGTGTAGGGTCTCCTGCTTGGGCGGGGTGGGGGTTGGACTAGATGACCAACTCTGATTATCTATAAATCTATAATCATTTGTCTCTAGCATAACAACTTCAGCATCAAGAATCAGAGTCAGCAACTGATTATGTTGGGAATCTGCCAAAGCTTAGATTCTAGCTGGAGCTGAATGTTGTCTCCCAGTGCCCAATATCCCTTTCCTGTCCACCCATAGAGCTAAAACCCTTGCCTTGCCTTGGTTCAGGTAAACTAATGAGGAGGAAGTGGGGGAGGAGGAGGAAGAGAAAGAGGAGGAGGGACGGAAGGAGGGAGGGAGGAAAAGTAAGCAAGAAGATAGAAGATGGACCTTCAGAGAAATTGCCTAAAAAACCCAGCAGGGCTGGAACCAATTCTTTCGGAAGTATATCTTGGAAATTGTTACTTTCTAAACCATAATAATATTGTGCTATGGCCTTTTCTATCTACTATTTTACTGTTGAAAAGCAGCTGACAGTGAGTTTCACATATTTGCTTAATGCATTTGTTGAATAAGCCACAATTGGCTGGGTTCATATAATACATCTAAAACATCATCAGACTTGGTCTACAAACTACAATAAACAAATGCTCTTCTCTCAGGCCTTAGGCTAGGGTTTGTGCTGGATGTTTCATGTGGGTAGGATGCTTTGCAGTATCTTCTGGGTTCTTCATCATGTTCTTCCTTCCTTTGCTTCTGGTCTAGCTTGGTTTTGTAGTTTGCAGTTAGTTTGTTTCTTATTACATTGTTTTTATCCATTGTCATATATTTGAGATGCCTTGAGTCATTTGGAGTGGGACAACATAATGTTTAACTAGCTACCTACCTATCTACGTAACTTATACAGTAGCCAAGTACAAACACTATGCAAAGGTACAAACAAGCAAACCACATTATGGCTTAATGATACTATATGTCCCACACAACACTTTCGTTCCTATTCCTCTGTCCAATTAAATCTGGTATCTATATTACTAAAGAATGGTAGTGGACCTCCTAAACAAAACTAAGGCCTTGTTCCCTGTGTTGAGCCAGCAGATGGTACACACTGATAACTACACAAGGATGAGATCTGCAGTCAAGTTGCTTCTTTCTTAGGCTATGACTCAGCTGGAATTCTGGGTTGGCCAAGGTCAGAAAATAAGACATCAACACATCCAAATGGCTCTGAGACTGAAGTGATCTTTGCACCTAACTGCTACCAGTCACATATAGCATGAAGGGTGCTTTTTCAGTACAAGAAAAAGAAGTAGAAAATAAGGCACATGAACTATACACTGGCCACTTAATTTATGAATACTCCTTCTACATCTTTAGGTCTTAAGAAATAGCAGGTGCAAGAGGCCTGTGTTTTACTATAAGTTTTCATGGTTTTAAATTCTGGCAGAAGATGAAAAACTTTTCACCTGAAAAATCTCAGAAGTCGTCCGTCGTCTCTCACACACATTTTTTTCTCTTTTGGAAAAAAAACCAAACTTATTTTCAGCAACTTAACCCAGAAGCATGGGAAGGGAAAGTTTTCTGACACAGAAGAAAATCTCCCCTCTTAATTTTTTTTGCTGGATGCTATTTATTTATTCGACAGTGACTGCAGTTACATTGGTGATGAAAAAATAACTTAGTGACCAATGTCCCCATTTATGATCTCTCTCTTTCTCTCCTTCTCCCTCTCCCTCTCTCTCTCTCTCTCTCTCACACACACACACACCCACACAATTACAATCAATTAGTACAGTATTGTGCTTGATCCATTTTTCCCCTCACCAGACAGAGAGATTACCTAAGCAAGTTATCTCTCCCTGCAGAACAGTAAATCCCTAAAAAGTACTAACTTCAAGTTAACACGCTAAGCTCTGTGACATCAATTAGTTCATGCTGTTACCTGTAAATAACAAGATCTCAATAAGTTTTACACTGAAGGTTTTTGTTTGCCTCCAAAGTAATTGTGAAAAATGAATACACTAGGCAAACAGTCAATTCCAGTGCATTCTTTTCAGTGTCTATGTCCCATTGTGTGTTTGATTATTCTCTTGTAAATCCTTTTCTCTTCAAAAACCCAGCACTGGGTGAACATTTCCAGGGGTGAAGGAGTAGGGGAAAGAGCTAAAAGGTTTGCCCTTTTTATCTGGCTTCCATTTGAGTCGAGTTCTGGAAACTTTCCCCGCGGTTTGAGTTCATCTGATTGTTTGGGGCTATATTCCTCTGAGGCTGTAAAGCAAAGGGAAACTGAAGTAAAATTGTAAGTATGGTTGCAGTCACATTATTTTAACTTAGCAACCACTTTACTTAATGATGAAGTCACCAGTCCCAATTGCAGTCATTCAACTGTACTTGAATCATGCATTGGGATCAAGTACTTAATTGTGGCACTTGTGTGATGACATCAGTATGTGCTTGTTGCCATTTTTGGCATTATGGTAGTGAACTTCTGAAGCTGATGAGGCTTGAAACCCTTTCCAAGAGTTTGGTTTCTATGGAAGCTCACAGAAGTGCAGAGCTCTAGTGACATATGTTTGGGTAGTTGTGTTTTGACATATCTCTACTATATAACCTACGATAAAGAAACATAGCATCAATATTTCCAATTGTTTCCTGCCTCATGAGATTTCTTGGAGACCTTTTGCCCTAAAGTTTCCTGTACAGGGAAAGAATATTTCTGCCTTTTCAAGACCAACTGTCTGCTATATTGTACTTGTCTCTTCCCTTCGTCTAATGGGAATATCTTCTTTTATTATTATTGTGGTTGTCCATCAATGCCTCTGTGCCTAGACCATCTTAAAGCACATCTGTAAAATGTAAGTAACCATCTACTGCTTTTTGTCAGATTTTAAAAGTCCTGGGCTTAGAATCCTTGCTTTTCAGTGAGTGAAACATTTATTTTATTTTATTTATTTATTTGATTTGTCAATCACTTACATGATAGTAGGTATAAGTATAAACATAGTTATGAATACATGGATACATATAAGAAAAATAAAAAAGAAACAATAGGACAGGGATGGTAGACACATTGGTGCGCTTATGCATGCCCCCTACAGACCTCTTAGGAAAGGGGTGAGGTCAATAGTAGACAGTCTAAGGTTAAAGTTTTTGGGGTTTGAGGAAGAAACCACAGGGTTGGGATCATATTGGTGAACCCTCACACTCACAACACTACATTTAACATGAAAGATAGCACTGGATTGGTGGGCTTTTTTAAAGCAAAGCCCAACTGTAAAGATAGGGAGTAAAACTGCCAAAATTTTAGAAGCCTGAATGGGAAGGGGAGATATTCATATCTTCCAGCCTAGTTGATTTCTGATCAAAGTATTCTCCCCTCCACTCCCCAAATAATGCTTCTGATGGTACAGGTAGTCCTTGACTTATGACCACAATTGATCCCATAATTTCTGCTGCTAAGCAAGACAGTTGCTAAGTGAGTTTTGCCCAACATTATGACCTTTCTTGTTATTAAATGAATCACTGCAATGGTTAAGTTAGTAACTACAGTGCTCAAATGAATCTGCCTTCTCAAATGACTTTGCTTGTCAGAAGGTCGCAAAAGGTGAACACACGAACCTGGGACACTGCAATCATCATAAATATGAACCAGTTGCCAAGTGCCTGAATTTTGATCATGTAACCAGGGGGTGACAAACTGGGAAATGGGAAAAACGTCGCGAAAGGTCATGTGACGGCAACGTGACATGGCGAGTTTGACACCCGTGATGTAACCATGGGGATGCTGCAAATGATCCATAAGTGTGAAAAACAGTCATGTCACTTCTTTCAGTATGTTTGTAACTTCAAACAGTCACCAAATGAATAGTTGTAAGTTGAGGACTACCTATAAAACAAACAGCTGTTGGCGAGGATAAGTAAGATATGTTTCAGCCTGGGCTATTTGTTTGCTTGCTTGCTGAAAAAAAGTGACACATTTTCTTTAGTTTCTGTCTATATATATGTCTATATATAAAAAATATATATTCTGTCTATATATATAAAAATATAGACAGTAGATCCAATCCTAGGCATAACATATAATTTGGCTTTGAGGCACTTTTCCAAGTTCTGCATGGAGAAGACAAATTGGGAAAACTATTACAGCTTTCAAACTCCTGCTGAAAAGGCCCCGAGATTTTCATCAGTATGGAAAATCCTGAGTACAAAGTAGGAGGTTTCTTGGCCGACAGACAGAGAAGAGCTTTGAAATAAACGCGGGGATTCTAGGAAACGGCTCTTTGAAAGTGCTTTAAACGCCTTATCGTTTTGTACTGAATCGGGGACTTCCCTGCCAAAATCCTTCACTTATTAAGGAGACGTTGAGGCATCACTTTGTCTGGTTTCCAGCCTTGCATAAACTGTTTCCTTTAGGATTGAAATAGACAGTAATCAGTGTTGTTCTTCACAACAGGAAACATCTGATCAACTGTAATTAGTAAAGGCCGCATTACACATGTTTGTTGTTATTTTGCATTTTGCACGGCAGTGGAGTTAGAAGTTTGTTTGCCAATTGCTGGCCTTTAAAGAAGGAGCAGCATAATTTCTTTTGACATAAATTTCTGCAGAAGAATCAAGACACTAAGTGCAAATGTCAGGAGTTCTTAAAAGCCTGCACAGAAAAATACAGTCTGATGGAAAGATGCATAATCTTGGGGCATTCTATTCAGAGATATAAGAAAGTTGCCATGGAAAACTAAAAAAAAATATATGCAAATTTCACGCTTGTTTAGTAGGACAAGAAAAATTGACGTCAATGATTGCCATTTGTCTCTTTCAGGGCCATTTTGCCTCTTGTTTATTGATACCTTCAGAGAAACATGTCTGCTTTTGAAGGAGTTATGAAACTTAATTAGAGCAATGCATTCACCAGGCTGAATTAGAGATGGAAAACAGTTAGGCATCAAGCAGGTAGAAACCCATGGAACAATTTGAAATAAGAATTTGCTTTGTGTCTAGGGAATGAAGGCACCCAGAACATTTTTGAATTCATGCCACTGAACTGGAGCAATGCAATGGGTGGGAGAACAATGGCAGCCTCTTTTCCTACCCTCCACTGCCCTAGTGACCAGAAACTCTTCCGAAGTCCTCTTACTTCTTCTGGTGAAACAAAATTTCCATTGATTCCCCTTTGAGATCACTTGGGGTCACTTTTGGAAAAGCTACTGGGAATAGCTTTTTTTTTTTTAAATGTTTGTGTTAGAATTAAAGCTGTTTTTAAATTTTTCCTATTTGCTTGTATGGGAAGAAATATCCATCTGGTTCTGTTCTAAGCTGGGAGAAAGACACTGGAAAAACATGGAGGCTGATTGGAAAGATTATTTAATGATGAAGCAGAACCTCCAAACACATGATTCTGGTGCAGTTGCCAAAATGGAGTTGCGAGTGGGAGGGTTTTATACCTTATCTTGAGCTTTGCTCTTGCTTCCTGTTCCTGTGCAAGAACATGTATTCTATTGGCTGTTGTTAGAGTCTCATGAGGCTATGTAGAGGTTATATAGGGGTCAAAGCTGGCTCTATATGCAAAGTACAAATCCTAGGTGTTTGTCTGAGCTAGGTTTGGTTGAAGTTTGGACTGCTCTGAGGGTGATGCAATGATTCCTATTGTGGCTTAATGGCTTTGTACTGTGTTGGATCTTGAGTGATGGCTGCTTCTCAACCTGCCCTTCTGCCTTTGTTTCAAAGATATCCTGTCTTGAATGGATTACCAAATCTGCATTTCTAAAAGCTGGCCTCAATATCTGCTGGGGCTATTAAGGAAAGTGGGGGCTACTCTCCACCTCCAAAAATACCATGTATCTCCATTTCTCCCTTTGGGTAATATAATAATCTGCCGTTTTAAAAAAATATTCCTCAAAATATTTTCTTCTAGGAGGGCGGGTGCTGATGTTCTACACTTGTAAAGGAGTCGTGCACACACAGATGCAAACATTTATGTAACTATCTGGGTGAACACACAGGGATAATAAGAGCATTAAAAAAGTCACTGAGTTTTTCCAAATAAAACAGTGAAAGAATCCATCAGGCAGAGGTGGTATTCAGCAGGTTCTGACCAGTTCTGGAGAACCGGTAGTGGAAATTTTGAGCAGTTCAGAGAACCGGAAAATACCACCTCTGACTGGAGATTTTTACAGTATCCTTCCCCTTAGCCCACCAAGCCACGCTCACAGAACTGGTAGTAAAAAAAATTGAATCCCACCACTGCCAGCATGGATGAATTGATAATATCCATTCTGGTAGTCTTCGACCTTCAACAGTTCGTTTAGTGACCACTCAGTTGCAATGACAGTGAAAAAAAAATGACTTATGACTGTTTTTCACACTTTAAGCCTATTGCAGCTCCCCCATGGTCACATGATTTATATTCAGATGCTTGACAGCTGACTCCCTTTTATGATGGTTGCAGTGTCCTGGGGTTATACGATCCACTTTTGCAACCTCCTGACAAGCAAAGTCAACGGGGAAGCCAGATTTGCTTAACAACCACATTACTAACTTAACAACTACAGTGATTCACTGAACAAATGCAGCAAGAAAAGTTATAAAGTGGGGCAAAACTCATTTAACAAATTTCTCATTTAGCAATGTAAATTTTGGGCTCCATTGTGGTTGTAAGTTGAGGACTGCTTCTGTTTCTAGATTCAAAACGAAAAAAATGTATTTAAGGGAAAGCGGGGCACCTTTTTTTTTACAAGTGCATGTTTAAGGAAGTTGCATATGTTAAAGATATCACTACTCGAGACATTTTAAATTATTTTTTTACTTGCAAAAATAGACAAATCAATCAAATCAATATTATTGAATATAAAGCCCTAGGCTAATTAGGTAATATTCTAAAGCAGAGGTCCCCAAACTTGGCAACTTAAAGACTTTGAAGTTGAAATTGAAGCCCACAAGTCTTAAAGTTGCCAAGTTTGGAGACCTCTGTCCTAAAGGATAAGTAAAAAAATCCCGCTTAATGAATGATTTGCTATGTCAAGCTAGATATATACACATTTAAAGCTGGATTGTTAAAATATCTCTTGTTACACTGATGGGGGGAGATTGAATTTCTGATCCAAGCTGGAAATTTCAGGATAGAGTCTAGCCTCAACAAGAGCTCTTTTGGAATTACAGCTCCAGCACTGATACACAGAGCTTCACCATTTTGCCTGATGCCTTTTAAAATGATGCTCAAGGCAGAAAGATAATAGATTCGTTGTATTTGAGCCGATATTAGGATAAACGACTGAAATCCAAACCCTGCATTTTCTCCACAGCATTTAAAAGCCATTCTTCTTAGTTTTGTTCATTTGATCATGTATTAGGTACAGTGGTGGGATTCAAACTTTTTTATTGCTGATTCTGTAGGCATGGCATTGCTTGGTGGCATGGCAGGGGAAGGTTACTGCAAAATCCCCATTCCCTCCCCACCCCACTAACCTGCTTTCCAGCTCCATTCTCCTGTGCAGGGCAACCAAAGAAGACCCAGTGGATCAGCTGGGACTCAGGAGGCAGAGAATAGATGCGGGTAGGGCCAGTCAGAGGTGGGATTTGCCAGTTCTCCAAACTACTCAAAACTTCCACTACTGGTTCTCCAGAACTGGTCAGAACCTGCTGAATACCACCTCTGATTAGATAGTATGATTATATTCCTCTTAATATTGCTGTTTCATAATTTTCTGCCCAGAGTCAGCCCTTGTTTTGTGAGGTGGGTGGCTGTATTAATTAGACAAATATAGAAATAGTTCTCCCATAACAAGAAATTGTCAGCCCCTCTTCTTCTAGAAAGACTCCTACATCCTTGAGAACTCCATGGCAATCAGAAATATGACAGGAGTAGCTGCTAACATGTGAGACACTACATCTGATAACCCATTGCCTAGATACATGTATTCAACAGCAGGTTGAATTTATCTCTTTTCTGTACCTTTTCTCTGGGTCAGATGCACTCTATTCCTGTATGCTTTGAAATAAAATCTATTTTTTCTTTGGGAAATAGAAAGGATCCTTTCCCTCTAGATCAATCTACTTTTGCACTAGACTGAAGTAATTTGTACAGATCTGTAATGGTTAATTGCTACTACACTGAGATTTTATGAATCACATGTTTTTCTTTCTGTCCTGAATCAAGCAGATATAGGATTTGTTAGCTTTACATTGCCTTACTCCAGTAGGGTTTATCTAGCATATGGAGTTGCTTTGCTCAACATCAAAACTTTTCACTTCAATTGATTTTTGTAAATATCTTTGTTTTGGGCTAGGACGGGATGATCTGCAACTCTGAATCTTGCCCAGTTAACTAAAAAAACTCTCCATGGTCTTTGTGTCCAAAATTAATGACAATATTTTAAATATTCTTTGGAAAAAAATCCTTATTCATTAACTGTAGTAGTCATCCCAATGAAATTCAAGATGGTAAATATTTTTTGCTAGTTTGGCCAGCAGTAAAAAGAAAATTTGTAATGATATATCTCTTCTTTATGGCCTAAATTGCTAAATAAAGTATAGTTGTCGTTATATTGTGGCAGAAATAGTTCAGCAAACTTGGAGAGGGTGCACAGAATTCACGTGCATTGTTTTTCTTTAAAACTTTCCCCACCAACAAAAGGAAGTGGCAGAGAAATTAAATCTTGTTTTTCACTAGAATCATTATCTACAACAGCTGTGTGCAGTTAAGGATGCTGCAGACATTTTTCTGAATGGAAATAGTACCTCCTCTTTAGCCAGAATGAACTACTCCCTCTTCTAGTAAGTATTTGGCAAGGAAGGATGTCTGAACATCTCTTGAGTTCAATCCACGGTTGTACCTGCGAAACAGTAATTTGATGCTTTCTCATTTCATTCCTTTCCGTTAACGGTCAATAGTAATTGTGTGACTTTTCTTTTTCCTTCCCCCCCTCCCCTTTCCCTGTAAGCCTAGGCAGAGTGATGCAGAGCAGTAGAGAGCGACAGCCAAAAAGGAACAGCAAGAATCCTCAAACAAGATCTTTGCCAAACTTCTGCTTGGATCCAGTGCAATTTTAGCCACTGCAAGCAAATACACACTTGTGCACTAAGAAATGCTTAATGCAGAAAAGAAGTTGCTTCCAAGTGCTTGTTAGCAAAGCTAGAAGGTTAGCTTGGCCTTGCAGCTGCTTCTTTCACAAATTCATTGCCATATCTGAATCGGTTCTTCAGTTCAGGCTTGACAGGAACCATGATTGGCTTCAGAAACATCTTAATTTTCAGACATCTGGGTCTGCAAATCCATTCTGCGGCTGCCTCTCATGCATTGTCTCCATTGGCTGGTCTTGTTTCAACCCATTTACTAGGGAATCACTTCTACTGGGACTTGAACTTGAGTAGATCTACTTCGGCATGGCTTGCTGATCTTCTTTAAGAATTTCTGGGCAGCTGCTCCAATTGCTTTACTGCTAATGCATTTTCCTGAATAGTTGCTTTATGTCAGGGACTGGACAGGTTCTGCTGCAAGCTTTGCTCAAGTTGAAAGAGAAAGCTATAAGGTTTGTTTTCCGTCAGCCAGTAGGCAGGAAATCAACAGTTCATATCTTGCATGAGCTCATTCTTCTCCAAATTGCTCTTTGCTTTGTTGTTAATTGCATGATGGCTTTAGCAGAGAGTAGTTTTTCAGCAGGACGTTAAGAGGACATTGGATGACAATTATTGCATTAGCCGCAATTCCAAGAAGAACAGGAACAAGTGTAAGAAAGCTACAATCTGTTTCTTGGAAAGCAGCAGAAGTCCTGTGGAAATTCTTGTAGACCAGGGGTGTCAAACTCAAGGCCCAGTGTCCGGATCTGGCCCACATGCTGCTTAGATGTGGCCTGCAGGGATCCCCTGGAAGTAAAAGACTGGCCCGCGGTGCCTCTGCCAAAGAAAACGGAGCTCATAAGGGCTACGAGTGGCCCTTCTGAGCTCTGTTTTTGCTGGCAGAGGGTTTCAGGAGGTAGTCTCAGCTGAAAACGGAGCTCAGAAGCCTGTTTTCACTGGCAGAACACTCGGACTACCATAGGCACCCTCCCTGACACAAATGATGTCATGCTGGCCAAGCTCATACTGGCCACGCCACACTGAGGTCAAACACAAGCCTGATGCAGCCCGCAATAAAATCGAGTTTGACACCCCTGTTATAGGCTGAGGGTAAGGTCCATTTTACATAAAATGTACGAATCTGAACAATTAGCTCCAGCATCAGAGGTGGTATTCAGCAGGTTCCGACCAGTTCTGGAGAACCGGTAGCGGAAATTTTGAGTAGTTTGGAGCATTGGCAAATACCACCTCTGACTGGCCCCACCCCCATCTATTCTCTGCCTCCCAAGTCCCAGCTGATTGGCTGGGTCTTCTTTTGTTGCCCTGCACAGGAGAATGGATCTGGAAAACAGGTTAGTGGGGTGGGGAGAGAATGGGATTTTGCAGTATCCCTCCCCCAGGAGTGGGGAGGAAATGGGGATTTTGCTGTATCTTTCCCATGCCACACCCACCAAGCCACATGCACCAAGCCATGCCCACCAAGCCATGCCCACCAAGCCACACCCACAGAACTGGTAGTAAAAATTTTTGAATCTCATCACTGTCCAGTATCCTTTGTCATGGAAAAGCACAATTCCACAGAAAGCAGCTAAGAGACATGTCCAGACTAGTTTGTAGCCACCTCTGAATTGCCTTAACCATGGTACAGTCTTAATTTAATGGGTATAAAAAAGCAAAATAATAAAGAGCTACATACTGTATTTGAACATATTGTGTATTTTGGATGTGATACAGACATCTGATTGGAACCCTGCCTAATGTACAGATGCATAACCAGCAAATGGAGCTTTGTGCCACTGGTTTCGGATGAAGGAACACAAGGCTATTTCTCCTTTGGAGACTTGATCTGGCCCTCAAGTTTCCCAAATTCAGAATAAAAATGAGCTGGTTTCCTTGTTACATAAGAACAAGGTAATCAGGAAATGTAACAAATACCGAACAACAAAACTATTTTAAAGAAGGAGAAGACAGAACATACCAAATTTAAATTTATCAGAGACATCAACAAACTGACCCTATAAAGTTCAATAGAGGAATTTGTAGGATCAGGACTTGACAATTAATGGGCCAGGATATTTTCAATATGCATATACTTTTCTTGACTGATGACTTGTATCTATGTGGGCAACAATATTATGTCACCTTGACGTCATTATCCCAATGAAGCAGGTTATGTAACTGTGGAAATGACATAAAATGCAGCAGTTGTGTGATGAAATTACAGCACATTGACACCTATGTTGATGTTCAAAATTTATGTAATTTTCCTGATGAAAAATGGGCAAATATTCACAAGAAAACTCAGCATGCATAATTCAGGCACTGTTCTAAAAGAAAATAGACTATGTTTGGCTGCAAGTTAGTAAGAGGCCAAGGAACACTGTACAGATTCCAGAAAACTGTCACATATAAAATAAATTGCAACATCATCTTTGGAGACATATTTTAAAAATTCTAGAAGTAATATGGTTTTCATTTTTTTAAAGAAAACCAGTGTTGACATTTACTGTTCAATTGACAGTAGTTAATTAACAATTTCTCATTATGAGCTACTCAATTGTTTTTAATTGATTAATAAAACTTATTCTCAAACTTACATGCTGAAGTAAGATGCTTTGATGCTAATTTCTTTATTTTAACAATTTTATGTATCAATGTTAGCATGGTTTTGGCATTCTATTTTCAAATCCATAAAAAAACATATTAATTGTAGGCTGCAGTCTTCCACAAAGTGGAGGCAAGAAGAGGAAATTTACATGACATAATAATGCAAATCCCACAACTTGTATAATGGCAATTCTGACACCACTTAATCTTCCTCGTGGATATCTACGAATTTACCATCTTGAATTTCATTGGGATGACTACTATATTTAATGAATAAGGGTTCTTTTCCAAAGAACATTTAAAATATTCTCATTAATTTTGGACACAAGGACTACAGAAAGGTTTTTTTATATAACTGGGCAAGATTCAGAGTTGCAGATCATCCAGTCCAAGCCCAAAACAAAGATATTTACAAAAATCAATTGAAGTGAAAAGTTTTGATGTTGAGCAAATCAACTCCATATGCTAGATAAACCCTATTGGAGTAAGGCAGTGTATTGCCTTTCTAGTAAAAGCTATCAAATCCTATATCTGCTTGATTCAGGACAGAAAGAAAAACATGTAATTCATAAAATCTCAGTGTAGTAGCAATTAACCATTACAGATCTGTACAAATTACTTCAGTCTAGTGCAAAAGTAGATTGATCTAGAGTGAAAGGATCCTTTCTATTCCCAAAGAAAAAATAGATTTTATTTCAAAGCATACAGGAATAGAGTGCATCTGACCCAGAGAAAAGGCACAGAAAAGAGATATATTCAACCTGCTGTTGAATACCTGTATCTAGGCATTGGGTTATCAGGGGTAGCGTCTCACATGTTAGCAACTACTCCTGTCATATTTCTGACTGCCATGGAGCTTTCATGGGTGTACAAGTCTGTCTAGAAGAAGAGGGGCCGGCAATGCTTGAGGGTATTCCTACCCCTCCAGCTACTGGTCCATTCAGAATGGGAACCCTGAACACTTACAGAAAACAAGAAAAGGGGTAAGCAACAGCTGACACCCCAAGTTCCTCAAGACCCACAATAGGAAGGTTTCGCAATTTGTCAAATTTATACCACAATGCAGCAGAATACAGTTAATGAGTGACATGGATAATGCAATTAATAAATGGCATGTAAGATTCAGCAGAATGAAAATTGAAAAATAAACCTAGTGTGGAATCAAATCAAGGGCCTTGTATTAAATTTCAAAAAAGGGCATCTTTCTGAACAATACATGAAATATTAGAGGATTGTTAAGATAAAAAAAAGAGCCTTTTTCAATTCCTATTTATTTTATTCAGTAAATATACAGCAAAAATGTGTGTGTATGTGAGTGCATGGAGTGGTTCTAGTACCACTCCAGATCTCAGAGTTCAAATAATTGTTTACCAGCCTTCCAGCCTAATTCACCATTATGTTTTTAATCTCCACACTCCAAATTGGTGAGAACATTAAGTTTGTCATGGTAATGATGAACATCAAGTCAAATTTGCTTGGCTAAAGCAAAAGCCAGTCAGATGTTGTTACCAGGTTCCTGGTTGTAAACATTAATAGAGCGATAGATCATGTGAAGTGTTAATACCATTTTATAATGCCTCAGTAAGACCATACTTGGAATATTGCATCCACTGTACAGAATACAGAACAGTAAAAAGATGATTATCTTCTATCCTTTTTCCCTCATTTCATAGCGGACAGATTTACTACTGTACAGAATACAGAACACATATGAAGAATGGTTGCAGGAATTGGGTATGTCTAGTCTAATGAAAAGAAGGACTAGGACAGACATGATAGCAGTGTTCTAATATCTCAGGGTTTGCTACAAAGAATGGGTTAACCTATTCTCCAAAGCACCTGAAGCAGAGGTGGGATTCAACAGGGTCTGACCAGTTCTGGAGAACCGGTAGCGGAAATTTTGAGTAGTTTGGAGAACTGGCCAATACCACCTCTGACTGGCCCCTCCCCCATCTCTTCTCTGCCTCCCAAGTTCCAGCTGATCTGCTGGGTCTTCTTTGGTTGCCCGGCACAGGAGAACATAACTGGAAAGCAGGTTGGGGAGGGGGGGAATGGGGATTTTGCAGTATCTTTCCCCTGCCATGCCCACCAAGCCATGCCCACAGAACCAGTAATAAAAATTTTTGAATCCCACCACTGACCTGAAGGTAAGAGAAGAAGCAGTGGATGGAAACTAATCAAGGTGAGAACCTAGAACTAAGGAGAAATTTCCTGACAATTAGAACTAAGGAGAAATTTCCTGACAATTAGAACAATTAATCAGCAGAATAACTTGCCTCTAGAAGTTGTAGATGCTCCAACACTGAAGATTTTTAAATCTGAAGGGCAACTGTCTGCTCTGACAATCTTCAAATAAAAAAAGTTCTCTGTAATAGCAATAGCAATAGCACTTAGACTTATATACCGCTTTACAGTGCTTTTACAGCCCTCTTTAAGCGGTTTACAGAGTCAGCATATTTGCCCTCAACAATCTGGCTCCTCATTTTACCCACCTGAAAAGGATGGAAGGCTGAGTCAACCTTGAGCCTGGTGAAATTTGAACTGCCAAATTGCAGGCAGCTGGCAGTCAGCAGAAGTAGCCTGCAGTCATGCACTCTAACTACTGCGCCACCACAGCTCATATAATTGTAATACCATGCTAGGTCTTCTTTGACATACAGATAGCAAGGCACAATTCTTTGGAATTTCCTCTTTCCATGTTCTACATACTGTATGGTTCATTGTTTTTCATAGTTTTGCAAGAGGTGTCCTGCATTGCCTTTTGAAAACAGCATACAAAGCATGCCTGAGTTTCTTTTTCTCTTCTTTCTTTTCCTTTTCCAACCACAAGATACTTTAGGTGAAAATTCAGAAGGGAGAAGCAATAAAAGCAGCGGCCACTTCTCTACACCAACTAGCTCGAAGCAAACTAGCTTATAGTTTGTTTCATCCACTGTTGTTTACCCAGAAATTCTCAGTGCTTTCCTCTGGAGGTGGAATTTGTGCCTCAACATGGATGTTGGGTAACTATTAAGGTAACCTCTGTTGAAATCATTTTTATCTAGATCCTTTCTCCAAAGAACCGTCTTGCGTATTCTCTTATATACGTATGAAGGGAATTTTCTAAAACATGTAGGCAATCTATGGCCAATTGGCCATCCTCACAGGATTCACCCAAAATATGCTAAGAACAAAAAAGAAAGAAAGAAAAGAGCATGGTGATCAATCATGTTAATCCAGCTGTTAAAAAGAGAACCCATTCCTTTCTTAATGGTCTTTTAATAGGTAGAACACAGAGTAATAACTCAGCAAACTTTATGTGAAAAAGGGGTAAACAGTATTGTGCCAATAAAAAGAGTCAATTGGCCATGAAGATAGGCACTTTGATTGGGGCTGCCTTGGATGGCAGAGCAATAATGCCAACAAATATATCTTTTAAAATGGTTCCTCTGGATAGAATGAGGAGGGTGATCCCAGTATCAAAAACATCTGGCCGTTTTCCTTTAATCCATAATAATCCTTCCCACTTGGAGATGCAACATTTTGAATCACCCTTCCCTCTGGGTTGTGATATGTTCTATTTCTCATCAGCCTCGCCATTAAAACTGAAAAACTGCTTTTGGATAAATGCTCTCTACATGGGGCTCCCCTTGAAGAGTATCCGGAGGCTGCAGTTGGTCCAGAATGCGGCCGCACGGATGATCTTGGGAGCTCCTCAGAGGTCCCATGTTACACCGCTCCTGCGCGAGCTGCATTGGCTCCCTGTGGCCTTCCGGATCCGATTCAAGGTGGTAATGATCATCTTTAAAGCGCTCCATGGCTTGGGACCTGGGTACTTACGGGATTGCCTGCTGCCACTAAAGGCCTTCTGCCACCCAGTGCACTCCCACAGGGTCGGCCACCTCAGGGTTCTGACGGCTGGGCGATGCCGGTTGGCGGCCCTGAGAGTGCGGGCCTTCTCTGCGGGGGCTCCCTCCCTTTGGAATGACTTGCCCCCGGAGATACGGGCCATCACCGACATTCAGACCTTCCGGCGTGCAGTAAAGACCCTGTTTTTTCAACAGGCCGGCCTGGCCCAGTAATAATCGTGGGGTTTTAAATTTGGTATTTTTAAATTTTTATCTGTTTTTACACTTCATTAATTTTATAATTCGGCCACTAAATGTAATCATTTTAAATTGTTTTTAACTTTATACTCTGTTTCTATTTTATCTGGCTGTATACTGCCCCGAGTTCCTTTTTTGGGAGAGGGGGCGGTATAAAAATCTAATAAACTAAACTAACTAAACTAAACTAAATAAATAAGACACAATAGTAATTTTACATGTGTGATTGAATCAATATTTTATGCTTCAACAAGTGAAGGAATGGTTTTGTTTTGGCGGCTGCTAAGCACTGAAAAGATGGCTATATGTGGGAGAAAACATCCATCCATATTCTCAGTCTCCCCTTTTCTAAATACAGAAAGACCACACTCCATTCCCTTTGGAGGAATTTCTAAAGGACAGGTAGTCCTCAACCACAAGTGAGCCCAAAATTTCCACCGTTAAGTGAGAAATTTGTTAAATGAATTTTGCCCCATTTTACAACTTTTCTTGCCAGAGATGTTAAGTGAATCACTGCAGTTGATAAGTCAGCAACCTGGGTGTTACGGGAATCTCGCTTCCCCCTTGCCTTTGCTTGTCAGAAAGTCGTAAAATGGGATCACGTGATCCTGGGACACTGCAACCGTCATAAATATGAACCACTTGCCAAGTGTCTGAACTTTGGTCACATGATCGTGAGGATGCTGGAAAGGCCATAACTGTGGCAAACAGTTTTAAGTCACTTTTTTCAGTGTCATTGTAACTTTATTTTATTTATTTATTTATTAATTCCATTTATATACCGCCCTTCTCCCAAGGGACTCAGGGCGGTGAACAGCTCATCTAAAAACCCCACAGAAAATACAAAAGTTAAAAAATATTAAATTTAAATCGGCTGCGTAATAAGACTAAGAAACCCCCCCCCACCCTTAAAACCCAATTTAAAATTAAAAATGGAGATCAAATTTAAAATCATTATCTCAGCCCAGGCCGGCCTGCTCAAAGAGCCAGGTCTTCAACGCGCGCCTGAAGGCCCTCAGGTCCGTGCCGGTACGAAGTTCCGGTGGCAGAATATTCCAGAGGGCGGGGACACCCACAGAGAAGGCCCTACTCCTTGGCGCCGCCAGACGACACATAGCGGCCAACGGCACCCGGAGCAGACCCTCCCTGTGGGAACGCACCGGCCTGTTGGAGAACGTTGGCAGAATGCGGTCCTGAAGGTAACCTGGTCCCATGCCATGGGTCGCCCTAAAGGTCAAAACTAGAACCTTAAAGTGAACCCGGAGAGCCACCGGCAACCAATGCAGCTCGCGCAGGAGAGGCGTCACATGGGCGCTACGTGACGCCCCCATAATCACCCGCGCGGCTGCATTTTGCACCAACTGGAGTCTCCGGATGCTCCCCGCAGGGAGCCCCATGTAGAGGGCATTACAATAGTCCAGGCGAGAGGTGACAAGGGCCTGAGTGACCGTGCGCAAGGCGTCCCGATCCAGGAAGGGCCGCAACCGGTAGATCCGATGGATCTGATGAAACGCCCCCCTGGAGACGGCTGCGATGTGATGTTCAAGCGACAGCCGTACATCCAGGAGGACTCCCAGGTTGCGAGCCCTCTCTGTGGGGGGCAGAACTTCCCCCCCAATAGCCAGCGAAGGTGTCAGCTGGCTATATCGGGGCGCCGGAAACCACAGCCACTCGGTCTTGGATGGGTTGAGCCGAAGCCTGTTCCCGCCCATCCAGTCCCGCACGGCCTCCAGGCACCTAGACATAGCCCCCACAGCATCGTTGGGGTGATCCGGAGTGGAGATGTACAGCTGGGTGTCATCTGCATACAGATGACACCTCACTCCAAGACCACGGATGATCTCGCCCAGCGGCTTCATGTAAATGTTGAACAGGAGGGGAGAAAGGACCGACCCCTGAGGCACCCCACAAACCAGGGGCCTAGAGGTGGACCTCTCCCCCCCGCCAACACGAATTGCGAACGGTCAGAGAGGAAGGAGGAGAACCATCGAAGGACGGTTCCACCAATCCCCAACCCCCCCAACCGTCGCAATAAGATACTATGGTCGATAGTATCAAAAGCCGCCGAGAGATCTAATAGGACCAGGACAGAGGAGAACCCTCTGTCACGAGCCCTCCAGAGATCATCAACCAACGCGACCAATGCCGTCTCAGTGCTATGTCCAGGCCTGAAGCCCGATTGGAACGGATCGAGGTAAGTAGCTTCCTCCAGGTACCGGGGGAGCTGACGTGCCACCACACTCTCAACAACCTTCGCCACGAAGGGAAGGTTGGAGACTGGACGATAGTTGTTTAAAATAGCTGGGTCCAGGGAAGGCTTCTTGAGGAGGGGGCGCACCACCGCCGCCTTCAAGGCGGTAGGGAGCACCCCCTCTCTCAAGGAAGCATTGACAATCCCCTGGAGCCAGCCTCATGTTGTCTCCCTGGCGGCCGAAACCAGTCAGGAAGGACACGGGTCCAATAAACAGGTGGTGGCATTCAGACCCCCCAGCAACCTGTCCACACCCTCGGCGGTCACAGGATCGAACTCCCTCCAGATAACACTCCCAAGACCTGCCCCGGACACCTCCCCCGGGACCACCCAATTGGAGTCGAGCCCCTCCCGAATCTGAGCGATTTTATCATGCAGAAATCGGGAAAACTCCTCCACCCTACCCTGCAAGAGGTCATCCCGCGCTCTCGGTTCAAGTAGAGAGCGGGTCACTCTAAACAGGGCGGCAGGCCGATTTTCTGCTGATGCAATAAGGGCGGAGAAATACGAAGATTTCGCCGCCCCTATCGCCACAAGGTAAGTCTTAATATGAGATCTCACCTGTGTTCGGTCAGACTCAGAATGGCTCGCCCTCCAAATGCCCTCTAGACGTCTTTTCCGGCACTTCATCTCCCGTAGCTCCTCCGTATACCACGGAGCCAAATGGGATCTGTGCCGGGTCAGAGGTCGCAGAGGCACAACTCGCTCTAGAGCCCCGGCGGCCAACCCATCCCAGGTGGCCACCAGGTCTCCAGGCGAGCTGAGAGCCAGAGATTCAGGAAATGGCCCAAGCTCCCTCTGGAACCGCTCCGGGTCCATTAGGCGCCTGGGGCGGAACCATCTAAGTGGCTCCGCCTCCCTGCGGTGGGGGGTAGCGGAACAGAAATCCAGCCTAAGGAGGGAATGATCTGTCCATGACAAGGGTGTAATAACTAAATCCCCCCAATTACAGTCATTCAACCACTGCCCAGAGACAAAAATCAGGTCCAGTATGTGTCCTCCTATGTGAGTGGGGGCAGAAACTAACTGGGTCAGGTCCATGGCCGTCATGGAAGCCAAGAACTCCCGGACCAACCCCTGAGGGACAGTGGCCTCCCTAGGACAGAGGACTTCCTTTATAAGCACCGCTACCCCACCACCCCTTCCCTGAGCCCTAGGCTGGTGAAATGCAAGGAAACCTGGTGGGCACATCTCAACCAGAGGGACACCGCCCTCTGGGCCCAGCCAGGTTTCGGTGACTTTGAATGAACTATTCAAAGAATGAACTAAATGAACTATTGTAAATCAAGGGCTACTTGTAATTTCCTTTTGGAAATTCCTAGTTTTCTCTATTTTACACTGGACATGCCATACCAACAATATTGCACCTAATTCTGAGCTTTGTAGTTTAGGAAGAGATGTACAGTATAGTCAAAATGACAAGGGAGCTGGAAGGAAATAATTGCAAGAAAAAAACATTGGAGTCATTGAGTATCCTCTAGAGAAGATAAAACTTGAAAATATGATAGCTGTCTTCAAGCTTCTGAAAGATTCTCATGCAGAACAAAGAGCAGGATTATTTGAAGTTGTTCCAGAACATGCAACAAGACAACTGGTTTAAATGACAAGAAAGCAAGTTTTGGTTGGACATCAAGTAATATTTCCTAAATGTAAGAACTGTTCAACTGTAGAACAGATTGACTTGGAAGTGGTGGGTTCACCTTTGCAGGATGTGTTCAGCCATCTGGATGACCATCTGTTGAGGATGCTGTAATATTGAATTCCTGTACTTGGCAGGGGTTCTAGGTATTCTCCAAGATCTCATCCTGACATTAAATTTTTTTGATTCTATGAATCTTTCCTCAAAGTGAATGAGAACTAGTGGGGAGGAAAACAAGAACTTTATCTCCTTAACTAGCATAAAATAAGATATGTGAATGTTTAAGTGTTTACTGTACAATTATACAATTATTTTTTAGGTACTCTTGTTTCTTTGAAAATGCTATTTCATACAGTATTGTGAAATATAAAAGAAAGCTACGTTGAAAAAGTTACATCGGTATTTTACAGTAATTGTCGGTCTCCTCTAAAAGTTAAGTATCTTCTTGAATAAATAATAGAAATATTATTCTAATAAAATATTAAAATATAAAACTTTAATAGGTAAAAAATACAAAAACCCTATCTGATTTTATTTATTCCTGATTAATATTATTTATACTGGTTTCAATCAAATTTAAAGAAGCCACATTTGAGGAGTTATGAGACTTTACATTTTATTTGTTTGTTGATTTATTTATTTAAGCAATTTATATAATTGCCCATCTCATAATAGTGAGTCTGGGCAGTGCACCAAAGATTAAAAATATCATAGTACAAAAAAAAAGTAACCTACATCCATCATCCTCATTATCAACATCCTCGTCCAAGTGATTGAGAAAACATCCAGGTTTTCAATGCTTGCGACATACCAGGAGAACCAGAGCCATTATGATCTCCATGACATAACACTTACTAATGAAAATAGTAAACCCTGCCAGTTTGGGTGAGGTGAGCAGAAATGCTTAGAGACAAATGGGCCTTCAAGTAAATTGGCCCCAAGCCACACAGAACTTCATAGATGACCAAAAGCACTTGCACCCAACTCACAGAGCAGAGGTATCATAGCTATACCATGAATTGTCCAAGACTCCCTGCATTGTCGTGTTCGGGATCAGTTGCAATGTTCAAATGTTGTTCAGGGGTAGCTCCATGTAGTCCATGTTATATTAACCCAGCCAGGAGGCAACTAAAGCAGGGTTTCTTGGTTGAAGTGTGGGTGCAACTGGCACACAAGGTGGACCTGTGAAAGGTCCTCCTAGTTATGGCTGCTTGATCTTTGAGCAGGACCTCTGAATCCACAAAGACTTCCAAGTTGCCCACCAACTCTATCCGGAGGAGTGCTAAGCCATTCAAAGATATAGCTAGAAAATCATGGATCTGAGGGCCTTCAAAACCCACTTGATTTTACCAAGGTCGAGCTGAAGCTTTCCTCCTCCAGACCTTCACAGCTTGGAGATGCTAGGATAGAACCTTGAAAGCATCACTTGGTTGGCCCAGTGCACAGATGTATAATTGGGCATCATCAGCATACTTAAGATACCTCACTCTCTGTTGATAGATGATCTGTCCCAACAACTTCTAAGATTTTTTTTTTTAAAGTTGGGAGAGAAGTTGGCAAAATAGAGGCCTCACGTTTGATCCCTGCCCACCAAGCAACACTGACTGGAATCAGCCCAAAGGAAGGAGAAGAACCACTAATAATACTGTGCCTCTCGCTCTCAATCGCATGCTGTCTCAGAGTTACAGGATACCCCAGTCTGAAACCCAAGTAAACATTAAAGAATTGATCCCTTCTTCAATTATTTTAAGCCATTCTTAAAGGCAACTTAAATGTGTTGTGGTGGTTTGATTGCTCAACACACATTTGTATCTAAGTTAAAGAGTGACTGAAACAAAAGGAAGAAGTACCTGCTTTTCTCAGCGGCCTCTATTGTCTAGAATGTCCAAGGGAGGTTGATTCAAATTTCTAAAACACTTTTAGAATCCTTTTAAGGACAGAATTCATTTTTGATGGTTGCGCGTGTGTTGTGTTCGTGTGAATAAACTGGCTTCCCTGTAAATCTGAAAAGCAAATCCCTTTCCACAGAAACAAAATATGCTACTTTGATGCTTCTAGTAATTTCCATAGATTTGCTGAAATCAAACTGTTAGAGGCAGTGCAGATGCCAGAAAATTATGCTTTGAAATAATATATTATGCTTACGTGCATATATTTTGATGCCCATGAAAGAATGCTGGTGGTTAGACCTTCTGAACATTTATTATTATTATTATTATTATTATTATTATTATTATCAACCTCCCACCCACAGTGTTGCAGTGGGACACCCACTCCCTGTTTCCATATTCCACTCTTGGAAAACTGCTTGCTTGGACCACCTCAAGAGAAAAAAACAACCAAAGCAATTTGGAAACTTTGTTGAACTTGAACTATGGAGTCCTGATGGCTCAGCAATATTTCTTTCCAATGTTACATGGTAGATACATCAGAATCTATACAAAATCCGAGCTGATAGTCTCCAATTTAGATTTAATATCTTTACACCACTTATGAATTTAATTTCTGTTACCGCTTTAAGTTGTCCCAAACATCTACATCTTCATTTTTGAATGTCCCAGACATCTACATTTTAACAGAGTTCTTTTAAAAACACAATCAAGCCCTGCTTCAAGTAATTTACACAAAAAGCCATTTTTTCCTTTCTAACAACCTTTTTATGCAGTCTGTACCCATTCTATAGTAAGAAACACAGTTATAAATTCCTCTATGTTGGGTCTGAGGTTTGAGCAACCAAACCCAGAAATGAACAAGCCATTGATTTATTAGCATAAATTTCAAGTTGCAGTAGCAATAAACAAACTAGGTCATAACCAGTCTATGACAGTTTTCATGTGTTATATTATCAGAAATCCATTCATTCTGTTTCTGCCTGACAGGATGATTTTAAGAAAAATGTGCCAAATCAAATATCTTCATATTGTGCCTGTGAACACATTTTCAATGCATATTTCACTACGATACACAGTCATTACCTGCAGGTATTTTGGATGCACATCTATTGGTAGTGATGGGAATGGGTGGAGAGATCACATTTGCAATCCCTACATGAGATCATTCACCAGTTCAGGGTGCGGTATCATCAACCATTCTCTAGCAATGTGCACACAGTTGAGATTTGAAAGATAAGATTAGTACATATATTTAACTTTCCTGAACAGCATATCAGGCCTACTCTAAGAAGCACTCTTTTGCATGTTATATGCACTAAGCAACTGTACCAACCAGTGGTGGGATTAATTTTTTTTTACTACTGGGCGTGGGCGTGGCTTGGGGTGCATGGGATGGCTTGGTGGGCTGGCAGGGGAAGGATACTGCAAAATCTCAATTCCCACCCCACTCCAGGGGAAGGATACTGTAAAATCTCCATTCCCTCCCCACTCCTGGGGGAAGGTTACTGCAAAATCCCCATTCCTTCCCCACCCCACTAGCCTGCTTTCCAGCTCCGTTCTCCTGTGCAACAAAAGCGCAACAAAAGAAGACCCGGGAGTCAGAGAATAGATGGGGGCCAGTCAGAGGTGGTATTTGCCCGTTCTCTGAACTACTCAAAATTTCCACTACCAGTTCTCCAGAACTGGCCAGAACCTGCTGAACACCACCTCTGGTACTGACCCAGCACTCTTTCATATGTTATACCCAATACACAACTCCAATGATGTTAAAAACTGGAAGAAACACTTAAAACTGAAAAACAGCAGCTTTTTCCTGTTTTCCATAGCAAGCAGAATTTGGATATTAATTTCTTTTCTCTAATCTTTTTTTTTTTTTGCTTGGGGAAAGACATATGAATGTGAAGACCAGAAATGTCTTTATCCTGCTCGTTTTTTTGGACTGAATTCTTGAAGGTAATTCCCGTTCAAGGCTGTAGTCTAGCATCACAACTGCAGGGCCAAATAGTTCTCTTCTTTGAAAATATTCATAGTATTCCACTAAGATTAAGAGATCTCTTTGATTTATAGGCTATCGCTTAATAGGAGGAAAATACATCCAGATGTAGCTGAATGCAATTCATAAACTGGTGTTGCCCACAACATTCCCAGAAAAGAATTATGAGCCACGTTCAAACAGACCTAGAGTATAAAAAGTCTGAAAATGTTTTCCCCTGTTAGAAGTTAGACTAGAACTTTAAAACCTTTGCTATTTTTACAGTGAATTAAGGAAAATTACAGCAGATAGATCATAGAGGTAATCCTTGCTTTTAAGTACCATAATTGGGATGAGCTCCTCTGTTGCTATGTGACATGATTGTTAAGTGAAACATCATATAACTGCAATGAACTTACAACCTTTTTTCCACTGCAGATGTAAAACAAATCACCTGTGGATGTTAAGTAAGACATCATATAACCATGAGTTGTGATTTTACTACTGGCTTTTCCATTGTGGGAATCTGTGAAGTGGGATATTGTGGCAGCCATAAATTGCTTTGAAGCACCCAAATCTCAATCATGTCAGCTGTGGGGACACTGTGTTGTGGTTAGCCGGCAGCAGGTGCGAACAGCTGAGGAGGGCGAATACTCAGATGAGGGGCCAGGACCATTAGGGAGTGGACTGCTGCCTTCAGAGATTGTGGGGGCTGGCAGCAGTGAGGAGGAGGTTTCTCAGGAGCCTGTGCCAAGTGCCCGTGTGTGCAGGATTGCTCATAGGAAAGAGCAGTACAACAGCATGGGCGACTCGGGGGTAAGGCGGCAAGGTAATGGCACCTCCTTCAAGAAGATAAAAACCAGCTGTGAAATGAACATACTTTGCAGAAGGCAAAGATGTTTTGAAACTTTAGCCTCATGGACATTCCAATATCCTGAGTTTGTATTTGAAGATTTTTGTATTGCAAATTATTTCTTGTCTATTATCTTTTGGCAAGTCTCACACAGTTTGGCAAGGCTTGTGCTTATCACAGATAATTATTTTGCAGAAGCATTAAAAGGTTTCTATTCCTTTTGGATTGTGTTTGATTTGTTGGAAAAGGCGTGGGTCAGAACACATTGCAACTTGTTGTAAAGTTACTTTACCAGCATCCCATGTTGGAAAAGTAGCTAAACAGAGCAAATGTTACATAAGGACAACCTTTTATTTTATTCTTTTTATAATATTTTCATTTGTAAAAAAATGACGTATTACTTTATCCTTGATTATGAATGAATTGACTTTCTTTAGCTTAAGTCTTATTTTTGCCCGTTTGCTTCTGTCATGGTATAGGGTCTCCTACTTGAACAAAGGAATTAGGCTAGAAAACCTTCAAGTTCCCTTCCAACTCTGTTATTCTGTTATTGAATTATAGCCACAATTCAGAGATTTAAAACTGTCCAAAACTTCCTCAGCCAGCACTATCAAAGTCTATCTGAATACATTGCATAAAGCAGTGATAGTATTCTACCGGTTCTGGCGCACCGGTAGCACCGAAAATTGGCGGAGACCAAAATGGTTCTCTCTGAGAAACTGCTGGACCTTCCATTGGGCCCGCCTGCCCTCCCGGGCTCCCATACTGCTCCCTGTTTTTGAAGCGCAGCTGCTTTGCGTGTATCAGCTGCTGAAGCGACAGGGAGAGTGCAGGATTGCAGGAGGTGAGTCAGAAAGTAGTCATTTCAAATGACCTAAGTGCTAGAGCCCACTGTAACTACATAGCCAAAAAGGCGTTAAGAGTTGTTAATCTAATCCTATGTAGCTTCCTCTCTGGTAATATCGCACTACTAACGAGAGCATACAAAACATTTAGTAGATCTATACTTGAATACAGCTCATCAGTCTGGAACCCATATCATGTATCTGATATTAAGACAATTGAAAAAGTCCAGAAATATTTCATAAGAAGAGTTCTCCACTCCTCTACTCATTACAGAATACCTTATGCCATCAGACTTGAAACTCTAGACCTAGAAAACCTAGAACTACGCCGCCTTAGGTCCGATCTAAATATAGTATATGTCAGCCTTCAAGATTTCTTCCTATATTTCCTTTCTTATGCTTGCATCTTTCGGCTGCCATAAGTAACGGGAGGGGGCAGTGGGCCATGATATATTTGGGAAGCGTGCTGGAGTGAGTAGGAAACGAAACTGTATATCTAGGAGAGGGGGAGTCTTGCTTAAGTTTCTATTCCTTGCTTTTCTATTCCTTGCTATGCGCAACTGCGACTCTGAAGACGCCCATAGCTTTTTGCCAATTGGATGGATCGGTGGCTGGGGGTGGACCTGCTCATTTTATAACGGAACCAGTGGAGATGACAATGGGGAACCATAAAGAGACTCTGTGTTTTATTGTGGCCCCTGGGATGGAGCGCCCCTTAATACTGGGTTTGCCTTGGCTCCGGAAATGGAACCCCCATGTTAATTGGGGAGGGGATCACTACGCATACGTACAGACCAACCCCCAGAAGGGGAGGGGCAATCCAAATTGAGACCCAAAAATCCCACAGAATTGGCTTCTACTGGCACTGAGATCCTGAAAGGGGAGGAGAAAATTCCAGAGGAATACTGGGACTTAAAGGAGGTGTTCAGTGAGAAGGCTTCGGATGAGCTCCCCCCTCATCGCTCAACGGATTGCAGTATCGGATTTTTGCCCGGAGTAAAACTCCCAAAACCGAAACTGTATTCAATGACCCCACGGGAATTAGGAGAATTGCGGTTATTCATTGAAAAAAAATTAGAACGTGGTTTCATCCAACCTGCTAGGCCCCGGGTGGCGGCTCCAGTGTTGTTTCGGGAGAAGAAAGATGGCTCCTTACGCTTGGTGGTCGACTACCGTAAACTCAACGCCATCTCGGTGGAGAACGTGTACCCCCTCCCCCTGATGAAGGACATGCTGGCCCACCTCGCTAAAGGAAGGATTTTTTCGAAACTCGACCTGAGAGAAGCATACTACCGAATCCGAATCAAAGAAGGGGATGAATGGAAGACTGCTTTCAACTGCCCGATGGGTTGTTTTCAATTCAACGTCCTGCCATTTGGCCTACAGGGGGCGCCTGCAGTATTCATGCAAATGATAAATCAAGTATTGCAAGAGCATTTGTACAGAGGAGTGTTAGTTTATCTTGATGATATTCTTATCTACACAGAGACTCGTGATGAGCATGTAAAACTAGTGCGGTCAGTCCTGGAGAAACTTCGAGCAGCTCAGTTGTATGCCAAGCTGTCAAAGTGTGAATTTCACCAGGAGAAAATTGACTATTTGGGCTATCGCATATCGCACGACGGCATAGAAATGGACCCGGGGAAGGTGCAGACAGTTTTGGAATGGGCCCCTCCCCGTACCAGGAAACAACTGCAAAGTTTCTTGGGATTTGCAAATTTTTACCGTCAATTTATCCCTGCTTTTGCGAAGATCGCGATGCCTATCACGAATCTCCTTAAAACCAGAGGGGAGGTGAAACCGAAGCCCAGTACACCACTGGAGTGGTCCATGGAGTGTCAAGCTGCTTTTGAGAAACTGAAACGTCTGTTTGCTGCTGAACCCGTACTTAAGCACCCAGACATGGACGTTCCGTTTGTAATCCAAGCTGATGCGAGTGACGTAGCCGTTGGGGCGGTGCTACTTCAAGTAAATGAAAAAGGATACCTGCAACCATGCGCTTATACCTCTCGTAAACTAACTGAAACAGAGAGAAGGTGGGCCATCTGGGAAAAAGAAGCTTTTGCCGTTCGATGGGCTTTGTTAACTTGGAGGCATTTTCTAGAAGGAGCCAAACACCCTTTTGAGGTCTGGACAGATCACAAAAATCTGGAGGCTCTGAAAACGCCTCGGAAACTGTCTCCCAAGCAAGTTCGCTGGGCGCAACATTTCAAGCGGTTCAATTTTTCTTTGAAGTACATTCCTGGTGGAAGGAACTTCATGGCAGATGCTTTGTCCAGATTACCTCAGTATAATAGTGCTCGCCAAGAAGTGGTAAGACCTATCATCCCAACCGAACAGTTGGCAGCTCCAATGGTTACCAGAGCTCAGAAGAAAAAAGAGATTGATTTGTCAACCGATTTATCGGCACAATTGAAAGAAGCTCTAAAACTTGATGATTGGTTCCTAACCCACTCGAATGACTGTACCATTAGAGATGGATTGGCCTGGGTGGGGGCCAAATTATATGTACCGGGAAAACTAAGACCCGAAATTTTACATCAAGCTCATGATTCTAAACCTGCTGGACACTTTGGGTTCATGAAGACCCTACACTTGGTCAAAAGGCAATTCTGGTGGCCCACGTTGAAAAAGGACATTGAGACTTATGTCGCTAGCTGCCCTATTTGTGCTTCGGCTAAGCGGCCGCCTGGTAAACCAGCAGGCTTATTGCAGAATGTGGCTAGACCAACGGCCCCATGGAAGGAAATCTCCATGGATTTTATAGTAGAATTACCTGACAGTGGAGGAAATACAGTCATTTGGGTAGTGACAGATCTGTTTTCCAAGCAGGTACACTTTATACCCTGCGCGAAGATCCCGTCAGCGAAGACGTTAACTAAGTTGTTTATTCTGCATATCTACAGGTTACATGGAGTTCCTGAACGCATAATCTCTGATAGGGGCGTCCAATTCACTTCAAATTTCTGGAAAGAGTTCCTAAAGTTACTAGGCTCCGCCCAGGGGTTAAGCTCCGCCCATCATCCACAAACCAATGGGGCCTACGAGAGAACTAACTCGGTACTGGAACAGTATCTGAGATGTTACATTAATTATCAGCAGGATGATTGGACTGACTTACTGCCTTTTGCTGAGGTGGCATACAATAATTCGGTACATAGCAGCACCGGATTCACTCCATTTAAAGTGGCCTCGGGACAAGACTTTGTACCCATACCCGAGCTTCCGCAGGAGAAATCTAACATTCCCTCATTGGATGAGTGGATAAGGCATCTCCAGATAACTTGGCCAGTTGCCCGCAAGGCATTGGATGATGCTCATCAAGCTCATAAAAAATTTGCAGATAAAAAGAGACGTCCACAAAAACCATATCAAGTTGGTGATAAGGTGTTTTTATCAACCAAATTTTTGCAGACCATACAGAAATCGAAAAAGCTTGGACCTAAGTATGTGGGACCTAAGTATGTGGGTTGAACGAGTTGTGAATCCTGTGGCAGTTCAATTGACACTGCCAAAAACCCTCCGTCAGATCCATCCTGTTTTCCATGTTAGTTTGTTAAAGCCTGAACGTACATCTGATCTGCGGCCTACTCAAGTAGCCCCCCCTATACCATTGCTCATTGAGGGTGAACAACATTTCGAAGTTAAAGAAATTTTGGATTCTAGGAAGAAGAGGGGTCGAGTCCAATATTTGGTTGCGTGGAAGCATTTTCCTTCTTCCCAGTCTGAATGGGTAGACGAGAGGGATGTTAGAGCTCCCCGGCTGGTGCAGGTGTTTCGCACCATGTATCCTGATAAACCCTGAACATTAATGCTGTTGTTATTTGTTTGTAATATCTTATCTTTTATTCTTATATTTTTTAGGACTAACGTCTTTTTGCAGGAGGGCCGAATGTCAGCCTTCAAGATTTCTTCCTATATTTCCTTTCTTATGCTTGCATCTTTCGGTTGCCATAAGTAACGGGAGGGGGCAGTGGGCCATGATATATTTGGGAAGCATGCTGGAGTGAGTAGGAAACGAAACTGTATATCTAGGGGAGGGCAAGTCTTGCTTATGTTTCTATTCCTTGCTTTTCTATTCCTTGCTATGCGCAACTGCGACTCTTTATCAAACTATGCCAAGGTCAATGGACAGAGGCCTCATCACCACCTGAAGATGCCCACATGATGTTATGCACCATTTCCCATTGGAGGAGCGAATTGGACTGTTGGGGGTGGGAACGTTGCCATCACTTTGTATATGTGTTTTTCGCGCTCATTTCCTCAGAGTCAGAATTCTTTTGTTGCTACCACTTTGATTTCCAGTAAAAGATATCTTTACTCTAACCATTGGAGTTTAAGTGTTTCTTTCTTGGACTTTGAAGGGAGCACCTGCTGACAGTATATAAAATCATACATTGCAATGTCTTACCTGTCAATGAATACTTCAGCTTCAACCATAACAATACAAGAGCAAACAATAGATACAAGCTCAAGGTTAATCGCACCAAACTTGATTGCAGGAAATACGATTTCAGCAACAGAGTGGTCAATGTCTAGAATACTCTACCTGACTCTGTGGTTTCTTCCCCAAACCCCAAAAACTTTAACCTTAGACTGTCTACTATTGACCTCACCCCTTTCCTAAGAGGCCTGTAGGAGGCATGCATAAGTGCACCAATCGTGCCTACCATCCCTATCCTATTGTTTCTTTTTATTTTTCTTATATGTATCCATTTCATGTATTCATAACTATATTTATTCTTATACCTGTATCTTGTAAGCGATTGACAAATCAAATAAATACTAAAGCTTCTGTGCCTGTGCAAAGTGTGTTTTTGGTGAGTGTGCGCAAAGCCACGCCCACTGAACCAGTGGTAATCTATTTTGAAACGCACCACTGGCATAAAGCCAATATAGTTTAAAGCTAAACAATTGTCATTGACAACAACTAGCTTATGTTTTTATTTTTTCTTCATTGAATTTTTGTGCCTCCTATCTCCCCTTTAAGGTGACTCTGGGCAGCTGGTAGGATATAGATGTAATCATATGTATATATCAGGTAGATACAAATTCAATATTTGGCCCTCGGTTTATAAAAGGAGGGCTCTTCTTTTCTCAGCCTATTGCTGCTAGCATGTTTGGAATAAAGGCATGGCAAGATGAGCCAGAGGATGGGTGGGTTGTCATTGGTAGGTATAGGCACTGAATTAACATTTCTGATACTTCTCTGATGCATTTTCTCAAGAGAGGCAAACACAAACCTATTTCACACGCATAAAGTAGACTGGCCTACTTAACCAATGTTGTACTTAACCAATGTTGGCTGAACTTCAAAAAACAAGCAGGATCAGATCTGATTAATCTGTGGAAAGAAGACTGCCAGGAAATCTTTCAGTTGTAGGCTAAAGAGGAAAATGGAGGTGGGTGGAGAATCTAGAAGGCAATGGCAAAACTAGAAATCCAGAGAGCCAGTTTGGTGTAGAAATTAAGGCACCAGGCTAGAAAGTAGACTACATGAGTTCTAGTCCTGCTTTAGCCACATGTCAGAATCTGACTCTGTTCTGACCCAATGGGTTTCCAAAGAGCAAACACAGACAAAGGCAGCAGCCCCCATCTTTTAAGGTTTAATAACGAATTCTTTTCTGAAGGCTGCTTTCCACTAAGTAGCTCCGACAAGAAAGAGCCTTGCCAAGTTGTTTGTCAAGGCTGCCAAAAACCCAGAGATATGAACTAATTTACAAGATTTCTCCAAACACAAACTAAGATGTCTACCAGTTGAGCTTAAGAGTTTCTTTGCTGTCTGCTTTTATCCTCTTAAGGGAGGGGCCATTATCTTGCAACCTTACTCCCGAGTCACCTGTGCTGCTGTAATTGTTCTTTCCTCCAAGCAATCCTTCATGCACGTGCACTTGGCACAGGCTCCTCGGGAATCTCCTCATCACTGTTGCCAGCCCCCACAATCTCTGAAGGCAGCAGTCCACTCCCTGATGGTCCTGGCCCCTCATCAGAGTCATCGCTCTCCTCAGCCATCTGCACCTGCTGCCAGCAAACCACAACAGACTCAGAGGAGGAAGCCGAACAACTGACAGGGAGTGGTAGTCTCCATTGGCTGTGGAAGAAACCAGGGAAGGGCAAGTGCAGCTGGGCAGAGCAGGGAAAAGGTAGAACAAGGGAGGGGGAATTCAGAGGAAAACCCAGGCCCACCCTCTCTTCATCCTAGGGCACGCAGGGAGGAACGGAGAAGAGAGCAATGTGGGTTGCGTGGCTTATGGGGGAGGAAAGGGCCCTGACTCCCTTCATTAGCTGAAGCTAGGAACAGTGTATAAAAAAGGCAAGCTGCGTGCAGCAAGCTGTTGGGAGCAAACGTGACTTTATCTTGTATCGTCGCGGCTTATCTGTGTTTCTGGCATTTTCCCAACCGTGTGAGTTTTGCCATATTTTCAACTTTGAAATTCCTGGTCTTGCCCTGCCAAACTAATTACTTCAGTTGGGGTTGTTTGGGTTTTAAGTTACAGTTTGTGTCAAAGGTGGTATTCAGCAGGTTCTGACCAATTCTGAAGAACTAGTAGTGGAAGTTCTGGGTAGTTCGGAGAACCAGCAAATAATCCCTCTGACTGGCCCCGCCAACCCCATCTGTTCTCCACCTCTCATCGAGTCCCAGCTGATTATCTGGGTCTTCTTTCATTGCCCTGCACAGGAGAACGGAGCTGGAAAGCAGGTTAGTGGGGTGGGGAGAGAATGGGATTTTGCAGTAACCTTCTCACAGGAGTGGGGAGGGAATGGGGATTTTGCAGTATCCTTCCCCTACCATGCCTACCAAGCCACACCCACCAAGCCACAGCACATTCACCAAGCCACACCATGCCCAACAAGCCATGCCCACAGAACTGGTAGTAAAAAATTTTGAGTCCCACCACCGGTTTGTGTGTACCTTGTTTTGGACTGAATTTTCTACAGTCAAAGGCTGTTCCTGGGAGAGTTTTTCTCCAGCTTAAAGGTAACCTGGACATTGGGGGCAAAGTTGGAGATAATAAAAGGACTCTTATTGCTTATCTGACTGTGTTACCTTTATGCCATGCCCCGGGTCATCACACCATGAAAGCTAGTTGGGTGACCTTGGGCCAGTCTCTCTCTCTCTCTCAGCTCAACCCATCTCACAGTACTCTTGTTGTGGGAAACATAGGAGAAGAAGGTGTGTTGGAAATGTTGAGTTATTTGTCAAATAATAAAGGTGAGATACAAATAAAATAAAACCCTTCTGTACTGTTGCTAAGAAAGCTACCTGGATATTCCTGTCAATCACCAAAAATGATGCTCAATTCAAAGGAGTTATTTTTTAGGAATGACTGAGGTAGGATGCTTCATTTGGGAACTTCTTAAGGACATGCTTTCAGGTGGGGCACTGCATATTTCTTCGATGAAAAGGACTCGTACACCTAGATTCTGTGTTAAAAGAACAAAGATTTCAGGCAAAATCTTTCATTAGAATGAAAGCATCATAGCCTTTCGGTCTAGAACCGGCATTCTCTTTGCATCTGCAAGCTGCGGGCACAAGGAAAATTGCAATGTATGCTAGTTTCTCCCCCCTTCCCCCATCTATTTCAACAGTAAAACAAAAGGAAATACTGCTGCAGAAAATGGGAGAATTTAAATTCCTTTGATTTGCTATTTGATTGGGATGGAATCCACCCCTCCCCCACAAAATGGGTGTAAGTGTAAAAACAAAGATTACCATTGGCAAAAAAGCAGGGAAGGCACAGATTTTCATACCATGAAGCTAGAGGAAAGAAATTAACTGTGTAGAGTCATCATAGTAATAACTAAGTCCTTCTGTTATCTCCTTCCATTAATCACCTTTCTTGTCCTTAAAATACTGATGCTGTAAAAATGTGCTTATAGCTAGGTGTGGGTGGAACAGAAATGTCATCATTAAAATACAATGCTTAGAAGTTAACATCCAGTGGCAGTTCTACCTACAAGATTTTTTTAAAAAGTTGAGTCCAATGTCTAATTAGGGCCCTTAGTATGTTTGAAAAGCTTCCTCCGCTCCTTTTCCTCATGTATAACTAGAATGTTGTGTTTGCTTTAACTAAAGTTCAATCATTTTATGTTAATATTTCCAGAACAAGAAAGGTGATTAATTGGTGCATTTGTAATTCTTCACTATCTGAATTCTAGCTCTTCATTCCACTTGGAATAATTGGAGTCTACTTCGTTACATACCTCCAGTATGTCAATCATTTTACACTGCCCATTGTACAGTGCAGGCAAACACATACACACACAGAAACACGGTACAACGTTCTAGGTCCAGATCAGAGGTAACTATATTATACTGTTGATTACAGCTTTCAGCTACTTACCGTACTTTGGAAATGATGATTAATAATGAGATGGCTAACAGCTGAAGAAAAATGTAGAAAATTAAAAAAAAAAAATTACCACAGTAGAAACCTTTCTCCTGAATTCCTCCACCTCTTGGTCTTGACTTCATACAGTCTTTTAACCAAATCAGCAAATTATCACAAACAAATCAGCACCACCAAGAAAAAAAGCTGGTGAAAATCAAGAATAGAATACAGATAGTCCTTGAGTTATGACCACAATTAAGCCCAAAATTTATGTTGCTAAGCGAAACATTGGTTAAGTCAGTTTTGCCCCATTTTACAACTTTTCTTGCCACAGTTGTTAAGAGAACCACTGCAGTTGTTAAGTTGGTAACACAGCTGTTAAGTGAATGTGGCTTCCACATTGACTTTGAACATCAGAAAGTCACAAAAGTTGATCACATGACCCCAGGACTCTGCAACCGTCATAAATACGAACCCAGTTACTTAGCATCTGAATTTTGATCATGGTGCTGTGCTTTGAAGGTTAGATGGCCCAAACATTGATGTTTGAACATAGCTCTTTTTAACATTTATATGTTATTGTGTTTTGATTATTGTGTCTAGATAAAATGTCCATATATAGTGCTAGTCTGTGTATGATATGCTAAATAAATATGTTATTTTTGTTGCCATCCAGTAGTTGTTTGGATTTGTGTAGCCCACATATGGCAACTCAGTTAAAGAACAAAAGAAAACCCAAAGGATACAAGAAAAGTAGAATACAGTAAGAAACTATTTGGTGTAGTGCAGAGGTCTCCAAAGTTGGCACCTTTAAGCCTTGTGGACTTCAAGTCTCAGAATTCTATTTAATTAATTTTTAAACTCTTTTATAACTTTTCTGATTGTATGTTTTTATTGTGGCTGTTCACCACCCCGAGTCCCTTTTTGGGAGAGGGGGCGGTATACAAATCGAAATAATAAATAAATAAATAAATAAAATTCTCCAGCCAGCATAGTGTAGCTGGCTAGAGAATTCTGGGAGTTGAAGTCCACAAGTCTTAAAGTTGCCAAGTTTGGGTACCTCTGGTGTAATGGTTTAGGATAAAAGGCTAGAAATCAAGAAACTGAATTCTAACCTTAGATTATACAGTATATGAAGCCAGTTTGGTGCCATTGGGCTAATCATTCCCTTTCAGCCCTAGGATGAAGCAAATGGGAAAACGCTTCCAAAATACTGCCAAGAAAATTGTATAAATTTATTCAAGCAGGCCCCAGAAGTTTGAAAACACACAAAAGCAATAGCTGGAAAGTTCATTTCCTTCCCCCTCTTTTACAAACCAACAAACAAAACTCTCATGCCAATAATATCACTGCTCTTTATTTTCCCCTAAAGGAATTAAACAGCATCCTATTCACAGATTCCACACATTCAATCATCGTCATGTGGACAGATTTCAACCATATTCCTATCTCTACCAATCCTGCATGGAGAAGCCAAGTGTCAGTTTATTTATATTAGGGGCTCTTATCAAGCCGCTGGGTCCAATTCATTGTTTCCCAATGAGTGATGACAAGTCTCCTTCCTGTGCACTTATATTTAAAATCTGATGAATGCTTGAGATCATCTCAGACAGCTCTGAGAAGTCAGAAAGAGGAAATAAGCAGGACTTGCGATCCTTTATCAATGTGACAAAACTGAGAAACCAACTTACTGGTAATGCCTGTATTATCAAAATGCAAAAAATGTTTGCATTGTATAATCCAGTGTCTCAATCTGTCAGTATATAATCTCTTAATGGGTTGTAAATCCATGTACTCACTAATTGCCTGGTTCTAGTTTTGGGCTCTTCTCTTTATCTGACATGAATTGGTTTGACTTTCCCTCTATTCTACTTGGCCTTCCGCATTTAATTTTGTTTGTCTTGGACTCTTAGCTCAGATTCTAGCTTTGAATTTGTCTCCAGATGGATTTTGTTGCAGATGGAATCCAGGAACGACCAATTGTGTTGCAATTTGGAACCCTCAACTCTCTGCTTACTGAACTGCCTGCAGCACATTGTTAACAGTCTTGGAAGTAAAAGATTCTGGAAGAGATGACCCATATGAATAGATGTACTTCTAAACTCTAAATGAACATCATACTGATAAATTTTGAGATAAAGAGGAATGAAACCACTTTAGTTTGTCTCATTTATAAACTTTAGCCCTTAGTGATCATTTTAACTCTGCGTCTCAGAAAAAGATCATAATTGATGAAGTATAATGATAATTATCTGACTTGTCTATCTTCAATGACTTTTCAGCCCATTAAGAAATGGGAATATTGGGTTCATGCATTGCATATAATGCATTTAGTTTAGTTTAAGGTTCAGATGAACTTGGCTACTTGGTTTATGACTTAGTGTTATTGTATGAACCCTATCATGCTGAGTACTTTTGTGTGACATATTAAACCACATTGAATTTGAGCGCAGTTGATCATCAAATTCTGGGGATGGTTCCACAGTGTGGTTAAATCTGGGTGCCTCATCCACAATCTGAATTTCTCATTTATTTCACTGGTACCTACTGTTTTGCCAAGTGTCAGGGCAGTGGTCAGGTGGATTTTGGATTCACACCAGTGGGTAAACAGATTTTAACCTTTATTATTAGCTCTAGCAAACAGACCGAAAAGCATAACATAAAAGGCATACGTATCAAGAAAGATGATATCCAAATCTCTTACAAACTGCCAGGATCAATAATGACAGCAGAGATATCCCAAGGGTGACCAGTTTCCACAGGACCCAATCGGTGGTGGAATTCTAACTTTTTTACTACCGGTTCTATGAGTGTGGCTTGGTGGGCATGGCAGGGGAAGGATACTGTAAAATCTCCAGTCAGAGGTGGCATTTGCTGGTTCTCTAAACTACTCAAAATTTCCACTACCGGTTCTCCAGAACTGATCAGAACCTGCTGAATACCACCTCTACCCAATGCAGAAGTGGTATTCAGCAGGTTCTGACCAGTTCTGGAGAACCGGTAGCGGAAATTTTGAGTAGTTCAGAGAACCAGCAAATATCACCTCTGACTGGAGATTTTACAGTATCCTTCCCCTGCCATGCCCACCAAGCCAGGCCCACAGGACCGGTAGTAAGAAAATTTGAATCCCACCACTGACCCAATGCTAGTTTCTGTGTAGAAGCTCCCAATAAACAACAACCCCACAGTTTTTATTAAAGCCTGGCACCATGATTTCGTGGCTTAGCCGTAGTCATGAGATTGCAGGATATGACCTTGACTGGGTAGCACATGACTCTGGAATGGGAATTGAAAGTTTGAGACTTTGGCAGTAAGAAAAACTTTGCAACTATATGAATATTCCTTTCTCTTCTCCTTTGTTCATTAAAAAAGAATTAAATAATAAGCAGATTATTTTAGAATGAGCTCTACACTTCTAGACTTTTCTTAATATGAAGAAATCAAAATAAACTCAAAATAATAATTGTCTTCCACATTGCCAGTATGCTTACCTTAACAATTGTTTTGTTTGTCATTCAGACTAAGATATGGGAGGTTATTCATTGTTTAACTGCCTAGCTTCCTCTGCTCTCTCTTGTTGTTTTTCACTGTTCACAGATAAGTACCTTCCCCAAAATATAGATTTTCCTAATGACCCTCATAGTTTCAATCCCAATTAAAACACTAGAATCTATTTGGGGTGGGGGTAAACCAGCATATGCCAACTGCTTAGCCACCACAAAGATGATGGGGGAGGATTCAAATAAGAGAAAGAATGACATATCAGTTTTTATCTTATCTTACCAATGGCTTCTTTTTAAAAAGAACTATTAAAACAAACCTTGATTTAACATGAAGAGTGAATACAATAACCGAAGATCATTCCTGTTTCCAGTGTTGGGTTTCTTCCACCCATAATTATATATACCATAAATAAAACCATGCTATTTTCAAGACAGCCCCTCACAATTTTTGGAAATGGAGGAGCATATCAGCTTAGTAAACAACAAAATAGCATAATTGCACAGCTGTGTAAATTAATAATAATCCATGAAATCAATCTCTGCCCTTTTTAATTCATCCTTTTCAGTTATATTTAACATAGTACTGTTTTTTTTTGGGGGGGTGTTTAATGCAATTTTATGTTTTGGTGCTTATACTGTGCATTGTCTTATTTCAGGAACGTATATGCCATTTCTGATAGGACAGAACGTAACTGACAGTCTTGTAGGACTGAAGCAATATATTAAAATGCTGGCTATGAGGAAAACAGCCTGAAGCTATGAAATATTGCTTCTTGGCTACACCAGTCCTCCTTCTGGCTGCTTGGAAATTTGGCCTCATATTTTCCCTGCTTGTTTAACAAATGACCATAATTTTTTAGTTTTCTCTTCTCTTCCTATGGGTGCAGGGGTCTTCAAACTTGGCAACTTTAAGACTTCTGGACTTCAACTCCCAGAATCCCTCCTCCATCATGTTAGCTCAGAAATTCTGGGAGTTGAAGTCCACAAGTCCTAAATCTGCCAAGTTTGAAGATCCTTGGGCTAGTGGTTGGACAAATGAATAATTTCTCCTTGTCTTCTATTGTCTCTTGCTAGGCCAATTTTAGTACCGTTAAGACTTCAATCTTAGTACCATTAAGACTTCTGGACTTCAACTCCCAGAATTCCCCGACCAGCTATGCTTAGCAACCTTAAAGTTGCTAAGGCTGAAAATCCCTGTGCTGGGCCATGTCACAACAATTGCAAAAAGTGACATTGACAATGCAGGCACAAGACCAAAAGAGAAATTACTAAGAATTTATACCTCTCCGTATATAAAAACATTTTCCTTGTAGTGAAATAATAATCACATTTCCCAGTTGCATTACCCAACATTCTTATATCAAGACCCATAACTTAGAATATCATGTTGTAACAAATGATTTTTTTAGATGATTCAAATAGCATTTTTCTTTATGATGCACAGTGTTTTATCCAAACCATGCAGATCTTGCTTTGCCACTGCGGCTGATTTTCTGAAAATAGTAGCATGCTATAATATAACAAGCTGCTTGAAAATCCACAAACTGAAAAAATGAAGTGGGAGTTTGGATCATGCCACGTAAAGAATAATTCAAACAGCCTCATTTTTCTCAGAAGTGAGTAGTAAATGTTTAAAATATGAAAGATGTTAGCCATTTTCCCCTATGTGGCCTGAATAATGTTTTGTTTCAATAATTATTCTAAGTTTATTTTAACTATCTACCCATTTTTGTAAGTTGGTAGAAAATGATAATGGCATGAAACTTGCTGTTCTGGTTGCCAATCTCTTTCCTTACCTCTGTTCCCATAACTGCCAATCATCTGGCTTGCCTCCTGGCCAATGGGTGACAAAGGGCATGTCCACCCAGCATCCTTAAATTGCTCCTTTCCAGTTATGAAATCCTGTTCAGACTGAGGTGTTTTGGTAGCGGTTTGCAAATTATTCTGTCTGGCCCGCAGGCTACCACATTTTCCCACTGGACAATTTCTTTACCCTGTCCAACTTTCCATTCCACAAAAGCAATTGTCATTCACGTTTCTTCCTTTGAATGGGACATACAATGCATTCAAATTTGTTATGTTGCAGCCTGATTCTAGAGTTGTCAACATTTATTTTTTTTCTCACATTAATCTACACTCAGTACCCCATAATGACAAAGTTAAAAACATAATTTTAGAAATGTCTGTAAATTTATTAAAAAGAAAAAATTGAAATACCACATTGGCATAAGTATTCAGATCCTTCACTCAGTATATTGTTGAAGCACCTTTGACAAACACTACAGCCTTAAGTCTTTTGGGGTATGATGTGACAACCTTTGCACACCTGGATTGGGGGATTTTCTGCTATTCTTCTTGAAAATCCTCTCAAGCTCAGTCAGGTTGGATGGCAACCATTGGTGGACAGCCATTTTCAGGTCCCTCCAGAGATGTTCAATAGGGTTCAGATCAGGCCTCTGGCTGAGCCACTTTAGGACATTCACAGAGTTGTCCCTAAACCACTCCTGGATTGTCTTAGCTGTGTGCTTAGGATCATTGTCATGTTGGAAATGAACCTTTGGCCCAGTCTGATGTCCTGAGTGCTGTAGAATTGGTTTTTATTGAGGATATCCCTGAACTTTGCTCCATTCAGCTTTCTCTCAATCCTGACCAGTCTTCCCAATCCCTATTGCTGAAAAACACCCCCACAACATGATGCTGCTACCACTATGCTTCACTGCTGTGATGATATTGGGCAGGTGATGAGCGGTGACTGGTTTCCTGCAGACCTAACATTTAGAACTGAGGCTAAACAGTCCACTCTTGGCTTCATCAGATCAGAGAATCTTGTTCCCCATAGTCTAAGAGTCCTTCAGGTGCTTTTTTTGCAAATTCCAAGCAGGCTTTCAATGTTTTGCACTGAGGAGAGGCTTCAATCTAGCCATTCTGCCCTAAAACCCAGATTGGTAGAGGGCTGCAGTAATTGTTGTCCTTCTGAAATTCTGTCCCATCCCCACATAGGAGCTCAGTTACAGTACCATCAAATTCTTGGCCACCTTTCTTACTAAGGCCCTTCTCCCCCAGTTGCTCCATTTGGTTGGGCAACCAATCCTTGGAAGAGCCCTGGTTATGCCAAATATCTTCTATTGGAGAATTATGGAGGCCACTGTGCTCTTAGGAACCTTCCTGTCAGCCTCCAAGATTTCTTCTTCTACTTGATTCTTTCCGGCTGCCATAGAAATATGGGGGGGAGGAATAATTGGGCTTCATGGGGGGAAAGGTGCTGGAGGTTGAAGTTGTGTGAATTGTAAAGGTTGGGATGCTTTTCTGCTTACTGCACAAATGCAGCCACTTATCTTTTCTAGGCCAAGGTCAACTGTCTTGGCATACCAGATGTGTGAGATGCTACCTGAAAATGTAACCCACATGACATTATACACACCTCAGATTGGATGTCCAGTTTGAATTGTTGGGGGTGGGGACTTGGGATAACTTTCTATATGTAATTTCCATGCCTTTTGCCTCAGATCTTGTATTTCCTTTGTTGTTACCACTTCAAATTCAGTAGAAGTATTTGTCTCTATAAAAATGGAGTCTAAGGCTTGCTTTCTTGGATTTTGAATCTGACACTTCCTCAGAATAGTGCCTTGCAACAATCCTGTCTCTGACCTCTGCAGTTCCTTTGACCTCATGGCTTTTGCTCTGCTTCAGTGTGCATTGTCAGCTGTGATGTCTTTTAAAGAGAGGTGTGTGCCTTTCCAAATCGTGTCCAATCAATTTAATTCACTGCAGTTCAACTCCATTCAAGGTGTAGAAACATGTCAGCAATGATCAAGAGAAATGGGGGGGGGGGCACCTGAGCTAAAGTTCACATGTTGTTGCAAAGGGTCTGAGTATTTATGCCAATGTGATATTGTAGGAAGTTAGCACCCACCCCTCTCCTAAAAAATTGAAATAGCCTAGGAAATATTAAAAAGGCAGAATATTTCCCCTAAAAAGAGTAGAAACTCAAGAAGCAGAAACTTACCCAGAAGGAGAAACTCACCCCCACCTTTGTTAATGGGTGGGCCATTAAGGCCTGGGCAGAATACTGTACATAAGAAGGAACTCCAGGTAAAGCTATAGAAATTGCCAAATCACCCAGCAAGGCTAGACCAAGCCTGGAACTCAGGACAACCTACAGAGTTGCCCCTGGGAGTCTGACAACCGATTAGAATACAAGCTCCAATTCAAATCCCAACAGAGGGTATAAAACCCAGCACTCTCAGTGCCTCACTGCCCTTTTTTCTTGACCTCTCTCCTTGAATATGTGATCAGACTTCTCTGGAGATCCAGGCCATGTGGTCCTGTACACCATTAAACCTTCTAAGCAGCCTTCATGTTTCCAGCGTCGTTTTCCCCACTTGGAACTGAACCCAGAAGGATATTTCTTTCAACAATATTTCAGGTTTTTTTTTTCCTTTTTAATAATCCTAAAATATCTAAAATTCTGTTTTCATTTTGTCATTATGGTGCACTGCGTGTAGATTAATGAGAGAGAAAAAATGAATTTCAACCACTATAGAATCAGGCTGCAGCACAACAAAATTGTTAAAAGTGAAGAGGTCTGAATACTTTCTGAATGCACTATATATATTTTAATGTACTTATGTGTACACATACAAATACATACGTGCATACATCTAAATAGATGCATGTATACAGTATCTGCATACAGAATTAAACAACAAAATGTACATCTGCACATGCATAGCAATTAGTTTTTTTTTAAAAAAATAAGATTCTTTTTGGAATTTTCCCTAAGAACACCTGCAGATCCTGTTACAATAGGACCTCTCTGCTAGCATAATGGTTACAATACTTGTCCCTGATTTGGTAGACTTGCTCTCTCTCTCCCCCCCTATCCACACCCAGAGGTATTTATCTTTCCCTAAGCTCCCTGCTGTTTTTCTGGGCTTTTTAAAAAGAAAAAAAAACCCAAATCTGCTGCTGCACCATTTCATAACTGAAAAATGTAAAGGTGAAAAATGAAACAGTGCACCGGTGGGCTTATGAAAACAATGGACAAAAATTATACAGCAGAGGGAAAGAAAAAAAATTAATTAAAAATAATTCCTGCTGGGTTTCAAGAAAAGGGTGTTTTTGCACGTGAAATCAGTGTTGTTACTATGTAAGGAAAACCTACTGGAGCAGAATTTGCAGCAGGTGTTATTCGGGCAGAGCAAGGAAGATGCAGTGAGGGAGTATTTTTGATTCTGCGAAGCAGCCAGTCGAAGCACAAGGATTGACTCAGAAGGATTTAAAGTGCATTGGGCAAACCAGACGGGACAGCTGACAGAAGTAGGAAACTGCTACTTTCAAAGTAGAGCAAGGAAAGTGGTCCAGAGTTGCATCTGTAGTGGGGCAAAAGATGACTCCAGGGCAACACAATCTGTTCCTACCCTCCAAAATGGTTGCTGGTCCCACAGGCTGGATAAGCCCAAAGTCCAACAGATTTTTAAATATATTTTGGATGGTGCTCTTGGATAATGTCAGAATAAGAGGGAAAATCTTACTTTAAAGATCACTCAGGCATGTCTCACTCATTTGTTGGGAGGTGAAAATGAAGATACTATCATGGGATATGGTGGAAGAATATTTTGCCAGACAGTTTTTGCAGGGGTGAAGCTGGGGACATGGCCTTCAAAAGACAAGCACAATGAACATATTGAGCCACGGTGGCACAGTGGTGAGAGTGCAGTACTGCAAGGCTACTTCTGCTGCCTGCTGACTGCCTGCAGTTTGGCAGTTTGAGTCTCACCAGGCTCAAGGTTGACTCAGCCTTCCATCCTTCCGAGGTAGGTAAAATGAGAACCCAGATTGTTGCTGGCAATATGCTGACTCTGTAAACCACTTAGACAGAGCTGTAAGGCACCATGAAGTTGTATATACTGGTAAGTCTAAGTGCTATTGCTATAATGGAAAGACAGAACAGGTCCTTCTTTGAGGCAGCATCCAACTGTGAGTTTTTTTTATCTTATATATATTGGGTCTTATACAGTAACAGCAATAGGACTTAGATTTATATATCGCTTCACAGTGCTTTTACAGTCCTCTTTAAGTCAGGGGTGTCAAACTCACATCATCACGACAGCGTCATGTGATGTATCAGGACTTTTCCCCCCTTTGCTAAACTGGGCGGGGGCAGGGCCAGTACATGAGGCCTTCATATATAACTTATATATACAATTGATTCTACTGCCTGATTTTTTTAATGATTATCTGGCTATTCATTAGGATTCCTGTTTTCTTTGTTTACTTTCCTTAAAGAAGAAGGTAAAGAAAGTCCTTAAGGACTTTGTCTTTAGAGGCAAGTTGTAGATACTTTAATAAATATAATTTTTAAAAGCAGTCCTCTTTAATGGCAGTAATCTTTTCCAACTGCTTTTCCTTTCTCAAGAACTTGATGACCTTGGCAGACTTTCTTTTCCACTGCAAGAAAAGAAAAAAAAACTTGGGGAAGATTTGCCTAATCAAATTAATTTCCTACTTTGATTCCAATATTAATTTCTTTTTGCCATCCTTAAAAAGTAATTCTAGGTCTTGATTTGAATATTACAATATGAACTAAAAAGGACCAAAGGGGGGGGGGGGCAGAAATGCTCCATCATCCTTCATTTAAAAAATACAATAAAATAGGAAAACTATGATACTCCAGATTTGGCACCTGAGGCAATTCTGTCTCCTAATGTCTAGACTTTGAACTGGATTATTTCTTCCTAGTTATTCTTTGAAAGCAAAGCATCTAATCATGTGAATTCAGCACTCAGGCTTCTTCAGGATTTGGATAACGTGAAAAGCTTGATGAGTTGCTTTCACCACAATCAAAGTTTCTTTCTTTCTTTCTTTTTTTTAAAAAAAGCACACTTCTGTTCTTCTTAAATTGCCTTCAGGCCAAATCTATTGAAAATGGAATCTCTCTACTCTTGGGAGAACCTGATTCCAAGCAAGTATGAGTACTAGTAAGCACAACTCTAAATATGACACAGAGCTACAGGGAGAACATGTACAAAAGCTACATCTCACTATCAGCATGTTGCACGATAAAGCAGGATAGATACATAATTTAAATATGATTTTTTTATGGCAAAGCTTTAGCTAATAAACAGAATAATAGAAGAAGTTAGAATTACATATTAGTTGTCTGGGATTACTATTGATCATCGACACCAACTTGATTCTTTCATTTTCCCCCATCCCCATCCCAAAGATAGGTGTGTGTGTGTGTGTCTGTGTGTCTGTGTGTCTGTGTGTCTGTGTGCGTGTATGTGTGTGATGCCCATTTTTTGCAGACTGTCAGAGCAAGTCCCTGCAGTTTTCTGGGCATAGTTTTTCAGAACTGGTTTGCCGTTGCCTCCTTCCTAGGATTGAGAGAGTGTGACTAGCCCAAGGTCACCCAGCTGGCTTTGTGACTAAGGCAAGACTAGAACTCACAGGCTCCCGGTTTCTAGCTGGTGCTGCAACCACTACATCAAACTGGCTCTCTAAAAATACACATCCACCTTCAATTTTCAGTTTTGAATTAGGGAGAGAGAATCAGCATGGTGGAAATGAAGATGCTGCTGCAGAGTGATGAAGACTGTCACAATCTTTTAGCAATAGAAAAAAAGTATTGTTCCACATTTTACAGTGGTTTTTTTACTCTTTTAGTTTTAGGATAATGAAAACCATGATGTTGGAAAAAATTATATTGCTGGATAGAAATCTGCCTAAAATGATCTCCCCCTCCCTCCCCCCCCCCACAACCCTTATAAGTCCTGAAAATAATTGCTGTTTCACAGGTAAGAAATTTAAAATTTGACATTTTCCATACCTTTTCCCTCACATACGCCAGTTCTAGCCAGACGTGGGCCTGAGAAAGATATGCTATAACAAGCAGAGGCTTTGAAGGCACATGCTGTAGCAGCCCTGTCCTGACATTTGCTAAGCTTCAGAGTCCCTCAAGCGCCTGGGAGCTCAGCCATTGACGTCACTGAACAATAGGCAAAATATTTCCTCCTCCTCCTCCTCCCTTCTCCTCCTCCTCCTCCTCCTCTGTAGCCTGAATTGTAAACACCAAGCCTGCACAGCAAGCTGAACATTTGGGGAGAGGTGGGAGAAAGGGAATGTGAGAAGCTCTCAAGCGATGTTGCCTGAAAATCAGCAGCTGCTAATGTTGCTGTACAACCATCTCTCTCTCTCTCTCTCTCTCCCTCTCTCCTTCCCTCCCTCCCCCTCTCCCCCTCTCTCTGTGCATGTGTGTGCGTGCTAATGTAAGGATGGCAGCACTGGCTTGCTTTCATAGCACAAAGTGGCAGCTTTTTACAAGGGAAAATCTGATGATCCAAACACTTTTTAAAAAAAATCCTTCTCTCTCTTATGCCTAGGTAAGTCACAGGCACAGTCTTTTCCACAAAAATTACCTTGCTGTTCAACATTGTACTGTGTGCAAGAAAATCACAACGGAAGCTAGAATAGGGCAGCAAAAGGGCAGAGAGCAAGAGGGGAAGAAAAATAAGAGACATGGAAAAAAGTATCTCTCTCTCTCTCTCTCTCTCTCCCCCCACCTCTCTCTCTCTTCCAGTATTTAGTAGATTGATGAGCAAAATAAAACCTGTTGCGTTGGTTAAGTCAGCTTCCTGGAGGTATTGGGCTTTGGCTCTCCTATCCATATTTTCTAGACAAGATAGCCTAACATTTAGTCTAAAATTTAGAGTTTCGGACTTCCCTGCATTATATCTGCAAATTTCAGCGCAGTGGCAGAGAGAAGGACAATCACTGGAAACAGAAAATGGTTTCTCAATGGTGCAAAAATATTTTTATTGTATTGGCTGAAATTTATAAAGGCTGTAGCAGGAAACAGCTAGAGACATTGCAAGCCTTAAATTGAAATACTTGCTTTTATTTAAAAATAACTTTTTAATATATAAAACATATACGGTATATTGATAGCTTTCATTTTCCATATCAAAAGTCCTATGGCTTTTGGCACTGAGAAATGGAGATTGTCAATATATTAATGACAATATATTGTCAATATATTACTGACCCTATTAATGTTATCAAACCTCTGGACACTAACACCCTTATGTTGACTTGTTTGTCTTAGAATGCATTTACATGTTCATAAATTGCATTCTTCTTTTCTCTGAGCGCACAGTGAACTATTCAATGACAGAGCAATTAAGAACTCAATCCCATTAGGGATTTCCTCATACAGGCAGTCTCATTCTGCTGCTTGAACTCTATATTGAATATTTTCAATGGAAACCTCTGAATCCCCCTAATCCTGTGCACGTCATTTAGAAGTAACTGAGAAAAGGCACATAAAATGTTACTCATACAGTTGCCCAACCCTTCACCCCACCTTTAGCACATATGTGGAAACAAATGGACTGACGGAAATTTGATTCTTAAACAACTCCTATATAGATTATCCCTGGGAAAATTGAATGTGAAATTTTGAATTGTAGATTCAGACTTTTCCCTTTCACTTAGACGCTATTAAAAAAGTATGCTGGCTAGTGTCTCAATGTGGGTAAGCAGAAAAAGATCCAGATCCAGGAACACCAAGGAATTCACTGTATGTTCTTATTGGAGGAGACTAATTCTATCCAGAAAAGTATTTCCTTGGAATACAATGAATTACAAACACTTCTCTCCATATTAATTTATTTTGGGGGATATATATCTCCTGTAGTTCAAGGACTGGTCATTTAGGGCCTGTTGTTACCTCCTGGAAACACCTTATAGAAAGTGCTTCTAATTGGGACTGTGTTGGTTATGTTCACTCACAAAATATTTGGTCAAATACCATTGACCACAAATATTGGAATTTATTGTTGGAATGCATTTTTGTGCAACAACTACAGTAGTAATCAAACAGTAGATGGCAGTGTTTATACATTTGGATCTATGGTATATACTCCATGTTCTTTTGTTCTAAGTAGAGTTTCCTATTTCCTGTTATAGTTAAGCAGTTAAGCAGCAAAGCACATGGTGATTGTACTCTTTGTTTGATTTATAGCCAGTGGTGGGATTCAATTTTTTTTTACTACCGGTTCTGTGGGTGTGGCTTGGTGGACATGGCAGGGGAAAGATACTGTAAAATTTCTAGTCAGAGGTGGTATTTGCTGGTTCTCTGAACTACTCAAAATTTCCGCTACCAGTTCTCCAGAACTGGTCAGAACCTGCTGAATACCACCTCTGTCTTTATTTAAAGATAATTTCTAACAACAAAGTAAAGCAAACAAGTCTGGGCTGCAAAAATCTAGACCTTGGCACCTTTAAGATATATGCTGGTTGGGGAATTCTAGGAATTGAAATTCATATATTTTAAAGTTGCCAAGGTTAAAAAATATTGAGCTAGTTAATCACTTAATAGTAAAGAAAAAGAACAGATTCTAACTTACTGCTACATATGGTTGGAGTCACCACTTTTGCATCCTAATCTGGTAAGCACAGAATGAGGCTGCTTTTCACATTTCTTTCCTCCCTAACAACCTAGAAATATTTTCAACTTTTTTCTTTCCAAGTGAACAAAATTCCAAACAAAATATATTGAGGTTGTAACTATTTTAAATGTGTTAAATTTATAGGATACATATAAAGCCCAGGTGCATTTTAGAACTAAAAGATAATGCTGGAGTTTGGTGTATTGCTACTTAGGAAGACAGGCTTCAATTTTAACATCAAAGTGAGTGCCAGGTTACATACCCCTATTTTAAATTTCAATGAATATGGTTCATAGATATTTGGGTCTCACCAAAAAACTTTGTAGTTCTATGGATAAACACTAAGTAATAACAGAGATTGCTTTCCATTCTTATCTATTTAAAATTTCCATGAATAGTTGGAATTGGTAGTTTGCAATCAAAATGCTAAAAAGCTTGTAGAGTCGGCATGACTTTGCAGATCTAGCCTTAGTTTTAATGTGAAGTAAAAATGAAAAAAAAAAATTAAAAACCTTGTATACATTTTGATGGGGTCAAACAGAAAATTGTAAGGAGTATCAGAGCAAAGGGAAAGAAAGAAAATTTAGCAACATCAGGCCCTTTTTTTCAGAGCCAGAGATGAAGCAGAAAGAGATCAAATCTATTTGTATCAGGATTCAGCCAGCTATAAAAATAATAAAGGTAGGATTAAAAATAATTAATAAATATTTGTGTATTTGGTCATGGGTAATAATAATTTTGACATGGGTAATAATGCTTCATTTTTTCATCCATTTTATCTTAAAGAATTGTATTACAGATCTGTATGTATCATTAATTAATCACCTTATTCTGCAATTCACTATCAACATTTAAAAGTAATTGGTTAAAAGCATTTCAAGAGGGAGCAAAAAAAAAGGTGGGGAGTAAGAACATTTTCCCAGCAAGAAAAAAATAGTTCGGCTTATACTTTGTTATACAAAATGTACAACATTTGGTTTTGCCTATTCCACAGAGATATTTCCATATCAAATATAATTTGATATTGTAGAATCTTCAATGTCTGCATGCTGGATATGGCCTGTTTTTCCATTGTGAACAAGTGCAAGCAGAGACCCAATGCCCATGAATTTGGATAGGAACGTTTGTTTCTATGAAGTCCTGAAAGCTTTCAAAATGGAATTTTATGAAATGTAGTAGAGGCTGCACGATCCTTTTAAGCAACTCACTTCTGCCAGGTTCATTAAGACAGAAACAAACCAAGGAATTACCTCAGCACTCCAAACCAAAATGCAAGCCATATTATTAGTTTATGCATACAAGAGGATGAAATGTGAATAAATGGCTTTGAGAAAATAATGCTGGAATACATATTCTTTCTCATGCTCAAACAAAGAGGAAAGCACTCTCTTTAAATCGGTGAAATAGGAGGCCTATTAATCATATTTTAAAATGGAACTGGATTATGTTCTGCTAATGAAAAAAACTCTATGGCAAATAATTATTATAAATTGTTGAGAAGTCTTCAAAATTACAGTAATAGGAAGAAGCCAAGAAAGAGCAATTTAATGTGAAATGACTTGGTAAAAGTTGGTACTACGGGTCAAGTATACATTTTAAATATATAAAATGGGTGTGTATGCATTGCCAATTAAGAGCCAGTTTGGTCTAGTTGTTAAGGCACAAGGCTAGAAAAGGGACCATGAATTCAAGCTCCACCTTGGCCCTAAAAGTCAACTGGCTGGTTTTGAGCCAGTAACTCTATCACTCTCACTTTGGCTCAATTCACCTCACAGATTAGTTGGTGGGGAAAATAGGAGGAGGAAGGTGTGTGGGATATGTTCGTTTGGAGTTTTTTTGTGAAAATAACAAAGGCAGGATATATAAACTCTTTTTATTCTTTCCAATCCAAAGGAACTTTGGAGAGGGAAAACTTGGGAAAAGAGTTTGGGATTTTGTATGTTCAATCACCACAATAACTGTCTGAAAACTGAACAGTAACAAATGAACTGAACAATTCTTTATGAGTATATTTAATGTTATTGGTGTGCCAACCTTCAAACCAAGTTTTCCCATGACAGGTTACAAAGCACAGTAATGAATATACTGTATAGAAAACAATATAATGATCTTTCTCCTGATATATAGATCTATTGTCCCCATTAGTCTTTCATTTTCTCTAAAAGAAAGGTTTTCCATTTTCAGCTTGATTCAGGAATGTCAAAAGATAGATGCCAATATAAGTTAAATCATTTTTATTCTTACTTTTTTAAATACAATATGTCCATTTTTGAGCGGCATGGCAGACATCATAGCTTAAAATGGAAATATGGCAGGACAATAAGCTTAGTGAACTAAGACCATCCTTAAATTTGGTTTAATTTAATTAAAAGATAGTCTAAAATTATTGCCCTCCATGTATGAAATAGTTTTTCCATTTATCACTTTACAAATTACAAAATAGTAACACTTTTGGAAACAGTCTATAGGTGGTATGAAACCCTGAAATGACAGATTTGCATATAGTCTACAGAAATTCAATCATTAGATAACAGCAAACTTTTTTGAACTTTTGCAGATTCAAGTATTCCCTTTAGCAGTGTTGCTCAACTGGAAGATTGAAGAACCATCTTAAATAATGTATTAGTTGCAGCTGGAGTAGATAGTTATAAGCTACATGGTTTTCAAGGAAGAAGATGTAAGGTATAAGAGCTGTGATACTGCAGTATTGCAGGCTGACTCTGCTGACTGCCAGCAGTTCGATTTTGACCAGCTTAAGGTTGGCTCAGCCTTCCATCCTTCTGAGGTCAGTAAAACGAGGACCCAAATTGTTGGGGACAATATGCTATCTCTGTAGAGAGGGCTGTAAAGTATTTTGAAGTGGAATATAATTCTAAGTGTTACGGCTATTGTTATCTAGATGGATCTCATCTGCAGCATCTAGCAGATCTTTAAAAAATAAACAGAGTCAAATCCATTTAGTACTCGGACTGTAAGAACATCCTAGATCTAGGACATTGATTAGTGTTGAAAGTTATAAACCATGACAGAAGAAAGCAACAGAAGACTGTTTCCATTTTGTAGCCAGGAAAGCTACAAGGAGATGACCAAGAAATCACCCAAGTCAACTACAATTTGAAAGAGTTTATCTTTTGACAGTTTATATAATGATGCTAGATTCCTTTTTTTACAACAATATAATTGTAATATGCTGTGCCTGCACTTTTGCTTTTACATCTTTTTAGTGGCAATTGCATTTCTAAAATGGATAGGTTTCAATGATCTTGGATATTTTTGAAAAAAAAAGTTTTTTCATTGCTCTGTGACCTTCTGCTTTGCTTCATATTGTACTGGAAAAAACTGGAATGTCCACAAGGACGATGGGTCATAGGAAGGGAGCATACAAGTTTTACTAGGGATCAAAACAAAATCTTCTACCCCAAACCTCAACCGATTCCTAATTTGCTTCCAGGGACAATACACATAATGTAATCCAGCCCTTTCTTGATTGTTGGTGACTGAGCAAACCTAAACAATACCAGTTGGTTCTAATGTCTCCTATTAAAGCTGCCATACCATTGCAAAATATTCAGGTAAAAGAAGTGCCTTAGATTTCCTCCTCATCTTTGAAAAGAAAGGAAAGGATAAATTAAAAAGCAGTACAAAAAATGACCCCGTAGTTCCTAGGACCTTACACATAACCATTGGAAGACTGGCTGAACATTAAGACTCTACATCTTTTTAAATATCATATGCTAATATTCCTATTTCTTTCCTGACCTTGTAACAATTAGTTACTTGCAACTCTCAGTACTACTTGACAAATTAGTTAACTAATTCTCTTAAAGAACCAGTTGCCAAGTACTGCCTCATCTTTGCACATCAATGCCAGTTTGATTCTGGTGCTCAATTATTAGCTCATTCTGGCACATCCTTTTTGATATACAGTATTTGTGTTGGGCATTTTGTTGAAGTATTAATGAGGACTAGCTCAGTTCAAAGAAATATAAATATTTAATGCTTCATAGGCGAAAGATATAAGGAAAAAAACATCATGGTCTGTTCTCCTTGAAATATATTGGACTGTTTCAGATAACAGATAATCAGAGTTGGAAGGGACCTTGTAGGTCATCTAGTCCAACCCCCCACCTAAGCAGGAGACCCTACACCATTTCTGACAAATGGCAGTCCAATCTCTTCTTGAAAGTCTCAAGTGACGGCGCTCCCACAACTTCCAAGGGCAAGCTGTTCCATTGGTTGATTGTTCTCGCTGTCAGGAAGTTTCTCCTTATTTCCAAGTTAAATTCCAGTTCTCCTAGTTCAGTTTCCATCCATTATTCCTTGTCTGGCCTACAGGCACTTTAGAAAATAGCTTGACCTCTTCCTCTCTGTGGCAGCCCCTAAATATTGGAATACTGCTATCATGTTTCCCCTGGTCCTTCTCTTCACTAGACTATTATTTATTTATTTATTTATTTATCAAACTTTTATACCGCTCCCTCTCCCAAAAAGGGACTCGGGGCGGTGTACAGCCTACTAAAAAACACATAATAAATATACTATAAATACAAATAAACACAGTTTAAAAATACATTAAATACATTGGTCCGGCTGTATCCCATCTAATTGAAAATTTAGAAGTATAAAGTCAGGGATTCAATTAAAATTAAAAGTATAAAATTGACCATTAAACCCAATTAAATTTAAAACCGAAACCCAATTACTGGGCCAGGCCAGCCTGTCTAAAAAATAGGGTTTTCACTGCGCGCCGGAAGGTCAGGATATCCGTCATGGCCCGTATCTCCAGGGGGAGATCATTCCATAGGGAGGGAGCTCCCACAGAGAAAGCCCGAACTCTTGGGGCCGTCAGCCGACAACGATCGGGCAGCGGCATCCCAAGCAGGGCAACCCTGTGGGAGCATACTGGGCGGCGGGAGGTTGACGATGGCAGTAGGCGGTCCCGTAAGTACCCAGGTCCCGAGCCATGGAGCACTTTAAATACCATCAGTACCACCTTGAATCGAATCCGGAAGGCCACAGGAAGCCAGTGCAGCCTGCGGAGAAGCGGTGTAACGTGGAAGCTCCGAGGGGCACCCACAATCACCCGCGCGGCTGCATTTTGGACCAACTGCAGCCTCCGGAGACTCTTCAAGGGGAGCCCCATGTAGAGAGCATTGCAATAGTCCAGGCGGGAGATAACGAGGGCGGAAGTGACTGTGCGAAGTGCGCCCAGATCCAGAAAGGGCCGCAACTGGTAGATCAGACGAATCTGATAAAAAGCCCCCCTGGCAACGGCTGCAATGTGTTCTTCTAAGGACAGCCGTACGTCCAGGAGGACACCCAGATTGCGCGCCCTTTCCACGGGGGTCAAAACCTCTCCCCCCATGGCCAGCGAAGGAACGAGCTGGCTGTATCTGGGCGCAGGAAACCACAGCCACTCGGTTTTGGTCGGGTTGAGACGAAGCCTGTTACGACCCATCCAACTCCGCACGGCCTCCAGGCACCGGGACATCACTTCGACAGCTTCGTTGGGGTGGCCCGGGGTGGAGATGTACAGCTGAGTATCATCAGCGTACTGATGGAACTCCACCCCGAAGCCACAGATGATCTCACCCAGCGGCTTCACATAAATGTTAAACAGCAGGGGCGAGAGCACCGACCCCTGAGGCACCCCACACAGTAGGGGCCTCGGGGCCGATCTCTGCCCCCCTGTCAACACAAATTGCGAACGGTTGGAGAGGAAGGAGGCGAACCACCGCAGCACGGTGCCTCCCACCCCCAACCCCTCCAACCGCTGCAATAAGATACTGTGGTCGACAGTATCAAAAGCCGCTGAGAGATCTAACAGGACCAGGACAGAGGAACAACCCCTGTCCCGAGCCCTCCTGAGATCATCCACCAACGCGACCAACGCCGTCTCCGTGCTGTGCCCGGGCCTGAAACCCGATTGGAGGGGGTCGAGATAACTCGCTTCATCCAGGTACTGCGGGAGCTGACGTGCCACCACACTCTCAACAACCTTCACAACAAAGTGAAGGTTGGAGACAGGACGATAATTAGATAACAATGCTGGATCCAGGGACGGTTTCTTGAGGAGGGGCCGCACCACCGCCTCTTTCAAGGCGGCGGGTAACAGCCCCTCTCTCAAGGAAGCGTTTATAATACCCTGGAACCAGCCTCGTCTCACCTCCCGAGTGGCCAAAACCAGCCAGGAGAGACACGGGTCCAACAAACAAGTGGTGGCATTAAGCCCCCCCAGTATCCTGTCCACGTCCTCCAAAGTAACAGGGTCGAACTCACCCCAATTGACCTCACCGATATCCACCCCCACCCCCCCGTCCGGAGATGCCCAGTCGGAGTCCAGCTCATCCCGGATCTGAGCGATTTTGTCCAGCAGAAACCTAGAAAACTCCTCAGCCCGCCCCTGCAAGGGGTCGTCCCGCGTTCCCACCTCCAGGAGGGAGCGGGTCACTCTAAACAGGGCGGCTGGGTGGTTTTCCGCGGACGCAATAAGGGTGGAGAGGTAAGACCTCCTCGCCATCCTTATCGCCACTAAATACGTCTTAATATAAGATCATAATAGTGTTCGGTCAGACCCAGAGCGGCTAGCCCTCCAACTACTCTCTAGGCGTCTTTTCCAGCGCTTCATCTCCCTTAGCTCCTCAGAAAACCAAGGAGCCACTTGGGATCGGCACTGGGTCAGAGGCCGCAAGGGCACGACCCGGTCAAGGGCCCCAGCAGCCACCCTATCCCAGGTGGCGACCAAGCCCTCAACTGAGTCGTGTGTGTGAGCTTCGGGAAATGGCCCAAGCTCCGTCAGGAACCTATCAGGGTCCATCAGGTGCCTGGGGCGGTACCATTTTAATGGTCCCGCCTCCCTGCGGTCAGGGGGTGCGGAACGGAAGTCGAGCTTCAGGAGCGAGTGATCAGTCCATGACAGGGGTTCTACAACTATGTCCCCTATACCCAAATCACTCTGCCACTGATCAGAGACAAAAACCAAATCCAAGGTGTGACCTCCCACGTGAGTAGGGTCCCGAATTAACTGGGTCAGGCCCATGGCCGTCATGGAAGCCATGAACTCTTGAGCAATCCCCAAGGCACCGCCGGCAGAAGGCAAGTTGAAATCCCCCATGACCCTAAGCCTGGGGGTCCCAACCGCCACGCCAGCTATGACCTCAAGGAGCTCAAGCAGGGCCGCTGACGCATAGCAGGGAGCCAGGTATGCGACCAGCAGGCCCACCTGAACCCTGGGACCGAACTTCATGAAAAGGAGCTCACACCCGGTCGTCTGAGACACAGTGGCTTCCCTCGGACACAGATCCTCCTTAATAACCACTGCAACCCCCCTCCCCTCCCCTGGGCCCTCGGCCGATGAAAAACCCGAAACCCGGCCGGGCACATCTCTACCAGAGGGACTCCCCCCTCCTGGCCCAGCCAGGTTTCACAAATCAAATCATGAATGAGAGGGGCCTTATTAATGACGGACCTGGCATTACATAACATCAGCCGAAGGCCCAGGGCCCGATCGCTCAGACCTCCTGGGGAACGACAAGGGGGTCGGACCTCCTGGAGATGACAAGGGGGTCGGA